>JAKGUB010000106.1:8835000-10087500 GCA_026261675.1 Hippocampus mohnikei | reverse complement strand
AGGTAAACACACTCCTGATGAAACATATAGTACGCGCCACCATCTGCAAACAAGTCTGACAGCGTGACTGGGAATTCAAAAACCCTCATACGCCACTTGAGCAAAACTTTCCAGAAGAATTAGTCACATCAAACTATATCAACGTTATAAAAGGCACCATTCTGCATTCCCCCTGTGCTATGGAGTCGCTATCATAAGCCACACAAGAATCCCCTAAGCGGTGTTTTTTTTAATGCTACCGTCATACACAGGCATCACTCTTAAGACTCAATTCAGAATTTTATTTCGGAAAACATTGCCCCTCTCCAGGTTTACGAGGGCAAAGGGCTGCAGAGCGTAGGAGGCATTTAGCATCAGTCCGTTATGTGAAGCGGTGTGGGCATTTTGATAAAGGGGTCCCGGTCCTCCGCGCTGCTAACTGCGCTCGGCTTGTCGGGCCGGATGACTTGTTTATTTGGACTTGGAGGGCGCATGTCCTCGGCTCCTGGGCTCATCTCTGAATAAGCTGGCACGGTGGTGTTTTTGTCAGCCAAAATAAGCATCGGCAACGGCCAAATAGTTCAGCGCGGTAGGGAAGGCGTGTGTTTATTTACCGCTCACCCACTCCGACTGAACAAACAACGAGCGAGGATCTGGTTAAGGATTATTTTATTACTTCGCAGTTTGTACAGTTTCTACCATGGAAAAATAACATGTAACATAAGACCGTATTTACAATTCCATTTTTACAAAGTGTCTTTACAAGGTTTGTGTTGCTTCCAAAAACAAAAAAAAACGTCAAACAAAAAGGAGGGACTAAAACACGCGGGGAACATCCACATCCACACACATCCAAAATCAAACTAGAATACACACATAAATAAATATCGACATTCACTGACTGTTCCACGACAAACATTTCTACAGCCAAGATGTACAATGCATCATTTGCACACGTTATAATTTCATTAATAAACATCGCATGGTATTCCCAGTATAGTTCTTTGTTAATCCGTTAATGGAATATCTCTAACATACCGAAAAAGGAGCATTTAAGTTTGTTTGTTTTTTTTTTCTTCCATGCCAACAGTTGTCATGCAAAAGCTCTCCAATTGGAGCGCCAATTTTTTTTTTTAAATGTTGAATGGACTGCATGCAACGAAACTCAGATTCTGCGCTAGACAACCGTGACAAAATAAATAGATCTCGTCATTTTCTTCACAAATCTGCGACATAACATCGTTTCTCGGTGTTGCGCGTCTCTCGGACCGCCTTGAAATTACGATCGCTGCTGCTGTTGTCGACGTGAACAGTCGATTTTGTCGTCAAATTCGCCAAATGAAAACTGTACACACCGGTCTGACGTAGGGAGTCAGAAGGGTTGGGAAGGGATGTCTTGTGGTGCCTTGAAGGGCGAGGACTTGTTATTTCATAAATGGAAAGGGAGGGTGGCGGGGGGCGTTGCTTTTCGGGAGAGTTCACCATTCCACGCTTTCTTTCCGGATAGTCTCTGATGGATGGGAGGGAAAAAGCGACTGGATTTGCCTCACTTTGCGACTCAGTGTCTTTCGACTGATGGTTTCTGGTGATGCGAATGGTGTTGCCGGAGTCTGGGCCCTGGGGGGGAAAAAAAAATGCTCAAATTAAAGTGCGAGCCACGCCGGAATTTAGGGAGTACGCAAGACAGAAGACTCTTTTAGAGAGCGTTTGAAGGACATCAGGGAGTCGGGAGCAATTTTTGCACCTTTAGATTTCTGCTGCGAATCTCTTCAAAGCAGCGTTTTCATCACACATCAGACTGTTGGTCAAGCTCTGACCTTGCGGTGTTATTAGTTTCATGGAGTCGTTGGATTTTATTTCCGAGCTCCATCCACACATGATGGGGGAAAAAAAAATGAAATCTTTTCACATTTTAGTTTTGTCCACTATGTGATAAAGTGCCTCTCTACATTTACTGAGCCGTGAGACAAATTTCACCTGAGAAAAATCGCACGGCACATCACCAACAAGGAAAAGTGTCCAAAAATTATAACTACTGAGATACTGATGTTCGCATCTCAGTTTATTCACAAATCTGGCCCTGTTTGCTTGAACCCATTGCTCATTCTGCTGCATGAATGGCAACAGATGGACGCGAAGGTTAATTGTAGCTTCTGCCATCTAGTGGAAGAGGATTTAATTGTTCCGTCCATCACTGGCATACAGATGACAACAATCGATTATTTCTTTTTTTTTTTTTTTTTTTTTTTTAGACCATTTCAGTGAATTAGTATCATTTCCCACACGACTCTTTGATGATCTCTCATGGTACACTAATGTGCTGCGGCACAGTGGTTGAGAATCACTCGTCGAGGAATCAAGGTTCAATTAAAGTCGGACTTGAGCAAAATCTCGAGTTCTTTCTGAAGCACTCCTAAAATTGGCATTTCAAACTAAAATGTCAGACCTTCCAGCTTCTCATTTTTTTGGGCTGGATTTCTTGACACGCTGTGCATTACTCATGGTAGACACGCCAACTAAATTTCATGCTCCTAACCGGCTTTGAAGGAATGAATAAATAAAAACACACAACCGGACGAATGACAACTTTTGACAGTCCTGCCCATTAATGGATAGCATTAATATGCTTTTGCATTGTCTGTTTGTCTGTTATAGCGTCACAATCCAGTGACTCATTCAACTCCTCTATGTGTCAGATTCCTCAAGTCGGCAAATACAATATTGCAGTTAGCGTGTCATGTTGCAGACTGATGTATGTAAAAAAAAGTCTGACAAAAAAAAAAAAAAGCAGAGTGTCACAATCATTCTTGAACGCACGCAACGCTAATCTGATTTAAAGAGACGAGCCTGTCACGGTGATTTGCGACATCTCCGATTTTTGGCGTCTAAGCGGACACGCGCTCGCATTCGTTTGGATTTTATATGACAGCTTGGAGTCATGAAGAAAAACACTGTGTTTCATCCGCGCATGAAAATATGGACGTACATTGTTGTGTTTGTATTTCTTTTTTTTTTTTTCCAGAAGAAACAAGTTTCAACAAAATGTGTTTAAATGTATATATACATACACTGGTATACGTGCTATAGTTGTCTAAATATGTTACGTGAACATACCAGGCACATTCACAGATCGTTGTTTTAGCGTCATGTAATGTTAGCCTATCGTACACTTATTCAGCCTGTTATTCTCTAGTTTTATTTTTATTTTAAATTGCCTTTCAAGATGACATGTATGTTTTTGGTGTTGGATTTTATCAAATAAATTTCCCCTAAAAATGCGACTTATACTACTCCAGTGCGACTTATATATGTTTTTGCATCTTAATTATGCATTTTTTGGCTGGTGCAATTTATAATCCGGAGCGAAGTATAATCCGAAAAATACGGTATATATATATATATATATATAGTATGACGTGTGTGTGTGTGAGATAGTCGCCATCTCCCTCCAGTTCTCAGCAGGATAAATGGAATAGAAAATAGATGAACGGTCGGTTCCCTAAAGGGCAAACCACATTGCACTGATTTGATCGTGTAGGAACAGTTGAACGGTGACAAGAGCCCGATGTGATGAAACCAGTGAGAAGAGTCAGGAGTGACCTCACACTTACGATGTTGATTGACCGGTAATATGTTGGGAGTCTGGAAGGTCTTGACCGTGGCGGGGCCTTCCCCTCCACTCGTTATTACTTGCACCTCCAGTCTGTAGTAGGTGGACGGCCGCAGGTTGGACACGACCAGCAGATTGTGATCCTGCCGAGCGACCACAGAGACACACGCAATCAGACGAAATCCTAATGAATGTTGGCAAAGAGGAGAGGGGAGTATCTTTGCACAAGACTCAGACAAAAACAAATCATGGCTTTCATAAGGCCGCCTCGTTCTAGTCTCTGCAGCCGGCCTGATAAAGCGTGCAGTGGGTGGCGTTATTTATAGTCGAGCTCCAGAGGCTGGGAGGCGCAGATAGGCGCAACTCGCGTCGGTGATGGAGCAAGATGATGTCAAAAAGCCGTTCTCGAAAAAGGATGAAAGGGAAAAGACGCAAAGGCAGATGAAACGATATGAGAGTGTGAGAACGACGACGTCGCGGAGCTTTTCCCAGAGTGTCTGTCCGCACAAAAGACTCATCCAAGGAAGGCCACGGGATGTGAACCCAAAACTAGGCTCAGCACTGAGAAATAAAACACAAAAGATGGAGCTTTTTCTTTCACGGAAACACAAGTGACCTGTCATAATTCATCATCGAACTCTTCCAGGAGTTTTAAACACTCTATAGACAAGGAAGACCGCCTCTTGATTCAATGTATTAAACAAGGGGATACGTGTGAATCGTGGTCTCTGGTGCAGAACATAATTTTGCAGTACTTCTGCTTCGGTTTACTTTTGGGCGCTGTCAGAATTTGTCGACCGGGTGTAAAGTGGTTAAAAAAACCCTTGTTTATACAGTTTGATGAACTACTGGAATATCATCTTGTGGTTGTCTAAATCCATGCATTTTTAATTCATTAATCATTCAGGGCCTGCTCAAAACCCATTTGTTTGTCCTTCGTTGAACAATTTTGACATTGTGAGCTACTCCACACTTCCAATTTTGTAGGTAGGCGTGCTTGGAGTTTAGTCTAGAAGAGGTGTGTCCACACAGAGAAAAAAACACCCACACCCAGAAAAAGGATACAAGGACACAAGCGCTACTTTGACGTTGTTTGACTAAATGCTAAAACCAATCCATCAAGCAATTACGTGTTGTAGTTATCTTGAGAAAGTGTTACATCACAGATTTCTGATTCATGATTTTGGGGTGGTCCGCAGCCCTGCATCCCATTAGAATAGGTCTCCACCCCCCCCCCCCCCGGACTCCCCTTAAAAAAAAGAAGAAGAAAAAAGAAACAAGACTAATCAGTAATACGCTGTCAATCATCAAAACAGTGTTTACGTGAGGATCATAATTAATCATTCATGTCTTATTTTCACAAATCAGACCTCAATACGGAACAGAAAGTGGAGGTATACATTTTTGCTTCTGAAACGAAATGATCGTCACACGAGGCTTTATAAGGAGATGATGAAAAGTAGGTACATGATCTGCAGTTATAATCGCCCGTACAGTCGTGGGACAGTTAGCCATGTTAGCCGGCTAGCATTAGCAACAGCCATTCGCTGCACTTCTTATGCGCATGTTGTTAGCTATTTGCATATTCTGGCGTCATGTAATGATTGTTTCTCCTTGCTAAGTAATCCGGGTGTGGACTTTGTGTCAAATAATATGTCCAGCTGCCATGTGCGTTACTAAGTGTAATTATTTTTCTTTGGTTACTAGATTGTGTCATTACACTGTCTTGTGTTTGAGGTTTTGGGCAACAGATACGCATACATAACATAAGAGGTATCTCAATGTGCTTCACATCTTTTAAGACAAAACATAAAGAAATGCAAAGTAGCTTATTACTAAAAGAGGGTTAAGTACTTTGCAACAAGATTTTGGAAAACATTATTTTACATTTTTTAAATTTGATTTTCAACTCTGTCCTGGGCTGCTCCCTGGACACTCTGGAGGAGGTGGGCAACGGGAGGATGCTAGCTAAGCTAACAGCTATGATGGACAGACCCTCCAGGCCACCCTGACAGCACTGGCCAGCTCCTTCAGTCAGAGACCCGCGCTGCAAGAAGGAGAGGGACCACCGCTCGTTCCTGCCGACTGCTGTCAGGCTATTGAATAGACGGTCCTGAAAACCTGGACTCACCCCCCACTCACCCATTTTTAATATGCTTATATTTATATTTTATACTTTATATTTATATTTATTGACATAGTTTTGCCTTCTACTTTCTCCCTTTTATCATTTTGCTGCTGTAAATTGGGAATTTCTGCATTGTGAGACAAATCTTAATCCTAATGATGCTTTGAAATCCCTCAATCATCGGTCTGGGAAAGTAATAAAAATATAGCTTTTAACCTGTGAGGGTTGCATTAGGGGGCATCTTATACTCAGGAAATTATCTTTGAATAAAAGAGAGATAACTTGATGGCGTGAGAGTGTTACCCTGGAAACGAGAGCTGAGCTATGTGACAAAGTGTCTGTATTTCTTACCGGAGGCAGGATTTGAGACTGGGAAATAATGCTGTTGGGCAGGCTATTCTGTCGACTCTCAGTGGTGATTTCAGCCCAGGTGACTTGAAAACCCGTAATGCGTTGATGCGCCGCCACCCGAGACACACGCCACAGGAAGCTGCCGGTGATATTTCCTCCGTTGATGGAAAACGTTGCCGTCAGGTTTTCGGGCTTGGACAAAACTTTAGGAAGTACGGCGGCTGTTCAGAAAGCAAGAGGAAAAATACACTTCTTCAGTATCTTGCCAAATATTCAGCAGAAGGTTGATACCATTTTAGGTCGGTATGCTATCTAGAAAGCAAAAGGGGAATCAGTGAATTATGCGTCAAACCTGAATACCGCCGCCAAGGACGTTGTTTTTCATCCATCTCTGTGACGACATTTTTGTAAAGCCTCCATCAATCAAATCGACACTACATGTTTTTGTACACTGGCCTTGCAGGAGGTATGCGCTCCACAGAGATCTGTAC
This sequence comes from Hippocampus mohnikei, assembly GCA_026261675.1. NCBI lineage: Eukaryota > Metazoa > Chordata > Actinopteri > Syngnathiformes > Syngnathidae > Hippocampus > Hippocampus mohnikei. Next base: position 10,080,941 of record JAKGUB010000106.1, on the reverse strand, counting down.
AAACCGACACATAGTACTTGTGCAGGGTGTTAGGTGCCAGACTATTTCTTGGCCCAATCAGAATTTAATTTTTTTTTTTTGGGTGGCCAGAATCCCAAAATGTTGAAATATTGTTTTGATAGTTTATGTATTCTTTTTCATTACCTTGATTAAATCCACTTGCGGTGTTTAATTGCTATATCAACAGTAATCAGATGGTTTTGCGAAATGTATGGACACTTGCCTCCCTCTCCCGGGCAGGGGATGTGTTTGTGAGTCTTGCTCCGGATGGTAGCGCAGGACGGCGTGAGGAAGGTGACGCTCTCCTCCTTGGAGCGTCTCTTGGACTTGAGCATGTGAACCGTGACCTTGTACTTGCAGGAGAACAACAGGCCTGGGAGGTTGATGTAGTTCTCCTGAGCCAAGAAACACAACCATTGAGTCCCGTTGATGATTTTGACATGACATTGGGGGTCACGTCCCGCCGAGCCTCTGAGATAATTAAAAGCGCGGCGCCAAGGCGGATCACATTCCCGCTCGGGCTCAGTGAACATGGCTCCCATTAGAGAGCCTCACTTTCGTTCTTTTCGCTACGATAATTCTTTCAGGTCAAACCTGTTCATGTTATTGCGGGCCCATTGAATTGGTCGTGATTACTTATTTATTTTGAGCCAGCTGTTGATGAGACAGAATTGACAAATTTCAAAAATACAACTCATGGGATATGGATTTGACTTTTTGTTTTAATCTGTAAAGCTCTAAGAATGAAATGCTACTGACCGATTTGCTGAAAAAGTTGAATGGAGTCGCCCTGCGATGACCATACATCATTGTGTGTCTTTTTGGCATTGTTTTCTCATCAACAGCGATTACTACAGTGGACAGTTTACCATGTTATCGGATTACATGGTGCATGAAAGGTTTAATGGCCATCGATGTTTTAACGTTAATGCCATACCTCAAAATTCTGTGAGCAGTTGGTTTGGTAAAAGTAGCATTCGCAATTCAGACAAACGAAATATTGCGATTGAACGACTTTCAAATGGCACTAACTGGCAATATACAGTGGAGTACATTACATTTTGGTGGTCCAGGACTGTTAATTGTTGAAGTGGCAATGTAAATTTTAAAACCATTTTTCTCACCAGGCAGTATCTACGGTTCTCTTCAAAACGTATATTTGAATCAATTTTGAGCATCCTTTCATCTGGGTGCTGGTCACGTTCGTATTATATTGTCCTAGATTTGCCTATGATGGTACTATGCTATGTATACAGTACATCTAAACAGACAGTCATTTGAGTTTAGTGCACATTAACCCATTCAGGTACAACAGTTACTAGAGTGGACAGCTATTCACATGTTGTTTTCTCTTCTATTAATTCATCTCTAATGTCATCGCTGTGCATCAACCACTACAATGGACCGTTATGTGTGTTGCCATCCATTACCATTTTTTTCCGCGTCTGAAGTGTATGCAGAAAAAGTGGTTAAGATTGGACGACTGTGTGTGTCTTATGTGTTGCGTTGTATTATTTTGTTATTTTATGTTTACTGTTCTTTTGATGGCGGCGCAATAAAGGCACCTAATGCTTGAGAAAAGAATCCTGATGTAGGTTAGGCTCCTCTCTCGGTCGGTCGAGGTCATGTCATTTCATCTATGCTGTATGTTGCACATGTAGCACATTTGACAATAAAGTTGACTTGATTTGACTTGAAGACTAATAAAAACGCTTGAGAAAAGAATCCTGATGTAGGTTTATGATTGTTTGTGCATGAAAGGGTTAAAAAAAGGTTGCAATTTTGACCCAAAGCATTTCACTGGTCAACTTTTGGTGAGATGTCAAAGACAGAAGAAAATGGATCAAATCATTTTCTACTTTGGTCCAGACCAGAGAACCAAATAATCTGAACACACCCTCAGACAAAGCACAGAAAAAAATATATGCATTTCACTGGTCAACTTTTGGTGAGATGTCAAAGACAGAAGAAAATGGATCAAATCATTTTCTACTTTGGTCCAGACCAGAGAACCAAATAATCTGAACACACCCTCAAACAAAGCACAGAAAAAAAATATATTGCATTTCTTTTTGAGGAAATATCGCTGACGTGTGAATTTCGATCTCTCATTGGAAAAAGTGAAGCTTCTAGATTAACAGGGCAGGGCGCTCCCTGGAGAGCCGTAGTGTAGATTCTCTCTGATACCAAACAGCTTTGATTAAAAGTGAATGAGGCGCTGCGCTCACATGAAAGCACAAGGCTGGAATCCTTCCCGGCCATCTATAGAAGCAGGATGTATATTTCCTAGCAACCACAGTCGGGCTCCCCAAAGAATGTGTTGATTGGCCAGGTCTCTGCCATCCTGTATCAGCCTGAGCACAAACAGTCCCCCCGCGCCTCCCTCACCTCCCTTGACTCTCCGAAAAGAAGCCTGGTGTGGAGGCACAGTCAATGTTGTCCTCCATTCCGGGAACATTTGCTTTATTAAATGCCTTTTAGTGGCCATCACCCCAATCGCCTGACCACAAGACTGAATCAGAGCGTTCACAACAACAGCCATTGATTTGATGAGTGCCATTGGGTTTCGGGTTCACCCGAATGGAGGATTTGTCCGGGCTAAAGCATAAAAAAAAAAAAGAGGAGGCGCGTGCTTTGCATAGCACAGCGCCGCTGATGAGGATCTCTCTTTGCTCTGCCTCAGCGAAGTTGGCCCAACTTTTTCAGCACGAGACCAAAATTAGAATTTAGTTTCCTTTCTAGGAACCCAACGTGAACTTAAAACGTTCTTTGGCAAGAAACTGCGTGTCTGTTTAAAAGCTGCTTAAAAACTGACCCACAACCCATTTTGGAACACAAATCAAATTTGGGGAGGGGGGACCCTGACTTAGGCTGGATTGATACAACAACTGCAACTTTGGGCTCCCGAGTGGCACCACTTGGATTTGCCTCATGGCAGCACGGAATGAAAGCATAGACCATTAAATAAGGTCTAAATATGGTACATTAGAGGTACGTGGACCATTAAATAAGGAAAATGACTGGAGACGGCAGTCAGCGGAGTAATCCGAATGTTGCCTGCATTCAAACAAGGAGGTGAAGAGTCACTCCAGGCTAACAAGTGATATTTGAATTATTAAGTAGCTCATGTTTACTACTACTGTCGCTGAATGATGTGGACACTTTTGGGCCTGTTAATGTATGTGTATTTTGGGCGCATGAGGGATGTTTCAGGTGATCAATACACTTGCACGTCAAAGTCAAAAATCGGAATCGGACACTTTTACAAAGCAAATCTCGGAAAAGGTGCGACACGGCCGGTGGATACAAACCTGCGTGGAGGATTTTTCTGGTCCCCGCGTCTCGTTGTGGTGGCAGTACTCAGGTATCCACTGGATGTGGTAGCGGTTCATTCCAGGCTCTGGAACATAAGACAGATACAAGGGAAAAGGTTTTAAATTAAAAAAACAATTGTGATAAAAACCATTAAAATGAAATACTCCAAATCGCATAATAGTGTTGTTTGTAGTGTTTTGCAGTGTTGTAGAACTGGCAAGCATTTTTACTACTTCTTTATAGCAAAAAAAAAAACATTGCTGTTTTAGTGCAGTGGGGCTGGAAATAAAACAAGCAATTTGTCTGGGGAATGAGTTGTTTTCACCATTTGTACTTTTCATGCAGTAAATGCTTAAGACATTAGTCAACAACGATAACTTCTCTCTTGCTCGACGAAATGGAAGTGGCCAACTTAGGTCAATATTATTTCAGCGAGATTTGAACGTTTTAAATACGTCCACATATATGAAACGCCAAGTCCCCCTCCACGTCTATAATGTAGCGATGTACAAAGTTGCCCCTCCCCTTTCCCCCTTTCGATCCTGACGGTATTTGATTCAAGAAAAGATATATTTCATTAGACAGGCTGAAAAGATTAAATGACAACACTCCAGCTTGAGATGCAGATAACTAATCGCTCTTGTCCTGTTTTCGAAAAGCGGTCCAAACTTTTCCACTTGAAAAGTTGCCACTGATTAAATTTCTCAATGCATGTATTGTTAAACTTTTTGTTCTTTAGTCAGGCTCTTTTTTTTTCCCCCATCCCTTGTTTTTTTTCTGCAGCTGCCTTTTGGGAGGAATCGCTAAAAGCCCACTCTACATTATCCACTTGGCAGCAAACGCACACGGTTAGCGGCTAGCTAGTAAGCAGAACGAAGCGTTTAACAGCTGAAAATCTTTCCAGATATTTCCTCCGGGACTTGGTAGAGACTTAAAGCAGAGCTATCAGCACGTAAATAGTGGACAGATGCACAAGCCGCACGGACGACGACGTTGCAGCTGTTTGCCATCAAGTCGGCAAAATGTCAATTTGGACCCCAAGTGACTGAAAAATAGGATAGTAATCCTCCTCAGTTTGGCCCAAATGGCCTTAATTGGACACATTAGCCTTCATAAACGTACTCTCATGAGCTCATCATCGGTGTGGCCCTCCTCTTATGTTACCAAACTCATTATTCATTCAACTGTGTCGCTCGAAAGTGTGCGAAAACGTGTCTGATTAATAATTGAGCGATGCTCCGCTCGCCTCGCAGCGGGGGCCGGGGGTTGCGGCGGGGAGATAAAAGGGCCCCTTTGAAGGCTTAGATTCAGCACTGGCACTCGGAGCCCCTGAGCTCTTTGGAAGCAGAAGAGAGAAATTATAGAGTACCAGGAAGTACAGGGGAGGGAAAAAAATAAAAAGATATGCTTAGCCGATGTTTGGCACTGAGAAGGTGTCATGTACAACAAGGAACGGGAAACAGAAAACAGGTAGACAACAGGAGCAGCGCGCGATACATTTCGAGTGATAATGTAGCGATTCACTCAGCTGGCTTTAGGTCTGATGCTAGTCGATGTAAGTGTGAAAGGTTGTCTTTGTATATGATGGAGTTGCAACCAGTCTCGGGTGTGCAGTATTGCGCCTTGTGCCAGAAGTTCGTTAGCATGGCCATCAGCTCCATTTAACCCGAAATAAGATAAACAGTATTAAAAAAAACGGACAGATGGATCGGTGGATGGGACCAATCAGAACTATTGCTACCAGACCGCCATCGTACTGCAACAGTACTACTGTTGGTCATACAGGGATATACAGTCAAACCTCGGTTTTCGAACGTCTGTGTTCTCGACCAAATTGGATTTCGACCAAAAATTTCGAGTTTTTATGCCTCGGATTACGACCGAAAATCGGTTCTTGACCAAACTGAGCGCACTTGACTCCTCTCGCCTTCCTTACACAAGGAAGTGATGCTTCCTGGGTAGACGAGGAAGTGACGCTTCCTTGTGTAGCGTTCCATTGTGAGCAGACGTGTTCAATAAAGATTTTTTTTTTAAACAGCGTGGTTTCGGTTTTCGAACAAATCGGTTTTCGAACAGCCTTCTGGAACGAAATATGGTCAAAATCCCAGGTATAACTGTACTGTATTATCTGATCAAGTTTGGTGTTCAAGAGATAACCCAGAAGCCCGGCATGAATTCAGTTCCTGACTGTGTGAAAGTGAATGTTTTTATCTGTATATGTGCCTTGTTAGCGACTCACAACCAGTCCAGGGTCTACCATAAGGGCTTGGTTCCAGATCCCTAATATCCTGAGCATGACTTGATGTAGAGAAAATGGATGAATGGATAGAATCAGTAAGAACTGTAGGTACCAGACTGCCGCTGTCCTCCGGCCTTTTTATCTGCATTTCGTGCAGACAGCGATATATTATCTGATCAGGGACACAATGCGCTTCGCTTTGCTGTTCCACAGACAAACCAGAGTCCCAGCGTGGGTTCAGTGACTCAGTGACAGCGTGTGTGGTTGTTTCCCCTTTGCTTGTTATGGACTAGGGTCCAGTCGGAAGCGTATTCCGCCTTTTGCCTGAAGTCATCTGGGCTAGACTCCAGCTCACCCATGACCCCCGAGCAGGATAAAGAGTCTAGAATGGACGGGTGGAATCAGTCTGAACACTTGCTACCAGACTGCCGCCTTCACTGCCGTCCTACAGCCTTTTGTCTGCGTGTTGGGCAGACAGCGATATATTATCTGATCAAGTACACAGTGCACTACGCTTTGGCGTTCTGGAGACAACCCAGAGGCCCAAGCTGCTTTGGATCACAATGAATGAGAGTTTAATCACGGTCCAGTTAACCTGTCCTTTCATTTTGTCTGTCACACAAACCAGATGTCCTTTGACTGCAACTCCATGGGCTATCTTTGTGTTTACAGTAGTAGAATCGGGCTTGCCGGAGCCAAAGACCGGGGTCATCCCTCAAGTCTAATGAATGGCAGCGGCACATACTGTACGCTGCAGACGGGGGAGAAACGAGGAGCCTGGAAGAGGATTTACAATGTTCTCTAACACAGTGATTCCCCGGCGGTGATTGATCGCAGTTAGCAACACTCCAAGCCAGCATTTGCGAACAGTTTTGGGCCGACTCCATCTCCTCGCCCTTTCTTCTGATTCAGCAGTTGGTGTCTCACCAGGCCTTTCCCTTCAAGCCAGGCTTTGCATTCTTGACTCTGGGATGTAGAGTTTGGCTTGGCCCAATGACATAGATTAGTAACAGAACATAGAGCAGCCAATGGGATTTGACAGGTTACCCTGAGAGCGTTGCTTTCAAAGCTTCCATATTTCCACTCCGGTATTAACCGAAGACTTGGGGAACGGACGCCGCTGGGACAGGCAAAGGCACGATCCTTCCCGTGCCGCGTGACATCAACTCTTGCGAGACAAAATGGACCGCTTCACCGCCTGAGCGGGGATCTATTAAAGGCAGCTGTCAATAAATCCCATCGCGCAGCTCCCACTCGGAGTGTTTATTGTTCTTTACTAAACAGTGGCTCCGCTCTGCCAGCCCGTGTGCAGGTTTTACACTATCCCCCCCCACCCCTCTTCCCCCACCCCCTCCCCCGCTTCAGCCCTCACACAAAGACACATTGATTCATTTAGTCCATCTACACAATCAGGTAACTATGAAGAGATTCTTCCATTGTTTGGCTGAAGGGAGCCAAGCATAACACATTATTATGGCATTCATCATTCCTGGCCTTAAACGGGGTGCTAATGTGATTTTATTAAAGCTATAAATCAATAAAGATTTTGTTCGTACCGCCGCGGTTCTTCCAGTAGACACGAACTTGCAGCTGGCCATCTTGGTAGAAGGGTGTGCCCACCTCCAGTGGGCCAGAAGGTCGCTTTGCCTTTGCCAAGGTTGGTCCAGCGGGGGGTATCTCTTCTTTCTTTGACTTGTGCACTGATTTTACTAGGGGGGGGAAATGAGAAATATTTTCTTCTGCAGTTGAAACGCCACATTGATTCTCTCATGGCCGCAGCGTAGCGACACAAAGACAACAGTTTCTTTGTCAAAACCAAGCAGCCACAACATGTTCTTTATGCATGAATGTGCCGGAGCTGGATGGGTACCAACAGGCTTAATTCCAAATCCAGCCAACTTCTATACTACATAAAAATGTGTATGCCTGTAGCACTGAGGACTCGTCTGTCCGCTAACAGTTAATAAGAAGAATTTTGTGCTTGCGGAATGCAAACAAACTAAGGAAAACTGACTTTAGTGACGGATCAGCAAAATCACACAGACTTCTTCAAATACTTTGCCAATTTAGTTTACCTTAAATATGTCGCACTACATTTAAAGTTATTTTACATTGACTAACTTTTCATTCCAGACACAATCAACCATTCTGGACGTATGATGTTTCTTGGTTGTGTTCATTCACTCACAAGCTTTTGCCAGTGGTCAGGCTAATGGCGTGTATGCTTAGAAATGTCAGTTTGGATTAGCCATATTGGTCTCAAAATAAATGACACTTCACAATTCCGGAGGGGCACTTGGGGAGAGGGCAAATTATACATATTCTTGACCAGATGTCCTTTTTCCATCCGGTCGGGATATTTTTTACTTTATTGAGTTGACATGTCCCAAAATATTCCCATTGTGCTGTGTCTTGCATTTGATTCCCAAATCTCAATTAAGGTTGGGCATAGTTCCTCATAAGAGCGTGTTTAATTAATTGTGTGTTGTGAGCGATTTGAGCAAAACGCACTGCACGGCGGATTCAATGCGGATTAAATTCCAGTTAGTTCACTGTCTGATGACAATAACACATTATTAGGGGATGTTGAGCAACATCCATGCAGACCTACACTGTGTTACATGTAACTGGGAGTTCAATACAACACAAAAAGACTCGACTTTCGGCATAATTACACTTCAGAAAACCGGTTTACTTCTTCAGATGAACTTTTAAAATGTTTTTAGGTTTCGATTTTGCTTCTCCAAAACGGGCATACGCATGACAATGAGTGCAAGCACTTTCTTGGACAAACACAAAAGTCCCAGCGACACCTCTTAAGACATTCAAGTCTGGCAGCTGAAGGAAGGAGTAAATATTATCCCAGCCCCTTTGGTGTTTACCTGATTCGGAATTCTGGGTGGTGCTGAATTGCAGCAAAGCTTTGGAACTCTTCAGCCGCACCTGTCCCCAATACGTCACGGCCTGCAGCTCCACAGTGTAGCTGCTGTTGACTTGCAGGGCCTCCAGGTCCACCCAGCTCTGGGCCTGTAACGACAGACAGCGGTTGGCATTTGAGTCGTGTCGCGAAAACTCTTTCTCAAACGCTTGTCACCATCCAAGCTCAGGCTCAGCCTGTGCCAAAACCAGGCCTGCGGGAAAGCCCTTCTTATGAACAACACATGTGGAGCCGAGGAAGGCCTCCACGTGGTGAGGAGATAGCCTTCAGGGTCTCGTGAGGGAGCCGTGTTGTCACAGCCTCCCGGGGTTTCCAACCCCAGCTTGGCTTTCTTACATTCCGCTGGCAGCAGCGAGCCTTGATGAGCTCTCGTTATTGACTGCGTGCCTGTTTTGACATTCTTCGGCCAGCAGGGTGCTTTGGAAGCCCCCCGAAGGTGCCAAAGTGGAAACCAGTAGTACATGTGTCAATAGGTGTCTGGTGTCTCAGCTCTCGGTGCCACATCTGCTCTTCATTTTGAAAAACTAATTCAGGAGAAGACTCTCCGCAGGTGTGTGCGCGCTGTCTAGACGAGTAGGCTTTCTGCTTGCATCCCCAATGAAATGATTTTCATGCTGCTCTGTGTGTTTGTGCTGACGGACGAAAGATGCAAAAGAATCCCGAGTCGTCGCTGTATGTACAGTCATCACTACTCCAGAATTCGCTTATTCTTGATTTTGTCTGTTGGAATCAATGCCCAGCTATTTGGTTAAAAAAAAGAAAAAATAAAAAGAACCAATGCATGTTTTTGCACTCTTTCTGAAATGTCCTAAGAGGCTGCCAAAGCACTGTGTATAAAGGAATCCTTTTCAATTTGGAACTGTCGTCCTCTTCCCCTTTTTCCAATCCTCTGGTTACATTAATGAGCAATAAATAGTTATGTTTTTGAAGCTTTTCTTTCTGTATAATAGTGTGTGTTTTCACTCGTTTCAATATCAGATTCCACTTATTTTTAACCACAGATCGGTTAAAAAAAGGTACAGATAATTTGATTATGGAGCTGGAATGGATCAATTGCATTTTCATTCATTTCAATGGGAAATATTATCTTGATTTATGAAGGTTTCAAGTTACAAAGGGGCTCATGGACCAATTAAGTTCATAACTAGAAGTTCCACAGTATTGGCAGTTTAAACGGTTTATATTGGCAATTTTTAGTGGAGGTGTCAATTACTAGAAGTTTTTTTCACGATTCACAGCAGGGCTCAGTCGGTTTCCCCATGCAAATAGCATGGGATTACTGTGTTAAAATTCCATACGGTGAAAGCTCCAGCGTGGAATACAATTAAACTTTTGAATTATGGGTTGTTTGAGCTGCAAAAACCCAAAACAAAACATGACCATACAGCTGCGTTAGAACAGGTTAGTTAGTGACAGACTGCGCCGTGTTCCGACTTATGTGAAAACTTGCTCAGAACGAAACTCTGTTGTAAACCGAGGAACTCCTGTAATTGAAATTTAATTGTACAGCACTGAGCAGCCAGACACTTTCCAATGTTAAGTTCCATTTCCTTCTCACTGGTTATCATCACACTCTTCCTCTAAGCTGTCACCGGTTAATCCTTAACATAAATTTGGCAAACTTGATTGACTTTTGGAGAATGCCACCGTATTTATCTAAAAAATAAATAAATAAATAAAGTGGAAAAAAAATAATAATACAGACTCAGACTAGTCAAATTACTGCGCTGGGAGTCGTTGTTTCATTCCTAAAGTGGTTTGTCACAGTCCATTTGGTAGCCGCAACCAAGAATTCCAGAAAAATGAAGCAGAATGGCTTTTGCCAGAAATCTACACAGCATCACGCAGGCTGTGTAAATGTCAGAGAAAATAACCAATACTGCATGTAGCCATAGATTTATTCTACTCATTTACGAGAATGATTTCAAATCGAATTCGGTATCTCGGTTTTAAGTTATGAGGCTTGTCAAAACTGCTCAAAATCCTCTACAGCGATCGACATTCTATAGAAGGAGCAATGTGCTGTAGTATGAGCGGAGGATCTCTTTGATTTAGGGTGAGGGGGGGAACCAACTGATCTGAGCAAGGTCTAATCAATGAAGACACGATACATAACAGGAGGTTTTCAGTTTATGATGGAGTTTCATTCCTTTGGCAGCTTGTATCGAGGCTGGAACGTGTCGTAGTCTCTCCCTAACCTACAATAATGTCATAGGCAAGAAATATGACAGTATTTGTATGGAAAAAAAATTGGAAGCATAAATATAAAACACCCCCCTCCCCCTAAAAAAAAAAAAGAAGAGCACTAAGTACAGCCAGAAACCGACCTCATTCACACGGTGCTGCACTAACTATTCAACTGCGTGCCATTCATAGCCTGGAAACTACCATGGTAAACAAAGGTGTTCCCGTATAACGGCGCCTCTAAGATCGGACCATTTTAAATTGATCTATTGTGGAAAAAAACGTGCCTGTAGGTCACACAAAACAGCGGCATCACGTGAAACCTCTTTGTACTCGACCGGAGCTCAATTCTGTATGTTTTGCTTTTACTTTGGAAATTTTGCGTCAGTTCAGCATGGAGCAGCCTCAACCTGGGGTGGTGGTCAAAAAAAATAAAATTAAAGAAATAAAATTTAAAAAAAAAAAAATATGTAACATAAGTAGACTCTCTTTCAGTAGCACCGTTTTCCGGTTTTGTACATGCTTGACCCTGACCCCAGAAGAGGTTTCAGGGTGTCCACGTTTCTTGACGGCCTTCCATCCCTACTAGGAGTTGAGCAAACTAGTCGACTAGTCAACTATATGGCTCTGCAATGTCAGCCACAGCTTGAAATTGATTAATTGCCAATCATGTGTTTTGGATTATAAACAGAGAAGCAGCGCTGGAATCAACAGGTGGTTGTCTGATGTAGCGATTTAGCATATTACGCTACTTTATTCTTGCGCCGCTGTGCAAACTAGTTCATTACATGCAGTTTGTAACCCCGAAACGTGGTATGTCCGTTCCATCCAAAACCGAGCCCCCCCCCCTTTATATTTATTTGCACCAGTTTATCCGTAAAAATTATGGATCGTTTTACATCACATTTTTTTGCATGATTGTCACAGTGACACAAGTTGAGGCTGCATTCTGACCATATGGCCTGGTTTCATTCTCTGCTTTTTACGGTCTCTGTCCGAGTGCCGAGTGGATACGATAACGACAATCACATAATCTTAATCTGTTCACAATTTGTACGCGTTTGTGCAGATAAAATGCTAACATGTGATAAAGCCACAGAAACAGGCACCACACAGAAGGGATGGCTGCCAGTCGACATCAATGAAGTCCCAGAGCAATTGTTAGCATCCTGCTAGTGTTTGAAGTACAATAAATAACGACCCAATAATGTATCTTTGTGGAAATACTGCATGAATCACAATTAACGTGTCCTCCTTCAAAGCGTAAGCGCGGCTGAAGGGTTCTTCAATCAGTCTGAGGAAGGAAAAGCAACAAACAGAACCGCTGACTCTGTTTGTGATTGATGGCTTCGCATTTAACAACGGAGAATCCCGAGGAGGGGACCTTGAGTGAGATAATGTCGGTAAGCGGAAAATGATGAAGGGGGTGGGTTGGGGGGTGATTGGGAGGGAGCGTTTACCCCGTTGGTGGTCTTTCTCCTCCTCTTCTTGGACGGAACCGTCGACTTGGTGGGCACAGTCCAGCTCCAGAACACTTTGTAGTGATGTATGGGAATGTCGGGCTCCTCTGGCAAGCTCCAGTTGAGACGAACTGTCACCAGACCTTCATCTCCCTGCGTCACGTTGGTGACACGCAGGCTGCTCGGGCGTGGCGGGGCGGACGGGTCTGGAGGACAAAGAAGCAAACGCTGTCACGGGGGTGACAAATCTCACACATCTGCAGACGTTTAAGACGCCGAGGTTCTTTTCGGGCGAGTCTGATTTAAGGTGGAGTACATTTGGAGCCAAAATGCCTTTCACCACTTTGGCTGAAGAGTGGAGGGGTGACTGGAATGACACTATGTAAAGTAATTAGCCCTCCGCTGACAATGCACTGTGAGATGTTATGACAGGTGTCATATCCCGGCTACGACAGCACAAGTGGTCAGGGGTGAACAAACACATGGCGGCCAGCTTTGGCATCGGCATCAGAGCGTTGTGAAGAATGTGCGAGCGGAGTCGATGCGCTCCTTTTGCTGTGCTATAGCTTGCTTCTGATGTCAGAAAGAAAGAGGCGGGGCCACTTCACAGAAGTCTTCTCATGTAATCAAGTGCAAATAGTTCACGACTATACTTAAGTTGAATTTTCAAGGTCCGTACCTTAATTTGTTGTTGTTGTTTTTTTGTATAATCACTTTTACTGGACTACATTGCCTAAATGAAATAATACAATAGTACCTTCAAAGTAACCTTGCCTGCAAGGTGAATTCTCACCGTACTTGTGAGTTTACAAAACCCAGAGAATCCATCTTGTCCTAAGCCGGCTGATTTGCCGATGAAGAATATTGGCCGGCGAGTATTTTTATATAATCCGTCAAAATGTGCTCACCATTTATGTTCAAACATCCGCAACTGTCAATGCTAACTGCTAGCATGCTAGCGTGTTATTGTCAGTTATCATTAAGATAAGTTAAGGTGTTTTTTTTTTTTAAAGGTTTTAAAAATGTGTAATTCTTGTTTTTCTTCAGCATGGCAGTAAACTTCAACTGGGAGTGGCCTTGAAAAGCTTGGAGGTTCCTTTTTTTTGATGGGTTCAGTATTTGCCAAACTGCAGCTCCTTGCTGAGCGAGTTGAAAATTGCAATGTGGTTTCATGCGCAATGTTGTTGACAGCCGTGCTCCTCTAAACAAAATAGAGATGTATCTCAACAGCTTTGATCGCTCGCTGCAATTGCATGCTGTACTTTATACACAGGGCTGCTGCTGGACTGCTCCTTGCCTCTGATGTCAGAGAGAGAGAGGAAAAGCAAAAGAGAGATAGGCAGTGCCACTTGCCAGGCACTAGAGCAAGGAATAATGAGAAAATGACTCCTCTCTCTCTCCCTTTCACTTTCCCTCACCCACCTGAAACACATTTAAGCTGCTCCAAACACACACACACACACACACACGGACGCATGGGCTCTGCATACCAGCTGACGTTGGCGGCGCAAGACAAATAAGCCTCCCCTTCTTACAAATTGCCCAAACAAAAAAAAAGTGTAGCAGGGGCAAAATTGCAATCAGATGATACAGGGCAGGCTATGTAAATAGCAATGCTCTGAACGAACGTCCGGGAGCTCATCAGAGCCATGACAGCTCCCATCAATCTATCAATGTCCTGTCACTGATTGGCCTGATTGGGGATCGCTTTCTATTCCACCCCCCTGGGTGGAATCCCTTTTTCCCCACCTGGTGCCGCGCTCTATCGGAGCGCCATGCACAACGCTCTGGGGAGCACATGCATGATGAAGGATTGACAGTGCGGGTCAACGTTCGCACATACTCAGGCAACACGCATGTAATACCAAGCCACATATGCACTTGGCTTTTGGCCTCTTTAAAGGAAAGGGTCAGGCAAACGATTACCGGGACGCGTTTCCCCATTAATCGATTAAACGTAATGTTGAAAATATTCGCACGGAGTAGGGACTGGGTCCTGCGGCCAAATAATTGACCCAACCCCCCCACTCCTGACCACAAAAAGAATCATTTAAAAGTGCCCACATTCGTATTTTAAACCAAAATACCATAAATTATGATATATGACATACAGAAGGTTGGAATTAAGATTAGATCTCAGACCAACACACTTACTAACCCGAGTCCTTACTCACATGTACACTGACAAATATTCAATATATTCAAAAGATGGCAGTTTGTGATATTGTCATTTACTGGCTTGGCATGAAAAATACATTTCCAGTCGGTCTCGCAGGCCCGTGTGATCAGAATGCAAAGAAACTAAAAGCATTCCCATTTTCACTTATAAATTCACATTTCCGGAGGTTTCCACTGTTCAACAATTTTTTTCCCTTGAGGAATTTTCGGTTGATGATAACTCACAGTGCAGTTCGCTAATCTATATGAGGTATCTCTGTTTGAAAAAAATGTTCAGTGCACAGCCCTGCCAACATGTCAAACAAACTTGTTTAGTGTCATGCAACGAGGCAGCGACATGACGCTAATCTCGAGCAAAGATCTACAGCAACGAAAAAAAGTTGTGTCACTTCACTGGGAGCCAAGATTGCATTTGCATTCATTTTGGAGCTGATATACCCGTCTGATTTAGACCTATTACCTTTACGCAGAACTGTAAAGAAGCGGAATAGGGGGCGGGGGGCTCCTGTAATCGCATTTGACTGCACTCGAAAGGTTCTGAGCACTCAAATGCCTTATTCAGTTTCACTTCAAATTTGTTGATCTCATTGGCCACAACATTCGCTACACCTTCATAACTTTTTTGAGAACCAGTGCAGTTTGCATTTGCGAACCTATTTTATTTATTTATTTAATATACAGTGAATGCTTGACGTCAAATCGACACGAAAGCAGTGGCGGGCAAAGAGGACTTCTGTACATACTTGAGGGCGTTTGCGCCTTTAACCTGTCATGTATGGAACAGATGTTTTTTGGTTTTCGATTTTAAAAAAGAAATTGAGAGTTGAACCAAAGCACTGACAAGGGAATGAGCAGGTAAATCAATCCGAAAGCTCCACCAGCTCCGAGGTCTTAAGCACAACAAATGGAGGTCGGCGGGTGTCAAGCAGGAACTGACACTTTAGTACGAAAGACCACACAACAAGCATACACAAACACGCGTGCATATTTACGTACACACCTCTAGTGGAGCGGAAGTGTTTGCTTGGCGAAGTGAACCCGCGGGTCCCGTGCACGTTGACCGCGGCCACTCTGAACTGGTACCATCTGCTGGCTCTGATGTCGGCCAGTTGGACCCGCTCCTCGGCAGTCTGAGGGACAGATGGGGAGAGAGGGAACAGCGGGGGTCAGGGTTCACGCCGGGTCAGAGCCCCTTGCGTGAGTTTGCTGGCACATCAGTCATCCGCGTGTTTCTCCTCAGCGAAGCTTTCAAAAGACGAGGTGACTTTGAGGAATGGGCAACTGTACGGACACGTCCGTCAGAGCAGCGCCGCATGTTCACAGCTGCAGCACGTGACGTACTAAAGCCACGTTAACATCTTTGCGTTAACATTTCAGTTTGCTATGGCACAGTTCAATTCAGATCAGCCAACCTTGGATCGGCTTGTTTCACCCATTGATTTTCTGTAGCGCTTGTCCTCATTTGGGTTACCAGGGGAGCTTGGAGCTATCCCACCTGACTTGAGGCTGAGTGGTTGTTTACACCATGGACTGGTCACCGATCAATGGCAAGGGATAGTTTGTGATTAGACATCTCACTAAACATGTTTTCTTCCCACTCAAAAATGTTCTGAAGTGTACAACCAGCACTGGAATCCGAAAGCCTCTTCGACTGAGAAGTGAAACATTTTTTATGATGGAAACTAATTGATATGGAAGCGAACCCCTTGGTGGAAACAAGAAACAACAAAAAGACTGCCTGGTATCTATTTTGGATTTATGTATATTGCTACTGGAGGTAGTAGTGATGAAAACCCTGCTGTTATTAGCAAACAAGGGCAGTTGAGGCTGCCACTAAAAATGTTATATTACCGTAATTTCCGCACTAAAAGACGCACCTAAAAGCCTTCCATTTTCTTCAAAGCTCACAGCGCCTTAAAATCCGATGCGCCTTGTATATGGTCGTTGCGGTAATATGTCAACCCCAAAATGGCTCCTTGCTAGAGACATGCTGACAACACAGAGTTCAAACTTAAGGCGATCGGTTTCGCAGTCGAACACGGAAATAGAGCAGCGGTAAGAGAGTTCAACCTTAACGAGTCAATGTTATAACTTGCTGTTGGTTAAGTGAACTGTGTTGCTGCTTTACTGACATCTGATTGTCACTATTTAAAAATCAGGGTGTAGTGTAGTGTAGTGTTGTTAGCATTTCCTTGAGCGTAGCTCCATCTAGTGGATGCATTGTAGATTGTGTCTTATAATGCGGTGCGTCCAATATATGAAAAAAATTACAAAATAGGCCGTTCATTGAAGATGCGCCTCACAATCCAGTGCGCCTTTTAGTGTGGAAAATACGTATTGTTTAAACCGCTGTATCACTTTAAAATACTTAACATCAATTCATGTACTACTTTCCTATTTTAGACTGGACTTTGGCGGAATGTTGTGGAATCTTAAGCCGGAAAAGTTGAAGAGTGAACCACGACTATGTGGGGCGTTACTGTCTAGCCTTGTGTAGGTTACCCACCTGCACGACCGTCTCCCACTCGGTGGCATCGTCCTCGCTGGGGTGAATGCCAAAGTTCCAGCGTCGCTGCACCACGTAAAGAACGGGTTCCACCGAGATGTTGAACTTGGATGACCAGCGGATCTCCAGCTGTCCCAGGGGCAGCTCGACAAACACCAGCTCCTTCCTCGGCTTCAGGGGGACTCCTGCGGAAGACACGCCAACGAGCACAGCGGTCTGGAAGTTAACGTTGCGTTTTATTCATTTGCGCAAAAGACACTTAGAAAATACATAAAATGCAGCACGGGCATTTGAGAACGAGACATGATCTCACTGCAATAGTTGGGATCCACGCTGAGGGTCAATAGCTTCTTTTCTTGACTGTCACACATTGTGACACTTTTGGCCGCGGTGGTGTGTTTTAGTAGCTGCGAACGTCAAGGTTCACTCACGTCACTGCACTTTGCAATCGGGCCTTTGAGTTGAAGCCGCAGAGTGGATGTGTGTGTGTGAGCTTGATTCAGCGCAGGAGGTCAGACTAATGTTCATCCAGGACTTAATTTACTTCCTCTGGAGTAGGAGATGGGAGCAATGATAATGAGATTGAGATTGGACTTGTTGGTCAATAAACTGTCGAGCACTTTAGAACGCTACATTAAAAATTGCAACAACAAAAAAACGCACAGTATCGAGTGCATCAGTCAGAATGATCAACAAAGTAGAATGACGGTTTCTTGCATTTACTTCTCTGCGCCTTCACGGTAAGGACACAAATTTTGTCTCGGGGCTGATCTATTGATTTATCAGGCTTGGTACCCTCAAATGTTACAGTGATGACCACAAATCACAAATCCTTTCAACCAATAAGCAACCAGCCGTGGTTTACATATCAATGCGGTATCAGCTCAACCCACAACTCTGGCTGAGCAGGTAATACAAACAATCCCGGGTAGTGTCTACTTTTCATTGCCAAGAATTAGCAAGGCGTACTGAGATGAAGATGGGGTACCTGGTCGGACTCATAGCCAGTGACTCTTTGAGACTTTACTGGTCACGGTGGTGTGTTAGCAGCTGCTCATTTGCATCACTGCATTCAGCCTTCCACATGCTTTGCTCAGAAAACGCGAGCTTTGGCACGAGCTGGAGGTCAGCTAATTTGCTGTCATGAAGTCAAAGATAAGACAGCCACCGCCGGTGAAAAGAGATAGGGACTGAACTAAGACTTTTACGCTAGGTGCACGTGTCAAAGTACTTTTGATGGTTTCATCGCCTCATTTGAGAGCCTGTCACAACATATTACGCAGAGTGGGTTTAGTGAATGTGAGTCAAATAGGAATAAACCTGAAGTAAGAGCAGGACTGCTGATATGGCCTTGAAATTCACCTTTTTGCTTTCGTGGAGCTTTTTGTCTCGTGATTTGGCCCGTATACCTTTTCGAAGAAGCTCTCCGAACAGGTTTGATATTTTGAGTCATGTTTGTGGGACAGCTTTTTTTTCCTGTTTGTGATTGGGGAAAAAAAAGTTTGCACCTAATTTCAGTAAAATTCTTTTTGGTCAGTCTCTCTGTGGGGCCCAAGTCAATTCTAATAGTTTGTTCAATTATTGTTCAAGTGAGTGTAAACAAGGTGGCATAATTCTTGCAAAATCTCAATGTTATTTATTACACATGACAATTTGACATTTCGGTACAGATTTTAGCAGGCTAACACACATGAGTTACTTTCGCGGTCCGTATAAAATGACCTGGAGGGGCCCGATCTGGCCCCGGCCTCGAGTTTGACACATGTGCTCTAGACTGTGATAGATTGTAAGATTTCTGGCCGCAGTGGTGTGTTTTAGCAGCTGCTCACATGCATGTTCACTTGCATCACTGCACTTGCATTCAGTCTTGCAAAAAAGCTCTTCTCGGTTAAATGGGAGTTTTACGAAGTGCAGAAGGTCAACCGAATGCTCATCCAATACCGAATGCGCTGACGTTAAGTAGAAGATAGGAGCGTCGGCTTTGCTGATAATGAGATAGGGATTGGACCGCATCGTCAGTAAGCCGTCAAGCCCCTTAGAACATTATATTGGACCACTGGCGTCCAAGACACGCTCGAGGCTACCGCAGCCCTTGTTGGTGGGCAGCGTGATCAAGACCGTGTTTTGACTTCACAGCATTTCATCTAATTGCATCTCATAAAAGGGGATTGGAAGAACATGCTGGAAGATGAAGAAAGGGCCCCTTGAGCGGCCCGCGGAGTCTTTTGTTTCGTCCCTGCGATAACAGCGTCGTACATGCGTACAGCTGGGGGTCATTGCGCTGCGGTTTCACAGCTCCGTGGCTTGCGTGTGTTTGTGTGCGCCAGTCGACCGACGTGTCACATTTCCTGCGCCACGACGTGCGCCTGGGTAACCGCAGCATTCCTCCCTTCCCCTCGGCCTGAGCTCATCTTCTCGCAAAGTCACCCAAGTCCTCCCGGTGCAGACGCACGAAACCACACCAGCGCACATCTGTGCTTGCTGCCTGGCTTCTTCCGCAAAACGTGGGAGGGTATCAAATGCACTTTCTCGCAGCTTTACGCCTTCCAAAGATAACTTTCGAATCGGGCTCGCTCCCAACAATCACACAACGTTCGTCTTTCGATGGCCCCGCGTGCTTACTCCAGGCAACATGACGTAACCCTACTGTCGTGCCATTTGGGTGGGGGTGGTGGTAGTAGGGGGTCCATTGATGTCTTAATCGTGCCAGCAATAATCATTTCCACCGCTAACAAACTGCGCTAATCACAGACAGTGGAATAAAAACACTATGTAGGCGGAGGACGACGGAGAGGCTAATTAACTTTTATCGGATTACATTCGATGTAATCATTTTGACATCGACATTTTCGCTCCATTTTTCCCCATCATATTAATATGAAGGATGATCATTCAGGTCGCATCAGTATAGGGCACAGATTACTCAACTTTTATCAAGTTATTAAGTCTGCTCTTATAGTCCAGCCATTCATTTTCTGTATGGCTTTTCTACAACCTGAAGTATACCCTGGACTGGTCGCCAGCCAACTGAAGGGAACATATAGAAAAATAAGCATTCATCATTCATTACGGTCTTCAATTAAGCAACCGTGCATGTTTTGGGAATGTGGAGTTGCGCCATGAATCAGTCATTAATCAGGAAAGCAACTGAGCGTTGCCAAATAAAACATCTGAATATAGATGAGGGTCGTGGTTGTGTCTGAATACTGCAGGAAGAGCTGTTGTGATGCACAGAACGATGGATTAAAAAAACATCTGGTTTGGTTTAATGTGATATCCAGGTCAACAAAGGACCAACACGAGACTAGAAAATATTTGCTGCAATTTTTTTTCAGTTCATTTTACCAGTGGCATATTTAGGTTGTGTTACAACAAACTTTACTCCACTGGTGTCAAACTCAAGGCCTGGGGGCCAGATTCGGCCCACCACGTCATTTTATGCGGCCCGCGACAAAAATGAGTCGACACCCCTTGCTTTACACTCAGCTATTTTGAACAAGCCAGACTAACATCCAGCCATCCAATTTCTGAACAGGGTTGCGGGAGGGACCCTTCTCAGCACACTTTGGGAAAAAGGCGGACGACACCCTGAACTGCTCGCCAGTCAATCGCCCAGACTAACATACATTGTGAATTATCATTGAGGTGTTTTGTTCCAGTACAGTACATCGATTATTGCACATTTACTTTATCATTGGCAAAATATTATGACGGGGGCGGCCCGGTAGCCCAGTGGTTAGCACGTCGACCTCACAGTACAGAGGTCGTGGGTTCGATCCCGGCTCTGGCCTCCCTGTGTGGAGTTTGCATGTTCTCCCCGGGCCTGCGTGGGTTTTCTCCGGGTACTCCGGTTTCCTCCCACATTCCAAAAATATGCATGGCAGGCTGATTGAACACTCTAAATTGTCCCGTGGATGGTTGTTCGTCTCTGTGTGCCCTGCGATTGGCTGGCAACCGGTTCAGGGTGTCCCAAGCCTACTGCACAAAGTCAGCTGGGTTCAGCTCCAGCACCCCCCGCGACCCTTGTCAGGATGAAGCGTAATGGATGGATAGATGGAAAATATGACATGCTATTCGATACAAACACGGGCTTTGCTGCCTATCACAAGCCCGTTGGGGGTCCCGGAATGCTCAGGCACACCTGGACACATCTGAGAGTGATCTCACAGGGGGGAAATGCTCCATTTCACTCTGCTTGTGTTTGCTAATAGCTTCCAGTATCACGGATCATCACGGTAATGACTGCACACGCATACACATGAGCCGCTTGTACACACATAGAAACAATTATACCCTTTAAACCATGAGCGACTAATTAGACCTTTGACACAGAGAGGCCACAAGAACAATTTCAATGGAACGCCGGAATGTAATGTCGGCGTAATTTGGAGTAAACGCGCCGGCGACAGCGAGCTGTCACGCGCTCCCTTCAATGACGGCATAGGCGGGCCCGTGCGCGAAGGTCTCCAAAACACACTGGATGGTTTTCATTGAACGGTTCAATGGAATGTTCCAAGGTTAGCGCTCTTTTCATCTTTCCACATGAACATTCTGTTCACCTTTTGGGGCATGACATCCACCATTGGAGTCTCTCTCTCTTCTCAGGATTTTTCCACCATCTGTGTCCATGTGCTGGCATTCTAGAGTGCGTGCACCTGCTGGTCATTACTGAGCACGGTGACTGCGTGTGTACTGTTGCCAAAGTGTGATTAAAAGCAGGCCATTCCAAAATCGATGCGACCGTATTGTCCGCTGCTCTGTTTTGGCCTTGAGCGACGGACAACAGCAATGTGCTGAGAGCGGATGTGCGATGGCGTTTCAGTTAACAACTCGGTACCTTCACAAAATAACAACTCACTCAACCCACTCAAGTGGCACAAGATGACTGTTGGAGCGATATGCTGGAGTAGAATAACAATATGAATATTCAGGACTAGTGACGACCACATTTTCTCAAATAGCGACCTCGCAAGATACGAATTTCCAAGCCCCGTAAAAGCTTTTTTTTTTTTTTTTCGTTTCTTTCATTTACCTTTGTACAGGTTCTTGGGGAGCTGACAGGTATGGCCACAGCCATTGGAGCAGCATTTCTTGACGGTGGAGCACTCTCCGTCCTCCTCGCAGCTTTCCACGCAGGCCGCTGCAAAGCCGCTGGCCTTCTCTGGGGCAGGACAGTCGCCCTGCTTCACGCCCTCGATGGACTTCAGGAACTCGCAACTGGTGAGGCACTCGTAGTGCTTCTTGGGAAAGAGTGGCTGTGGAAGAGGAGGAGGAGGAGGAAAAAACACGTCAGGGATCCTCATGTTTGCATTAAATCTCTATGGAGTGATGAGTCAACTTTCATTCAGCCCTTCACGCAAAACAGAAACATTTTTTAAAAAATTGAAAATGACTTCAAAGCCATTTTTATTCATGACCTTATTTTTCATGCCATTTGGTGAAATATTAATGAATGGGCCTCTTTTTATAACAAATGTTTATTGTATTTGTGTTTATTTGATACATTTAGTACTACTGTACTAGCTTCAGACCGGGTCTGTTCGAAAAAAAGTTGGAGTCGAAGCGCTGGTGGCTAATGCAACTTTGGCATGGTTTCTACTTTCTGGACCTGGATTTCCCATCCCTGCATCATGCCAGTTTATTTCTTACCCCGAGTTGTGCGTGTGACCACTGTAACATTAGTCAGCATGGAAAAATGATTCCTGCGAAGTTCGGAGGCAGAGATTTGACGTCGATTTATTTTGTAATCCAATTATGCGAGTTATTAGATTCAAAGTAACAGCTCTACCTCAGGCAATTCCTTACTGTGCTTTTAAATGTGCTCAATCGGGCAGCACAACTACTGTGTACATGTAACGACATACCTCGCATAGATCCTGGCACTGGTTTTCCTTCAGGTCCCAGGATTCCTTGCAGGGCTCCAGGCACTGTAAAAAAAAAAAATCAAGAAGCGGGAGAACAGGTGTCAGCGACATCAAAGATGTTTGATTCCCAAAGGCCACACACGCCTCCTTTTTGCTACAGATGCCCCGCATACCTTGAACAGACATAAATAATCTCTATCATAAAGCAAACACTGCCAAGGTAGGTCTATTATGCGCGGAAAGACACGCCCTGTCTCTTGTAATCTAGTGCTGTTTGGATTCTTGTTGATGTAGCCTCTGACAGATTCCTCCTTCATGCCTTAACAGCACGAGACCCCCACTACCCAAACCGCAAACTGTCTGCGCTTCATACTCTTCACTCTGCCTCTTCACCTGCTCCTCATTTTCATGTCCAGGCCTGATTTTGTCCATCTGGCACCAGTAGCAAACTCCTCCCCTTTTACCAGCGGCTTCATAAACAACACGCTTTGCCTTGAAGTTCTTGGGATTCCCACACGGAACGCATTGACTAAACATTTGGCACAGGTGCAGGATCAAATCGGTGTGGCACCAAGCCATTTTGACGAACATAATGGGCTGATAATGGAGAATTTGCCTGAAAAGCATTTAATACATCAGCCCACTCCCAATGACTCAAATTCAATAAGAGTGATT
Organism: Hippocampus mohnikei; assembly: GCA_026261675.1. NCBI lineage: Eukaryota > Metazoa > Chordata > Actinopteri > Syngnathiformes > Syngnathidae > Hippocampus > Hippocampus mohnikei. The sequence continues at coordinate 10,057,582 of JAKGUB010000106.1, read as the reverse complement.
GTACCCAATAGAAACTGACAGATGCAGCCTTAAGGGAGGGTGTTCATTCGTGACCGAGATAGATGGCGGGGAGGGGAAGGGGGTCGGGGTGGACTCAGGGTCTCTTGTGCTGAGGCTGCTGTGAAATCACACAAAGCAATGCCAGACTGCATCTGCAAAGCGACCAGAGCGGCCCAAAACCGCAGCGACCGCAGCCAAAGCCACTCAGTGCGCACATGCCTCATCTTAGCATCTTAGCAATGTGACACTGGGACATAGCTGCACACATTCTTGATGCGTGACACCCCGATCATTTTGCATCGGGTGGAAACATGCATGCTTTGTTAAAGAAAAACCCTTGCAATTTTTCCGACTTTTAGTTTTATTTTTATTTTATTTTTTTGTGTCGCTGTTGGATGAAGTCAGAACGACGATTTTCCATCTTTGGGCATAGGATCACATCGGTGACACGATTGTGAAAGCGTGTTCGCAATGCCCGGAAGTGTGAAGTTTAACACGCCCCCCGCCCCCTCATCCCTCACTCCCCCCCTGACGACAAAAATGTTATTACAACAGACATTGGCTGCCAACACCAACTAATTATCGGGATTCCTCTGTGCCGTCTGAAAGCTGGAGGTCCTTTCAAATCTATACGACTGTTGTTGTGACAAAGCACGGACAATGGGCCACGTTCCTGGCAATGTCAATCAAGTGGAAAAAATAACAAAAATATGGACTTTGAACACCTTGCGCCATTTCAAAAGAGATTATTCATCCCCAGAGGTTTGAGGGAGATCTGTTGTGACTGGTAGAGCGCTGAAAAGGAACTTTGATGGCAAACTATCGTGTTTCAAGAGCATCCAGGAGAACTGCCAGGTGTAGCACAGTGTGGGATAACGGAGCAGGCCCAAATCTATTTGATGGCGACTACTTGCAATCACAAGAAGAATATAATACTTGTAACACTGAACATGGTCTCATTCAGCGCCGATTTCAAACTTTCTGGGATTCCGCTTGAACGAGAGCACCTCCACATTGACATTTCAAATTTCATCCCGAGGTGGCCGCAGCTCATATTTACGACCCTTTAATTCGGTCAGTGGGCGTCTCTATTGTTGATTCTGCCATTCCCAGTGAAAAGTTTATTTGCTTTTCGTGGAGTTGCGCAGCGTGGGCGTATGATGAAACATAAATCTGGCTTGTGGAGGAACGTGGTGCGAGCCCACGCCTGTCAGTTCTCGGTTCAACTCGACACCATGTTCTCTGTGGGCCAGGTGGTGGGTGTTTCACAGATGCTTTTTCAGACAAGTTTTTTTTTTGTTTTCTATCAGCGGCCTCGTGATAATATTGGTATACGGTCCTTGAAAATGATGTCATCCATGCTGTGTGACTCAAAAGGGCCAATGACAAGGGGAGTTACGACCTTGTGGGAGCTCCAGAGTCAACTGCTCTCTTGCCGCAAACATTTCAACATGACTTCAGCTGCTGCCTCCAAGAATTCCTCTCCACCCAAGGGTGCCTTGGCTGCCGTATCATCTACTATCGATGATAAACGATGCGCTCACAACACCAAATCCACGTCCTCGGGGATCGGAAGGGAGTCGGCGACGGCTGCGTCTAAAGGACACTCTGCTGGTAAGGCGTCCACATGCTAAAGCCCAGCAAATCCCTCCAACAAATCACTGAACACACGCAAGTAAGCCCAAGGATCAGGCTCATTTTACTCATTGAAAGGTCTTGTGTGCGCTGGGCTCAATGCATTCCTTTTGCCTTTTTTTCTTTGGGATGAATCTCCTTCTGGATCCTCACAATCACATCCATACAAGTGAAAATAGATTCATCATTACCGCGACATGCTTGCGTGCCAAGCGGCATGAATTAGCGCCGGATATTGCAACAGAAGCGGGGTTTTTTTTCTAATGTCTCCTTTCAATCCTCAGTGCAAAAGGGTTCCAATGAAAGAACATATAATAGAACTCCACTGAAGATGAACACGCCTAATTAGACTCGGCACCACACTGTACACCGCCGTAAAGGGCAATTCGGTATGCCGTTTGGTAAGGAAATGCGATGAAGGGTGACAAAAGATTTGGATTGATGACAAATAATAGAATCTTCAACTTTATTGGAGTAAAATTGTATGGGTTCATCCGGATTAGTATGCAGACATCAACCAATGCCAAATAATCGTATTCAGCACAAAACGGAACACCTTCCCATACGTCCTACATGAGACACTATTGACTCATTCAGTACCAGACAATTCTGGACCAAGTCTGAAAAGACGTTTAAAAACGTCTTTGGGAGTGAATGAGTTAAATTTTCATTCGGATTTAACATTATGAATTTATAATGCAGTTCACAGTTCTAAAAGTTTGGGTTTGAACTTGGTCTTACAGCCTTCCTGTATGTTTTGTGGGTTTTTTGGAAAGACTCCAACTTCAATCCAGAGGTTTAAGTCATTGAAGGCTCTCAATTGTTATTTTTATTTTTATTTTTTTTGTTTAAACGTGGCCTGAGATTTGCTGGTGACCTGTCCATGGGTGTACACTGCCACTTGCGGAATAGGCTCCATCTCACCTGCGACCCAAATAAGCACAGCCCATTATCCAACGTCAATTTTGAATGCCTACGCCAATGTAAACAGTTGTGCCGGATTAAATGAACAACAATTGTGCATTTGCAATCACGAGGCGCCTAAACATTTAGCATAAGAGAGACATCGGCTCCCCCCGCAGGTGCGCTTCAACCCGTCACATCTGTCAGCCATAACCCCGCCCCACCCCCGTCACACCTCGCCCATGCACCCCGCAAAAGGCCGACATTTCAGGAGGGGAGGATCGCATCTCGACGACAGATGTCCCGCCAAAGCATAATACAAAAGGCTGCGTATGGTTACAAAAGGTGCTGTCATCAATCAAGTGCCTGATCGCTATTTACACAGTGTGATGTGAAGTCTAATCCATGGCAACGGTGACAACAACAAGTTCGGGAAAGTGCCACGACATTAGTTGCCGCAAGCTCTGCACACCCTTTAAAAACATTTGCGCTCCCACTTTTTTTTGTTTTTAATGTTAAGAGGCGGGCAATTGATTGATTGATCTGCGTTTACTGTACCAACAAGATTAAGTAAACTTTATACTTCAGCCGCGCAGGCTGTGACAAAACTCATGAAAGACTTGTGCGCCTAAACGTCGGGAAATAAAATAACGGAGAATCAGACTAGACATTTCAGGGTTAATTTCCCACGATGCACCGGGTGACCTCCCATGGCACACTAATGTGGTAGTGAATCACTGGTGGATGCAGTGGAATTGGGTGGCCACCTCAAGCAAATCACCCGCTCCTCAAATACCCCCCGAGGAATGCATTTCATTATCCAACGAGATTATGTGTGAACAAATTTGGCCCCTAAAAATAAATAAATAAGAACGAAACACTGCGTCTGCGAAGTAATCAGGCGCTGGGGGTTGTTTCTGTGCACTTCAGCAGTTAAAAGCCTTGACAAAAGCATGTGTGTTGTTGTGTGGCTGATTTCCCCTTTGTCCTCTTATCGGCCTCTCCCCACCAGTGACACACTCTGCATGGTTAAGTAGGAATTTCCATAGTCGTCTTTCAATCCCCATTTCACGCTGTAATAAAATGTTGTGGTGGTGGTTGAGAGGGCAGGGAGGGTGTTGATGAGAGAGTGAGACTGAATGGTCACCGATGCCGCAGCCCATCCTCACTTTGTCAAGGCAGACTGAAAGGAGACTGTGGAGGAGGAAAACAAGTGGTGTGCGCTAATTGTTGCACGAGGAACTCACACGTGAGTCACATAGACAAGAATTCAGACTCAATAGTACATTCAAGTGTTGATCTTAAACAGTCTAGATGGCTCCAGGCAAGAGCAAGTCACTGAAGATAGACAGAAGCAATATATTGTGACTTAGAGGTTTAAAACTAGACCAGAGGCGAGACTGTATAGAGCAGGGCTCTATACAGTCGCGCTCATTTTTCGTAGTTATGGTTTCCCTCAGAAGGCCATTATGACTGTGAAACCGTCTAAACGTATGATTGCCTTTTCACATATACGGTGCTCAACAAAAAAAATGACTGCAATATCTCACATCTTAGTGTTGTGAAAAGTGAAGACACTTTGCAAGAAACATTAAGTCGACGCACATGGCTTGGCATCGCGGGCCGTATAAAATGATGTCGCGGGCCAGACCTGGCCCCCGGGCCTTGAGTTTGACACCTGTTTCCAGCGACTTTAAACAACATGAGCAAAAAATAGCCACATGCTACTTCACTGTAACTAAAGCAAAAAAAAACAAAAAACATCAGTACTGCATCACACACATACTGTCTAGCAGCATGCTTGTAACGATCCAGGATGAGGTGCAATTGAAGAGTGTGAGATTTTTTTTTCTTCATAATTTCCCAGAATAGCTGCCATTGCAGTTTGCTTGCATTGGGGCCAAGTTGGACAATGACACACAGCAGATGAAGCTGGTTAGCCAAAAAAATAAAAAAGCTTACTGTTTCTGGCAGTCGCAATGTAATGCACACTCCCTACAATAGAGCAGGACCTCAATGTTTCACTGTCCACTGAATTTCTACAAATTTTGAGTGTCATTCTGGGTGTGGTTTGTATCGCAGTTTGACCAATCCCATTATTGATCTCACCCACCCCCTACTTGAGTGGGACTTCATTTCCTGTTTTAATGGCACTTTTCGATGTGTCGCACTGTCAACTCAACTTTTTTTTTTATATGGTGCTTCATAAAATAAATGGCCATTCTATGACTATTGCACCGTTTGAATTCATAATAGATATATAAAGTATCACATTTTGGCCCCCCCAAAAAGACCTATTGAGACTGAATCCACAGCACCTCTGCTTTGAATCAGTATGTGGCATCAGGGGCATGGAACTCAACGCCCACTGAACTCTTCATGATTCGGTGCTAAGCTCAGCTGACGATTCCAAGTCGTCTTTGCCAAGGTCACCGCACCCCTCGGATAGTGTCGCGGATAGTGTGTTGATCACAAAAATTGCAAATCTCACCTTGATTCCGACGGAGTTAGGGGTATTTTCTACTGCCTTCGCACTTTTCACACTCCCTGCTGCCCACCTCCACTTATTCCTCCCATCAACTGACCCATTCAGGAGTCGGTGGCCTGCAGACACGTTTTTTTTACTCACTCCTCACTGTATTTCTTTTTTTTATTTGGCTGTCACTGAGACGCTACATCCCTTTTTCCCTCCTTCCCCCCTACCCCAACCATTCAATCACCCTCTCAGGCCACGTCCGCTCTAATCCAGTTTTGAAACTCATCTTTCTTCCCCGGTTTCATCCTTCCATCTGCATTAAGCTCGTGTCGAGAAAATTAATGTTTCCAAGCGTCTCTCCAGAAAACGATACATTTGACAACCGCAGGCTTGTGTTGCTTTTGCGGGCACAATTTCGATCATGTGATATATCTTTCAGAGCCACAGCCAAGGCCTTTTCCCTCGCCAGCTGCAGTGTCTTTTTTTTTTTGACCCTATGGCAAGTCACTCTCGCTAAGGATATGTTACACACATGTTCTGGTGTCACTCACTGAAAAAAGTTGTTCACAGTCGATGGAAAACCTTCACGACCGATGACATGTTTTGCAGCATTGTGTTACCATTTTGGCAGTAGTCGTGAGTACAGCCAATTATGCGGCGGTTATACAGTATTTTGCCTTTGTTAGCACTTTTCTCCCCCTAAATAAACGTTTGCCTTGTTCTAACAATACAAGCAAAATAATCATGCCAAGAGTGAACGAATGTTAAAGTGAATTAGAGAGGGAATTAGTTGTGTTTCAGCAGTACAGCTGCAGTCTCAGCCTGCCAGTCACTTGTTCCATTTCTCGCTGAGAGAAGCCACACTCGGTGGTTTGACTGTTTCTCTTTCACACTCGACAGGCCGCACGGCGCACTTCAAGCCGCCTTTTACAAGAGTCACTCTCCATTTCCAACTAGAAACGTCAGACTCTTGTTTTTTGCTGCACCAAAAGCTCGCTCGGGGCGAACCGGATCGAAAGGTATCGAGCGGCGAGTGTGCTTCAAGACGCGAGTGAGCGGAGCGCGAAACAGCATGCAAACGGAGGTGTTCCCGTGCTGTCTCTCCGGAGTGCCGTAAAGTTTCAAAGGAGCGTTATAGGAGAACGAGTAAATCAGCGAGGCGAAATAGCCGTCCAGACACCATTTCCTCTGCCTTACGTGATGATCAAAGTCCACGAGATAGCAGCGCTTTTTCGGTCGGCACAGGTCCGCGCGTGTGCGTGCACAGCCAGCGTTAAAGATCACGTAGGCTCAAAATGATTAACATGCTTCAGATGTGACTTTGCAACGTGATATGCAAAAGGCTTACTTGTTTCGAAAGGAAAATGGGCTTTCCAGCTGTGGACACTTCATTAGGTACACTCAACATCCAATACAAGGCTGTATCGAAAAGAAAAAAAAATTGCCACCGATCCCATCTGCTTTTTTAAGGGTCGCGGAGCATGCTGGAGCCGATCCAAGCTGACTTCGGGCAGTAGGCGGGGGATACCCTGAACTGTTTGCCAACGAATTGCAGGGTGTACATTGAGACGAACAACCATTCACGCTCAGGGATCATTTTCAGTGTTCAATCAGCCTGCCATGCATGTTTTTGGAATGTGGGAGGAAAGCGGAGTACCCGGAGAAAACCCACACAGCCCGGGGAGAACATACAAAGTCCGCACAAGGAGGCCAGAGCTGGAATTGAACCCATGACCTCTGCACCGTGAGGTCGACTGGCCCACCAGACCGCCGCCACATTTCCATTCAATTTCGATACTTATCCTCATGTGGAGCATAACCCTGTCGTAAACTGAATAGCCCAAATTGTGGTCATTATCTGCAATGAGAACAACCTTCAGACAGATGCTTTTTGCCCAGTATAGCTATGTTATTAAAGACTAAAATGTTCAGGTTCAGATGTCCAGGTTATATGGAAAGAAGTCCAGAACAGATCCCAATCATGTAGCAATATCCTGAAGGTCCCTCCGACACCTAAAATGGAGCGTTCTTTATCGCTCAGAAGCAACACAAGATGTCGATAACAAGGTTTAATAAATGAATTCACACAGAGGCCGCTTCCAATTTCCTCTTGATGATTAATGGCAGTTGCTCCAAATTGCCGAGTGAATTACTGGGTGATTCGGGGGAATGTTTGCAGTAAACTTTGCCGGTGTCATAATTTTCGCAATGTTTACAAAACACGGCCGCTTGCTCAAAAATGTCTAACTCTTCAAAAGGTTGTGTTTTGCTGGGTGGTGTTTACAAGTGTTGCTGTGGATACGATTTGGAGCGTGACTTTAATTGCGCCCCCGGCACTGGGATGTGTTTGTTGTCATTCTTCTCCTGAATGAATCACCTTTTGGGGAGCCTCGACATGCTAAAAAAACTCATCAATATTTGGAAGCGTGTAAATCCTGGTGTATGTATTTTACTTTGAAAAACAAGACCCCCCCCGCCAAAAAAACCCGAACTTATTAGCATTGCTTTTATTGCTTTTATTTTCTGTACTCTCTAATGTGGGCGGAGCATGACGTCCAAGTTTGATGATAATTTCAAGGCTTTTTTTTTTCAATAAAATAGACCCTAACACAAGTTTTGGGTGAACATTATAAGATGGTGGACGAAAGTTTCTCGGATACAAACCTAAAACTGAACAGGAAGACAGCCATTTTGGTTTGCAGCAGCCATTTTGGGCAACCTCCCGAAATACACTCATACATTTTTGCTCCCTTGGCAGTCTAATGTTGGTCGAGGATTTGGGAAGTTTCAGAAAATTAAAAGAAATGAATAATAAGATCAATAAATTCATAAATATATTTTTTAAATAATTTAACTTTCACTGTTGGATACCACATTTGATGTATGTATCTATCATAAAAGTTGAATGAAAAAGGCTCAAGGATTCATGCCCAGAACTGAACATTTAGTCATCCATTTCATCCATTTTTGAAGCAGCCAATTGGTTCACTTTTAAAGTTTGTACTTTGATCAACTCCTGCTGGCGAAGTTACCGAAATGACCCCCGATCGAAAGCAGTTAACGTAAACAAATTGGCAACGCTAAATTTCCTTTTCCCAAATGTGGGAGAGCATGGCATCAAAATATGATCGGCATTTTGAGAATTTGCCTCCCAAAAAACCGAGGTTGAGAGGGCTCGTTCGTCGCTGCTTTCATTTTCAATTGAAATGCCAGGCCACAGACAACAAAGAGGCTGAGACAAGTGTGGAAGAGAAGAAGAGGAGGGGCAGCCCATGAATTATACATTCGGCCTACAATCAGAGGTGCCTGCCTTATTTATGAGCAAGAAAGCCCACACAGCTCGGCCCCAGTTCCGCTTTGTCCGCCACTTAATACTTCACCGCTCTGAAGTTTCCCCGCACACCTCCTGGTCGACTCCTCTTACTGCCATCTCATGTTGTTATCGTCAGTTGGGCGACAAGAGCCCACGTCCAGTGGCCGTAACAAGAGGCCGGCTTATCGCCTCGCTCCAAGCTCAGTTTACATTTCATGACAATTAGACTCAACAGGACGGATCCATCCCGTGAGGTCAGATGGCTGATAAGGAGGCCACTGGGTCTTTGGCATGGGAACGCCAAAGCCTGTTCTGCGCCGCTCGTGGGGAGGGCCGTGTCAGATCTGCCCAAGACGCGTGATTTACGCTCTCGAAAAGATTGCGATGATAGATGCATGGGAGCGAGAGATGAAAACGATCACGTGGAACACTTCCTACAAGCCCGGAGCCATTTATTGCAACTGTCAAAAGCGTAGATAATGAACTGGCTCCATCCACACGGAGGACCAAATAAATGCATCACTGTCATGGCAGCCACTGAGGATTGAGCAGATGGCAAACAAGATAGACCGAATGCGCATAACAGCTATTACGCCAGGCGGAACTGAGCACGGGAGGAAAAGTAGAGCAGCTTCCATTCTTATCGCAAGACTTTTGACGAGAATTTGGCGTGGATGTGAAGCGGCCATTCACGCAGAAGAGAGGTCGTTAGATGCGTGATCATTGGTGCTGGATGACAGAACCTGGATCTGTTCTACTGCAATCGTGATGGGATTGCGTTCACATCAGTTCAGTTCTTCGAGATAGGGATGGTCACAATAATCGGTTAAAGTGATCACGCGAAGCGTTCTGCTTGATTGTGTGAGGCATAATGGGGTGCAGTATTTGGCTGCAACCAGAAGAGGCACTGTTTCGTCACTCTCCACTCATTTCCGGTCTCAAGAAGTCCACCATGAAAGCAGCTATACCATAGCTGCTGTAGGAAGCTGGGCTCCAACTTTTTTTGCTTGCCTATGGCAAAGGGACAAGAGATCAGAAGATCAAGACTGCATTTTCCCATGTTGAATTCTTTTTTTTTTCTCACAATCAATCGAGTCTATTTTGACGGTTATGAAAAAAATTATTAGACCACCCTTGTCTCCAAGTAAAGGTACATTTATTTCGCCAAATGTAATGATGACAACAACAAAAAAGAGCTCAGATTATCCATCCATCCATTTTACGATCCGCTTTATCCTCAAAAGGGTCGCGGGGGTTGCTGGAGCCTATCCCAGCTGTCTTTGGGCAGTAGGCGGGGGACACCCTGAACCGGTTGCAGGGCACACAGAGACGAACAACCACCCACACCCACACTCACAACGAGGGACAATTTTAGAGAGGGCCGCCTAGCTCAGATGAGTTTAATTTTAAAATCTAATATCTGGCCATTTTAATTGGTTTCCTTGCTAACCAAAATCACCTCAATTCTTACATCCAACGCTATGGTATTGTACTGCCCAAAACAAGAGTTTTTTGGCATCTTTTGTTTCCGTTAGTCACATGGTACAAAAACAAGGTGCTCTAATATTTTTTTCCGTGAAGGTATACAGGGACCTGTGATTGACTGGCGACCTCTCTAGGGTGTTGTCTGCCCTTTAGCACCAAGTCAGCTGGGAGAGGTGCCAGCTCCCTGTGACCCTGAACAGCATAAGCGGTATAGCAAATGGATGGATGGAAATATTTTATATAAAACTTTATAGCGTGGGAACGTTTCCTGGCAAAATGCTTCATTTCCCCGGAGATCTTCAGTACAATTGGAAGTCCAGATAAATTGGAATGTGGTGTCACGCATAAAAACAGAGACGTACAAATCATGCTGGTTAGAAACACAAGCCGCCGTGGCGTCCCCTGATGGGAAAAGTCAAAACAGACAAACTGTCACCCAGTCCTCCATCATTTGAAACGAAAGGAGGCCTGAGGCTTTCGGTCTGGGCAACAGCATGTAAAGAAGACATGCAACGCTATTGGAAGTAGGGAGGGATGGGAGGGAGGTGGGGGTCGTCTAATCCCACGCTGCAGACACATTCCATCAGTATCTCCATTTGTTTATTCACGTCGCAGAAACACTTCGAATCCCCTAATCCTGCTTGTCCTCCCGAGATGGGCTCCTGGCAGAAGTGGCAGCTCAGATTGTCAGGATCATTGTCAGAGCGGTTCAACGCATTCCACTTGCTCAAAAAGTTGAGAAGGTTTCATCCGAAGCGCAGATAATGGGGCCTAATTTGAGCATTTATGTCACGAATAACGAACAACAACAACAAAAAATAACTGAAGCCTCCCTTGAAAATGTTTTGCCAAAGTTCAAACTGCAAGCATAGCACAAACAATGATCTCCTAAACAGTTTCATTTCATTTTGAAAAAGATATATACTGCACATCGGCATGTGTATGCACATGTGGCCAAGACAAACCAGTCTAAGTTTGGGTTCCTTCCAGATATACAAAGTTTGTCTTCCAAGATGTAAAGCTCCAACATACAGTGGTACCTCGGCTCACGAACGCTTTAGCTCATGAACCTTTCGCCTCACGAACATTAATTTCGCGAGAATTTAGTCTCAGCTGACGAACTAGTTTTCGGCGGACGGACCAAACCAAGCGGTCGAACAGCGCCCCTGTGGCGGCCGCGAGAAGCTGACGCACGCTCACTGCGTTCACTTAGTCATCCCCTTTCTTTGAATGCGGACGTGGTTTGTGTTTGCTAGACATTTTGGACCATATTGAGTGTACTTTTGCTATTATGGGACCGAAAAAGTCCCCGCCACAGCCTCGTGTTAAGCCTAAGAAGACATTAAAGAAAATTACGATCGAGTAGAAGAAGGAGATCATTGAAAAACACGAACGAGGTGTGCGTTTGTGTGACTTAGCGTCCCAGTACCAGTACGCTAACATGCAACAGGTGTCAATTAAGAGGTTTTTAGTCAGCAAAAAGGATAAAGAGTCTCCTTCTAAGAAGCAAAGAAGAGAAGCCACACCGGAAGAAGAGAAGCCACACCGGAGGTTGAGTTATGGAAGGTGACTCTCCTTCCAAACCGTAACTCCCTCCCTCCCACTCCATTCCATCAAGCCATCAACTACGATCACAAAGGTAAATAAAACGACTTTATTATACAGTACAGTTTATTTCTTTAATTTCAATACAATAGCACATATATTATACATAAAATAAGGTATATTTTTGTGTAGTTTTAAGGCTTATTTAGTCGAAAATTATGTTTATGGGAACCTGGGAACGGATTATTCTCATTTTAATGGTTTCCTATGGGAAATAAATGTTCGGAAGACGAACTTTTCGGCTCACAAACCTTTTCTGGGAACCAATTAAGTTCGTGAGCCGAGGTACCACTGTACTTCCTTGACACCAATTACTTTGCTGTATGGCCTTTCCTATTTAGGCAGGGCTTTGGTGGATTCTAGCCGTTTTTCAGAGAGTACCTAAAGACGGCGAATAGATGAGTTTTTCAGCAAATTAACTAACTTGGTTTCTTATCTTGGGCTGCCGTCCACTGGCCACTTTTTTTTTTCGCTTCGGATGTATTTTGATGGACCGTTGAAGTCACGGTGCAGCTACACGGAGATAAACGACTTGCCGGATGCCTTATTGCTCGTATTTTCCAGCAGACCGGAGACCCTGTGGCACCATGCAGCATCTCGCAGATCAATTCTGGTACTACGACAGACGTCTAGTTGGGGGCGACTCGCGATTGTCTATGGCGACATCGGTGTTGGGGTGCTGCGTTGGTCATCTGGAGTGTTGTTTTGTGTAGGGTCTGTCGCATTTCAAGAAAAATGATATGTGTACCATGCTTTAATGTACTGGTCTAACTGAGAACGGGGGCTTACATCAAAGCAGTGAAAAACATACATCACTCTGCTGCAAGGGTCAAGGGTCAAGACGGCTGTCGATGACCGAGTCTTTGACACACAGTCTCACACACATTGTGGTTTTCCATGATCCTGAAAGCATCTCATATGCACACACCAGGCTCGGGGGTGCAACAGCTGGGATAAATTGATGAGCTTGTATCTGTTATAAGCACATCAGCTTTTAAGATCATTGCGATCCAATCTCCCCTAAGGCAAACGTGACCGCCGCAATGCCGCTTGGGTGGCAAAATATTAAGAAACCGAGCAACGCCATCATTTATTTTGTAATAGAAGCGGAATCCGTGTCTCGTAAACGGGAACATGGACCAGGAAGATGAGCGTTGTGTGTGTGTGTGTGTCGATATTCATCCTCGGAAGACGAATAAACACTCGGATGACAGCAGATTGTCTGGGCGATGGGTCCAAAAGAGGATTTTACCGCAGCTTTCATTGTAATAATCCCACAACGGAATTAAATCCGTTTCGACATGAAAAATATGAGGGATGGGGTTGTCTGCCAACGGTTGATGAGCTCAGTGGGGTCTGTAAACACACAAGCATGTTTTGGTTCGCTGTCCGATTTGAGATTTGACCGGTGAAGAAGTCTGAACTGCAGCCTTTTTCACCTTCAGTCCTATGGCCTCGCCATTGCGTTTTCTTTGGGGTGGGGGTTTTGCCATAGGGGGTTTCCACTTTCTGCCACCCACCATGTGAATAATGAGCTCCACAGATAGCAGCCAATGAAGCGACCCCCCCTTTGGCCAATGAAACTTAACAACCATGTCCAGATCAGCTCCTTCCTGCTGGGACTGACCAGCCCTACTTTACACTCCTGTGCCCACCCACACACACACACACACACACACACACACACACACACACACACACACACACACACACACACACACACACACACAGCTTTAAACTAACAATAATGAATTTGAGGCTGGATTTACATCGCAAAGTTTTTTTTAATACCTGTATCTCCTTTTTTTCTTGTTTTTTTTAACCTACTACTTCCACTTTCAAGTGACACATACTGAATATGGTTGTGTTTACTCAAAAAGCACATTAAAAAGTCCACAAGTGAAAACATGGAAGTAAACAATAATAATTACTGCAAACACGACAAATATTAAACAGAGTCCTTTCCCCATTGCTTTCAATGACGATAACCGCCACCGGTATTTTCCCTTTATAATGAAAGACTTTAATGTAGCATATCTAGACCACATTTAATGATGTATATCACCAACATGTGGGGATTCGCGTGCCAATAAAATAAGCATATTAAACCAATTACTCCTCCCCACCTTTGAGACAGTTAAAAGCACTGACGAGTCACATAAATCTGTCATCCCCGCGTCACCCACTTTACTTTTTTATGACTTACTTGAATCACTTGGTGTGCGCCGTTTCTGGCAACCGAAGATGGATAACGATTTTCATTTGTCAAGTGGTGCTGAACCCAAACCGGCTAGACTGAGAAAATCGGAATATTTTGATCGGAAGCTTTTGAAATTCGTAAAGATTTAAACAGGTGTGTGTGTGTATGTTTTTTTTAATCTGCTTATTTGTGTTGTTTAGGCAGACGGGTGTTCATACGCCAGCGATTGGTCTTCCCAGCGTATATCCGACCTGTGCGTTTACGCTGCACTCGCTTTGGCAGAGCGTCAAAAAGTAGCGGATGTTTATCCACATTCGGAAAGGGCCCGATTCTAATTTCATTGTATCCAATTCTTTGGCCTTTTTTTGTATTTACCCTACCATGACGTACAGTGCAAATTCCACCATCAGAATTCACCGATTCATGATGAAAACAGCGGAATATGTTGCCTGACTGGCCGCCAGTTTGTCAAGCGGCTCCCCTGTCCAGACGGACTTAAGAGGTGTCGATGCCGGTAATGTGGGCCAACACGGCGAGGCGAGAGCCGCGTCTGGCCCGACTGGGCCAAAAGGTCCTTTGAAGTCCGTTTAAGCACCCACTTTATCACGCCTTCGCAGTGTGTCGCGGGATATACGACCGGGCCGCCAGAGACGAGCTGACCACACAAACGTCTCGTAAATGGCGCTGGCACACTTTCCAAGCTGCCAGGGACGCTTTTTTTTTTTTTTTTATGAGTGGCTACTTATGTCTCCTAGTTGAAAATAATTGAAGTCTCTGCTCTTCGCAAGACACCCAGTGAGGAAGTTCAAGCTATTTATTTTGGCGTGAGAACACGTGGGGGTTGGGAGGATGGTGGGCTTTGAGATACATGTTCTGAATGAGACGCAGTAGCATTCCACAGACTGTTGTTCAATTTTAAGCCCCCTTCCAAAGATGTTCTCACGGGAGTTCAGCCGGAAATTGTACAAAAAAGTTGCACACTACTAAGCTCAAAATTCTATAGAAACGAAGGCACGCTTTTGAATCACGGTGGAAAAAACTACGCTACATGTTTCATATTTTGCTACACACACACAAAAAGTGACCTCTTGTCATTATTTTGAATCACTTATTTAGTTTTCTTTGGGCCGAGGGTGGATGTTTTGGGAATGTGGAGGGAGCCATTAATTCCCAGAGAAAACCTTCACAGGCATGAGGAGAATATGCAAATTCCACACGAGAAGGTCGGTGACCAGATTCAAACCCCCAACCTCTGAATTTTTACACGCAAAATTCAATCGTAAGACCAAATGTCAGTTTTCTACAAATGACAGTGGCTCACTTTGCACGAAATCTCAAGATTCAACATAGCAGGCTTTTAAATGCACGCGAAGGCTTCTTATTTATAAACTGGTATTGGAAGCTTCGGTAGAAAGTGGAACATGTGACCTATCCATGAAAACTGAGCGCAGACAATGTTCTCCTCTTAAGCGTTCCTCCCTCGGCGGACTCTTTGTAAATAAAATGCAAGGTACGGTAAAGTCATCATCCCTCAACTTAGAGGTTATAAAGCGAATGATGTTTTAATTCTCCTCATGGCAACAGTATAACTCACGGAGAGGCCGTTCTCGCCGAAGAAACAGCACGCCGCTTTTTTTTGTTTTGAAAATGTCAAATATATTCTTTATATAAGGCAAATACAGCTTTGACGACCCCGACTTCCTCAGGAAAAAGGTGGAAGCTGAATCGGACGTGTGCTTTTAAAAATATACATTACTTTGGCGCAACATTCAGCCGCCATGGCCAATTGCTTTAAATTACAAACAGGCTGAAGCCTTTTTTTTTTTTTTTTGGTTCATTCATGTGGAAACTGGAAATTTGGAAAATGGCTCTCAAAGTTGACATTCTCCAATCGGGTCGAAGGACTGATCAAAAGCGGGCTGTTGTTGCTTTCGTGTCGCTCAAGATAATTGGCTTCCCTCGTGAAGTATATAGTTTCTGTGACAAATTGCCAACCCAAATATGTGCAATAGAGTCGACTACACAAGGCATTTTAGAAACGACCAAATTCTCCCACTCTCCTGTGCGGAGTTCGAATACACGTTTCGTGTCTTCCGTTGCCGATTCAAAAACGTTCACGTTAAGATGTCAACCTGACAACAACAACAAAAAACAGGATTGAAAGCACTGTGAGATAGCATGTATGTGCGGTACAAAATTGACTACATGAAAATATTGTAACCCCCACTAGTTGTGGTCGCTCTCAGCGTTGTATATCTCCAATTAAAAAACGATTCGATACGTCTTTCAATAAATGGGTTGTGAGAAGATCCAAGCGTGGCTCATTTTAAAGTGAGACGATTGGATTCGGTTCCATTTAATGGGATTATGATTCAATTTGATATGCAACGCCTCAGTTTGAGAGACTGTTGAAAGGAGTACACACAATCGACCATTCACCGTCATATTCACCCTAATGGACAATTTAGAGTCTTCAATTGGTCTAACATGCGGAATGTGGGAGGAGGTCAGAGTGCCCGGAGAAAACCCACGCAAGCAAATGGTCCCTTGGGGAGAAAAAGGGTCGGGGCCACTGGTGTCAACGCCCGCTAAACCCGTTCCCAATGTCAACTGGAATGAGCTGTAGCCCTTTGTGACCCTGCAAAAGATGGCATTAAAAGGGGTGGTTGGAGTCTAATATTCAACTTGGTGCCCTGGAGACCTCCCAATTTTTGGTCGTCTCGGAGCAGTTGGGGGCGTGGGGGGACACAATAGGCGAGAGAAAGAACTTTATCCTCCTCACTCAATGGACTTGGTAGTGCGCTGTGACAGCACGATAAAAGACCCCAAATGCCACGACGCTCCGCTGTGCAGAGAGAGCAAATTAGCATGATAAAAAAGGCAACCCTGCGACTCGCCGGACGCGAAGTTGACCGCGATGACTTTGTGGAGCCGCGTGGAAAGAAGAGGCTCGGAGTTCCTCAAAAGCAGACAGATGGAGCGGGGAGGTCACCGTGTCTTTGTCTGAATTATTAGGCAGCTCCATCCTCACATTTTGCTTCCCCTCTGTGGTGGCTGCTGGCTGGAGCGGCCTTGCGTCCCCCCCACCACCCCAGGGGAGCCGGCGGCCTTTGTCCCCTCTGTTTGACTGGGCGCTCTTCATGAAGAGGAGAGGCTAATCAGCGACTCCGGAGCTATTCACGGGGAGCCACTGTACCGCATTTGTCACGATTGTTTGCGCGCAGGCCCTCAGTGGGTACTCGAGGCCCTCAAGTGTGCTCCTATTTGCTAACAAATATTGACTCCTGGCCTTGAATGAATCCCTGGCTTGCATCCTGATGGGCCCAAGATGCAATTAAACCAACATTTGAAGAGCACTTGATTGTTTTAATCGCAGTCACAAGCTACACACAAAGACGCGAAAAGCATTTGGACCGTTGCTTCGGTATGGGCACCGTTCCGCACTTTGGATTTAGTAGCTCGCAAAAAAAAAAAAAAAAAAAAAGCCCTTTCAAAAACAAAACTGTAGAATGACGAGGGAATGCAAGAGTGCCAAGAGTCGATATTGGCCATGGGAGTGGAAAGCAGAGAATCGAGCGTCTTCACAGCGCAGAGGAGGTTGGCCTCTCTGCTGTTAACTTTAAAGCACTCAAGGGGTCACAGTAGGATTTTCAGCAATAAATCCCATTATTTGTTAAAGAGGCTGTCAGGCAACATGCTTTTCTTTGCTAAATTACAATTTTCCACGCCGATGAGGACATTTTATTGGTGTGACACACCGCACTAGGTAATGCGCATGGGGTGTATTTTGCGTACATGCACAACGAGAGCGCAACAGCGCCGCTGTTTCAAAATCTCATATGTGAGTCACAGTGATGCTGTACGTGTTCATTTTTCCGGCAACTTTTGACTTACAATTCATACATTTGAAAACAGATAATTGGTGAATGTGTAACATTATGCCAGTCTTGAAAAAATTTTAAAACAGCTTCTGGCCTTCAAAATTCTTGTTACTTTTATTACAGTAATCCCCCGTTTATTGCAGTTAATGGGGACCAAAACCACCCGCGATAAACGAAAATCCGCGAAATAGCTACCCCCCACACCCTCCATATAGGTACATGCACATAATATGTATACGGCCAAATTTAATGGTATACATGCATGTAGAAGTAAATTTTGAAGTAATTAACATGACTTAATGCTGTATACTAATAGATTTAAACATGTATAAGTTAGTTTAGTTTATGAATAACAAAATACACAACATATTAAAAAAACATGTTTTTTAAGTCCGCAAAAAGTCCGCGAGAAGCTGTGAAAGTCAGCAAAACAACAGTGAGTCACATAGAGCAACGTATACAGTACTGTATATATATATATATATTTATTTTTTTTTAATGAATATGTTTGAAAAAAACCGCATGCACTGAAGCCGCGATAAACAAACCACGAAATAGCAAAAGAAGTGAGCATATCCAAATTGTCTCATGGTTCTTAATTCTCATTTATTTGAATAAAGTCCCCTCAACACCCCTTTTTTATATAATCTCGTGCAGCAGTGGTTCAAACCAAGTCAACAGGCAAAAAAAATGTTCATCATGTCACTGGTCCAGCATAAAATAATGACGCAAGAAATGACATTTCCTTTTCTCGTCTTAAATGACTTAAACTAAAATCTTCAAAAAATAAGATATCCAAAATCACGCATGATTACTTTTGCATCATCAGGTGATTCCAACAGGGATTTTGTGAAGGAAGTTGTGCCGAGACACTGAGTGTGATCAACACCGTCACCAGCTGTGAGGCCATATTCAACTAAGTATGCCTGCCACTGTGCCTTTTCCTGCATTTCCACTTAATTAGCGTCATTTATTGAGTTTCTCAGCATGTACGCTTTGGAAGGACGCCACTGAGGGTTAGAGGGAAATTTGTTTAAGGAAAATTAAATCATACACTATACGCTACGACTTTGGGTCTACCACATGTCGCGTATAATGTGACGATGCAAAACGCTCCGCTTATTTGTACAAGAATTTATTACAATTTCTTAACCCTAAAAACACACTGCAATGATTCCTTTGAAAAAAAAGTTTATTTTGAATGAAATGAATACGCCTTAAACACGTTTTTGCTCTACAAAATGTGTAGCACTTTTTGAGCATGGGAGAATAGAATCTAGGGATGCGCCGACACCCTACAATACAGTACGTCTGTACTCAAACTCAATATTATGAGCCCCGATACTACGTCACCAGCCTGACACACACCTTCCGGTCTGGTGGAGTAGGAGCCATGTCAGCCATGTTGAGATACATTTAGGTCAACGCAAATGTAGGCCAACTACACGTTCTGCTCTGCAAAACGGATGAGGCATTCCGCTCGAACAGCAGTCAGTCTAAATCAGCGGTCCCCAACCTTTTTTGCTCCACGGACCGGTTTAATGTCAAACGATACTTTCAGGAACCGGCCTTTAAGGTAATTCCCCATTTCCGATCCGCTTTATCCTCACAAGGGTCGCGGGGGGTGCTGGAGCCTATTCCAGCTGTCTTTGGGCAGTAGGCAGGGGACACCCTGAACCGGTTGCCAACCAATCGCGGGGCACACAGAGACGAACAACCATTCACACTCACACGCACACCTAGGGGCAATTTAGAGTGTTCAATCAGCCTGCCATGCGTGTTTTTGGAATGTGTGAGGAAACCGGAGTACCCGGAGAAAACCCACGCAGGCCCGGGGAGAACATGCAAACTCCACACAGGGAGGCCGGGATTGAACCCCGTACCTCTGCACTGTGAGGTCGACGCGCTAACCACTGGACCACCGGGCCGCCGGCCTTAAAGGTATGGCGGATAAATACAACAAAATAATATGATGTGCCCTGCGTGAAAACTGATATTTTCGAATAAAAACGAATCACGACACGAGGAACGTCCGATCAGGCCGCAACGCTCTCAGGTCGCTATGGTAATGTTTAAACATGCCTTGAAAATAAGATACTATAAACCGCAAATAAAAAAGTGCATGAAAAATACGACTCACCATTGCCACATATTATGCAGAGTGGGCTTGGTGTGTGGGAGTCTCCCCTTGAGATAAATCGGTATTTTAAATGGGACTCCTGATACTGTCTATTAAATGTAGCCTTCTCTTTCTTGAAAATCGTTCTTCTGTCTCCTGGCTGGGCATTTTCCCCTTCCCAAAGAAACTTTCCAAAGACGTTTGTTTTTTTTACTCAGTTCCTGGGTTTCATTTTAGCGGTAACCTACCACGTGACCGAGAAGCGCGCCTTGACCTGCGTCAAGAGTGACATACTAGAGACGAATGTAACAGAGAATCCGCTAAATTTTAAAAATAAAACATCTTTCAGATTCCGAAATGAATAAAAAAGTAAGATGTTGTCATGTAAATTATTTATCCTTTCTGTGAGGCCCGGTACCAAATGACCCATGGACCGTTACCGGTCCGTGGCCCGAGGGTTGGGGACCACTGGTCTAAATACTGCAGTTGTTTTTACATGCACTGTGATCGGCTGCTCTCCTGCCACCCGAATGAGGGCAAGCAGTATAGAAAATGGATGATTGACAACGATATTCATCTAACTACATGTTGAAGGATATTCTGTTTCATTGTGTGCTACCGCATATATTTTACCTTCACCACTCCTCAGCTGACATGTATCTGTACAGAGATGCCCTTATAGTGGAGCAAAACCAAGTAGGAGGACAAAACCCTCCTCAGCCCAAGTGTTTTATTTTGAATCCACGTGGGCCAAACAGCACTGAATTCTGGTTGAGCGGCTCTGACAGCTGGAGTGGGCATTGTTCACGTTTCGTAAGTTGGACCACGCTGTGCTGGCGTGGCGTTCTTAGTATTCTTGCTCGAAACATCTCTGAGGGCCCTGTCAACAGATCCAGACGGGCCTGTCAGCGCCATCTTTTCAGGCGAGCTGTCAGCAGCAGCTCTATATCAGACTTCTTAGGGACGAGGGCAAGAAACACAAACAAGCCCTGCAGGGGTGTGTGTGTGTGTGTGTGTGTGTGTGTGTGTGTGTGTGTGTGTGTGTGTGAGGGGCTGGGCAGAACAATGCATTCTTATCCACATTCCGAATAACAAGAATCCGAAAAACCCAACATGAACTCTTAGGAATAATTTCGAGTCTGAATGATGAAGATTTTTTTGGTTTTGCGTGAAACTGGCTGGGAGCGATTCCTGCGGGCGTGACTAAACTAGTCGTGCCGTGACTCCTGCACTTTATGTTGTATTATCCCCTAGCCCCCCTCGAGATAATGAGGCACGCATGCATCGCATTCATGACAGGAGTGTAACCACATTACCTTGGAGCACTGCTTATGATTCTGGCACCACACCAAGGATCCGTTGTTCTGTGGAGAAAAGTAGCACCTGTCATCACACCGCATGGACTTATTAAAAGATTAAAATGCGCTCACAATATTGCTGTCACAATTAACACATTCTTTCAGGCGCGGATGCCCGAACAGCGGGCACGGGGCCAAGAAATATTCTATTTTCCTGTTGAGAAAAATGCGTTGAACATGAGGCAGTCACATGATTTTTTTTAGGTCAGTAGATCAACAAATGGATAGATAATACAGTGCTATGAAATACTATTTGCTGATTTCTATGTTCTTTGCATATTTATCACACACAAAGGTTTCAGTCCATCACACCCATTTTAATAGCACCCAGAGACTACCCAAGGAAGTACAAAATGCATTTTGCACAAAAAAAAGAATTTTCTTTATTTATACATTCTCATAAAATCGACTTTTTCAGAAGCTATTAGTTTTCTTTAAAATTTTTACATTTTTTTTCCCTCGACATAGAAGAGAAAAATCAGACTTATGACATCTAATTGAAGCCATGCTTCGCTTTAAACCAGAGCTTTTTGTGATCGCACGCACACACACACACACACACACACACACAAATGAGGCGCTTTAAGTGTGTGTAACTCAAGCAGAAAAGTGGGGTCAGCCCTCCAGTTCCCCACAGGGCGAGCCTCTGGTCAGTTTCAGCCCAACGCGGCGACCTCAGCTCTTCTTACGAGCCGTTTGATCTCTCAACAGACATCCCCGAGGCGATTGAGGCGAGAACTGATGTCAGCGTGCCTGCGAGGGCTGCAGATAGCGACCATTTCCCCCTAATTGCAATGGAAGTGCCACCTTGCGCTAGCGACGGTGGGGGCCCATCATTCACTCCCAGTGTTGGGCTGTGCATTGTAAATATCCGTTGAGTGAGAGAGCAGCGGGTCATTTCCTGACTTCTATCACCGTGAGGAATGATGTTGTCACTCTCGGCCAGGTTAATAGTGTTTATGTGGCGAGTGCGAAAGAGGCTTCAGATGAAGCGGTCAGCTGGTGAATACATGAAAGAGATGAAAACAATCGGGTGAGGGAGGGTGGGGGGGGGGGGGGTTGTTTTGGCCTTGCCGGATGGTAAACAGGCGCGGTAAGAGGATTTGCGGATGCATACGTTGAATCGATATTAGTGCAAAGCAGATTGAGAGCAGCGGGGGTTTTAGGTCACGCTCGTGAATACTTGAATTCATGTTTGTGCTTTGACTCCTTTTATTTTTTTCTCGGCAGCGGGTGCCCGCAAACTCACAGGTTTCATCTGAGAAAAAAAAAACATGATGGCGTGAAAGCGATGCCACACAAGAAGATGCGAGGGGTAAATGCAAGACTATGCAGGCTGTTGCCGCAAGCAATTTTTTTTTTGTTTGTTTCCAAAATTACATTTGCAAGCCACAATCCCAAAACAGTGCAGTCCCACACCATCGTTAGGAAGAAGAGTCCTACGCTACCTACTGCTGCAATGAGGTGAGTCGTCTCAACCCTCCACTGGACTTTTGCATAGGACCAGCCTATTTCAAATGCAATGAAATGAATTCCATACAACTAAATCCTTCCATTTTCTATTCCCTTTCTCATGAGAGTCACTGATGAGCCTGAGCCAGTCCCAGGTGACTAGCCACTGGCCACTCACAGCGTACAGACAAACATCATTCGCACTCGCATTCACATTCACCTATCGACTAGCCCGGGGGTTGGCAAACTGCGGCTCTGGAGCCGCATGCAGCTCTTTAGCGCCGCCCTAGTGGCTCCCTGGAGCTTTTTCAAAAATGTTTCAACATGAAAAAAGATGGGGAAGGCAACTATCTTGCATGTGTGAGATGTTTCCCACATCCAACACACCTGATTCAAGTGACTGCCGTTTGAACGGGTGTGTTGGAGCAGAGAAACATAACATATAGGATAGTGGTCCTCGAGGACCAGAGTTTGACAACTGTGCTTAGCAAGTCAACTTTTTTGATATATTTGATGAATGGAGCTAAATAGAGTACAGGGTCTCCTCAGTTTGAAATACCACATTCGCATTTCGCAGCAATCTTGATTGCACAAGGGCTGGTTACGTTCACCACCTTGTGTTCTACTACTGGAGGTTATTTTTGTGGCTCCAGGTAACAGCCCTAAATCAGTATGTTGACACGTCATTATACGCTTTTCAGACATATTAGTTTTTGATCTCATGCCCATCGCTTGATAATATCCGCAAGTGAGGCAATAATTCTCTTGCAAAGTAGCACGAGGTCATCTGATCTATTGTTCAAATTAAATTCAGTCAGTTAAAACCCCACAGCCTTATCTCTGTCTTATTTGATACAGCACAGGAATAGGCCATAAAAAAAAAACGTAATGAAAAATTTTGGATTGAAGTCATAAAGGACTTTCATGCCAGTTAATAGCCTGGATCGGAGGTTCACTTCTGGATGCAGCGAGGCTGTGGGATTCAGCCAGACTTGAGGGGGTCGGCAGGCATAAAGTCTGCTCAAGTTCAATGTCAAGTTCAAAGCCGTTTCCCACAATGTAATCCAGAAGGAGAAAAAAATCCCATGAGACCTTTGGAGGGAATTTATCATTAAAGGGCTTTAATTTGACATCCAGTTCCAGTAAGTGCTGAGCTTTTAAAGTCAAGGGTACTGGTCAAACGTCTTCAAAGGAATTGGTGATTGTACGATCACGTCTCCAGAGAATCTTTTTCACCCCCCCGCACCCCCAAAAAAAGTGCAGATAAGAATGAAAAATGTATGCATGAAAGCGGCGAGGAAATAAAAATCTTCCTTTCATGGGGTAAAAATGAGCACCAGCTTGGCCGGGGCATGCATCAGCTGCTTCCCAGTCCTGTTGTGCGTAATAGAACATTCTGTTTGGCCAAGCGTTGATTAAAAAGTGAATTATTCCTTGCCAGTGCATCATTCCGTTTTGGTAGGGGGATGATTAAATCGCTGTGCTGCTTACGAGGAATGATCAATACAACCGGTCTCAATCTGCTGTTAGTGGCAACCTGTAAATAAGACCTTGACTTGTAGACTGAAGGCAAACACCTGCGGTGGTAATTTATGAAGACTGTCATGACTCTACACCACTTCCAAAATGTTTTGTTTTGGGGTTTTTTTCCTCTGGTGACTTCCCTTGCCCATCAATAAAACGTTGACAGGGCCACCACATTCACGGATCCATCGAGGATCTAATTTGGTTTTGTGACAGCATCCCCGAAGCAGGGAATCTCGGCAGGATGTTGCCCCAGCTGTCCAGGGCCTGACCCCACCATGTCAGTGACCGACGGGGAATAATTATAGGTCAGGACTTCATCGCCCTGACTCACCATGACATTCCTCCGCAGTATGAACATTACGCAGCCGTGGCGACTGTCAAGGACCCCAACCAATGAATGTTTTCCAGATATCCTCCGAGTGTGATTTGTTGGGGGCGGTCAAGGAGAAGGAGGCCCAGGCGGCGGAGAAGGCCGGCGCGTTGTTTCTGGCCCTGACGGACTCGTGTAAACAGGAAATTTATCACAGAGGTACACGGCGGCGCTTGTCAGCTGAGGAGTCGGAGCAGGTGGCCAGGGGTGTGTTGTATTGTCTAGACAACTGAGGAACATGGACAAAACCTCTTTTATCTCCAAGTTCTACCTTTTGAGGAGCGGTTGGCTTTTGTTCCCTGTGGGCTGTTGGTTTGGATTGTATGACTCTCATTTTACATGGGAGGGCCGTGATTTGAATGGCATTTTTGTCTGTAGGTGTTAGACTTGAGATTCTTTGCAGGAAGTAGACGGAGAAAAGGACTTGAAAGGGGAGTGGTGTCCAATGTGTCCATTACAGGGGGTCCTCAGGCAAAACTAAAATAACACGCGTAAGGGCACATATGCTGCACCTAAATAAAGGCGGCCCTAAACATTTCGGATTTGTGGGGCTTCGCCGCACTTGGAGTGCCGTCTACATATTACCCAGCAGTAGACCTCTTGAATTATTTGAGAAAGCTTCCTTCTGTTTTATCATGACCAATTGTTTCTTTGGTCTTACCAAAGCAACAAACCATAGTTAGCTGAAATAATTTCGTTAATTTAGAAAAAAACTATATAGAATATCATCAAAAGTAATCGATTCATCCTTGTGTCCTTGGCTCCAATCAAGTTTACAGATCACATTTCAATAAAATACATTCACAAATTCTGATAAAGACCACGATAAATTAAACTAAAAGATCGCAATTGTCACAATGGATCACTTGTTCTTGATTCATACACTGCGGCTGACATTTTACATGTTGGAAAAAAAAATCAACATTAAAAAAAAAAAATCCACATCCTTGGCTCTCAAAGCTGCATAGCAATTTTCATTGGAAGCCTTGCGCAATTTTTCGTAACATCCATGACTTCTCATCCTGATCTTTACCGCAGATCGACAAGACAGTCAATGGTGTGTCCGTAAATCGCACCCATGAAGCTTCATTACAAATCTCATTAAAAGCCATTCACGTTTTTCCTCCAGAAGCATCCGCATGAAAGCACATTACACGGATCCGCACTGTTGACAGCAAGTTCTTCAAAATAATCCAGATCCACTCAACTTAAGCATTTTGTCCTTGAATCATACCAAGGAAGCTTCAGACCAAATTTCAGTCAAATATGTGCCCAAGAACAAAATCCACATCGTGCAAACAGAACACAGTCGAACATTAATTCGTCTGTCCTTGAATCAAATCAAAGAAGCTGCGGTACGTAACAAATGAGTTTCAGAAACGTCCATGTTAAAGACAAGGATCCACGGTGATCAGAGGATTTGTCCTTGAGTCCGAAAACATCCATTGAAATCTGCTGACAATTTATTGAGCAAAAAATAAATAAATAAAAATCCCAGTTTCACACAGTTAATCAGTTCGTCCTGTGATCCACCAAACTGTAACTAGCCGCAGACCAAATGTTATTGAAATTAATTTTTGTTTTTCCATGTTAACAAATCTAAACTGGGATCCCCAATACGGATCCAGAAAATAATCAGCCGCAACAACGCTTGTTATGTGCACTCTGTTGTGTGTTTTGTTTTTTGTTTTTTTGCAGGAGGAGGCAAAAGCTACTTCACTTCACATTTCCATGAAACCGTTTTGAAGGGTGTGGGAAATCCAACACACCTTATATTTCAGCACAGATCGTCCTCACAGTACGACACTTTTAAGATTTCGGTCATCTCTCAATAAAGAATGAATGACGCTTCGACATCAATAAGCAGATGATTGACGTCTATGAAGGTGTGGAGTGCAACATTTTGGACAACGAATACTAACTACAAGTTGATTTTGTCTCCGGTAAGAATGAAGCGTCACTGTCCAGTCGAGCGTTTAAGTGTGACTCAGATTTACGGAGGCAAGTGCCGTGCTTCAAAAGCACTTACAGGGGGTGGGGGGCTTAGCCACATAGAGCCCCATTCATCCACCGTCTTCAGCCATGAAGACCTCCACACGCGAGACGAGTCATGGTGGAGGTCCGGTTTCCACTGAGACCAATTCTATGTCAAAGACGCAAACAAGGGCTAATCTTTCTTTCTGATGGGTTTTCATTTCGTTCACTTCAAGAAATAAAACATTCAATTGAATATGTCAGATTTTTATGGCTTGAACAAGAGCTCGACTGGGCACTCCTTGTTTTTTTTTGTTGTTTTTGCTTTTCACATAAATAATCCACGACAAGACTGAGTGTTCAGAAAGCCCACTTAGCGCATGCCTCCCAGCTCGCTCCCTTACATTTGGCTAATATTTATAGAATGCATGGGTGTTGCCCCACTGTCAATTAAACTGGGGGTGACAAACTCCCCAAATGTGGAGCGACGTGTCAATAAATCTGCTTCTGGCGACCGCTATGACATCACTAGCTCGTCTACAACGCTGGCAAGCGATGGACGAAGCATACTCGAAACTTCTTTCTGAAATTTAAAACAAAAATTCAGAGCTTCCCACATTATGGGGGGTTCCCTTACTGACATCTGCAAGTGCTAAATCGTCCAAATGTCAATACGATCCAGTGAAGATGATTCAGAGAATGAGAAACAGATCTTTAAATGACTTGTGAAATATCTCATTCAGCTAAAGCAGAACGCGTGACAGGTTCTATAGATTAACAGTGACATTAAAAGAGATGGATTGTGCTTTTTTTTTTCCACAATTGAAAACCATTCCAAGGTTTCTGCATAAAGGGCCTCCGCCATTTTGGGTCTTGGTCGGTGTGGGGGTGGTTATTAGCCCAACGTTGATGTAAAGGAAGATGAGAGAGAAGTAAGGAACCCATTTTCAAAAATAGCCCGATAAAAGATTTACGTAATTTCACAATGAAGGTAAACGGCACAAAGCAGACTTCCATTCAAATGTAAGGTGTCCGCATCAAGTGATCCCCAAATTAAGACCTTAGCCATTAGAGCGGCGGTGTGAGCTGCTTGC
Organism: Hippocampus mohnikei; assembly: GCA_026261675.1. Taxonomy (NCBI): domain Eukaryota; kingdom Metazoa; phylum Chordata; class Actinopteri; order Syngnathiformes; family Syngnathidae; genus Hippocampus; species Hippocampus mohnikei. The sequence goes on along the minus strand of JAKGUB010000106.1, from coordinate 10,030,190 downwards.
GCGCCTGTTAGCGTAATGAGATCCCGTGCCGTTGGGAAGCGGATCCACCCGCAGTTTGCGACAACGCTTGCAGCAACGCTGCACGGTAGCTTAGCACGTTTAGCGCAAATCAGGTGCCAGCGTTTAGCAGGAAGGTGACCTCCCCACAAGAAAGAAAGCCCTCCGCGCAGCTACATTTGCTTGCGTTTATTGTGGGGTAGAGGGCAAGGGGGCAAGTGCCATGTGTTTTCGCAGCTGACCAGACCATGAACAACACCCAATACACACTCGCACACCATCTCCACATGAAAGGAGTGCGCATTAGACAGTTGCATATTATCAACACTGGGCCTTCTATTTTTAGAGGTGCTCGTGCTGCTTTGCTTTTCCGAAAATGCACTGAAGTGCAATGGCCCTAAAATTCTGGATTCTAAAATCTCAAACCACACAAGAGCTCGGCGTATCGCACTCACAGTACTTTGCTTAGACGAGAGTTCGCGTTCTGTTTGTGTTCCAATCTTAGTTACTGAAAGGGTTAAAACACGATGACATCTATGCTAGTTTCGTTAGCGTAGACGCCATCTGTGGTGTTTTGCATTGTGTTGGCTAAACGAAGGCAAAGACAAACAAACCACTTGAAGTCTCTTTTTTTTGAAGAAGAAGAATTGTTGAACATCTGCCAGACTGCTGCTTGCTGTGAAAGTTGAGCTGAAAAAAAAAAAACGTCCAAACCTCATCGGTCAGCTTGCTCGCAAATCACTTATGGTGGGGACAGATTGACCTAGGAACAGAACTTTGCAATTATTTCCAAATCGGAAGTGGACCTGCGTCCCGGAATGACAGGCGTGCGACCCGAGAGGTTCAACTGTTGAATATTTGCAGCGCACGAGGGGGAAGCTCTTCCATCAGCCGTTGTAGCGTTGAGCCAGCTGGTGGCTGTTTCAATGTCGTAACTTTGCAAACCCAAGGCAGCCATTAAAAAAATAACTTGGACAACCCCACCAACAAATTCTCAACATTTCTCGCCAAGTTGCGCTTTAATCAGAAACACAGTGTCCTCTGGATGTGCATCACCGCTTGTTTTCTCTCTCTCTCTCTCTCTCTCTCTCTCTCTCTCTCTCTCTCTCTCTCTCTCTCTCTCCTCATTACTCAAGTGGCTCCTTCACTCAACGTGTATATTATGCCGCATTTAGAACCACTGCCACTTGTCCAATTAGCGCTTTCAAAGTGACACCGAGACAAAAGCCTTGACCTCTTGATTAATTAGGCCTCATTACAAATCTGCACAGGTCCGGCGACGCTTTCCAGACAATGGCTCGGCTTCGACGCGGGCCTTGCAAATGCAAATGCGATGAGCATCAAGAAGAGGCGAAGCTGACAGAAAGCTGTAGGATCAGCGGCCGCTTCTTTTCTCCGCCCTCCCCGGAGAGAACGGTGATTCCGCCGGAGTGTGAAAAACAACTTGTGACACCACACACTGACTCATGCGCAGATTGCGGCTACTTTACGCCGGCGTCCCTCTGCGGGAGCCGCAGACTAGTGACAGCATCCCCCTATGAATATACAAGATGGGGGTGGGCTGGGCGGTGGGGCGTTCCATTTCACATCATTTTATTGGAGGTGTTGGCGTCAACTTTAAGTTGCTTCAGAGTCTTTTTCCCCACTTGTGTCGATAGAAATAAAACAAGACAAACATCCACTGGATTGCGTCCGAACAGCATCACTGCTGTTTTCAAGCAGCCCTGCCCAAATTTGGGCTTTTCCCCCGACATGCATCGCCAGTTAGGATCATCATCAAGTGGATACACAAGTTCATGGCAAAAAGGCTTCCTCGTTCACGTTACTCATGTATGGTGGTCTTGGGTGTGTGTTACCACTCATTAAAGGACAATATATGTCAATATTATGACTACGCAAGATATATTTTCCCAATTTTGGGTTTTTTTCTCAATTGGAAATTGTGTTTTGAGTGAAAATGTGTAAAAATATTAAAACGAAATTGGTGAAAATTTATATTTGAGAAACTATGATTCATATTTGGCACCTGAGCAAAAAAAGTGAGTGCAGTATTTGTATGTCGATGATAAAGGCGAGGCATGACATTCAACCAGTTAGGTCAAAAATAACCCAATTTGGATCAAAAAGGGACAGATGCAGTACTTGGCTCACTTAGATGCAATTTTAGTTTAAAATGTGGTAATTTTGTCCAAAGCAACCTAAAAAAATTGGTGTTTTTGTACAAACAACGTAAAATGTTGGGTCAAATTGGCCCAAGTAGCAGGTTGGTTAACTGTTTTTAGAGTGCAATTTGGGTCTTTCTCATTTCTCGACAGTCTCGAGCAGATGTTTGGGAAAATTAAGAGATAAATAGGGGAGGGTAAGTAAAACCGGATTCTGTAACCTTGGCATACCATCCCAGTCCATTGATAAGCACGTATCGCCAAATTTTGTTGCCAAAAATCAAAGAAAAGTGCATTCAGTATGTCGATATTATGACAATGCATCGTATATTTGACCATGTTTGAAGTGTTCTCATTTGTAGATCCCGGTCTTAAATGGAAAAGCTTGAGAAGATTGGGCAGCTATGTGAAATTTCAGAAACTCTGATTCATAAGTACTAATACTAGCGGCTTTAGTATGGAGTCGCTGTCCAACGAAATGTGTCTGTCTGAAAATGTTACTGTTATTCAAAATGTAACTAATTTTTACTGGGAGAAAAGGTTTGAGAACCCCTGATTCATAAGTCTTGAGTGAAAAACCCACCAGTCGTGGGTGTACCCCGCCCCTCATCAGTCAGCTGGGACACACTCCAGCACGATAACTGGAAAGAGATCATTTTTCGAAGTCCTGATATCTAGTTATGAGTATGTTGCTGATGTTCATTGAGAAGCATCATCCAAGGTTGTTTCCATAAATTAAAGTGATTTTAATTGATTGCGTTTAATTGACCGAAATAAACTGTTTATAGTACTATAGTCGCTTCAAACAAGAATTCGTGGGGTTTGCAGCAATCACACAAACTGAATGCTTTAATTCAACTTTGCAAGTGTCCCCATGCGTTCTCCACTTGGCGTGCATGTATTTTGTGTTTGCCGCACAAAAGTGAGTACCTGCGAGTGCTTGAAGAAGGCGGAGATGCGCGTGATGTGCAGGCTGAGGCATCGCGACGCGCACCGGGCTCGGTACACGCTGGATGCCGCCGCCGCCGTGAACGAGTCGTCCTGCCTCCTCGCGCCCACGCCGCCGCTCCGAGTGCTCGCCAGCGCCGTAATCCACACGCACAGGGCCGCGCATACCCGCAGCCTCCCGGGGAACATGGTGGTGGTGGTGGTGGTTGATGGTGCTCGCTGCTCCGCTGCTCTCCACTCGCCGTGCTTGTTTTTAATCCCTCCGCGGTTCGCGCTGTACTGACGCGCAAGGCAGCGAGTCGGGAAACTAAGAAGAGAAACTTCAATTTACACGCTGGGGAGGAGTGGGGAGGGGTAGGTGAGAGGAGGCGGGGTCACGGGCAGGCTCGTCTCATCATTGGTAGGACATGTGGTGATTGACAAGTACGGGGAGCGTGGGGCAGGTGGATTGCTGACAGTGCAGTGGATGCAGTATCGTCGCGGTTCGGATTTACGTATTCTCAGGTTAGTCTTTTTTTTTTTTCACTGAAAACACCTATTGCAGGTTTGTCTTTTTTTACGGTTAAAAAACCCAACGTGTTTGCTGTGAATGTATTTTGTAAGAGACTTAAATTATTTGCAGGCCAGCCCAGTTCCAGTGTACAGTATGTGCCTGGACTCAGGACTGGTTTTATTTATATACAGTACCTAGCCTGTCAAATTCCCGGTGGGCCAAACTGCATGAGTACACTGTTCAGGCTGCTTACACAAACCCGCCCATTAATTCTTAAGCTCCACGGATCTTTTTTGATATCAATAAAAATCGTCCGTGTCATGGTTCTTTTCTGTTTGTGACCAACAGGTGGCATTGAAGGGCTTCTCACACCTGTTGGTTATCATGTCGTTAGCTCTTTTTTGTTAGAAGGACAGCCACGCCCAACCACTTGGCTCATTGTGTTACTGTCATTTTGCTTTGTTTTTGTTGCTGTCATGTTTTGTTTTTCATAGTTTTGTGCTCTTGTTGTGACTTTTTGTTTGTATGTTACCTTGGTTTTCAGGACTTTGATTGAGCTATTGTGATGTATTTTTGTTTGTTTTTTACTTTGAGTTATTCGGGTTGTCAGGACGTTGTTTGTGCTGGTGATTTCGTGTTTTTGTTCATATACTTTGTTCAGTGTTTACACCCTGCTTCTCCTGTTTCCCTGCTTTTCATGGTCCTCTACCATCACGCACTACATGACAGTCCGTCCATTACGCTTCTTAAAATGTGTTAAAGGGGCATAACATATTCAAAGTGTTATTGTAAAGGCAACAATATAAAGCATCCTATGATTATCATTGCTGCCTTAAAGTTAGCATCAGTCGACTAAGTAATGAACTAGAAGTGGTGTGAATAGGTTTCTAAATAAACAGTAAGTGCAGTGTTAGCTGTCTTAAGGACGTTGGATAAACATGCCTTTTTATGTGTAAAATATTTTATCCCATGTTATGTATACTGTACTTGCCTATTGGTCACTTTTTGTCCTCTTGCACATTTTAACTATTTACAAAATATGTTCTCAGGCTTGTTCAAATAAACACTAATCGTAATCCTGTCAGCATATTGAATTGAAAATGTGATTTTTGATTGATGCAAAAAATGAATATCGTTGAAGGTAATGGTTGTCTATTTTATATTGGTAAGTGTAAAATGGTGTATCTTCTTTAAAACGTGAAGAAAAGGGAACTCAATTGTTATCATCATTAGTATGAAAAACTGAAAAAGAAAATAAGGGCAGATTTGGAATCATTGCAAAATTTATTTTAGAAAGGTTTATTGACATCTTTGATTAAAAAAATAACCAATGTTATTAGAAGTCTTCATTTTAGTAGAAGTAACATGACAAGTAAATTGTAATTTGGAAATAAAGTAAAATTACGTGCAAAGGTTAAGTGATAAAAAGTGTAAAATAAATTGATAATTTGTTGGGGTAGTGAAAAGAATGATAAATGATATTTGCATTGTAATATCTATAAAAATGACGATATTTTACAGGAATATAGTCATAATAATAAAGTCACTATATTACAATCAAAACTTTTTGATTGATAAAAACGTAATGCTTTTACACCAAACTGTCTACTACTGTATTGGTGAATGATGCTATTGCAGCATTAGTTCTCTGGAACGATCACTGCTGCTCTCAAACAGTTTCGATCAGGTTTGTGTGAGACGTTAAAATGACAACTTAATGGCAATAACATGATGACTTTCCCTGCTGAAACAAACAACAGTAAGACGGGCATTATTTTCTTCTTTTTCCCACTTTCCCCACTGCTGCCTTCATAAATCCACAATGGCCAACAGGTGAGACCTACTGCCATCTATTGACGACACGCAACACACCAAAAGAAGAGCTCAGTCTTCCCACCGTGGCCTGCCTGTTTTTCCCCCAATATCCCAGGGAAGCCCTCTCTTCCTCCTCTTGTCTCTTTATGTGTTTTCCAATGGCGCATGGAAAACTATTTAAAAAAAAAAAAACGATTAAAATTCCTCAGGATGGACTCCCGAATCCTGGCACAGTTTCATCGCCTACGGTACGGAGAGAGTGCGTTGGAAAAGCTCAGAAAAAAAAATGCCAGCTAATTTATTAGAGCCCGATGGAAGGGGGTGTTGATTTAGGAAGTTTACGAGACACTCTTGCTTTTGTCAGAGGAAGGAGAACTTCCTCCGAGCAAGCCGTGTTATTCCACTGTCGTCGTAATGAGCTTTTATAGGTGAAACGCACCCCGTCATTAGATGTTTGTTACGGGGAGTGAACACCCCTCTTTGGGAATGGTTTGCCCCAGCAGCACGGGGGAGGGCGTGCGCTTGGTTGTACGGCGCAGATTCGAATACAGCGGCTGATAAACAACACTGATGTCCGGTGTCAATCGCCGTTCGCCACCTCGACTTGTTCGTGCGAGAACCAAGATGGCTGACTCCATGCAACACAGATGTGAAGCTGTTCTCTGAAATGGCTTACGCAACTACATCTTGTAAATAAATAACTGTGAGGCGGACATACTAACCACGAGAATTGCCCGTTGTACTGATACTAAAAATGTGCTGTTGTACCTCACATAGTCAGAAAGGACACACTACCTAGATCTTTTTAGTATCCATTTTCTTTTTTTGTTTTTGCACCACGAATATTTGTGTGGTTCAACAACTATTGGACGTCACCGAGTCTAGTTTTTACTTCTTTACTGAGGCTGTAATGGGCTTTCCAAACAATGAAGAGAAGAAAAAAGAGAAATATGTGTAGGTTTTTCACACATCTGTGCCGGGCAGCTTTTCTCACCATTTTGGGATATTTATTGTCAAAATTTTATGTGATGTGTTTTGTTGCATTGTTGTAATTTTATGTTAAATGTTCTCAAAAACGATTTGTTACAGCTGCAGCTTCTTGTGAAAGCGTTATATAAATAACAATGTATTGTGTTGTATTGTATTTTAAACAAGGCTACAAGTCGATCAAGAGGGTACTTAACAAATTTTATCTGGATCCAGATGGTTTGATTTTGTGCAACCACTTGATGAAATAAAACTGAATAAACACAACAACAACTTCTTTGAGTGTGGCCAGAATTTTTTTTAACAGCTGAATCGTTGAGTCACTTTTTTATTTATTTATTAAGAGGGAATATATGATATGTTTTATTCTACTCCATTGCCTCATATTATTCCGAATTCTTAAAAATACAAAGATTTTGAATTTGCATATTTTGCCAAATGGATGCAAGCATGGTATACGACTGGTTAGCACGTCCGCCTCACAGTACAGAGGCGCAGGGTTCGATTCCGGCTCCGGCCTTCCTGTGTGGACTTTGCATGTTCTCCCATGCCTGCGTGGGTTTCCTTCAGGTACTCTGGTTTCCTCCAGCGTTCCAAAAACATACATGGTAGGTTAATGGAACACTCTTGATTATCCCAAGGTGTGATTGTGAGCATTTTTGTCTATGTGTGCCCTGCGACGGGCAACAGGTTCAGGGTGTACCCCACCAACTGTCTCAAGATAGCTGGGATGGGCTCCAGTACACCGCCAACCCTCGTTAGGATAAACGGATTAATAGAAAATGGATGTATGAATGGATGGATGACAAATGAATGAATAGAATATGCTGTGTTGTGAATGCATTTGCATGTAGCGTATACAAATAACAAATCATAATTTTGCTCAGGTTTTTAAAACACTACGCCTACTCTGAACACAGGGGTATGCCCATCCGGAGACATCCGTGTTGGTTTCTCAGGTGGTCCCAGACAAACAGTCCAACTTTGGAGAGCGAGGGATTCCTTGCTACTCTTAACAATTTAAAGACGGATGTGTGTGCGTACCTTAAAAGCAGCATAATGGCTTAATGTGTTGCCTTATTACAGCCATGTGTGCTCAGGGGGGTTTATAGCGCCCACTGAAGGAAAAATGCTGTCTGTGTGCGGTCCTCCTGGTCCAGACCCTTCACGCCATGGTTCCACGGGCCTGACCTGAGCAGGGCTGATGTTCCATAAAGTTGACAACATTATAACACAAGTACAAAAGCCAAACCCAGTCCAAGCTTCTGTAAACATTTCCGTAACAAACTAATGCTAAGTGAATTCATTTGTTCCAGGCTCAAACTGCTGCCAATTTATTAAGTGTACAGATCATGTTGTACCTGTATGTAACATTTGAACAGAAACTGTCTCACAAGTATAGCAAGTTAACCTCTAAATAACTAAAACACAGCAACGCTAATCACTCTTGGAAGATGCCGGACAGATTCCTAATGAGGAGCATTGTGGGGGACAATTGCTACAATTCATTTGTGATAGTCAAAGAAATGAATTAAGGTCCATTTGTTTTTATATATAATTTTGTAGTTATGGATGGATGGATGGATGGATGATGGATGGATGAAGAGAGTAGATGCATAGATGTGTAGACGGATGCAGAGATTACGGACTGATAGAGGTCGATATGTAAATAGATGGATGGGTGGAGGCAGAGAGAGAGAGAGAGAGAGAGAGAGAGAGAGAGAGAGAGAGAGAGAGAGAGAGAGAGAGATACATACTTTAAATTTTTGGTTACCTTCTAGACACGTGTGGGGCATACATCTTATAATGGCGCCATGCAGTTCTATGCCAGTGCACTACAACCTCAATAATGGCCATATTGTGAAATTAATATCTCACTGGCAGTGTCAGTGTCAATCAAAAGGGAACGATATTATCTGTGTAAATGGCACATTTTTTCTGTCGATATCACCTCATGAAATTCAAGGACAAAGCCATAATTGGTCATACGCCAGCCAACCAAAGAGAAAATGACCTTCATAAAATAATAGTGCCTGTATTTGAGCATGTGCAACTTGACTACACACGCGTATCTAATCTCCCATCATGCACTAGGAGCGACACAACAGGCCAACGCTTGCTCGCACACGACTTCAAAGACTTCCACAGTGGTGGTGGGCCAATGCACTTGATACCATCCAGATGATTACGTCTAAAGAGGCTTTTGGCTTCCAATCTTGCGAGTGATAGTAATTGTGAGGAAGACGCTCGAGGCCAATCAGCCGTCGACACTAATTTAAAAAGATCCATTTATGCCATTGATGCTGTAGATAACATCTGCAGCGGCGGAAGATTTCAACTATACAAGTTTGCACTCATGGAGCTTTTATCGCCAGCCAAGTTGGGAACAGTCACATGCAAGACACAGTCTTACTTGTTTGGATTCACTGGTTATTCCCCTAGCTGTCAAATCAGAAAATAGTTACAGCTAAAACTCCACTTTGGCCTCACAAATTAGGATTTAGCCAAACATCGATCCACCAAAACTCCTCTTTGGCCTTCCAAACCAAGATTTAGCCACCCATCCATCTATCTATCTATCTATCTATCTATCTATCTATCTATCTATCTATCTATCTATCCATCTATCCATCTATCCATCTATCCATCTATCCATCTATCCATCTATCCATCTATCCATCTATCTATCTATCTATCTATCTATCTATCTATCTATCTATCTATCTATCTATCTATCTATCTATCTATCTATCTATCTATATATATATATATATATATATATATATATATATATATGAAACTAAATTTGGAGTTTTGAGGTATGTCACATACCTCAAAACTCCAAATTGCAGTTTCAATACATACCGTAGTTTTTTGTGCCTCATCATTACACATTGAATTGCAAAAGCAGCGATGTGTATTGGGAGCCGTTCTCATCACTTGAAAGATCCCCGCACATGACTGGTAATTACTAATTGTCAGAGACTAATTGTCACTTACTCGCTTAGTCGCTGAGTGCATGGAGCCAAAGGGCAGTGAGATCACACGGGAGATGAGAGACAATGCAGGAATAGTGAAGAAAATGAGGGACAGCAGGAAAAGGATTTAGGTATGGACACACTTTTAACTTTATTGACAATGCAAAAAAACTGAATGCGGAGTCTGCAATGAGACGATATTCTCTTAGATTAATGAAAGTGCCAGTGTCTCCAACGCAACTGTTGCTGCAAGTATCAGCATTTAAAACATCACAGTAATTTTGACCTGTTGACATCTTGGAATGTTTGGCCTGCCCAAGTAATTGGTGGATATTTTTAACTTAAACTCGTCAGCCAGTCAGAGAACGGCATTCTCTGAGTAGTGTGGTGACACAAAAGGATCAAGGAGAATGTTGAGAAATAAAGAAGTTATACAGTTTTATTCTAATTAGCAGATGTTTTTGACTGTATTTTCTTTCTTTTTTTTTCTATGGGAAGAATTGCAACTCGGAACAAATCAGAGGCCGAGCAGTTTCCTGGACAAGATTTGGTTTCGCCTCAGAAATTCGACTGCATAAATGGTGCAAGTGCGGAAGCCATCCTATCCCATCTTATTATTTATAACATGGCTTCACCGGAGGGAATCACATCATTGAGCAAGCGTCAGACTGGCAAATAGAGCTCCATTATAAACACATAACTGCTGATTTAGTCCATTTGCTTTCCCTCTTTAGCTCATTCATATTTCTGAAGCTGTGCTCTGCTATCCTTTCAGGTGAACCGTGAGTGTCAGGATGTGTCCCGGAATTATCCAAATATTGTGTCTCCTTTTCGTGGCTTTAGATAGGCTGTCTGCCCAGGCAGCTGCTCTTTTGTCCATTCACCTTTTTTTTCTGGAAAAATACACTTGTCATGGAAGAAATCCAGTCATGGTCTATATGGATTTTCTTTCCTTCTTTTTCCACGTAGCATAACAACGAGGCGTTGTGAAACCGTGTGGTCATTCCCTGTTTTTCACATACAAAGAAAAACATCCGCACTTTGGTGTTAAAGCTACAATTGTGCCTTCAGTTGACACAGTGACGGTCTCGTGGCAGTTCACTATCCCTCAGTGGTTGTCATCGAGTCAAATGTTTTGGCATACATTATATATGATATTATTAGAAGCATGGTGGCCTAGTGGTTCACACTCACATTTACACCTATGGACAATTTCGTGTCTTCAGTGAACCAAACATGCATGCTTTGGGAATACAGTATAGAAGGAAACCAGGGGATCCAAGGCAAACTCCACATAGGATGACCTCATTAGGGATTCAAACCTGGAACCTCAGAACTCTGAGGCAGACATGTTAACTACAAGTGCAGCGTGCTATTCACTGCACAATCTATGCTTTGGCAGATCATGAAGACAAATGGGAAATAATATCAGGCTTGATGATTTTGGTTACCAGAAACATGGTGCAATCGTTTTTAGAACAGACCTGTGGGCTAGTCGTGTGGTCCTTGGTGGCTATATTGCCCACAGGCACCATGTTGGTGACCCCTGCTCTTTTAGAAGACTTGAAAATACCACACACGTGGATTGGGATACATTAATAGCGACAGTGCAGTATTACGCCACTAGAGAGCACTGTGACCACAGAAAAATAAAATTCATGACTCAACCCCCCCCACACACACACACAGAGACATTTTCCAGGGGTCTAATCCAGCGTTAAAACTCAACAATGGAAATGTGCTTCCCCCCTTCTTTTTAAAGCCAACAATGGCTTTGAAAAATAGGACACATTTAAATATGTGTAAAAATCAGGTGCCTTATATTTCCTGTTTTAACACCTTATATTCCCCCCACATAATATAATTCCAAAAGCATTACCATGTTTTTTGAAAGGCCATCCCTCTATTTTCTATTGCACTTGTCTTCGATGGGATGACAAGGTGGATGGAGCCGATCCCAGGTGACTTTAGTGTGAGAAGCGGGATACGCTCTGGACTGGTTGTCAGGCAATTGCAGGACACAGAAAGACAAAACAACCACTCACACTCACATTCAGAGACCCATGGACACTTTAATAATAATAATAATAATACATTTTATTTGAGAGCGCTTTTCATCATACTCAAAGACACTTTACAAGAACTTAAAACACAGGATAAAAATGTGCACTTAAAACAAGCATACATGATTTACAAAAGCACATTTAGATGAACAAAAAGCAATAATGGGTAAAAGAGATTAAAATGTGTTAAAAGCATTGCGGAACAGATGAGTTTTAAGAGAGGATTTGAAGGATTGGAGGTCAGTAGAGTTACGGATGTGTTGTGGTAGGGCGTTCCAGAGGGTGGGGGCAGCGACAGAGAAGGCTCGGTCCCCGAGCTCGGTTTTGAGCTTGGTCGCGGAGATGACGAGGAGGTTTGTGTTTAAGGAGCGGAGGTTGCGGGAGGGAGTGTATTGGTAAAGATGGTCAGAAAGGTAGGAGGGGGCCTGATTGTGAAGGGTTTTATAGGTGAGAAGGAGGAGTTTAAATTGAATACGCTGGGGAACGGGGAGCCAGTGGAGGTTTTTAAGGACGGGGGTGATGTGATCATGAGTGCGGGTGTGGGTGAGTAGGCGGGTGTCAAACTCACGGGTGTCAAACTCGAGACCCAAGGCCAAGACGTGGTCCACCAGATTATTTTATGTGGCCCACTATGTCAAATAAAGTGTGCCTACTTCATGTCTTTTTGGTTTTTTTTTGGGAAATAGGTTTTTAATGAATCTCACATGCATGTTTTTGGAAGGTGGGAGGCATCTGGTGTACCCGGAGGCCACCATGCTACCCTTCTTCAGTGAGCCATCGTGAGTAATTATTCAGAGACTAATTTTTGTATATGTGGGTGTTATTTTTAAATCACATACTGGTGGGCCAGTGGTTAGCACATTGACCTCACAGTGCAGAGGTCGTGTGTTCGTCTCTGTGTGCCCTGCGATTGGCTGGCAACCTGTTCAGGGTGTCCCCCACCTACTGCCCAAAGACGGCTGGGATAGGCTCCAGCACCCCCTGCGGATAAAGCGGTTTGGAGAATGAATGAATGGATAGACTGTATATATATATATATATATATATATATATATATATATATATATATATATATATATATATATATATATATATATATATATATATACACACACAATATGTCTCTGACCGTACATGGATTATTGAGATCAATGTTGGGAGAATATGTTTGAGTGACGTTCACAATGCTGTGCTCATTGTCTGCTTAAATGGAGGGCCATTACACAGCATTATTGCGTCCTGACAAAGCAAGAGGCAGCACTCATGCCCATCCCCCAACTATTATCGCCTCCTCTATAGCCAGTGTAAAAAAAATATATATATATAATAAAGGATGGGGGATGAGTGATTCATGTAACATAACCTAGTTTCTGCAGAACTGACTGAACTTAGCCCCATTAGCAGCGACACAAAAGAATGACTTGATGCATCAAGATGTCATCATCAGATTCAATTATTCAATGAATAGACGGTGAAAGCTTTGCCGAGCGGGAACATGTCGAGGTTGTGACTCATACACTAGTCTCCATGGAAACGTGTCTATGATGATCGGTGGAACATGGACCCTTGAGGAGTGGAATGAGAGGTTGTGGCTGGGACTGAATCGCAAAAACAAATGCGGTGTGAATTAATACCAGTTTAACATTTTAAAAGAAGATCACACAGTATTTAACTCGCTGACATTAGTGTTTATTAATGAGATTAAAAGGGAATACAAGGTGACATAAATCTACGTAGCCCGTGTTTTGTTGTTAAGCTATGCAATGGGGCTCCTGTTCTGTCGTGACCGTGTGTGTGCTTAAGTGGAAGTAATCCTACCTGGAGGAAAAGAAACACATTGCCAAGTTTCATCAGTTTCAGGACATTCAAACACTCATTTGCCCATGATTAAGTGTTCCTTATTTCTTGAAATAAGGAATACATAATTCTCCCAAATGGTTGCCATCATAACACAGTTAGTAGCCTGAGAGGCGTAAGAGTGTAAAAATAAGTTAAGCACTGAAGAGTGGATGTATGGATGGATGGATGTTTGAAGTTCTTTGGTTGATGTTAAAGTGTTCTTCATGTCTACAAAAGGAATAGAAAAGGACTGATTTTATTTTTTGTGTGGAAAACAGGGTTATAATAGGTTGGGATTTTTCCATTGTCGTTACTTTTTATTCTGTTTTGACTAGTTTAATTTCAGTGAATTTTAATAGGTTTGTTAGTTTTTATTAGTTGTGGTGTAATTTTGCATTTGTTTCAATATTAGTTTCACTTTTTTTATGAACTGTAAAATGAAAAAAAAAGGGTACTGAGGCTGAGTCTGAATGTCCACCCCCGTAAATCCTAATCCCACATTTCCAATGTAGTTCCTCATATACGTAGCACCATACAGTATACTAGTTCCCTCATTCTGTTTGGCGATTCGGACAGCCAGCTCACTACTTTTCCCATCATGCACTATTTCTGACTATTTATTGTGAATATTTTTTTAAACTACATTTTATTTCCTTTGTTGTATGTATTTTCAATTGAACACAATTATTTATTTCCGTGTTGGGTAGTTACTGTATCGTTTTCATCTTCATGCTTGCATCGTGTCGTTTTCCTGCTTGCAATGCATTGTGGTCTATATTAAACTGTTGAGTGAACATCGATGCGAACGACTTTCCTAAATGCATTGTGGCTAATTTTGAGTGCCCTACATTTAGCCTCCCTGGACATTCGGATGCCCCTGCATTATGGCGCAACCCCTTAATCGTCCGTTGAATTGGGCAAAGTGTGCACATTCGGACACTCCCAGAGTATTGTGTAAAGTACATTAAATGACTCTTTGACCTTTCTTCATCGATCTAACAATATCAAAAGAGACAAACCCCGAAAAAAGCTCATATATGACGATGTACAAAGATGAGAACAAAGGACCATTGTTTACCATAATTACTGTGGTTGTGGTTAGTTTTAGAAATGAAAAATGGACTTTGTTAGTTTATATTGTTTTATTTTTTTATGTTTTTTTTGTTTTTATTTTATTTTGTTTACAAAAACGGTTATTATTTTCATTATTTATGATTATTTGGTTCATAAATTATTTAGTGAACTGCAGTAACCTTGGTTGAAAATGCAGATTTGAGTTGTTGCTTGATTCATCTGTATAGAATTTCCTTAAAGCATTTAGTTTTGGCGGTAAGGCCAAGCTAAAAGTAAATAAAGGCAAGGCTGAGGATGAAAATAGCAGCCGCCTCAGGGGGGGATTCCGACAGAGCGATTTAAAAGTCACTGTAAAAAGAAAACGTTGTAAAGTCATTGGCTGCCATTGTAGCGCAGGGGGGCAGGGAAGCCCTCGTATAGCCAGGTCACCAACCCTTGACCTCTGTCCTCAACCCTGGAATCTCTGACATCTGTCAGCCTTTTCCCGCCTTCTTCCACCCCTCCCCCTCCCCGCTTGTGCCGTCAAAGGAATTTGATTACGGCGAAGCTGAGGGGCGGGGGAAGAATGTGACTTCCTAAAGTAACAGGAAAAAAAAGCAGGGGTGGGGAGCCTTTTTCAAGGCCTCCGAGGGCCATTTTGTTAACCTAACAACGGAATTGCAGAGGTCGTTTTTGACTAGCCGTTCCAAAATCAATGAAAAATATTAAATGACTTTGGTTTTCCAGGAACGTTCACATATGACTAGTTTTCTACTAGATTTATGAAAATAATGGTCAAGCAAATGTATACTATAATATAGTGTAGTTAGGTGTAGTTAGGTGTAGTTAGGTCAGGTCAAATTCACTAAACGGATGGATAGGCACGCACAATCAAAAAGTCTGTTATAACATAATAACAGACTTATGTTAAATAACTAAATACATGATGATTTGCCTGTTTCTGAAAGTGTGTCTTGAAGCGAGCTCCATTCGTTGGGCTTCCACTGTTATGTAACAACAGGACACATTTACATCCTAATAACCGCCCCCTGTGATATGATCAGCCAGGCCACACGAAGATCCAAAGCCACTTTCGTGAACATTATAATGCAGAGGCACTATTATGTGAAAACACCCACATCCACATCATGTCAAAGCATCGTGGTAAACAGACCTACACTGAGTTTTGTTGGCTGCATAGATTAGCGTTGGTTGACAGCGTGAGCTTCTGATAAGCAGCATATGCTCGATTGCTTGCTGTTGATGCCGCGGCAGTGGAGACATATTCATGCTTGGTCCTTTTGCCACGCGCACACACACACACACACACACACGCGGTAGTTTATGAAGTGTTTGAAAATGCTTTTATTGTCTTTATGGGCGCTGGCTTTTTTTTTTCCATTCTGAGCTTTACTGCTCTATAAGTAGAAGCCGCCATAGTTAAAAGTAGTAGTAGCAGTTGTAGTCAGTCCCTGGTCGTCATGGTGACAAAAACCATACTACTGGCCCAGCAGTACATGAGGTTGGTTATACAGTTGCTCGCCCCTCCAAACAAAATGGTATATGTTTGAGCAAGCAGCAGATGTGCTAACATAAATAGCATGCAGCTGAAAGCATAATGCCAAATCACATGGTAGCAACATCATGTGCTTCCCGTTAATCCCTTTGCAGCAACACAGACACCCGTTGGAAACCACCAGACATTTCAATAGGTACGCTTGTATGATATAATCAAATCCACTACATTAAACTACTGACTTTCTCTAATTATGCTCATAGAGAGCTTCATTTCACATATGAACATAATTTATGATTATTCTTTTTATTTTTTTGTAGGAGTAGTAATAGTAGTTTTTCTTTTTTTTTTTGTGTTTGAGATTTTGTCCCGTCGCAACCAAATTTGACACTACATTTCCTCAGGGGGTCAGTTTACAACAGAGGTCGGTTGCAATGGCGGTGAAATATCCCACATTTCATGGAGTCGGAACGCACGGTTTATTTCTAACCAGTGCTAATGCAGTAGTAAAGTTAGAATTACACTAATCCCCACTTTATTTATGGAGGATAGAGGACAGGCTCTGCCACCCACAGAAAAAAAACAAAAATGTACCCCCCCGCCCAAACAGAAATAATTAGAATGACCTATATTATAAATTCTAACTTCCACTAACAACCCAGGCTAAACTTTGCTCTTCACCAACAAAGAAAAATATTAGATTCTCAGTCGAAATGTATCATGTCAACATACTGTACTTTCATTTGACACCCTCTTATGGCTTTTTAAAGTGTTACAGAAAGCAAACAACAAATAACAAAGGACAGGTTCCACAGGAAAGAAAACAACAACACTAGGTCAATTCACAATTGCGAACTGTGACGTGGCAAGTATTCATCCATCCATCCATCCATTATCAGAACCGCTTGATCCTCACTAGGGTCGCGGGGGGTGCTGGAGCCTATCCCAGCTGTCTTCGGGCAGTAGGCGGGGGACACCCTGAATTGGTTGCCAGCCAATCGCAGGGCACACAGAGACGAACAACCATCCACGCTCACATTCACACCTAGGGACAATTTGGAGTGTTCAATCGGCCTGCCATGCATGTTTTTGGAATGTGGGAGGAAACCGGAGTGCCCGGAGAAAACCCACGCAGGCCCGGGGAGAACATGCAAACTCCACACAGGGAGGCCGGAGCTGGAATTGAACCCGGTACCTCAGCACTGTGAAGCCGACGTGCTAACCACTGGACTACCGGGCCGCCGGCAAGTATTCACTATACAGTAAATACTGTATGTATGATTAAAACTTATTTATTATGAAACTATATAATTTAAAAAAGTAAAAACAACCAACATAATGTCACGCTGCACACAATTACGGGACGTTCATAACCTTGAAACCTTTCATGTAACGCGTTGTAAACAGAGAACCCACTACTCGTATTAAGTCCGATTAAGTATCGTCTTTTGTGTGCCGATTGACGCCATTTATGTAAGAAATGCGCTTGTTTGCCGCAAACCTTTCTCTTTCCTTTACTATTGTGAAATAATCGGGCTATTTTTCCCCTCACTCGGCTTGGCTTTGTGTGTAAAACGTGTGTGTGTGTGTGTGTGTGTGCGTGCGCGTGTGTGTGCGTGTGTGTGTGTGTGTGTGTGTGTGTGTGTGTGTGTGTGTGTGCGCTATGACATAACAGTGCGCCACAGAAACCATGTCTAGCCGCTAGAGCTGGGAGCAGCGTGGGGGAGGGGAGCTGTCGTACATTGTGTACACAAAACTCACTCTCTGCCTACTCGCCAATGAATGCTATCCATACAGACAAATATACTGAATATCGAACAGGCCCACTCTCATTGCACTCGAAATAGAGGCAGCCGAATCCAATATTCCATTGGATGCATTGAGGAAAAGATATCCCCATGCTGGATTTTCCCCATCTCCCCCCACGCTTTCCTGGCCCTAATAGCTCCATAACTGTCTAGCACCGCTCTTCCCCCACCCTTACATATCACCATTGCTCCTCAGTGCTGTCTAGAGAGGTCATGTGACCTTCATCAGCTTCCCCCGGGTGGGGGAAGGGAGGCACATTGAACCTGTTCTTTGTTAGGAGGTCAGCCCAGACTGTGGCAGGAAGTGATCCTACCGTAAGGCACCTAATAGAGATGCACGGCACTTCTTCCTTGGGTGGGGGTGGGGCATCTTGCGTAGATTCTCCAGCAAATGTGTAGATTTAGAGCGGCCATGCATGCAAGTTAAGTCATAAAAGTTTGATCGTTTCAAATAGCGAGTGTCAAAACAAAACGATGATGATGTAAGATGAGGAACCGGTGGTTCAGTAAATGTCAAGCAAATGATTCATTTACTTTGGGCATTTTCAAGAGCTCATAAAACAGTAGTATAAGGAAATTTAAGAATATTAATTGTTACCATCACCTCGAGTGCAACACTGTGCTAAAAGGATGTCTGCTTTGGTCCCTCTCTCTCTGGAATGACATTCGGCAAGCCTATCTTTATAACCCGCCTCAAAACTTGTATTCTTTGGCATTTGACTCAGCAAGACTCAGACTTGATCTTAGTTTCACTGTTTGGTGCTTTCTACTGTCTTTGTTAATGATATATTGCTTCATTATTGTATATATGATAGTCGCTCAACGTACAGCATTGCGTATGCAGCGATAGCTGTTTGAAAGTGCTCTATAAAGACAGTTGAGTTGAATTGAAGCATGAGTCTTTGTTTAGCAACTGCCTTTCAGCCAGTGAGCATTTATTTGCAGTACATAAACTGGACATTTCATAAAATCATCAACTTGAATTTGTTTGGGCAGAACCTTGTATACAGCTTTTGTGTTACAGCCCATGAACATACCTAATGAAGTGACTGTTGTTTTTATTCTGTTGGCACTTAGTGTTTACTTGTCAAGCGAATCTATTTATTTAGTGAATATTTTTGCCCTCACTCTATGGAAAAAGACAGGGTGTAACTTTTCAGTAAGCGTGCATGCCTGAAACACGAGACCCCCCCCCAAAAAATTGTTAACTTTGGTCTTTTCATGTATATAAATAAAGAAGACAATGTGGCATTTCCGTTTTAAGCATGTGACACAAAAAAGGCTCTTCAGTGAATGCCAGGCTGTGTTGTTGTAGGTCATAGCTGGTGTTCTCACCATCGTTGCACTCTCATATTTTGTATAGTCCTGTTGGTCCCAGAACTGCCTGTGGCTCTGTGCAAACAATAAAATGTGTTCCACTCCCACTTAAGTTGACATTTTTATTTTTGTCATGTGACAACATTCCAGACTAAAATGACAATCCCCATGGGAAAAAGGGGACGATGTTGATCTCTGCCTTTTGAGAAGATAGTCGTACTGGTGTCATCCAAAGCACACTGCCAGACCCCTTGCAGTTTGTAAAGTGGGTGAGAAATAACTTGAGAAATGAAAGTGAGAAATGCCATAGTGCTCCAATTAACCACAGAATCAGGAAACCCAAGACAACGATCATTGAATTTAATGAACCGTTGGATGTGATTCATCTGCAAATGACAAAATTCAGTGCAAAAGACACTTGTATGTAAGAAGAATGTGAGCCTAGTTTATTATAATTGTACTGCACTCACAGCAGGCATTTTGAAGCGAAATATCCAATATCACAGACCTTACACAAGGTAGTAGAAATATCATAGCACCCCCGAAAATCATTCCAATCAAGTTGCTTGTCCGTTGAGCAAATGACAATTATGTAATGGGGTATAAAATAACTTTTTGCAGTTCACATTCATTGTGGAATTTGTATAAATGGATTGCGTGGATGAAAATCTAAAATTTTCGAGTGAAAAGTGGCGACAGTTCACTTCACTTCAGCTTGAAGTCTCTTTTTTTAAGTTGTATTCACTATCTGCCAAACTGCTGCTTGTTAGGAAGTGAACTGACTTCACTGCCACCATTCAGCATTCGACTCAAATTTTCACTTGCGAATTGAAACCAAAAAAAAATAATCCTGGCTGCGACTTGTATCTTGACATTTTTTTTTAAACTGTCTTGTGTTTCAAGGCACTACTGTTATATACATATATATTATTAGCTGTTTGAATTTCAAGGAATTATTATTCTTGTTATTATTTGGGGGGGGTGAAATTCTAACTTGTTGCGCGCATATTATCGTATTTACGGTAACCAAAGGAATGTGTCACACTAGTGTAGAGCCGTAATGATGTCAACTTGTTATTTACTTTCCAAATCTGAATGACTGGGCAAGGCGAAAGGAGAATTAATCAAGCGCTGGGTTGACCAGGCAGGCGAAAAAGAGGAGCCGCGCGCATGGGGGAGGGGAACTTCGCCTCGAGGCCCGCTAACATGCTCCACTGTACTGTGTAGCTCGTGACACTGTAGCATTTACAATCCAACACAATTTACACGGCCACATTCTTCACTTTGGTCTATTTTACGTGTGTGAAGCATCGAGCCCTCATATGCGTGAGTGTCTTTGTGGTGAAGTAAGCAGCCGCATTGGAAGCTTGGGGTTTGTTTAATAAAAACACAAGACGGCCGAACATGGCCGCTGTGTGAGATAACGAGCTCTAAAATGGCAGACAGACGTAATTAATGAGTTTATTCGCCTCGTATATGTGCATTCAGTATCCAGGTTTAAGGTCAGTTCGAAGCAAGCTCCCATCCCCCCCACCTCTCACTCTTTCTCTCTCGCTCTCTCCCTCTCTCTCTTGTTGTATTTGAAGGTCTCTCCACTGGCGTTGAGCGCTTGCTTGCTGCTGTCTCTTTTCACGTCCCCCCGCCCCTTCCCCCTCGTCCTCAGTGAACGGCGAACTCCTCCGTAGTAGCCCGCAGTGGCGACACGCTAACTCGGCTTTTATTATTATTTTTTTCTTTACGCCCCCCTCCCCCACCACCGGGGACGTAGCCGATTTGCCCCCCTTCCCACCCCCACCCCGAAAAAGAAAAATACACCAGCGGTCGGAATTTGAAATATGACGCTGAGTAAAATGGGAGGAAAGTCGTCGCTAGCTTGTTGAAGTTGGAGAATCTCCTTGTGGAAGAGGAAGAGGCGGCGGCGGACACCACGAGTTCACTCTCGTCATTTCTAAAGGTACGCTCTCAAGTCGCTATGTAAAACCAAACAAAAAACTGAAACGTGGGATCCCGTTTATTGTTGTTGTGGGGAACAAACGAGTGCTTATGGCGCTGAACGTGTGTGTGAGGGGGGTGCGGGTGCTACCGGCTCATATCCCCATTGACTCCACACGTGTGTTGAAATTTCTTCCTGTCCCCCTTTAATTCCCCCGATTTCCCAAATGTATGTGCTCCGTATGCCTCTGTTTATAACTGCCTACCCAAATAGAATGTTTACACTCTTCCCTGATCCACGCCGTAAACAAAAAAACAAGTTTCAAGACGCTTTTTGCTCATTTTGACAAAGGGTAACAGTCAGTACGTTAGCTTAAAAACACAATATTACACCTACTTGTATTAATCTATCGTTACTTTCCTATAATTTTGCAACATGGTAAATATTTATATTGCAATGCAGATTTGGGAGACAGTTGAGTGGGGGAAGGGAATGCCATTCAACTGTACTATAGATTGCTTCTCAGTTTCCAAGAAACCGTTCATGTTACTGTACATACATCTAATGTTACCCCTCCCAAATGACTGGGTGTAAACGCACCAGTGAGTTCAGTTCAAACAAAATGAACACAGCTATGTGCGATTCTACGTATGAAACATTAATCCATTAATCGTGCCAATACGTTTCACTGGAGCCATACTGATCCTATTATTTCACGCAAAACTGATCTTATTGTAATCCGTATATCATAGTTACAAGATCACATTTGTGCAGATGCAGTCAGTCCCTTCCGAAGGTCAATACAGGGCAAGTGATATCACATAATCAAGCCAAATGATTCAGTTGTAATGGATAAGTCTTATTGATATAGTCCACCTTACCAAAGGCCTTCTGCTACCAATCTTGGACAACTTAAAAAAGTGCAATTATAAGAGATGAAATGGCGTGAATCCAATTCAAACCGCTGTCCTACTTAAGCAGCTTGTTCACCAGCTTTCTCACCTAAATTGAGCATTTGCTGTGAACCCTTAATTGTGGTCATTTTAAGAAACTGTTTTAGTGCCGGCCATTAAAAGAACAATAGTGTTTTATGACTGCCTTGCAACCACTCTAATGTTCCCATTCAATATGTTAGTGTGTACATTGAATGTCATTAATGCCTCTCATTGAGGGGTAGATGAGTTGGTCAGATTTTCATTGGCGTAGTATCTTCAGTTTGTGTCATCTCCTGGAAATCATAGGCTTTGAATTGTTGTTTTTTTTTTTCCTGTGGACACTTACATTTTGTACAGTTACACCAACGTCAAATACCTGAGCTGTGAGAAGGTACAACCTTATTTCCACGATATTCTTTAGTCTAGAAACAAACTGAAGACCTCATCTGATGGATTTTCGCCACTCGTCATTTGGCCAAGACGTTCAAATCTGGTGGGGGACTTGTGTGGCAATCCACAGCAGCAAATTCATTGGTTGACTCCATGTTGAAATCACCATTATATCCTGTGCAAAAGTAGGGCAAGGAAGTCCAGAGAAAGCCAGTGATGACCCTCTGCTGTTGTAATGCCTGTATCAAGCTGTCCAAATATTTTTGTTGCAATATTTACTTATGATAGGCCATTGGGGGGGAGGTGGCTATTCTCTCCCTCCAAAAGGGACATGCAGTGCGCATGGGCCTCCGGCCAACTGGCAGACTCAGCGGTTACTCTGAAATAACGTCCTTACAAGTACTGGTCAGTGCAAGGCTATAATTATTATTTATTTACGCTTATTTTAGATTTAGTGCGGTTGTGTTTATAGTCTTGGGCTTGTCTTGTACCTGGAGTAGATACTGTGAGAATGAAATGTAAATAAAAAGCTGCAATAAAGAGTGATTGCGGTTGGTGGAATGGAGTGATCCAGGGTTTGCGGTGTCATATGCAGAAGGTTGGAAGGTGGCTTCTGTTTTGGGATCAAATGTTCCTTCCTCATTGCAACTTTAGAAAAACAAATATTGACATTTCTGAAACAGGTTTTAGTTGGTAATCATGTCAGTCTTGTCGCTGTCGGGTGGAAACGTCTGTCCAAATATGGTAAAATTTTATGATGATGATTATTATTATCATTTTTTTTTAGATTAAAGCAAATTAAAATGTTGAAACAAGCTTGAAGGCACATTTATTACTCTCTTGGACAGTGCAACTGCCTGAGAAGTACTAACTGTACTACATATAAAACAAACATTACTGCTACAGTAAATGCTATCTTGGGTGACCAGTTGAACAGCTGTAGACAAGTCAATACACTGACCAGATACGCCAACTTCTTTGCTTCAATTTCTCCAAGCCTTCTGCTTTTTGGCTCAGTCCCAGCTATTTTTGGAAGCTGCCTGTGTTATATACCTCTCGGTCCCACAGATGCCAATGATTATTGTGTTCTATGTTGTTCCCAATTGTTTGTTTCAGCACGCCGCGTGTGTCTGTCTGTGGTTGTGCTGATGCTGCATGTTATGTAGCAAATACGTTTTTTAATACCGGTTGGCTGTTGGTGACACGAAGCTACGGAAAGAAAAAAAAATCACATTTGCAAACGGCGGCGAAATGGGCGAAGAGGCAACATTTCTGCTTCATCCGCGCCGTTTGGCACGCATCCGTGCCTGACGGCGTGGATTGCATAGGCTGTTAATGGAAACGCACCGCCAGAAATGTTCAGCTCATGTTTGGTCTGACCGCAGCATCAAATGAACAAAAAAATAAATAAAACTAACACACTCATGAACAAGGATATTTATTTTCACGCTACCACTGTTTAAAAAAAAATCACTTTCTGATGTGACATATTTTAAAATGTTTGCCTTTTCAGTCAGAGCAGTGGAATGATACAAGGTAAGACATGCAGGACATGGAAAATGTGCGAATTAGGAACGAATTGAGAGATCTGAAGTGTACAGTAACTAGGGCAAAGGCTTGGTGTGGGTTTTTTTTCCAACGTGTAATTAACAGGATCTGTAGCGTATTCGGAGTCTTGTATGAAGCCACTGGATGTATTTCTGGGACCTGCATTTGAAAAAAAAACTGTATGATCACAGTGGCCTAACTTAGCAGTTAGAGGTTGTTTGATGGTGAGATGAGACAGTAACACTGTGGTCAATAGTCCTACGACATACATTCTTCGTGTTATGTGTGGCTTCACAATCATGGTAGACAAATACTGCAACACACCTCTCAAACGGTTTACGAAAAGGCCGCTGCCTCTTCATAACCTCCTCAAAATACCAAATCAGGCAGTTCATTTAAAGCGTGTGTGTGCGTGGATGCGTGTTTTGTGTTGTAAAATAGCCAAGGCTCATTGAAGCTGTAGGGACATTTTACGTTGTATCACCGGTGCAACAGCTGCATGACGATGACTGAACTAAAGTCCCAGAGAGAACTGGCCCAAGGGCAGGGCCCTTGAAGGACTCCACACCGGAGAGCTGAGTCATAATTACTGAAACAATCACTTAAATATGTATTAGCAAAGTAGGAATTGAACCAGTTATGAGCTGAATCAGAGATGCCAAGACAGTTATGCAAGCTATTAAGTAAATTGGCATGGTTGATGGCTTGAGAGGCAGCAGTTAAATGGAGTGGTAGAATGCACTGGAGTTGCTGCTAATGGGGAGAAGGCTTGGATGCAAGATGAGGAAATATTTGAGGGTACAGTCATTCACCTCTCTCTCTCTCTCTCTCTCTCTCTCAATAAGTGACAATCCACCAAGAAGAATACCATATTTAAATACACCCTAAGCATGTTTTCATAACATTTGCAATAGTGGCGGGTCTTTAAAAACAGTTTAAAACAATACAGACACATTTACACAATATACAGTCTCTGTTCTCGACCAAATCTGTTTTCGACCAAAAATTTCGAGGTTTTTAGGCCTCGGATTACGACCAAACTGAGCGCACTTGAATGTGCCACTTGACTCCTCTCGCCTTCCTTACACGAGGAAGTGATGCTTCTTCAGGTAGACGAGGAAGTGACGCTTCCTCGTGTAGTGTTCCGTTGTGAGCAGATGTGTACAATAAAGATGTTTTTTTAAAACGTTTTTTTTTTAAAGTGTGGTTTCGGTTTTCGAACAAATCTGTTTTCGAACAACCTTCTGGAACGGATTATGGTCGATAACCGAGGTATGACTGTATTAAAAGAGACCAAGAAAAGTGGAGAATACAAAAAGGAGGAAAATCATTGTAGCTTTAATTTTGTAATGAGCCTTCGAAATAGCTGAAATGAGCTATTCTCATCCACAAACTGGGTTATTTTCATACTCTTTGACGCGAACGGATATTGGAGGACCGTGTCGCCTTCTTGGCCGCACATTTCGCCGCTCCACGGAGTATTGGAAGTTCGGCGACGGCATCCGATGGGCGAGTCGTAATTACTCGGTAAATTGGCCAGTTGGAAGACAAGGTGCCAAAGCGCGTGATTAACAGTGAGTTGACTAGAACTTAAAGGTCTTTGAAGAGTAGTAAAGATGACTCAGCGGCCAGTTGACTACAGTAATTGGTTCAACCCCATGTAAGAATGTTGTTTCAGGCTCAACGTGTAGTTTGCTCTGTGAAGAGTCGTCAGCTAATGGGACATTCATGAAGACCTCCACTATGACAACGTGTCCGGGCAGCATTTTTCACTCAATACAACACTTGCATGGAAACAGGATTTCAGGACTATTTGAACATTTAGCAGGCTGAGCCTGCTTACTTTGAAGAAACCTTTTACGACCACAGTTATCAGTCTGGCTCTGTCTTGTGGTTTAGGTGGTTGATTTGATGCAGCTCGTGGCGCTCAGCGACCCAAGCATCCTCTCCGTGTGGTTGTCGGGCAAAAACAATCCAGGGTGTCGTCAGATCCATTTGGCTCCAGCGCCTATGGAACAAGATAAGCAGTGTGTGATAATGGCTGGCTCTGTTATCAGTTGGAAAATGTAGAACTTGAACTTTTCTCTGCTGCCTTAATGAAAAAAGCAGAAACTTTGACAAAGTCTTGTCATTTCTTTACCCTACTGATCCAACTGCATGTTTGTTTTATACGTTTGTTTCCTCATAAGATCCCAAATGAGATATTTTTGCAAACACCGACGCAAGAGCATGGATACATTTCAGCAGAAGACTGTGAAACCTCGACATGGGGTTTGACATGTCGCAGATCTCGGATGATCATTCCTTGTGCGATATTTGGTACCTGCTTCTCTGGAGGGAGACAGACTGAAGTTAAAGGTGACAGGGAAAATTTATATTGTCTGATTCCATCTTGGACTCAATTACAGTCCGACCTTTCTCATATGCGATTGTGCCTCGATAATCTCTTTGTATGAATTGTAACATTCACAGATTTCTCAGTCACACACCTTTGTCACAGTCTGTGATCGCTGTTTCGCAACATCCCTTCACACCGACTCTGAATTTTCCTGGTCCACGGAGAGGTGGTATGTTAGGCTGCTGTTGGTTAAACGACTGGATCAATGTCTGCCTAAAACACAGTAACAGAATAGAACAGGAAAGGGCAGCTCACACACAAACCAGGCGGCGTTCTCTAGGATCCTGTACAGAATTTTATAGTAACACACCGGACAGCATTCCGTAGCCATCGATACTTTTTTGTAAGTAAGCAGATTTTGCAATCCTACTCCAAGGTCTCTGCGGCTTTCACATCTTGTTTTCTTGTCATCAGAAATGTTCCCTTTTTAAAAAAAAAAAGCCAAACAATACAGAAATCTAATATTCCTTTTCGTCCTTGACTGGCTTAATGCTGAAGGCAACTTCCCATCCAAAAGTACATTTTCTGCTCCTTTTTTAAGTCGCACATTCAATCATCGATTGGATTCAAATGAATAGAATGACCATGAGCACATCTCAAAAGAATTGCCTTTTTTTTCCTCCTGTGCAAATGAAATGGTAGTTGAATTCAGATCAATCTATGAAAAATTGTTTTATGCTTTTGAAGTCTAATTATTTTTTAACAGCTATTTATCATGACTTTTCTTTTCATAATGGGACGACATATAAATGGAAAGACACCAATTAAAATATCTAATACAGTTTTGTATCATTATCAATGGACTGAAAATTTGGCCCATGAAAGTTTTTAGCTGAAAGACCACCGAGCTGAAATATGTTTTTGTATTGTGATGACACAATCATTAACCAACCATGAATAGCAAATGAAGTCTCTCGAGAGAAAATACTGTCGGATACACAGAACACTCCGAAAACCGCAATACAGTATTACGTTATCACATATGTAACCCAGGAGAAGATTAAAAGTATTTTTAATATACTTTGCACAATAGAGTGCTGGGTTTTGATTTGGACTTTTGAACAGCTGCACAATAGCTGTTCTCAAAATGTCACTCCATATTATTTTGCTCCGCTTTAAATATTAGGACAGTTCTGCTGAAACTATCGCTTTTTTTGGGGTGGAAATTTTCATTTGGTAGTGTATGCAAAGGTTGGTAAACACGGCTCAAAACGACCAGTGTTTTTTTTTACGCCGTATGCTTGCTATTTTGCTGCTCTGCTCTGCTCCGGTGAAAAGTGAAGAGTCGCAACATCCTCAAAAACGTTGTCGATTGTTACCTTGGGCCGACCTCGTCGGATAATGCATGTTCTGTTTTGAGCCGTATATTCAGAATCATCTTTATTGGCCAAATATGTAGAACACACAAGGAATTTGTCTCCGGTATACACGCTGCATTAGTATCATCATAAACAAGAACATGACAAATAGGTATGGAAGGACATTTCATAATGTAAGTGAACCATAGTTTCAAGCAGAGCTAAAGTGATCAGTGGTAGAAAACAGTACTATGACAGTTTGTACAGTTGGTGCAGAAAATCATTGAACCATTTAAGAGAGATACAATATTTGTTGTACAAGAAGAGTGACTACGTCAGTGACTGTTTAGGGAGTTAATGGCTAGAGGGAAGAAGCTGTTTAAGTGTCTGCTGGATTTGGTGCGCATGGATCTTATGGATATTATATCGTACGTAGGCATTTGCATTGTAATACCGTGGTTTGCTCCTCACTGTGCAATTCGCTATGCACCGCTATTTATTTATTTATTTATTTATTTATTTATTTATTTTTAAGCGAGATGCCAAAACCACATCCATTCTGCTTTTTCGGCACCCTGTTATTAGTGTACAAAGCACTTTTGGTACAGCGCCACAATCTGATGATTGGTTGGTGGGGAATAACCTTTGTGTGACAACAGCAATAGAATCGGGAGAAAACAAGGAACACAACTTGCCATCTTCATGTTAGGAATATCCTCGTGCCAAGAGGAAATAACCAAAAATGTTGGACGTCTTCCATTGTTGTCCTTTTTTTTTTTTTTTTTACGGTGTCTCTTTTTTAGTGGAATTTGTTGGCGGGGTCTGTGTTGAGCTGCTGTAATGTCACACTCTTTATGTGTCTGAGCCACCCCGCTGGGGAAACGCAAGCCGCATTGGGGTTTACCTTCTAAAGCAGGGATGGGCAACTGGCCACGCATGCCACCCCACGACAAGGCAGCCCTTTCCACTGAGGAAAAAAAATGACAGTGACAGTCTGTGGTTATTTTATTTTCTGCGTCAATCCTGTTGAAATCGGAGAGAGAGGATCTTTTATCCATGCATTGAAAAATGTAGTACCGTTTTCAAAATTGAAGATATGAAAAGCAAATCCATTTTTGTCATACATCTAGTTTGGAAGTGCCCCTACGCAGTAAGCACCGATGAAAATTGTTGTCTCCTCCAGCATTTAAATTGCCCACCTCTGTTCTAAAGTGTACAGTGGCTCACTGAACTGCAGCACTGAGTGAAAACATGGCTAAAGGAGTCCCATAACACAGACAAAGCATCTCAAAAGGAAGCACAATGCAGCCAGCCGTACCTTCGGCTAGAAAGCAACAACAAAAAAAGATCAGGAAACATCTGAACTTGATTTGGGATTAAACAGAGGCACTTTCAATGCCGTTGTCAATGTACGCTCTTTTAGTCATTTCAATAAGCGACTTCCGTTCTCTCCGCTTTGCCTTTTAAATGTCTTGAGCGGTTCTGATTTAGGCATTTGCTTTTGGATGTGTGAAGCCCATTGAGTTGCCTTGGGGATGAAATGTGCCATAGAATTAAATTTGCCTTGCTTTCCTTTGACTTTAACACGAGTTGGAATGTAGAGTATTTGGTTAATTCTGAACTCAGTCACATCCTTTTGACGATCAACAGACTGGTCTGTTGTGAATATTCCTGAAGAGACATTTACACGAGATCATTATGAACCAAATAGAAGTAAAAACAGTTTTGTTTGTTTTTGTTCACATGACAGTACGTGTTTTGGAGCCTGAAAACGGAAAATATTTGATATCAGTACTATTTTTCACCCTGTGACTCTCCAGTTCAGTCCACAAAGACAATAAATGTTTGCTCTCATGTCTGTAGTTTCTAACTACCATTGCCATCTACGGCATGTTCCAGCATTTACAGACATTTTCTGCTGGTCAATGTGAATGTGGATCGTTTTGCTGATTCTGTCATTTGTACACCAATGAAATCACAATTTTACCTGGCCCTTATTGTGTAAAAGTACTCAGAATCAACCCCCCCCCCCACCTCCCCAAAAAGTGACATCTTCGTTAATGTGAGGATATTTCTTTTTTTTTCTTTCAAGCAAGCAAGAATCGGAAAGTTCTGTTGCCTTGTCGTATGCACTAAAACAGAGATCATGTGGGTGTAGTATTAGCATCGCACTGTACGAATACGAGGAGAGACGTGGCTCGGAATGAAGATGAGTATTTCGGTTTGACCTCAAAGTCAGATGGAAGGGAAGCGCGAGGAGTGTGGGGGCTGTTTCGGGTGGCATGAGCAGCTGTTGACAGAGAAGCGAGATCTTCCGGTTGCCATAGTTACATTTGTATTGCCCACACTGCTGTGCGTGTCGCCGTGTTTATAGCTTATTTGTGCAGCCCTCATGATGCCAGGGGGGGAAAAAAAATAATTGCCCGGATCAAGCTTTTGTGTTGATGACTTGTCACCTCAAGGACGGTGTTTTTTTTTTTACTGTGCACTTGGAATGAATATGTATGTACTAAGATGGAAAAAAAAGACATGGCTTCAGGTAACTAGTTTTTTGTCAAACAGTGAAACCGTGCATCCAATAGTCCCATTTTCAACATTTCCTTTTGAAAAACCCAAGTGATGGTTTCACATCCTGTCTGTCGTGAGGTTTGCATCATCACTCTCACAGTCCCCTCGGTTCTCTACATACGTGTGTGCCGTATCACAGATGTGCACCTCGTCTCCGACACATCACACAGCATGAAGAACCCGTCACATTGACTCACGGCGGCCTAGATTTGCTCCCGCCTTATGTTTCCAGTATATATTTTACCGTCTTGTCACGCGTACAGAAGTAGAAACTACCATGTTGAACTAGCGTCCGGTTTCTTCGGTTTGTATCGCGAGGCGCTATTAAGATAGAAGATTATGTATTGTTTATGTGAGTGTTGTACTGAGGCGCTGTCTGTGTCCCGCAATCTTCTCCCCACACACCACGCGCACAATATATTCATTGCCACCCACCCCCATGCTGTCATATACACATGCAAACCCGCCTGCTCTTCCTCCAGGCAGCATCCATATCAGGCCATTTGACTAATAGATAGGATCAGGTTGGCGTTAGGGGGAGGGTTGCTGGACATCTCAGGTAATAAAATTGCTTCATCTTTGTTTTGTACACTTGTACTTTGAAGGTCAAACACTGTAGCTCGTAGATGAGCCGACATTTTCAGGAAAAATATGCCCTTAACACCACACAAATTGTGAACATTATAATGGGTGACTTTAGCGCTTATCACTTGACTTGATGTCAGCCAGAATCAAATGATTAATTTGGCATATGTTAGGATTTTTTATATCTCTGGCTATGTGTGACAGTTTTTCTTCCGAAAGGAACAGATATTTGCAAGAGAAGAAATTGTTACCGGAAGGTACTTTGATGTAAATCGACTCATCTGAAGCAAACAGACTCAGGGCAGTGTCAGAGTATCTAAAGATTGTTTCACTGCCACGCCAGTCGGAGATGGTTGCTGATATCCAGTGCACTGAGTCTGTATCTCTCCAATGCCGGTACATCGAAGGAGCTTACAGCTTGCTTGAAATCGCTATACATTTAAACAAACACATCAGTCTTGGTGCATCGTATCAGATTTATTTGAGCTTTTATTTAGGCGAGTTTTAATTGTTGTGAAACAGCCAAGGGACTTAGTTTTCATGACAATAATCTCATGAGTAAAAATGTATGTACAAAATATAATACAATTATTGTGCTGAAATAATGAACTTAATTAGTCTCAAATTTGTTTTTGCTTGTGCATCTCTGCAAAATCAGTGGCATAAAAAAAAACAAATACTATTGTTAAGTGTGATAGTTTTGGGCAAAATATATTGTCCAGAAATATTTGTGTTTAGTTTCTTTCTTTTCTGCTTCCTGTTTTTGTCCCTTCCTGTTGGCTTTTGGTGAACAAACCTTGATTTTGACGATCTATTTCAATACTGTTTTTTTGGACATTGTAAAAGAAATTGCATTTGAGTAATAAGTGCCTTCTCACACTAGCCATGCAGTGGTAAACTGCCACATGTTTGTTGCTTGTGGTTGATTTCATTTTATACTTGTTTAAAAAAGAATGTTTAAAAATGAGATGTGTAAGCATTTTATACATCTTTATTAACTCTCCGCATTTGTCATTAAAATTAATGTGTATAATGTTTGACCTTTCTGAGCTACCATTGTACCTCAGTTATATTAGCCAGATAATGAGTCCGAGCGCGCTATAACGGACGACTTGCTGGCGATTAATCCCCGGGGGCCATTTGTTCCATGTCAAAACATTTTATGCATTTCACCCCCTTTTGAGCCACTGCAATAATGAAGGTGTCTGACTTGGAAACGAGCCCTTATAATATGGACGTACAGTTATCTGAAATACGCAACAGAAATCTCTCCTGCCCTTCTCTGTTGTCAAAGGAAAATGGACGGCCAATGTCGTCATGAGTCAGATTGAAGTATTCCCCACATAATTTGATTCACTCAGTCATTATTGACTCCATGGGCTTTTCTTGGTGGGGGGGGGGGTGACCATGGCATATCCCCATTTACAGACTTATCTTTCATCCGAGCAAGCTATCTCATGTTCAAATCTGCCCTAATATCGCTTCTTAGCAAGCTTGTTTCCGACCAGCCTTTAAAGCGAATCACATGATCTTGTGTGTTTCTAATCGGGCGCGAGATATTTGGCACATTTAAAGTCATCGATGTGGTCGTTTGGAAGACAGACTCCAAGAAGGGGGATGCTTTGAGGATACATTTGTAATTCATGGTTCTGGATCCAAGGATGAAACGAATTGACAAATAGCACGCATGCTTCGAACGTGTCAACAATCTTTGGCTTGTAATCTATTTGCGAGTTGACAATCAACTGAAGCACCAATGTGTATATTTTCAAATGTATTCTTTTATCTTTACAAAATACTTTTTGTCCATGTGTTTCGACCAAGGGTTACAGTTGTGATCAGCATGGTGCACTAGACATGAATTTGCTTTTGCATAGTAAATAGTTATCCAGATATAAACTATCCAGATGTCCATTTTCTTTGCCGCCTGGTTGGTGTGTTGTGATGTCACACTTCCTGGCCTACACACCCACAATGGAAATGCAAGCCTGACAAGGGTTTGCCGAGCCATAATGCGGTAAACTAAACTGAACTACACAGCTTGGTGTGTGTGTGTGAGAGACTGTATTTTTTTGGGTTTTTTTTGCCAGTGTGACATCAGGAAAATGACGGAGGCGAAATTCATGAGCAGAGAATGGAAGTTTGCTAAAATGCTCCCATGTGATCAAGGTTTCCGTGGTGAATCCTTTCAGCGATTCTTGTTGTCTGTCACCATCCCCCATTTATCGGGCGGGGAGCACACACATTCATTCGCAAAAATAGCATAGGCAGTCATTTATCGAATAGGAAAGTGCTTATTTAAACATTGGTTTACAGAAACCCTCTTAAACAATTTTTTGCGGCATCACTGTAACCTGGCTGATGAGCAGCCCGTTTAAACCGGTTTCCTGGGATGACCCAGTTCTGCGTGAACCCGCTCATAGTAGCCGTTGGTTTGGGTCCCAGGTCGCTGGGGTGGGCGGCCTCTTTGTGCCAAGGAAAGCTCTGTAGCCTGTAGCTTTGCAATTGGTCATCAGCAGGTAATTTCATTATCCATCATGACTTAAAGGAAGGTTAACCAGTGGGTAATTCGCTGACCTACATTGCTGGCGTTGAGTGACTCAGAGACAGACAGGCACATGTCGGATCAGGAAACGCACCGCAGAAATTGGCAATGCGAAGTTGCGGCTGAAACCACTTATTTTTTTTCTTTTTTCAAATTCATGACCCTGAAATAGTGCACTGTTTTTCCTGCAGTCTTTGGATATAAATCGAGGGGTCTTCGGTGTTATCAGTTCCCACCTGTGTTTTCCGGCTTTGTGTCAGAGGAGGGCGGGGCAGGGGGAAACATGCTATGAAGTGCACAAATTGTTGTTGTGATTACCTGTTTTTAGGATCATTATTTATCACCCTGCCCCCATTCCACCATTCCCCTCTCTCTCTCTCTCTCTCTCTCTCTCTCTCTCTCTCTCTCTCTCTCTCTCTCTCTCTCTCTCTCTCTCTCTCTCCTCTCCCCTCCCCCACACTCCTGGCTGAGCTTCCCCCCTCCCCCTCTCAAGACTGCAGCCCAACCAGAAGCTTCAAAGGCGGGTTTTACTCAGCAGAGCAGTTCAAGAGAAAATGGCTGCTGTTTCCAGGTCTTGTTTGCACATCTGTCAGGAGGTGACTGTTCAGGAGAAAATGGGGTCCCTGGTATGCTGGTTTCAGTGGCATTCTTTTCACAGAGCAGCATGTGCTGGAGATGGCTGCTTTTTGTTTTGAACATTCAAATCAGCATCGCGTTCGTGAAACGATCGATATTTTCCAGTGATTTTAAGTGACACTCAGAGCTGTCTTGTTACATCTGAAAAGCCATGCATTTATACACCCGTCTTCGGTTTGAGAGAACATGTGAATTGAATTATTACTTGGATCACCATAATGTACAGCAATGAATAAGTCTGGGCCTATAGCTGCCTAGTAGCGTATTGTCTAACTTTAGACTGCCATAAATGCAGCACTGTCAGGGCTCAGTTGCTTTATTGCAAAAGATGTCTTGGCATACAACTCACTTTCCATAAATGTTAACATTGCACCATTTTTAACACCTCGCCTTTCCGCTGATAATGCTGCATATAAAGCAACGACGAAGGGGGAAGTGGGGGGATGGGAAATTGCAGTAATGCTCCAAAATGCACAAGGCTCATCACACATTTGTCCAGTGATGTTTTTGTGGTGGGTAGTTGCATGCCATCTGTTTATTTAGTGTTGCATACACAGGATATCCTGCCATTTACGCTATCAGTCCGACAGCTGCACTGGCTATTTTGCGTGCATATTGGATCATAAATGTGAGACAGGAGCATTTGGCTCAATTGCCGCAATCAGTTATGGGGATGTTGTTGTTTTTTTGTTGTTGTTGTTTTTCTTTTAGATCTGCTGTGGATGTCTTAGCGTCGATGTTATTTTATTTTTCTTTAGACGGCTGTGCCTCTCCTGTCTGCAGTCCAACACTGCCCTACATTTTTTTGACTTCAAAACACAGCTAGTCAACTATCACTGGGCTCTCTGCACATAATGTCCCATGTTATGAAATATGGGTCAGTCTTTCCTAGTTAAAAAAAACGAATTCTACATGCAATGTTGATTAGGACTTGCCCAAACCAACCATCACAGACATTTTGTTTTGAAGTCCAAAACACTGAGCAGCAAATCAGTGAGGCTTTCACGTTGGCCTCATTTTACATCTGCAGATACAAAAGAAGACAATATTCTTGAAAAACGAATGCAGCAATGGCACTAACATGCTAATCATTGCTATTGTGACCCACCGGCATATGCAGTTGGGTGCCAACAAATTTGAATATCCAGGGGAAAATCCATTGATTTCAATAATTTGTTTAAAAAGGTGAATCTTGTATAGTAGTTCACCACACACAAAGTGAAATATTCCAAGCCTTCCTTTGTTTCAGTTTTGATGATAATGGCAGAATGACAAAAACAAATCTGTGTTTGACCAAATAATAATATTTCATGTGACCAACTACAGAGGATCTTAAACACAGACATTTTGACCCTCTGAAAAGTGTCTTAGAGTAATATGCCTTCAATGCTTTATTGGGCCTCTCCATTTGCATTCATCTGGGTGGCATGATATGGAGGCAATCAGCCTTTGGCACAGTTCAGGCGGTATTGTGCCCCAAACGTCTTTGATATTGGCCTTCAACACTTTGGGGTTTCTGTTCCCTTACCTTCCTCTTGACAGTACTACATAAATTATCAGTAGGGTTCAAGTCAGGCAAGTGTGCCGCCTCATCCACAACTGTTATTTCATGGCTACTAAAACAGGAATTGGTAGTTTTGGCTTTGTGGCCAGGGAGTTCTGGCCTTGGTCATCAAAACATCAAACGCACTTCTACATGTAGTAGTCGTCTGTTGGGTTGCAGGACTCTCAGGAATCCAAATCCTGATAGAAAATAAAATCATTGTCTCCAAAAAGCCCGGTGGCAGCAGGAAGCATAAGGTGCTCTAAAATTTCCTGGTGGACATCTGCATCGACTGAGGACTTGATAAAAGACAATGGACCCACACCAGCAAATTACATCGCTCCCCAAGCCGTTACTGACTGTGCAAACTTCACGCTGGACCCTAAGCAGTTTGATTTTGGGGCTTCTACAAACTCTGGGACCTTGATTTCCAAATGAAATGCAAATTTGATTTTCATCTGAAAAGAGGACTTTTGACCACATAGCAACAGACCTGTACTCTTGTACTTTTTCTCCTTAACCTTGCTTGGGCGCTTCTGATGTTTTTGGTTCAGGAGTGGCCTGAGTCACGGAACTCTGCAGCTGTAGCTGGTTCTTGATGCATTGATACCAGCCTTGATCGACTCCCACAGATTTCTGAACCCTGCATTGCTTGACACTCAATAGTCTCAAGGCTGCAGTGATCCCTGTCACCTCGAAACACTTTGTTTGTGTACTTCGCTACAGTGCTCTGTTTGCATCCACCTTCTTTTCCTATTTCTTTTTGAGACCTTTTGTCCTTATGGATAGTGTTAATGAAGGTTTTCTGCACAACCATCAAATCTGCAGTCTTCCCCATGATTCTGAAGCCTATTGAACCAGATAAAACCATTTAAAGGCCGGAGAAAACCTCTGCGGTTGTTTTGTGTGAGCTAGCTGACAAGATTGAGACACAGGTAGACGACAGTGTTGAACTTTGTCATGCTATTCTAATTTTGAGAAACAATAAATTTGAGGTTTTCTGCCTTAATCATGAAAATAAATGAAGGCTTGATTTTTTTTGGGTGTGGTGACGTAATATAACTAAAATTTCACTTTTTAAAACAAATTTGTAAACTAAATGGACTTTTCCTTGCTGTTCACCTTTTTTGGCACCCACCTCGATAAACAATGCGTAACTTTGGTTTGACAACTGATCTGATTATTATATTCTAACCGATTATATGTGTCACTGGCCGCATGGACAATTATGGGATTATTCGATTTGCAAACACGTACACAATGTATGGAATTTTCTGCTTTGACGTTAAGGTTTTTGACACGAATTCTCCCCGGGGTGATTTTGGTCAGCCAAATTGGCTTTCACCAGCGTGGCGAGCGTGGGAAATATTTGTCCTACCCCTCTCTCTGTTCACCGTTGGTGATGTGGACACCGCCAGTGGTGCTTTATTGGTGGAAATTAAATATTGCAGTCAAGCAATGAAATAGTTAGTGTATGGGAATCAGTGTACTGTACAGTATATGGATCGTATCTTGCCGAGGGACCCACTTGGCTCTCACTGTTTATGACCAGGATTTGAACCCCGGTCCCTTTTGTCAAAAAGCAGCAGTTGGTGAGCTCCAGCACTAACTCAGCTGCAAGATTTGGATGCAAACTACCATTCGGGAACATTCTGTTAAACTAGTATTGCTATTTTGAACATACACTGTTAAGAGGCGGAAAGTTGGAAATGGAAACTAGCTTGTATTAAGATACAAATACAAGAAAGTTGTACTGAACATAACTTGCCACCTGCGAACAAAGAGAGAGTAATGCCTATGATCAACATCGCAAAGCCGAGATTGGGTGTGTACTGTAAGTGATGTGATTATTGTGGTAAAATGTGTACAAAATATAAATGAAAAATCGGTAAGCATGACGTACGTCCCTGGTTCCAGCGGGCTGTGGGTGCACTCACAGCTGGCCAAAGTGCACTCTTTGCAGTCAGGCGAGTGCAGACGCACCACACCACTCACTCGCTGGAGTCCCCCCCTCTCCTCCCTCTAAGTTTTGTTTTGAATACATTTATACGAACATTTTTACTATTAATTGATTATTTTTAGTTTACATCAACTTTAGCAGAGTTAAGTGCTATTTGCAATTGCGTGCAAATATGTGTTCCTGCCCGGAC
This sequence comes from Hippocampus mohnikei, assembly GCA_026261675.1. Taxonomy (NCBI): domain Eukaryota; kingdom Metazoa; phylum Chordata; class Actinopteri; order Syngnathiformes; family Syngnathidae; genus Hippocampus; species Hippocampus mohnikei. The sequence continues at coordinate 9,992,685 of JAKGUB010000106.1, read as the reverse complement.
CCTTGGACTTTGTAGGAAACATTAGTCTAAGGGTGCAAATTCAATCAATTGGACGAATAGTCAATGGAATAGTCAATCGGATAATGGATTCTAAAAAAAATTCAATAGTGACCACCTTAATTAAGTTACGTTCTCGTTTAGCAGCCTTTCAAAGAAAAAAAGGTGGAAGTGGCCATCTTTTGGGGGTTTATGTGCATGTGTGTGTGAGATGCATATTGGCGTATTTTGAAGACCCCTGGCTCAAGTTGACAGGGGATAGCCAATCTGTCGGATTATACCGCATTGGCAGATATCCTATTGATGTGTAATTTTAAACCACATTTGAAAAAGCCTTGATTTTGCTCTAAGGATATCCCATTTCATTTCTATGCTGCCAATGACCCATATCGAAATTGTGCCATATGGGAGCAAAAAATAGGAATTGCGACGCCTGAGCCTTATAGTTTGGAATTTGAGAAGACACACATTTGAAAATGGGCGGTATGAGCGTTTGCGAGTCTGTTGAAGTGTAAAAAAAAAATCCCCAGCGGAAGTTGGGTGAAGTGTCCACATCCACGCCAACTAAAGGTATCCAAAAGATGAATCTGGTATGCATGTATCTGTTTGTTATGTTTTTCTGGACATGAAACAGCAACCTGGCGTTTTTAATTGGTTGTTATGGAGTAAACGTACTGGAACGGCTCTGTAAAGCAAGCCAGTGAGGTAGGCTTTTGCTTCCCATGCTTTTCACTCATGACATTGATGTTGTTTGGTGAAATTGAGCTTTAGTCCAGCACGGCAGACATTAGTGTTCCCATGACAACAAGGTTACCCACTTAAAGGTCTATGTGAGTGAGGACTCACTTGTATCAAGATAACGTTTGTATGCAGGGTCTGTTTTCTCGAACAATGGTTTGTATGTACTGTTTATATTTTAACCACAAATGAGGTGATTAGTGTTCGCATAAAAGTCACATTTCGCTCACACCTTTCACACCTGACAAGGTTGGCCAATCCTAAAAATAGCAACAATAGACAGCCGCACAAAGGACACTTGAAGAGTTTGATGACTTGTATGAATGGCTAACTATCGCTTGAAAGGATTGCTCTTCAACTAGTTGAAACAGATCTGGATCTGGGTTTTTTTTGCCCCCTAGACTGTTTCCATCCCCCTTCTCAAGTTCAAATGTTACAAGAACTGACAAGCTAAGCAGAGAGCCTTTCATAGTCCACTCATCACTTCAGTGTGGATAAACCTTCAAGCAGATATGGAGGCCCAGGTAGTAATGTCAGGGATCATAGCCAGTCTGATTGATGCTGTTGCCCTTCCTCCATCTCGAGCGGGGCCAGAACACCTCCGGGCTTCCTGGGAATTAAGTGTGCAGTTTGGCTTGTTGTTGCTGTTGTGACTGGGCTTTCATGAGGCCCCTCAAGTGTAAGCTAATGGGATGTGTGGTCAAATCAGGACACACTAGCTAAGGCACACGAGTGGTTTTGTTTCTACGCAGAAGCAGGAAGAGATGTTTTACCTTTTTAAATGAATTTGTGGAAGCAAGGGGTGAGTCTACGGGTAGTTGAAAGGTGTGGTAATAATTTCTTACAAATGCCGTTCTCCTCTTCCGCTTTTTTTCTTTTGCTTGGACATTTTTAATCAGGTGCCTCCTTTTAATAGCTCAGTTCGTCCCACCGGGAGACAATGGAACAAAACACATTGTGCCCGCATGAATTAAGAATGTTAGTTTAATTACAGAACCTCTGCTGTGGTGCACGAAGGTGAACTCCCATAACAAAGATTATAGCAAGGTGAAAGAGTTAATAATTCCTTTTGAGGAACTTGTTCACCCCCCCCACCCCCCCCGGCTTGCACGCGTTGGTAATTGGGACAACACGGTTGTCTGTATTTCCCTCCATCGCTCTTGTTGCTATGTTACCAAAGGGGAATTGGCGTAGCCACGGGAGGTGTTAGCAATTCAAGTTGGACAACCATACATGCCTCGTACCTGATGCAACATTGATTCCTTTTTTTGTGAATCCTCTTCAGACCATTTTGATTTCTATATTTTGAAACGGAAAACAAAGCGACTTTTCCTGACTCATTCCAGGTGCTGGTGAGTTTGTCCCCCGCGCCCCTCTTCCTCCTCCTTTTAAAACATAACCAGAAATTAAGAATCCATCAGAATGAGTGTGCGTTGCTCCACATAAATATTTGAATTGTGTAAGTCCTGGCATTTTGCGCCTTATCGCGGCTCTTTCGCCATCACTCTGTGGTTTGCCAGGTCACAAGGGGCATCAAGTGATTTTCCGTAAAAAAACAAACATGTGCAATGGTACGAAAATGTGAACCGTGTCTGCACATGGTCATCTGACAGACCGTTGACATTCCTGCTATTTGTGGGGAAACGATAAAGAGAGACGTTGTTGCAATCACTTGAGTGCCGAGACATAATATTAATCTTGCTTCTATTTTTGTACCTCTCTCCAGGAGTGAGCCGAGCCTTCCCACAGACCTCCGTTGTTTCTTTGGGCTAAAATGAGTATTACCAGTGACGAAGTGAACTTCTTGGTCTACAGATACCTCCAAGAATCAGGTTGGTCTCACAAAGCTGGGATTGACGCAATTCATTTTGATTCAATCGGTTTTTAACTGGACTAATAAAAACGGGGTGCCATTTTGGCAGTAGAGTTACATTCAAATGGCTCGCCAAACACTGGTTTTGAACACCACTACCATTATCCTCTCTGTCATGCGTGGTAAGTCTCCTGTTTAGACTTGCAAAGCATAAACAATGGGGCACACCACGGCACTGTTGTAGCATGTGCGTTTACCACACCGCTATTGTGTGCTGTGTAGTCTCATCACCGAGATATGGGACATACACTTAAAAGAGTTATTTAGAAGTGGTGCACGAAGAAGATAAAGTGTAATGTGTACCACATATCTACGAACACCTACACGAGGTAACGCAGGACTTTTTCTATTTGAATGAGATGATGGATTCACAAATGTGTCAAAGTGCCATAGTATAGCGCCAACTATTGCGAGGGAGGACGTACTCGAGGACTGACAGATTTTATTTGCCTTAAGTATCGGTGGCTGGTATCGTGAGCCTGCATGAGTGCCAATCGCTTAAATTAAGGCTGGGGATACCCACCCTCAATGTACAAAAATAATACCTGCATCTCACTTGCATGTCCGACTGCGTTGTGTTAGGCAAAATCAGTTTTGATCAAATTATTCAGTTAATCGAATGGCTGATCGGTAGAATACTCAATTCTAAAAATAAAGCTGCAAGCCTTAGGCGCTGTACTATAAAATACTGCACGAATGTGGGCCGTGGATTGCAATTGAGAATTGTGAATATGCATACAGAAAAATGTTTCCTCTTGTCCATTTAAATTGTTGCAAAAATAAATATACACCATATTGACCACTCTACCATACTATAGTGTATTGCTTTATGCTATGTGTCATGTGTTGAATCACATAATGCCTTTGGAATGGATTTTACTGAAAATAATGTTTTATAAATGTCAGCATATGCTTCAATCATTCATAGAATGCATACATTTGTTTGGAAATGTCAGTACACATTTCAAACTTCATAGAAGCTGGACAAATGATTGAAATCTATGCTGCTACCGTTTTATGATGAACTCTTTTTCATAGATTTTCTGAGTAAGGTTAGTTTAGTTTCGCACATCAGTCCATTGTGGCTGACATTTGCTGCTAAGGTGTGCCTTTATACTGGTGACTAGTTTGTGTGGAGCGCACAGTAGGCTGATTCACAGCTGCTACGATCAGGGGAGTGGTTAAAATGCCATATAAAATGTAACTTCCAATGAATTTTGGAATATAGCCTCCCCGTTAGTCTGTTTGAAAAGGTTTTGTAACGAAAGCACAAAACTCAAATTATGTACAGTCCTCAGAGGTTGGCAGGACATCACTGCAGTGTACTGTCGCACCTTTCCAATGAAGGTCCATCTTTTGTGTGACTTGGTTTGGGAGGCGCCTCTTCTGACTTTTGTTCCACACATAACACAAATCTGCACGCTTTCGTGTAACCAAACACAAATGTTGGAGGGAAACTGTTTTAGCCTGAATGACCGTGGCCCAAAATAAATCTTCTCATCAAAAGATGCTCTAAATAAGGGCCATAAAAATTTGCAGTCTCACTAACTCTCAGGATGTTATAGATGTTTATGTAACTGGGCCTGAGGAAGGTATGGATGGGACTCATAAATATGACTCTTGTTTTCAGGTTTCTCCCACTCCGCATTCACCTTTGGCATTGAGAGCCACATCAGCCAGTCCAACATCAATGGAACACTAGTGCCCCCTGCAGCCCTCATCTCCATCCTGCAGAAAGGGCTCCAGTATGTGGAGGCAGAAATTAGCATCAATGAGGTGAGACGGTATTTGCTGTCGCTTCCATCTGTTCAATCACAGGAGATTCACGCCACGAGTCTCGTCCCCAACGTTTTTGGATATTTCACCGACAGGACGGAACAGTCTTTGACGGACGGCCGATCGAGTCGCTTTCGCTCATCGACGCCGTGATGCCCGACGTGGTGCAGACGCGGCAGCAGGCCTTCCGCGACAAGCTGGCCCAGCAGCAGGCCGCCTGCACCATGGCGGCCTCCACCTCTGGCAACCAGTCCAACGCGCCAAAGAATGGTGATGCCACCATCAACGGGGAGGAGAACGGCACTCACAACATGAGTATGTTAAAGACCCTACGAAGTGATCCAAATATTTTTGGGGGGACAAAGTATGGCCATGTCGAAAAAAGTTATAATAAATGTGCTGTACCCAGAGGAATTTAACGCAGCTCATATTGCGTGTGTATAGTTGTTGTATTTTCATTTGTTGGCGAGCGCAGACGGTCATGTTATTTCTGTCGCTGATGCAGCTGTCAGCCATCCCGCTGACACAGCAAAAATATAAGCCTGATCAGGTGTACCATGCGAACTCATCCATGCTGCAGGAGGAAATAGTCTTTACCTTTTCATTGTACTTTCTTCCTTATTTCAATGCAAAGCATTCACAGACAATCCATTCAACTGTGGACTGAGATAATAGGAGATTGAGGTTACTATTCTTATCTGTATATTTTTGGATGGATGCTGTGTTATCTACTGCCTCACCAATTCCTCCTCTTCAGAAGAACAGGAGTGGCGAATAATACGATCCCTGCAGAATGTGCTATCGTTGGCACTTTGGTGCTTGATGTGTTAGTGAAACCTGAGAGGTGTGGATGAGAGAGAGAGAGAGAGAGAGAGAGAGAGAGAGAGAGAGAGAGAGAGAGAGAGAGAGAGAGAGAGAGAGAGAGAGAGAGAGAGAGAGAGAGAGAGAGAGAGAGAGAGAGAGAGAGAGAGAGAGAGAGAGAGAGAGAGAGAGAGAGAGAGAGAGAGAGAGAGAGAGAGAGAGAGAGAGAGAGAGAGAGAGAGAGAGAGAGAGAGAGAGAGAGAGAGAGAGAGAGAGAGAGAGAGAGAGAGAGAGAGAGAGAGAGATCGTGTCTACATGGACTTGGGGGATTTAATGTCAAGGCTTCGGCAGCAGAGGAAGTTTACGGTAGTTGTGTGGGAGGCTTTACTTTGTAGAAAACTCAGGTTGTTTTAAGGATAAATCCTCCACATTGAAATCATGTACACATACTAACTATTAAAGAAAAAAGCATACACATGCTCCGGTTTTAATAAGAAAAAACTGCTCCGTTTCATGTGTTTCTGTTTGGTTGTGCACTCAGATAACCATTGTGAGTCGATGGAAATGGATGTGGACGTGGAGATACCCGCCAGCAAAGCCACAGTATTGCGAGGTCACGAGTCGGAAGTATTCATCTGTGCCTGGAACCCTGTCAGTGATCTGCTGGCCTCAGGGTAAGCTGGAAGGCCCCGTGTGAGTGTGGGTATGCGTGCGTGTCTATGCGTGCGCGTATATGCGTGAGTGTGTGTTTGTGTGTGCGAGATACAAACAAAGCTGACCTGAATTGGGGGGGGGGGCAGTTGAGTAATGCCTCCTTGTGTGCAGTCCGTGCCTCTTGTTTCCTAACATGTATTCACTGCTCAGACTGTTAACACCAATGGGATGAGCTGCTATAAGTTTTGATGCGAACCACCACGCATAAAATACAATAAAAAAAAAATTAATCAGAAGAGCCATTTTGTAATACCCCCAAAACTTGAAACCCACAAATACACACAAAAGGAGGGGAGGATGGGGCGGGGGTCCTTGGTTTAGTAAGCAGCATCATTCCTTTGAGGGTAGCGTCGTAACCTAAATTTGTCGGTTCTGAAACCTCATAAATCGAGGCCCCTCGTGTACTTGTGAGCGTTTATTTGATGATTTTTTCGTAAAGTTTGGAAAGTTTTAGAAAAACCGAAACGGCCCCTGATAGGAAGTGGCTAGTTTCCATGATGAACCCTAACAGTGTTGGTATTCGGTTCAGTTCGGGGGACTCCACCGCCAGAATCTGGAACCTCAACGAGAACAACAACTCCAACTCCACCCAACTGGTGCTGCGCCATTGTATCCGAGAAGGTGGGCAGGACGTCCCCAGCAACAAAGACGTCACCTCACTAGACTGGAATGTAGGGTTCCAGCTCCTCCGCACACACGTCTGCCATCTTCTTCTTCTTTGACATCAGCCCGTTGGATTAACCACTGTGTCTTTCCACCCGACAGAGCGACGGGACGCTCCTGGCGACGGGCTCGTATGACGGTTTTGCCAGGATATGGACCAAGGACGGTATGTTCTCTCGTTTGTGCGCTACGGCAGGGCCATTCACCCTGGTATTAATTTGCTGGTGTTTTTATTGGGAATGGTGTGTCTGCCTGCAATAACACAACATTGCTCTCATCCACTAGGAAATCTGGCGAGCACCTTGGGACAGCACAAGGGGCCCATATTTGCACTCAAGTGGAACAAGAAGGGGAACTCCATTCTCAGTGCTGGTGTAGATAAGGTCGTTAAGGATACCGTTTGTCTTTCGCTAACTGTGAAACATAAGCATGTTTTATTGAGGGATGGCCTGGTACCTCTTTATTCAGGCTGAGGACGAGTGTAATGTCGTGCATTAGCTTACTCGCTGCTCGCAACTAAGCACTCATACTTGATCATGCCATTACATCTTGTACCTGCAATGAAAATTTCTTTGATTTCCGTGAAATATTGCTCAGAAACACAAAACACAATCTTTTCTTGAACACGTTTTTAGTTGGGAATCTTGGGAGAAATTCATGCCATGTATGTACTATAGCAACTTTGGACAACGTGGGAAATGGGTCTTAAATATTTTATTTCAAAAAGAAATGAAGTCTCTACATATTATAATAAAATTAGTCAAACGAATTGCAGCACAAGAATACAGGTGAGCGGGCGAAGGACTCAAGAAACTGGTCCGTTGGTCCGCCGCTCCGACTTGCAGGTTGCACGCATCTGCAGGGCTGTGTGTGCCCGATCAAAGTTCATTATCCATTTTGCAGAGCATAATTTGAAGTCAGCTAAAGGTTTTGTCTTCTGAGTTTACCTCAAAGTATTTCCACACATCAGATATGGCTACTCCTCCATCTGCCTGCCAGGCTGGTGAATGGTATCGGTGTTGTAGTATTGGAGCATTTTTTAGGGTGAGAGTTCAGTACATGCGGACGTTGTATCGGTCTGTCGTGGTAAAGAAGGAGCTGAGCCAAAGGGCAAAGCTCTCAATTTACCGGTCGATCTACGTCCCAACCCTCATCTATGGTCACGAGCTATGGGTCGTGACCGAAAGAACGAGATCCCGGATACAAGCGGCCGAAATGAGTTTTCTCCGCAGGGTGTCCGGGCTATCCCTTAGAGATAAGGTGAGAAGCTCGGTCATCCGGGAGGGACTCAAAGTAGAGCCGCTTCTCCTCCACATCGAGAGGAGCCAGATGAGGTGGCTGGGGCATCTGATTCGGATGCCCCCTGAGCGCCTCCCTAGTGAGGTGTTCCGGGCATGTCCCACCGGGAGGAGACCCCGAGGACGACCCAGGACACGCTGGAAAGACTATGTCACGCAGCTGGCCTGGGAACGCCTCGGGATCCCCCGGGGAGAGCTGGAAGAAGTAGCTAGGGAGAGGGAAGTCTGGGCTTCCCTGCTTAAGCTGCTGCCCCCGCGACCCGGCCCCGGATAAGCGGTAGAAGATGGATGGATGGATGGATGGAGTTCAGTACAGACTTACAATATTGACACCGATGCATTCCTATTTTTTCTCCTCATACACCGTCATGCAAACTACACTTGTGAAACATCGATTTTGAACTCAGAGCACATTTACACACTGATTTATGATGCATTGTTTTAATCTGATCATTTTCACAGACGACAATCATTTGGGACGCGCACACAGGAGAAGCCAAACAGCAGTTCCCCTTCCACTCAGGTAATGTGTGTTCGATCGTTGCATGTGGGACAATACGAAAGGACTGCAGCAGCAGCGATTTTAAATGAGCATATTGTTCATTGCAATCTCCTCCAGCTCCGGCTCTGGATGTGGACTGGCAAAACAACACCACCTTTGCCTCGTGCAGTACGGACATGTGCATCCACGTGTGTCGCCTTGGCAGCGACCGGCCACTCAAGACCTTCCAGGGTCACACTGTAAGAAGCTTCACTCCAGCAAACTCCTCATCTAACATCCTTGGGGAGCCATGATCATCAACGAACACATTTTGTATGTGTGTGTGTGTGTGTGTGTGTGTGTGTGTGTGTGTGTGTGTTAGAACGAAGTTAACGCCATTAAGTGGGATCCATCGGGAATGCTGCTTGCCTCCTGCTCAGACGACATGACCTTAAAGGTGAGAACAGCGCTGTGTCTTGGGATTTAAAGACAAACCACACACAAGAAGGGAGGAGGACATTCTGTGCTCACGTCTCCTTCCTTTCCATCCAGATTTGGAGTATGAAACAAGAATCATGCGTCCACGACCTTCAGGCTCACAGTAAAGAGATTTACACCATCAAGTGGAGTCCAACCGGGCCCGGCACGAGCAATCCAAACTCCAACATCATGCTAGCCAGGTGGGAAATCTCTTTCACATAGCTCGTACTCCAGGCAATGCATTGCAGTGCTTGTAACTCTCGGTGACGCACGGTCGTGCACCCCGACTCACATGAGCACGCTTGTGTTCCACTTCCCACACAAAAAGCTGATAATTCACTCAGGAAATAAAACTGTCATCATCAGCACCACTCTGATACAACTTCCTCATCTCGTGTAAACCAGCGCACCATTCAGTTAATGGTTTATTTGTTTCAGTTCTGCTCTGCCTGGGATAAGGAAAACCCCCCCACTTACGGTGTATTTTTTCTTTGGTGCATTTTTCATCGCGCCTGTAGCGCGTCATTTGACTCAACTGTGCGGCTGTGGGACGTCGAGCGAGGGGTCTGCATCCACACACTAACCAAGCACCAGGAGCCCGTCTACAGTGTGGCCTTCAGCCCGGACGGCAAGCACCTCGCCAGCGGCTCCTTTGACAAATGTGTGCACATTTGGAACACCACGGTGAGTCTCGGCCATGGCCCTATCTCCTCAGGGTTGAACACAAAGCACCGTTTCATTCCATTTTTTTCCCTCGCGGTGTCCTTTCAGACCGGTGCTTTAGTGCACAGCTACAGAGGTACTGGTGGAATCTTTGAAGTGTGCTGGAATAGCACCGGGGACAAAGTCGGTGCCAGTGCATCAGATGGCTCAGTAAGTGCCCACACACTGGAGTAAGATATGTCTGACTACACTGACAAAAGTTCCATCCAGAGGGAGTGTGAATAACAGACAGTAATGAGTTGTTTCCCTCTCTCGTTGCAGCTTGAAGGCTTCAAATAATTTATGTAACAGTTAATACCCCGCAAACAGCAAGTACCAACTATTTGGCCAAAACAAAGTTGAGGAGTTTCCCTATGACAGTACTTTGTACGGTCTTGTAAAATGTATAGTAGGCCAGAATAATTAATCAAATCCAAATTTCAAATGCTGCATTCAATTAATTCTGGTTTGTGATATATATTTGTATTTATTTTACAGTAAGCCTAACTTACAAGAAGCATTTACAAAGGGTTTCCAAAATATTTATGTATAATAAATCTGCTATTGTTTATTGTAATGCATATTAATTTATTGCTTCTTTGTTAAAAAAAAAGTCAACAATGCAACATGCAATCGCTGCATTGGTGGGAGGGGGGATCACAATGCCCCCCGCCCCCGTCCTTCAACTAATCTATAGGGATTTACAAACTTCTTGAGATGTCAATTGCCAGCAGATTTTTGAGGCGGGGTGTGTCGCTGAATTGGGGTAGGGTTACAATTATTGACGTTACTACTGCGTTTGTTTTGCTTCGCAGTAGAGGATGGTGCATTCAAACAGAAATTCATCATAAGCAGAGGACCTGTGTTTTTTATGTCAAGCACAACGCTTTAACAATCCTTTTCCCTCTGCAGGTATGTGTCCTCGACCTCCGGAAATAGCGGACTTGGCCGGCAACATGTTGGAATGTGCAACAGACTGCCTTCTTTAGACATCAGCAAATGCTCTCGTTGCTCTTGGAGGGGGGCGTGGCACGTAGATGGAGTTAAGTACAAAAAAAAAACCTCACTGGAGCGCACAACAACAACAAAAAAGTAAATAAAAAGGAAGGCGCGACCCACCACCCGCAGAGGGAGTCGGCGCACCTTAAATCCGTCAGACTTGGCGCATATTGAGTTGAGCCCTATTAGAGCCCAGTGAAGACAACATCTGAGTTACCGCCGACTTGCCGAGTTTTACGAGGTATCTCGTGAGGAGGCACTGTCATTTGCCCTTCCTCCATCTATCCCTCCCTCCCGCCTGCTGCGGCGGGCCTCTGCGGTCCAGCTGCTTGGCAGGAAGGATGACTTAACTGAGACGCACGCCAAAAGGCAGCCATTGACGGGAAAGAAGGCTTGTAGAATTCCTCCCAGCGACTCAGCGGAGACACGATGAGGGTAAGCAACCATGGCGAAGCCCCGCTTCCAATGAGGGGACGGCTCGTCTGAAGACACCCCCCCTCCCCCCTGCCACCTCCATCCTCTCTCCACAGATGGACTTGAAAGTGCAAAAAAGTGGAGCGCGCTGTTCCAGGACACCAGTCCACCAAAAAAATACAAACCTCCCAAACCGGCCCAATTTGCTCAATAATTGGAAACAACACGGACAAGAAAAAAATGTGTGGAAAAAGTGTGGTTTACAAAGAGAATTTTGCCCTTTTTTTGGATGTACATGTAAAGAATGTAAAGATATGTAAATTAGATTAATACACAGACTTATATACTGTGTATATATGTTTATATACAGTCCACCTTATTGACGTCACATTAGGGGCTCACTAATGGCGAGAGCGGTCTTTGCTGATGGGCCGCAACGAGGCCGCTTTTTAATTAAAAATGTCTTTTTTCAGTCAAGGCACAAACGGCAAAATTTACGGAATGATCACCTTCATCTTCGGTCGCTCACTTGCGTCTTCGCATTGTCTGTTGAATGGGCTAAACAAAGCCGCACCCACCCAATTAGACCGCACCGCTACATCGGGTAAACATTTCCACTTTTTTCAACACCGAGCTAATTCTGTTGAAGCATCTGAATCTGAATCCAATCCCAATTTTTCTTTTTCCGGATTTAGCAGCAAATGACGCATTTTCAATTCGTCACACCCTGCTTCTTTTGTTCCTTTCCCCTTTCCATCAACATGCACTCAAACAATGTGAAGTGCACTTTTTTTTCTTTCCTCGCAGTGGCTTCTGCGACCCCCCCCCTTGCTGGAAGTGAAAGGCAGACATTTACTTTTTCTCCCAGACCCCCCTTTTTCATCTTTTTTTTGGTCAAATGTCACAATAAGATGTCAACGGGTGGTCCTTCGTTTTTCTGACTTTTTCAGAGCCATTATTGTCTGTGTCAGACTGAGAAATTGGGCTGTGGGTTTGGTGGCCAATGTGGATGAACCGCTGTGACAGCAACTATTACTATGTCTCTGGGGCACCCTGGTCCAGGGTGTGATCACCTGTTTCAAGACAAAACATTCAAGTCGTTCAGTGTCTCAAATAAATCACTCTATTTTGATATCGGAACACTTGCGTAATCAATGGTGTCTTTGTTTATTTATTTATTTTTCTTTCCAAAATGGAACTGTATCCAATGAGGGAATGCGATGCCACACTTTTTTATTTCCTTGCAAAATTCCAGCTGCATCTTGTACAACTACTTAAGAGCCCCTGTGAAATGACTACTCTGATATATATTTCTTAATAAATTTCATCGGTCATGTAAAGGAGAGAAGCTGGAAGAGTGAGGTCATGGAAATTTTTCAAAAGCCCGACATGACAGGCAGGAACGGTGTGGATGGCGCTAGCGTGGAAGGTCGTACAAGTGGTATTTGATTGACAGATAATAGCTGGGCGGCACGTGGTTGTCCGCATTCAGCAGCCATGGCCACGACAATTAAGGGCAGAGAGAAACACTTTATTTTATTTTTTTCACCATTTTCAAGCCTCATTTTATAAAGTTGATCTTTATAAAACATTTTCCTTCCAAATTTGGCAGGATAACAGCATTTATCTGTGGCATGTAAAAAGGCATTCATTTTCACTTCACAGGAACGTCATACCTCATGATTTTTTTTCTACTTCATACAATTGCATATTTATCGAAAATCAAGTTTTTCTTGCAAGACTACAATTTTATCTTCACAGCTTTCAAAAATGAAATTTGAAGTTTGTCTGGCAATTTAACTTTTTCCCCCATTCTTGTTTTTTCCCCTCCTTGAAAAATTGTAAAAACAATCATTTTTATTCTTGTATGTTTTTGTATATTTTGTAACGGTTTTTTTCTTTTATTCCCACATGTTTATTTCATAATTTTATCCTGATTCAAATATTTATTTTCTTTATTTTTGCTGTATTAGACTTCATTGTTGTTTTCACTTTATATTCTCATGCTGGGGGACAATCGAAGGCACAATTACTTTGGTAAACGGTATTTGAAGATGTGTGAAAGCCAATTTTCACATGATCTAAACTTAAAATATCTTTTTGAATTGCCCCACTTACAATTGTAAAGTTTGTTGCCTTAACATTTTGAGTTCACAGCAACTTATTTTTTTTACAGTGTACCGGTAGTTTAACCCTTTCGGGCACAGCGGTTAGTACAGTGGACAGCGTAACATTTTATTAGATTACAGGGTACATGAAAGGGTTCAAATGTCCTTGTGACATTTACATTACAACGTTCTAATATTCCTGAAAATGTTTTTTTCTTTTGATATTAGAATGTCAAAAAAGAATTGTAAAAAATACCAACATGGTACCATTATAACTTGGCCGTGCCTTTGCACAACAAACTTTAGTCACCACTAGAAAAGTAAGAACTAGGATTGATATTTAATAACAATAAAAGTGCAAAAATACAAGATTGGGAGGGGCAATATAGTCACGTCACATCACAAAACACATTTTAAAAAGTAGAAAAGACCATAAACTCTTAATTTTGAGTCACCGGGGAGGTCATCACGTTTATCACGTTCTCAAGGTTACTGTGAGTGGCCACACAAGGGAATTAGAAAATGAGACGTGCCTACAGACTAAAGAGTTCTACAGGGTTTTTTTTCCTTTTTTTGTTTGTTTTTCATTTTTTACCAGCAGTAGTTAAGTGCGATGTGATGTTGGCTAGTGCTTCCCTGACGTCCCCAAGGATTCTTCATCAGCATCTATATCGCCATAGTCTGGGAGCTCGCTGGATATGTGGATTTCAACTGTGCTAGATTCTGAACCTAGCAAGACAAAACAGGGGAAGGGGGCACTTTATTACTTATTTGTCTTAAATGCATTCCTCTATTGCAAATGCATCCTGGGATATACAGTACGTTTGCTAAAATACTGCAAATGGATGCATTGGTAACGCATCCGGCGCAAAAAAAGTCAAAATATTTCTATACTAAGAATATGGAAGAAAAACTGAACTTCCAACAGATTGCGTCGCATGGTAATAATGGGACCATATGCTGCAAATGTCTCAAGTTGTGTGTTGCATTGGGATCATTTTGACCATTTGCATTTTTGTTGTTGTTGTTGTTATGAAGTGTCAACGGGTCTTTTGAAATGTGTCTCAAGTCTTTATTTGTGGCCCGTGTCATCCCGAAAAATCTGAAATAATTACATCATTCGTGTGGACAGTTTGAACACTTGCAGACATGAGTGAAGTGGATAGTGGATCATGCCAGGAAAAGGTAAATTGAAAACACTCACTGTCTAGACTCTAGAATGTTGTGTGCACCCAAAAAAAAGTTTTGAAAATCCGAGAGTTCTGTGAACATGAAATGTAGTTTCAGTTTTCATTTTTTTTAAATAGCATTTTGTTTATTTCATTTAGCTATTTTGTTAGTTTTAAATAAACAATCTTGCTCTCTTGCCCAAACTGCTCACACCCCCTAAACCTCTGATCCCCTAATCGCCCCCGTGGCCAAATATTACAAAAAGTGATTCTTTTTGAAAATTGCAAACTCCCCCTTCACTTAGTATAGTAAGAATGTTTAATGGCTTGTTGAATGGTAAATGTTTTATGATGAGGACAATCTCAAAAAGCGTTTGTCCTTGGAGCCAATTCCAAGTGTTGCCTTCTCATATTTCACGTGAGCAAAAAAATAATTGATTTGAAACGGGACCAAATCAATCAAATGAATTCGTTAAACATGTGTTATCACTTGTGCCATCAATTCCCCTCATGTTAATTGCTTCAACATGTCTTACTCCGGAACAGGACATCACATTGGTTTTCCTAGTGACGACTTGAACGAGAAGACAAACAATGGGAGATGAATGCAAGCGGAGACATGACCGGGGGCTTTAGTAACAATCTCGAAAAGATTGCACAACATCAGACTTTAGATCCGCTTTGCAAGGGCCTCCCAGGCTCGTGACATATTGGATGCTTTCACTGAACCGGAATGCAATGGAATCATCTGTGTCTTATTAATAATGATCATGAGCCGCCGGGATAACCATCACATGTCTGTTTTGTTTTTTTTCCCCTCTCCAAAAACAGGAAATGAAAACCTTGGGACAAAGATCCAAATTTTGATATAAGAGCTATTATTTTCAATCACACACTGTCTTTTGTTTTCTTTGCTATCTACAGTATGAGGTGAGTCACAAAAGATATATTTTAAACCCAAAGTACATTTTTCCCCCCTCCCTTTCAAAGTAACCCTTACTGAATCCAACGCACTTTGGACTGAGCGGGTGCGTTGTCATGGTGATTGCCTGGCTCAGACTGAAGGGGATAACTGACAGTTTGGATTTGAAATACTGTATAGCTTTGGTGACATTTGCGACTTTGCTGACACATACTGTACATTAGTAGGATTACACGAAACGCACATTTGAGATTTGCGTGAAACTGCTGCATCAGCTTCTCCGGTGAATAGAGTGTCCATTGTTTTTGGGGAAATAGTTTTGCCAACTAAAAAAGGACAACCAGACGAACAAACTATTCAGATCTTAAATTTTCTTTCCCCACTGAGGTGTCTAGAAATGCCTGTAAATGCCTTAAACTAAATGGACTTTCCCAAGGAAAAAAAAATATGTGGCTGTGAAAACTAATGCTTGTTGTGAAGGGAGTTAAATTGAAGTACAGCACAGATAATTCGGCCTTGATGTCGTTTGAGTCACGATGGAATCGTCACCCCCACCCCAGAATCAAAGATGGTACAGTTTAGGGGTCACCAACAGTAGCCCGTTTACCAAGCCTACTCTAAAAATAACTCCACCAGTAAGATGTTTTGTTTATATAATTTTTTTAAAGCGCCATTTATCAGTGAGCTCCTTCTGTGCGAATGTACAATAATACTAAACAAAGGAATACATTTAAAATTAGCTTCCCGAATGGAAAGAACTGACAAAGGCTAAAACAAACGATTACAGTATACAGGATGTTACATATACTCCAAGCTTTATTTTCATTATCTCCAGCAGGGGGCAGCAACAGTACCGATAAAAACAAAAACTTGATCACAGTGTGCAGAATGCTGCATACATGAAACCCAACATTTCTTCCGTCAAATAAAATAAGCAGTCCACTCGTCCCTCATCACCAGCCCTCATACATCGGCGAGTTATTGGCGGCGCCGCGAGGCCGATTACCTTCTGAGAGGACGCTGATGGCGTCGGACTGCAGCTGCCCGTTGCCGTTCATGTTTTTCTTGGCCTCCTGCACATGACTCTGGTAGAGCAGGGTCGTGCCCACCATGGTGTCGTGCCTCTCCGCGTTGGCCACTGAGGTGGAGGCCGACTCCCAGGCCATCTCCCGCCTCCCACGCGGGCTCAGGTCCACGCCGAAACCCGTCCAGCCGTGGAAGGCCAGCGTGTTGAGGAAGGCCTGCATGGGGTTCAGTATCCCCTGAGACGTAAACGACACATGGCGGTGAGGACGCTGAACTTCAAATTTGATCAATGGACAATGTGTACATTACAATGGCCGTCAATTATACACACATTTTGGCAGATAGCAACGGTCTACTGTACAGTTATTCAGCAATTTTAAAAAATAGATTGGTCAATTTTCTGACCCGATCGCTATTGTTTTTTTTACAACTTGCTGATCGGTTGTGAAATCCTCATTATGTAAAGCCTACAAAACATTAACCATGAACGTGCTTATTTTTAGTGTTCCTATTTATTTGTGGGAAAAAAATATAAGTGACTTTAAATGAGGCAAAAATTGGCAGTTTTCTTTAACACCTTAACGCATTACAATTTTTGCAGATTCTTTTCCGTTGTTAAAGTTAAATACAAAAAATAGATTTATTGTTGTAAGCATTAAGGTACCCAAAATGAAGTTGACAGGTTAATCGGTTTTCAGAATTTTATTCTGCCAAATATTGGAATTGGCAACCGCCTCAAAAAAGTAATTTGATAAGAAAACAATTCAATCTCTGAATGAATATCTATTTGTGGACATAATTATATATTATTCATGGAAAAAAAAACATTTGTACAAAAATAAACACCATACCCCCAATTAAATTCCCTGGCCATTATACTAGGAACTAGTGTGTTTTGACTTTTACCATAATAAACCACGTGATGAGGGCAGCATTTCTGATATTCCTGAGGCTGCTGTCGTCGATGTTCCCCTGCATCTCCAGGTAGAAGAGGAGGCACTCGTTGATGATGTTGGGAATCCAGCTAGAGCACCAGAGCGATATGATTATTACATAAATATATAGCATGATACAACACGCCGCAGTGAAGAAGACTAAAAACCTACCAAATAAAGAACACTAGCATGATTTTAAAGAATCGTATTTTTATGGCGCTAGCCAGCCGCGCTCGTTTTCTGTGTAGATTCCTTGACGTCCTTTTAGCAACGATGTCACTAAAAGAAGAAGAAGAAAACGAAAACATTTTTGCACATCCGGGTCAGATATTTCTGATTCGGTCCAAGACGCTGACCTGCGAATGTGGTCCGGTTGAAGAATATTGGGTTGGCTATGAAGACCAACAGCATGGGTGCGTACGTGGTGACGTAGTGAGGGATGGCGTGCTGGAAGCCTTGTTCACAGCTGAACAAATGTGAAATACACACGTTAAAAAAATAAATAAATAAAAAACATGATAAAATATCACAGGACACTGGCTATGAGAGCAAAAGAACAAGGCCCAAAGGTCATAATTCTTTGTCTGGTTTATCACAAAAATGCTGAATGACCTTTAGATGAAGTTGTTCCATACCGCTGCAGACCTTGCTTTGTGCACTGAACAACAAAAAATGGCTTTTCTCCAAACGGTTCCCGCAAAGCAGCACAATTGTGTTAAAGGTCTTGAAAGGACGAACAAGCTGAGCATAAGGGTCTTACTTGGAAATGGAGGGGTAGTAGAGCATGGCCACGCCCTCAATACACAGCAGCAAAGCCAGACCCCATGTGATCATGTGGTACAGGATAATGGTGCTGAGGGAGAAAGGGAACAATTCATGAGACCGCGCTCACATCCACAGCACATGCTGCAGTTCTTTGTCCTCGGGCCGGGGTTTAACGATAAACCTTTTGCTGAATGATTCCCTACTACATAGTAAGCAAGGAATTACTTTTCAGTCAATGGAACATTAAAAGCAAGTGGGCTTCCGCCCAATAAATGAAGTCACAAAAACACAGAAAATACAAAATACAGGGAAATCGTGACATGACACATGACAGCACCGTCACCAACGACCAGACGGACTGAAAGAAACCGGGGAACTCAATACAAGCAATCTGACAAGACAGCAAGGCACACCTGGACAAGACATGACTGGTTTGAGGGAGCCGATTTGCTGACACGAGGAACAGATGGAAATGAAAACCGAACAAACAAGGTGACACGAAAACAAGACCTACCATGAAACAAATTAAACATCTCAACAACAAGAACGCAGATGCAGCTCCTTCAATGCAGCTGTCTGCCTCTCGGCGGACTCCCTGACCAGTTGGAATAAATTTGGACCCTTCTCCAGAATGATACGTTTGAACAAGACCCCTCTGATGCTGTAGAACAGTGGTGTCAAAGACAAGGCCCGTGGGCCAGATCTGGCCCGCCACATCATTCTATGTGGCCCGCGAAAGCAAATCAAGCATGTCAAGTTCCATGATGCTTGCCAAAGTCTGAACCAAAATTTCAAATTGTCATATGTAATCCACAATAACAGCCATTATTCTTGACTTGTGATTTTAAAACTAGTTCTTAATCAATTTGTTGTGCGCTGTGTATGTCATATGTGGAGGGGATTAAACATTTATATGGTTTCCCAAAATTCATAACGGCCATCCAAGGGAAACCGTAACTACAATGCGGCCCGCGACAAAAATGAGTTTGACACCCCTGCTGGAGAAGCGCTGTGAACCACAGCACGCGCTGAAAGATGTGACCCCAGAAATGTCAGGAAAAGCCTACCAGAACATTTGAACTGTATTTGGGGTTCATCATAGGCACCTAAAATAGTGGCAGTTTGACTCCCTTTTAAGGTGGGCTTCAATGTCATTGTTGAACAGAGCCACATCCCCACTTACAAGAGGGTGTGCACACTTGTGCAACCCCATTATCTCAGCCTAATCAAGCGAGTCAGACAAATATATTACGTACTGCTGGGCCTCGAGTCGGGTTATTTACAACAATTTTGTTACATACGTGCAATATTGTATTTCTAGTTACTTTCAAAACAATTCCATGCTTCACCTAATTCCAGCAGACGTCTTGACCACCAGGAAGACGTCGACGGCGTAGCAAAACGTCCACCAGAACGACGCGCTGTAGAACAACTGGATCCACATCTGCCAAGATGTCCAAAGAGTTGTGTCATCGAGCAGCTTGAAGCGGCCGTGATTTTCTTTGCGGACGACTTACCGCACTGCCGAGGCACAAGGCGTCCGGCCAAAGTTCGGTGCTGTTGGCCTCGGAGATCTGTTCCACCGTGTTGGGTAGGCCCACCCACAGAGAAGACCTCAAAATTATGCCTGGGAGAGATAACACAAAATTCATCCACATGCAAGAGATTAGAAAGTAACCTCATACTGGTTTCGAAGCCAGACTAATGTCAGTCAAAACGTAGAGTCAGTTCAAAGAACTGGTGGACATCCAATTTCCTCTTGTGGTCATTAATAGATGCTATCCCACGGCATCCAAATGAACCAACAAACATTTTCAATGTCCTCCAATTCTGGAATAATTATTTTAATGTTTTTATTTAGATTTTTTCAGGTGATGCTTGGTGTAAAGTTTGACACCAATCTTCGGTTTGACTGAGGTTAATTTCAGCCAAACTATTAGAGCAACTTTATGTCTGGCTCAGAACTCTTGTACACAACTGGAAATTCCAACGACAATATTAAACATTCACTTTATATATATATAATGAAATCCAGTAGCAAATACCGGTTTTTACAGAAAATAAACTCGCTCAAAATGTAGTAAAAGTACAAGAAAAGTCCCTAAATGGTCACCCGTGCATCCCAAAATGTCGCACAGGCTGATGATGAAGAGTATCCGCGATGAAGACGCGGGTCTGGGCAGCGGGTAGTGGCCGAGCCTCCTGTAGCCTTTCTTCTTGGGCAGGAGCTGCAGCACGGTCAACAGAACGCTCGCGGCCGCGCTGGCCACCGTCACGATTCCGAACAGCAACGGCTGGAAGGTGACCACCAGCTCGGTGGCCGCGTCCCGGTTCGCGCAGCAGAACGTCTCCAGCCGCGGTGACGCCATGACGGACTGTCGGCAAACCCACCCGGGCGGCCCCGGCTTGCTTCAAACAGGCACGAAGAAGGAAAAGGGGGCAGAAAATTAACAAAAAAAAAAAGGAGTCCGTTTCACCCGATTCTCCGACTGATCACATGGTGGCTGCATCATGTGCTTTCATTTAATCCCCCCCCTGCAGCTGCTCGGCGAGTGTGATCGCGAGGGGTGCTGCGAGGTGACTTTTTCACCTACTTTTAAAACTCGATATTAAGTATGATACGACTGCACAAAAGAATGCCAGCACATTAACTGGGATTAGAATACAAAAGTAAAATGGGTCCAGTCCTTGGACGTCATTTCACGCCGAGGCCATTGAATTCATCACAAGTTGTCGACTGACTGTTTTATTCTCCAAATTGGAGGCATAACTCAACCACGAATGGCGTCTATTATTCTTTTGGGATGCAAAACGACAGTTGGAATGACGGCATGCAGGGAATCCCCCACCCCCCCCCATCCCCCTCTACCGGCTAATAGCAATCGTTGGGTGAAAATTGCTTCGTTAAAATGCCATGTAGTTGTAAAAAGAGGCGTGTTTCCACCTCAGGCTCAAATATGGGCGCGTTATTTTGTATTTTTGTTTTGTTTATTTGTTCGAGGCAAAATTATTGAGTCTCTTTGGGAAGGGATGAAAGGACAGTGCCGTATATGGGAGATGAGCTTCCTCCCAGAGGCGTGCAGATTGGGTGGGGCGGGGGGGCAATGCCCGATGTCATATCAAATTATATCAAAATATTTGCTATATCATTTCACGTAATCTTTGTGGGGAAAGGCAAAGATTGCCAAGGGAGTTTTTTTGCAAGGGACTGCATTTTTTCCTTCAATGTCACCTTTGGGGCTCCGTACAAGAGACTCTTTATTTTATCGTTCATAAACATGTACAGTAGTCCATTTTAGCTCAGAGAAATTCAGAAAAAAACCCTGACAATAACTTATGTTACATTGAAAAAGGTTGGCCGGCCATCCATTTTTCTGATCCGCTCACTTTGTTCGTGTCATGATTCGGTTTGGGACCAACAGGTGGCATTGCCGGGCTCCCCCTGCAGCTGCACACCTGTTGGTCGTTTGGTAATTAGTGGCTTTAAAAGGACTCCCTCCTGACCACTCAGTGTCGGGTCATTGTTGTTGCTGCTTGCAACTGCCATGCTTGTTTCTGTCATGTTTTGTTCCTGCTAACTTTTGCCACAGTCATGGTTTTGTTTTGCTACTTTGGATTCATTTTGTTCTTTGGACTTTGTTTGTTTGTTTGTGATTTAGTTTTCTGTTTTAATACAATTCATCAAGTACACCCTGCTCCTCTCTCCTGCCTGCTTTTTGGGGTCCACCACCACCTCGCAACGTGACAGTTCGTTTTATTCAGACATTTTTTTAATAACCAACCACTCATAAAGCAAGCAAAATAACAATTTTAATAACATTTCATTTATTTATTCTCATATTTTCACACGTCTAACCCCCCTTTTTAGAACTTTTCTTTTTCATACATTTAAAAAAATTGTTGATTAGTTCCCACTTCTCCATTTTATCGTGATTTTTTAAAACTCTGATGCCAAAGTATATATTTTTTTTTCTTTGCCAATGTGACCTGAATATGCCGTCCTCAAAACAATGAGTCATATGTTATTTGACAATGCAACTTTAAACATTTAAAAGGTATTTCCAGGTTTTTTTTTTTTTTTTAACAAACAGCAGCGAAAAAAAGACCACGAATATTACTGTCCATTCCACTATACCCCTCCCCTCTGTCTTGAGGCACATCTTTGGTGTCAAATGTCAACACAACAATCCCAACCTGCCCAACAGGCCCCCCTCTCATTTGTGGCACCTCCTTTGGCTGAGTCACACCCACACCACAGAAGCCTGCTGCTTCCTGGAGGGCAAATATCTTGCTTTGAACAGGAAATGACATCACGGCACCGAGGAGCAGTTTTGGAAGCCGAGAACTCAAAACAAGAAGCAGATGTTTTTCAGGCGCGCGTCGAAAAGAAGCAGAAAGCACAGCGTACAAAAGTGAAGGGGAAAGAATGTCAGGAGGACATGAAGAGAGTCAAAGTGGAACTTGTGTTTTCTTCTCCAATCCTCTGATGAGTGGTGAGTGTCACACAGGAACTGGCTTTTTTTCTGTCTTGCAAGCATGTGATGTGAACGTCTGTGCGTTATCCACACAGATGTGGAAGCAGATTGGACTCCAATTCATGATGCTGCATCCAACGGTCGCACGCTGACTTTGCAAAGGCTCATTGCTCAGGTAACCAAACTTCAAATATTTTTTCAGACTTCCTGAGCTTACTACACATCAACAGGGGTCATCAACTAATGTACAACTACACGTTACATAACATAGGCAGTTAGCACATGGTTGGAAATGAAGTAGTTTTTTTTTTTAGATGAAAGTTGGACCAGAAGTACATTTAACTGCTCAATTCCAAAAGGACCGAAACCACACAGAAAATAAAATAAAAACAGGAATAGACTCATGGGTTTATGAAAATACGTTTAATACAAAATACAAAAAAAAACAAAAACATTCAAGTTGTATTATTGTGGAAAATAGTGTCCTTTAATGAAATATAATATAAAAATAATTTCATGACAACGTGAACATTTTCAATCATAATGCTGCAAGAAAAATGACAGCGTTTCAAGAAATGTGTAATTAAAAAAATAGAAAAAGGCATAATTTGGAAGTGATTAAAAAGTTGACATTTATATTTTTATTTTGACCATTTTTCAAAAAAAGTGTTTTTATTTTTAGAAGAATATATTTGGATTATTAAATTAAAAAGCATTTTTATTATATTGCTAGCATTGTGTGGGATCTTCATAACTCCAAGACCTTTTTCAATCAGTAAATTATGAGAGAGTCAGAATATAGGCCAGACTGTAATTTTTCCCATTTTATGAGAAATATATCATTTTTTGACACTCTCCTATTATTGAAAAAAATTAAATAAGTGTAATTTTATGATATAGTCCATTTTACAATCATTCCCCCCACCCCAAACGTAGCCAACAACTTCACGTGTGACTTTTTAAAATGAGTAAACAAGGCCAGACAGTTGGACTCTTGCAATTCAGTAACAGTAAAATCAGAACAATACTGCGAGAAAGAAATTTGAGAACAAAGTAACATTTCAAGATGAGACCAAAAACAAAGTTACAATATTTTGAGGAGAACTTTAGAATATTGCAAGATGAGTAGTAATGTTATGATAAAATGTTCTTTATTTTTCCCCACCCCCATCACCGATATTTTACTCGTATGGGGTTTGTACAAAACGTAAGGGTGTTTGCTCGCAGGAAGTGATGCTATCGAAAGGCAACCTGTTGTTGTGTCATTGAACAGGGTGCGTGTGTGAACCTGAGCACGCTGGACCAGGTCTCGCCCCTCCATGGAGCATGCGCGCAGGGCCATGCAGCCTGTGCCCAGCTGCTGCTGCAACATGGCGCTAATGTCAGTATGATGTCACACTATCTGCTTTTTTGTGATTAGTGCCGAGTCAGCACACTCACTTGCGTGCTGCCGCGTCCATTAACATTACACAAACATCCATTTAGCTATTAAAGAAAAGTCCTAAATGAGGGATTCTATTTTGCGGGGAAAAAAGGTCAACAGTGAGACATTAGATGGACGCACGGCACTGTCGGAAGCGTGCGTCCGGGGTCATGTGACCTGCGTGTCGCTGCTCCTTCGGCACGGAGCGAGGCCTCTGGGGAGCGGCTCGTCCGACTCCCCAATGCACGTGGCCGCAGCCAAAGGTAAGGCGTTCGCGTACGTGTACAGGAATGCTGCAAATGACACGCTACGGTACCGTAGCCTTTTTGTGACCATTTTCACATAGGTCACCCAGAGTGCATTGAGTCTCTCGCTCAGCACGGCGCCGACTTGGATCAGAACGCGGATCAGTCTGGCACCCCGCTGCATGTCGCCTGCTCCAATCGGCAGCTGACTGCCGTGAAGAAACTGCTTCAACTCGGTAAACATCCCGATGGCCTAATACGCTTAGCTACGACTGACAACGTGTCAAATGAAGTTGTCTCGGCTATGGTGTTACGGAGCTACGGAGCTTTCTTTTTATGTGGTTTTAATGCTTTTAAAAAAATTATGGAAGCATGGAAGTGTCATTGCGGAATAAATATTTTTCACTGACAAATACGTTCAAACGTACTTGTTGGCTAAATGCTACAAACCTAGCATTTTTCCCCCCATAATGCCATGGTGTAAATTATTACACCATCATTGATGGAGACGGCTAAATGTGGCGCCGGCGCCAGCTATCAACATCGGTCTGTGCTCACACTGGAGAGACAAAAAGCCTTTCATTCTTCCCAAAAGCAAATGACTGTGGTTACATCATCTTCGCACACTTTTTTTTAAAGGTCTTGGAGCCATGAAGTGATGCAATAAATAAAACGATGAGCTGACGTAACTAACAGAAGGAAATCTGCCTGCGTTTCTGCCAGGCATCAGAACACAATTCCTCTTTTGAAATCAACACCTTTCTGACGGCATCCATCTCACCGCACCCTCTCTCCTCACAAAGGTGCGAGTGTAAACATGGGCCGGTCCGGCGAGTCTCCCTTGCACGTCGCCGTCCGCGCGTCCAGTCCAGAGATTGTGTCGGTTCTGCTGGAGCACGGGGCCGACGCCTCCATACCCAACCCGGAGGGCAAGCGGCCCCTGGACCTGGCGGCCCCCGCCAGCGCCGTGGAGAAGCTGCTCAAACAAAGCGCAGGTATCCAAAGTCCTCACTGTGAGTAAGAGTTAAGAAGCCAAATTGATCCTCACTCTTGGGGGCGGCGGCCCACCTTCAGGAGTCCCACAGCTGATGCAGCTGTGCCGTCTCCACATCAGGACCACTTTAGGCAAGCGCAGGCTGCGCTCCATCACTCACCTCCACCTGCCCACAGTACTCCAAAACTATCTTTTATGGAAAGCTTGAGAATTTATTTCATAGCCTGGATGTGTAGCTGAAGGTCAGTCGACGTACTAGTACGCTCTTTGTCCTCGCAGGCAAGACTAGGAGAAGGACTGTGTCCTACAGAATTTCTCTAGTACATGGACTCAACACTGGATAACAATAACAAATGCTTGAAAGCAGCTTTCTGGACTTTTCCACGGCAAAGGGAAGCTGCTGCATTTCTCTACTTTACCAACAGAGGGAGCACTCGGATAATCCTGGAGGCCAAATTTGACTTTGGAAGTGGAATACAAAGTCACGTGAAGGTCAACATCAACCCCGATCTACAACATGTTGTATTCATGAGCTGGCACATTTTCCCCCCTCTCGCTTTCATCTCCTCTTGTTGATGCTCCAAATAGATTTTTTGGTTTTTTTTTTTACCGCTCCAACCAGGCCTCAAGTGAGCCTTTTAAACTGAATTTACATAATTTAGACAGCAACATTTAAACCAGAAGTGCTGTACGTTAATCTAAAACTGAATTCTCTGATCAAACTCTGATAAAAAAAAATGTGTACAACTGGAGATGTCGGTTGAATTACTATTATTTCATTTTATACTTCTCGGATCACTTGTCTGTCTGATCCGGGGTCACTTACTTTTGCCCTGTGAATGCTTGAATGCTTTTTTAAAATTTATTTTTTAATCACACCACATGAATTGACCATTTTATGCAGAAATATAAGCAATTCCAAAGGGTCCACTGTACATTTCACCAACTCCATCCAGAGCATCCTTCGACTTAAATGCAGCACTTATTCATTTTCTATTGATCCCTTCTCCCCAATTTGGCTGAATGGCCGGCGGTCACGCTAACATTGAGGCAACTTTGATTTGATGTAAAATCAATGCCATCCGGGGGCTTGTGGCTCCTAATGCTGCCAGCAGAGAGACGCGGCGTGGAATTAATGACGGCAAAGCAATCACTGGAACGTGAATGTGTGTAGGAACGTCACATGACCGGCAAAACCGCCTCGAGGGTGTGACATCACCAATGTTAGTGTTTGGTTTGTGTGCTGAGCATTTCAATATATGTCAAGGGAAAAAAACTGTGCTATCAATGAATGTTACTTGTAGAAGTTAAAAATTAATATTTTTTTTCTTCAACGTTATGGCTCAAAACCTTATGTATTAAAGTACTTCGACAATAGCACCTAATTGGTTTGAAACGCAACTTCATTAAAAAAAAGTGATGTCAAAAATAATCTGACCACTACTTGGGTGAATTTGACACAATGTTTTCTTTTTTGGTACAAATATTTTCTTTTTTTTGGGACAACACATTTTTAATAGCTGTTTTCTATAAACCAGATTTTTGAGTCAAACTGATCCAAGTACCTTTGGGTCTCTTTTTTGACTCGCAATTGGGTTATTTCTCGCCCAAGTGTGGTTCGTTCAAGTAACCACACATTCTAGGTTTTAAATCGGAAAAAAAAGTTGCCAACATTCTCAAGTGCTCCAATTCCAAAGTAGGTTAGACCAAAGCAGTCTCGCAGGCCCCTGGAAACAAACTTCCTCTAATCAACGGCATTAGCGTGCTCATTATTGCCGGGGAATCGTTGCACTCATCAGTGGAGCGTGTTTGGACAAACACACGTTGATAACCAAACCAGGATGTCGGCTCGTCACGTGGCCAACATGATTGCTTGTTGCGGGATCTCGTCGCGGATAAGGCAGATTGTCAGTAAGCTACAAGGGGCCTTCGCACCCGTCGTCCATGAGCTTGCCTCTAATTGTGTGTGTATTTTTAGTGGCTAATTAAAAGCAATGGAGACCAAGCACTCCCGCAGCTCCGGCTCCAACCGGGTTTTCAATTAGACATGTTTTTTTGTTTTGTTTTATGTGGAAACTGAAAGAAAATGTAGTGGCGGAAAGTAACAAAGTACAAATATTTCATGACCACTTGTCAACGTGTACGTTTTGCCCGTATTTTATACGTTTTTTATCATTTCAAATCATGTACGGCGTATTACAACTTTTATACTGGAAAAAACCCCCAATTGTGAACCGATCTCACAAAGACCATTTTGGCTCAAATCCAGATCGTCTCACCTGCTGGTAGCCAACGACAATGCCGTCGTCGATCGCTACTATTGTCATGGCAAACCAGCAAAAGGAATCCTCAACCGTATATTTTTTTTCATCGCTGCGTATGGTCGGATTGATAAAGCATGATGTGCGCATGCGCAGTAAGCCGTTATAAGGGTTTTTGTTGCTTTGTAAGGGGAATCGTAATCATTTATAAGGGCAGCGATTAGCCAAGGTTTACAGGTATGCAAAAGGATTTGACTTTCCCAATTCCAACTCGTCCAGAGGATCATAAACACAACAGCAAAGACGGCTAAAACGCCTTACTAGACATGGTCGTTTTTTTTTTTGTGTTAAAAATGTCTTACTATACATGGTCGTTTTTTCGGTTAAAAACGCCTTGCTAGACATGGTCATTTTTTTCGGCAAAAAACGCATTACTATACATGGTGTTTTTTTCGGCTAAAGACGCCTTACGATACATGGTCGTTTTTTTCGGCTAAAAATGCCTTACTATACATGGTCGTTTTTTACGGCTAAAAACGCCTCACTATATACATGGTCGTTTTTTCGGTTAAAAACGCCTTGCTAGACATGGTCATTTTTTTCGGCAAAAAACGCATTACTATACATGGTGTTTTTTTCGGCTAAAGACGCCTTACGATACATGGTCGTTTTTCGCTAAAAATGCCTTACTATACATGGTCGTTTTTTACGGCTAAAAACGCCTCACTATATACATGGTCGTTTTTCCGGTTAAAACGCCTTGCTAGACATGGTCATTTTTTTCGGCAAAAAACGCATTACTATACATGGTGTTTTTTTCGGCTAAAGACGCCTTACGATACATGGTCGTTTTTTTCGGCTAAAAATGCCTTACTATACATGGTCGTTTTTTACGGCTAAAAACGCCTCACTATATACATGGTCGTTTTTTTCGGCTAAAAACGCCTTACTATATATACATGGTCGTTTTTTTTTTAAAAAAACGACTTACTATACACGGTCATTTTTTTCGCCTGAAAACGCCTTACTATACATGGTCGTTTTTACGGCTAAAAACGCCTCACTATATACATGGTCGTTTTTTTCGTCTAAAAACGCCTTACTATATAATGGTCGTTTTTTTCGCCTGAAAACGCCTTACTATACATGGTCGTTTTTTACAGCTATAAACGCCTCACTATACATGGTTGTTTTATTTTTTGTGTTAAAAATGCCTTACTATACATGGTCGTTTTTTTCGTCTAAAAACGCCTTACTATACATGGTCGTTTTTTTCGTCTAAAAACGCCTTACTATACATGGCAGTTTTTTTCGGTTAAAAACGCCTTACTATACATGGTCGTTTTTTTCGATAAATAAACGCCTTACTATACATGGTCTTTTTTTGCTCAAAAAACGGCTTACTATACATGGTCGTTTTTTCGTCTAAAAACGCCTTACTATACATGGTCGTTTTTTTCGATAAAAAAACGCCTTGCTATACATGGTCGTTTTTTTCAGCTAAAAACGCCTTACTATACATGGTCATTTTTTTGGTCAAAAAACGCCTTACTATACATGGTCATTTTTTTCGATAAAAAAACGCCTTACTATACATGGTCGTTTTTTTCGATTAAAAAACACCTTACTATACATGGTCGTTTTTTTCGGCTAAAAACGCCTTACTATACATGGTCGTTTTTTTCGATAAAAAAACACCTTACTATACATGGTCGTTTTTTTCGGCTAAAAACGCCTTGCTATACATGGTCGTTTTTTTCGGCTAAAAACGCATTACTATACATGGTGGGTTTTTTCGGCTAAAAACGCCTTGCTATACATGGTCGTTTTTTCCGGCTAAAAACGCCTTACTATACATGGTCGTTTTTTTGGTCAAAAAACGCCTTACTATACATGGTCATTTTTTTCGATAAAAACGCCTTACTATACATGGTTGTTTTTTTTGGTCAAAAAACGCCTTACTATACATGGTCGTTTTTTTCGGCAAAAAAACGCCTTACTATACATGGTAGTTTTTTTCATCTAAAAACACCTTATTATACATGGTCGTTTTTTTCGGCAAAATACGCCTTCCTATACATGGTTATTTTTTTCGTCTAAAAACGCCTTGCTATGCATGGTCGTTTTTTTCGGCTAAAAACGCCTTACTATACATGGTCGTTTTTTTCGACAAAAAACGCCTTGCTATACATGGTCGTTTTTTTCAGCAAAATACGCCTTACTATACATGGTTATTTTTTCGGCTAAAAACGCCTTACTATATATACATGGTCGTTTTTTTCGACAAAAAACGCCTTGCTATACATGGTCGTTTTTTTCAGCAAAATACGCCTTCCTATACATGGTTATTTTTTTCGTCTAAAAACGCCTTACTATACATGGTCGTTTTTTTTGACAAAAAACGCCTTGCTATGCATGGTCGTTTTTTTCGGCAAAAATCACTGGAAGGGATTTGAACCCGCGCTGCCTGGACGGAAAGCCAGCGTTTATACCTCTACAGCACCACTGACTGTGACTTACTCTGCACGACAGGTGTATTTTACATAAACTCTGGAGGGTTTGCAGGAAAAAGTAAGTGTTTGGATTTTGTATTTTCTCACATCACTTAGCAGAGCTTGAACCGGGGTTGCCTGGACGGAAAGCCGGCGTGTATACCTCTACACCACCAGTGACTGTAACTTCCTCTGCACATCGGCGTATTTGACATGAACTCTGGACGGTTTACAGGAAAAAGTAACTGTTTGGTGTTGTATTTTCTCACATTACTAAGCGGGTGTTGAACCGGGGTTGCCTGGACGGAGAGCCGGTGTGTATACCTCTACACCACCAGTGACTGTAACTTTCCTGCACAATAGGCGTATTTGACATGAACTCTGGAGGGTTTGCAGGAAAACTGGTTGGTGTTTTTCACACATCACTGAGCGGGGTTTGAAGCCATGCTAACTATACATGGTCGTTTTTTTCGGCGAAAAAAATGCCTTACTATATGGTCGTTTTTGGGCAAAAAATGCCTTACTCTACATGGTCGTTTTTTTCGTCTAAAAACGCCTTACTCTACATGGTCGTTTTTTTCGGCAAAAAACGCCTTACTATACATGGTCGTTTTTTTCGGCTAAAAACGCCTTACTATACATGGTCGTTTTTTCGTCTAAAAACGCCTTACTATACATGGCAGTTTTTAGGTTAAAACGCCTTACTATACATGGTCGTTTTTTTCGATAAATAAACGCCTTACTATACATGGTCTTTTTTTGGTCAAAAAACGGCTTACTATACATGGTCGTTTTTTCGTCTAAAAACGCCTTACTATACATGGTCGTTTTTTTCGATAAAAAAACGCCTTGCTATACATGGTCGTTTTTTCGCTAAAACGCCTTACTATACATGGTAGTTTTTTTCATCTAAAAACACCTTATTATACATGGTCGTTTTTCGCAAAAAACGCCTTACTATACATGTTCGTTTTTTTCGGCTAAATACGCCTTACTATACATGGTCGTTTTTTTCGTCTAAAAACGCATTACAATACATGGTCGTTTTTTTCGGCAAAAAACGCCTTACTATACATGATCGTTTTTTTCGGCAAAAAACGCCTCACTTTACATGGTCGTTTTTTTCGATAAATAAACGCCTTACTATACATGGTTGTTTTTGGTCAAAAACGCCAATACATGGTCGTTTTTCACCAAAAACGCCTTACTATTCATGGTCGTTTTTATTTAAATACGCCTTACTATACATGGTCGTTTTTCGTCTAAAACGCCTTACAATACATGGTCGTTTTTCGCAAAAACGCCTTACTATACATGGTCGTTTTTTCGTCTAAAACGCCTTACAATACATGGTCGTTTTTCGCCTAAAACGCCTTACTATACATGGCAGTTTTTTTCGGTTAAAAACGCCTTACTATACATGGTCGTTTTTTTCGATAAATAAACGCCTTACTATACATGGTCTTTTTTTGGTCAAAAAACGGCTTACTATACATGGTCGTTTTTTCGTCTAAAAACGCCTTACTATACATGGTCGTTTTTTTCGATAAAAAAACGACTTGCTATACATGGTCGTTTTTTTCGGCTAAAAACGCCTTACTATACATGGTAGTTTTTTTCATCTAAAAACACCTTATTATACATGGTCGTTTTTTTTCGGCAAAAAACGCCTTACTATACATGGTCGTTTTTTTCGGCTAAATACGCCTTACTATACATGGTCGTTTTTTATCGACTAAAAACGCATTACAATACATGGTCGTTTTTTTCGGCAAAAAACGCCTTACTATACATGATCGTTTTTTTCGGCAAAAAACGCCTCACTTTACATGGTCGTTTTTTTCGATAAATAAACGCCTTACTATACATGGTTGTTTTTTTGGTCAAAAAACGCCAATACATGGTCGTTTTTTTCACCAAAAAACGCCTTACTATTCATGGTGGTTTTTTCCGGCTAAATACGCCTTACTATACATGGTCGTTTTTTTCGTCTAAAAACGCCTTACAATACATGGTCGTTTTTTTCGGCAAATAACGCCTTACTATACATGGTTGTTTTTTTGGGCAAAAAACGCCTTACAATACATGGTTGTTTTTTTGGTCAAAAAACGCCTTACTATACATGGTCGTTTTTTTCGATAAAAAAACGCCTTACAATACATGGTTGTTTTTTTGGTCAAAAAACGCCTTACTATACATGGTCGTTTTTTTCGGCAAAAAAACGCCTTACTATACATGGTAGTTTTTTTCGTCTAAAATTACCTTATTATACATGGTCGTTTTTTCGGCTAAAAACGCCTTACTATACATGGTCGTTTTTTTCGGCAAAAAACGCCTTACTATACATGGTTGTTTTTTGGTCAAAAAACGCCTTACTATACATGGTAGTTTTTTTCGTCTAAAAACACCTTATTATACATGGTCGATTTTTCGGCTAAAAACGCCTTACTATACATGGTCGTTTTGTTCGTCAAAAAACGCCTTACTATACATGGTCGTTTTTTTCAGCTAAAAACGCATTGCTATACATGGTCGTTTTTTTCGGCTAAAAACGCCTTACTATACATGCTCGTTTTTTCGCTAAAACAGCTTACTATACATGGTCGCTTTTTTCGGCTAAATACGCCTTACTATACATGGTCGTTTTTTTCGTCTAAAAACGCCTTACAATACATGGTCCTTTTTTTCTGCAAAAAACGCCTTACTATACATGATCGTTTTTTTCGGCAAAAAACGCCTTACTTTACATGGTCGTTTTTTTCGATAAATAAACGCCTTACTATACATGGTTGTTTTTTTGGTCAAAAAACGCCAATACATGGTCGTTTTTTTCGATAAAAAAACGCCTTACTATACATGGTTGTTTTTTTGGTCAAAAAACGCCTTACTATACATGGTCGTTTTTTTCGCCAAAAAACGCCTTACTATTCATGGTCGTTTTTTCGCTAAATACGCTTACTATACATGGTCGTTTTTCGCCTAAAACGCCTTACAATACATGGTCGTTTTTTTCGCAAAAACGCCTTACTATACATGATCGCTTTTTTCGCAAAAACGCCTTATTATACATGGTCGTTTTATTCGATAAAAACGCCTTACAATACATGGTTGTTTTTTGGTCATAAACGCCTTACTATACATGGTCGCTTTTTCGCTAAAACGCCTTACTATACATGGTCGTTTTTCGTCAAAAACGCCTTACTATACATGGTCGATTTTTCGCTAAAAACGCTTACTATACATGGTCGCTTTTTTCGCAAAAAGCCTTACTATACATGGTCGTTTTTTCGCAAAAACGCCTTACTATAGATGGTTGTTTTTTGGTCAAAAACGCCTTACTATACATGGTAGTTTTTTCGCCTAAAACACCTTATTATACATGGTCGATTTTTCGCTAAAACGCTTTACTATACATGGTCGTTTTTTCGCCAAAAACGCCTTACTATACATGGTCGTTTTTCGCTAAAACGCATTACTATACATGGTCGCTTTTTTGGCTAAAACGCTTTACTATACATGGTCGCTTTTTCGACAAAAACGCCTTACTCTACATGGTCGCTTTTTCGCTAAAAACGCCTTACTATACATGGTCGTTTTTCGACAAAACGCCTTACTCTACATGGTCGTTTTTCGCTAAAACGCCTTACTATACATGGTAGTTTTTTTCATTTAAAAACACCTTATTATACATGGTCGTTTTTTTCGTCTAAAAACGCCTTACTATACATGGTCGTTTTTTTCGGAAAAAAACGCCTTACTATACATGGTAGTTTTTTTCGTCTAAAAATGCCTTACTATACATGGGGGTTTTTTCGGTTAAAAACGCTTTACTATACATGGTCGTTTTTTTCGATAAATAAACGCCTTACTACGCATGGTCTTTTTTTGGTCAAAAAACGCCTTATTATACATGGTCGTTTTTTCGGCTAAAAACGCCTTACTATACATGGTTGTTTTTCTCGGCTAAAACGCCTTACTATACATGGTCGTTTTTTTCGGCAAAAAACGCCTTACTTAACATGGTCGTTTTTTTCGGCTAAAAACACCTTACTATACATGGTCGTTTTTTTCGGCTAAAAACGCCTTACTATACATGGTCGTTTTTTTTTCGCAAAAATGCCTTACTATATAGGTCGTTTTTCGCCTAAAACGCCTTACTATACATGGTCGCTTTTTCGCCAAAAACGCCTTACTATACATGGTTGTTTTTTTCGCCTAAAACTCCTTGCTATATATGGTCGTTTTTGGGCTCAAAACGCCTTACTATACATGAACGTTTTTTTCGACAAAAAACGCCTTACTTCACATGGTCGTTTTTTCGCCTAAAACGCCTTACTATACATGGTCGTTTTTTCGCTAAAAACGCCTTACTATACATGGTTGTTTTTTTTTCGCCTAAAACGCCTTACTATGCATGGTCTTTTTTGAAAAAACGCTTCCCATACATGGTCATTTTTTTCGATAAATAAACGCCTTACTATGCATGCTCATTTTTTTGGTCAAAAAAGCCTTATTATACATAGTCGTTTTTTTTCTGCAAAAAACGCCTTGCTATACATGGTCGTTTTTTTCGGCTAAAACGCCTTACTATACATGGTCGTTTTTTCACAAAAACGCTTTGCTATACATGGTCGTTTTTTTCAGCAAAATACGCCTTCCTATACATGGTTATTTTTTTTCGTCTAAAAACGCCTTACTATACATGGTCGTTTTTTTTGACAAAAAACGCCTTGCTATGCATGGTCGTTTTTTTCGGCAAAAATCACTTGAAGGGATTTGAACCCGCGCTGCCTGGACGGAAAGCCAGCGTTTATACCTCTACACCACCAGTGACTGTGACTTACTCTGCACGACAGGTGTATTTTACATAAACTCTGGAGGGTTTGCAGGCAAAAGTAAGTGTTTGGATTTTGTATTTTCTCACATCACCTAGCAGAGCTTGAACCGGGGTTGCCTGGACGGAAAGCCGGCGTGTATACCTCTACACCACCAGTGACTGTAACTTACTCTGCACATCGGCGTATTTGACATGAACTCTGGACGGTTTGCAGGAAAAAGTAACTGTTTGGTGTTGTATTTTCTCACATTACTAAGCGGGTGTTGAACCGGGTTTGCCTGGACGGAAAGCCGGTGTGTATACCTCTACACCACCAGTGACTGTAACTTACTCTGCACATCGGCGTATTTGACATGAACTCTGGAGGGTTTGCAGGAAAACTGGTTGGTGTTTTTCACACATCACTGAGCGGGGTTTGAAGCCATGCTAACTATACATGGTCGTTTTTTTCGGCGAAAAAAATGCCTTACTCTACATGGTCGTTTTTTTGGGGCAAAAAATGCCTTACTCTACATGGTCGTTTTTTTCGTCTAAAAACGCCTTACTCTACATGGTCGTTTTTTTCGGCAAAAAACGCCTTACTATACATGGTCGTTTTTTTCGTCTAAAAACGCCTTACTATACATGGCAGTTTTTTTCGGTTAAAAACGCCTTACTATACATGGTCGTTTTTTTCGATAAATAAACGCCTTACTATACATGGTCTTTTTTTGGTCAAAAAACGGCTTACTATACATGGTCGTTTTTTCGCCTAAAACGCCTTACTATACATGGTCGTTTTTCTAGATAAAAAAACGCCTTGCTATACATGGTCGTTTTTTCCGGCTAAAAACGCCTTACTATACATGGTCGTTTTTTCATCTAAAACACCTTATTATACATGGTCGTTTTTCGCAAAAACGCCTTACTATACATGGTCGTTTTTCGCTAAAAACGCCTTACTATACATGGTCGCTTTTTTCGCTAAATACGCCTTACTATACATGGTTGTTTTTTTCGTCTAAAAACGCATTACAATACATGGTCGTTTTTTTCGCCAAAAAACGCCTTACTATACATGATCGTTTTTTCCGGCAAAAAACGCCTCACTTTACATGGTCGTTTTTTTCGATAAATAAACGCCTTACTATACATGGTTGTTTTTTTGGTCAAAAAACGCCAATACATGGTCGTTTTTTTCACCAAAAACGCCTTACTATTCATGGTCGCTTTTTCGCTAAATACGCCTTACTATACATGGTCGCTTTTTTTTCGCCTAAAACGCCTTACAATACATGGTCGTTTTTTCGCAAAAACGCCTTACTATACATGGTCGTTTTTCGCAAAAAGCCTTACTATACATGGTCGTTTTTTCGCAAAAACGCCTTACTATAGATGGTTGTTTTTTGGTCAAAAAACGCCTTACTATACATGGTAGTTTTTTTCGTCTAAAAACACCTTATTATACATGGTCGATTTTTCGGCTAAAAACGCCTTACTATACATGGTCGTTTTTCGCCAAAAACGCCTTACTATACATGGTCGCTTTTTTTTCGCTAAAACGCATTGCTATACATGGTCGCTTTTTTCGCTAAAAACGCCTTACTATACATGGTCGCTTTTCGACAAAAACGCCTTACTCTACATGGTCGTTTTTTTCGGCTAAAAACGCCTTACTATACATGGTCGTTTTTTTCTACAAAAAACGCCTTACTCTACATGGTCGTTTTTTTCGGCTAAAAACGCCTTACTATACATGGTAGTTTTTTTCATTTAAAAACACCTTATTATACATGGTCGTTTTTTTCGTCTAAAAACGCCTTACTATACATGGTCGTTTTTTTCGGAAAAAAACGCCTTACTATACATGGTAGTTTTTTTCGTCTAAAAATGCCTTACTATACATGGGGGGTTTTTCGGTTAAAAACGCTTTACTATACATGGTCGTTTTTTTCGATAAATAAACGCCTTACTACGCATGGTCTTTTTTTGGTCAAAAAACGCCTTATTATACATGGTCGTTTTTTCGGCTAAAAACGCCTTACTATACATGGTTGTTTTTCTCGGCTAAAACGCCTTACTATACATGGTCGTTTTTTCGCAAAAACGCCTTACTTAACATGGTCGTTTTTTTCGGCTAAAAACACCTTACTATACATGGTCGTTTTTTTCGGCTAAAAACGCCTTACTATACATGGTCGTTTTTTTCGGCAAAAAATGCCTTACTATATAGGGTCGTTTTTTCGTCTAAAAACGCCTTACTATACATGGTCGTTTTTTTCGGCTAAAAACGCCTTACTATACATGGTTGTTTTTTTTTCGTCTAAAAACTCCTTGCTATATATGGTCGTTTTTTTGGGCTCAAAACGCCTTACTATACATGAACGTTTTTTTCGACAAAAAACGCCTTACTTCACATGGTCGTTTTTTTCGTCTAAAAACGCCTTACTATACATGGTCGTTTTTTTCGGCTAAAAACGCCTTACTATACATGGTTGTTTTTTTTTCGTCTAAAAACGCCTTACTATGCATGGTCTTTTTTTTTGGAAAAAAAACGCCTTCCCATACATGGTCATTTTTTTCGATAAATAAACGCCTTACTATGCATGCTCATTTTTTTGGTCAAAAAAGCCTTATTATACATAGTCGTTTTTTTTCTGCAAAAAACGCCTTGCTATACATGGTCGTTTTTTTCGGCTAAAAACGCCTTACTATACATGGTCGTTTTTTTCGACAAAAAACGCCTTGCTATACATGGTCGTTTTTTTCAGCAAAATACGCCTTCCTATACATGGTTATTTTTTTCGTCTAAAAACGCCTTACTATACATGGTCGTTTTTTTTGACAAAAAACGCCTTGCTATGCATGGTCGTTTTTTTCGGCAAAAATCACTTGAAGGGATTTGAACCCGCGCTGCCTGGACGGAAAGCCAGCGTTTATACCTCTACACCACCAGTGACTGTGACTTACTCTGCACGACAGGTGTATTTTACATAAACTCTGGAGGGTTTGCAGGCAAAAGTAAGTGTTTGGATTTTGTATTTTCTCACATCACCTAGCAGAGCTTGAACCGGGGTTGCCTGGACGGAAAGCCGGCGTGTATACCTCTACACCACCAGTGACTGTAACTTACTCTGCACATCGGCGTATTTGACATGAACTCTGGACGGTTTGCAGGAAAAAGTAACTGTTTGGTGTTGTATTTTCTCACATTACTAAGCGGGTGTTGAACCGGGTTTGCCTGGACGGAAAGCCGGTGTGTATACCTCTACACCACCAGTGACTGTAACTTACTCTGCACATCGGCGTATTTGACATGAACTCTGGAGGGTTTGCAGGAAAACTGGTTGGTGTTTTTCACACATCACTGAGCGGGGTTTGAAGCCATGCTAACTATACATGGTCGTTTTTTTCGGCGAAAAAAATGCCTTACTCTACATGGTCGTTTTTTTGGGGCAAAAAATGCCTTACTCTACATGGTCGTTTTTTTCGATAAATAAACGCCTTACTATACATGGTCTTTTTTTGGTCAAAAAACGGCTTACTATACATGGTCGTTTTTTCGTCTAAAAACGCCTTACTATACATGGTCGTTTTTTTCGATAAAAAAACGCCTTGCTATACATGGTCGTTTTTTTCGGCTAAAAACGCCTTACTATACATGGTCGTTTTTTTCATCTAAAAACACCTTATTATACATGGTCGTTTTTTTTCGGCAAAAACGCCTTACTATACATGGTCGCTTTTTCGCTAAAAACGCCTTACTATACATGGTCGCTTTTTCGCTAAATACGCCTTACTATACATGGTTGTTTTTTCGCCTAAAACGCATTACAATACATGGTCGTTTTTTTCGGCAAAAAACGCCTTACTATACATGATCGTTTTTTTCGGCAAAAAACGCCTTACTTTACATGGTCGTTTTTTTCGATAAATAAACGCCTTACTATACATGGTTGTTTTTTTGGTCAAAAAACGCCAATACATGGTCGTTTTTTTCACCAAAAAACGCCTTACTATTCATGGTCGTTTTTTTCGGCTAAATACGCCTTACTATACATGGTCGTTTTTTTCGTCTAAAAACGCCTTACAATACATGGTCGTTTTTTTCGGCAAAAAACGCCTTACTATACATGATCGTTTTTTTCAGCAAAAAACGCCTTACTATACATGGTCGTTTTTTTCGATAAAAAAACGCCTTACAATACATGGTTGTTTTTTTGGTCAAAAAACGCCTTACTATACATGGTCGTTTTTTCGAAAAAACGCCTTACTATACATGGTAGTTTTTTTCGGCCAAAAAACGCCTTACTATACATGGTAGTTTTTTTCGTCTAAAATCACCTTATTATACATGGTCGTTTTTTCGGCTAAAAACGCCTTACTATACATGGTCGTTTTTTCGCAAAAACGCCTTACTATACATGGTTGTTTTTCGCAAAAACGCCTTACTATACATGATCGCTTTTTTCGCAAAAACGCCTTACTATACATGGTCGCTTTTCGCTAAAACGCCTTACAATACATGGTTGTTTTTTGGTCAAAAACGCATTACTATACATGGTCGATTTTTCGCTAAAAACGCCTTACTATACATGGTCGTTTTTTTCGGCAAAAACTCCTTACTATACATGGTCGTTTTTTTCGGCAAAAAACGCCTTACTATACATGGTTGTTTTTTGGTCAAAAAACGCCTTACTATACATGGTAGTTTTTTTCGTCTAAAAACACCTTATTATACATGGTCGATTTTTCGGCTAAAAACGCCTTACTATACATGGTCGCTTTTTCACAAAAACGCTTACTATACATGGTCGTTTTTTCGCTAAAAACGCATTGCTATACATGGTCGCTTTTTCGCTAAAACGCCTTACTATACATGCTCATTTTTTCGCTAAAAACGCCTTACTATACATGGTCGTTTTTCGCCAAAACCCCTTACTATACATTGCAGTTTTTTCGTTAAAAACGCCTTACTATACATGGTCGTTTTTCGATAAATAAACGCTTTACTATACATGGTCTTTTTTGGTCAAAAACGCCTACTATACATGGTCGTTTTTCGCCTAAAAACGCCTTACTATACATGGTCGCTTTTTCGATAAAAACGCCTTGCTATACATGGTCGCTTTTTCGCTAAAACGCCTTACTATACATGGTCGTTTTTTCGCTAAAACGCATTGCTATACATGGTCGCTTTTTTCGCTAAAAACGCCTTACTATACATGCTCGCTTTTTTCGCTAAAAACGCCTTACTATACATGGTCGCTTTTTTTCGCTAAATACGCCTTACTATACATGGTCGCTTTTTTTCGCCTAAAACGCCTTATAATACATGGTCGTTTTTCGCAAAAACGCCTTACTATACATGATCTTTTTTCGCAAAAACGCCTTACTTTACATGGTCATTTTTTCGATAAATAAACGCTTTACTATACATGGTTGTTGTTTTTGGTCAAAAACGCCAATACATGGTCGTTTTTTCGATAAAAACGCCTTACTATTAGAGCTGTCAAACGATTAAAATATTTAATCTAATTAAAAACTCAACTGTCATAATTAACTCAAATTAACTAAAAATTAATCATGATTACTCACATATTTTTTATCGTTTCTGAATTTCCTTTTATATTTTTTGTCCTATTTTCCCCCATTTTAATGCTCTCATCAACATGGAATCATGAATCAGTTTTCTATGTGCAAAATGCAAATATTTACTGAAATAATTTCGATTTTCAATTTTACATGAACATTTTTCACTTGGAGCAGTTATTCACACATTATCTCTCACACAATATTACTGTCCATCAACAACAGTGAAAAAAATATTTTGTCACACAACAGCTGCTTGAACAGCTCTTTTTATGGAATCAAAACGTGCAATATAAAGTGCACATCTAAGGTAAACTAGTACTTAGCCTATAATTTTTCACGGCCCCCTGAATAGGGATTGTCGGTCAGCATGGAAGGATCTCTCGTTCTGTACTTTTTTGATCATTTATTGGAGCACTTTGCAGCAGAAGTAGTAGTAGTAGTTGTTGTAACAGAAGTATCAGAAGCAGGTAATAACCTAAACTACACATAAATGCAGTAAAAAATTAATATATCTATCTTTCTGCATCACAATGTAAATATGTATATAATTGACATTAATTAATACCTTTATCTAACAATACGTTTAATAAATAATGTAATCAACCCTGATTTCACTATGTATCATTATCAACATCATTATTCATTGTTTTAAACGTAAGAAACCATACAACACAAACATAAAGTCGAATCGAACAAAAGAACTACAAGTCCCAATACTCAATCCCGGAAGTGGAGCGCCGGTTTGATGATCCCAAGCTGAAGCGCAATTTACTTCGTTTGAACGTCAGATTGCAGACGGACAAACATGACAACTATGCAAAAATTGAAATGATCCATAGCTGTCGGTCTGAGAGAGGGGGCGGAGTACGGACGTCAGCTGTGTGCTTGGCCATTAAGTGGTATTTCAGACTCGACGTGCTATGATGATAGCTCAGTTTACGACTGCAAAACATACAGGTAACTTTGGTCTTGTCATTGGAACAATCTGGCAACTTTTTAAAAGTAAACTTTCCATTCATAAACTATTTAAGTATCCGCTGTGTCTCGCGCTGCCGTGGCTGGCAAAACAAACGTGCATGGACCTGTGCAGCGCTTGATGTTTTGTTTCTGGTTTATTTATAGAGCAACGTAACATCCGCTGTGACGTCTGCGCGTTAATCTCGCGAGAAAATTTTGATCCCGATAAAATTCATTTAAATTAATGCCAATAAAAACGCCGCTAAACTGACAACTCTACTTACTATACATGGTTGTTTTTTGGTCAAAAACGCCTTACTATACATGGTCGTTTTTCGCCAAAAACGCCTTACTATTCATGGTCGCTTTTTCGCTAAATACGCTTTACTATACATGGTCGTTTTTTCGCCTAAAAACGCCTTATAATACATGGTCGTTTTTTCGCAAAAACGCCTTACTATACATGATCGCTTTTTCGCAAAAACGCCTTACTATACATGGTCGTTTTATTCGATAAAAACGCCTTACAATACATGGTTGTTTTTGGTCAAAAACGCCTTACTATACATGGTCGTTTTTTCGCTAAAACGCCTTATTATACATGGTCGTTTTTCGTCAAAAACGCCTTACTATACATGGTCGATTTTTCGCTAAAAACGCCTTACTATACATGGTCGCTTTTTCGCAAAAACGCCTTACTATACATGGTCGTTTTTTCGCAAAAACGCCTTACTATACATGGTAGTTTTTTCGCCTAAAAACACCTTACTATACATGGTAGTTTTTTCGCCTAAAACACCTTATTATACATGGTCGATTTTTCGCTAAAAACGCCTTACTATACATGGTCGTTTTTTCGCAAAAACGCCCTACTATACATGGTCGTTTTTCGCTAAAAACGCATTGCTATACATGGTCGCTTTTTCGCTAAAAACGCCTTACTATACATGCTCATTTTTTCGCTAAAAACGCTTTACTATACATGGTCGTTTTTTCGTCAAAAACCCTTACTATACATTGCAGTTTTTTCGTTAAAACGCCTTACTATACATGGTCGTTTTTTCGATAAATAAACGCCTTACTATACATGGTCTTTTTTGGTCAAAAACGCCTACTATACATGGTCGTTTTTCGCCTAAAAACGCCTTACTATACATGGTCGTTTTTCGATAAAAACGCCTTGCTATACATGGTCGTTTTTTCGCTAAAAACGCCTTACTATACATGCTCGTTTTTTCGCTAAAAACGCCTTTACTATACATGGTCGCTTTTTCGCTAAATACGCCTTACTATACATGGTCGTTTTTTCGTCTAAAAACGCTTACAATACATGGTCGTTTTTTCGCAAAAACGCCTTACTATACATGATCGTTTTTCGCAAAAACGCCTTACTTTACATGGTCGTTTTTCGATAAATAAACGCCTTACTATACATGGTTGTTTTTGGTCAAAACGCCTTACTATACATGGTCGTTTTTCGCCAAAAACGCCTTACTATTCATGGTCGTTTTTTCGCTAAATACGCCTTACTATACATGGTCGTTTTTCGCCTAAAAACGCCTTACTATACATGGTCGTTTTTTCGATAAAAACGCCTTGCTATACATGGTCGTTTTTCGCTAAAAACGCCTTACTATACATGGTCGCTTTTTCGCTAAAACGCATTGCTATACATGGTCGTTTTTCGCTAAAAACGCCTTACTATACATGCTCGTTTTTTCGCTAAAAACGCCTTACTATACATGGTCGCTTTTTCGCTAAATACGCCTTACTATACATGGTCGTTTTTTCGCCTAAAACGCCTTATAATACATGGTCGTTTTTTCCGGCAAAAAACGCCTTACTATACATGATCTTTTTTTCGGCAAAAAACGCCTTACTTTACATGGTCATTTTTTTCGATAAATAAACGCCTTACTATACATGGTTGTTGTTTTTGGTCAAAAAACGCCAATACATGGTCGTTTTTTTCGATAAAAAAACGCCTTACTATTAGAGCTGTCAAACGATTAAAATATTTAATCTAATTAAAAACTCAACTGTCATAATTAACTCAAATTAA
Source organism: Hippocampus mohnikei (assembly GCA_026261675.1). Classification (NCBI taxonomy): domain Eukaryota; kingdom Metazoa; phylum Chordata; class Actinopteri; order Syngnathiformes; family Syngnathidae; genus Hippocampus; species Hippocampus mohnikei. Next base: position 9,949,504 of record JAKGUB010000106.1, on the reverse strand, counting down.
CTAAAAATTAATCATGATTACTCACATATTTTTTATCGTTTCTGAATTTCCTTTTATATTTTTTGTCCTATTTTCCCCCATTTTAATGCTCTCATCAACATGGAATCATGAATCAGTTTTCTATGTGCAAAATGCAAATATTTACTGAAATAATTTCGATTTTCAATTTTACATGAACATTTTTCACTTGGAGCAGTTATTCACACATTATCTCTCACACAATATTACTGTCCATCAACAACAGTGAAAAAAATATTTTGTCACACAACAGCTGCTTGAACAGCTCTTTTTATGGAATCAAAACGTGCAATATAAAGTGCACATCTAAGGTAAACTAGTACTTAGCCTATAATTTTTCACGGCCCCCTGAATAGGGATTGTCGGTCAGCATGGAAGGATCTCTCGTTCTGTACTTTTTTGATCATTTATTGGAGCACTTTGCAGCAGAAGTAGTAGTAGTAGTTGTTGTAACAGAAGTATCAGAAGCAGGTAATAACCTAAACTACACATAAATGCAGTAAAAAATTAATATATCTATCTTTCTGCATCACAATGTAAATATGTATATAATTGACATTAATTAATACCTTTATCTAACAATACGTTTAATAAATAATGTAATCAACCCTGATTTCACTATGTATCATTATCAACATCATTATTCATTGTTTTAAACGTAAGAAACCATACAACACAAACATAAAGTCGAATCGAACAAAAGAACTACAAGTCCCAATACTCAATCCCGGAAGTGGAGCGCCGGTTTGATGATCCCAAGCTGAAGCGCAATTTACTTCGTTTGAACGTCAGATTGCAGACGGACAAACATGACAACTATGCAAAAATTGAAATGATCCATAGCTGTCGGTCTGAGAGAGGGGCGAGTACGGACGCCAGCTGTGTGCTTGGCCATTAAGTGGTATTTCAGACTCGACGTGCTATGATGATAGCTCAGTTTACGACTGCAAAACATACAGGTAACTTTGGTCTTGTCATTGGAACAATCTGGCAACTTTTTAAAAGTAAACTTTCCATTCATAAACTATTTAAGTATCCGTTTTCGGTGTCTCGCGCTGCCGTGGCTGGCAAAACAAACGTGCATGGACCTGTGCAGCGCGCTTGATGTTTTGTTTCTGGTTTATTTATAGAGCAACGTAACATCCGCTGTGACGTCTGCCGCGTTAATCTCGCGAGAAAAATTTTGATCCCGATAAAATTCATTTAAATTAATGCCAATAAAAACGCGCTAAACTGACAACTCTACTTACTATACATGGTTGTTTTTTTTGGTCAAAAAACGCCTTACTATACATGGTCGTTTTTTTCGCCAAAAAACGCCTTACTATTCATGGTCGTTTTTTTCGGCTAAATACGCCTTACTATACATGGTCGTTTTTCGTCTAAAAACGCCTTACAATACATGGTCGTTTTTCGCAAAAACGCCTTACTATACATGATCGTTTTTTTCGGCAAAAAACGCCTTACTATACATGGTCGTTTTATTCGATAAAAAAACGCCTTACAATACATGGTTGTTTTTTTGGTCAAAAAACGCCTTACTATACATGGTCGTTTTTTCGGCTAAAACGCCTTACTATACATGGTCGTTTTTTCGTCAAAAAACGCCTTACTATACATGGTCGATTTTTCGGCTAAAACGCCTTACTATACATGGTCGTTTTTTTCGGCAAAAACGCCTTACTATACATGGTCGTTTTTTTCGGCAAAAAACGCCTTACTATACATGGTAGTTTTTTTCGTCTAAAAACACCTTACTATACATGGTAGTTTTTTTCGTCTAAAAACACCTTATTATACATGGTCGATTTTTCGGCTAAAAACGCCTTACTATACATGGTCGTTTTTTTCGTCAAAAAACGCCCTACTATACATGGTCGTTTTTTTCGGCTAAAAACGCATTGCTATACATGGTCGTTTTTTTCGGCTAAAAACGCCTTACTATACATGCTCATTTTTTTCGGCTAAAAACGCCTTACTATACATGGTCGTTTTTTTCGTCAAAAAACCCCTTACTATACATTGCAGTTTTTTTCGGTTAAAAACGCCTTACTATACATGGTCGTTTTTTTCGATAAATAAACGCCTTACTATACATGGTCTTTTTTTGGTCAAAAAACGGCCTACTATACATGGTCGTTTTTTCGTCTAAAAACGCCTTACTATACATGGTCGTTTTTTTCGATAAAAAAACGCCTTGCTATACATGGTCGTTTTTTTCGGCTAAAAACGCCTTACTATACATGCTCGTTTTTTTCGGCTAAAAACGCCTTACTATACATGGTCGTTTTTTTCGGCTAAATACGCCTTACTATACATGGTCGTTTTTTTCGTCTAAAAACGCTTACAATACATGGTCGTTTTTTTCGGCAAAAAACGCCTTACTATACATGATCGTTTTTTTCGGCAAAAAACGCCTTACTTTACATGGTCGTTTTTTTCGATAAATAAACGCCTTACTATACATGGTTGTTTTTTTGGTCAAAAAACGCCTTACTATACATGGTCGTTTTTTTCGCCAAAAAACGCCTTACTATTCATGGTCGTTTTTCGCTAAATACGCCTTACTATACATGGTCGTTTTTTCGCCTAAAAACGCCTTACAATACATGGTCGTTTTTTCGCAAAAACGCCTTACTATACATGATCGTTTTTCGCAAAAACGCCTTACTATACATGGTCGTTTTATTCGATAAAAAAACGCCTTACAATACATGGTTGTTTTTTTGGTCAAAAACGCCTTACTATACATGGTCGTTTTTCGCTAAAAACGCCTTACTATACATGGTCGTTTTTTCGCCAAAAACGCCTTACTATACATGGTCGATTTTTCGCTAAAAACGCCTTACTATACATGGTCGCTTTTTTCGCAAAAACGCCACTATACATGGTCGTTTTTTCGCAAAAACACCTTACTATACATGGTAGTTTTTTTCGTCTAAAAACACCTTATTATACATGGTCGATTTTTCGGCTAAAAACGCCTTACTATACATGGTCGTTTTTTTAGTCAAAAAAAGCCTTACTATACATGGTCGTTTTTTTGGCTAAAAACGCATTGCTATACATGGTCGTTTTTCGCAAAAACGCTTACTATACATGGTCGTTTTTTCGCAAAAACGCCTTACTATACATGGTCGTTTTTTTCGGCAAAAAACGCCTTACTATAACATGGTTGTTTTTTGGTCAAAAAACGCCTTACTATACATGGTAGTTTTTTTCGTCTAAAAACACCTTATTATACATGGTCGATTTTTCGGCTAAAAACGCCTTACTATACATGGTCGTTTTTTTCGTCAAAAAACGCCTTACTATACATGGTCGTTTTTCTCGGCTAAAAACGCATTGCTATACATGGTCGTTTTTCGCTAAAACGCCTTACTATACATGGTCGTTTTTCGACAAAACGCCTTACTCTACATGGTCGTTTTTTCGCTAAAAACGCCTTACTATACATGGTCGTTTTTCGACAAAAACGCCTTACTTACATGGTCGTTTTTCGCTAAAACGCCTTGCTATACATGGTCGTTTTTTTCGGCTAAAAACGCCTTACTATACATGGTCGTTTTTTTCAGCTAAAACGCATTACTATACATGGTTATTTTTTGGTCAAAAAACGCCTTATTATACATGGTCGTTTTTTTTGGCTAAAAACGCCTTACTATATATACATGGTCGTTTTTTTCGGCTAAAAACGCCTTACTATACATGGTCGTTTTTTTCGGCTAAAAACGCCTTACTATACATCGTCGTTTTTCTTGGCTAAAACGCCTTCCTATATATGGTCGTTTTTTTTCAGGTTAAAACTATACATCAGCGGTGTATAACATACGGCCGGAACCAGACGGCAAGGAGGTTTGATCAGGCCCGCAGGATAATTTAAAAGTGAAAAAATTCACAAAAGACAGACTGAATATTTTTAATAAGGTGCAATTCGTGGAATATCCGCTGTTTTGATCAGAGGAAAAGACAACAACAGCCTCAGTCCCTCACTGAGACAGACCCAACACAACAGACGCTATCAAGGACATGTGAATACTTTATTCTTTACACATATTATAGCACTCTCCTTTGTTTGTGAGGTGTAGGCAGAGATTACATTTCGATTTTATATGCTTGTGTAAATGGTTTAAAAATTCCTTTCTTCATAAATCTCGTTTAATCTTAAAAGTGCATTACTATATTTTTCAAGACTAATTACTTGTTAAGGTTTTGTGCCTTTGTACAGTCAGTGGGATCATTTGCAATGCATACATGTGAATGATGAAAGTACATTGCACATTCGTCTAAGGAAATCTTAGGTGCTTCATGAAATGTTTTGTAAAACATATGTTCATTAAATTTCAACATTTTCCTTGTGTATCTTTAGACCAAAACAAAGAAAAGACATGTTATTTTGGTTATTTATAGCAGAGTATGGTATAATTTTTAACGGTCCGGCCCACTTGACATCTCCCGAGGCCGTATGTGGCCCACAATGTGAAATGAGTTTGACACCCCTGGCCAAGAAAGCAAAATGACCAAACGACACGATCTCTTTGTGCAACTCGTCTTCAATCGAAAACGAAGTTGGCTTTGCAAACTATCTCCTGATCTCAGGATGGCATTCTGAAGGCAGGCAGTAGGAAATACTGGCGTGGTCGATGGGTTATGGGTGAGGTTGGAGTGCCATCACATTGCCCACGAGAGACGCTAACCGTCTCACCAATTATGTTCTTTTTTTTTTTTTTAACCTTCAAAACCTCGTGTGGTCGGGTGCCTTTGACTACATATAAAAATTTCGAAATTTTCTCAGCAGAATGGCCGAATGGTAAAAGACCTCGAGTGGTGATCAGGCGAACCAGGCTGGTAAGAAGTCTCATTTCAACAAGCCTCATTTCATTATTCACAGTTGAAGGAAGATTGTTCTTGGGTCCTCCATGCCACAAGAGGGAGTAACCTGCTCACCGCCAGAGTCCACCTATGAGCACAGACCTGCAGGCAACACTTTTTGCTCTTCTTCCCGTTATTCGCAAGGTGCTAAAGTCAAACTTTGGGCCAGCCTGAAAAGTAGGAGACATTTACACTCGTTCAATGCACCATCATGACTACTTTTTTCACTCGCGTCATTTGCCGTCGTGTGTCAACAACATTGAATCATGGCGGCGGCCGCGATCTCCGAAAATAGTTTAGACCGCGTTTTGTGTGTTGCAGTCTAGCATTACTACACTTTGTGACGAATATTTTATTCATAAAGTTACCATGCTACAACCAGTAAATTATAGAATAACCAATACTTTTTCATAATATTTTTCACAGCAATTAGCCTACAAATCTAATGACCAATTTGCCATGTAATCGTGCCTCGCGTCGTCCGTCTCTCGCTCTCGTGTTTTGTGCATACGTCACAGGTGAGTTTAGTGATACGCCCTTCGGACGATTCATACGAAAAATCAGACTGGCATTGCCATTTCTTAAATGACATAATTAGTAGACCTTTGTGAGTTTTTTTCGCCGCCATCTCAAACTTTCATCCGCGCGATTCCTCAATTTGCGGACTAAAATAGCAACCCGCATACGCACCTATCTGTTGCGTCCCCCCCCCAACACTCAAAACGAAAGTAAATTCGAAGAAACACACCCACACACCACAAACACACAGAGGCAAAGTGAAATCGCGTTGATCACACAGTCAAGTCGTGTGCGGTGACTTTAATGGTTAAACTATGTTTAAGGTACCGTAAAATGACGCCACGGAAACGACACGCTACCGGTAACTATTGTTACGTGAAATACTCAGGCTTGCCGTAGTTTTTTGTTTGTTTGTTTGTTTTCCTTCGGCGGCGAGCGGGGGTTTCAATGTCTCCTTGTTTTATGTTCTATGGTTATTTTGTTTACATTTATGATGGGGGCGTGGCAAAAATATTTAGAAAAATAAAAACATTTGTCCGACCTACCGACCCTATGCCGAAATTCCATGTTACCGGAAACACACTACTATTTTTTCTACGCCTGACCACTTCGCCGCCCAGCAACAAGCAGACTGCCATCCAACTTGCAACTTTTTCCTCTGCTTTTGTGATTGTCTACTCTACAAAAGAAATATAGCTTGATTACAAAGAACACTTCAACTCAACTTCGTTTTTAAACACATCAGCACAATCTAACTTTAAAAAAATCAACAAAATTATTTTCTGTTTTTTTCTCAGCTTTTTTCTAAAAACTAACTGCCGTGTACTCCACAACAACATGATCACACTCCTCTGGTCACGTTTTTAAATTACATTGAAGTGGGCCAAGTTAGTCATGTGTATGTATATATTATATCTGTATATGCATAACTAGACTCATTTTTAAACTAACTTGGTCCACTTCAAGGTTTAAAAACATATTCCAGAAGTGCTTGATGATGCTCGGGTTGTCTATGTGGCGTTGACACTGTTGTGCAGTACACGAAGCAGAAGTTTAAGTTGAGTGAGAGACAGACAGGCGGGCGCACTCACCTCCACCTTGTGGTGCGACGTAACCTCAGACATCAGCTCTTCAAGCACACCACACAGCTCAGTACTCACGCGTGTCCAAATGCAGGTTGGCGTCCCTTCCGCATGTCCTCCAAGTCTGGCGGCTGCGCCTTTGGCTCAGTAATCTGACTAATCTGGTCAGGCAGAAAAACAAAAGTGGAAAGTCACACACTGTAGTCCATAAAAAAGTTGTTTCTTTTTAATTTGAGTCATTATTCGTAAAGTGGCACACTTTTACTTTCAACCCGTCCGTTTCCAAACGTGCCCGCACTCGCAATGCACCTGTTCGAGCGATCCACTCGCGGTTCTCTCCCCACACCTCAAGTACAATGAGCAACCTCCTTTCGAAAAACAAATGTACAAAGTCACGGGTGCATTTGTGGGAATAGTTTTGAAACAAATCTGCCCCCCCTTATGTGAAGCCATCACACTTCCACTGCTGCTAGCAGATTTGGTGTGGAAAACATACAGAATAGTATTCGAGTCAAACGCTGTTCGCGATTGCTTTTTGATTGACAGCTGAGGTCTACTTGTCGGCGGCGTGCTCGCTCACTGCCCCCTTTGCTGACGTTGTTTTTTGCGTTGAGTCACAACAACAAAATTAAAGAAGCAACGTGTCGTAATAACTCTCCCCAATTGTCTACATCTATACACTCAGAGATAAACTGCGAAGTCAGTTTAAAATGTTAAAATTACTCACTGAGAACAGGGCTTGTGGACAGCGGAAAAACTTGCTCATTGAAGCGGATGTGGTACCGTTCTTGTGCTTGTACTTAATTCTTCTTCTTGGTGAATTGGATCTCTAGTTCATATCGCCCCTTACTGTCCGGGAAACCACAAAGGCGTTTGGCAAGCAATCGGAATCTAATTTACAGTATTAGCCAAGCGTGCAAAAAACACAAAACATTAAATTAGGGCATATCTTGAAGAACCACAGATTTCAAGGGCAGCTGATCCACTGAGGTGGTGGAAATACCGAGCTTCCGTCTACCCCCGTTTGATCAAAGTAACGGAGAGTAGATTGTGCATTGTAGCAACATCTGTCCCATCAGAGAGGGTGTTCTCAAAGACTGGACAAATTGAAGTGTTCCAAGTTGAAGTATTTCGTTTTGTTGACTGCAAATTTAAAATAAAGCAAGGAGTAGCTTTTAATGTTCAATAAAATAAGTAAAAAGCCATTTCTTTGCTTGATAATTGTTGCTATTTGCAGTCAGTAGAGTGCAATATTTAGTTCACCAAGTCATTTATCAAAATGTATGCTAAATATGTCATAAATATTTAAAAGAAAAGCCAAAGGTAAGGGCCGTTTGAGAGCCAAAAAGAGCCGAAAATCCCATCACTACTTCGCGCTATCTTGTTTCCAAGGAACAGTGATGAATGGAGGGGCGGAGCTTCAAATGCAGTGCTTTGCCACCACCCAGTGGCATCTATTGGCAATTTCCAACTTTATTATTTATTTTTTAAAGGGAACATCATTTACACATGTAAAGATTTACAATTTTTTTTGCTGCAGGGTTCGGTCCCGATCAAGGTTATAACATATTTGGACGTTTTATTAGAGTTTTTATTTCGTTTTCCTTTTTTTTCTTTCTTCCGTTACAATAGTTTGTTTTAGGAGTCTGTAAGCTTTTATTTTGAAAATGCTTCAGTTTAGTTTAGTTTTCATCAGTTTATTTCATCAGCTTATTTCATCAGCTTATTTATTTTTTTTAAGTATTGTATGGCATATTTGAGGAGTACAAGATTTGGGGGGATTACTAAGTAGTGCAATCAACATTTGTGCTTTACTTCTACTTCCACCACCAAGTGTGACTTCTTTTGCCAACATTGCAAAAATTGTTTATTTTCATATTTGCCATAGAGTATCATATAAAATATTGTACATATGATCACAAAAATAAATGTCTCCACCGTATGTTTTGGAATAAATATTCTTTTCTAGCAACCAAAAAAAAATGCAGCAAAGTTATTAAAAGTGTCTTTGTTCTTTGTCGAGGGGCAGCGCAAAACGTGCCCGTCGATTTGGCGCTGAAAGGTCCTTTTTCAATTTTTTTTGAAGGGGTGGGGGGGGCTAAGGGATTGGTCTTGGGAGATGTGCGATGGTCAAGAAAGTTGCTGGGCCGTCATCAGCAGCTGCATGCAGTACAGGTTGATCACCAGCAAAAACAGAACCATGCAGGCCAGAATCTTCTGAACCGACATACACACGTCGACGCTCTGCTCCAGCCGCGAGTTGGAGGCCATCAATCGCATCAGCTGGTTTGAGAGGAAAAACGGACTTAGTGGATTTAGGAAAAACCTGAGCAGGACACTTCAGGGACATGTACAAGGAAGTGGAGGAGTTCTGAAGTCGAGTGCCCCTAGAGGTCGTATGAAACAGCATCAAAAGGATAGACTCGTGAGTGGTTTTGTTTGCTTTGGAATTTAGCGTTCTACCGATCATCCAATTGATTGCTTGATGGGCTAACATTTCATTTTGCATTATTAAACACAAAAACGTTCACGTGAGGTGCAGGTCTGGGTGAGGATCCTCGCATTCTACTGTAGTATCTGTGTCTTCGACTGTGTCGGGCTTAGTTAAAGGTGTCATGAACCTGGAAATGATTATTTCAATTCCTATTGGGGGAAGGGGGGGAAATCTACTACCAAGGCTTTTCTGTGTTTGACCTGAGAGGTTCCAATGTATTGTGTGAAAGGTGTAATTACCGCTGCGTTTATATCCTTGTTGTTGCTTCCTAGATTGCCAGTCTCATTCTGCGGGCTCACTGCTGGTTGGACGCTTTCCACAACATGGCAGCGCAACCTGCAAGGGAGGGGGGGGGGGGGACCTTAAACAAGACCGTCGGAGGGGGAACTACGGAGCCTATAGTAGAACTAGAAGACAGTACCTGTGCTCCATGATTTTAGTCTTTTGTACTTCTTTCCAGAACTGCGCAAGTTCTTGAGATCCTATGTTTTCCATTTCCGCTGCCATGACCAGGAAGCGATCCTGGGGGGACGCCTGAGACCCTGGACGAAAATAAAAGCAAACCATGTAACGTGTGAAGGTCTTTAAAGAGGCAGCGGATGTCTTTTCTGCCTCTGCAGGCCTGTCAATCAAAACAACACAAGGGCTTGTTGATGATGTGTGGCATCATGGGAGTTGTCCTCACTTCAGCCCAAGTCATCTTCGCGGAACATAAATGTTAGGCACTTTAGAGGGGCGAGCGATGAGATCATTTGGAGGCATTCAGTAAGCTCCAGTGAACTTGGAACAGTACCTCCATGCAGAGACACCACGATATCGATCGAGGCGCCAGGTTCGCAGGTGCTGCTGCTCGGCTTCACCCTGTACTTCTCCGGTGCGGTGGTCCGAACCTGTCAACAAACAGCCATTAAAATGAGAACCATTTCGTGGCCAGTGAAGTGAAATGAAAGCAGATACCATATCACGGAGAACTCTCTCGTGAGAAAAATAGCACTCTATAGTATTGTACTGTCAAAAATAAAATGCAGGAATAAGTTAAAAGTTTTGTCTGTTATTCAATGGACATTGTACTGCTCTTTGTGGTGCGTGCACCTTGGCCACCAGGAGGCAGTATAATCCATACCGTATTTTCCACACTAAAAGGCGCACTGGATTATGAGGCGCACCTTCAACGATTGGCCTATTTTTTTCATACATTGGATGCACCGCGTTATAAGACGCAATCTACAATGCATCCACTAGATGGAGCTACGCTCAAGAAAATGCCGGCAGAACGATCAGATGTCAGGAAAACTTATTTAATAAAGCAGCGACACAGTTCACTTAACCAACAGCAAGTTATAACATTGACTCGTTAACGTTGAACTCTGCTCTATTTCCGTGTTCAACTGCGTAACCGATCGCCTTAAGTTTGAACTCTGCGTTGTCAGCATGTTTCGAGCAAGGAGCCATTTTGGGGTTGAAATATTACCGTAATGACCATACACAAGGCGCATCGGATTTTAAGGCGCGCTGTGAGCTTTGAAGAAAATGAAAGGCTTTTAGGTGCGTCTTTTAGTGCGGATAATCCGGTACATAAATACATGTTGGTTTGAATACATGGCAGATTTACATTAATTGCGGGTGGGTTTGGAACCCATTCTCCGTGATAAACGGGCGGTTCGGTGTGATCCATTTTCGCACGGGCGATCTGCTCGTGGCATGCGCTCACCTTAAAGGCCAATGGGTTTTTCGTGACATTGCTCAGGATAATGAGGCTTTTCTTCTCTGTATCTCCGCAACCAAAACTGAGCTCTTCTGCAGGGCTGCAAGATGGGGGGGAAAAAATGAAATAGGGGTCCTATACTAATGTAATTTTCTAGATCATAATAGGAGTACTATAAGGAAGGAGTATAATATGAGGAGCCTCCTCCTCATATTATATTGACCTAAAAAATGCAATTTGGAATGGTTTTATATTGGTATTCAAGCAGAGACACATGTTCTGGTTTATCTTTGGCTTTTTGTGACAATTATTCCAAAAGAAGGTGCGGCCTCATCAAGAAGGCGACAAGAGCAGGACAAACATGGGAAGTTGCACAACGCAAGCCGATTCAAATTCAAAGCGGCGAGACTCCCAACGTACGCCACTTGTTATTAAATCAAGTGTTTGTGTTCTCGTCATTTTCACAATTTATGGTGAGCCCTCGCTCTAAAGAACTTTTAGTTTCTAATAATTTACGGAATGACAGTTTGAGAATGCTGCCTGTTCAGTTTTGGTTGCAAATCCAGCAAACAAGAAGGCGACTGTCATTGCGCAACCAAAAAGTGGACCATTTTACAGGTTCCACTCTATGTTCATTATTATGGCGGTCGTATGATAAAGTGTAGAATGACATTGCGGATACAAGTTTCTGATATTTTGCCCATTCTCAAATATCCAGTCATGTTACACAAGCCCGTTCAAACAATGTGAACGACAGCTCACTCTGCAGCCCGACTCGGATAGTCGGCTACTGTGGACGCCCTTACAGGAATTACACACTATTATCCGATGGAAACAGGAAAGAGCTAATTTTGGAAATTCTGTGACAAGACGCCCAACACTGTTATTATCTTCTGAACATACAAACAATGCGGTAAAACACTTAATGAACTCTGCAGGGGGAAGAAAAAAAACCATGCAATACATTCTCTGCCTCTTGTAAAGGCGGCTTTGCTGCTTCTAATGGAAGAGGAACTGCTGTGTATTTTCTTCTTTTTCATGTCCCGTGTGTGTTATTTGCTCACGGTATTCAAAGCCAATCGCAAAGTTGAGTGACGGCTTGGACGAAACAGTCGATCAAAGCATCCCCCGCCCTCCTCTCTCCGGGGAAGCTGTCGGGCCTTGAATTAAAAAGTAACCCAGAATCGTCGTGGCATTAAATGCTCATTGCGATATTTTTATTGACGTGATTTGTAGCCTTCAGCTGCCACAGTCTTTGCATCAAAGCGGCTCTGCGCTGGGGAAACAGACCTTGACAGCAAGTTCTGATAAATATATGCTCATTGAAAATATGCGCGATGCGGACAACTGAAGTATTGGGACGCCTGGCCAATTGCGCCTCGTCAGAAATGGAGAAACGAAGCGTTGAAAGAAAGCTCAGAGCACGTGGGGGTTTCGTCCGCGTGAAAAGCATGCCTTTGTGGTCCTTGTCTCGTGCACCAGGAACAGCAAAGCTCGTTCCCACAAAGTTGTAAGCATGTCATGTCTCGGTAAAATAAATAATTGAGATTTGGGGCTCATCGAGTAGACGGTGCGTACAAAAGATGGGAGGATTAATCTAAAAAAATCCGCCTTGCTCACACCTCCTGTCGACAAATACGCTCCAATTAACTGGACATGCCATGAATCTTGGCCGCGAGGAATACACCTCGAACTGCAAATTGCACGCATGCATCATCCTGCGCTGCGTAGCTCAAACATTCAAACCAAGAAGCAATAGGCAGAAAACGTCGCAGATTTGATTGAGTGTTGGGGGGGCCTCAGAGAGGAAATCGATGACCGAGCGCTGTCTCGCGCTGATTTCTGTTCATAATTAACCGCGGCGACTCCCTTCTACTCAATGACCAATTGATTACTGTACTGGCAACCATATTTCCCATCGCCGTATAAAGCCAGATCGATTGAGCTATTTAGGTGCAAACACGTCAACAATGGCTCGGTGACAATATACATTTTAGTCAATGTGACGAATACAGTATGCATTTTTTTCCTTTTTTACGTGTAGCTTTTTTGACTGTGTTGCAGTGCCTTGCTTTGAATGGCAGGAAGTGGAAGCGTTCACTATCAAGAGAGGGCGGGACAGTTATTTTGGTATGATGGGAAGAGACTTCGCAAAATGTTTTTTTAGTGCACTGTGATTTTATTGAACCATTTCCTCGACTTTTGTACGGTGGGGTAAAAAAAAAAAAATCAAGATCCCACTAATTAAGATTACAGAAGTACTTTTTTCTTCCGGTAGTAGCCTGGGGAGTTGATTTACGAAATTGCAGATGAGCCTCCCCATATCGGCTTTTATTTTTTTACCACGTGATTGCCTTTTTTTTTTTTGCCAGACGATGAGCCGTCACCTAAGCTGCACTGCACCTCCGTATCACTTCTCTTGCATCGTTCTGTAGAAATTGTGGCTGTCTGCCAGATATTTATTCCAGACGCCATCGAATTTTCGGATTGCGAGATGTCAATGTGATAGTTCACAGTTGCGACAATATCCTGCTTCATTGGCTTCAGTCGAACAGCAACAGATGGATGATCTTTGATGGCTCCAGTGGCAGCAGTAAATCCACTTAATAGCTTTCTACACAAGTCTTTTATCACTCCGCATTTTTTTCCCGCACTCGCAAATTCTTTTTGGGTCAGCGGTGAAATATGGAATGGTCCCGAAGACCACGCTTGCAATACTGCGGTAAAGCTTCACAGATGGACGTAACATCCACCTAGTGCAGGGGTCGGGGCAAGCCAAAATGTTGAAAGAGCCATATTGGACCAAAAAAAAAAAAACAAATATGTCTGGAGCTGCAAAAAATTAAAAGCTTTATAATGAAGGCAACACATGCAGTATGTATCTATATTCGCTATATTAGCCTACTATCAAAATGACTAAGTTGGCTTAGTCATTTCAACCAACCTCCCACCCCGTTACCGCACACCCACGCAGACACACGCACTTAACACACACATGCCGAAATGAACAACAGCCATAACGGCCGCTACGAATGAGTCACGGGACGCACTTTTGCAGCGTGTTAACTATCGTAGCTAACGTGTACAGTTTAAAAATGCTTCTCTCGGCCCTCCAGATTCCCATTCTTTGCTAGTACCCTGAGTGATGTGTAAGTAAAACGCCTTTTTTTTAACAGCCACCTGCCTGGCATCCTGTCCTGCTAATAGAAACGTGTCGCAGGCCATGACGCAAATCTTCGTTGACAGAAATGTTGACACTTAATATTTAGTCTAATCTACACATTCTGACAGCATTGGAAAACGTCAAGAATGTCTGTATCATGTTTGTCCTCCTACAGAAACCATATGAAAACAAAAAATTCCCTCCCCCATCTTTTTCCTCTTTCAAGAATTTTTGAAGAAGCTCCAGAGGCGCCACTAGGGTGGCGCTAAAGAGCCGCGTGCGACTCCAGAGCCGCAGGTTGTCGACCGCCGATCTAGTGATATCAACGGCATTGTTCCCCCCCACTCCCCCTGAGATGCGTATATTTGTTGAATTGTACGACAATCCTGGCAACGAGTACAGAGGCCGGCGATTGTGGTACAACACTTGAGGATACAATTCTGGGTTGAGGAATGTATTGTTCTGAACCGAGGGGAGCGACTACCTGATGTCCAACAGGGTGCCTTTAAATGTGGTCATGGGTTTCCTGGCTCCTTTATTGCGGCTCTCTCCCTTGTCGTTGTCTTCCAGGAAATTCACCTGCACAGAAAATGGCACTCTTAATGACAAAAGGACACGCAGAGAAGCAACAACCTTGGAGCTTTGTTGACCCGTTGGCCTCCACGTGCAGAGACCTGTCGGATCATGAAGGCTAATAATTAATTGCGTGATTCTCTTTCTTGGAACCCCCCATTGAAGGCCCCTGACTCTTGTTCTCATTTATGGATAGATCAACAAACAAAACAGCATGTCTATGGAAGAATGCAGAACTAAGATAAACCGCAGGCTTGTGACTTGGGATCGAGAAAAAAAACAACCCAACCACCCGCACACACTTTGACCTAAATCGTCCCACCGCAAGATCATAACAGGACGTTGATTTTGAAGATGTTTGCAGAACATAAGGGAAAGAGAAAGCAGAGGGGAGGTGTGGCGTTGGTTGGTCTGCGGGGAGTGGGATTGGGGCAGCGAGTGTTTATTGCGTTCACGTGGTTTGGATGGCGAAGCAAAGGTGAGAGGACGTCGCTGCATGTGATGGGAAAGTGAGTGACTCACAGGGGAAGTGTGTGCGCGCGTGTGTGTGTGTGTGTGCGATCTGAGCAACGTGCCAGCTTGACATTGCTGTTTGCGCAAAAAATGAAGACATTGAGATAACCAACTGCTAAGGAAAAAAAAACAAATCTCAATTTATTCCTTGTGTTCATTTTAAAGTGCAAACTTGACACATTACAGCAGGAATTTAAAAAAAAAAGAGTAGATTCCATGTAACACGTGCCTGTGTTAGTAAGTAAAAATTACAGACTAAAATCAAAATACATTAGTATTGGGATGATCAAAGGCACTGCTGCTACTATCGTTGTCAAACCCATACAAATACAGATCATTAAAAAAAAAAATCAATCCAAACCATAATTTAAAAAAACAAAACAATTACAAATGGAGAGGACGATTTACACATGGGGAGTGCTTGAAATGCTTGAGGCCTGTGGCAAATACCAGAAGAGTGAATGCAGCTACTGTGACTCTACAGTACATTTGGATCAGGGAAGGAAATCACAACATGATTCGCGCTTGTCACTGTGTTGGGGACGAGGCACTGAGGGTGTTCGTTGTTGGGTTTTTTGGCTTGGCCTCCAAAGTACGTGGGTTTAGTTTAGTGCTCCATACTTTTGACTTGGGTCTACTGTTTTAAAACAGTAACTCACTTTTAGTACTTTAATGGGACCTTTGAGGGGGGGGATAAAATATGGAATGTTTGACTGGAGTGACGGCTGGTGGTTAATCTGATGGACGTGATCAACACTGTCCAAAAAAAATAAAAAATAAAAACAGGCTACCGGTCCTGTAGCCTTCGTTTCTTCATGAAAAAGTCGGAAATGTTGTCAGCTCATTGAAATGATGAACCGCTGAAATGTAGATCAAATCGAAATGTCGCATCCAAGATGTTCTCAAAGAGGCTCACAGTGATGCCGCTCGCATGAGCGCAACTGCCTCGGCGGCCTGCAGAATTCTTCCACAGTGTGAACGCCGTGTGTTAGTGCAGTGATGCTGCATCACCACCTCCAGCCCTTGTTTCAAAAAAGAGAGAGAGGCAATTAACGTCGTCAAGTATCATCCCGTCAGGGTCCCAACACGATCCTGTCCTGAAGAGGAAGAGATGGTAGACGAGACCTTCTTCAGACAACTCGGTATATGAGCGTAGAGGGCGGCCACAGCAAGTGCTTTTTCCTTCTTCTTGCCACATTTCCATCAACAGAGAATTGGGCAACATCCTCCGTGCTAAAACAAATTATTTGAATGGGAAGGGGAAAAAAATGACCATTTTTTGACATTATTTGGTAGGTATGCTGTAATGTCGTATTATTCAGAGATCTGATGCCGCTTTGCCTAATCTGAACCATCATCGCATGACAGATAGAAGAAATCAGTTCTTTGGTACGCCACCATTTTCAAACTTCTTTGGAACTGATTGCATTTAAAGCTCAACTTTGGATTTGTGTTTCAAAACTTTACAAGCTTGAATCTGCTCTTTTGACCTGATCTCAACCTGCCTCGATTTTCGTCTTGACTGTGTCTCACCCAGTCAAAGACTTGGTCCCAACTGAATGGTTTCATCTCATCAAAGCCTCAGTCTTGACTTTCTTCACTTGACTTTCTTCACTGTCCAAATGCTCTATTCCTCAAAGCCTTGGCCTTACCTCTGTCTCAAAGTCTATCTCGAGCCCTCAAAACCTTGGTCTTGCCACCTCAAAGTCTTCGACTGTCTCAATGCCTCAAAGTGCTGGCTCTGACTCTGTCGGCAGCCCTCAAAACCTGTCTTGACTTGGTCTTGGCCCATCGGTGTTGGGTCTTAGCTCTGTCTTAATGCTTGGAAGACTTCCCTTAACCCTTTCATGCACCCTTAACCTGATACCATGGTAAGCTGTCCACTGTAGTAACCGCTGTCCCTGAAAGGGTTAAACTTTGTCTCAAGAGCTGGCAACCTTGGTCTGGAGTTGGACCTGGGACCTCAAAGTATTGGCCTTGACTTGGTCTCAGCCCTTCAAAATGTTGGGTCTTATCGCGGTCTCAACTCAAATATAACCATCTCACACAGTTTGTGGGTTTAAGTGCAGGCAGGCTCATGAATTTGGTTGATTACGACACCGTACTCTTTCTGGTGCAAGCAGGGATGCAAACAAAGTTCACTTTGTACAGTACAAATTAAGCACACTTTTAAATGAGGTTAATCACTCCTGATTTGCATTTGTTTTTGCTGAACTCCATCCGATGTGCATGATCAACACGGTTTTTACTCGACAATGCTTTCTCTTGTTCATCTGGAATTTGAAGGCTGTGGGATTTGACGTTTTCAGCCGCTGCGGTGGTTCCAGTTTGCCCCACAAATGGGGACGGCGGCCAACAGAA
The DNA here is from genome assembly GCA_026261675.1 of Hippocampus mohnikei. Classification (NCBI taxonomy): domain Eukaryota; kingdom Metazoa; phylum Chordata; class Actinopteri; order Syngnathiformes; family Syngnathidae; genus Hippocampus; species Hippocampus mohnikei. The sequence continues at coordinate 9,932,204 of JAKGUB010000106.1, read as the reverse complement.
ATACTTGGCGTGCTTGTGCGCTCGTACGACATATGGGTCAAGCCCAAGTTGATGGGGGAGCCTCAACACAGAGCCACATTAAATAACCCAAGAGCAAATAGAACATCAAATGGCTGTTGGATAGCGATGAACTTTCTGCCGGGCATCGATTTCAGGCAGGCTTATTTTGCACGCAGCGAGCTGCAAGAAAAACCACATGGATTCTGAGACTGGTCGTTGGAACTTTACGTGTGGATTGAGTAGAATGTTAAAAGTGTGCTCGCAGTCCCACAGCGGTGAAGGTCAGAGTGAGGAGGAGGTGGGCAGAGGACATAGATGTATTCATCTAAAGCCGGCGGGTTTAGTGGGCATCCAGTTATGGGGGGGCTGCCATACAGTACGACATCGGCCTTGACTGGTCCATACAAGAATGAATGGGAACTACGGAGAGAAGCTTTGACATCGATGCAATCAAAGACGTTGAAAGTCACCTTCATGAGTAGGCGCTTTCCAAATCTCAATAATACAGTCAGCTCCACAGAGTCTGATTAAACGCTGTAATCCTGTACTCATCCTTTGAATATGTTAGAGAAGAACAACTGTCCGGTATCTGTGGAATCATTAACTGTGAGAAGAACCACATATGGGAAATACAGTATTAAACAGTGACCGTCTCTCTCAAGTCAAGTCAACTGTATTTATAGAGCACTTTCAAACAGCCATCGCCGCATACAAAGTGCTGTACATGGAGCAATTTAACATATACAATAAACAGTAAAACAAATCGGTAATAAAGACAGTAGAAAGCACCAAACAGTAAAACCAAGAACAAATTTAAGTCATGCTGAGTCGAAAGCCAGAGAATACAAGTGACAAGTGGTCAAAGACAAGATGCCCCAATTACTCATAAATCACCAAAAGACCTATCAACTTCGTTACTATAAGATGACGTCAGTCCATAAGACACAATTATCCGAATGGCCTTTCAACAGTTAAAGTGCTGAGCCCATTTGAACTCTGTTGCTAACCAAAACAGCATCAGCTGCTAAGGTACAACATCAGGCTCTCAAATAAATGAAAAGTGTGAAGAGTAACCTGCACGGTGTGATATTAACTTGTGATATGTTGCGATGGCGGCATTGACAATTAAGTTGTTCAGCAGACTCTTTTCCTAGCGCTTGTCCACAACAGACATTTTTGTTAGCATTTAACTCCATTTTCTCGGGATATAAACCGTAATATGCAGGCGAAATTGCTAAAAAAAAATGTAAAGACAAATGAAAGACCTCGCCCATCTGTGGTTGACTAATTCTAATCCCAACTGTGGAAAGATGGTAGATGAGAGTGAGAGTGCGAGAGAGATACCTTTTGGGCTTGACAGCAATCTCTGAGTTGAAGCTAGACTCGACGCCATCTTTGCTTTCCAGCTCGCTCTCTTTGCTCTCGATCTCGTCCTCGCTGACGATGGGTCCGTTGTCGCTGATGGGCGTCTGGAAGTCGTCGTCGGGAAGGGGAGGGTAGCTGTACTTGAACAGGTCCTGGAAAGGGGACACCGGGGAGGAGCTTGTGTCATTGCAAGAGATCGTTTTGAATTGAAAGGAAAATAATACCTCAGTTTTGAATGACACATTGCTGTGGTCTGACGATCGGTGATAATACTTGAAGTATTGCAATGATTCATGTAATCGGACATGGCTAGTACATATGAATATTAAAGCAATCATGAAATCGTGCATGTGTCCCTGAATGAATGTTATTTCTCTGCTTTATACAACACAAAATGTCTTCTTGTGCAATTGACACTTTTGCAACATACCATTCCACCCATGTGAGGCGGGAGGTACTCTGGGTCGATGTAGGACTGGAGTTCCGATCTGGATGCAAATTTAAGCTTGCTGATGGCCTCCGGACCCAACCACGTCTTGACGATCTTCCACGCGGCTAACATGAGGGAGAAAGAGGGGCCGGTGGGTTTCAGGGTTGAAATGTTGACACTGAAGACACTGGGGCTGACTGACTATCTCACCATTCATGATCCAGGGCATCTCCACAATAATCATCTTGGCTGAAATCACACAATGATGACATTTGAACTCAAATACGCACAAAACAAAGTGAGAAATGTGAAAAATGGAAGGTTTTACTTACAGAGCAACTTGGGATAATATACTTTGAAGCAATTGACAACATACTTCACAAAGTCCATGTCCTGCAACAAAGGGAGACTTTAATCATTGTTGTATTTCTATGCGGCATCATAAAAGCGTCTTTTGGATAGTTGGCAATGTAGTCACATTTCCACAAGTATCCACACTTACATGTTTATAAAACATAACTAATAAGATCCAGTTCAGAGCCTTTAAAATGTTTTTTTTTTAAACGACATTTTACGTGTACAAACTACATTGCCGTGTCTTAGAAGAGCAATTTGTGTGCCAAACCAAACAGCATTGTCCATATATGTAGAAATAATAGTAATAACGTTGCCTTCATTACTGTAATATTCTGCAAAAGCAAGGTCTTCATAGACCTTTTTTGCATGGGAATTTTAACATTCACTTTTTTTGGTGTGATGCTACAATAAAAATACCTGAATTTGACATGTCGCTGTGTTTTCATTGGGTGGGTCTAACACTAAAATACAATTACTGTATGTCTGCCTACTCCCCCCTTGCGCCCTGACTGGGCTCCACAATTGGCAGGAGCCCTCATTGCTATGCAGCCGACGCGCTCCTCGGCCTTAACAAGATCATACTGAACAAGCGATGCGCCGGCTCAAGCTGAGGCTCTGCTTTCCGATTGGATTTTCCAAGCTCCTCATTTCGTATGCACGCCAAATAGCGTCTTCTGTTTCTCTTTCTATGCATCTTGCTGCTTTAGGTCTGAAACTCGTTTGTTCGCTTGGAGGAACTGTGTGCGGGAGCTCGCTCACGTCTGTGACACGGAGCGTCCATGGATTAGAACCCCCCCCCCGGAATTGACCAACGGGATTTAAAGGTTATTTTAATCTCCAAAGAGTAAAACCACTGAAGATCGTCAGTCCCCGCGAGCACAAAGCATGGAAGAAGATGACGCCTTTCCAGCATTTAACTGGCTTGAACCTATTTCCCACAATCTGAATAAAACCTCTAAAACAAAACTTACTATATTGGACAGGCCAGACTCTGACATGTCAAAAATGACCGTCAAGGGCATCCCGGGTTCTTTCTTGACATTTCGCTCCAGCCAGAAAGCCACGTACTTTTTCTTGTCGATGATTGTTTTCGCATCCTTCACATGCAGCTTAACCTTAAACCAGACTGGGGAACAGTAAGCAGAGGCCAACTTTATTATCCGTGATTTGCATGAAATATCTTTTTGTTATTCCAACAAAAAGGTGAAAGGAAAACAGCTCAAGTGTCATACATACAGAGCTTGTTGCCTTCTTTGTCGTATCCATGGAGGAACACTGCCCCGGTCTCAAACATCCACCTGGGGATTGAGCTCTCCGACAGATCTGAGGGAGGAAAACAATTCTGTCAAACAATTACTCCACAAGGGTAAGGAAAGCGCAACACTCTGTCTCAACTGCCTGAATCCACCAGTTGTCATGCTTTGAAGGGTTTTTTTTTAAAGGGGTGTGAAACCTCAAACTGTAGAGGAAGGAACTAAAACTAGCCTGACAAGTTGACTTCACTGAGATCACAAGTGAGTGAAGAATGAGTGTTTGATTTCAAGGGTGAATAACAATCACTTATGAATGATATCCAAACCTCTTCGGCATCGATCTTTAAATCACATTCCGGTCAACAAAAAGGCCTGAAAATTTTCATTTGCCGGATTAAAGACTTCCCCGGAGCAAAGGCAACCCTCGGGACATTTAGACAGCGGGTTTTGTTGTTAGAGGCTGCCCATTCAGGATGTTTAACGCACAATGAAACTCTTGTGTGTAGAGGCTCATCTCTGAGAAACAGCGAGAAAGGCGCTGATCTGACAACCATCGACCGAGGTGACATCAACAGACCCATTGATGGGCAGCGTTGAACCACCCCAGCTTCCCTCACCGTTCACGCCGTACTCTTTCCTCCACTGGAAACTCTCATCAATCATTTTCAAGGCGTCGTCCACCACGTAGAGTCGCCACATCAGGTAGCCCTCCACCATAGAGTTGTCCTTCTGCAGTCTGTCCACATCTCTTTGGTCATATTTGTCTGATGAATCTGACATTTAAATGGACAATTTTAACTCCACAAGCTGTGTTAATCATCTGGCAGATAATGCACAAATGTACTCAAGATATTACACAAGTGCTTCACGAAATATGTAGCATACATGAGTGTAGGGAACTCCCAGTGTACCGTACATCTATTTGTGCAAGTGACGTACACTGAAAGGCAAAACAAAATGCTTTTCCGCTGGATGAAAGAAGGCGCATATATATGTTTCTTGGCTCCCAAAAATATTGGGAAGCACTGAAAATAATTGTTATTTAAAGCAAAGGGGCCATTTGAGTTTTTATTTTAAAAAAGTCCCTCGTTTTTGTTTTGTTTTAAGAATTAGATGAAATATATTGACCATAACATCTCTCTTTTTCGCTAATGGATGCTACAGCTTCTTGTTGCTTTCAAATAGCTTGTAGCAGACGTGTGCATATTGCAGCATGTCGTATTTGATCCACTGGTGAAAAGGACACTTTGATTCGCTCCTTTCATCTATAACTGCTTCAGACAACAAAGTGTATGCAGGAAAGTGGTTAGATTGCACGATTGTCTGTGTCTAATGTGTTGTCTTGCATTATTATTTTGTCATTTTATGTTAAGTTTTCTTTTGATGGCGGCGCGGACACCCGCAGCGGCTCCTCTTGTTTTATGTTGTCTTGAGAGGGAAGAAAATTCATCTGCACATTTGACAATAAAGTTGTACTTGACTTGACATTGGGGCGAGCATAATTGTAGACTGAGTGAAGTAAGGGCGTGTGGCCAGTGGCCACCGTTAGTTAGCTGTTCATTTGAAGCTTATCTGGACTCTTCGTTCAGTCATGATACGATCACCGTGGTGTTTTGCCATGCTTACATCGTAGGCACATAAGCACGGATAGTTCACATGTAATAGCTGGTTTATGTATGCAAACAAGGGTAACGTGGTGTGAAAGATTAGGCAAATGACTAAGTGAAAGACCATCACTCCCTTACCTTTGAGGAATTCATTGTTGAATCTCTCTCTCGTCTGCTCAATTTTCTCTTCAATGCCCTGCCACATTAGAGTTTGTAGAAGTTTAGTCACGCGTTCAAAAAGCAAAACAAAATTGGACTCTACGCTTCATCTTCACATTTCACTGTTGGAATACCTGCTCTCCTTTAAGTTGGTCAAGTTCAGCCATGTTCAACTGTCACCGGCGCGTTTCCTTCACTCGAATAGTTCCTCGTTAGCTCATTCCCCGAGCTGCAGTTTGGATGAATCACCTTACAGTGGGCAACTGACGCCCCGTCGAAGCCATTTTGGGTCAGCTCGTTGGCCACTCCTCTTCGCTTTGTTGTTGCTTTGAGACGGGACAAAGGAAGGAAGGAGTGTGTCGTTGTGTTCGAGATTTAAAAAAATACATAAATAAGCGAGGAATCAATCGCTTACGAGGCCCGTGCGTTTTCGCCTGGTAGCGCCAACGGAGTGCAAACCAGTTAGCTTAAGCCGGTGAGCACACCTCTGTTGACAAAACGCAACTCCCACAATGCACTTGGTCTGACATGTGAGGCACTTCCGGGTTGGCGCGCGCTTTCGAGTGACACGAGCCAGAAAGAAAGTCACTAAAACTATAAACACGAGAATCACATTATAAACCCAGTGGGAATTACATCACTCATGCATCTCGTGGTTGTTTAAATGCATCATGAAGAGCGCCATTTCGGCTTCGAACCAACTCTCGTTTTGTGGTAAGATAATCACATTTAATCACGCCTTGAGTGACAATCGAGTGATAAGCGAGTTGACGTGCCGTGGCTTTTCTTTCCAACCGGAGCAAGCGGTGTTCCTGCAGACATCACAAGGAGCGGCTGTCATCAGCCACCAAAGTGCAGCACGCGTGGACGCCTTCATAAAGTCCAAAAGCGTCTTGTGTGTTCATAGTAGGACCACCGCGCCGTGTGTCCTTGTGGCAAAAAGGAACAAGAAGGCGGACTTTTTTCTCTATAAACTTTTTACTATAAGTGGAGAAAACCAGCTGGAGCCCTGCGTTGAATTCTCACTCCCTTACAAGCCAAGTGGGGACGTTTGCATCCTCCAGGGACCGACAGTGTTGTGGACACATGCTGATGCTGTGTTTCATGCATCAAGTGATTCAGGAGGGATCAAACGGGTGCCCCTACAACTGTCCCACTGTCTTATTGGTGAGCTTCCCCTCCATAAGAGACAAGTGTTCATACTTGGACAACAACAGTGCTCCACTCAGCAGACTGTGGCGTATTTGCTTGGGAGCGGTCTCACCTTTGACGGCGCTGTGATTTTACCTCCCCCTTATATTTGCATCACTAAGTGCATTTCCGTGCTGTCAGCCCACCAAGCAGGCAGCCTGCTACGCTGCACTGTGCTTGCAGCCACTGCCAATCAACAACTGGTTTATTTGAAGAACGGCGTGGTGGAAGACACATGCGCACTCCCGTTCGAAAAACCTGAAGACATACGGGTGGTCTACACCGGAAGAAATGGAGTCATCTTTGTTATATCTTTCGACGGGGGCCATGTGTGTGCTGTGTGGAAGGATACATTTCAAGTACGTACGAGCCGCATGTGCTGCCTTCAAGTTATCTCGCGCAGTGGCGATGCACTATTCATTTTCTATAGCGCTTATCCTAATTACTGTGGCCAGTGAGCTGGAGCCTATCCCAGTTGACCTTGGCGACCAGACCTGGAATCTGGGAAAGAGGTTGGGTACAACTTAAGAACAAGGAGGCAGACGCACTAACTAACAGTCTACAGTTTGGCAGACACCGTCTCTACCACCTGAACCACACAAGCCCCAAAAAGTGCATGATAGGTTAATTGAAGACTAGGCTCTAGCTCACTCATGAGCCGAATGAGGAGAAGTGCTTTTGAAAAGGGATTGATGGCGAATCGCATCTTGTATTGAAAGTGATGTTCGTGTCTTGTTTCAACTGATGCATTCATTGCAATGTGGTTTGTCTGAATTTTCTTTTGCAGATAGCCGCCCAGTGGTCAAATGTGTTCTCTGTGCACGTGGATGACTACCTCGGATGCGGTACAGAGCAGATATTGTTGATTTTTAAGGATGATTGCGTATCGGGGCAGCCGCCGAACATTTCATCATAACTGACCTCTGCGGGATCTCTTTTTCTGTAAGGAAAACCGAATCAGTCATTGCTGCTTGATTGCTAAAATGTACCTTAACGAAGTTAAAGTAGATTTTTTTTCTCACCCCGCTATTTATAGCAGTCCATTACAAAATGAGACTCAGCAGTTCCTTGTGACAACAGGGCTGTAATGGGTAGAACCCCCAAAAAGTTTCAAATGACACCAAAATCCTCTCTGCCCTTTGATTTGTTGTTTACCGTCCCTGTTGTTGCCTCACAGTTTTGTTTTCGAAGGTCTGTTAGCGGACCACATTCCGGAAGGCTCTTTGGATAAGGACCACAGAACCCAAGTCACATTGAAAGTTTTGAAAGAAACCATGAAAAAAAATTGTCACTTAATCTCAAGAATGGCAACCTGTTGCAATTTTAGCGTGGCGAGCACAGCGGCGCAACGGTGAAGACGCCCCCTCCACCAGCGAACCAACTCCTCACAATTCAAGCTTTGGAGTCCAGACTGCAGGTGACATACAAAAAAAAAAAAAAAATCACTGCTGAAGTTGCAATCCCGACATCACATTTTTGTCTTTTGACTTCCGCTCTCATGTGACTGTCATCCGTCTCTCTAGAGTGGACTGAGTGTGCTGCAAGAGCTTCAAGGAGAAGTGAGAGTGAAGGACAGAGTTGTGCAGCAGTCCGTGCGAGCGCTCACTGATGTGGTCCAGCATCGAGAGCCGAAGCTCACACAGCCAGAGCAGGTAATACGCAGGTGTCCGTACAAAGATCACACTTGTAGGGGTTGTCACTATTTAATGTCTCACCCCGCCCCCTTTTTTTGTTTGTTTTGTTTGACTTTTAGTTCAACATGAATTTGTACCCCCGCTTTTGAGTAATTTGCCTTTGAAGGCCGCACTGTAAACGATATCTTGAATCAGTGAGGTTTTAGTCCCTCCCGCTGCCAGCCCACCCTAATCATTAGATTCGCGCTTCCACCTGGTCACTCATATTGATAAGTTACGACAGTCGGTGTTTGTCACGCCGCCACAGACAGCGAGGGAAAAGATGAGGCAAAATGTCACAAAGTCTTGTTGCCAACTTGCAGCAGCGCAGCAAAATGTTGATTCTTGCTGAAATGTAAAAGGTCGCTCCCCCCCCAGCCCCCTGCACCAACCCCTTCGTGTACCCTAATTGTCTCTTGTTGGCATCTAAACTCCAAACCGCCTTTGCTGTCACGGCTGTCTTACCCTTGTCGTCAGTCATTATCGTTTTTCTTTCCAGGAAGCACTCGTCGCTCTTTGGGAGAGTGATGACGAGTCAAAGGACGAGGCCGCTGATGACGAGACCCAAGCCGTGGCAGCGGTGCCCTGCAGACCTCACGTTGACAAGCTGTGGCATCGCGTCGTCGACGCACGAATGGTGGTGGGAGTGATACTTGCTGCCGGCGGCTCAGTGTAATTTCCTTTCATTGTCAAATCCCATCAGAGAGCGATTGATTTCATCTGTTGATTTGGGTTGAAGTTTGCTGCAACTGTATCATTTTGACAGTTGCTTCTAATCTTTTTGCTCACCCAAAATAGCTTCTCACTTTCACGCAGTGCAGTACAGTTTGGTTGCAGGTGTTGAACATTTATTTTTTCTTTCAGGGCCAAGTCGCTTTGAATATTTTTTTTTCCCCCTACTAAACAAAATCACTATTTAAAAATGAATTTTATATTATCGTTGTTAGGTGTTTACATTTGATTTTCAATGTTAAACTAGAAACTGGAAATTTGAGGAGGCGCCGAATACTTTCATACAGCATTGTAGAGTGGCACCTCCAGTCGAATGAATGCCCTGACAGTTTTAACAATAAAATAATAATAACATGTTCTAAAAATCAAATTACTATCTTGAGCTCAGTGATTGGTGGGGTTCTCAAATGTTTCCTGAAGATCATTAATGTGATACGTTCCCAAATGTTTTCAACTTAGGAAAGGCGTGTTAAAATGTTCCTTTAAAATGTCCACTTCCTCCTAATATCGTGGTTTGGCACGCTAATAAATATCCACGGATGACTATGACTGAATTCTTGTCAAATGACAACTTTTCTTTTGAAAAGTAAGAAATAAAACCCCCCGTGAAGTGAACTCGGAGTACTGCACATATTTGAATAACAATTGATGTCAAAATGTGCAATGACTCCGTTTAGGCGCAAGTCAGCCCATTGTACAGTTTCACCTACAATATGAGCTGAAGTTTTACATTCAACACATCTGTTCGCAAACAGGATGTCGTAGATAAAGTATAATTCATAATTATTGGTTGCCTGCAGTCTTATGTGAATTTGAGACGAATGCAGGTGGTTGCTATGGCAACAACCCCCCCCTGTGAAATAACCTGACATTGTCCTTTTGTGGGAGCAATCTGATATCGCCCGCCACCTGTTCCGGCACATGTAGAGAAATCTATTGCCTCAGGAGTCATTGCAATTTCTGATGTATTCTCACCATCTGGAATGTTGTTGTTAATCACTAGCTTGTATTTCTACGCACACACACACACACACACACATCTGCGCGACTGTCCCTATGATGTCAGCGGTCCTTAGCGTTGTACTATTTTTGTTCCAGACCAGCGGTCGGCACGAGCTTATCCATCTTGACAGAGGCGGGCCACGGCTCCACGCCCGCAGTCATCCAAACCCAAAGCCAAGCGCTGTGGCTCCCCGCGCTCGGTCCCTCACCCTCCGCCTCCTCCTTCTCGGCCGCCACCTTCCCTGAGCCGGCAGCCAAAAGAAGCAAGTGGCACGACGCGGGCGGCCCGAATGATCTCAACACGGCCAGACTCGCCGTGACTGCCGTGACCAGGCTGGCACCTCTGCTGAACTCTGGCTGTGTCAAGTGCAATGTCATGCTCCATTACGCCCCGAGACGAGACGCTTCAGTCCTCGCCGGTGTTCCGACACCGATTGTCTTCCATTGTGGTCAACTCACTGTCGACATCCACACAGACTTCAAAATTCAACTGTTGAACAACCCTGAGCTTAAAACAGGTAAATTGCAATGAGATTTGAATTGTTAGTAGGGTGACGCTAAAAATTCAACTCTTAATCCCTCTATCATGACTTTGGCCCTTGTACAATACAAGTTTTTTTTTTCATCTTGTAGTATTGTTACTTTCTTGTGAAAAAGACTCCATTCGCATTAATAAAAATTCACCTATGGAATATTTTCATACTTGATTACTAAAATCGTGCATTTTTTTCACCTTGTAAAAGGAGACATTTTCTTTGTAAAAAAATGTCACCATTATTTTTAACATTGTATTATAGCATGGCCACTTCCGCTCTTCCATTAATACCATATTGACCATTCCTTTTGTTATTTTATTTATTTATTTGACCCCAGACGAGGCTCAAGAGGACTTGCTGTGTCTGCTGGCGGTGCTAGACCACTGGGTCTTCCGCATAGACTCTCCCAATCATAGCTTGGGTGATATTGACGGCTGGCTGCAGAGGAGAGTGGGCTGTAAGAGGGTAGAAGTGAGCCCTCAGCATCGAATGTTTGCTTCTCATGGACTCTCTTCTCTCTCGCTGCTGTGCTGGCGGCGTATCAGTCCGTTCCACGGGGAACTGGCGGTCCACTCGAGGTGAGAAGTGTGCATTTGTGGTGCCAAAAGCAGAGCACTCTGGCTGGCAAGGAGTTTATGTGAATCGAGGAAAAGTACTTTGGAACGTTTGTGTGGTCTACCTGTTTGATCGTTTTGTAAAAGAAATGGGGAAAGAAAGTGACGAAATAACTGATTTTTAAAATAGATGGAGGGGGAGGGCAGTAAAGTAACTATCATCCATCTATCCATCAAGCTCAGGGGTCACCAATACCCCCAAAAAACTGAAATAAACATCAACCGGTATTTCATGGAAATTCACTTAATGCAGGGTATCACCCATGAAAAGTGAGGAAACACTATTTTTTATCCTCTCTGCATCATTACTGCAGCTCACTGAGCTTTTGTGACCATCTTCTTTATGTGCATGATTTCTTCATGGTATCCTGGTAGCCAACGTGTGCGCACCAGAAGGCGCTGCTCAGTGAAACAGCCAATCACATGGCACACAGACGAACAACCACCCGCGCCCACACTCACACCTAGGGACAATTTTGAGTGTTCAATCAGACTGTCATGAATGTTTTTGGAATGTGGGAGGAAACCAGAATACCCAGAGAAAACCCACGCAGGCCCAGGGAGAACATGCAAACCCCACGCAGGGAGGCCGGAGCTGGAATTGAACCTCTCCACTGTGAGGTCGATGCGCTAATCACTGGACGACCGGGCCATCCCAAACTGTTTATTTTTTTATTCTAAATATATATTTTACAGTACGATGAAATACATGTTTTAAGAAAAAATGGATATTACCGAAATTTGCGTGGGGGATGCTGGAATGGACAAATGGTGTTTCTATTCATATCAGTGGCGAAAACTGATTTGAGATGTGAATTGTATTGAGCTATTAGCTTGGTCGCGGAACAATTGAAACTTGTAAGTCAAGTCACAACTGGACTTTTATGGCAGGAGGGGCCAGGTTTCAAGAATAAGTCTGTAAATAGGTGAAATGACAAGTTATAAATCGGGAAACACTGTCAGTCATATCGTCACTTTTACCTCGAGAGCTCCATCACTGTATTTTGTTTTCAAAGTTTGTTATGCCACATAAAATAAAAACTGAGCGGATTGTATTCATATGAGTTCACCATCAATGGTTTGTAACAGGCTCTGTTGCTCTTTGGCAGCCAATTGCAGATGCTCCAGCATCTGGATGTCCTGCTAGGTTACCTCCCAGCATCCTGCTCCATCCAGCCCATCCGCGGCCTAAGAGGAGAGGGGTCATCTGAGGTACTGGCTTTGGCTTTGGAGAAGGAAGTGGCGTCACTACGGGAGTTTGTGTCACCACTGCTGCGCGGGGAGCAGGAAGGCGAGGGGAGGGCGACGGGGTCCAAGGAGATCCCCGAACCGAGCACGCCGGAAGGCCTCCAGAGGTGTCGACTCGCCTGGCAACGGGACGCGGAGAGGAGTATCCGGAATTTAAACCCACGTGTGGATGTGAAAAGGTATCGCGAGTTTATTCAAAAGCTGACTGATGCCCAACTTGATGGGGATTTAGCAGCTCTCATGGAGACTCAGATGAAATAATGCTATTTCTGCTGGGGGGAAAAAAAATCTTATTTGGCCTCCAAGAGCAAACTGATGCTGACTTGATTCCATTTTATTATCACATCCTGTCTCCGCTTGAGCATATTTCCACTTGATCACCTCCGAGGTGCCATCGCTGCAATCTGCTGCACACCGCTCGTCTTAATCCTCCAGACTTTGTGTCCTCACGCTATTTGTTGATGCTCTCTAGTTTCACCCCGAAGTGAGAAATGTCGGTGGGAGGGTGGCGGAATTGCACAAGGGAAAGCTTTTACTGGTTCTTCCACCTCACGGTTCAATCGTTTTCTTTCTGGTGACACGATGCAGTTTCATGTACGATGCTGCTGTGAAATTGCACACGATGTCTTCAGATTGACCGGACCAGAAGTCTATCATAAACTGACCAAACGGGACTCATACAAATACTGTATATGTCTGTATTTTCTCTACCCAAGCCTCATGTCTCACTATTTTTTTCACCTAACAGAATGATTTTGAAAATAATGTCACATTTTGTATCAGCGTATTTTTTGAAATATCATAGCCGAGAAAAAAAAGAAGCACAATACTAGGAAGTTATTTTAGATGGCAATGGGGTGGGGGGGTTGTACATTTGCTGGGAAAGTGCATTTGACTCCAGGGGAATTTCTTCGTCGGGGAAACCTTGCAGTTCGGACTAGAAATAGTTCTTTTGTGACGAGTTCTGGAACCTTTCTGACGCACTTTGTAAGAGTAGAAGAGATGATCAAAGCCGTGGCAGCCAAGCCTGTTTTTCACAATAGTAGCTTGTTAGTGTTATGGGCGCTGAGACAAGTTCTGAGGGCTGCATATCCTTTGCCACTTCAAACCTCTTGGGAAGACACCCCCCCCCCACCCACCCTCAATATTCAACTGGTTGTACCGTCCTAATTTTCCCACGGTCGTTTATTTTTAATTGACTGCACTTTTCATGTTGAGCCACAATAGCGTTCATCTTAAATAATGTACAGGCGCGACAAACAATTTGCTCTCAATCTCTCCTTGGCCTTCTCGATTGGTTGCTGTTGCCATGGCAACTCATTTCTCACCTCTCCTTGCTCACAAAGCCCCCCCCTCCCTCCGTACACCAAAGTTGTTTCGATCCTCAACGCAATTAGCAGCTGAAACAAATTTTTCTTTCAGGCGCTGTCACATGCCGTAATGACTCTACCCCCTCCCCCTCGCTTTACATAATTCAAAAAATATTAATGGGCTGTTATGTAAACTTGGAATTGATTGGTTTTCTACATGAGGATTAATGTTATTGATTAGTGTACAATTCCTGTCATTTGGGCCGGGTGACTCACGCAGGCTTGCATATTTATGCTCCAAGACTTTGTCGTATTTGCAGGGCTGCATAAAATCGTGCCGTTCCAAGGAGTTAATCTGCCCCTATAAAGAGCTGCACTCACCTGTCTCCTTATGCGTTGTATATGCTGTATAATCACGGCTTTTGGCCAAGCACATCGCAACATATTTATGAGCCTTTTTTTTTTTTTTTTTAACACCAAATGGGCATTCTGCTGTTTTTGCAACCAGACGCGGGGGATTTTCCATTCCGATCATACTTGAACCGGCACAATGGTGAAGGTCCATTATTATGCATTGGAGGAAACCCACCGTCAGATAATATCCACACTACCCCAGGCCACGCAGTCATCCATGGCTCGCGTCATCACCTCGGTGAGATGAGAGTTTTTATCGGACCCGCCATCGGGCCAAAGCAGCATTTGTCTGTTATTTTCTGCTGAGATCTCATATGACAGAAAAGCAATATAAAGTGTATCTTTTTTTTTTTCATAAATGCATATGGTTGAGCTGACCTTCTATGAGGCGAGAGAAAAATGAAGCAAATGTGGTGCAGTTCTGTTTATTGACGTTCAGGCTGATAAATAAACATTTTCAATAGGAGCGTTCAAAGAGAGAGTTCCTCAGATCCATTAGCAGTTCTATAGAATACGTGCCAGACAGTTTCGGTGTCGTCCTTTACGCCCACTGCCGCAGCTCTCTGCGGTACAGAACTGTACATCTCCATCCGACAATGTCAAAAGGTACACGGCCGTTGCGAGACGAGTATACAGAAAGGTCATTTATTTTTCAAATAACCAAGCTTTCCTTCAGTTATAGTTCATTGGACTAACGCTACAAAAAAAAGAAAAGAAAGATATCTGGTGCTTTAATTGGACTATGTTACACCCAAAATGTCTTTTGAAACTGGAAAATAGCTTGTTAAGAGTTCCCTAAAGTTTTTCAGTTCCAGATTCAAAGTAGAAACTTGGTTCCTTCCTGGCACCCAAACTTACAAAAATGATGACATGTACACATCGGTCAAAAATAAATTGTGTGCCTTCTTAGTGATCAGTGGATGAGTATTTTATACTCATTGTCCTGGGCACAGTAAAAATAAATACATAAATAAATAAATATAAAATAATACTTACTGTCATAGGGTCCAAATTTGGAAAGCCCCGCTCTATTCAGTGCGTCGCAAAAGTCACGATGCACTTCCTTTTGTTCGAATTGGCTTAGCGAGACCATCAGCCTTTGACAAGTTTAGGTGTTGCACTTTGAAACTGACCCTGAAATCATGTCTTTCCAAACACTCACAAGCTTGCAAAAAAAAAAGGAAAAGGAAAAAAAAAATCCCATGATCACCAAGCAGTAACGATCCCTTCCCCTCTCTCTCCATTTTTCTTTTTCATTGTCAGAAATCAGTAAGCCGACCACTTTTGACAGGTTGCGGTGGTGCGGTACCTAAAGGTTGGTGCTACTTTCCAATCTGTTGTAAAATAGGAAGTAGCATCATATCTCAAAGAAATGTTGGTTGTCCCCCATCCTTTTTGAATATTTTTTTTTGTGTTCTCCTGATGATGATGTCACACTATTTTTGTAGCCAAAGCCTAACCCCTGAAGTGAAGATCCAAGGGAATTCAAGATGTATTAACCTGGTAAGACCCCTTTTAATCAGGAGATCCTTGAATTATTACAAACGCACATCCGTAATATAACATGGCCGCATGTGCTTTTGCGTCTTCCATATAATACATCTTACTCTTTCCGGTATACCGTCTTTAAAGGAAGTGTTGTGACAGTCATAGGGTATAAAACAAATCCCTTTCGATGAGAAGTTCGTCCCGTGGCAACCTGGAGAAGTCTCAGAGTCTCAAACGAAGCTACCGCACAGTTACAAATTGTATCTTAGTTGTACAGACCTCAAGGCAAAGAAGGGTTAGAAAAAGATTTGGTCCACCGTAACCGGAATGCTACTAAACCTCGAGTCCCCCCCGCCTGCCCAGCCCCCCACAGTTTTCCCTAATTCAGTATTTGCAGCCGTACAACCTGAACATTCCCGTAAGGTTGACGAACATGAGACTTTTTATCCCTGAAAGAACATCTCTTGGCAGCGCTCCTCAATGATCTGAAGTCTGAGAAACAAGCAGAAGAGCGAAGTTGTTACTTTTTGTCGACGTCCTCGTGCCTGATGATCTTGTAGGTGATCCAGTAAAAGACGTTGAAGATGAGGAAGGCCAGAGGGAAGGCGGCTCGAGAGATGGTGTCGATCCTCTTGGCTCGGTCCACAAACTTCTTCTTCATGTTGTCAGTGTCTTTGGGGCCGGATGGTTGAGGGTTTGCGGCCGGAGCAGCGTTCTTAACAGCTGAGCCTTCCTTGCTCGGCAGACACTGGTTCATATTGTAGCCAGCGAAATTAAAGCGTCCGTCACGCATGTCTTCATCCTGAAAAAACAAACAAACAAAAGAAAAAGGTGGACACAGTAAACCTCGGGTGGCATAAAATACTAAAAGAGGGAGGTTAGGGCAAGTTGAGAGATGCAAAGCAATGGAATTGTAAAGACATTTGAGTTTCAGATCGAAAGATAAATACTTTTGTTTAAAACTGATAATTTCTTATTCATTTTAAAATATTTATCATGTAACAGGAGTGCTCCACACGTTTCCACGCCATTCCCAAACGGGGTTTTGAACCGAATGCTTGCCACTGCCGCGCCTGACATCATGTTGTCCTCCTTTTTCAGCAGCAAACTACTCGAGACAAATTAAGTTGTGCACTCCCCATCTTGCCTAAAATGCAAACGTTGAATCAATTCGACTCAATCGACCAAAATTGAAACTGGTTTCAATTGATCACTTCAATCAATATAATTTCAACATCTTTGCATGTACAGGATATGCTAGTAATGGTAATTAATCCCAAACTATTTTACGCATCTTTGAAGTAGCCTTAAGGAGCTAGCTTAAGTAGCCTTAAGCTAGCCTTAAGGAGCTAGCTTAAGTAGCCTTAAGCTAGCTCCTTAAGGCTACTTAAGCTAGCTAGCTCCTTAAGGCTACTTCAAAGATGTGTAAAATAGTTTGAGATTAATTTAATGAAATGATAAGAATATGTAGGACAGGTGGAGACACTTTGTTGTCAATTTACTTTTCCCATCGGCTTAAATCCCCAAACACCAACGGTAAACAGAATAGAAATCCAAATGTTGTTCAGCAATCTCACTGTTGACAATGCGTTTCTTATCTTTATAGCCCCAATGTGCCTGCGCAAACTTCAGTAAACAAGCGAGGTTGAGAGTCTACCTTGTGATTCTTCCTTTGTCTTCGCCTCAAGCGGAGGAACTCTTTCTGTTGCCTGGAGACGAAATTAACCCCGGCATATTCGAGCAATGCCGCAAATACAAAGAGCAGGCACACCGCCATCCAGATGTCAATGGCTTTCACGTAGGAGACCTGCGGGCAGCGGGAAACATTTTTTAATTCCGACTTCTCTGGTCGGCCAGAGGATCGATTATGCTTTGGCATAAAAAGAAGTCTTACCTGCCATGATTTTTCGAAATGAATCACATCGGGTCATACTCTACGTTTGTCTTGCTTATGCACACCTAACTAGAGAAGCGGTTCGTGCGGCATTGATGTTTGTGTGACAATAAACGCGCCGGGGACGATAATAACCGCCTCAGCCACGAACAATCACTGGATGTTGATACCGCCTCGTCCTCGTCGCGAGGAAGATGAAAGCTGTACGTCAGCGTCACCTCGCCGATTTAGCACGCGGAACGCCGCAACTCGGCTTTATGAGACCACTCGAGCGCGCCGGCTTCCTGCTTTCACGAGTGGCGCCTCGCCAAGGCCTCATTTGAAATATTTATCACCACCACGTGCCTTTCATGTTCGAGACCGTCGACGTGTTTGATGAGCTGTCCCCCGCTCGTACAAACAAAGACTAATCACTTCATGGATCCTCAATATGTGCCTCCCTCATGCATTTACTGTGAGCAACAATGAACAATTTCCAGGCGCATTTAGAAGCGAGATATGCACGAGTCCCCTGGCAGAATGCTGCCTTTAAAAGCCCCGTCTTCGGTCAAATTGGAAAAACACTGTGATCTCTCAGCACGGTGCGCCTCACACTTTGCTTGAAAAAGTACAAAGGGAAGAATTCGTCGAGAGGCAGTTGATAGAAACTGTACAGGTAACTGCAAGTGCACTGGCGATTAGCATGACTTTCTCATTAGCTTCCCTTTTATTTCGAAAGTAACTTGCGTTGTGCGCTTGGGATGGAAACTCTGTTCTTGTGCTCAATTGGAGCTGGCTAAGACTGAAGATAACTGCAATGCCGGCGCAAAAGCCTCATTAAAGCAAAACCGCTTTACCACGGCCGTAACATTACATCACATTCGTACTGGGGAAAAATTACAAATCCTAAAAAGTCATTTTTTTCCCAAAATTTATCATTTTTGACAGTTAACAATTGTGAATGCTTTAATACGTGATGAAAAGCACCACTGATGTCATCTATCACCCCAACTGCAGCGTCCGACATTTAACGGAAGGTCATTCGTAGATTGCCAGACATCCGGGTCACGATAATCCACAAAAGTTGAATCGTCTGCCGCGGTGCAACGATTATCTGCACCAACTGCGCAGCCGTCATAGTATATTCTATTGCACCACGGATGTCTGCTCAATGACTCTGCACATTGTCGCCCGGTGATACTACTGCACGACGCTGCCCTTATATTATGGAAAGTCTTTCCATACTTATATGTCATGTCTTGGTTAATCGTAGTTTGATTGTTATTGCGACACTAGTGTAGCCTATACTACCAGAGATAAATTCTGTCTCTGTGTTCAACATTCTTTGCCAATCAAGATGACTCTGATTGAAGCCAACAGGACTCCGAAGAGTAGATGAAAACATTTCAACTTTCATCCAACTTGGTGAGGAAGTGGAGCGTGAGCCTTTGGAGAATTTATTACATCCTGGAGAGGATCCCAATCAGATCTGGAGAAAGGAGTTTTCCCCTATCGGCGAAGGCCGACAGCGTGTTTGGAAGCACCATTAGGAGGCATCACGCATCCACTGGCAGGTGTTAAACTTTAAAAGAGTGTCTTTTTTTTTTTTTTTTTAATCTTCACACCTGCAGACTTTCCCAGAAGACGAGTATGCTTTCATTTTGTAAGAAAGGAAGTCTACCTATTAAAAAAAAAGTTGGGAACTGCCCAAAAAAAAAAGTAAAGCAAGAACAGACGATTACATGTGATCAGATAATAATGACTAGACATGGTGAAGCAGCATGTGGTTCATTCGCCAAAGGTATTCTTGTCCACTATGTGTTTGACAGCAGATACCGCGTTAGTCCGAAGACCTTGTATGCTGCCGCATTTTGTCGGTTTCCTCCTACAAAGACACCTCTTGGCGCTTCAGCAAGTTTAATCGAGGAATATAACGACTTGCCACAACAAGTGATGATGCTCTTACTTTTGGAAGCGAAGCTCTCGAGCCGGAGCTTTGCGTGGTCATGGTGAGCACGGTGGTAATACCAAGCGCCACTCGAGCAGGGGCGGCGTCCATGTTGATCCAAAAGGACACCCACGAGAGGATGACAATGAGGAGGGAGGGGATGTACATCTGGATCAGGTAGTAGCCCATCTGACGCTCCAGATGGAATTTCACCTCGATGCAAGTAAACTTGCCTGTCGAGAAAAGATCGCGAGCCCGGTTTCTGATACCACGTCGCTGTGGTTCATATACAGCGACGTGCGGCATCCGCTTACCCGTGTTGTAGTGCTTGGTACAGTAGCCCAGCTCCTTCTCCTCCCTCATGATGAACTGAGGCAGCGTCAGACCGTCTGACACCTGCACGGCGCCGTTCTCCAGCCACTCGAAGATCAGGTCGTTCATGGTGTAGCCGACTACGGCGAGACCAAAACCCAAACGTCTACGGTAGATGTGACGTTATAGGTAGCAAACCAAAGTGGATACTTACAACTCTCCAGTTGCATCGTACACGTCTGGACATCCATAGGGAAGTTCTTTAGATCCATCGGGCAGGACAGGATGAGAGTCAACCTAGAACGACCACGAGAAAGCCAATGAATAGAGACAAATAATAGAAAGCGGGCATCGCCATTGAGGTAAAGCGTGGCGCAGTGATACTTGGGTTCTGGTGTCTCCCGCGCTCCGCCGAGAGACATCAGCAACGATTCACTCCAGCGGCTTCCAATCACACTTTCATTACTGCAACTTATTGTCTCGCCGATGCATTCGGATACCCAGTGGGCCCCCTGCCATCTTTCCCTGCCCGCGAACAGTGATGGAGGCTAACCAGCTTTCATCTCTGGCGTCGAGCCGCTCCGCCTCTCCACCCGAGCGCCACTCAGCCCCGAGCAGCCTCCGTAATAGACTGAAACACTTTCAGTTCTGTGTCGAGAAGATTGAATTGGGCTGCTGTTTGACGTGATACAGAAATGGAATGAAATATTTTCATACTTACTATTTGGCCTTAATTAAAGTCCCCAGTTCGGCCTGGAACTCTGTTGGAGTCCACGGATCCATGCAAACTGGGCATGAATTTCCATTTTATTATTTTTTAAAAATCTTTCAGTCCCTAACAAACCTCTCAGAGATTACCATGTACCAATTCCATCAAAAGTTTTTTTTTTTCAAATCTACACGCGGTGAATTACGTAATGTCAAAGCGGACAATCGCAATGGGATCAAATCTCATTTAAAGTGACTCTCTTCAACCTGTGATGTTGAAGAAGAAGAAATGAGCTAATATTCATGTTGTATAAATTTGACTACCGTATTTTCACGACCATTCGGAGCACCGTGTTGTTGGGCACGCCCACCCTTCATTCATTGGCAGACTTCCGCATGCCTGACGTCACTTACGCCCGCCTTTTCTCTATATAAACAGCGTGTCGGCCAGAAGCGCGCTCATACACTAGACTTTTAATGGCGCCTTATGGTCGTGAAAATACGGTAATAATTTTGCCAACCATGCAAGTAAAACTACTTTTAATTTACTTTTATGCAAGAAAGGAAGGGTACCAACCACTTGCGTAGGTTACACTCCTACTAACGGTAAATACTTATAAAATTAAATAAAATCACTGAGCATTTTCGTCTCCCTTTTTGTCATCATACCTATTAATAATGCACCACGGTTAAAGGCAGAACAA
Source organism: Hippocampus mohnikei (assembly GCA_026261675.1). Lineage (NCBI taxonomy): Eukaryota > Metazoa > Chordata > Actinopteri > Syngnathiformes > Syngnathidae > Hippocampus > Hippocampus mohnikei. Next base: position 9,911,280 of record JAKGUB010000106.1, on the reverse strand, counting down.
ATTTTAACCAGTCAGTTATCATTGCAAGCACCAGCCTGAAAAGTGCGACCAAAGGCCGAGCGATGCAACCCGACGCGACTGAACTGCAACATCATTTATTTGCCGTCTTTCACCTGATACTGTAGAGGACGTTGCCGTTCTTAAAGATCCTCAGAAGCTTGTTGTCCGTGGTTACGTCGTGGAAGTTGGCGCCCTTCTCGTTGGCAAAGAAGAGGTCGGGTTTCCAAATGGAATCCAACATGGACGGGTCCAGGTCCAGGGAGGAGTCTGGGTATTTGCTGTACGCCAGCCGGGGGTCATTCCACTTCTGCCGCAGGAAGATATTCACTCTGTAATCCTGCAGACATGACAAGCGGCTTTGCATATTTTTGTGGTGCAGCTTATGGGAGAGGGCGCACAAAGTCAGTCATCTGCATTGTTTTTTTTCATACAATAGCTTCTCTCTCTTTTTAAATTTTTTTTTACTTTAAGTGTAGTGGGAAATTGCACTAAAAAAACATTGCTGGGTAATATCACAGACAACAGTAGTCCCCGCGAAGTGATCACTGGTGAGGAAAATTGGCCCAGAATAGACGTTGCAATTTGTCAGTCTGACTGATTTGACTTTGGCGAGGATATCATCCCAAATCAATAGGTTCCTTGTTTGAATTTATATTCCAGGCGATCAATTTGTCTTGACCAACGGCAGCCTGAATCACTTCAAAAAGCAAAATGGACCGACTGGTCTAGCCCGAATCACCTCCAATATCTCGTATCGGACATACTTTGTAACCAATAGGATTTTTGTTTGGCTGAAAATGCAATACCCCTTCAATTTGGATGATCAATTTGAAATGATTAGTAGGCCAATGAAGTGCTTGAAGGAGCAACTGGTGCTTTGACACGGAGCCAGTATGGCACGAATGTTTCACGCTTAGTAGAGAAAGTAGCATGCACCTTTAGATCCGTGCCAATCCATAAGGTTTTTTTTTTTTTTGCTATTTAAAAATTCATTTCAGTTCTGACACCACACCTTGCAATCTGAAAGAAATCGATGGGGTTCTTGCCTTGACATGAAAAGTAATAGTTACAGTTAAATGTTTTCAAGATCAGCATGCCCTGCGCCCTGTAGAAAAAAGTAATTTCATCTGACATTTGATATTAGCTTCCACCGCCATATTATGTCGTACATCCTTCAACCTCCGTTCCTTTCCTTGCACTGTTTATCGGCATCATTTGCCTGAAGGTTTAAAGTTCAGTTTCAACTCTGCCCAGCAGAGCGGAGAAAACAACAACGCGCAGCTTTTGATCGGATCTAATTCAAACTGCTCCTGCCGTCTGGGATCACGGGTCCTTCAAAAATCAATATTGTCATTGTTTTGCCGCAGTGGGAATCACGACTAAAAAGTTCAATTCCGTGCAGTGCAACGCTGCTCCGTGTGCTTATCAATCTGACATTTAACCTCAGCTACCGAGGTCAAACTCCGTATAGATATAAACAGTTCGTTTTATCGATATATCTCATCTCTTTTATAATCTCTCGTGGTCTTGTTTTGACACAAAAGAAGGAAAACGGCTTGCAGTGATTTACAGCTAAAATAACTGAATCGTGTGCCTCGTAGCGCATCGAAAAGTAGTACCGCAGGATAATTGACCTCAGGTACAGTCATTCAACCACATTGGCTATCGTGTATACAGATCCTCGGTTCATGACAATGGGCGTCCGTGTTTTTTCTTACATATATAGACGAAAATGAACACTTTGCTAATGTGTTACCGCAGATTATTGACGGACTACAGCGCATTTTTGATAACTTGTGGTACGCCGCCACTGCGGGAGGGAACTCCAAAACTCCACGTACTCCTGCAAATATGTCGCGCCCTTGGTCTGACCTCGAGAAATGATGCGCGATAATGTAAAGAACAGAAATAGAACGGCAAATAGTTGAACTTTTCTGAGCTGATGTTTGCTTTCAATTTGGGTACGTTCTGGAATCATTTGCTTTCTTGCTAACCCTGAAATGTGAAACGTTATCCAATTTCACTGAATTGCTCTGAAAATTATTATTTCTTTAGGACAAAAATGGTTTGATTTTTGCTCACCTGTCATCTATGACAGCGACATATAGTGACGACGAAATGCTCTTCCACTAGATGGCAGAAGGTACAATTAACCTGTGCATCCGTTTGTTACCATCCATACAACACAATTATAGTTTATGTTCAACTCAACAGGTCCAGATTTCATAGGAAGTAAACTTGGGGGACACAGTCATCATTATTTTTGTGCCAATATGCTTTTGGTGACATTTTGGTGGTGTGCCGTGAGCTTTTTCGAACATAGAATATGTACATTGGCTCAAATGTTGGGAAACACCGTTTTGAGCTACGCACTGGCTGATTTCTGAACACAGCCAATTTGTGTTTCATGTCATTAAAAGCAGTCTTGCTGAGACATAGCAAATAATCCTGTTGTCGTATCTGTCGCTTCGCGGGAGACTACAGCGATTTGTTGAAATCAAGTGACTTGAAGACAGAAAAACAATCTCGCATGCTCACAACACCGATCCAAAAAGTTGCAACCCAAAAATGAAAGAACAACACGTGATACACTGTAAATGAACCAGGAGCGAAAATGAATCCACATCATCCAGATGTCCCTGTCAAATATTTTAATATGTTGCCTTTTAATAAAAAGTTGGGAGCGTTCCAATTTGCGCCAACTTTTCTCATTAAGCGCGATCATGTAGGAGCCATAATAGAACGCAAATGATGTGTTTATTAGATACGGCGCGTGGAGAGGAGCAAAGCTCGGAGCAATGGGAAGCATGTGTCGCCGCAATGACACGCTCATATGTTGTTTGACATTTCATCAGCGTGTTGGCGCCTCGCGAGCGTTCGCGCCCGTGTCGTAATCCGAGTAATTGCCAGCCCGTGCCCAAATTAACATCCTCCATTCACGATCTAAGTGGTGATTAGCGGCCATTATGAAGCTTTTGGTGGGGTACTGCTGTGCAGCCTCACCGTTTTTTTTGGGGGGGGGGGGGTATTTTGATCCCGTTAGCAGCAGGGATATTTTAGCATATCAGCGCTTTTGGAAGCTCAAGCCGCCACCCGCCATTATTGGCTGGACTGGTGGAGATTTACCAGCTGGGGTTTACTGAATGAATTATTATTTTAGATTAATGAGGGAAAAAAAGAGGGGAATCATGGTTGCTGAAAGCAAAATGTGTCATTTATATTCGCTGCATGATCCTCCAACAGACTCCTTTGATTGGAAAAAAAAAAGGAACGTCTAACCGTGATTTTCTCTGAGAAAATGATGCAAATAGAAACATCAGTTTTTGTCATTTAGTAACATCGCCGTCCATTTTGTGTGCCACTATATTCACTTTTGCCACGGGCTGGAGCTTGCTCAACTGTGTTGTTTTGTATTTTAATGATTCGCTGACATCTCTTGTGATGATCATTTGGCGTAAGTGTTGTAAAAAGTCGAAGAAAAAGCAAAGAGAAATTTCTTGCTCAGGGAACCGCGATTGTTTGTGGTCTGCTCCTATTTCTTGTGATGACTGAAATAGCTTTTGAATCAAGTTTTGCAAAAAAAGCCAAAGAAAAAAAAACATGCCCGTTAATCCTTGAATTAACTGCTGTTATTTCCACACATCTATCGTGATCAGTTTTTTTTTTGTCATTTGGAGAGAGAGGAAGTCTAAGCACCTTGAGATACCTGTGACTCAACTTCAAGGTTTTTTTTTTTTTTAGATCCAAGCCGTTATTCTGACATTTTTTTTTTCCGTTGAGTTGTGAGTAAAAATTTTAAATTCTGTAAGTTGGCTAATAACAGAACCCAAATGACTTTACAACAAGCATCAGCTTTCCGGAGAGCAAACTACAGTATTCTTAAAAAAAAGGCTTCAAACAGTTTATTCCCATTTACAATTGATGTTTACCGCCAACCTAAACAAATAGAATTGCGTCCGCACTTAAGACAATCGACAATGCAAAATGCAGTAGATGGGCTAACCAATAACATCTGTGTTGCATAATTATAACCCTTTAGGCAACGGATATTCAAACACAAACGGTTGAGCAACACACGTAGAAAGACAATGTACTTACTGGCATATATTCTTTATCCTTTAGCCTAAAATTATTGATATTGCATAAAATAGGCGTATTGAGTCATTTATGAGTCTCGTCTGTTTTATACTGCCCCCAGTGGCCATGGCGCACAAACAAATTCTGAATGCGGAAAGATGACGAAAGATTTGGGTGGTTTGAGTTAGACGGGTGGCCACAGAACAAATTAGACTTGTATCTCAAGGCACCGCTCAATTATTGTATTTTGTGAAAGGATGATAAAAAAGATATATATATTTTTAATGATGAAGAATTCACTCAGTGTTTTCGACCCCTCAACTCACCATGGTAGTTTCAGCTATAGAACCGAAGCTGTTGATAAATATGTTGCAGGTAACGTTAACGGGCGGACCTGCAGGTTGAGGGACAGATAACACATTCACTCACACTTGTGCACAGTAGAGCAGCCGCAATGCCGGAGAACTCACCATGGTTGTCTCTGTGACCGAGCCGAAGCTGTTGATAAAAATATTGCATGTAACGTTTACGGGGGCACCTGTGGAATGGAATGACAATGACACGCCTTAAACACATTGATTCGGTAGTGGCAATGAAGGATGAGCGTGCTTGTTTATAACCTCCTGGACACGTCATTAGGGACACCATCTAATGCAGTCCGACCACTCCCAACCACTTTTGACAGAAAGACCCCGTAAAGTCAATTCAGAGATTTGTTTCTCATTTACCCACATTATAAATGTTGAAAGTGTATTGCTGAGAACTATTTAGTGGGGCTGAGCGATTATGAAAAATAATTGAATAGCAATTGTTTTTCCTCAATATTACAATTTTGATTTAATATATGATTATTATATAACAAGTATTTTTTTAACAACCAATAAATCAATCTGTCTTACAATAAGTATATAAATTTTACTATACATAAGTGTTTTGGTTTTGGAGGTTAGCCTTATGCTAACATAAAGGCAAATAAGATAAGGTCCAGTAACATACTGTGAAGTCTGGCATGAGTTGAGAACTTGAGCATCTTCGTTCGCATCACGGTGATCTGGATCAATTGTGACATGCAGTTAGGTTACTAGCTTTCCCATCTTAGAGCGCCTCGTTGTCAGCTGCCAGTGTGTGCGCCTCACACAGAAAAAGTAGCCTTTTCAGCCATCGCAAGGAAGGCCTTTATTTATGTATTTATTTATTTTTAGGTCTGACTTGGCAGCCAGCATCTTGACAGGGGCTTTGCGCTGGTGCGGTTGCTTCTGAGCTACTTGTTGTTGTGGCATGCTAAAGTCCTGCGATGATATTGGGATAGATTTCAGCCAATGAAGGCTTTAATATATAGAAACCGTACATATTCAAATAGATTTTCGCAGCTAAAACATATAGGGATGCGTCGGCTGTATGCATCCATTATTCAGTGGGGGATGGTTTTAAACATCCATGAGACACCACCATAGCATTTGAGAGCAGAGACAAAGGCTTGATTTTTAACAATTATTATGACTCATTTTATGTGCTTGGTGGGTTTTTTTAAACTTCCAAATTTGGCAGGGTTGTTAACACTCTTCTTCTCTGTGACATGTTGAATTGAAAGATATTTGTTTTCCCTCTGCAGGGGAATTTGGGGGTTGGTATATGATCACAGTGTATCCCACATCTTAGTTCTTTTTTCATACGTTCCACCAATCAGGTGGATGAAATCCCATATAGAGTGCTCGTGAAGAAGTCAGTTTGTGACAATAAACCAAACCAATCACAATCAAGCCCAATCAAAACAGCTCTAATAGTGGATGTCATTAGATTGTGCACTGGTGTACCTAATGTTTCGGCCAGGGAGCGTACATGCTTTGATGGACATTTTGTAATGTGCAAAAGTGCTCATAAAAAATGCAAAGGCTCCCAATGTCCTAATTTCTTTCATAACTCCCAAATTAAGTCCGTTTGACATGACTTTCCCCTCACTCTTGTCTGAGCGCCAAAACGCTTTCCTTCCAGTCTCCTCCCGCCTCAATCAGATCATTTTCCAGCATGGCTCTTATGAGCACTGAAGTAAAAGTCTCCTAGCCAGGCATGCAAGCGTTTGCCATTTCAGGTCCCAGCAAAACTTCCGACAGGCGCAAAGTGAGGTTGTCAGCCTTTGCCGCTGCCCTTTTCCCCGCACGTTCCCCATCAATATTGCATCAGACTCTGTATTAATATTTGCCTCGCTTTGTTGTCAGCTGACTAAGACTTAACAGGGCGAGCAGGAAAATAAAAGCAGCTCACAACAATGTCAGCAAAAGGAAATCTAGGTCATCCTTCAGCAATGCAACACACTTGTCAAGGTGTGACAAGCACCGAGTGGAAATTGCTTCATATGGAAAAGGTGTGTTTTTGATTCATCGGCAAATATTTTATGAAAATAGAGTCAGAGCCACACTTTAGATGAAAAAAAATGTGTGATTAGTTGTATTTTTTGTGACGAATCATTCCACAAGAGTAGTGACTCTTTTCAACAGAGAGCTGTAAAAAAATATACAGTGTTGTCAAAAAGTATTTGCCCCCTTTCTGATTTCTGTGTTCTTTGCATATTTATCACACACAAAGGTTTCAGTTACTCAAACGAATTTTAATATCACACAGAGACATCCCAAGGAAATAAAAAAATGCAGTTTCGAAATGCTAATTTAATTTATTAAGGCACACACGCACACACACACACACACACACACACACACACACACACACACAAAAAGGGCAAATACTATTTCGCAGCACTGTAGATATCAAGTGTAGTTACTGTACATCTCAAGAGTTGTAGTGTGTTATATCTGCCTTTAAGGGGTGTGGCCTAGTGATTCTCTGAGTGTGGGTTGTGGCCAACTCTAGCTTCTTGCAAGTGTTGCTTTCATTTTTTATTTGGCTATTTGTTCAGATTTGAAGTGTATGGATGACTTTGGACTTTAACGCCCCCCCCGCCCCCACACACACACACACACCGCTTCCCTTCCCACTTCCGCCAAGTGGTGCCATACCTGTAGCTCATAATTCAAATTTTGGCTTGCAGCACTAAGCAAATAATAATAATAATAAATAAAATAAAAATGAAAAAATCGAGAACATTTTGATGGTGTGAGAAGAAAAAAAGTCCTATTTTTAAATTTTAAAAAAGCCCTAATATTTCAAATGTATTTCTTAACTTTATGTAAATAATTCTATAAATTAGCTGTCATAATGTCAACCCTCCCGCCCCCACGGTCCTCTCGCCCTTTTCTTTTATGATGGTCATGGTACACCTTTATAGTGACAGATGATCGTTGAAAGTAAAAAAATACACGCACACACCTTCCTGTATACTCAATCCGTTGCTGCTCCATTTGACTCCAATTAAAAACTAGAGGAAGACCATCCCCAAAAAACATCTGGACTTATCCCTGCCCACCAGACGCGTCTGGTAGTGAGCCGGGACCCTCCTTATGTTTCCAATGACAGCTGCTGTTTGTGTCTCCGCAGCATCTCGGCACCACAAGACGGAAAGCCTGCAGCCTTGCCATGGGGGCACCATCCATCATTTGGACCTGTCAGGGTGACACCCCCCATCCTGCCTGTAGCGAGCATTCATCAACACCTCCCTGCGGACTCTGGTATTTACACACCTCCTTTCATTTGTTTTTGCATTTTTTATTTTTTATTTTTTGCATTTGTGCACATGATGGTGGGATGTTTGGGGGGAAAAACATGCAGCGTTAGGGTGAGAAGTTATAGCCACTTCATTAGGGTACTCGTATTAGAATTTAGAAACACGATAATACTGAGTTTTTTTTTTACACTTTCACTGTTATTATTGTGGTTGGATTTGTATTCTCTGATGCAACTAAGTAAAGGTGTATATGTTCTCCAAAGACACCCTTCGATGTCGTTATCAAATCACCCTGGTAGACAGCAACTTGAGGGCTGCAGCAAGGAAGAAGATATGACTGTCGGCAATCAACGTGATTTGGCCCAGGGACTAAGATTAAAGATTTATTTTAGTGAAGGGTTAGTTCAAAGGACTGTAGTTCTCATAACTCACCTGTTATTTATATATACCACAAAGCATACTTACACTGAGGTATTTTTAGTTAGGTGAAAAAATTGGAGCTGTCTGGTTTTCTGATGAAATGACATCTAAGACCTCTTGGAAAGACTATTTCTATACAGGTATAACTTATTTTACAATTGAGATGTCTGCTTTTGAACTTTTCATATGGTTCATATGGTTACATTACAGTTTTTGAAAATATATTTTTGTTTCCGTAACTGTCACTTACAAAGTCGTCAGCTCACCACTGCAAACTACACAACCATATTGATAAAGATTCAGTTTCAATAATTTATGTCTGACAGTGTCAATGAAACTTGAGCATGTGAGGAGTTATTTAGTGTTGAATTGCGTAAGTGTACGTAATGAAGTGGCCAGAGTGATTGTCCACAATTGAATCAGTCTATCTCCGGTTAACAATCAATCAATCAATCAATTAACGATCGATTATTCGATTATTAGAGCTGCTTACTCGTTTCTTAGTGGTGTTGAATTAATTACATGAAGTGAGTCCAAAGGTGAACACAAACCTTTGAAATTGGGTCGTATTCGCGCGTCGTAGCCTGACGTTCGACCCATGAGCGAGTCCAGGAAGTCGGACGGAGACATGTTGGACGATGACCGGGGGTCGTGCTCCTTGGCGTCCACGGGCCTGGAAAACACGGCAGCGATCAAAAACACGGCGCGTGTCAGGTGGGTGGGACCGTGCGTTAAAACGCATTACGCGCGGTGTGGTTTCCTTGCGCGTGTTTATACGAGAAATGGACGTGGCGCATCACGTCGCGCTTTGTGTTGAAATTGAAGTGAAATCGTTGTCAAAAAAAAGTCTACAAGTGCGTTAGACTTGCGTCAATCCACACAGCAACCTACCTGAAGTTGAAGAGTAAAGCTCCCCAAATCATCAGCAAGGAGGGACGCATTCCGGGCGATGTCTTTTTCACTTCTTCCATCTGTCAGTGCTCACCCAAAAAGCGCTCTCCTCCCGCATGGTCAAGCTCTCGCGTGGCGCATTCCACCGCATACTTTAGTTGCAGACAACTCTTCAAAAAAAAAAAAAAAGATGGACAAAAAGGGTCACGAAGAAAGGAGGATGATTGAGGAGGGGGCTGAAAATTAAAATTCAAAATAAAACATTTTACTCCCTCCGAGAAGCGGGAGGCACGTTGGGGAAAGCATTGACAGTGGAAGAATGACTGAGGAACGCCTTTCTCTCCTTTGGAGTTTTTTTTTTGCGCGCACGCGCACAAGTGGCAGACGTGCGTTGGGTTCCAATCTAACGCGCACACGACATGGTACAGTATTCTGTAAAATGTGATGTAACAAAGATGTATCTATTTTGGAATCATGCATTCTAGTGTTTTGACTATTTTTGCACGTTTTCAGACATACTTTGCCAGATTTTAAAAAAGAATCTGTGAGTGCGTGCGCATGTGTGCGCGGAGCACCTGTTTCACCACCACAGCCCATGCACACTGTAAACAAAGGGTCCTCCAGTCAGTGAGAGGCTGGATGGAGAGTATTTGGTGGCCTGGTTACCCTGGAAACAGATTCTCAGGCATATGATTGGAGACGCCGCAAAGGTTGGTCTCTCCGAGCGAGACGAGATGAAATGTGAGTGACAGACAGAGAGGTGGAGATCCTGCGCGGAGCTGCACGAGCGGGAGGTGTCTCGTGTTCCCATTGAGATCAATTAGAATTGTAATCATCTGTTACTAGAGTGGGCGTCATAAACCCTTGAGGAGTTGCGCAGGGTATGCCTTAAGTATGCCATTTTAATATTGTTGACTATTATCCAAGTGTAAAAAGAAGTGAACCGCTGTTAATGACGACTTGGGAGCCCGCACATGCCCGATACGCACACACACACACACACACACACACACACACACACACACACACACACACACACACGGTTCATGGTTGGGTTGTTTTTGACCAAGCAGATTTGGTTGAAGATTGGATTTGGGCAAACTAAAGTGCTGATCACCATTTTTTGACAATTTTGTTGTGTGCTCCGCTGAAATCAAAGTGACGTTAATTCTTAAAAAGTGAATTGCTGAATTGTTCAAATACCCTTTCTGACTTGCTCTGGTGACGCCTTATAGGGAAAGTTGCTTCTTCTTCTTCTTCTTCTTCATCATCTTCTTAGAAAATGTTGGTGATCAAATTAGCATTGATTTTACTACTACTGATAGCATGCCTCGTAATCCATTTCTTGGTAGCTTTAACTTGTCAGTATGGATACTTTTTACCCCTTGTTAGATTGCAATCTTGACCCAATGTGCTGGGTCAAATCCTCAAAGCAATGCGCTGAGTACAAATGACCCAGCATCCACTTTAGTTTACTTTTGACGAAAGGCAGTTTTAGGAGTGCAATTTACTGAAACAAGACTGAAATATTCTCATACGCAAAAATTGATTTTTCCCCCACTCATTGACCACATACAAACAACTGAAAATTTTAGATGACACGCTGTCATACACACAACTGAAATAATTTCACACACCATAGTAAAGTACAGTACAAATTCAGTCCTGTGTATGAGAGCATTTCAGTCAACGATGAAAGCATTTCAGCAGAAAGTGTGAAGATCATCCTAAATCATGTCCCGAATTATCCCTTAATTAGGAATCTCATCTCTCAAACACATGAAAACAACCTGCGGCCCAGTGGTCCAGTGGTTAGTGCGTTGACCTCACAGTGCAGAGGTACCGGGTTCAATTCCAGCTCCGTCCTCCCTGTATGAAGTTTACATGTTCTCCTGCGTGTGTTTTCTCCGGGTACTCCCGGTTTCCTCCCACATTCCAAAAACGTGCATGGCAGGCTGATTGAACATTCCAAATTGTCCCAAGGTGTGAGTGTGAGCGGGATGTTTGTTCGTCGTGTGCCCTGCGATTGGCTGGCGACCGGTTCAGAGTGTCCCCCGCCTACTGCCCGAAGACGGCTGCGATAGGCTACAGCACCCCCGCGACCCTTGTGAGGATAAGTGGATCGGAACGTGGTGGTGGATTAAAACAATGCGGGAAATCTTCAACGCCCTGATAAATTGATAGGTTTGCACAATTTCAAAAAAGCAAACACTCTCTCATTTTTGATTGTTAGGTGCTCGGGTCTGATTGGCTGTTTAATCTTCACGTGAGAGTCTGGAAGTGAGTTGTGGGCTACAGCAGCTACTTGAGAGCTTTCTCATTTTGTACTTGTGTGTTTTGTGCTGAAAGAAAGTGAAATCTGAAGAGGTATACTGACAATCTATGCCCCCCCAGCCCCCCACCCCCCAAAAAATGTTTACAATTCAAATAAAATTCAAAATTCAAAGTTAACATAACAAGCCATTTGTGAGGTTTCACTGTCAATTATAGATGCTGTGACTTGGGTCTCATAGTGTGTGCGCGGACTGTGAAGTGACTCATTTGTGGACGTGCGGAAGGATCCAGAGCTAAAAAGTATTCCACTTACTTCCAATGTGCTCACTCTACTCTGTGTAATGCGAGTGCAGTCACGGTGCTTCAAACTGTGACACGCTCAGGGCCATATTGGCGTGTTGCTCGGTTCGTAACCGGCTTCCTGATCATCGTGGCCTTTGGGAGCCTGCGGAAAAGCCTCCTCTTTTAATGCTGAGGTCACCAGTGTCACATTGCATCTCACGGTGGCGGATATGCGGCCTGCTTATAGCTTTTATTTGTGTGTCGGTTCATATATTTTTGGGTGTCACCAGAAGCCTAAAGCATGTTTAACCCTTTGAATGCCAAACGCCTGCTATGGAATTTTCTTTCTGCATGTGCACTACTGTGAGAAAGTCCTATGTGGAAATTACTGGGTTTGTTTTTCTTTTAAATCAGCAGTACAGTACATTAAAAATAATCGAATGATGACAATAGAACCATTCCCTCGCTAATTCTAATTCTTACAACTTCAGAAAAGTGACATACTAACAAAAGAACAAACACACTTTTATCCCCACGTGCCACTCAACGCCGCCCCTCAAGATAGTTTTTCAGGTTTAAGTTTTTGCGTGATATCATCGACCTAACACACGGATGGCACCAAATCTTTGGTGATTGTGGAATCAGAACCAAAGCCACCCAACAAAACTAACATGCTATTGTACCTGTTCATACCAGCAAGACCTCAGCCGTCAGCAGCTATCACCAGCTCCGAGCGGGGCCCCAGCAACATGCTGGCGCCCTGCTGGGCTGCTGTGCCTCAGATGGTAGAGCGGGTTGCCCAGTAACTGGTATTTTGGCTGCTTGAATGTTGGCTCCTAGTTGTACTTTTGCTGCTGGTCCTGCATGCTGCAGTTGCTATGCTAGCATGCTAGTAGCTAGTAGCACCAACAAGACCAGCACAAAAACACAACAAAACCATGCTGTTCTGTGCTGCTATTTTTTTTTTTTTATTAGTGTGGGCTTCCGACAATCTGACTCACTCGTTTATGAATGGCTTGAATAACTAATTGCTAGGTGACAAACTATTGTCTCGATTGACTAAGTGACTGATTGTCATATTATAAGTAAACAAATGAACCAACCATACAAGCCAACCAAACAACCAACCGTGATCCAAACAATACATGTAATAGTTGGAACAAGCCTAAATGATATGTTATTTTTCTAAATTTCAAAATGTCTGCTTTTGACCTGAAACGTCATATATGTACAGTGCGTCTCCACATTTGGTGTTCGTGGGAAGTGAAGCAAACTTGGCTCGCATAATGTGTCCTGATTTATGCGACTGATCTGTGGCAAAAATAACCACCGTGTCTTTTCGACTTTTCACATTGTCTCCCAGCTGCTGCAGCTCTATAATGACACCAGAGCAGAGCTTCTGGTGTCATTTTCATGGCACCAATGGCCATTAGTTTAATAAGGGGGAAACTTTAGGCCAGGTGGGTCATGCAATTAAAGGAGGAAAAGTCAAATCCGCGCATCATTAAGAGGAGAAGTAACGTCTGTCTGGGAAAGGGCATCCAAAAAATGTCATTTATCCACACAGACATTCAAATTGTAGCCTCTTAACAAGCTGAGCAATTTTAAAGCTGCCCACGCGTACACACAAAATTTGTGTTGTTATTCAGTTGGGGATTACCGGAGTATTGTTGTCTAAGAAGAATATCCCACTCACTTGATGAGTTCAAAATGATCCCTCCAAATCATTTGTTCCATTCAGCAAATTCAAAATAAATCACAGACTTGATTTGGTGCACGCAGATGGCGGTCGGGAAGATTGAATGCGCTGGAAAATTCATGTTGCCTGGCTTGGCAGCGGTCATTGATTTCCTTCCCTTGTTTTTGACTGTGCCGGAAAAGCTCACCTGGAAGCCAACGTGCATCCGATATATTTGACGTTCCAGTGCAGTGGATCTGAGACAACGGAATATCCACTGCCCCATCGATTCCTCATGCCTTTATTCCGCTCTCTGCCCTCTAATACCACTCATGGGGGCTGATCTCGGGCCCTGCACGGATGAAACAGAATAACTGTGAGTTCTTTCGATTGGCTGCCAACATGCCCGCTAAAAGGATGCCAAGGTTTTAATGAGTGGATTCTTGAAGAGAAGAGAGGATTTTTTTTCTCTCTAATTCTCTTGCGCCACAACACAATTATCATAATCCCGCCGCCGTTGTAAAACCGAGCCCTTCGGTTGCTTGTATGTTTCAGCACGTGCTCTCAGCATTGAGGGCAACAATTTGGAGCGAAGCACGCTCTAAATGCTAACCGGCATGCTTCTCCTTGAGCCTGCTCATCCCCAGCCTGAAGCTCTGAGCTCAGACTCGCCTGTCAGTCACAGCCCTTATGTCTCAGGCGGCTCAACCGACTGTCATGCTGAACCCATGCTCAGTCGACAACCCTCAATATGCGTCTGGAAATGTTATGTCACTTTCATCAAATACCAATCCATCATCCATCCATTTTCTGATTTGGATGATCTAGCATTTCTATTTAATAGATAATTGAGAATAATATTGCAAAACTCCATTTCCAGTTTTTTATGTCTAAAAAACTATTGAATGAATTTGGTTCCACTTCCCGACTGTGTCCAACTTGGTGTTGATTCTTTCACAAAAAAGAATCTGCTGTGTTTTAAGCCTGAAATGTGGCAAAAGGTCAAAAAAAAATTTCAGGAGGCCAAATATTTGGTAAAAACAGGCGTTTTACGTCGTTGTGGGCGTGAGCACAGCAGACTTGATTCGCCGGCAGTCGAATCGGCTCTTCTCATTCCGTGTAAAGTAAGCGCACAAGATTCGCACGGTCCTCGACAGGGCGTAGGAGGAAACTGATTTGCTGGAGTTCATGCAAGAGGTCGAAATGCACGAAGCACTGAACTGCAAACACATCTCCGCGGGCAAAAGATGTAATGTTGTGGCTAGAGAAATCACAGAGCTGTGAAGTGGGCCCTTGGAGACCACCTTCCACGCCAACTGTTTGTGTCCATGTGTGACAATGGGGTGGTGGAGGGAAGCTGGCACTTAAAAAGAAAAATCGCCTTCTTAGTTCACCCAATTATTGAATCCATATGAGAAAGACAATCCCTGCTGTGATCACGGATCATTTTAAGTCGGTCGCACCATCCATCCCCCGTGTTTCTCATGCGATGGCCTTCATCTCAAAGCCATGTTTACTATTTATCTATTTCCGGCACGTGAGCGTCGTCGCCGGTGTTCCGCGGCCATCAGACTGATGCAAAATGGATGAATCGTGTTTCTTGGCGAGTTTCCCCCAGATCGTCCTTTGACAGGCGCTTACAGGAACTATGCGAAGCCACCATTTACACAGAGGAACAGCTTATTCGCTGATTCGCCTTCGCTTTTACATATGTATGGCAAATTTAATCTCCCCCGCACACAGAGGCATGCGTTGAATATGAATGTGTGACAATGTGTCGTAATCAGGCGTGGCTTTATCCTCCCATCACATGGCAAAGAAGACGAGAGATATGTTGTGCTTGCACAAACATGGCTTCACAAAAGTGATTAGCACGCAGCCCTGTCAAAAAGTGAAGAGTACATGAAGAGGACGGCCTGTCATGCTCGCATGAAGCATCCTCTTCTATAGAAGGCAGACTATTCTGGTCCGATGGACGAGGTGCTTTTAAAAATACTTACCACCTACATGCGGAGGATGAGTAAACTGTTTCGAAGAACTCGTGGCGAGACTCGCCATTAAGTTTGCCTTCTGTCACAAGTCTCACTTAGGTTATCATTGCGCTTGGCCCTTTAATAAGCCAGTATCGGCAGCTTGAATTGCCGTCCTAGCACAGGGAGAACATGCAAAGGAAGGCAAAGGAAGGCTGGATATGAGGTTTGATACTCGAAGCTCAGATGAGCGAGACAGACGTGTAAACCGCTTAAAGACGGTACGGCCTGTCAGGCAGCCTCATCGGGGCCCCAAACAGACATTCTTCAAGTTTAATTAACTTTTATTTTGGGCCGATGATAAAATCCTTAAATCCCTTGCTGCTGTATATTGAGAAATGTTCTATTTGGTCACGCAGTTGTTCACAAATTGGTGAACGTCGCCCTTGCTTGTGAACAGCTGAGACTTTCGGGGTTGCTTCTATTTTATCCAATCATGACACTCACCCGGTTCCAATGAACGTGCTCACCTGTGGAATATTCAGAACTTTTTTTTTTTCATTTTCTATTTATTTATTTTGCTTTCCCAGGCTTTTGTTGCCCTTGTCAGAGCTTTTTTTTTTTTTGCAACCTGTTGCAGGTATGAAAGTCAAAATGAGAGAATATTTGCCCCAAAATAAATAAAAAAAATAAGTAACCCAGTTTGAACAATAATTATCTTGTCTTAGTAGTGTTTTTTTAAATACAGGTAGAAAAGAATTTGTAAATCATTTTATTCTCTTTTTCCTGACATCCTTATGTCATTGTAATGAGGTTTTATACATTAGATGTGTTTATATTGTAACCTTTTGAAGTATTTCGTGCCACAACTTCAACTTTGTAATTTACATCTCATTTGGAATCTGTTCCCCTCAACAGATGCGCCACCACTCCAAAACCTGCTTACAAGAAGCGTGCAGGGTGAGAGACCCTCAGTTGAGAACAGACTGGCACCCAATAACCAAAACTAACCCCCTTTTTTTTTTTATAAATAAGAACACACATAGGCAAATTTTTACATTCTGTTGCTAAACTGTCAATCATTCCCGCCGGCAGTCGCACCGTAGCACCGCTTCCCCCCTGCGCCGTTATCGCCATGGTACCATTTTTAGAAAGCCGTGGGGTGGTAAACACAGTTACCATGGAAACGCGACCCAGACACACATTGATAAGCGGATTGGAGCAGCTGTATTTCTCCGATGACTAATGAAAGCTCAAAAATCGGTGAGGGGTTTCAGCTGGCAAGCACAATTAAACACCGGCAATTGGAATCTGTTTGAGTTCTCATTACAGAGCAGATAACAAACGACTCTTATCTGGCTCTTGCCATCGAGCCCTCGCCTTATTGTCTGCTGCCAGCCACCTCGGCGTCGGCAAAATAGGCACCCATTTCCAATTCGATTTTGACTTTCCAAATGGACGTATTGATCTTCTGGTAGCTGTTCTCATCAGGGCACAGGTAGGGTGGGGTGAGACAATAAGAGACACTTTCATTTGACAGCACTCAATAATGTCGGGTAGATACGCACTACTAATAAGGCTTCTTTTGAAACATGCATCAATGTCAGCATAACATAATGTGCGTTCTTGTGACCAACATAATTTGGGATTCGAGGATGCATACACCCCCCCCCCCCAACCCCTGCATTTGTGGCCTTTGGGGCCTCCATGGGGATGCACACAACATGCTTGACATCCCAAAACATAGTGCACAGCTTGTCGACTGCACCACACAGTGAAGAAGCACACATGGCAATATTTTATGATTACTTTTTAAAAATAAAATACAAACATGTCAGGGCCAAGGACATTAGGGTGTGGAGAGAGTTGGGTGAGCGAGGTTGAGAAGATCCGACTAGATCTTTTAAAATCTGCGATTTTTCTGCCATTTTCTTGTAGATGCAGTATTCTTAGTCCCCTTGGTACTGTAAGTTTTTTTGTGCGTTTTTTTTTCATACGAACTGCATTAAACAAATTATGTGCAGTTGAGCTGAAAGTGAAATCTTGTATTTTTTTCAAGTAAAGTTTTAAAGTAAAGACTTCCTTTCTATCAGTCAGCATGCGATCGAAATCAATACTTTCGCATCATAACAAGCAAACATTTATAGCTATGCCCCTGGTCCTGCGATTGACTGATGATCAGTCCGGGGTGGACCTTGCCTCTTAAAATTGATCCTTCTGCTCTGTGGAAAATATTAAATCGATACTGGGCCGAAAGGGAAACTTTTTGTCACCATAGTGCCATCTGCTGCATCTTGGGATGCACTGCTCCATCTCACCTCCAACCTTGACTCAAAACATAATTGAATTCTGCAAATTGACAAATTCATTTATTACACACACACACACACACACACACACACACACACACACACACACACACACACACACACACACACACACACACTCCATGGCAGCACATTTGCTGGAGCTGGTGAGAAACTGCCCCCACTTGCCCTTAAATTAAAAAAAAAAAAACATTCATTTCCCAAATGTATTCTCTATTCAATATAAAATCCATTCTAGAACAAAAAGCAAAATAACCAGATTTGACTGTCTAAATCCAAGCCTCCTGTATTATGTCCTGAGTGACTACTTGGATCTATAATTTGAGGATCAATGTGTGTGATGAAGTGTCCTTGGCTAATGTCTTTCTAATGAAGCCTCTTTCGGGAAGGTGGAGGGGAGTTGGAGAGGGGGTACAGCACATTGAGTATATTCCAGCCAAATAGAGCACTGTTTTATAACCCATAGCCAAATACACCAGTGCTTAATGATACATCAGACATCCCGTAATGTTCTACAGAGCAATAAGGCAATGCAGGCGGAGAAATTTGGGCAAAAATAGTCCATTGTGGCTGATCCCAAATGAGCTCATAAAAGCGTCATCGGCTATTGCTTAAACAATTGCATGTCATAATGAATGGCACGATTACCAAGCCAGCGGTAAGACAATCAGCTATTATGTCACAATATAGCAGCGCAATTTCCCGTGAGGCAGAGCGGCGCCTGAGCGTAAATAGTGGCATCAACATAAAAAGCATATTGTTTCGCGTGTAGTGAAAAGGGCTTTTCTGTGTTAATGCAAATATTTGTTTGATGTAATGGACAAAAAAAAAAAAAGTGAAAACCCCTCAAATTGTGTGGGGTTTTTTTTTCTAAATTGTCGTCACCGGTGCAGTCTTCATGCAACTAATGCCCTGTGATTTACAAGTCGTGTTTCTCACAGAGAGGTCCTTTGGAAGGTCAGCAAACCTTAAAACGAATAAAGTATGTGATGGTCTCTAATTAGTATCGACAATGTGTGTGTGTGTGTGTGGAACAGACCCAGCGGTGACATCGTGTCGTTGGGGAATCATCTAAATAAATGTATTCTTGTGTCAGAATTGAAGTGTGCAACTATTTTTTTAAAACATAATTTTCAATTTGAAACGACATCGATTTTTCTCATTCAATATTTTGATTCTGCACAGCAAAATAAGATCCCATGCAAGGGATGTATGAGGATTTTTGTTTTTAACAAAAAATAATGTTCATATTTAAGTGACACTGTACGAAAAGCATTATTTAATATAAAAAAGTTATTTGACACTTTTTAGGGATAGGCCTTGTCTTTCCTACTACACTACTGTATTTGAATGTTGGTGTTTATCGTGGTGCTTGATATAAAAAACTTCCAGAACGACTGACAACACACATAGATGGGGAACTATACAAACCATGCAGTTAATGCAAATATTTGTTTTCAAAAATATTCCTAATATTTTGCCTGCCTCATTTCAATGACTTCAAATGAAAATATCATCCTTTAAAAAGGAAGTTTTATGGGCTGTCAAGACTTCCTAATGACTTCTGAGCCTCATTTCAAACGATTCCCCACTGCCCAACAATCAGCCGCGCACAGACATGGTGGATCTCAAAAGTCGAAAAAGCACAGAGATGCATTGCACACCAACCACACTGCATCTTTTTCAACTCGCAGGAGCAAACACCTGCTGGCGGGCGATACCGTTCAAATAACATGAGACGCCTGTCAGCCAATGACTTGATAATTTCCCTCAGGTAAACTCAAGCGCACGACTCCTTTAATCTGTCAGGGAACATAACCGGAGTCCTCTGGAGAAATTTACTTCCACGCAGCAGGGGGAGAAAAAAAACACACACACATCTCAGTGCTGCTTGTTAATTGAAAATGTTGATTTACGTCGACATGCGTGTGTGTGTGCATGTGCGTGTGTGTGTGTGTGTGTGTGTGTGTGTGTGTGTGTGTGTGTGTGTGTGTGTGTGTGTGTGTGTGTGTGTGTGTGTGTGTGCCATCCCTGCTCGAGTCTGAAAAATACTAAAAATTACAGGCAGTGTATTTAGCTGCATTTATGATGTCAACAACGACCAAAAAGAATCAGGGTCAAGGGTGAACTGGAGCCTATCCCAGCTGACTTTGGGTGTGATGGCAGGGTACGCCTGACTGCTCGCCAGCCAATTGCATGTCACATTGGCAAACAACCATACATGCATGAGGGTCAAGATTCAAACCCAGAATCCCAGAACTGTTACCTAACAATTACAACGTTACCTAATTTACCTACAGATGACGCAGCATCAGGAGCAACTGGGAGCTAAAGTATCTTGCTCAAGAACATTTCAACAAGGTCACAATGGCTGCTGGGTTGGGAGACGACCGCTCTACCACTGAGTCATGGTGACCCTATAATAATAATACAGTACAATAAAATATAAATCTGATTAATACACACATAAGAAACATTTACCGTATTGGCCCGAATATAAGACGGCCCTGACTATAAGACAACCCCCTCTTTTTCAAGACTCAAGTTTGAAAAAAGACGTTTTGAACACCAAATAAATTTTTATACAGAAAATAATTACAGTACATCTGAAACAAATGATTATAACAATATATTTGAGAGAAAAAGCATGTTATTTTGCCTCATTCAAATCTAAAGTGCAATCACATTCATAAATGAATGGCTTCTCTTTTTTGAAATGTAAATTACATCATGATTTCTCCTCAGCTGCCGGTTAACCCGGCCGATCTTTGACCCACTTTTCTCCAGATTGTCACTACGTTTCTCCATTTTCTGTTATCTCTTCTATTATTTTCTTCTCCTTTCCTTCTTACCGCTATTTTAAATTTTTCTTCTTCATGCTACCGCTATTTTTATTTTTATTCTTCGTGACAGGAGTTTACTTTGGCATGGGGAGTCAAGTTCAGCATTCGCTTCAATGATATCTGGCGCCATCTAGCGTCGTGAATGGGTATAATGTCTAGACCCCCGGATATAAGACGACCCCCCACTTCTTATTTCAATGCAAAAAAACACCGTGTCATGTTTCGGTTTGTGACCAACAGGTGGCACTGTAGGGCTCCCCCTGCAGCTGCACACCTGTTGGTCGTTATGTCGTTAGCCGTTTAAAAGGACCCGACCACTCATTGTCGGGCCATTGTTTGTTTGTTGCTGTTTGTTGGCGGCTGTCATGTTTGTTTCAGTCATGTTTAGGTCAATGTTATGTTTTTCTTCAGTCATGATTTTTTGTTTGATACTTTGGATTCATTTTGTTGTTAGGACTTTGTTTGTTTTGGATTTAGTTTTCTGAGTTTTAATACAATCTTTCAAGTAGACCCTGCTCCTCCCTCCTGCCTGCTTTTTGGGGTCCACCACCATCACGCTACATGACACACCGTCTTATATTCAGGCCAGTACGGTAATAATATCATTGTAGTTCTTGCATTCTTGAACATATTTTTTAATGGTATGCTTGATTCTTCTTTTACTTGTTTTAAGTTGCACTCAACCCGATAATAACAGCAGTACAAAGTAAGCACAAAAAAAAGTGTCAAGTTTCCTCAGTTGTTCCTGGCCTCATTCCAGTTGGTACTGCATGAAACCACTAGATAGCAGCATTATACAAAGCACTGGTGCTGCTGTCCTTTCTAATGCTGCGTCGGTGGTGTGAAATAGTATTTGCCCCCTTCCTGATTTCTGTGCAATTTGCATATTTATCATATACAAAGGTTTCAGTTCAACAAACCAAATTTTAATATCACACAGGGACTACCTAAGGAAATACAAAATGCAGTTTCTAAATGCCAATTTAATTTCTTGGGTCATTTGAAGGAAAAAAGCCAGTCCATCAGGTCATACAACTCAGAAATGAGTTGGGGGGGAAAAAAAGCGAGACCAGGCAGGTTTTGTACCATGTCCCCTCATGGCATCAAAGAATCAGTGCTTTCTGTCTCCAGTTCATGGCTGCCGGCCCGCTGCATTTTACTTTTTTTTTTTTTTACAGTGGAAACCATTGCTCACTCCACTCATGATGCATCCTGTGTGGTGACTAACGAGTCGCGGTGACCCACTTGTGCGTTGGCCTCACGAGGACGCGCATACTTGCTCTTTTGTTTTTGTGATGACTCGTTCAAATGTGACCCCTCCCCAAAGTGGCTTCTCTCTCTGTGAGCGCACCGGTAGAGAGTAGGGGCACACTGCAAATTTGGTTTGCAGTGTTGTTATGCATGAAGTACTGCTGAAATGGGTTTGCTCTCCCAATTTAACACCCTTGCTGAAGTACGCTTATCCACGGGGATGCAATACAGAACTCCGTAAGATCCAAGATGTGACTTCCTGTGTGACCTGGAGGCTGCGCTGGCCCGTGCAGTAGCCCCCCAACCCTGTTTCAGTCCATTTGACTTTAATGAGCTTGGTGTCAGTGTTTGCAGAAGCCCCAGCCAAAGCTAGCTGAGTAATAATTGTGTTCACTCTGTAAAGAATTTGCTGTGTGGATTGGATGGAAAATGCTGAGACACAATACATACTTGGATAATTGGTGTCATCTGTATACGAATCTGCCGCGTCTGACAGACTGTAGTCAAAACCATTTAAATGAGGTCAACAAGTGTTTTATTTATTTATTTTTACTTTATTTTCCAATTCTCAAATGCTAAACCAGATGTTGATGAGTGGCGAAATTATTCACCTCGATGTGAACACAAGGGAGGATGCTTAGCTGACCTGAAGTTCTGATGTCCACTTTGTACCATGTGTACTATCTATCCATCTATCCATCCATCCATTTTCTGAACAGCTTTATCCTCACAAGGATCACGGGGTGTGCTGGAGCCTATCCCAGCTGTCTTTGGGCAGTAGGCAGGGGACACCTTGAACCGGTTGCCAGCCAATTGCAGGGCACACAGAAACGAACAACCATCCGCGCTCACACCTTGGGACCATTTACAGTGTTCAATCAACCTGCCATGCACGTTTTTAGAATGTGGGAGGAAACTGGAGTACCCGGAGAAAACCCACACAGACACGGGGAGAACGTGCAAACTCCACACAGGAAGGCCAGAGCTGGAGTCGAACCCGGTTGCACTGTGAGGTCAACACGCTAACCTGTGTTTTTAAATATATATATATATATATATATATATATATATATATATATATATATATATATATATATATATATATATATATATATCAATGATCACGATATCCGGTAGTCCCAGTGGTTAGCCCACGTCGACTTCACCAGTGCTGAGGGGTACCATACTCGGATGTTTCAATTCCAGCTCCGGCCTCCCATGTGTGGAGTTTGCACGTTCTCCCGGTTATGTGTTGGATCCTGCGTGGGTTTTCTCCGGGTATATCTGGGCGGTTCTCCTCCCACATTCCAAAAACATGCATGGCAGGCCTTCAGATTGAACACTCCAAATTATCCCCACTACTTATGTGTGAATGTGTAGCGTGTCCTCCCATGATGGCTGTTCGTCTCTGTGTTCCCCATGCGATTGGCTGGCAACCGATTCAGGTGTCCCCGCCTACTGCCCGGAGACAGCTGGGATAGGCTCCAGCACCCCCCGCGACCCTAGTGAGGATCAAGCGGTTCGGATAATGGATGGATGGATATATATATATATATATATATTAAGATGTTAAGTCTCACATGACTACTCCTGGAGGTTTCAGTGTCCACTTTGAAAAAAAAAATGTGTTGCTTGGCTATTGTGCTGATCACGTTGTGATGAAACATCCCATGGAGTGTTGCCCACTTGGACCCTGCTGAAAAGGCCGGAGCGGCCCGGGGGCCGCCGGGACCTCCTTGGTTACCGGATGCCTGCACACTGAAGTGATGGCGACCGGTTTCAGTGAGACAAATAACACACAATCGTTGAGGCGGCTCTTTGAGCCCATGTCCAACTTGAGAAATATTTCTTAAGAGTCAATACGGGTAGGGAAAAGAGGTCACTTGAGGATAGTTTGAAGCGAAATGTGCTGTTTGTGCATAGGCACATGCTTTATTTTATATCACATTTTCGTGGATATATTGTGTTGATGTGAAGTCGTGTTCCATCAGCTTTTGCAAGTGTCTCGATGCTCACCACGATCTCTTCTCGATTCCAAACTGCTTTGTGGATGTTGTCTTCTGCTCGTCTACCTGCCTTGTTGGAAAGCACATATCAGCAAGTGTTGTTTTTCTTATTATTGATGTTTGTTCTCTCGCTTCTCTCTGTCTCCTCTCAAATAGTGTATCAGAAGTTGTCACTGCTGTTTTTTTAATTGTATTTATTTTTATTTTATTCTTTTATTTCTCTCCTCAACCAACATGCTTCTCTCAATTTGTGCCCTCATACGCCAAGTCCACTGTGAAAAGCACAAACCAAAAAACACGTTTTTTGGGCAAAAAAAAACCAAATTAAGTTTGTCCAATTTCATAATGTAAATAATCGACATTTATGGCAACAATGTTAACGATCTTAGCACAACAGAGCAAATAAGCTGTTTGCTCCAAATCAATTTGCTATGTTATCTTTCTTTATCTCGAGGGAGGCTGGGGGGGCATGAAAAGGCACAACAGTTCTGTAAACTCGTATTTCTTTCATTTGAACGCATTTATTAGCACACGTTGCTTCTGGTGTCCACTCTCTCCCCGGTGACCCTCTTCATTCTTCTCTCTGCCCTGATCCTAGACCCCGCCCACTCTTGGTGCTGACGTCACCAGGGCCGTCTCCAAAGTGTTTGCGAGCGTCCAGTTCGTGCGCATCTCTGGACTCGCGAGCAGCGGGGCTCACGAAACAGCTCGACAACTTGCATCTGCCTGTTACACCCTCGGACTCACACGGAAGATCCTTCAACATGGGTGAGCCCAGTTGTGTTTTTTTCGTTTATTTATTATCCACAAGAAACAACGGGCAGCCTGCTTGTTTGACTCTGCAAACTTTTTCTCGTGCGTAATAGTCTGTACCAACTTCGAATCAACTGCCCAAAAATGTAGTGGCGTTGTGTTTTGGAGTATGCGCTGGGTCCAGAGTGGGATTGAGTCGAGGAAAGGGATTAGAGAGATTAAGTGTTGCAGGATTGTGCCTGTGTGTGCGCTCACCCACTCTCTTCTACTCTTACTGCTCGTTTGGCTTTCTCTCTCCCCAATGTTTACTATCACAGACTGGACGCACGCTTTTGCCGATTAGTGATTGATTAGCAGTGTGATTCAATCACTCGGTGCCTGATTGTTTTTTAGAGGCATTGTTCTAGTCAAGTGGGTGAAAGTAAATCTAACAATCATAGTGAATTCATGTCTGCTCTAACTGATGTAACTCTGTCACATGTTTTTAATATTATTAACATACACCCCCAACACAACGACACACTAACACCCAAACACACCCGCATCAGCACTCTGCTGTGCACGCAATATTGATGTATCACATACTCGGAACAATAAGGGGGATATGTACATTTTTAAATGCTTAATGTAAGTGGGAAAATCCCGGGCCAACCATCCGATGTGATTAATATTTTCATTGGGTGGAATAATACTGGCATAATGCATCGGCATAATGCCCTACACCCAATATTTATCATTTCTATCTATCTATCAATCGATATATCTATATATCTAAATGGTCATGTTTACAAAAAAATATTTTTGTAATGTTAATAAAAGTGGAAAAACCCTTGACAAACCCTCTTTTTAATTTTATTATGATACAAACATGTGTCATACTCTTAATATGCATTTCTTGGTAACTGTCTGAAAATTATTTTTTAATCCCAATTTAATTACAACCGATATAGACTAACAAAACCCAATGAAAATAAATCATGAAATGGAATATAATCTAAGAACTGAATCAGCACCAAATAGAGTAAAATCTCCCTGCATGGCCCCACCCTGAAGCAGAGTTTAATACAAACCAGTTGAGGAGTTGATGTTGTGTAATTCTGCCAATCTGATCTTTACAAAATCTTTAAAAAATAAATTGGAATTCAGTCTTTAGAAATCCAAGCAAATGTTCCCAGAAATTAATAGAAATCTGGTCCATAGAAAAACTGATGCAGTCATAAAACTTTTTCTTTGCTGTCTTTAAAGTATAAAAAGTAGTTACCAAGATAATTACAAAAGAATGACACATTCCGCTCTTAAAAGACCACGTAGCTTTGCACAAAATTCAATAGACAGACACACCAATTGCATCAGTGTAACAATGTTAAAAATTTCAACACCAATGGTGGAGCGACACATGTAGATAGATAATATAATAATACTCACTGGTATACATTCTTTTTCCTCTGTGAAGATTGACAAATTTTACTGCGACTTACTGAGGAGTTTTGACTGGCTCCCGGTATCTCTGAATGTCTGCATTTTGCTGCCCCCTGGTGGTTAACGTGCATACATCATGAATATCAGTACAAGCGGAGGAATTTAATGTTCGACATTAACGTTTTAATGTTTTCATAAATTAGGCTACAATAATATATGTTTCTATTCAAATTGTAGAGATAAACAACAGCAACGACAAACCGTCTCAGTTTCGGGCTATTTTACCACAAAATGGCCGCAAGCATGCAATCCCGTGACCCCCATTTACCCCCCAGCACTACCCCATCTTATGAGGCGTTTGTGAGAATATGTATCAGTGCTCATTAATTCACTGGGAGGCTTCCACAGTGGCGTCTTTGTGCCCCTAATTTGGAGGCGCTCCTTTGTGTGGCGCCTCCGTTCACGAACGCCCAAGTTCACTGAATCGCCCGAGAGTTTCACAGCAACATGGCCTTTGAACGGAATCCCCGCACACTCCCCTCTTCTTTCTTCTTCCTCCTCACACCAACATCTTTTTTTGTGGTTAACACAGGGGAGAACATCATGGCTTTCAAATCATAAATGCAGTACTTGGTTGCTTGAGACTTCATGCCTCGCTTTCATCCGACCACATTTTTAGCCGCAGAGCATTTCCTTGTGTGGTCACATGTTGCCACCATTTCGTCACACATGTATTCCGACTTCCTTCCACATCCCCAAAACATGCAAAATTTGGTCCATTGTGAGTGTGGTTGTTTTTTTTTGTGGGGGGGGAGGGGGGTCTATATGTGCCCTGTGATTGACTAGCCAACAGTCCACACACACAAAAAAAAGTGCTATTTTTTTTCCCTCATCCATTCACTGGATTTAATTTGGGCAGGCGATTGATCTGAAGCTGGTTGCCATTATAGACAGTTTTGTTGTGTTCTGAAGTTGAAGTAAATTTAATTTTTGCAAAAACATTGGTGGTGGGTGGATGACTTTGGACACAGGGTCAGGGTTCAAAGCTAGGTCAAGGGCATCCAGTTGGGTCCTTTTACACTATATGCCCTTTCCAGGCCACTGCAGCTCTGGAGCCTGGATGAAATTGAATGTGTGCTTCTCGTTAGTACGTATGAGCAGTTTTTACTCCTTGTTGGATTAAAATCTTGACCCAACGTGCTGGGTCAAACTCTCAACCCAATGTTCTGGGTTTATATCACACTGCATTAGCTTGGTCTCTTTTGGACCCAACACTGGGTTAGCCATTTCACCCAATTTGGGTCATTTTTAACTCGGCTGTTGTAAGAGTTAAGGTTGTAACCCTGCTGGGATAAGTTCCTAAAAAAGCTGTAGCATTTTTGTGTTTTAATGTGACACTGGTATGCAAACAGGAGCTCAGAACATGCACAGACAGATTCCCCCAACCCATCCATCCATCCATCCATTATCCGAACCGCTTGATCCTCAGTAGGGTCGCGGGGGGTGCTGGAGCCTATCCCAGCTGTCTTCGGGCAGTAGGCGGGGGGACACCCTGAATCGGTTGCCAGCCAATTGCAGGGCACACAGAGACGAACAACCATCCACGCTCACATTCACACCTAGGGACAATTTCGAGAGTTCAATCGGCCTGCCATGCATGTTTTTGGAATGTGGGAGGAAACCGGAGTGCCCGGAGAAAACCCACGCAGGCCTGGGGAGAACATGCAAACTCCACACAAGGAGGCCGGAGCTGGAATTGAACCCGGTACCTCAGCACTGTGAAGTCGACGTGCTAACCACTGGACTACCGGGCCGCCTTCCCCCAACCTAAAATGAAATTTTAAAACATTCTTTGCAAAGAGCAAATGTCAAGTGGATTTGTTTGCAAGTCTCAAGTGTTGAGGTTGTTAATAAATGGCATGGGTAATTGCTACTGCTTTGGTTAGCAGCGCTATTCGAATGGTCTTGACTTTTTAATGTCTGTGTGTGAAAAATTGTGGTTGTGAACCGAGTTAATTGCTGCCGCAGTCCGTTGTTTTTAATCTAATTGAGTAGCGTGTCTCTTTGTGCATCTGGTTGACTCACCCAGTAACTACCGGTAATTGTTCATCATAATGTCATGTTCTTATTTTATTTATTTCATTACGTTAAAGCTTACTGTTACTCAAAGCACATTAAAAATGTAAACACTTTGATTCAACACACAATACAGACATTATACATACATTTTTGTATCGCTCAGTTTCTGTTTGTTTTGTGAAGCTTCTCTCACCTGTCACGTTTAAGAGCTATGTAATCGAACGCAAGCACACCATTTGTACTTGGAGCCAGACACTCATCGTAAAATCCGCACTTTTCATCCTGTACGGGAACATTTCCCATGGTGTGAACACGCTTGAGGTGAAGGTTGTCCAAATCAGGTCCAGATTTTAGGACAAGAAATGAAATAAGAAGTGAGTGCTTCTCGGCTGACGTTCGTATAATGCCTGGGTGATGAAATATATTTTCCAGCTGCCTTTGACAGTGCGGAGGCGTGAACGCGGTGTCAGATGTTACAGAGTTCGCTTTGAGATACACACACACACACACACACACACGCATGCACACGCGCTTTGTAATGATTTTATGTCTATGAAGAGGAGTCTGCCGTCTCTGATTTCCACATTCCTGTCCAGTCTCTGTGGGTATCTGGAAAGTGTCACGTCAGCGCACGCACACACACACACACACACACACACACACACACACACGTGGTGGTGGACAGTTTGCGATGTGACCCAGCATCCTGACTCAGAGCAAAGGAAAGTTTTTTTGTTGTTGTTTTTTTTCACGGTTAGTATCAACAAGGGCGGCATAGTGGACTAGTGGTTAGTACCTAAGATTTGGGATTCAAATTTGGGCTCTGGCCTTGCACGTTCGGTTCTTGAAGACTCTAAATTGTCGAGGCATAGATATGATTGCGGAAGGTTGTTTGTGAGCTTTCATTTTCCCCTGAGATGCATTTCAGCTGCAGATAGAGGCCATTTTGGTCGTCAAAAAATGCCTCAAATGCGCTAACCTCTGATGACTGAACTGTATGTCCCCATCAATCAGCCCCAAACACCATCACATCTTTAGTTTGTTGTCATTAATTGCAGCAATGATTCTCAGTAATGAGGTGGCTGCTGCCATGCTTGCATCATTTCTGGGCTCGTTTCCATTTGGGACCCAAAATACAGTTGACCGCATTCAGTTTTCATACAGAGGCAACTTTTTTTTTCCTTTCTGCTTTCTGTCTCAGTGGAAGCTCCAAAATGAAATATAATCAGTTCTGAGATGCTGAATGATATCCAAGTTGCTCTCATTAAAACAACAACAAGAAAAAATCCCCGATCAAAAGTAATGGCAATATTAAAAACATTGTGTATAGAATAATATTTGGTAAATTTCATATTTGTTCTATGCTATAAGCCAGTCCACATGTGTTTTTGTTATTCTAACATATTTTTACTTTACTACCGGAAAGTGTTGAAAAGACTGTAATGCTATTCGTAGAACAAACATGCCACTTTGGCGGGTCTCCTGAAAAGTGATGCTTTTGGACGTAAAAGGATTCCACCTGACGCCACATCGATATGTTTTTTACATTTTAACATCCTTGTTGGAAAAAGTAACAAGTTTGAGAGCAAAGCCCATTGAGCACAATTGGGACAAAAATAGAGCCAAGCCTACTTGGAGACGTATCACAGCAAATCATTTGATGGCGCATTACCTTACCGTGCAAAACCAAACAACTCCGATGTGAATCAACGCAAGGGCAATGATGTCATGAAAATCATCAGTGTCATTCATGATCAGGTGTGCAGATTCTGCAAGGACGCCTTCGCAAATGTTGGCGGGGATCAAGTAGGTCGGCAGGATGTTGAGGATAGCAGCAACAAATATAATAAAAATAATAAGAAGAATAACAACAACATTAATTTCATTTATGTAGCACCTTTAAAAACACATGTTAATAAAGTGCTTTGACAGCCAGAATAGCGCGAATGACCCCAAAAAACAAAACAAAACAAGAAAAAGACCTCATCGCGATCCTTACTGAGCTGTAGCGTCACAAGAGTTGCGGGTGTTTTGCACATGATGGTGTTAACTCCCAAGTTTGGACTTTTGTGGCTTTACTTTTTGTTCTCTCCTGCGGCAACTGCGCCGCGCTGCTTGCATGTTAATGTTGTGGAAAGTTCTGACCTGTTAAGACAAAGTGAGCCCATTGACTATTGTGACTTGTGAAGTGATTGGAGTCGAAGGTCCTGACTGGGGATGCCTGTGCTCAAGCATGTGCATTGGCCTTGACCCCAACTTGGAAGCCTGTCCACTGTGTGATGATGTGCGTGTTGTGCGGCTTTATTCGAGTGTCCACATGGTCCAAGTGCCAGTCTCATACAATCAGGTTCATAAATATCAGGCCGGCGACACAATTCTCATCTTTTGGGATCTGAAAACCACCACCAAGGATTTGAAACAAAATCAGGTGACCGGTGCAGGAATGAAAACAGTTTGTATATGTGCCTCGCACTGTACTTGAAAATAAGACTTTTTGTTGTTCAGCAAATTTAAAAAAGACGGCTTCATTTATTTGCAACTGCATAAGACACAATCTAAACTTGATCTTTCCCAAAAGACTTAACCCTCTTGCCCCACACATGCATAATAAAGCTTTAAATTAGGCCTTATTCTGCAAGTCCACATTATGTTGGCTGCTTGTACTTCTGCTGTTTGCCAGTGGCGTAGATGCATCAGTGTTTTTGTTCACAGTCAGATGATTCTTCTGGAAGGCCCACGGGACACAATGGAAGCATGTAGCCCGACAAGCATTCATTGACACATTCAACTGGCGTTTAAGCTCAGTTGAATTTGCTCGTAGACTTTCTCCATACCACCTATGCGCAGTACGCAAGGAAACATTTTCTGCTGCTCGCTTGCAGTGTTGAAGAAAGTAGACTGGTCACCAAGACACAAAAGCCCAGAGAGCCCAGTCAGGATCTGGGTCAGAGGATTAAAGCTGCAGCGGCTGAGGGAGTGGGGGGCATCCAGTGGGGGTTGAAGACCAAAGCTGATAGCCTTAAGTCTTTTGAAAGTGACGAATGATATAATCTAAGCTAATAAACTGAGAAATTCATAATGTGGATGCAATTGGACTAACAAACAGTGCTGACATCAAGGGTGTGGCTGTGACAAGAGGAATTTGCTAATTTGACATAGTGGCCGAGCTGTGTCATGGTAACTCTGCTCTGTGATAAAAAGCTTGAAGCAAGCTGTTAGCTTCATTTTGAAACAACTCTTTGCTATGTGATGCTCACTATGAAGTTGAACTCCACACAGGAAGGCCGGAGCTGGAATTAAACCCTCAACCCCTGCACTGTGAGGCCGACTCACTAACCAGTCGATCACCGGGCCGCCGCAATCCTAAACACCTAAACCAAAGAACCCCTTTCTGACAGTGTCAATCAAAAGTGAGCAAAAATGTTGATTCAGCTCTTGGATTGGATCTGGTTGTCAAGCTCGTAGCCTTCAAGTGCCCAGTTGCATGCGATTCTTCCATTCAGCACCACCAGTAGAAATGAATTGTGCAAGAGAAGAATCCCTTCCAGCTAATTTCTTCCTGCAAGTTCATTTACGTTGGGGAGTGAGCGAGAGGCGAATTCATTAGAGGGTTCATCCACTGTGGGACCCCTGCAAGGACTGAGCTCTTGGCCTTGTGCCCGCTCAAGTGTATTCAAGGCACCACAGATCAGCCTTTGTGCTCGCCGCTTTCTGCGCCGCTGCTAAACAACCATAAGACAAAAGCATGTTGGGTCCCCCCCGCCCGAGCGCACCACTGAGAAGTGCTCGGTCCTTTGCAGCAAAGCCTGACAGCACATTGTGGCTGGCGTGAATACAAAATTAAAGGCTGCTGTATTTCTGCAGGGCGGCCTGGTGGCCGAGTGGTTAGCGTGTCGACCTCGCAGTGCAGAGGTTGTGGGTTCAATGCATGTTCTCCCCATGCCTGCGTGGGTTTTCTTCGGGTACTCTGGTTTCCTCCCACATTCCAAAAATATGGGTGATTGAACACTCCAAATTGTCCCTAGGTATGAGTGTGAGCGCGGATGGTTGTTCGTCTCTGTGTGCCCTGCGATTGGATGGCAACCGGTTATGGGTGAAGACAGCTAGGATAGGCTCCAGCACCCCTTGTGAGGATAAAGCAGATTGGAAAATGGATGGATGGATGTATTGCAGCATTTAGATGTTCCAATGCTGCTGTCCTTGCTCCAATTTAGGATGTGGTGTTAGTTAGGGTGACGTAACATTTACCTTGTTGAAGTATGTCCAAATAACTCGGCATATTTCCGAGGCTTGTTCACAATGGAAATTTGACGGAATAGCTTTGTGTTTGTGTTTTAATTCAACCTTGAACCAAGTGTCACTTCAGCACACACAACATTTGTGATTATAAAGCAGAACCACAAAAAGGTCTCAAGGACCAATAAAACAGGAAGACTTTCAATTTGGTTTGGTTTCCTCAAAAACGAAGTTGTCCACTTTGGACCGTTAAACCATCCTATCGGCACAGTTTGACTTACCATAGCAATTTCTGGGAAACTTCAATTGTTCCGGGAGCCGGTTTCCCTGAAAAAATGAAATTTGGTTGGCATCTCTATGAGTTGGCCCACAAAAATGTCTAAGAAACCATACTCTAAAAGGCACAGGAAGTTTGCCATTTTGGTTTGCCGTTCGAAGGTAATTTTTCCTATTTCAAGAGGTAGTTCAAAAATGAAGTTGTGCTTCAAATTTTTTTGGATTGTGACAGAATTTGAAACAATTGAAAAAAAGTTTTTGTCACAACTTCAACCTCACCCATGCAATTTCACCTGAAGTGACATTTATAAACAAACTTGGCCGAGACATTCCGTCTGATTGCTCCTAAAATTGAACCTCAAATTCAATGCAAATGGATGATGCCAAAGTATAAAGGATGTGAATTTACATTATTCCTCATTGGCGGAGCATGGCGCCAAAGTTTGATGACTCATCCTGATGTTGTGCTCTCAAGGCTGCCAAGTTAAAGGCCACTGCACACACCTGCTTTCTCTCTCACTTGTTTCCATGCGAGAGCTCTCATTGTCTGCTTATAATTCTCGAGAGGAAGGCGCGTTAGGCCCACAGGAAGCTTCTCTGCCAAGCTGTCGAAAGTCTGCAAAAGTTGAGCTTTTGTGCAGTGACAGATGCTGGCTGGAAGGCCAAAACAGGAGGGGGGGGGGTGAGAGCCAATTGCATGAACAGTTGCATTTTTAGAGTGCAAATGAATGATGATCATCTGTAAGAGCTGTAGGTTTAAATATGATGCAGACTCAGGCAAAAAGCGACCGTATGGCAGTTTCCCCCTTCTGTTTTAACTACAGAAGAGAGATGAATGGCAGCAAACAGCAGCCTCGGGGGCAGGGAAATCTCAGATGTGTGACCCCTAAACCACACACAGACCCAAAGAGGGTCTCGTCATAAATATTACATCAATGTCTCCTAAGTCATTTTAAGCTTTTTGACCCCCACCGTATGGGAAAAGACTTCTGCATCATCTGGAAAGCCTAAAGCTACTTTTTACGACTGTTCCCAAAATGGAGAATGTACGCACGTGATCGTACCTTATATGGGCCAAACCCGAAGGACACGCCTCCCAATCAATCAATAAGACCTCTGAGTGGACTCCAACTGCATATTTTATTAAGTTTAGCTGTCCCGATACTTTTGTCAATACATTGACCACAAGTTGTGTAGGTCTGCATTAAAAGAATGACTGTCACAAAATAAAAAAAAATAAAAAAATAATTAAAAGCCAAGTTGGAATCTGTGGTAAACCTTTTTTTTTTAACTTGTGTGGCTCATTTTTACTAATGTGACTGATTTCATGTTACTAGTATGTTGCACGTACCTCCTAATATTAATTAAAAAAAAATCAACACCAATGTTTCATACAGAAGCTTTATTGTTTATATAGAATAGAAATTATTTTATATTTATACAAATAAAGCTCTCTTCTAATACAATGAATGCCTTTCATAAATGCCTGGCACACTTCAGTGGAATCAATAAACACACCCAGTCACATTTTTTTCAATAGTCAACTAAATCATAACATTTAACCAGCATGAAATTCATAATGTAAAGAAACAATGGCATTATTTAATGAGACACACTAATAATACCATTACTGTTATGAATCTTCATCTAATGGATCGTGCGTACAGAGAGTGTTGAAAGTCTGCATGAAATTAGCGGATGCAGTCCCAAATGGCTTTCACTTTTGCACACTGGATTCTTTTGCACGGCTGGCTGCCTCTCAGCGCTTTAAGCGATAATGCCATGGATTGAGCCACTCTTACAGAAGGTCAGTAGAGTGGACATAGCCCAAAGCCTCCATCGGCTTGTTCGGATCCCCTTTGCCCTTGTCTGGTCAGTCTCTGGCTAAATTTTTGGCCTTCTAGGATCCAGAACCAGGATGTGGGCTTTACGCCACCTCTGTCCCAATAATTGAATTAAAGAGGTCTGCTGAGCCACTTGGTTGTGACAGGTTGTGGAAAGTGGGGGCAGCGGGGTGTCCAGGAGTGTTTGAGACAGGGCCAAGTGGTGGGTCAGAGGTGAGAGGTTGGCGGCGTGAGGTTGAGGAATAATAGCGGATAGAGATCCCAGGAGGGAGGGGCTCCGTTCATGGGAAACACCCCTCGTCACCCCACGCCCACTGCTATCTCCATTATGTCTATTGTGCGTGCGTGCAGCTGTGTGTGTGTGTGTGTGTGTGTGTGTGTGTGTGTGTGTGTGTGTGTCAAGGCGAGCAGCTGGGCTGTGAGAATGTTTGTGTTGAAGAAATTATCATATGGAATGAATGATGTCGCCTGGTTTCCCATGGCAACGACGATCAAAATGTTTGTCCTTTTAAAAAATGTGCCTCCTAAACATTTTCTCATCAAGTTGATTGTAAGGCATTTAACGAAGAAGCATGTGCTTTCAAGAAACACGAGCTTTTTCAATAAGCCCACAAAAACTGTTTCCCCTTTTGACTTTGAATCGTACCCCCCCTCCCCAAATGCAAATGGTAGACTCCAATCAGTCTATTTGTAATGTCTTACGTTATTCGCCATGAAACTGGAAATAGCCTGACATAGATGGGCAAGGCACCGATTGTTAGTCCAGTCATAAGTCTGTGACTGACACACAACCACAAATATGCTCCCCCCAAAGAATAATTTCTGTTTCATATGTCGGTACGCCCGTACATTTAAATGTTATTGTTTGAGTCACAATGAAAGTGACTACACTGACGAATGAATATGGTCAAATCATTCTCAATGAGCCAAGCGGGGTTCAATCTAGCCAACACAAAGACAAGCAAACAAATGTGACTTTTCACCATTCTGAATTAATTTTGTTTTAGTTTAACAGTTCGCGCCACCGCAGGATTAAATATGGTATGGTCCCCTCATCTTCCTTAACGCGAGTCGCTGAACCAGGAAGTAGCCGGCTGATATAGGAATTGACAAACAAACTCAAATACTGTACGTCACTTTGTGTCTTTCATTTTACTTTTGCAGGACAATTGGGTTTTTATATTTGAGTCACAATAATAGCGCTCTCCTATATCCAAACGAACACAAATATGCCACCCCACAATTATTTTCCCACTTTTGTGAAGAGTGTTGGCATGGATCTGCATACTGACATTGGAAGCGCCGTCCAATTCTGATACTTCTGGTCCACAAGAATCCTGCATCTGTTTAAACTGTCAACTGTGAACGTGTACTCACCATGTGTATTGTAGCGTTTGGCAAAGTTCTGCACGTACTTGCGGTCGTAATCAGTCAGGGTTGAATGACGGTTCACAATGCACATCCATGTAAGGGATAACAGATATCGGTCCGCTATGTCAACACATTGTTCACCGATAACGGGGGGAAATATCCTTGGTAGTCGCTAATGGTGTAGTGGTACACTCGCCTGACTTGTGTGCGGGCATCATAGAATTGGCTCCCACTCAGTGATGGTGTGAATGGTTGTGCGTCTTTATATGTTTCATTGTAATTTAAATTTGATGTATAATTTATGACTTTTAATGAAAATAAATAATGGCGAGTGTTAATTACCCAACCCAAATAAAATGATTACAAGAAATTGAAAAAAAAATTTTAAAAAATAATAGTCATTAAAAATTATCAATAAGAAAGATTATTTATTTGTTAAAAATATTTTATTAATTAATGTTTCATGATGATTTTATGTCTTCATGTTAGTCTTCTATAATTAAAAATAAAAATATGTACGCAATATTTATGTAAATACGCAACTCAAATGTGTTCAGTTGATAATCTTTTTTTACTCTTATGGCACTTTTTACTGGTGTGTGTGTGTGTGTGTATGGGGCGGGGGGGTTATTTGTCATCATACTTGTCTGTAATTTGAGAATTCCAAAGCAAGCAACCTTATTATCCTCCATTATCCTAAGTGGAAAATGGAGGTACGATGTATTTTCTCAGTTACTCTTTTTTGTCAGCTTTTGTAAGATGAGCTCTCTGCAGCCCGGAAGCAGGATTGCATGTTTGCACATTAAAAAAAAAAGTACAAAGACTATTCAGGGAAATGCAATGAGCAATGCACATTCCTCTTTAAAGTGAGTCAATTAACTTTTTTAAATGTGAGTTTGCTCACAATTTCCAAGCGTGCCAACAGTAACACAAAGCATCTGTCTCACACTTTTGCTGCCACGTGCCGCGAAGCAAAACCACAGCGCCTGTGGATGAGCCACATATTCGCTCTTTTTTTGTGTTTTTTTTTTGGGGGGGGAGAATGACTGAAGGAAAACATGGCCGCAGAGTGTTCCCAGACCTAATAAGACGCTAACACAAACATACAATTAGAATGGTGCTGAGTCAGGCACTGTTGTTGGCCATTGTTTGGCCAAAGGCTCGTTATAACAGCGGGAAAGGGTTGAAATTTGAGGAGCGAACTACTACTTTAGTGCCGCAAAATTTTCTCTGGTCGGGATGTACTGGACTACTTTGGCACCCCAAGCGCAGCTTTGAAGACCCTGTGAAGTGAATTCAAAGATCAGTTTCAACATACATTACGTCCATCCATCCATTCTTGTCACGGGGGGTGCTGGCGCCTATCCCAGCTGTCTTCGGGCAGTAGGCGGGGGACACCCCGAACCGGTCGCCAGCCAATCGCAGGGCACACAGAGACGAATAACCATCCGCGCTCACACTCACACCTCGGGACAATTTGGAGTGTTCAATCAGCCTGCCATGCATGTTTTTGGAATGTGGGAGGAAACCGGAGTATCAGGAGAAAACCATCAAAATAACTATAACTATTATTTCATTTTTAAAAAAGAGAATGCTTTCAAGGTCAAGAGTGATGTAATTTTGGAACATTCCTAATGAAATATTTTTATGTCCCAAGTAAAATAATTAAACAAAAGACATTGAATTACTTTGTAGATTTGACAAAGTAATAATTTTCCCGAAGTGAGATCCTGACTCGTGACAAACCCGAAGTGTGACGTCACTTCAGGACAACAATAGCGAGGCTCACTATGGAAAGCGCACACGCTGGATGCAGAGCAGCCTCTGCCAAATAACTTCTGTTTGGTGCTCTGTGAGCTTTGAAACAACACGAGTCCACTGATGATTTACAGCCATGCGATGCGAGCATAACATGCGTTGCAAAAGAGCCTTTGAAGGCATTTGAGCGGAGAAGGATGCCGTTCTTTTTTTCACCATCCCCCAAAAGAGCCACGAGGCTTCATATAAATCAACTCTTTGTGGTTTCTCCACTTTACTCGTATTTCCTCCTGCTCAGATAAACTGTCACTTCGTCAGACACTCAACTCAATCGAGATAGGTTGGTTGCCCATTCGAACCCGAAACCAACTGATAGCCCTCCTCTGTTTTTCTTGCTCTTTTTCACATATCGAACTTGTCTGCGATAAGCGGGTCAGTAAAACAAATGAATGGATCGCTGTATTGAGTTGATGTCCTGCGCTTTTGTTCAACCAATCAATGAGTTTGATTGGAGGCAGACAGTGAGTTGGCGTTTAGAACTGTGTCACTTCACTCCACGGTATTTACCAGTGGACCACTGCCAGTGGACCACACCCTCGGTGCTTCTTGGTTGCTATGCTTTTGTCGCGACATGCTAAATGGCACCAAACCGGCTGCCTGAGAACTGAGGGTGCGGGTCTTTTGTGGATGCGTAGAGGATCATTCACTGCCGCCAAATTCGCTGTGTGAAAGCCACAATGAGGCCTTCTCTGTTGGGCCTTCATCCTCATTCAGCTGAAGTCCTGAGTGTGCAACTCTCACACTTGGCGCTTATTCCTTATCTCAAACCTTTTTTCTTCTTTTTTGTGTGCTTCTTGTTAAATTACAAAGTAAATTAATTCCACGTTGTTCTAGTTTAGGATTTATCTTCCTGATAGAAAACAATGGAAATGTAAATCACAAACCTTCAAGTCATTCACTGCCCATTGTTTTCAAAGCAGTTCCTTATATTGTTTCTTATAATCTTTCAAGACCCACAGAGTATTGTTGTGTAATGTCCCGTGATAATACAACCACCGGCGACAAAACACAAACAGACCAAAAAAACCCACCCCCCAAAAAACAAATACTGTAGTTAAGGTTAATGGCCAAAAAGCAGAGAAAACAAGATTTGGGGAAAAGAAACAATGGCAACAGTGACTGTGCTCAAGCATTTTTTTTTTTTGCTTTTGTGACACTTGAAACTATAAATCAAGGGAAAGCAAGACTGGCAAAGTAATAGCATTGGCCACTTTTTTTAACAACATTTTGAAAGATTATTTTTTGGTGCTAATTCCAAATCTGCAGTCTCCTTTTGTTTATTGTTTGACTAGCACATCATGATGGTGTTGATGCTGCTGCTGCTGCTGATACTACTACTACTACTACTACTACTACTACTAATAACAATAATAACAATGACAATAATACAGTAGATGACAACACATGGTAAAACCTGACGCGCTACAAAAGAAAAGCATTTTTTCAAAATCAGTGTAAAAATACATTTTGTGACACAAAGTAATCTCTGAATGACCGAACACACACATTTCATAAGCGTTTTATAAATGTAAAACAGCAGCTAGTTGTTGCAAAAAAAAAAAAAATACCCCAACAAGCTCAATGTTGTGCCTGGTAGGTGAATCTCACTTTCCAGTGTACATATCATTCTTTTTATTACATTTTTTTGTCAACTTTTCCATATTTTAACATTCGCCATATTATACTGAGCAGCCAGGACAGAAATTGATGAGAAATTCACTTTCCTATTCTTTTGTTATGGTATTTTATTAACACTTGTATCATTCTGTGAGTACTACAATATTTACATTTCAGAGGGTCCTCTGTGTATGGCTGCAGCGCCATAACACAAACATACTTACAGTAAGTCAAAACTTGTCCTAGTCTGTCACATGTTATGCTAACACAGGAGTAAATTCATAATGACGGTAAATATTTGTATGAGAAACATTTGTAGGCCGGCCATATGGAAAAAAAAATCCAATGGAAATCGAGTGTGTCTTTTGCCAAATGACCACAAATTCTATTGCCGCGGCACAAGAAATTGATTGTGTGTGTATCCATGAACTCTAAAATGTCACAACCGTGCAAAGCAAGGATCCCCTATAAATATACCTTAAATAATCCCACTTGAAATACTTTTTCCATGTTGCAAGGGATAGTGCTGATTAGTGCTGCTCTCGGTACTTTTCATCCGGTCATTTCAATTTGTGCTTGAACTCATGGAGGCAATTAGATTTTGGCTATTACAAAATAAAGATCCAATAAACATCTTAATGTGCCCATAAAAAGGGTTCAAACGAAGCATCTCGTCTTTACAAGCATGATATCAGCTCTCCTGGTGTTCAACAGTGCCGACTGTGGAAAAAAAAAGGCTGAAGATTAGTGCGGCCATTTGTTGGTGTGTTGTGGGATCCCTGCTAAGTTCGCTTCCCTGACCCCTGAGGCTCCCCCTTTTTCTCCAAAGTCTGGTATCCGTGAGAAGACCCCAATTCAGCCCCCCCCTCGTCACACTCCCAGCTGAAAGGCCTTTCTCTCATTAGCATGCCCCCAGGGGCCGCTCTCCACATCGTTGCCAAGATCCCCCCGCCCCTCCACCCGTCGCCCCGGTCATCCCTCGCAATCGGCCCTCGTCTGTCTGTTATTTTTAACAAGCCGCTTTGTGTGCGCCGTCGAAAACGTCGCCGTCCTCTTTGTGTTCCTCTTCAACTTTCTTTGCTGTTTTACCCAAATATGAAATGGAAGATCACAGCAGTACACGAAACCCATCACTGACACCTCTTTGACTGACCTCACATGGGAAACAGAGCTTCTTGACAGCACAGAGTTGGGGTCCGACTTGGGTTCGCCCCCCTTTCCAACAGGAATCTATCTGCATTGATATTCATGGCGCTACTTTGGTCTCTGAAAGAGTCTGGGAGCAGCCCACTTTCTTTACATGTTGAATAACTGATATCAAGTTAGGGCCTAAAGTACATGGACAACGTTGTAGGATTTTGGATGGCATCGCGATTCGCTTTTGGGTTCAATTCCCACACCGCGACAGTGTGAATGTGAATGCTTGTCTCTCGCAATGTGCCGTGTTTGACTGGCGTCTCGTCCATGGTGTAGTCTGTCTTTCACCCAAAGTTAGCTAGGCTAGGTTCCAATTCCCCCAACCCTGAATAGGATAACTTGTATTGAAAAAGTTGGAACGGTGGGTGGATGTATGGATGGTTGGATGCATGGTGCCTT
Source organism: Hippocampus mohnikei (assembly GCA_026261675.1). NCBI lineage: Eukaryota > Metazoa > Chordata > Actinopteri > Syngnathiformes > Syngnathidae > Hippocampus > Hippocampus mohnikei. The sequence continues at coordinate 9,870,636 of JAKGUB010000106.1, read as the reverse complement.
TATTAACTCTTTGGATGCCTTTGACGTGAATCTACGAGAATCGTAACGAGGAGCATTTTCAGCTGGTCATCCTCCTTCATCACTCACGCTGATGACTGCCATCTTTCTCGTGTCACATAACGTTTAATGACAAAGACGCGCTTGCGCGATCCGATCAATCAAACCTCGGGAGCATTTAAATCGGTCTTTTGTGAGGGAGGTGTGATTAATGAGTTGGATGAGAGGGGGTGTCCAGGACTAAGATAAATGGCTTGTCTTGCAAACAGATTGCTGCAAGTACCATGCACACTAATGAGGAATATATCACGTGCACTCGCTCACCCAAGTGGTAGGAATCAGCTGTGGGATTGAATCATTACTGGTTGTGTGCACATTTATACAGATAAATAACAATGCCAGTAATTTTTAATGGAGATGAAGAATCTGTCTGAACAAATAAATATATAAATAGTACAGAGTACAAATAAAATCCAAATTGTACAATAAACTCATAATCGTTATGTAAACTAAAATTTGATTGCATTATTGTGTGTCATTTCAAAGTGACATGATTTATCTACCTTCGTCAATAAGACAAAAATACCCAATGAAGTTTAAAGACATATAACTAATAATATAGTAAAACAATGAAATGCAACCTATCAGTCGTTCATGTATTCAGATGTGTCACAATCGTGAGAGTTATATTGGTTATATTTACTGACATGAACCGTTGCGTCTTATAAAGTCATCGCTTTTACTGCCATGGTCACTGGCCAGTTTATTAGGCGCAGTATGACTTACTAGTGAGGTCTACTCTATGAGAACCTGTATTTAAAAATGTGGCTTTTATTGTTGGTAACCTTATTTAACATCATGAGAGTCCAAATATTAGAAACTTGCAGTGCAGTGATCTGCAACCACAATAATGGCGCATTAAAACCTCACCCACTGCACATTGTCACCATTGTCTTCGATTTATTTGTAGATTTTGCCTATGCGTCTAATCCGTTTTTATTGTTGAGTGTTCAGCTGTGGATGGATGAGGTGCAGTCAGCGACTATCAACGGTCAACTCGTGCTTGCCGTCTCAGCAAAGTAAACAAGGAGGCCACTTTTGACAAATTTCCCCTTACTCAGACTGGCCTCGTCTCTGGACGAAGGCCATTAGAGGCCATCATGGCTCTTTTAATGGTTGCCCTCAAAGTGGAGTGAGTCTGGAAAATAAAACTCAGAGATATGTTAGTGTTTTGGCAGCTCTGCCGTCAGAGTACTAGCAAACAATAGTGAGCTATAAACAGACACATCTGTTAGTAATGAGGGCTACACGTCAGATTAGAATGTGGATGGGTTTTTTTTTTTACAGTGATACCAGCCTACGGGGGGGGGCTCCTCACGGATGATATCCAAATAAGTTTTACATGACAGTCCAATAAAACAGAAAAAGTAAATCTACAGATATTCATATAAAAACCAGAGTCACACAGAAAAATCTATATTAACTCACTTTTTATGTTAACACTGCATATTACTTTGTGCTCCACAAACTTGTTGAGGAATACAAACATGCCAACAGCAGCCCCCTAGTATGGTGTTCCCCAGGGTTCAATTCTGTGGCCCATGATGTTCTCATAGTTTTTGCTGTCCCTGGGTTCCTTCTTAAAGAAAGCACGGTATTTCCTTTCACTGCTATTACAGTCAGATCAACGTCCCACTAAATAAAAAGGTAACTGAATCAACAGCACCTCTGCTGGATGCGTCAAAATAGTCAGTCTAGGGTCTGGGTTCGAATCTCAATAATCTCCGTGCGTGTGTGGGTTTTCTCCTCTCTATTAAAAATGAAAATTAACAAATGTTAATTGTCCATCAGTGGAAATGTGATTGCATTTGACTGGTGACCAGTACAGGGTGTGCCGTGCTGCTTACTAAAAGTCAGCTGAGCAAGGCCCCAAGCTCACCTTAATGAGGACAAGCACTGTAGAAAATGGATGGCTGGATTATATTATAATCCCGAGGGTGCCGTTTATTTACACTTCCCAGCTGTTGAAAGGTTTTTGGCTTTACAATGATGACATCCCGTAGTCATGTTGTGGTTGGTAGTGATGAATGGATGGATGTAGAGGAGGGGGTTTACGTAAGGAAGGGGGTGTCCAGCTGCAGGAATGTTCCTGCGTGATCTCTGTGAGATAAAGCAAAGCTACCCTTCTGAGTCATCCTCCTTCCACGTTGGAGGCACTGTTTTGGGGAAGTGTGAAGTGGTCCCTTGAGGCCAAGCGCTGCATGTTCGACTCGGGTTGGAGCCCAGTGGTTGGCCGGAAAAGGCCTCGCTGTGGTTCTCAGTGGAGCTCTGAATGAACTGGACGTGATGGAGAGCGGAGAGTCCCACACAGACGGGTCTTTGTTTTCAAACTTCTTGGCCTCTGCCTCTGGTTTTTTTTTTTTTCCGTTTCTCTCACACACTGACACTCACAAGTATCTCTCTCCTTGTGATGCCAGCGTGACAAATGAAAGCTCAACACAAACAAGTTGTCTGCCCCTTCTCCTCCTCCTCCTCCTCCTCCTCCTCCTCCTCCTCATCCTCCTGTCTCCTCCACGCATCTAAACCCGAGCAGGAGGGCTGTGCAGCGGCGATCTCGGAACCATGTGAAAGTCATCAAAGACGGAGGGGGGAAAAAGTTGCCAACGTGATTTTGATTATCGCCCACGGGATTTGTTAGCTGTCAAACTCGATGAGAAACCATATATACAGTACAATAATCATATAAACACAAAGGCAACACGTGATATTGTGGACAATGCTCCACCCCCGATGTGATGAAAAGTGTATACAAAACATTTGCTTCATCTCTTCATTTCTCGTCACTGTGTTCTTAACATTCCCCGTTGAGGTTGCTCCGTCGCGCAAAAGAGCCAAAGAAAAAGCAAAAGAAACACTGAACTGAGATCTCATGTCTCATACAATGTTACATCAGGACAGTTCAAAGTTCTTTGAAATGTTAGAAGCATATTTTTGAGCCAGACTCCTTCCAATTTGTGCTGTTTTTTTGTTTTCCGGGATATTTGGCACAGTTCCCGGTATCTTGCACTGTCAACATAACGTAGTGGTCAGAAATTTATGTATGCTCACCATGTGCGTGTACTTTTTACAGTGAGATTCTTTACTTTGAAGAGTATTGGTTGTTTGAAACTTTTGACCACAACTAAGAAACCTTATGTATAAGAAAGAGTACAGGCTTGTGGTTACATTTGTTCGTGTTTATGGGGGCCATTTTGTGCAGCCAACGGCAGTTTAGTAAGTTTTTCCACGTATATTATGAACATATATCTTTGTCAAATTCACACAGCTGCATAGGCCATCTGCAGTGTGGATTTGATTTGACTCTAGGGCTGAGAACAGTATTTGTGTAGGACAGCTTGTAAATGTGCATCTCCTTAAATGTTCACTCCAGAAAGGGGAAGAAGGGCTGGCATGGGCCACCTTTACGAGGTGCATGGCTGATGTTTTAAACGTGTGTGTCACACACACTGATCGCAGAGGAGCTGACATGTCGACTCCACATGTGGAAAGACACATTTAATCTTGTTTTACACCCCAATAATGAGCATCTAAAGAATTTGAGTGCTTGACTTAAAAAAGGCACATGAGTAATTTGAATACCTTGTTCCCAAGGCATTTTTTTTCCACCTTGAGTACCCGCTTATTTACCTGAATGTCAAGAAATAGAAGTCAAGCCAAACGCAGCAAACAAAGTTCATGCTATACATGACAGTAACACGCTACTAACATGGTGAGAAAGTCAACTTAAAAATAAACCTCACCGTACCAAATACTGTAATATTAAGGACATCAATGTCTTGGCATGCTTCTATATTGAAGTCGTTTCAGGCAGCATATCGCCGCGTATCAGCTGACTTCATGCGTCCTCCAGACTGTGTTGGGGAGGTTTATATTGTCTTCACAAATTGTTAGTGTTTGTGGTTTGCAGACATGAATTAAATACAAGGTATGAATTTGCCCTAAGGTAGAGGTTTGCATTCTACTGTCCAATAGATTATGTCTTTGTATCCCCTTCCACATGCACTGATCAGTGTGACAGAAATTCCCAAATTGTATACACGCATCACTTCACTGTTTTCCCCTGTTCGTGTTGGAGAAAACTGGTTGCACACTTTTGAAGTCTCCGCACTTAAAAGCTGTGGTAAATGCTCCTTCAGGAGTTGGACCGACCTCATTTTTCCCATTGTCCTCTTCTTCTTTACCCCCCTGGGGGGTCTGGGGGAATTTGGGGGAAAATGTGGGTCTTTATTTATTTATTTATTTATTTATTTATTTATTTATTTATTTATAATTTTTTCAAGTGATCCACTTAAAAAAATCCACTCTAAATATATTTCTGAAGTCTCATAGAAACTTTATCTTTCCATCAGTACTTATTTGCATTTCCATATAAAAAAAACACTTGTGGGGAATATTTCAAATCAAGTTCATATTTAATAAAAGGTCCATCATAATATCCATCCATGTCGACACATTTGCTTCCCATTGTGAGTGCTTGATGGATCACAGCCAATATACAGTCAGCCCTGCTTCATTGACGCACCGTTTCCTCCTTTCAAAGGTCTCAAATAACTTTGTAGCTGGCCTCAATATCCTGTGTGGAGCCCTGGCACCTTTTTCCCTATGCTGTATGTGTCCATCAGAGACTTTAAAGTGTGTTCAGGAAGTGTGCTAAAGTGGCTGCCCTGAAGTCAGGAGACAATTTGTATGCACTTATTCCTTCCAGGCTGAAACTATATGACTAAACTTTAGTTTTAATTAGTTTTCAGAGTTACTTTTTGCTACCGGTAATTTGAGTTTTTTTTTTTTGACAATGCTTCGTTTTAGATTAAGTAATGTATTATTTTTTTTGTTTTTTAAAATTTTGTCTTTCTTGTGTGCAAGATTTAAATTTTGGTAATAATTGTATAGTAGAAATTTAACATACCGGTACCTTAAAAATTACAGCGGTGTGGTTTTAAATTACACAAAATTTATTACTCACATTTTCAATGGGTGGGCATAACTATAACCCAATCCGCTCAACATTCACAGTTATCAGGTGTGATCAGGGGTGTGTATAACTCCACATTTGCTGGTATTTGCATTTTCTTGGTAGATCATCTTCTAGTTTCTCCTCAGATTCGAAGTTGTGCTTCTTCCTTGCAAAGGAAAATCCTATACCTTGAGCTCTCCATCAAAGAAAGCAAATGTTTAGCCCGGCCAGTATTTCCTGTCAGATTGTTTGCTCCAGCAAAACAGAAAAGCCCGGAACACTTTGTCCCACATCTTTTCAGACGCCTCTGATTCCCAGCCTGGGACAAATATTTTACCATCACCCCGGACTACACAAACAGTCCGGATGAGCGGTCGAGTTAAAGTTCCAGTGGTTGAATATCAGCTTAAATGTACTCAACACATTGAGCTTCCAATTATCAAAGCCTCGTGGGAAAAAAACCAAGAATACAATTTAGGGAATTGATAGCAGAAGGAAGCAGAAACACGCATGCTGAAAGTTGCGGTCGGATGAGGCACATGTTGTACTGCACATAGGTGATGTCATCGCGAAGCATCTTTAGTGCATTTGGATGCACGCACGCTTTCAAACATAAGCTGTCGAAGACGACAACATCCTGTCACGCACACATGCGCGTAGGAAATGGAAAACACTAGCACGGTCGTTTGGTTTGCATGTGATTGCGGCTTCACGCGACCACTCGTGAGGAGGGCATGATGCCCAGAACCGGAACGTAAATACATTGGCCAATCGGGAAAATTAACAGATTTTCCCCAAATTCCCGACACTGATAGCCTAGATCGGATTGATTTATTCGGTTATGTGTTCATTTTTTTCTGACTGCTATACTTTGCTTTTGCCATGTGTGCAGGTTGCTTCGAGTGCTGCATCAAATGTTTAGGCGGCGTGCCCTACGCGTCGCTGGTGGCGACCATCTTGTGCTTCTCGGGCGTGGCCCTCTTCTGCGGCTGCGGTCACGTGGCGCTCACGGGAACCGTCAGCATCCTTGAAAGTCACTTCTCCAAGGTCGCCAGTGATCACGCCATGCTCACCGACATGTAAGTGGAATCATGCACAGCAATCCTTTGAAACAGGAACTCATGACTTAAACTTTGGAGTCAGCCAGGCTCTCCGGTTGGTTTAAAATGCTCGCCTCTTAACTGGAACACATAAGAGGGAGCATACAGTATAACACTCTTGGCTGGCAACTCAGTATTAGACTTTGCCCTTATTTTCCTGTTTTTTTCCCAATTAAATTATTGTTTTAAAAAATATTTTATGCACAATTATTGGATGGTTATTCATGAACTGCACATTGATTCAGCTGTGGTTGATTTTGGAGTGTTCTCTGAGAAAATTTGAGTTGAATAGGAAAGTTAATCATTTTGGCAGTTATATTCAAAAAGTGAAACGTATACGCAGATTCAGTTAACATGCGGGAAAATACAATTTCCTAATTCCTGTTTTAAAGTCATTTTGGGACACTTGCACCGATAGGAATTGTGAATGGTAGAAAATATGAAGTCGGTTCCCACTTTTGGATAAACTTTATTGTCAAATGTACTGTATGTGTAACATACAGCACAGATGAAATTTCTTCCCTCTCAACATAAAACAAGGAGCACTTGTGAGGTTCCTTTCTCCTGTTAGGGACCATTTCAGTTGATTAAATACAAAACATATGCAAATATGTTTTTGTTGAATATTATATTATATTATGTACATTTTTGGGTTAGATGTTTTCATTTTGAATTTGAGAAAGGATCTAATCTTTGTTGTAGTTCATCCCAAAAGTCTTTATAGGCTTGAGTCAAGTTCTCTCACGTCACATCGGGATGGTCTGTAGCTCTCCTGTGACCTTAATCAGGTTAAGAGATATTGGGAATGGATTCATTTCAACCCATTCAAATCCAAAAAAACAAAACAAGTCCAAAAGTCATGTTTCGTTGTTTGTTTGACTTCCTCCGACATGCTCGAATATCAGGCCTTGGGCAGGATGTTTCCAATTGTCCAGTTTTCGTGAAAGCAGCATGACTTCATGCTGGACCAGAAAAGTGTCTTCCGAAGCCTTTCCACAAAGTTGGAAGCATGTTTCCCCAAACTGTCTTTGCTATTTAGATGACAATTTAAGATCCACGGGTCTTGCTCAACTCCTGATTGGTTAATTAATTGATTTAGAACTGCACGTCAATATTTGAATCCACAGTGTGTGATGTCATGTTCCTCAGCCGTGATCACAGAAGGCCAAACGTATGAGAAGCAAACCCCTTGAATGACTTCATTCTGGTTATTTTTAGTCCGCTGTGTTTTCCAAATGCTGGACCAGAGCTGTCCTAATATGGACCTTGTTACAAAAGCGTCCATTAGCCTCTGTAATAAAAGAGGAATGACAAGGGCTGAGCATGTTTGGTGATTTTAGAGGCCTCTGTTGATTTGCAAAGTTCATCCATCTCCTCCAGGAACATCATCGTCAAGTTTCTCTCTCCCCTTGGACCAAGACTTGTTCTGGTCTCGTTTCAGAATACAGCTGATGCAGTACGTCATTTACGGCATCGCTTCCTTCTTCTTCCTGTACGGCATCATCCTGCTGGCCGAGGGTTTCTACACCACCAGCGCCGTCAAGGAACTGCACAGCGAATTCAAGACCACCATCTGCGGGCGCTGCATCAGCGGAATGGTATTTTTGTAAACAGCCCGTCGGCATGTCGCAGCTGATTGTTGGGAGTTATTGAGCGCGCAGAGGAAAGATGAATTGTAGGAAAGTCCAGCACACCTCATAATTCCAAAACATACGAAGATCTTAATCGGGTCTTTTTAAGGATAGAAGGGAACAAAATGAAGCTAATCCCCACATAAAAGGTACGACTTGTTCAGATGAGATGGAGCAAGCGTGGTTTTATAGCCTCTGAGCCTGCAGACACACTAAAACAAATATGTGACCATTTCTGATGTTGTCTGCGTGTGTCCTCAGTTTGTGTTCCTCACCTACATTCTGGGCGTGGCCTGGCTCGGCGTGTTCGGCTTCTCCGCCGTGCCCGTCTTCCTCTTTTACAACATGTGGTCCACCTGCGCCACCATGAAGTCATCCATGTCCAACCTCACCGACATCGACTCCATCTGCGTGGACGTTCGTCAATACGGTAAATCAGGGCAGCCATCTTGACAACTTCGGGAGCAGAGTTGTGCCGAAAGACCTCCACCGAGTTTAGAATATGATTTAAAATTTTAACTCGGCAGTTTGAAGTTTGTAAAATGTATTTAAATGTGCGTGTTAATTTCAGAGTATCAAAATAACCTGTAATTGATGATTTCAGGAATCATCCCATGGAGCGCAACACCGGGGAAGGCCTGTGGATCCACGTTAGGTGACATCTGTGACACCAGCGAGGTGAGACGCTATCACATCCTCCATTTATGTGATATAATGTTCAGGATGGCTTGCCCTAAATCAACTGGGATAGGCCCCAGTTCATCTGTGGCCCTCACAATAATAAGCAGTATAGAAAATACATGGATGGATGGATATTAATAGTACGGCCCAAACATGAATGGATTTGATAGACCTTACAAAAATAAAAGGTTCTACAATGCTACTGGGGCATTTGTCAGAACATTCTTATTACGGTTAACATTTTTATTGAAACTATGTTTTCTGCTTTTTTTCAGTTCTACCTGTCATATCACTTGTACATCGTTGCCTGTGCCGGAGCCGGAGCCACTGTGATAGCTCTGGTAAGGAAACCCTTGACACAAAATGTGTTACGTGTAAATGTTGCAGTTCCTCTTCATTCCATTTTAGCCATCCCTTTGCAAATATGCTAGCAATGCGCACTCATGAGAATTATGTGGAAAAATTGTAGAAAAGCACAATCACATTGAAAGCTTGGCAATGGAACGACTCAAGTTTCAAGAAAATATGATCCAAAAAACAGGAATCTCAAACCTGAACCAAGACAAGTATCAGTGATGTTTAGCCAGAATGGAAAATATTAGTCATGGCTATAAAACAACATTTTTAAAAATTGGTTTGTTGTAGAAAGTATTACTCATGCCTGGACAGGTTTTGGAAACATTACATTGTGTTGTTAAGGATTACTCTTGCACTGAGAAAATTATTTTATGCAATTATTTTTTCTTTATTTTATTTTTTTTTAAATTATACTTCAAAATGAGGAGCAGCCACGTAGGGCAGTTAAGAGAACATGATAAGATGCATAATAAAAGCAGTAAGACTCTGTACTCCAACTAATATTAAAGTTCATGTTAAGTATTTTGTTGGGTAAATTTTTTTTGTCTTGTTTTTTTTTTTAATTGCCTTTGTGAGGTGACTTTTTTTTTTTTTTTTTTTAAATGAAGCGCTCCAAGTACGCCGGCATGTTCTCTCACCACCTTCTCTTGTTCTCTTCCACCAGCTGATCTACATGATGGCTACCACTTATAACTTTGCCGTTTTGAAGTTTAAGAGTCGAGAAGACTGCTGCACTAAGTTTTAACTTCATTTTGTTTTTTTTGGTTGTTGTTGTTGTTATTGTTGTTTTTAACAACAGCGCGGCGCTCGCCGCCCCAAAAAACAACTAAAAACAATAGACAGGAAATCTCTCGTAGAGCAAAATGTAAATTGCTGATTGTGCGCTTTTTTTCCTTCCTTTTTTTAATTTCTCGCGAGGACGCCTAATGACACTTGTTATTAAGAATGGAGCGTTTAGATGACTAGCTTGGCCCATTCACTTCTAGATGATGTCACCAGATTTTCTCGCAACATGCACGCCTAGAAAACCACACCAGTGTTATTTATCTTCTTCAATTCACATGCTCAAAGAGAGGACAGTATTTAATCATCACTCGACGTCATTGGATCCGATCAAATGCAACACAATATAAAAGTGCAAATCATTGTAATGGTTTACATATCAGACGTGATTAATTTGAAGGCCTTAAAGTTGTCACGTGATCACTTGCGTCTTGTATAGTTTACTTCGAGCACACAAGGGCTCATATCGGGTATAAGTCACGTTTTCATGTCGTATTAGAGCCACACTGAAAAGAAAATAATTGGTAAAACTATGGGGAAGAAAGAGCTGGGTTCATATGAGAATATTGTGAGGGAAAAAAGGCAAATTGTTGAAAGCAATGCGTTTTATTTTTTTGTTCAAAAAAGTCAGAGTTGGTAAGAAATTTATAATAGATTTTTTTTTCTGGAAAAAAGGAATATTCCAAGAAAAACTCATTGTTTTTTTTGAAAAATAAGTTGCAACATTAAAAGTGTTGTTTGTCAGTACTTTCAATATGTGAACATTAATATTTATCAAAAACAGTTATGGTACATATTTGACAATTTGGATAAAATGACTTTTTTTCCATAAATCTGTTCTTTATTTTGCAAACATTAGGCCAACAAATTACTTCTTCCTTGTAAAATAGTTTATTTAATGGATGTAACGTGACTATTTGTTTTCCTCATAATATTACAACTTTATTCTCATAAATTAGTTCATTTTCATAAAATTACTTTTTTATTCATATTTTTTTCCTCGTAATGTTCCAACTTTATTCTTGTTCTTGTTGTACTTATTCTTATTCTCTTTCTTACAAAGTGTTCTCATAAACCCAATTCTATTCTTTAAAAAAAAATTCTCATAACTTTTTCCCGAAAAAAAATACATTCCCTCATGATTATGCCTTTTTTTTCTTAAACAAACAAAAAGAACACAATTTAAAAAACAAATCAGACTTGGACTTCTTTTCATTTCACTACTTAATTCTCGTCGCATTTTGTTTGTTTCAGCGTGGCCCTAAAACGTCTTCTCCTTACTGTTATTATTTTCAGTAAATCGAGTTACTGTCTTTTTTTCTACATAAGCGCAGATGCTGGTTTTGCCTCCGCGAGACATTTTTGTCCTTCATTTCCTCTCCAAGTGCCATTAAAGAGCCATTAAAAAAACAAATCTTAACACTAGGCTGCATGCTTAAACGTCTGTTTATGGTCACTTACAATTTTCTTTATTTTATTTAATTACGTCCCACGTATTTTTTTTCTTTGAGGACTGTAGCCTTTACATTCTATATAAAATAAACCATTTTTGTTTAAAGAAATCTTACCTTGTTTCATTCTTTTCAGTCCTGATGAAAATGTGTTGAAGCAACACAAATTCTGACGCGCGCACTCACTTTTTGCACTAACCTCCAAAAGCTTGTAACCTCTGACTTTCTTTTTCTACTCACCCGCATGCAATTTAAAACTCATTCCTGTAGTCTTTTAATTTGTATTATGGAGCACCACCTTACAAAAAAAAAAAAATATCGACCCCTTTTGATGTCAGACCACTTCCGAGTTTCACTTTTAATCTGTAACTTTGAGCGAGAATAAATGAATAGTGGAAAGTAAAGTGAGATGAATTGGCAGACAGTGGTGACAAAAACATGTTTTGGGTCGTTGTGCCAACCTACAAACATTTACTGACAGATCTGGAAAGTAAGCTTTCATTTGAGGTAGCACAAATAAAAAAGCGAGGTTATGAAAAACGTCTCTTTCACCAGTATGTCGGATTACCATTCAGCCCGCATGATTAAAAAAAAAAATTCTCAAAAAATGCAGCAAAAGAAACAATAAGTTGGCCAATTTGGTTTGAAGAGGTCATTTTGGTGGGTCTTTCAAAAACAAACTTGGCTGCTCCCAAAGCTGAACGACATCCAACACAAATTGCCGACCATAAATTCCAAAGCTTTTTTTTGTTTTTGTTTAAACTATCAAGTGTGGGCAAACTTTGATGATCATTTCAGGGATCCACAAAAATGTCAAGCAATTAGCCCCTGACACCAGTTTGACTAACGACTCACAGAAAAGCCTCTCGGACCAAAGTGGAACCAAGAATTGAGCGATTTTGTAAATTCTTCAGCTCGCACTTTCACCGTGGATCACCGTGGATACGAAGGACCCATTTATCGCCACTTGTGGCTTGACTCACCACAAAAAAAAAAAAAACACGCTGAATCTCACTTGACCTTTTTATATTTGTTTATGTCTCCCCACACCGCAAAACGCTCTGAAGTGTTTTGACGTCACTGCGAAAAGGGTCTATCGCGCACACACACATGTACAGTATGCGTGTGTGCGTGTGTTTTGTTTTTCTTTCAATGAAACTATAAAGGCTGTCACTTATTTTGGGAGTTTTTGCTATTTGTGATATGAGTAGATGTCCACTGCGCTGTAGTTTGGGACTTCTTTTTACTAACTTTTGCTTTGGCCTCTTCTCTTTGACCTGCTCACCTGCCATCCGCCTTCACCCTTCTCTTGCAGATCCACTTCCTCATGATTCTCTCCGCTAACTGGGCCTACCTTAAGGACGCCAGTCAAATGCATGCCTACCAAGACATCAAAATGAAAGAGGAGCAGGAGCTGCAGGACATCACGTCACGCTCCAAGGAATGCCTTCATTCCTACACATAAGGGAATCACACACGCACACGCACTCATTGATGCAAAGGGCACGCGAGGCCGATCGTTCTGGCCCGTCGGGACCAGGCTGAGCGACAATAACCACCTGTGCCCTTCTAACAGACTAACTAACACACTGCAGCTTCTGCACTAACTCAACATGCAGTATTTTGCTTCTTTTACATGCGCGTTTGGTTGTCTTGTTTTGTCTCTGGCTGTTCATTTTTTTAACCACTTTTTGCAAGGTGAATGAAGCTTGAGACGTTATTATTGGGGTTGCACACACAGTGACCACAGTGTGAAATTGAATTGTGACAAGCATTTGAATTGTTAGCCCCCCCCAGTTTATTTAGTCTGCTAAATCCATCATGATATGGACAAAAAAAAAAAAAACAACACAATGTGAATTCATTTGAACAGGTTAAAAAAATTAGACACCGTGTAAAAATGTGCATGGAGGCAGTTCAACGTGCTCTTGTGTGCAAATGTATTAACTTCTAAGCCTGCATTAACTCTACCTCGGGGTCTGCTGGAGCTGGATGAACGTGGAAAATGTCAAACATGTACTGTACAAACGATAGTTTGGTATGGTTGTTCTGCTCATGAAGCCACTACATAAGAATACACCTGCAACATCGAATTTGGAGTGGGACTCTCATTGTCCTCCAGGCTATTTAAATTTGAATCTTCATTTTAATTACAATTGTAGAAATGTTGTTTTCAGCAGTTCAGTTAAAAACCGTGCCGCTCCGATTTTCTGTACACGATTGAACATTTCGATAACATGGATGACTATTTTACAGCGGACTAAAACTCCCAAATTAACCCTTTCAGGGACAGCGATTACGACAGTGGACAGCTTCTCAGGTTATCAGGTTACAGGGGGAATATCACACGAAATGACACCGTTTTTTCAAAAGTGTTTTCCCATGTTTGGGTGCATGACACTTTTCCCTTTTTTAATTGAACTCCTGAAGTAAATGGACTTTTCTATGACATTCTTATTTATTGCGATACACCCAAGCAGAGAATACAGTCCAAATTTGATATTTTCCCCCCTGTTACCGTTGTCGAGGTTGCAATGGCTTTCCGAGAAAGTAGGTTGAACGAGGCTGATTCATACCAAAAACATGCATCCTAAAATGAGCTGCCTCTTTAGTTCCAGGGTGTTTATTTCAATTTATTTTCAACAATATAGCTGAAGCTATTTTAAAATGTTTGGGGGCGGGGAATATGCATTTTCATTATTTTTCCTCATGTTGCTGTGCCTCCCCCAAAGCGCCCACAGTTTGAAATGCATTAATGCGATCCAATACAAGAGCTGTAGCTTTTTATTTTTTACAGTCATAATCCTGTTCACGTTTGAAGGACACTGTCCAATATGTGTTAATGTAACAATACTGTTTCTATTATCATCAAGCTGATTCTAATAATTCGATAACCACCTCTCTCTTACCAGTTGATGGTAAGTGTATCATTTTAAAGCGGCTCGCCATCGCTTTCTAAAGACTTACTAGACTCTTGGACTGCCCTAACGCTTGCCAAATAGCAGTGGCGGACCCTCAGGGCCAGCAAGGCCTTCTCTGCAGGCCTAAGCATTCTCAGAAAAGTAAATTTATTAAATTTACTTTTCTGAGAATAACAATGTGTTATTTTATTTTAATAAATATGTAAACAAAATTATTCTCTGTATTCTTTACGTCATATTATTTCCACTTAGTCGACTCGATTAATAACTTATTATGGTAGAGTTTTAAACAAATCATATTTCAGCGAGCTTGTGTTGCCAGGTAAATTAAACTTGCTCGGGGCCTTCAGAGCAGGCTTAAACAGAGCAGGCCCCTGTGCGCTGTAAGTGAACGGGCACACGGGCCAGCTAGAAGGGCTTACGTCGAGACTGGATGTGCGCGTTCGGTGATTGGATGAGCGCCTGCTAGAGCGATCATTGCATTTTAACCCAAAATGGCCGAAGGAGAAGACGTTGATCTGGTTGCAGAACTACTTTCCACACAATTTTCAAGACTGACCTTCCACGAAAAGCTGGATATTGTGCGAAGAGATCGCCCAATTCCTAGCCTGTCACAGCAAGGAAAATATTTTGTCCGTCATTTTCAGACGAGCAATTAGTAACGGTACCTGTGGCTCACAGCCTCTGAGAAACGCTGCCAATTGTACTGCTGGGAATGCCTATTGCTTGCAACTGACCGATTTGGTGTTTGGAGCCACACTGGATTTACCAATTTAAGTTGTTTTACCAAGGCAGCAAAGAAACATCAGAGCACGGCTGGGCACTTACAAGTTACGGTGCGTTTAAAAACGTTTGGGGACACTCGCGTAGATCTGCAGCTCAGTGAACAGGCACTACATTGGTGAGTAAATGAATTTTATTTTACATTTCTGCTTGTCATTTTATTTCGTTAGTATTAAATTAATGGTAACGAAATAAAATGACAAAGATACAAAAATGTATCAAGTAAATCTGCTCACCTGCAATTTATAATGGCGCATTGTAGTCACCTTCGTGCACTAAAATTCGTTCAATCTCAGCTGCTCAACATTTTCACTTATTTGCTGTTGTATACCCTCTTCTCAAAATGCAAATGATCTGTTAACTTTATTTTCAAAGAAGAGTTTGTTTTGTTATTGTTTGGTTGGTGTCTTATATGAAACCGCGACATTGCGCAATTTATTGGACAGACTTGTTTAAGATCACACACCGTAATTTGGGTGGCATTTTATTTAGTATTTTTAAATCATCTTTTTATTTTTGACAATATCTGTAAATTTTGTTTCCTGCTCTTAATTGTGAATGTATACTTGATCGTTTTAAATGCTCCTGAAATTAAGTGCTGTTTGACGAGCCTATATTGTGTTAATGTATGGGAAGTCACTGAAGGCCTAAGGTTGAAATGCACGGACCGCCACTGCCAAATAGTGAGCCCAACTCTTTGCTAGCGGCATATGTCAGTAATGAATTGTTAAATGTATATATTACATTTTACAATCAGGTAAATCATTTGCATCTTGTAACTGATAGTTGTCTGGTTGACCGGAGGAACACATACAAAGTCGTTTAAACTTGCCAAATAGTGAGTATATTCACGCGCATTGAAGATTTACAACGGCTAAGAATAATAATCACATTTTTATGTTTGGACGGAATTTTTCCACACAGTTCTTGTATTGGTTCACATTAGAGCACAAGTGTCAAAGGCAAGGCCCGGGGGCTAGATCTGGCCCGCCACATCATTTTATATGGCCCGTGAAAGCAAATCAAGCATGTCAAGTTCAATGATGCTTGCTAAAGTCTGAAACAAAATTTCACATTGTCATATGTCACCCACAATAATAGTCATTATTCTTGACTTCAGATTTTAAAACTGGTTAACCATCAATTTGTTGTGCGCTGTGTATGCAATACGTGGAGGTGATTAAACATTTATATGGTTTCACAAAATTCATCGCGACCCTTCAAGGGAAACCGTAACTACAATGTGGCCCGTGACAAAAATGAGTTTGACACCCCTGCATTAGAGACTGCAGCTGTAACGTCATTTTGCATACAGTGAGTACGATTTAATCGTTTAAGTCACACACTGCATTACAGCATGCGAATCTTTGCCATAATAACAACACGCTTGCTGAATATGGACTGCAGCTATTAATTAAAAATAAGAATTTGAGTCCACATACTCGCTGTTTATCGCTCATTATTATGAGTTGCAGTGACTCGACAGTGTTATAAAACCTGAAGTGTGCTTTGGTACCAATGGAACAAGTTTGGATGATCTAACGAGGCTTAAATGTCTGACCTGTGTAGATTTGTCTTTTTTTTTCTCTCTAAACACTTTTTCATCATTTTTCTATAATTGCATTGGAATTTGATGTGTTGTACTTACTGTTGCGTCATCTTTTATTGTATTAGTTGCCGCGCTAACTTGTTTGTTTTTGTTGCCTGGAGTATGAAGGCATAGTTGCAATACGATGACGTATACTGACTTTGTGGTAGTAGGCAGGGTTTGTTGACCTGTTCATGTTTTGTTTAATACAAATGATTAGCTCAGTAATTAGATACGTTCATGTTACTTTATCCTACTGTATTTAAATCTTAGTTCTAGTAGACATTTTCTACAAATTTTTTCTATCAATGTTGAAGGGCTTCCCCCCACTGAATTGTAACTCATTTTACACCTTTGAAACAAACACTGACATTTATGCCGTGTATATTAGCCAGCGTGTGGATGGAAAGCGTCTGCTTTTGCAACAACCAAAAACAAAGAAAAAATGCTACCTATCAATCAACAGGAGGACAAACAAACCAACATCTTGTTTTGCTGGAGAAAAAAAAACAAACACCACACAACTGGCCTGTTATTTTTTCAAATGAAAATAATAAAAAGTGAAACAAAATCTCTTCTTTTATTTGATGCTACTGCAAAAACTCACAAGGTAATGTGTTCATGCATTTATTTATCCACACCCTATAAAAGCATTAAAAAAAATCACCAGCAATCACCAAAAATCATCGTCGGCATCTTCATCCTTATGCGAATATGCTGCAATGCTGCGGAAACAAAGACAAGCTCATTAAGTGGGATTTTAAATAGGAAGTGGAGGGGCAAAATTTAAAACAAGAGAAAACACAAAATAAATGAAATGTCATTTGGGGATGGATTGTAGAGGATTATATATGTATTATTAAAATGGATCAGGAAATCCCTACCTATTATCTTTCTCTTCAGACAAAGTCTTGACCTCTGGGCTCATGTGTTCTTCTTCACCACCAGAGCTCTGACAAAAAAATAAAATAAAATGAATATACACACACAACGCGCGCACCTAAACGACAGTAAAAAAATCAGACTACAGTTTGAGTCATGACATCATTCCAAAACTTTTTAACGTAAGTCTGCTAAGTGCTAATATCCAATGAAGTACAGTATATCAAAGTGTCTGTGTAGACCGAATTCCCTGGTGAGGTTAAACAAAGTTATTAATTCATTAAAATACATATTTTTGAAAAACATTAATAAATTGCATTCCACTTTTAATGAAACTATTAGATTCTGTGAGCTTTCGGACCAAAGGTTTTTGCCATAATTATGATTCTATGTTTGGCATGTTGTGGCGATGAACGTTTTCATCATTGTCACGCGATACTTTGAAAGAATGCCGGATTACAATTATCAGTTTTTTTTTTACTTTATGTAAAGATGGACACACTGCCCCACGTGAGCAAACAAACAGATGAGCCTAACACAACTGTAGCTGATTGTCTGCAATATACTGCCCTCTGGTGGCAAAACCAAGCACATCAGAAGGAGTGGCACAAACGTCAATGGGCATTGGAAGCATGAGAGCATGATGCACCAACTGTTTAAATGTTTACATTCCATGTAATTATTCCCAATATACGGTTTTTTTAAATAAAGTACACTACAGTAGAATATTTTTCTCAACGTCCTAAACATAATATTTTGTGGGTGTTTTTTTTTTTTTTTTTTTTAAAGGGAATTGTGATACTGCTACTTTTAAGGAAAACAAAAGTGATCTACCTTGTCTTGTTTTTTCTCTCTGGCTTTCAAAACCATCTTCATGTATTTCTCCAAGGGGTTTTCACTCGGGACTTGTTCTTCCTGCGTCTTGTTCCAATCTCCTTCCTCATTTTTCCTTGCCTCCTCCTCCAGTTGTTGTTGTTGTTGCAAAAGCTAGGCGGGCACACGTGCAGTCAATGAGTGCCACAAGTAGTTTAGACAGAAACAAACAAAAAGAGAGGACTAATCAGTTAGTTACAGTTTCTTTCTCCAGTCTCTCCGCTTCCTGTTGTTCTCTCTCTCTGGCCTCCTCTTGCTCCCGTCGCCTCACTTCTTGCCTTTCTTTTCTCTCTCTTTCCCACCGCTGTTCCTCATCCTCTTTATCCTCAACCTCTGAGGCCGTTGAGATTTGGAGGGATTCTGGAAAAATAAAGTATTACATTGTGGGGACCTTACAAGTACTCATCAGCTGTTCTGGTCACTCACCTATTTGGCCCTGTGACTCAGTCGTGGCTTCCGGGAGGTCCTGTGGGGACTGTGGGCAGGGGACAGAGGGGCCACCGGGGGCCTCGGAGGAGTAGAGAGGGACGGCAGTGTCCAAGAGAAGCTCTGGAATGTGGCCGGGTTCTAGACGGAGACATGCACAAAGGGATCTTTTATGCTTTGCCCACCGCCTCTCCTAAATAGGGCCAGAAAAGCTGTACAGGCTTTTTTTCTTCTTTCTTGTGTGTGAAGCTTTGCTCAAACACACACACACACACACACACACACACACACACACACACATTAAAGGATCTGTACACCATCCAAAACCTCCATACAAGACATTTTGTAATCTTAAGGAAAGTCACAAAAGAAAATCTACACTAAAATATTTTAATGAAACCCAATGAAAATCTATTAATAAAATTAATAAATACCTTTTAAAAACAAAAATCCATAATGTATTCAATTCAGTAGAGCTTGGAAAAGCATATATATATATATATATATATATATCCTATACCCCCTCCAAAATTAAAAAAAATGTGAGATATAAAATGAAACATGTTTTTAATGTGATATTTTAAAACCAAAGAGATTTTTCTTCATATTTTGGATTTAGGAAAGAAAAAGTTTCAAATTCTTTAAGTTTTGTGACTTTTTGTTTTTCTGATAAACAAAACAAAATACAGTGGTACTTGTTTGACAGCATAGAAGAAGCAGCAGACGAATCAAAAGTGCTCTGATTTCAACGCAAACCACACTTTTGTGCTGCGTGCAGAAAAACGTCAACAGAATTAACAGAGCGGTAAGAAGAAGCACTACTTTGGGCTACCTGGTGAAATGCCGGTGAGATCCGCAACGTTTATCCTTTCGGGCTGCGGGGAAGAATGTGAGCTGGAGGAGACACGTTGTCGATTTGGAACACTGAAAGGAAAAGAATTCACTGTCAGGTTACTCAAAGCCACTCTTGTTGCAAATAAATACATAAATAAAAACAGGGAGAGCAGCGCCAGATGGTACCTGCGTCCATCTCGCACGGTGCTCTGCAGCTGAGGGCTGCGAGGGGAGCTCAGCGCAGGGGAGATTTCACCCGAGCTGGACGCGTCGTCGCGGTTGGCCGAGGGGAGGCGGCTGTCGTGTGAGTCCCGGAACAATGGCGACAAAGTGGCTTCTGGCAACGAAGAAGAATTAAAGCTGAAAACACTACAATGCTGAAATAGGTAAGACGACATAATATTTGGTATACTAACACAAGCTAACGAGATCACATTGAATACAGCAAGAGATGTGTCAAAGACACCAGCATTACGAAATTGCTCAATTTTTGATGAAGGCTGCAGCTATGAAATGTTTTTGGAATGGATTATTCTACCGATAATCCCATAGTCACACAAAATTGGATTTTGCATCATTCATTGACAATATGTGTGATGTGCAAGTATGATTATGGTCAACTTGGTGTTGCAGTCCACGTGTTCCACACGATGATATCTGTGACCTTGAGTGTGTGTGGCTTTAAAAGGTGAAGCCTGGCCCGGTGAGTGACGTGGGTGGAAGTCAGCAAATGGGAAAGTAGGCTGAATTATTTGAGTTTTCCCACGAATGATTTCAGCCCTGATATTGTTTGACACTGTCTGATAGGTATTCGTCAAACAACATGCATTGTGGTGTGAAGCTGCACTGCATCATATTCATTTCAGATTGTTTTGTCCCTTTTCATTTTGCCTTCTGTCATAACCGTTTTAGCTGAGAATGACACAAAATCGAAATAATAAAATGTAACCTTATTCATTGTTTCTATATGCTACTTTTTACATTCAATTAGTTTGTTGTAATCATTTCAAAATGCAGTGCAGTACTGAAACTCCTCCATTGAAGAATTTCAAGCGGATTTTGTATGACGTTGAGTATAACCTGATTCACTGGGTATCTTTCAGTACCTTCCTCCGCGTCTCGCTGAACCTTCCTCCTGGTGGGGAAGGACAAACGTGTGAACGAGTGTTGCTCCTTGGGGAGGTCATCATGCCTCGGAGACTGAGCTTCTGCTGACGAAAGGCTGCTCATGCCATAGGACTTGTGAAGCTGGTCTTGATAGAAGGTCACTCGGTGGTGAGCAGCCGGGAAGGCGTTTCCAGCATCATAGGCTGCTGGGGAGGGAGTTTGAGCTTTTTCAGGAGACCGTGGCCTTGTGAAGCTCTTTGACAGCTGGGCGACGTAAGGGTGGGAGAGGTCAGAAATTAGTGTCAGCAGAGGAGAGTCGGCCCGACTTGAAGGCGTTGCGGGGCGCCTCCTTGAGATGCTGGAGTGCGCTGCCCTCTGCTGGTACTTGATGCATTTTTCCTGCAAGCTTTCAGCTTCCCTCTCCAGCTCTCGAATACGAGTGTGACATTCGGCCAGCATCTCCAAGTCGGAGTTGGAGTCGCCGTGCACGAGTTGATCTACGTCGCCGACGTGCTCGTAGGCCGCCGGGGGCGTCAGCGTCGCTCGGTCCACGTAGATGTCGGGGGGCACCAGCTTGTCGCCGGTGAACTCCAACACGGAGCGGTCGACCAGGGAGGGCTTGGGGTTGAGCAGCACTTCGTTTTCAAGAGCTGTGGAAGAAGAAGGATTTTTTTGGCTGAAACTCAAGCCAAATTTGAGGAGTACAATAATGCCTGCTTGGTGATGAAGCGACTGTATGTAAAGGTAACCCACGGCTCCGGAGCCGTATGCGGCTCTTTCATCCTTGTTGCGGCTCTGCATGACTTGTGAAAACAAATGATAAGTGTGTTGTTGAAGTGGATGTTATTTTTTATTTTTATTTTTTTTAAATAGCCTATTCTTTTCAAAACTTTGTTTTCATACATTTGATCCAGTTTTGTACTGTCAACTTGAGAACCAAAGGAAAGTTCTTGCGTGCAAGAATACCTTGTTGGGTTTGGCGAAGCTGCATTTTGAGGTCCTCAACGTGAGCGGTGGTCCACCGCAGCTTCTCCTCACACTCCATCAGCTGCATGTTCAGCTGGCCGCATCGCTCCGCCTACCACAATGCAGCACGGGTTACTCCATGCAAAAATCTGGAGCAGAAAAAGACGACCCTGTGGCTCAAACGTGTATAACCTCTAACTGGAGTTGTTTCTGCAGCTCGTGCTTCTGTTTGGCAAACTCGTCCTCATCCAGTTTGCGAGCACTCTGAAGCTTGCGGACCTCCACCTGCAAGGCCATCTGCTCCTCGGAAGGCTTGCCCAAGTCTGGCAAATGTACGCTCGACATAAATAAGTACACTCCAACAGATTTGTTTGGAAAACCACGAGTTTACTTTCAGGATCGATATTTTCAGTCTCACCTAATTTAACCTCAGAAAATCTCTCCCATCGTATTTTTACATGCATAATGGATCATACCGTGCTCAAGAACTGCCTCAAACAAAATTAACACCTCGCTGACTGTGGCGATGAAAACATTGTTTCTTAAAAAAAAAAAAAAAAAAATGTAATCTAGCTCTTATGTTAAATACCCTTTTCAAAATGGCCGCTGGGTGTATTTGCTGACCTGCATGGAGATGCCCGTTCTCCTCCTGGGCCTCCTCCAGCTGTTTCTGCAGAAGCTTCACTTGTCCCTGCAGGCGTGCAGTTTCTTCTTTCAAACTGGGGAAGATGCTCATACTCTCCAGTCTTTCTCTCAGCAGTTCATTCTGCTGACGGAGCAGACTAGTTTGCTGCCGCGCCGCATCGAGCTCCCCCTTGAAGACGACGGACATCATGGAGATTCTTTTAAACCTGGCATCGTGCTACTCATGAAGTAACGTGAACATTTCATGGCCTTTACCTGCAGTCGCTTCGTGTCCGAACAGGCTTTATTGTACTCCTCTAATTTGGCTTTCATTGCAGCTGAATCGTGTTGGAGGCGAATACTTTCTTCTAAGAAAGGAAAAGAAGGCTAAACATAATCTTAATGCTGACGAAGACATTGAACAAAAGTGGATTTATTTAAAGATTTACCTTTATTTAGCTTCTCACTCATTGTGAGTTGCTCTGCCCTCTTGTTGTAATCCTCCTTTAGCTCCAGCTGATAGCTAAGGTCACATACACAAGACATTGTAGTAGGACTGCAATTAACTATTCATTTCATAGTGGATTGTGTCGATCATTTTGTTGATGAATCAATCAATCCGATTTAAACAAAACATGGTGTGATTTGAATTCCCTCTTTTAAAAAACAGCATATAATGTCAAATTGACAGTGCAGAAAATGCACAAACATAAATTAATTATTATTCAGGTCCTGTTTTGGTCTGTTACCTAGGCAAAAATGTTGATTTTTTTATTTAATTTAATGTTTTATTCAAAGATAATCTTTCATGAAAGATGGTTTGCAGTTGTCTTACGATCACTACACAACGGAAAAAAAAATATCTGGAAAATATGCCTCAATTGTTTCTCAAAACGGTGGCCCGGTGCTCGACTGGTTAGCACGTCCACTTGACAGTGCAGAGGTGCAGGGTTCGATTCCAGGCCACGGCCATCGTGTGTGGAGTTTGCATGTTCTCCCAGTACCTGCGTGGGTTTTCTCCGGGTACTCTAGTCTCCTCCCACATTCCAAAAATATGCATGGCAGTCTGATTGAACACTCTAAATTGTCCATAGGTGTGAGTGTGGGCGCGGGTGGGTTGTTTGTCTGTGTGTGCCCTGTGATTGGCTGGCAACCAGTTCAGGGTGTCCCCCGCCTACACCACGAATATGGCTGGGATAGTTTCTAGCACACCCCGCTGCCCTCGCGAGGAGAAGCGGATCAGAAAATGGATGGATGGATGTTTCTCAAAACGACAGGAAATCTCTTAATTCCGAATAACTAATCTCAAAACATCTTAAGCAACAAGTGGCAGATAAACAGGAGAAAAAAGAATGAGGAAAAAGACAACTGAAATACCTGGAAAGTTCATTCTTCAGCCTTTGGTCATACATTTCTTCCATTGTCTTCACTGCCAGTTCTCGCCTCCTCAGAAGATCTTCGCCGGCCTTCATCTTCTCTTTGTGTATTTGACAAGTCCTGCATTCCGAATTTTGGTCAGTATCATTGACTAGTCAGTCATCAACAATACGTTTAATTTCCTGGTTAAATAAAACATACTCTTCAAAAGACTCCATTCGCAACTTCAGCTCATTTTCTCTGTTACGCAGCGTGTCGATTTCTTTCAGCACCATTTGCCTCTGCATGTACACATTTTTTTCCTCGATCTGAGACGGCAAAAAGTTTCCACAATGGAATCAGTAAAGGTAAACCACAGGGGGAAAAAAAGCTTTCATCGTTCTTTTACCTCTTGTTGTTTTTGAAGCCGCTCAATGGCGTGTTTCTCCCTGGTGTTTAACGCCTTCGTCTTCATTTCATAGGTTCTTTCCAGTTCTTGTTTGAACTTCTCAAACTCCTTCTGAAACTGCACTTTTTCCTCCATCTTCACCTTGGCGAGTTCAACCTCTTTAAAATGCTGCATCTTTGGCAAATGACGACAACATTCAGGCTAAATTGGCGGCAAAAAGATTTTAAGATTGAGGTTTTTTTCTCAGTACCTTTGTGTTCATTTCCGTCTGCATCTGGGATTCTAATTCTCTTCGATAGGAAGCTAGTTTAGACTGAAATGAAAACCACTTTTCCCCGCTGCAGTTCACGTTCTCATATTCCTTGTCGATCATTTTCATCTTCTCAACTGTGGATGTAAACAAAGAAAGGCCACATTAAACATCAGCATTGTGTTTTGAAAATATATATTTTAAATAAGCATACCGAGAGACTGTTCGTAACTAGCTGAGCTGTATGTCTGAGTGTCTGCGTCGCAGTGAAGAACAGCGGGCTGATGGTCAGTGACGTGTGACACAAGGTTGATTAAAAAGCCTGTTTGGAAAATAGGAAACATATAAAAAATATGACTTCATTTTACTGAAGGAAAACAATGTAGTATTTCATCAAGTAGAATAATTACCACAACTAGGCTGAAATCAGAGGATTTTGACATTTCTAAAAATAAACAACAGCTCTAAATGAAATCATGAAAAAATATGAGAAACCTCGCTAAATTTTATCCCAAAACAATGCCTGGCGTTGCGTATGGCCACTTTAAGAGGCAATAGTGAATGGCACATGACATACAGTACTTAAAGTCGCCTACCTGTATTGTCGATGCTCGGAGACTGTAAGAAACGAAAATACAGTGACTCACTTTTAACAAAACAACAACACATTTCAGCGTTTGCCTATTATTACCAGGAATTTGTAAAGTGGTGACTCGGGGCTGATTTTAAGATGCTGCAGGAGATCTCCTTTCTTGAACACCTAACACAATCCAAAAGAATATATTATTATCCAAAAATATGATTGCCTTTTCGGGCTGGCAAAGGTTATGACAAATTTTGTGTTACCTTTTCTTGGGACAGGCCACTTTCGGGGCAGAATACAGATAATGAGTACTCATAGCCTGAGTTGAGAAGATAGTCAGCCACTATGTTGTTGCAGGCTGAGACCAAAAATGAATCTGATCTCAGGGATGGTTCTGCTCCGCCTAATGGTGCTGGTTTTAACTCGTGGATAAGTTGGTTGCGCAGCTGGGTCTTAAAACACCCCCCCAAAAAAGTAATTGAAAGTAAAGTCAATCATTTACTACATACTAAGACACGGATCATGACATACCTTAAGTGTATCCAGCACTCCCCTATCTCTCAGCGTTTTATAAAGCCTCTTCCTCAGCTCGTCTGTGGATATAACATCTTCCTTGGCTGACATTATTAGGGTAGTTCGTGGTCCTGAAATGCGAGCGATCAGAAGTACATCGACACGATGACTTCCGGTAACTCACAGCGCATTCTTACCCGATGTCAGTAGGGGTCAATCTTTCTGTGCAATGTTATGCCATTATAATAAATAATGTCGGTTTTGTTGTTTTTTAAGTTGTTTAGGTTGCGCATGGAGACTGAATCGAGTCCTCGTGACGCAGGAGGCGTGGCCTGAGATTTAAATCTATCAACGGTCATCGGGAGTTACGACGCAGTAATGCATTTATAAAATGTTAGCAAAATTATTTATGGCATTGATTACGTATTTTTGCATTCATTTTTAAAGATGAGTATTATTATCAACCACCACGAAAATAATTTATTCGAAAAAAAGGCCATGTAAAGTCGTCATCTACATGCGACAGAGGTCGTCGTTTACCGGAAGTAACAACAGTAGGTAAACAAACGTTTCGTACCTTCAATAATGGGCGAGTGTTTGAAATGTACTGTATATCATTTCTACGTTTATTTTTTTGATGCTTTGATGCTGACTTTTATATACCTATGTTCATTAACCAGCAATTCTAAGTGTAGTTAGGAAATTGTGCCTGTCGTTAAATGCGCTACAAATGATGCTAATATTATGGAGTAATTGTGGTTTCACTGAGGACAAGAGGATCAAATAATGGGTGTTGTTTCACTGGTATTTCGCTTGTTGTGATTCCATTGCAGAGGCAGACAAAGATAAACAATGTCAGGGTGTTTTTACTTTGTCATGGTTGGTCATCATGACAACCCGGTATTTGAGATGGAGTTCTTACCATCCGGGAAGCCTGAATGCAAGGTAACATGATGATTAATGACTATGCCACCTCTGTTGAACTTGTCAGGGAAGATGTTTGTAATTTCAGTGGCTGATACGGTTTGTTTTTTGACCACAGGATGACCACCGTCATTTAAACCAGTTTATTGCACATGCAGCCCTCGATTTGGTGGATGAAAACATGTGGCTGTCTAACAACATGTACTTAAAAACGGTGGACAAGTTCAACGAGTGGTTTGTGTCCGCCTTTGTCACTGCAGGACATATCCTTTATTATATAATGTTGTGTTTCCCCACCCCACTGTATGCAATTTGTCCACATCCATTATCGATGTGTGGTTTTGTTTTCTTTAATTTCTTGCCATACATATAAGATTCATCATGCTTCATGATGTGCGACAAGAAGATGGAATCAAGAACTTTTTTAATGATGTGTATGATATATACATTAAGGTTAGTCACCTGTCTTATAGCGGTCCTCAACAGAGAGTTTGTTGGTGAGTAGCCGATTTAATTTTTTTGCTTTTTTTTGCCTTCCAGTTTGCAATGAATCCATTCTATGAGACCAATGCACCAATCCGCTCAACGGCATTTGAGAGGAAAGTGCAGTTTCTTGGAAAGAAACATCTTCTTAATTAAGTGTGTCACATGCACATTGTTTTCAGTGCAACATGTTTATTAATGCAATGTTGCTGTCTGGATTGTGTGTTCTTTTTTAAGTGTCTTGTGAATAATGTCCATAAAGCATTTATGTGACTGCAATACTTGCATTATGGTCATTGCTTTATGTCTTAAAAAGAAAGTTTGCGCTGCTTTTATACTGCCTGTAAAAGCAGTTACTTTCCAGTTTTTTTTTCTCTTCATGATGCTGTTCTGTATTAATGGTACTCATTTATACAAACTGGGAAAGCCTGCACAATATCAGAAGCAGGAGGGAGCCCATGTGTAAAGGAATGCAGTTAAAGTCGAGATAGAGGTGTGACACCTTAGGCTGTAACGCATTTCTTCCGCCCTGTTTTGTTCAAATTAATTCGCTGTCCAACAAGTCTGAATGGGAATCGAAAACCGGTTCCTTTTAGAACCACCTTTGTATTAATTTGGTTCCTAATAGCTTGCCTGCTTGCCTACTACCGACAGGATTGATAAGTGTTGGGTCTTTTGTGGAATTGTGTAGCAGGCATTATATTATGTGCTAGCCACAAAATTGATTACTGTCATGGAACATTATCATGCATAAAAATCACTCTTCTTGCCACTGTTTGTTGAAAATATCTTAAAAATTGGCAGTAGTTTTAAGAGTTAACGTTGAGTCCCTCTCATGATCCGAAAAAGTCCAACTGTTAAGTCTTTGCTATCAGCCCAAGCCATTACCCCACACCTCCGCCATGATCAAAGGGGAGCTCTGTGCGTGCTACTGATGAGTCCATCAATAGTCACTCTTATCTCATGAGTCGATAAGACCTTTGAAAAAAAATCTCCCTTCAGATATTTTTGGGCTATATCATGACGCTGCAACTTAAGTCACTTTCGGGGCGGTCAGAATTCAACCTTCATTATCTTGGTCATGCCTCCTGGCATTTAACAGTTTGTATTTTCTGGATGCTCAAGGTAGGTTGCAGTTGAAACGAGAAAGCACTGGAAGGAAATTACTTCTTGGTAGCTTTGCGTTTGATTTTTCTCAAATCTTTGCTTGTTAATTTGTATCGCCTCTTGCAACACTGTTTACTTATGGGACGGTTCAATCCATCCCTCTGAATAATCCACTTTATTTTGTTTTTACAATGTTGGGACACCTTTGCTTGATTAGAAGCTGCTGCTTTATTTTAAACAGGCTGTCAATCACCTGAGGTCACATTACCCTTATCCAATAAGCATTTTTCCAATGCAGAAAGAAGTACAGTATAGGTCAAAATACTGAGTCTCCAAATGATAGCACACAGTATATACCGTAAGACCCCTTCATCCATTGTCCAGAATGCTTGTCCTTTCTTCAGGTCATCAGTTCATGTTTGGAGTGGCCACAAAACACACTTACAGATTCTCAGATGCTTTATTTGTTGGTTGGTATAAGGATGATGAACAAGAAATGCACATGAGCGTTTTATTTCATTTAGGAAAAAATAGTTTAACTGTGAAGTTAAAAACACAAACAAGCTCAATATCCAAGACAATCCCCCCCAAATCAACTGGCCCAAAATCCAAAGGTAATCTTGAATAATCGGCAGAATTGCACCCATGCTGTCCATCCATTTTCGCGGGCGTGCTGCAGCCTAGCCCAGCTGCCTTCAGGCAGTCGCCGGTTGTCCTCCAATCTTAATTTCTTGTACGAGTGATTAAATAACATAATACAAGTTTCCAGTTTTAATGTTTATATGGATTAGGGTGCATCTGTACTTTGAGGACTTAGTCATAATCAATTCACAAGGCAAAAAACATGTGCAGTGTGAAAAATCGATTGATTTGTTAGTAACATGCCTAAGCGCTTAAAAAAAACAAAAAAAAAAGATGCCAATCTAAATATTAACAAAATCTTCACGTAATTGCACTCATCTACAGATTGGCATGTTTTTTTTAGGTACCCACACAAAGCTAATATGAAATGCAGTTAATTCATTCTTAAAACGTGACCTTTGAACTGAGTGAAGGATTCAGTGTACTTTTGTACTAAGACACACTTCGTGCTTCCCCGATTAAACATACCCCATCTGTAAGCAAACCCTGAAAGAACAAATCAAATGTTAGAAGTTCCAATAAGGTGTTAATACAGCCTTGTCACTTTAACAGCATTATTTAACATTGCGCACAGCCACTTGGATGTTATGAGCAGCAGGTGGCGGCCGAGCGAGGCTTTCTATGGAGCTTGACCGTGTCTGTGGGGATGAGGTGGTCCGCTCGCTCGTCCATTGCTAAAACCCTGCGCACCGCCTCCTCGAAGGCCACCGCTACGTTCGTGGCATCCTTGGCGCTGGTCTCGTAATACGGATGGTCGCCGTTCTCCTGGCACCACTGCCGGGCCTCCTCGATGGACACCTGCCTCTCGCTAACGTCTAGTTTGTTGCCCAGCACGACGAAAGGGAACTTCTCCGGCTCCTTGACGTCCGCGTAGTAGATGAACTCCTTCTTCCAGTTGCCCAAATTGAGGAAGCTCTGGTTGTCGTCGACGCTGAAGGTGAGCAAGCAGCAGTCGGAGCCTCGGTAAAAAGGAGTCCTGAGGCTGCGAAAGCGCTCCTGGCCGGCGGTGTCCCAGATCTGCAAGGTGACCTGGTGGCCGTCCACCTCCAGGTCCTTGTTGAGGAACTCCACGCCGATGGTGTGGAAAAGGTGCGCGTCGAACTTGTTGGTGACGTAGCGGTTCATGATGGAGCTCTTTCCCACGCCGCCGTCGCCCAGGAGGATGACTTTCAGCAGAGATGTTTTGTTCGACATGGCTGCTCGTGGCAAATCACTGCGATGAAGGTATGACCTGTTTAAATGATGTAACATGTCACTGCTTTGTTTAACAAGCAAAGACGTATTTCTCCAAATAGTAGCCTTCAATCGAATAAACGCTGTGTGATTGTATGGTCTGGTCCCCAATCAATCACAGTGCAGATATAGAGACAGACACCCTCCCCGGGCTGCCTGCACCAAAGTTAGATGAGTGCTCGTACACGATCAATGACTCTCATACATATATAATAAAGCATTAAAATGCACACATGCAACACACAGTGGTGGATGCATTTCCAGGATTATTACATTTTCTATATTCACCCAGCCCTATTTTCTGGTGCAAAAATCTGCCATTTTTGGTGCAGGGTTTTACGAACTAAGATGCAGTCAAACGGGTTTTTAATTGACATACGTGTGCAGTCAACTGGTTCTCTTTGTGGCTGAGTAAATAAATGCCATTGACCACAAAACACATCAAGTCGTTTTGATACAAGACTATCACAAACAAATGCGTTTCTTCTTACTAAAACACAATCACGAGACGTGATGGCTGGTTGGAGACTCACCGCTGATTGATTTAGGCTTCCTCCACTGGTCCAGATCATGTGGTGCAGACCCTGCTAGTCAGTCACATGCTCGTTTGTTCAGTGTTGGAATGGACGGCCATGTAAACTCCACTTGCACTGCCTACAACACAGCCGTTTGCTTGTAAATGGTTGGTAGTAGACCGCTTCTTTAGCTGGGCAGCTCGCAAAGGACGTGTAAAAACGTACTACAGTACATAGAAACACTCCCAATATGGAGTTGAATCATACAATGGCATAGCTGTGACGCGATATGTACATGTCGTACGTACGTAGTATGCCGATGACACACTGCGATCGCGGATAATGCTTCACAAGCTCGCTCTTGTCTGGTAGATCCCAAACAATAAATAGGACAGCAAGACATCTGCACAGCTTGCTGTTTTGAAGGCAACTACATTTTTAGTTGTGTGACGTTAGCCAAGTTTACTTCAGAGCAAAATCGCTACGTTGCAGTTCGGTCTATGTAACTAACCGCGTCCACGCCGGTTTGGCCGCGAAATCAAAGAAATATGTGCAGTGTATGTGTGTGTCACCTCCTTGCCTTTTTTTTTCGTTGGCCGAGATCAACAATGACAGGTCGTTTCCTTGACAGTCCGAAGGCTCGATGCTAGCGCCCTTAGCCTGTTGGGATGCTAACGGTAGCGAGCTTGGAAGCGACAGAGAGCCCCGGTCACGTGACAGAACAGACCAATCAACGACTCTGTCTGGATCACTGATTAGTAGCGGCATTTTAGCTGCGACCCGACC
The DNA here is from genome assembly GCA_026261675.1 of Hippocampus mohnikei. Lineage (NCBI taxonomy): Eukaryota > Metazoa > Chordata > Actinopteri > Syngnathiformes > Syngnathidae > Hippocampus > Hippocampus mohnikei. The sequence goes on along the minus strand of JAKGUB010000106.1, from coordinate 9,839,817 downwards.
CCAGCTGACAGATTCTCTTGCTTCACGCTACAAGATTAACCGAATGGCATCTGACGCACGCGGTAATATGTCATTTCTACGATACGGTAACAAGTAAAAATTACAAAAAAATTTATGTGCAAAACAAGAAACGACCATTACTCGGCATTCACGTATCCCCTTACCGTATCTCACACACTTGCACTTTCGCCGCTCAGTTAGATACCGGCTTTAAACGGAAGCATGTTTGCATTTACTTTAACCGACTGAAGATAGCATCATTCAGCCAGTCAAATATGGAAACAAATAACTCAATAGATGCACCCCAGTCCAAAGCAGCGTTTCCTTCAACTTTATTGAAACAAGGCACACATATCATGCCACACCACCAAAGAAAAATACCACAAACATTAGATTTCCTGAAATCATGATGTCCTACTTTCAATTTTCTCACAAAATTCCTTACTCGGGGTTAAGTGTGGGCTTGCTTAGTTGAACACAGCTGTTTTAATGTTTGAATAGTACACAAGTAATTTTAGTGCCATCTAGTGGAAGAACATTTCATTGTTCTTTCTGTCACTGTTGCCACTGTAGTGGATAGATTCACATTATTTGTACAAGAGAAAACTCTGACCTGCTACATTAGGTCTTTTTCTCCATTTAGATTAAGTCTCTTTGGAACAAATACTGTAATTAGATAGGTGACTTAAACCAGGCTGTTGTATTCCTGAGACCTCTCTGTCTCGGCTTTCTTATCCATGGCATTCTGTGGCACACACAGCGAATTGAATCCGGTTAAGACCATCAGGTCACACATTGTCACATGGGTTAGGCAGAGCCACACTTCTGTGTGAGGGCATTCAAGACAGTTTAAGAGTACGAACCATTATGGACAGATTAGACATTCGCATCTGACAGAAAAGAGCTCATGGTCGTTTCTCAATCTTTCTGGCATTCATTAACCAGTTCAGTTGAAAAAATAGTCTTCAGTGGGTCACTGTTATAATAATATTGTGATCATTAAACATAAAAGGAACAGAACTTTTCAGACCAATTTGTAATTTTCTAACTCGTGTCAAAATGTGAGTATAGCAGCCTTACCTCACTTCTACCGGAAGAAAACCCACACAGGCAAGGGGAGAACATGCAAACTCCACACAGGAAGGCCGCAGCCGGAATCGAACCCTGCATGTCTTTACTGTGTGGCGGGCGGTGCAAACCAGTCGTTGGATGTGCTAACCAGTAGTTGTTCACCGTGCGCCCATATATGGTCAATTGCATTCAATTAGTTGACAATTAGTTAAAAAGCTCCTCGGTGGCAAGGCCCCAGGGGTGGATGAGATCCGCCCGGAGTTCCTCAAGGCTCTGGATGTTGTGGGGCTGTCCTGGCTGACACGCATCTGCAACATCGCATGGTCATCGGGGACAGTGCCTCTGGATTGGCAGACCGGGGTGGTGGTCCCTCTTTTTAAAAAGGGGGACCGGAGGGTGTGTTCCCACTACAGAGGGATCACACTCCTCAGCCTCCCTGGTAAGGTCTATTCAGGGGTGCTGGAGAGGAGGGTCCGTCAGGAAGTCGAGCCTCAGATTGAGGAGGAGCAGTGTGGTTTTCGTCCCGGCCGTGGAACAGTGGACCAGCTCTACACCCTTAGCAGGGTCCTCGAGGGTATGTGGGAATTCGCCCAACCAGTCTACATGTGTTTTGTGGACTTGGAGAAGGCATTTGATCGTGTCCCTCGGGGAGTTCTGTGGGGGGTGCTTCGTGGGTATGGGGTACCGAGCCCCCTGATACGGGCTGTTCGGTCACTATACCACCGATGCCAGAGTTTGGTTCGCATTGCCGGCAGTAAGTTGGAATCGTTTCCAGTGAGGGTGGGACTACGCCAAGGCTGCCCTTTGTCGTCGATTCTGTTCATAACTTTTATGGACAGTGCCTCTGGATTGGCAGACCGGGGTGGTGGTCCCTCTTTTTAAAAAGGGGGACCGGAGGGTGTGTTCCCACTACAGAGGGATCACACTCCTCAGCCTCCCTGGTAAGTTCATAACTTTTATGGACAGAATTTCTCGGTGCAGCCGAAGCGTTGAGGGGGTCCGTTTTGGTGGCCTCAGTATTGCATCTCTGCTTTTTGCAGATGATGTGTTACTGTTGGCTCCTTCAAGCAGGGCTCTCCAACTCTCACTGGAGTGTTTCGCAGCCGAGTGTGAAGCGGTTGGGATGAGGATTAGCACCTCCAAATCTGAAACCATGGTCCTCAGTCGGAAAAGGGTGGAGTGCCCTCTCCGGGTCGGGGAGGAAATCTTGCCCCAAGTGGAGGAGTTTAAGTATCTTGGGGTCTTGTTCACGAGTGAGGGCAGAAGGGAGCGAGAGATCGACAGGCGGATCGGTGCAGCATCTGCTGTGATGCGGACGTTGTATCGGTCTGTCGTGGTAAAGAAGGAGCTGAGCCAAAGGGCGAAGCTCTCAATTTACCGGTCGATCTACGTTCCAACCCTCATCTATGGTCATGAAGCTATGGGTCGTGACCGAAAGAATGAGATCCCGGATACAAGCGGCCGAAATGAGTTTTCTCCGCAGGGTGTCCGGGCTCTCCCTTAGAGATAAGGTGAGAAGCTCGGTCATCCGGGAGGGGCTCAGAGTAGAGCCGCTTCTCCTCCACATCGAGAGGAGCCAGATGAGGTGGCTTGGGCATCTGATCCGGATGCCTCCTGAGCGCCTCCCTAGTGAGGTGTTCCGGGCATGTCCCACCGGGCGGAGACCCCGAGGACGACCCAGGACACGCTGGAGAGACTATGTCATGCAGCTGGCCTGGGAACGCCTCGGGATCCCTCGGGGAGAGCTGGAAGAAGTGGCCGGGGAGAGGGAAGTCTGGGTTTCCCTGCTAAAGCTGCTGCCCCCGCGACCCGGCCCCGGATAAGCGGTAGAAGATGGATGGATGGATGGATGGATAGTTGACAATTCCTTCGTATTCACAGTACAGCCACAACCACAAGAGACAGAGATATAAAACAAGAGATTTAATGTAAAACTACAGAGAGATGTGAAAGCAGAATTTACAGCAATAATCCACAGATAGTTTTGATAAAATCATACAAACTAGCCTAACTATTGATGTCACACCAAGTTTCAAATTACACAACAAAAAATATTCTTTAAGCAATCTATTATACATAATGACTGAACTTGACCATCAAGTGTTGGCCTTTCAGTATTTTAAGATTTTTATAAAAAATCAGGCCATCCCATTTCAGCTAATATGCAATCACTGACTCTTTGAATGTCTTAACTTTTTGAAACATTATCGATATGACTTTGATACATTTGATTCTTAAAAGATCGGAGAGTCATCTTCTTGACACGGCCCCGAGGTCAACACAACATTGTCCAGCCCGATCTCCCCTCCAACGTCTCTCCCGCGCTGAGCTTCAAAGATGATCTATAAGGCAAGGCAACTTTATTTATTGCATACCGTACACAAAGGAACTCAATGTACTTCACACAACAAAAAGCACAACGCCAAAAAATATTTACAAACACAACAGTTGAAGATATTCAAAGGCAAAGTAAAACATGTACCTGATTAAAATTATAAAAAGAATGTACTTTGACAACATTTAAACACATGTACAAACTATAGATTTGAAGACATTTAAAAGAAAAGGGCAGAAATAAAAAGCAGCTCCCTGAAATTACAAACAGACCATATAGTGAATAATGATTTAAAAATGCTTACAATACCTTCATCAAAGGAATGTGGAAAAAATATATAGTTTTCAACCTGCATTTAGACAGTGACCCAACATATCAATTGAACTGCTGTCATTTAGGGAAACTGTTAAAGAGGAGCAGCGGCTCCTCTTGTTTCATATTGAGAGGGAAGAAATTTCATCTGTGCTGTATGTTACACATACAGTACATTTGACAATAAAGTTTATCCAATCCAATATACTTGGCATCTGCATAGCCATGATAGCTAACATTAGCATTTTGAAGCATTTGACTCAAGGGTAACAGAGTAGACAGACTGAACAAAAGGGGTCCAAAGAATGACCCTTGAGGGACATCACATGTCACATTAAGCGCTGCACTCAGATCCAATAAGACTAGCAACAACAACACCTTCCCAGCATCAGTGTTCAATCTTGTACTGGTTTACTAAATCGTTTAATCGGTTAAGAATTGATAAGAGTCTTACCTCAAATTCTTGAGCTTTATCAGACATTCAAAACATTCATTGGTATCATCTGTAGTAGTACATTGTGTTACATATTATAATTCTTTGTCTAAAAATCTTTTTCGGAATTGTTTGGAGTATTGAAATGGTATACAACATCACCAAATGACTCACTGATTGTGGTGCTTCCTCTTTCCAGGCCACAGTGAGGAGCTCCGTCTGCCATTCCTGATTCCTGCTGTGGTTTTGCTCCCAAACCGGGTAAGCGTTGTTATCCAGCAGCACCCTGAGCGTGCCCACGTTATGACCCACCACACGATAGTTGAAGGTCAGGCAGAAGCTGCCTTGTGTGGTTCGATCACTGAGCAGCAATTTGAGTTTAGCCACATCCTCCTCCTCCCCAAGTAGACCACTCATAGACATGTAGTACTCAGCCCCTGAAAAAACAGCTCAGTATTCATAGAGTGGCAAGTATTTGCCAATGAACAAATTGAATGTACCGGTAGTTTCTGCTTGTATATATGTTTAAATTGAGCTAAACAGCATGTTTCTTGTCGTTTTCCTGCTCCAAAATAGTCATCTTTAAATTTTGTATTCAACTGAAGTTTGGTTCACATAAGGTGTAATAAACAGAACCAATAATAATTTTTAATGTGATACCAAAACTGCCTCCCATTAAATAGGCTTGGTAACTACTGTAGTAGTAATCTTTGACCATTATTTGTGAAAGTAAGACATTTGTCATTACCTCTCCCATGATAAGCTACGCTCCAGTCCATGTCATCAGTCTTGTCTTGAACCCACTCACATGCTCCCTGATCAAAGTTGCAGTCCATGATAAACTCTAGTGCCAAGAAAGAAAAGTTGTCATCATTAATAGTTGTCATCATCCAATTTGTCAAAACTCATTATGGAGTGATATAAAAGCGGGTTTGTCAATCAATGCAGATTTGGACCTACATTTTCAAGAAGTTTCACAAAATGGACATACTGTATTTTTCATATATCTCTTGTTGTATTTCTGTTTTATATTTAAGAGTAATTCTTTCCACATCTGTACAACAGTTCGTATATACAATATTTATAATGATGGAAAATATTTGCTCAGATAGGCTCCAGCACTCCCGCACTTGGGAGGATAAGCAGCTCAAATAGTGGGTTTTTTTGGTTGGGGTTTTTTTTTTTCGCATGGTTAGCATGAACAAGGGCGGCATAGTGGACTAATCGTTAGTGAAATAATTACGTTAAAACTCCAATAAAAGTGTCATTTTTATACCTTCCTGAGGTGGCGCTGTTTCAAACTGTTTGACCTCTCTGGCCGGACCAAAAACTGATTCAAAGTCCTCTAATGCTACATTGAGAGAGAAGAACAAGTATGAGTGATCTTGTATTGTGTTCCCAGTTATAAAAAAAAAAAAGACTGAACATGATACATGCAAAAATGGTCGATGACTTTATCACAACACATCTATCTGGCTTGAAAATCTGACGCCAAAGCCATACACTGTCGTTCAACCAGCAGGTTTGTACCTGCCCTGCTGTCACTTGTGTCTTGAGTGGCGAGGAACTACGACTTTAGGATGCAACCCCCAAGCATTTAAGGGCTCTTGTTGCAAACCGCCCCCAAGGCAGGCGGCTTTAGACATTTAGACAAGTGACAGCTGAGCTTATTGAACCTGAACACCCTTAAGTGGTCGCGCGTAGTGAAAGATCTCCAGTGCTGACGACAGACCTTCCTACTAGGAGTCACTCTGTTTGAACAACAGCTGTTTTGAGGAAAGCGTCATAAAAGGCTTCTTAACCTTCTCCCAGGGTATGGGAAACTGATCCAGGGCGAGTGTTATCCCTCAGCTCTCACTTGCCAAGAGTTAAAAAAAAAAATCTGTCCAGTAGGTGATGGATGCCTTAAGGCCTGTCTCTTGCTGTGCAATGTATTTCACAGACTGTTTCCCTAAAGATTACAGGTGAAATGCGACCTAAAGTAAATTGCATACATACCACTTGCAGACCGCACTGTCCACCATTTTTTTTGTTTTTGTTTTTATAGACGGCCCCCCAATTTATTGACAATAATCATCTTGCACTGTCACATCAGAATTCTACCTGTTTCATTGGTTGATGACAAAAAATCAACAAAGCACTTTCTAAGAAATCAAGTATTTTGATCGAATTTCCTTGACACATTCCGTGCGAAGAAGAATGAACATGGTTCTGGGAGAAAAAGGAACAAGACTGTCTCCCTTGGTCTGAGATCTGAGGCCTGGCATTTTGAATTGTATCTGAATGATTCCGGGCGTGCTATCGAAGGCATTTTAGGATTTCAGGGTACTATGATTCAATGAAACTAAGAGCCTTGTTGGAATGTGCGGCGCTCCGGCGGTCGTGTGGTCTTTCACCCTGAAGGTTTTGGTTTCAATCCTGAGCCGTTATGACCATCTCAAAGTGTTGTTGAGCAAGATACCAAACCAGTAGTGGCTCTTGATGCTGCATCACTAGTAGTTGAATGAGACACAGTGTTAGAGTGCTTTGGGTACCTTGAAGGTAACGCGATACAAATGGACTTCCCGTTACCATTTACACAGAGCAGAAGCCACTTACTGAAAACATCTCCTCTTGGATTAAGCTGGTTGTCTTCCTCTTCTTCTTCTTCTTCTTCCTCTTCTTCTTCCTCAGGAAACTCATCCACTGGTGTCTCCACAGTTGAATCGCCCGTGTGGATCTCTCCGGCATAATCAAATGGCTGCTGGTGTGTTCTCGGGGGCGGGGTCGCAACTGGTTCAGGGATAATGTTTTTGATTCTCTCATTCTCAATTTTACCGCCCAGATTTCCCGGCCTTTCTTCGGAGTCTGGTATGGCTATAGGCAAAGACAGGAACCAAATTAGGCACGTGGGATTTCAAACTGACAGTGTTTCACCAGAATGTTATGCATCAGCGCATCTTCTGAATATCTTGCGTATTGCTATTAACAAAAAGGCAAGACTGCATATATTTGCAATGACTAACATGCAACTGAACCATCATAATACTAATGTCATTCAGATTTGTTACCTGTTGACAAAAGCATTCAATCACACCAATATTTGTACGTTATATGGACAAAGGTCATGCAGCACTTTGCAGGCCTGATTTCAAACATGATGTGCTGTGAGACGACATGACCAGCCACGAGCAAAGTCAAAAAGACGACTTTTTGGAAAGAGTCGAGAAAGCAGGCTGTTAATGGAGTTGCCGGGCAGGGAGGTAGCAGTGAAAGCAGCGTCTCGAATTCCACACAGTCTCACCATTGAGGACATGATCTGCACTGTCTTTGTTTCCATTCCATGACCTCTGATAAAACGGCTTGACTATAAGAAATAAAAGCACCTTTATTTCAATCAAGATCCTCTGTCTGACGGTCGATATCACTTTACTGTACAATACGTAAGCGTCACCTGGACGAAGGCTAATGAATCTTGCCATTTTTCTTCAATCGCCAAACACTAAGATATTTACTGAAGTGTGCTGACAATCTCTGGCTCATTCCTTCCAACATCTGCAAAATCTTACTGGCTCCGAGTGCAGGAAATCAGTCTCGGACAGACTGGTTATATGTTAATACTCAAACTAAAACTATGCTGCCGTAGAATGTCTGTCGGTCCAGCAGAGTTGTCAGAAAAAGACAGGCATATGTTGTTGAACACTTTGCATGAAGATTTAGGACATATCAAATGAAACCCCCGAGACTAGTTGCTTTGTAACTCCGTCTAGAATATCATGTCTGGGAACTCACCGGAGCATTCAAAGCCATTGCCTCGGAAGCCTGACTTGCACCTGCACTTGTATGACCCTTGAGTGTTCAGACAGACAGCTTGACGGCTGCACTTGTTGGTGCTGGATGCACACTCGTCAAGGTCTGGAAATTGGGGAGAAAAAATCCTTTTGTACCTTTAGGATCATAAATAAACACAGAGGTGAGTCCTGAATGATTTTAGGGATACCTTACCTACACAGTCATATTTTCCATCAACATATTTCAGATCAAATCCATCCCGGCACTTGCAGAAATAGCTGCCGAATGTGTTCACGCATTGCCTGTTATATGGACACAGGTTGCTTCCAGTCGCACATTCGTCAATATCTGCAGGGAAATCAAGCACATAATGCCAAGTCACGAGACCAATCGTAACAGTTACATCCCCGGGAGTATCAACTGCATGTTAAAAATGGTTTCTTCCTCTTAATTTTGATGTGGATGCACTGCAACTTCTAAAAATCATGGGCCGAGTCAGCCAGCTGTACCAAAATGTAAAGCCGTGGAAGTCACATTTCTCATCTTTGTCTGCTCTATTTCATGAGCGCGCAATGCCAGAAAACTGCACAATGAGAAATGTGACCTCCAACCTGGACTGCTCATCACCTGACTTTATGGAGATGAAGAACCCACACTGATGTCATACGGACAGGCATTCTATCTATAGCTTGTTGAAGCAGTCAGACATGTTTTTCATGTGTACGTTTGACCAGAACATTTAAACCGTGTCAGCTCTGAGTAGGATATTGAAGAAAACATGGAGCATGAGTGTGTGCATGTGTTCATAAATAATGCCAGTGACTGCTGGTTTAACTAAAGCCAGCGAGACAACTATTTTGCCTTTAGGTGAGGCTCTCTTTGTCCAGATGCCTCCCGTTCTGAGTGCATCTGTCTTACAGGGCCTTGTAAATGTCAGCAATGGCAAATAGGCTGAAATATGAAGATGTACAGCATTTTTGAAATGATTGTTGGCTCACTCAGGTATCTGAAATGCCTCCAACTCCTTTATCCCTATGTTTTAGTAGTACCCTCACCAAATTGTGTTTGTTTCAGCCCACGAAGTGCTTTGGAACTACAAACCTAATTGCCTCCCTCTGATTTACAAGCCAAGCATGCAATAGCCACATATAGGAATCTTGATAGAGTTTTCGACCGACTTTGCATAAACCCCCAATTCCCAACGAATTGGAATCAAGCCAAAGTCAATTCCTTCCCCTCTTTGCATCCCGACTTTCTTTTCCGACCTCTTACTTTAGTCTGTGTCTGATTGCACCATATGTTAGACAAATGTACTTGTGCAACAGTTTCTTTGAAAGTCACTTTTTTTTCCTCACCTACGCAAGTCCTCTCATCTGCTGCCAGCTGCAGTCCCACAGAGGGGCAGAGGCAGCGAATCTCGCCCTGAACTTCCTCGCAGCCATACTGACAATGAGCGAGCGAGCAGGTCCTGGAATCTAACATACATGTTCAGCAACACACACACACACACACACACACACACACACACACACACACATAAAAAACACACACACACACACACACACACACACACACAAACAAATCCTTGATGAAAATCTTACAATCTTGTGGTTATTTGCAAAGACAGTTGTTAGGAGAGACTCACTGCCACAAGATCCATCAGTCATCAAGGTGTATCCGTTGAGGCAGTAACATTTGTAACTGCCATGGGTGTTCATGCAGCGATGTTCACACGGACGAGGGATCAAGCCACATTCGTTCAAGTCTTCGAATGAGGAAAAAGTAGATTTTCCCATTCCGTCAACTGGAAGCAGCACTTTTCAATCCAAAAGTTATAACCGAGAATGCATATTCACCCTGGTTGCATGTTTTTCCAGTGTATCCCAGGAAGCACTTGCATTTGTTGGGTCCAACGCATTCGCCGTGCTTGCAGCCTGGCTCACACAGAGCTGGAAAAAACATTTAGCATGAAGAAGCAGATCAATCATAGTAGTCGGCTTCAGAAAACGGGTGAGCCGTGATTGGTCGTTAGATGAACCCTGAGCAAATGTGATGTCATTTTCAGTTGACGGAACGTGGCAAAATGGCCGCCCCCTGAGACGGCTAAAAACGGGTAGATTCTGCTGCTGAACTCATATTCCACAAACGTATTATTAAATCAGAGTCCAGAGTTTGGACTCGTGGAGGCGCATTGAACATATTATTGTCAAGAAAATTTGGGGTTGACTTCCCCTTTAAGAAACTGCACTTTATACTTGTGTGTATGATGGACAACAATGATCTATAAGTCTTGGAGACTTGGACTTAAGAGTTTGTCTGAGGATTTTTATTGGAGTTTAGAGATGGCCTGGCTATCACTTGATCCATATGCACTTTGACACAGAGTTGGTGCAAACTTGCAACAGAAGATACTGCATTAATGTGACTTTGTAATACAGCCATGCCTAGCCATGTGGAACGTTGCAGCAAGTGTGTGTGCTTTCACACAATGACAAGGCATCCCATGGTTAGATAATTAGATGCTCGACAACGTCAGTGGCAGCATCTGGTGTGCGTATAAAATACTGGAAAACAGATGGGATCAACTTTGTTTCCCCCATTCTCTGGCGGTGCCGTTAAGTGACTAGGAAAAGAGACAAAGAAAAAAGCAAAAATGATGGCTTTTACATGTTACAAGGTTCCTTTTGTGGTTTGATGTGGTTGAGGTTAAGTTCTTCCATACCAAATTCCAAATCCAAACCCTTGCTTATTCACTAAGGCACAATTGCGCTTTGTTCATCTTTACCAGACGGTCCCACAAAGTGGAAAGTATACAGTTGTGCAAAATTTCTCGACGTAATGTATGATTCTGTTTGATGTGGATTTTGCAAGATTCAGGAAGAGCAAAGGCAACAAAGCCCAATCCACTTTTGATTACGATTAGGAGATTGGTACTCATAAATGCATCCAATGTATCAGATATGAAGACAAGACACAATGATAATTTGATATCCCATTATTTTTATTGTATTTGTATTTTTTTTTAATGAATGTATAGATCAGTCAACCTTGACCTTTCTTACCCTCACACTGGCCTCTGCGATTTTTCTTCCAGCCGTAGCAACACTCCAGCCTCCTGCCATAGCGACACACACCTGGTTGGTTTCCAGTAGAAACTTGTCTGAGCTGCCTTTGAAGAAGAGCATAGAGGTTCAAGGTAAGACGTGTAATCTTATTGTCCGCTAATATTTATAGCTCACATGGAGAGTTTGCATTTGTTGCTTGGAGCAAAATGTTCTCTTGACATTGAAACACGTGTAGCTTGGTGGTCCGTTTAAGCATGTCCAAAGGAGAGAAAAAAAAAGGGAAGGAGGACACCATCATATCCATAGTCTAACAAATTGGCAGGGTTTTTTTTCATGCCAAATATAGCAGGGGTATGAAAACATAGTCAAACTTCCTTCCATGCTTCCTTTGGTCATAAAAGTGGGATTCCCCAAAGAGCAACAGTCAGTTGACAGGATGTTGAAAATCACCCTAATCAGACTCTTCCTGCTTCCTGCACCTTGACACCTTACGCAACACCTAATTACCTCCACCGAGCACAGAGCGCATGGTTGTGTTTGAATAGTTCTACTTTACAAGCCAAACTAGATTTTGCTGCGAAGCTCGAGTTTTTCAGTAATGTAATTGATTAAAGTGACCAGCTGAAGACTGTAGTTGTTCCTGCCAGCGACAGTATGACAGATGGTACAGGTTCCGCCTCGGTGGCCGGAGGTATGAATGCACTCAACCGAGTGCCGTTTTGTTGTCAGTTTGTTGGGTGGTTGCACGATTACGCATAAAATATACGACTGAACTGAATTTCATGTCACCGTGCCCACCATGAAATATTGTCGAGGATCTTGGTCAAGGTGTTGATACATGAGTTTATTTTCACTTTTGCCATATCGAGCCACTTACAAAACGTTTGATGATGCCAAGGCAAGCCGTCAATGGGACCCTCCGCAGCATGCCAAATAAAAGGGCATCCTGGCCATCGTTTTGCAACTTCTCGTGATCCTCCATGAGCTAAGAGCTCGGATCTTAACTGACAAACAGATGGAGGAAACAAACTCGAGTAATGCGCGCCATGATTTTATAGTCTTGGCGGAGGTCTGTATGCTCCAATGAGCGATATTCTAGTGCAGTCTGTTTTTGTGGCCCGGCATCTTCCTCCACTTCTGTGCTGGCATCAGCATGCATCACATTTAGAATAACGTACAGTGCGAAGTGGTGACATTACATGTGTATATTTAGAACCTGAAGTAAATTCTGTCTTTTTTCAGAGATTCACCATTTTAGGAATGCATAATGAGATCAGTCGCCATGTTTTTACATCCATCAGGCTCAGTTTTGGGGTGCCGGGCAGCAACCCCCTACAAGGGGTCTCGGCTCCGGCGGAACTTGAGGAATCTGAGACAGGAGTTAAATCAACCAAAATAGCCCACGGGAGAGTGACAGGTGCTCTTTAGGTATTAACTTCCGTTGCCTCATTTAACCGACAGTTGGAACAGTGAAACATGCCATTATATTGATTATATAGCATGAGAGTTAAATGAATGCTGTTTAAAAAAACACACACACATTGAACCCACAAATCATCACTGTCCTGTGAAAAACACGTATGTCCACTTTTGTCATTAAAAAAAAATACACTAATGGGATGTCTGAAACGCAGGTACCCCATTCATGTAAAAATGGCAAAAATTGACCTATGTGTTTTTCTCAGGACAGCGACGAAATGCTTATAATGGTTGCAACTCACCTATGTGCTTCTGCATCTTGAGATGAAATGTGGAGCAGGAACAAAAGCGCACTGACGACAGTGGTTGGATTCATCGCTGGGAGTTCTCTTCCTCCACACTGGCTTTTGTGTTGCTGTTAAGACGTTCTCTCAGTTGCTCCCGCAGATCTTAAGCTTTTCTATTTGCACAATGTACGCTGTGTTACATTTACTTCCACAACAAGAACTCCTCTAGGGAAGAAAAAAAAAGCTCTTTCTCTTCAAAGCTGCAGCCCCACTCAGTGTCCCATTATTTGCTCTTTCCTCTCTGGAAATAAAGAAGTGAGGAGGGCTAGGTTGCTTGTGGAGTAGGGGTGGGTTTGTAAGCGGGGTGGGGATTATGTCTCCTCACTGAAACCCAATACACATACCACATGGAATTCCTACTGCAGGTCTGCAAAAGGGTGAAAGCAACTCAAATTGATCCAGTTTTTATCTTACATGTGAGAATGTTACATGCATTTGCCTGACCTGTGTTTGCGCTCGATAATGTCATGAGCTGGAGCAGTTAATTGTTGAAGTGCAACCACACACACACACACACACACACACACACACACACACACACACGCAGGCGTCAGTCCTAAAAGTGTTGAATGGGCTCTCACATGTCAACATCTGGTCCTCTCTAACCTCAGAGATGGATGGCTTTAAGCTTTGATGGTGATTTGGTGACCAACTTCAATCATCAGAGTTGTTGTAAACCACATAATCATGTTAAATAGGGCATTGCAATTGTTTCATAGCCATCAACGTCTGTTTGACTTGCACTGGATCCCTGATGGTTTTACAGTATTAAAAACCTCTCTCTTCCTGTAGTGTGTGTGTGTGTGTGTGTGTGTGTGTGTGTGTGTGTGTGTGTGTGTGTGTGTGTATATATATATATATATATATATATATATATATATATATATATATATATATATATATATATATATATATATATATATATATATATATATATATATATAAATATCAATGCAGCGCCATTTTGGTGACCAAAAGTACACTACATTTTAGAGTAGTTAAAAGCAGGTCTAAATTGTGGCGCAGGTGGGGTAACGCGATTTTGAATTGATCGAGGCAGATTTAGACGCACACACATTTAAACATGCATGATCGTGAGTGCGGATGGTTATCTATTTAGGCCTTGTGATCGGCTGGCAACCAGTTCAGGGTGTACCCTCATCTACTGCCTGAAAAGAGCTGTGATAGGCTCTAGCACGCCCGTAACCCTTGTGAGGATAAGCGGATTAGAAAATGGATGGATGGATTACATTATACACTAATTATTTTTAAAAATGGAAATAAATTGTCAAATATTTAAATAAGGTGACCTGAGACATTGATGAATGATCTCATCTATTTCCAATAATTTTGGATTTTGGCACACACAAAAAAAAATCAAATATGAATACATATTTCATCATCATCATTGAATCTCACCAACCTTGAATGTTCAAGATAAAAAAATCAACGTCAAAATGAAAATCTCAAACCATTCATTTGTGGAGTTTAAAAAAAAATACATTCATAGAATTTGGACAATAGTATTTAAACATCACCATGAATATAAATTGTGGCGATCGTGGATATTTGGTTGCAAGGAAGCTATTCAAAGTCATGTGAACAATCTCAACACGTAGCTGAAGTGGCCACGTGGGCTTTTGTGGCTTGGTCCACAATACCTCAAGTGTGGCTCCAGTGTGATTCAAAGGCTGCTAAAAGACATCTGGACCCCTAATTTCAAGTTCACCTCAATGGTAACTCGGAGTGGTAAAGCTGTCGAAACCATCAAAATCCTACTTTTTTTTTTTTTTTTTTTTTTAGTGACTGCTGATATTTCACTTAGTTTTAATGAGAAACATTAAAATGAGTCATGATAGTTTGACACGGTGTAACAAAAAACGTATTGATTATGATATAATACTGTACGCTCTTTCCTTATTATAGCATTAAAAGTGTGAGTAGCCATTTTGAAACTTAGCTGATGAATGAAGCAAAAATGTTCCGATTTGTGAGTATCCAACTTGTTTGCTTTATTATGCTTTTGCTTTGAGCACCTTTATTGCACAGCTAATCTTAACCACTAGGGGGAGACCTGTGCCAACATTCAAGAAAGGAACCAGTCGTTGGCCAGAGTAAAAGTTGCAATGTTTTGTCTTATGGGTTGCAAACTTTGGCAAAAATTATCCTAAATTATTACACTGGCGCTTTGTTGATCTGTTACAGCATTTGTATTTATTTTATTTTATAGTTTCTCGTCTTTGTATGTAAATATGGCTTGATGCGTTGATATATTTCATCTGGTGTTGCAGTTGTATTTCTTGGCAGGGAACTTGTGGTTTGCCCCACTTCACTTTCTTTGCGTATCGTCTCTGTCCAGTGAAAAGCAGGTGGCTCTATAACAGCAACAAAAAGTGTCGACACTATACTTTTCAATCAATTTGGTTCGGGTAATTTGCTGAATTGCAAGGCGGGGCGGCCATCGATTGTGTGCTGTTTCCGAATAGTATTTCAAACGTGTTCAATACCAAAGCATCCAATGCATCTGCTATGTAACATAGCTCATATTCATGTCTGTGTCTTTGGAAATGCAAGTTGCCAAAAATGTCGTAGGCCTTGTTAACCCAAGCATTACACAGTGGGCAACCCCATCACTCCACTAAAACTCATTCAGACAATTGTAAGTGACCCAGAGCTTTCAAACAATTAGTTCTAATTTGATCACGCAGTGAATGGCGTTCTTGGACTCCCCGCCTCCCAGTCAACATGGAGACGCGCGCTCATCCACTTAGAGTGATCAAGAGCGAGGCTTTTACTATAAAAGGAGACACATGACAGTTGATGGGTGACTTTGTAATGCGCGAACGCAACCACATCCTGCCCGCAGCAGCAGGAGATGACATGCACAGTCTGCAAGGCCGACTGAAATAAGAGTGAGCTAATAAAATATACTTAGAGGTTATCTACTTTCATCTTAATGGAGGCTGAAGGCATATAATAGTATGCGCCATCTTTTTTATTCCATCCCGAGTGTGAAAAGTTACCTTTGGATCATTTCGTTCGTCAATTCGTCATTAACCCTATGTTGCATGGCTTCTGCAGGAGTTATTCAATTGTGGTTTGTTTTTAAATTTAGGGTAGATTATGGCCAAATATCATAATAAATTCACAATTTTGGGAAAAAAATACATAATAGGGGGGTACTTGTGTGCATAATGGTCACTACAATTACCTTGCCAAAAAGCATGGCAGTACTGATAGGTAACACATAGAAACTGTTATTTATTGTGTTCTATATGTTCTATATACTCTTCTGCACAAGTACAATAGGGTATTTGGACCTTTTCATCTCACGGATAGAAATTATTCAACATTTTGTGGACCCTCTTTCACCTTTTCCTCCCGCTGTTGCGCACGCTAGTGACATCTCGCGGTGGATTTAAAAACTAAAACTGGTAACTTGAATAACCAATATGAGTTAAAGTTGTGGTTACTGTAAGTAACCCGTATGCAACATAGGGTTAACCAACAAAGTAGTTACAGTAGTTAATTTGATAGTGAGTTAGTTAGTGAACAAGTTCATTTTCATTCATTCATCTTCCGAACCGCTTGATCCTCACCAGGGTCGCGGGGGGTGCTGGAGCCCATCCCAGCTGTCTCCGGGCAGTAGGCGGGGGACACCCCGAATCGGTTGCCAGCCAATCGCAGGGCACACGGAGACAAACAACCATCCACGCTCACAGTCACACTAAGGGACAATTTAGAGTGCCCAATCAGCCTGCCATGCATGTCTTTGGAATGTGGGAGGAAACCGGAGCACCTGGAGAAAACCCACGCAAGCCCGGGGAGAACATGCAAACTCCACACAGGGAGGCCGGAGCTGGAATCAAACCCAGTACCTCTGCACTGTGAAGCCGACGTGCTAACCACTGGACTACCGGGCCGCCCTTAGTGAACAAGTCTTTATTTTATTTTTTTTTTTTCCCCCCAATTTTGCTGCTGTAGACTGCAAATGTCCCCAATGTGGGACAAATAAAGGTTATCTTATCTTATCTTATCTTATATATGTAACATTTTTTAACCCTCTCAGGGACAGCTGTTACTACAGTGGACAGTTTTTCATGTGATCAGGTTTCAGGTTATCATGATTGGTGCATGAAGGGGTTAATCAAACAAGTAAGAGGGGCAGGTTTAGCATTGTTCTGCTTCAGCAGAGGCTGAGGCTCTACTTCTTGTTTACTTCAATGAGTCTTTTTGCGCAATAGTGAATTTGGCTCTTCGATCATGTTTGTATTTCTAGAGGACTCAAGTGATGAGGGCTCAAATTACATGAAACTGCACACATTCCTGTTAACACATCTGGGTTCGAATTCAGGCCTTCCTTTGTGAAGTTTACCTGCTCTCCCTTGTAGTTTGATTCTTTTGTGCAGGATTGTAAAAAAAATATGGTGACAATTCCAAGCTCTTTTTTTGTCATCACTTATCACCTAACAGGCATTTGGCCTCTCATCCTGTTATTAAGGTTGTTGTTTTGATCGGCTGCACACAATGCAGCCGGTTTCAAGCCTTTCAGTGGCTTGAAACCAGTGCGACCAGTGAGCCCCCAAACCACCTTGGGGTATAGTCAGATGCCAACAACCCCCCTCTAAACTTTACCCTTGTGACGGCATAAGTGCACTCTTTGTTTTGTCCTCAGCTTGACGTCTTCCGGCTCTCCTCCTCGCGTTACTAATACAGCAGCAAACACAGTTCACCACAGGGGGGGATGAAGGTTTCATGATGAAGTCCTCCACTCCTCCTGGGGCTTCATGAGTGACTCACTGTTGTTGTTCTTATGGGATTTCCTGGTCTAAAAGATGATAGTGTAAGATTAATTCTGTCTCAGATGCCAAGTGGTAACACTTTTTCCCCTTCTTTTAGTGATTTTTGTGTAATGCTGATCTACTATCACGTTACAAAACAAGAGCACATGTACTTTGGTGAAGTGACTATCACTTCCTGCTTTGCACTTCCTGCCACATCATGACACAGTGGAAGCTCAAAATCTGAATGCCCCAATTGTCACAAAATATAGAATAGTACCCTAAATAAGTTTCAGAAATTGCACAGAAACATTTTGAGCAAATCTCATTGTACCTCACTGGAGCTCACTTCATCAATAGCAAATGATTCACTCTGTGTGTGGGTTTAGATTTTTCTGCTGGAAACACTTATTCAATTCATTCATCATCATTACCACTTATCTTCATTAGGGTCATGTATCGCTTGTCCCTAGGTATAATTGTGAGTGGGAATGGTTGTTCATCTATGTGTCCTCTGCGATTGGCTGGCAACCAGTTCAGGGTGTACAGCTGGGATAGGCACCAGCACGCCCCGCGACCCTAGTGAGGATAAGCGGAATCGATAAAGGATGGAAGGATGCATGGATGGATGTTTTCAACATGTTGAAGAAAGCACCCGGAGAAATAGCACAGGGTAAACACTCTACACTTTGCTCGCTTTGTTCCAAGGAAAAGGATAACAACACGAGCAAATCAAAACAGTGTTCAGCAAGGATGTGGAGCACAGATAAGACTTGATTGAGGAGAAAGAACAGCTTGGCAAAACGGAGCGGCTGATGACTTTTCCAGACCTGTAAATGGCTTTAGCAGGTGGTCCCACGATGAGCTGCCATTGCCTTTTCACATAACCCATCTTTTATATAGCAAGCTGGCAGACAATTGGAAGCCACGAGGACACCAGCACCAACAACCAATGTGATGTGCAAAATAATTGTCAACTTGGAGTGCAATTGCATGAACAAGGAGGGCTGTACTGTGAGGATCAATATATTTGTGAAGAAGCATTTCACCTGTTAAAAATGTCTCCAGGGCCAAAAAAGACACTCAACCGGTTCTCTTGGGCTAAATTACAAGACTGTGTTGCCTGAACCGATCCTCTCTTGCTTCGATGCTCATAGAACATGCACGATTGAACCTGCTCCAACATCAGATTAACTTAATACCTCTATTATTGCTGGAATCATTGGCTCCGCTGTGTGCCTACTTTGTTTGGTTTTAAGTATGTGGCCATCAACTAAGCCTTATGAATATGACAAGAAAAGTTTCATTTCCTCTTTCTAGCTGGGGCTGAGTTTGTTGTTGTTGCTACACTGAACGTTATTAGTTTTGTAAAGTCCAAGTTTTTGATAACTCTTGCACTGGATCTCCATTCCATTCCATTGTCCACATACAACTAATATTGCAGAGTAGTTCCAGTTACCGCTATATTAGTGATATTGATTACGCATACTATTCGGGCAGACATCTGAGATTCTCTAGCATTTTGTTTTGGAACAAGACTAGCCGTGCCCATTATTATCTTTCCATCCATTTTGTATACCCTTTTTCCTCATTACGTGGGTAAGCTGGAGCCAGGACTCGTCTGGCCATCTATGTGGCTTACAGCGCAGATGTACAGTGAGCCGGTGTCTTTTGGGGCAGGTGTGAATCTGTCTTTAGAACACATGATTACTTAACAGTTAATGTCAATATATACCTTACTTTCACACCAGAGCAAGCAAAACAACATTGCTGAGAAGTCATTGTTGATCATACTATGCACAGTCATGGGTATACTTGCACACGCATTCAGACTTATATTCTTAAATGAAGCTAAAATGTGGGGAAATTGATAAGGACATTAAACCAAATGAATGAAATAATTACAAAATATCAATGAAACACAAATCCACGAGAGACATTGTAAAATATATTAAACTATACATAGATTAAATAAAAAACTAAAGATTAAACTTTTTTGGGGAACTGTCCAATATTTGCCCTTGTAGGTGACAAGTACTTGAAATAGTCTGCAAAAGGAGTCGGTGGTCTTGAAGCCAACTGTGTATCACACCATCCCCACCCACATGCACACCCACCCAAAAAAAAAAAAAAAAGGAAAAATACATTGCAAAGCATCGTAAAACGCTGTCAACACATGCCTGTGCTCATCAGACGCACTTCTAGCTCAGGCATGCTGAATGCAGACAAGCACATTCTTCAGGTGGTCGGCTTGCACACGCAAAAACTTGTTGCCTCAACTGAGATTACCGAGATATAGGTTCACATTACGACACAATTTGCAAAATAAGGTCCACTTTCACTGAAATTCAAGCATTCACGACAATGTCAGGTGGAAACTCGGATCAGTGTGTTCTTCATAAATTCATCTCTACTGATAATTTACCCGATGCGCTTCTTACATTTCATTGAGCGTTTGAAAAGCCACTTCCTGTTTTGCAACACAGCTGTGTGCAACAGGCGAACGAGTGAGTTAGTACTATTTCCAAAACAAGCTTGCATCATGGCAAGGTCTTACCTATAAAAAGGCGAAAGGCATATAAACTAAACTTTTTTTTTCCTAAATGTAGGGCCATTGCAGTTAAATGAGGAGTGTTTAAAATCATAAAAGTGACATTCTGGCGGTGAAAAAAACAATTCTGCCCTGTTTAAGAAAAATAATTCACTGTATCAATATAAGAGCTGTTTTAAAAATTCTAACACTATCAGGATCATGAGAAATACTGCAGATTCAACAGTTGGACCTTTGAAGTTAAACAGTCTTTTACGGGATGATAGTCCACCTTGAGTTTCATCATATTGCAAACTAATATCTCATGTGATAGCCATCCATTTTTTTAAATAAGTGACAAAGCTATAGAACAAGTTTACCCGGAGGCTGTCCTTTGGCACATGAGATTTACAACGATGTTGACAAAACATGACAACAATTTAAAGGTATTCGACCCCACATTGGAGCGTCGCTGGCAGCCTGGATGCGCCCCCAGCATGCTTTGCAGCACTAAGAATGTAAATAGTGTTTATATGCGTGGTTTGTGCCATTTATTTCTTCATTTATTGTGGCAGTTGTTTCGTATTTGCGGGTATTTTATTCAGTTTGCTGTTATAATCTTAGTTTTTAGGTGACACTGTGATTACACATGACATGCTGGTGAACAACTTGCCAACACCCGTCATTATCTAAGGCATGAAAAATGTGAGCTTGTCCTTCTGCTTATGAAAATGAAGTGCAGTTGTTCCTCACTACCTCGTGAGCGCCACAATATGTTCCTTTTGTCCGCTACTCACTTTGCTTTGGTTTCACAGACACTTTGGTTCGCAAACAGTTTTGAAATGAATTCAGTTAAACAGTTGAAGTTCAACTGCATACTGTTGCAGTGCATCATCTGCGACCAAAATTCAAACTTCGCGATGTAAATGCTCACACGGTACATACCAAAATGAAAGTGACTATGTGACTGTTTACAGTGCACACTTGACATCGATAACAGCAAATCAACCTGCCTCATTGCCCAAAATTCTAAGAAATTGAGTTATCATATAAGCTAACTGCTAGCCTAGCTTGTTGTTCTTCTGGTTGTCCTGTTGTGAGTCCACGATATCTCATCAAGTTGTGTTTCATCACGTAGTTTAGAGGATGAGGTTCTCGACTGTTGACGCACAATTTTTTGGTATGCCTGATTTGTCATCTCCAAGTACAGAAAGAAAAATAAGAGTGGGGGTCAGTCACAGCTTGATAAATATCGGTGCGACTTGACATCCGACTTGATCATGAGGTCAAGGATACTCATTAGAATGTCATTAGTATTCAATGTTTTTCATCAGCGACCAGTCCCACTGCTAATCAGTCACTTGAAGGCTGCTCTCAGGCACGATAAATCACATGGTCAGGTTTGGCTCCGGAGGTCACACACTTACATCATGCAACCTATCAAAATACATCATGTTCTACAAAGCCCTTTCTTCCCTAAGGAGGAATCACATGATTAAAAGTGTCTTGCAACCGCCGTCTTCCTCCTTTTGCGCAGAGGGGCGTGATAGTCGTCTCACTTCCTCCTGTCTTTCTGTCTGCGATTCGCTTCTTGCTCAAGATCAAGATTGAAACACTTAGCTCTAGTCCTAACAGGCACTGCATACTATATGTGGAAGGAGACATTAGGCGGGGTTTGGCTGCCGCGTTCTCAGCTACTGTGCACACCAGGCTGATGCCTCTGTCTAGCTCTCTGCTGAGACGTTGCATGCACATGTCACTTTGAATCACAGCACAGCGCATTGCCGCCAGGACACATCTGCCTAATTCATACTTGGATTGCAAAACAAAAAAAAAACCCTCCAGGGGCAACTCAAAGAAGCTCAGCTTGTTCGCCTCCAACTAACTTGCAGCTATGCCTTTCACAATGTTGAGAAAGAATTTATTCTCATCTTTTAAATTGACACGCTGCAGTTTGTTTTGAACTGAAGTTAGAGAGCTGCAAGAAGGCAGTCCCATTTAACTAGATGTTCATGTTTACTTGTGATGTTTAAATATGCAAGAGTCATGCAGGAAGGGCAGCACGGCAGCGTAGTGTTTATCACGGCTGACCTACAGTTCTGAGGTTCAGGGTTTGACTCTCGGCTCCAGCCTCCTTCTGTGGTGTTTGCATGTTTTCTCTGTGCCGCCTTTCTCCAGATACAGCCGCTTCCTCCCGCGTTCCAAAAGCATTCATGTTCACCATTGACTCTAGTGTGAATGCTTATCCGTATTATACATGCCATGTGATTGGCTGACGACCAGTCCAGGTACAGTATTACCCCTCACCCAAAGTCATCTGAATATGTAAATCAAGAATGAAATATGAATAAATTAATAAAATAAAATAAAAACATTAACAGGGCGGCCCGGTGGTCCAGTGGTTAGCGTGGCGACATCACAGTGCAGAGGTGCAGGGTTTGATTCCGTCTCCGGCCTCCCTGTGTGGAATTTGCATGTTCTCCCCGTGCCTGCGTGGGTTTTCTCCGGGTACTCTGGTTTCCTCGCACATTCCAAAAACATGCGTGGCAGGTTAATGGAACACTTTAAATTGTCCACAGGTGTGAGTGTGAGCGCCAATGGTTGTTCGTCTCTGTGTGCCCTGCGATTGGCTGGCAACCGGTTCATGGTGTCCCCCGCCTACTGCCCAAAGACGGCTGGGATAGGCCCCAGCACCCCCCGCAACCCTCGTGAGGATAAAGCGGATCGGGAAATGAATGAATGAATGAATGAATGAAAAACATTAAGATTGAGGAAAGAAAATGTGTCACATTTGACAAAGACAAAATGAAGTTCACGATTAATGAAACAGTTGAACAGTTCTGGGCCCACTGACAAACTACCTTTGATAACAAGAGATGACACACAACAGTTAGTCTGTCTGTGGCCAAGTTACGATAAAACCAGGGAAAAACTGATGATAAGGCATTAGATCCTTACAAAACTGAGCTCTGCTAATGCGGTTTGCTCAGGTCCCATTGATTGCAGGCTCCGGTTTGCTCAGTGAATCATTTCTGCATTAACTAGATGTGTGACCCTGCTGAGATAGTTGAGTTCAGCCTCAGTTTGTTCCTCTTTTACTATACACACTGTCTTGGTTTTTTTTCTACTTTCCATGAGCTTCCTTTTTTTCGTGCCACCATGTTTCACTTCATAGCTTCTTTCTTTGGAGACTGACAGAGTTGTTCTGATTTATCCTTGACACATGTATAGCATGTGAATGAATTGAAGAAGACAGTTGTCAGACACTCGTGAGCCCCTCAAATGGAAGTTAACTATAAATATATAATTATTTTCATTTTAAAAGCAACCATGTATGTCTCTTTGCGGTGTTTTGGGAAAGAAACATATTTCATGTACAGGTATGATTTAGGGGAAAACTGCATTTTTATAATACAGATTATGGAGTCTCAAAACATTTGACAACAAGAATATGACAGTGTTCGCTTTAAGATTCGTGGGAACAAGGTTCATTGAGACAATGTTGTCATTTCTTCAGATCCGTTTTGCTAGATGTTGTCTCACATATGTCCCCTTAGGGCAGCGATCGTCAGCCACGGGGCTTAGTGTGCCATGAGAGATCATCAGCAAATTATCCAGTTGCACTTGTTTTGTCTGACAATTCAGAGTAAATTCAAACATACCTTTGGGTATCTATCTGTGCTAGCAATGTAGAGCGAAAGGCAGAATAAATAAACGCTCTTCCATTTGATGACTGAAGATACAATTAACCTATTTTAGCAACTATTGCCATCCATACATCCATTCCCGTGAGTACAGTATATCAGCGTTGTGTTCAAATTAAACAGGCCCTAGGCCCAGGTAACGCTAGCTTTTCATGACAACCGGAACCTTGCATGATGCAAATAATTACAATGACTCTAAACCAGCGGTGTCAAACATACGGCCGGAACCGGTTGTAAATGGTTTAAAAATTCTTTTTTTTTAAATCTCGTTTAATCTTAGTGTATTACTATATTTTCAACATATGTCTAAGAAAATCTAAGGTGCTTCTTGAAATGTTTTGTAAAAGATATGTTTATTAAATTTCAACATTTTCCAAATGTTCTTGTGCTTCTTTAGACCAAAACAAAGGAAAGCCATCTTATTCTGGTTATTTATAGCAGAGTATGGTATAATTTTAATGGTCCGGCCCACTTGACATCTACCGAGGCCGTATGTGGCCCACAATGTGAAATGAGTTTGACACCCCTGCTCTAAACAATGCGCATATTCAAAAAAGTTAACTTGTCCACTCTGTCACACCCAAGCACATAAGGCGTAGAAAAATAAGTAGTGTGTTTCCGGTAACATGAAATTTCAGCATAGGGTCAGTAGGTCGGACAAAGTTTTTTTTTTTAAATCTTTTTTTCTCCCTCCTTTCCCCATCAAAAACGTAAACAAAATAACCATAACACATAAAACAAGGAGACATTGAAACCAGTGCCGGATGCTCGTCTGTCAAAGAGGGGAGCTCAATTTTGGTCGACATCATAAAATGTGTCCGTTTATTGATACGTGAATTCTACTCTAGCTCCGTTCCTTTTCAAGAAAATGATCTGTGACCCTGTCATACCAACAAGGCGTCTTTTCCCGGTACTTAATTAGTGTCCTACAACTATAGGAACTACAATAAAACCCACCGAAAATAAAAGATTAATTTGTCGCTAGTTGTTTGTTTACAACAAAGAGTGTCGCTAAAATGATTAGGAGAAGTCTCCAGCTCAACTCGGAACAGAATGCGAGTTGAAAAATTGCTCGCGACGGACGTCTACACTAAAAGCTCGGTGACTGGCTCATTTCAATGTCAATCGAACCGGCACACAGGCTCAGACAGATCATCCAATCTGATGCAGAAAAGCCTGGCGTCCGGTACCCTCCCACTGCCATCCAGTCCCAGAGACGACGAGCATACGTGGGCGGGACAAAAACCAGCTTGTATCCAATGACTCGTCTACGTTCAACGCATTGGGACAACCTACTGAACTCACTACAGTTTAAAGCACAGCAAAGCTGCGGGATGAATGAGAAGGGAGTCGCGTCGTAACCAGTAACAAGAAGCTGATTCGGAGCAAAAGTTGAGCACGTTGTAGCGCATATTTAGTCAATGACATGTACACACAATGAAATTTACATTCATATATTTGATCACTTATTCTTTGACATTTTAGGGGAAGCCGAGCTTCCCTTGCAGTCCGAGAGCAATCGCCGCTGATCGAAACCCCCGCTCGCCGCCTTTGGCGGCGAGAGAGTTGGGTGCCCAGCGGCTGGGTGTTCCAGCCATCTCGTTACCTCTGCATCCCATGTCCTAGACGGCCCGTGGTGTTCGTCAAATAGTTCGTTGAATCTTTTTGATACAGCAGTGGATGCTATTTTCTTAATATTATGGTGCGAGCATGCGACTGCAACACACAAAACGTATTTTAAACTGTTGTCGGAGATCGTGGCCGCCGCCATGATTCAATGTTGTTGACAGACGACAGGGCAAACGACGCAACGTGAATATTGCGAGAGTTTGCACCAATGTAAACGCTTTCTTTTTATTATTTATACATTTGTCTGTGGTTTTATTGTTCTTGTTTTGATTGTAAAGCGTCTTTGAGTGTTTTGAAAGGCGCTTATAAATGAAATGTACTATTATTATTATTATTACACAAAAATGTAGAAGGTTTGAAAAAAATGCCGACCGTTAAGTTTTTTTTCGAGGTAGATATTCTCGGTCGGTCGGGTTACCGGAAACACTACTTTTTTTTCTACGCCTAATCAAGTGTCATTTCAATATTGGAATTGTACAAAGCCAATTTTTGTTGCTGGACGCACACAGAGTTGAGTTAGTTTCCATTGACTTTTTTGAAAAAAGCAGCTTTTATGATGTTTGGAGACATTTTGTGTTTGTTATGACTATTTTTTTTTTTTTTTTTTTACAAGTTGATATGATTCAGCGTTTCGGAATGTCCCCTTTCCCTCCAGTCTGTTCCTCCCTTACTTAGTAAGTTCTTATGTTTCACATTACAAGTCAGAAAGGCCCTTGGCTGGTCGCCTTGCTATGCACTTCATTCCTACGAAAGCCACCAAGGCAAGAAGGAGATAGGAACACGCTCCTCTTTTGTCTTTGATTGAGGTAAAACATTTAAAATAGGGAGTTCATATCTAACTCAGTTCCAAGGTTATTATTTGAAGTTCCCGGGAGAGCCGCCTCCAAAGAAATTGTTCATGAAACCTGAAATAAAGCACTAGGAATGTTTCGGTCACACAAAGCCATTGTAGTGACAGGATTGGAGAGCTCCCACCCTCAACTTTTGTGTCCGTCAATCAGACAATAGCTGCACAGATTTTTCCCACCACCAGCATGATAATGAAGACAAAGAGGAATTGTTCTTTTCTTGGTGCTGCGCTAAAGACCGAGAGAAAGCCTTCGTTGCGGATTATAATCACACTTTCGCAATATGCTGCGGATGTAATTCTTATTTTTTTTTTCCATGTATAAATTAATTGCGGTGGCATTGCTGTGGAACTCCTCATGTCTCGAACCCTTCGCTCAAGTTTTCCTCTGGATGTGTCTAATTCGATAGAATTGAAAGTCATTTTTTGTTTTCCAATATGTATTTAGAAATTCATCTGTATGAAAAATCTTGTCTTGTCATCCTCATTGTGCTGTTTTGGGGGAGTCATTTCCTCAGTGTGTGTTTGTCTGACTTCCTTTTCCTGTTCTGGCAGTCAGCCCCTAGCTCGCCATTCAAACAGTATAGTTTTGTTGATCGACACTATGTTGTTGCATCTGCTCTGTAGTTATTTTATGCCAGTTGTGAAGTAGAACAGCTGATCTTTGTTGCCTGTGCTATTTAGAACATTGCTGTTTATATCAGATAGGACTGTTGTCTTGCCTCAGGAGCTGGTTGCACATCCCCCAACAACATGACTTAACTCGAATAACATTCTTTCGCTGTACCACCCCCTTCCCCAAATCTGCCCACCAAACAGGGAACGTTTCTTGCAGTGCGCTGACCTGAAACTCACAAAACCACGCCGACTTTTAATTCGATTTGGCAGGTTTGCAATGTTAATCATTTCCTCCCTAATATACTGCACGTTTTCTGGATTGACCAAAACCTGAGAGTATCTTACAATAATATGTATTTAAGGTTATTCCTTATCCCAACTTGTTTTTGATGAATAGTAAACTTGCTACATTTCAATATTTTAATGTTGGTCATGATGGTGGTACTTGGTTGAAAATCTTTGAGAACCGCTGACCTACTCAATAATAAGACCTCAGTGTCTAGTCAGCTTGGTGTCTTATACAAATTGGCTAAGTGGTGAGTTGATACTGTATACACATTTCTGTCCACAAGTCACTCAGCAGTTAAAAGTACACTGTGAAGTTACCTGTGTTGTCTTACGCGGATATGGTGGATTCCTTTTCACATTTGATTGCCAATTTCAGAATGTTCCCACTTCTGTGCAGTTGAAAGGTTTTATGGTAGTGACAATTTGATCCTGGAATAAGTAGTCCATATATCGCATTAGGCCCTGTGCTAATAGATTTTTCCTTAACTACTTTTTTTATTAAAAGGAGTCTAGTTCTCATTTACCGCATTACATGACATTCTTGCAGCTGGAGATCCCAGCTGTGCATACAAGTCAGGAATGGTGAGACCTTTAGCTAAAAATACAACCCCCCCAAACTTTGCCCTTAAACCATCGCAATCCAAGACTGATTTTAGATTAAATGCAGTCCTCCCAGGAATAAGGCTGAATGGGAACTTGTGTCAATCCCACAGCCGAGCTCATTGTGAAGGCACAGCTGTTAACAGGCCTGTTGGAAGTTGCGTAATGATCTGATGCACACACATGATGCAGCAGTCATCACTCAGCCTCGAGCAAATTTCCCCACCCAGATACACAGTAGAGTCGTAAGTTTGCTTCAAAGCATTTTCACACCATTGTATCAAATCCACCAATATACCTTCTTCCGAATCTCATGATTAACCATTCAAGCATGTACATTGTTTTAACCAACATGTCATTTTATGAAATCCAGACACAACTGACCCTTTATAAATTTTTAATCTCCATATTTAACAAACATGTATTCCAGATTTACAAAAAAAAAAAAAAATCTGTGGAAGCATTTCCAGGCATTGCAGTGGGCTTGCACAGTGGAGATGCCTCCACAAAAATACAAGACCGTGGACCCATGTGAACAAGCCATTCTTCACTGTGCCAAACGGTGATTACAGCCGAGTGATGGGGTGGCGTTTGGCCAGTCATTGCAGGTGGAGTTCAGCCGAAGGGCTTGTGGAATGTACAGCACTTGGGCTCGGCCATTACGCTGCCTTCTCCTGCTCGATGGCTGAAAGAGAAACATTTGCTCAATATTGTTGCAACACAATTTTCGTGAGGAAAAAGATGTACCCACTCTCTTTTGTTGGCAACGTGTTCTTCTCGCAGGTTTCGGTCTTCTTCAGCTTGGTCTTGTCAAAGGTTGTGACTTCCTCGATACTCGGTTTGTCACACATGGTGGCGTATACTAAAAATAAAGTCGTTTCAGTTGCATTATTGAACAAGCAGATGATGCAGGTGAAAACAAACTGGAGATTTTTAGAAACAAAGGAAACAAAAAGCATGTGACTGAAGAAAGACGCCGAGTTGAAACGTGCAGATGCGGAACCAACGCCCTTTGTGCGCGAGCTACATAAAAGCATATACCCGGAGCCCCCAAACTAACTACACACAGTAATGTTTCAAAAGATGTGCATGTCTCGTTTTCTGTATGACGTACGTCGACTTCGAACAGGTTGAACATTAGATCAAAGTTGCCTTTATAACACGCATATAGAACTAACAGAACGGATGTGGCCCCACACCAAAATTCTCAAAATGAGCGATGAAGTAAACCAAATAATTGCAAAAAGGACCCGTTACGCATAATATCTATATCTATATATAGATCTATATAATATATTCTTTTTAGGTGTGTACTCACCAGCTGTGGCGCGATGCAGCACGTCGAATCTAAGGGTGGGAGATGTGGCGTTTACTTCCGTTAGTACCATTTATATACGAGGAGTTATGCAAAATAACCATGACGTCACGACACGGCTCGCCTTTTTAATGGCATATTGTTGTTAATATTTTAATTATTGATTCAACACTCTCTGTAACCCAATACACACAGTGCGAATCGTTTCTTTCTTTTTTTTTTTTAACAGCAGCCGTCATTATTAAATAAAACCATTTTTGTCTGTCAGCTATGGATTGCTCTTTTCCTCTTTCCGGAGTTTGATTAAAGTTTGTGGTGCAAGGAAGGGAATATTTTTGCTCCACATCCAAATATTCTCAAGTGAACGACTTTGAAAGCTCCCAAACATTCTCGCATTGGAAAACGCTACAGCAGTGACGCTGCCTGGGCGAATGGAGTAATGGCGACGTTGTCTTTTCATAAATGAGGAGTGAGATCTTTAACCTGCTTCATGTGTAAAGTGTCCTGAGATCGATCGATCTATCCATCTATCCATCTATCTGTCTATCTGTCTATCTATCCATCTATCTATCTATCTATCTATCTATCTATCTATCTATCTATCTATCTATCTATCTATCTATCTATCTATCTATCTATCTATCTATCTATCTATCTATCTATCTATCTATCTATCTATCTATCTATCTATCTATCTATCTATCTATCTATCTATCTATCTCATAAAAAATATTTTTCCTACTAATTTAGACATCAAGTAAAGGGCACAGGCTTGACATACAGGCATTCTCATTTATTGTGTTACCATAAATCTGGGTTTGAAGGGAAGTAGTAAAAAACAAAACAAAAAGCATAATTCACTGAACATTATCAGGATAATTGCAAGACTCCAACGATTTCTTTACAAATCTGACAACAAGCTATAGACCATTTCCTCACTGTCGTTGGAAACAAAATGCTGACTGCATCACCTATTGGTAAAGTACATGGAGTAGGTCTTGTTGTACATGACCTGATTGTCCACCCGAATAACATTACGCAGGTTTTGCCAAAACCAAGGCTCGGCGGCGGCCGTTTTGGGCCACTCCACCACGCTTTTGCCGCACAATCTTCTTCGGAGCCGCAGGAAGTAGGAGTGCTGCAGCACGGGCTCCAGCATCAACAGCACGATCACATCCACGTTTTCGTCCAGCAGCCGTTGGTGGGCCAGGTACATGGCCAGCCGGAAGACCCCTGTCTTGACGTAGCCCTCTGTTAGGACAAACATGGTTTTGCGGCTCTGTCGGATGCTCTGAAGGAGGTTATCCATCAGGGGCACACCAGGAAGCCAGTCCCTCTGCTCCAGGCACAGAGGAAGATGTTTTTCACCTTCCTCTTCCAACTTCACCCTTAGGTTCCTCATCACCCACTCGGAGACTTGTGGATCTTTGGTGTCATAAGTCACAAAAACGTCATAAACATTGTGGCTCGAGTTCAGAGTGTGGTACCCCATCAGTTTCGCTTTCACATAGTGTAGGATGTAGGAGGCATCCCAGTAAAATAAGTGAGCACTCGTCACCACAAACAAAAAAACAATGATGAAGGAACTCGATACCAAGCATAGCAGAAAAGCATGACTGCCATTCACACACTGGTAGATGTCAAAGTAAATGAGCGCACGACCCTTCTGGTTTTCCGGTGCGTCACAATTCACATCAGTAGTCAGTCGGGGGATGTGCACACCAGTGTTTTCAATCCATAGAATGAAGTCTAACATGTGACAGGTGCACTGAAATGGGTTATTCCCCAGGAACAATTTTTGCATTGGTGAGTCGGGGCTTAGTTGGAAGGTTGATTGATTAATGAGAGTCAGTTTGTTGAAGCTAAGGGAAAGAGTCGTGAGGCTTTTGGCGCCTTTCAGAAAGCCATCGCCTAAGTGGTAAATTTTATTGTGACTGAGGTCCAGGGAGATCAACGTGATGGGAGTATTCCAGTCGATACCTGCTATGTCAGATATGAAGTTGACGCTCAGGTCCAGACTTTGAAGCTGAAGAAAATGGTTTAGCTTGTCCCACCTGAAACCTGTTAGGAAATTGTGACTTATACGCAACTTTGTCAGGTTTCGTGGTAAAAACTCATAAACGCTGTCGGGAATTCTGGCGATGTGATTACCAGATATATCTAATATGGTCAAATTTGTTAGATATTTGAAAAGTGTAATGTATGAGCGATCCCCTTCTTTCCATAGATGCCCCAGACGGTTGCCTTGAAACCGTAGTTCCGACAGCGATTGACTGTACAATTCTTTTGTTGTCAATGTGGAAATAGAGTTATGGCTCATATTCAACACTCTCAGGACAGGCAGGTTTTTTAGAAAGTTTAGATTATGTGTTATGCCGTAGGACTGAAAGTAGTGAGAATTGTAACTTATGTCCAGTACTTGTAAATTCTTAAGCTCGCTGAAGGCATTGTCGTAGGCCAGATCGAGCTTGTTAAAGGACAAGTCCAGATATGTCAGCGTCGGGATGGAGGAGAACTCTGTGCCGTTGAGGGCTGACGAGAATCCGTTCCCCGAGAGGTTGAGACACGTGATGTTGATGTAGCCTTCAAACTGCTGCGGAGAGATGAAGAACAGATTATTTGAGCTGAGGCTCAGCACTCGCCCGGAATCGTAGCACTCCTGTTTGATTTGGCCGTGTGTTATCTCGAAGAGTTGCTCGTGTTGATGGTGGCTTCTGAATGTTGAAATGGATTGGTATCCCTCACTCGAATGCATCACACTTTTCACCTTAGTGGGATACAGACGGTTTTCTGCAAGGTATATCATCTTCAGGTTGGAGAATTTGCTAAATATGCTGGAATCGAACTGAATGATAAAGTTGGTCCCCAAGTCCAGTGCAGACAGGTTTTTAAGCTTGTACAGCGGTTTGAGTGTCTCCGCTCCAATTTCTTGGAATACTAAACCTGCTAAATGCAAAGTTCTGAGTGACCGTAGACGTGAGAAATAATGGGAAAGATTTAATGTTTGGGGATAGATCTTGAGTAAAAAGTTGAAGGAGATATCAAGTTTTTCAAGTTTGGGAAGGTATGTCAGAAATGTCGCCTCCTCTGTGATGACTGTTTGTAAGAAGTTAAATGAGATGAACAGCTCTTTAAGTTGGTTTAGATTCTTGAACCAGGATGCGGTCACGTTGGTCAGTGAGTTCCCTGCTAGGCTCAAAGTTTGGAGCTGTGTGAGATCTTCAAAGGCGTCCGCGTGAATGGCAAGAGACTCGTTTTGACAGGGCACGCAGGGAAAGGGAGCATTTTGACATCTTGGACAGTTTCCTTGCAACTTGAGGATTTTTAATTGATTTATGCCATGGAAATCATCGTTCGATATGTACTGGATTTGATTGGATGCTAGCTGTAGCGTCTGCAGGGATGAGGGCAGTCCTTTGGGAACGTTGGTTAGGTTGTTGAAGGACAGGTCCAAATTCCGCAGTCTTCTCATTGCCGCAAAACTGCCGTCCGCAATGTTCATATTTGTCCCACAGGGGTTCCAGTAGAAGCAATTATTGGATAGCAATAGTGTTGTCACATTTGTCACTCCAATAAGGCTGCTGTTATCCAAAGACAAAATCCTGTTGTTCTTTAGCTCGAGGTCATCCAAACTGAGAGGAAGTGTGAGCGGCACTGCCGAGAGGCAGTTGCCATTCAGCTCCAGCGCACGCAGGTTGGTCAAGTTTCTGAACGTATTGTCATCAATCTTCACTGACTGCTTCCCGTTTGCCTGGTTCAGGTAGATGTGAGTGAGATTCATTAGGCCAGAAAAGGACGTATATTTAATATGCTTGATTTGATTTTGTGATAAGTTCAGCACTGTTGCATTACTTGCTATCCCATAGGGTATTTTTTGGAGTCTACGCCCTTTGCAGTCAAATATGACCTCTGAGGTGTTCTTGACCGTTACATCACAAGGGAACTGGGGTAACATCCATTCGGGTTTGTTCGCAACAGGCCAAAAATAAGCACAGAGAACCAGCAAGTGCAACCAACATCTGGCAGTCTGTAGAGGGACAAGAAAAGTAAGTCAAAAAAATTGCTTGAATTATTTCCTGACTTTACATTTCACCAGGTGAAGTAGTACCAAATATGTCCAGCAGATAGCAGTGGAGTTTGCACTTTGGATTTGTCATTATTAACCCCCTCAGTGATAATTAATGAGGGCTCATCACATAGTTGTATGAAAAAGGAAAAGTTCAAACTATAAAAAAAAATTCCAGTACTTTTCCTTGAATCAGAGTTGGAAGCACTCACATACATTATAGTACAATCAAAATACAAACAGCTGGACCTTCAGTCATACATATTCCACTGCGCAAATGCATTTATATTTCTCCATAAGAAATGACACACTTGAAAAACCAAACTGTGTTTTCTTTTCCTTACCCAACTCCCACAATCTCTATGTGACAACTTTTTGATTTTGTGTAAGTTATAGGTCCCAAACGTTGTTTTGCCGGCAGACCTCACTGTAGTTAGTTTTCTCAGAGGGCCGATTTGAAAATAATACTACGTACATTTGGCCCTGCATTTGATTATGCATTGATGTTATATTTTCAACAATAAAATGGATTGGAAATCAGAAGTCAAAATGCTTGCAATATCTGTTAAAATTGAACAGAAAATTTGGTCCAGATTTCTGCAGAATTGAAAGGAATGCATCGAATTAACAAGAGACAAAGTTGGTTTTATTTGATTTTGTGTGCGACATAAAAAGATGTGGTGACTCGGGTCCTGGAGTTTGACAACTATGGTATAAGTGATGGTAGTGACTGAATAACTATGGTATCTTCTGACTAATTTTAGGTAGAGTTCCTAAATTCACAGCCCAGGAACAGACGCACGTGGCCCTTAAACCAAGGTTTATTAAACAAAGGTCTCAGAGTGATCGATGAACAAAGGCGTTCACAAACATTTCTTCCTGCGTATTGCTTGGAGGAGACATTTACAACTAGAAAATGTATAGAGAAGTTTGGATCTGTGACACTCACCATTGCGGATGCTTCACTGATTCCTTTGGATTCCCAAATGCTTTGGCTATAAATGCTGGAATCGCATGTAAAAAAATAAAATAAAAATAGTATGTTTTTTCTATAACCTCCCCTCCTAATCAAACATAGGTGCCAACCCTCAGACAGGTTCCTACACTGAGTTCTGCTACAGAAATAGAAAAGAAGAAGAAGTGCATTGGTGCATCACTTCCCCGTTTCATAAAAGGCTGAACAAATGAGAAGTGTTTGATGGCCGCAAGGAAACATTCATGTGACAACAGTGTTGTTTTTATTTGAATTATGATGGTAGAATGTTCACAGTGCACGAAACATCATCTGCGGACGTTTAACAAATCTTAAAGGTCTAATTTGCACCGCTCGTGGCTTTCAGGGGCGATGGCTGAAACACGTTGCAGGTTGAGCCACAAGTATGACTGAGCATGACGATGTGTTGCCGACCTCAGAGCGGAGCCTTTCTACAATAGACATTTCGAGACGATCATCAAAACGCTCGTACAGTGGACCATCCAAAGTGGAACACAATTCCGTGAAGATGACTGAGTGTCTCATAGGCAATTGGTTGTAAAGTGAATTAACCCTTTCAGGGACAGCGGTTGCTACAGGGGACATCTTCTCATGTTATCAGGTTACAGGGTGCATGAAAGGGTTAAATTATGACACGTTCAAACTGTCACCAACATAACAGTTATTAAATGAACAGGAAATGTAGCATTTTGACATTCTGAACTGTATTATTAAGAGAAGTTAAACACTATCATTAAGCAAAAAAAAAAAAAAAGTACAAGCTTGAACTTATCACCCTTAAGCAGACACCTAATGGAGAATGTAGCAGGAGGTGTTAGTGGAGCGAAACTGGTCCTACTGGACTATTTTACAGTGTCTCCTTAAAAAGGCTGTTGTATTGCTTGTGGCTTTCAGTGGCCAAAACGCTTCTAACGCTGAACCAGAAATATGGCTGAGCTTGAGGGTTTGTTGGCCACTCGAGAATGGAGCGTTTGTACAGCCTTTTCCGCAGTCTGAAGTACTTGGAATTACAAGGCACTTTCTCCAAGAGGATCAGGACGATAACGTCATTTTTTTCATCCATTAACCGTTGCTGGGCCATATAGAAAGCCGTCTTGAAGTTCCCGCTTTTGATGTATTTATTGGTGAGAATGAATACGGTCCTCTTGCTCTTTTGGATGCTCTGTGAGAGGTTGTCAATCACGGGGTAGCCGGGAATCCAGTCTCTATCCTCCAGACACAAAGTTAACCGGCGATCTCCTCGCTCCTCCAGATGGAGACACATTTCCTTTGTAACCCACTCAAACACTGCGGGGTCTTCTTTGTCATACAACACAAAGGCATCAAAGAGAGCACTCTGGGAGTGTAAGCGGCCATAGCCCTTGAGCTTGGCCCGGCAGAAATGGTAGATGTACCAGACGTCCCACAGGAAAAGATGACTGGAGATGCACAGGATAAGGAAACTCAGGACCAGGGAAGTATTGAGAATGTAGAGAATGATGGACAAGTTATTGTGTTGGCAGGCCAGCAGGTCAACCGAGATCACGGCGTGGCCTCGTTGTGTCTCTGGGTCGGCACAGGTCACATCTGTGGCCAGTTTGGGGATGGGTACCTTGGTGTTGTTGAGCCAGGTGACGAAAGAAGTGACGTTGCATGAGCAGATAAAATCGTTATTATGCAAAAGTAGCATTTCCATCTGATTGACGACGTCATCCGGAAAGCTCGATTCCTCAATGACTTGTATGTGATTAAAACTAATGTCCAAATACGTTAAGTTGTGTGCGTCCTTGAGGAAGTTTGGGGTGAGGGTCAAGATTTGGTTTTTTTGCAAGAAGAGCTTCTTGAGAGATCTGGTGCAGTTTGAGAGCATTCTTGGAACCATCGATAAACTGTTCTCACTGAGGTCTAAGACTTCCAGCGATCGTATGAGCTGCAGGTTTTCCCATGGAAACGATTTCAATCTGTTGGTTTTTACGTAGAGCTCCGACAACTTGTCTGGCAGGCCGCTGAACACTTGAGATGGGATAAAATTGAGGTTGTTCTTCGAGATGTCGAGTACCTTCAAGTTCAGCAGTTTCTTGAAGTAATTGACAAATCTGGTGTCCCCGTCTCTCCACAACATATCTAGCCGGTTATCTCTGAACTCAAGTCTCTCCAAAGATTCACTCTCCATCTCGGTGTTTGTCGAAGTAGAAATCTTGTTGTGGTTCATGCGCAGCGTTTGCAGTTTTTTCAGGTGCTTTGTGAAGTTCAGCATGTGAGTGAGGCCCTCGGATTCAAAATAATGGTTATTGTAGCTGATGTCAAGTGTTTTGAGATTCTTCAGCTCTTGGAAGGCGGTGGCGTACTGCAAGTCCAGACGATTGAATGTGAAGTCTAAATATTTGAGATGAGTCAGGTAGCTAAATTCCGAACCATTCAGGCTTTGGCTCATCGCATTTCCCGATAGATTAAGGCACCGCAGCTCGGACAGGTTTAAAAAACCCGCATGCAGAAAAAAAATGTTATTCCTGCTGATATCCAGTGTTTTTCCATATTTAGTGCATTCCTTTTTGGCAAAAGATTTAGCGACGCCAAATTCTTTATTTTTAGCTCTGCAGCTACGTGCGTCTTCATCGTATCGGAAGTACCGCATTTCTCGCACTTCCTTTATTTGGTAGTCGGCCAGTAGATGAGGCCAGAGCAATGACTTCTCATTTCCTCCAACGGCATGTGGCTCTTCAGATGAGGCTGATATTTTGTTGTCAGAGAGACTGACCATTTTATAACTTGACAACCCCGTTAGGATACTAAGGTTTGTATTTTTAATAAAGTTTGTGCCCAGGTCTACAACTTCTAAGTGGAGCAGAGTCTTTAATGAAGCAATGCTCTCCGGTATCAGCTGCTGAAACACAAAGCCTTTTATGCGAAGGATTTTAAGAGACTTAAGCTCGGAAAAGTGCCTGCTCAAAGTCAGAGTTTGGGGATATTGCTGTAGTTCATAATTAAATGAAAGGTCCAATTCTACCAATTTGCTCAGAAAATGTGGGAAATGTGTCCTTTCTATGTCTCCTGCTAAAATGTTTTGTGAGAGATCAAGGACTCTCAGCTCTCTTGTACCGTTGAACCATTCGGGCATCACAAACCTCAAAGAGTTACTGTGCAGACGGAGAGTCTTGAGTTTGGTCAACATTTGAAAAGCTGACTTGCTTATATGAAGCGGGGACTGATTCGGGCAAGGCGTGCATGGGAAAGGAACGTTGTAACATCGTGGACAGTTTCCGCTTAAGTCCAAAATCTCCAAATTGGTTAGGTTTTCAAAATCGTTTCCTGTGACCTCCTCGATCTTATTGTTGTAAAGATACAACTCCTTCAGGCATGTAGGCAGTTGGTGCGGAATAAAAGATAAGTTGTTTGACTTGAGAGACAACCGAGTCAAATTGCAAAGCTGTGAAAAGGCGCCATCTTCGATTTGATAGGAAAAATTGCACGGATTTCGATAGTAGCAGTTTTGACCAAGATAGAGCGTCTCAACGCTTCTGATTGTGGAGAAATTTGCGCTGTAAACTTGATAGATGTGATTGACTTCTAAGCTCAACAGAAGTAGATTGGAAGGGAGTCCTTTAGGTATGCTGCTAAGTTGGTTTCCATCTAAATAGAGCGCTCGTAGATTCCGTAGGCTTGTGAACGTATTTTCCTCGATCACCAAACTCTCGGTGCAGATGTGATCTTTGGATCCGATTTTAATGGGCATGCAGTTGCACCTCATGTCAAGTTCAGTCAGGTTCTCCAAGCTGCCAAAGGAGGTAGAGTTCAACTTGGGTATATGGTTGATGGTGAGCGTCAGATTGGTGGTGTCTCGTGGAATGCCTTGCGGGACGTCCTTGAGGTCGCTTGCGCTGCAGTCCACCTTTACCGAGCTCCCGTTGTCGAACTCGGT
The DNA here is from genome assembly GCA_026261675.1 of Hippocampus mohnikei. Taxonomy (NCBI): domain Eukaryota; kingdom Metazoa; phylum Chordata; class Actinopteri; order Syngnathiformes; family Syngnathidae; genus Hippocampus; species Hippocampus mohnikei. The sequence continues at coordinate 9,801,794 of JAKGUB010000106.1, read as the reverse complement.
TACACTGCATGGCAGAGTTTTGGGGTATAAAGTGATAGCTGCCCGTTTGGAAGGACAGCCGACAAGCCCTAGGAGTGCCACGCCCATCTGTATGGAAGCACAGAAAGTCAATAGCAGCGGATGCTGGTCAAGAGATGGCACCAAGGCTCCCATCGTTTAAAAGGAGCCGAAATGGAAAAATCAAAATGAAACTAAAATATAATCAAATGATGACAAATTATCTTTTTTTTGTGTTTTTAGATGAGTAGGATCTATCTACCCACCTACTCACATACCCATGACAGATTAATTTTTGTGTGTTTCTCAGTCACTTTTGAACATTTCTCAGACCGGAATTTAAATTTGTAAAAGAGTAAGCGAGTTTCTCAAAATAAACGAACAACAAAACTACACCATTCCACTGCAGAAACCATTTCGGTGTCAAAACCCTGAGTATATCTTTCAAAAGTAAATATTTGCGGCACTGAACATGCCAGTGCCATCAAAATGAGTCTTTAAGTCATTTTGCATGGACAAAAGAGTCAAAAGTGCTTTATGATGGCGGCATGGTGACCGACTGGTTAGCGCGTCAACCTCACAGTGCAGAGGTGCAGGTTTCGATTTCGGCTTCAGCCTTCCTGTGTGAAGTTTGCACATTCTCCTTGTGCCTGCGTGCGTTTTCTACAGGTACTCTGGTTTCTTTCCACGTTCCAAAAACATGATATGGTTGGGTAATGGAACACTTGTCCCTAGCTGTGATTTGGGAGTGTGGGTGGTTGTTAGTCTATGTGTGCCCTGCGACTGGCTGGCAACCAGTTCAGGGTGCGCCCTGCCTACTGCCCAAAGACGGCTGGGATAGGCTCGAGCATATACCCGCAACCCTCGTGAGGATGAAGTTGTTGGGATAATGGATGAACGGATGGATGGACTTTTATGCCAAAATGTTATGGGGTGTGAAGCAATTCAACATTGATCGAATTCACTACATATATATTTTGATCAACTCAACTCAACTCAATTCAACTGTATTTATAGAGCACTTTCAAACATCCATCGCCGCATACAAAGTGCTGTACATGGAGCAATTTAACATATACAATAAACAGTAAAACAAATCGGTAATTAAGACGGTAGAAAGCACCAAACAGTAAAACCAAGAACAAATCTAAGTCATGCTGAGTGGAATGCCAGAGAATACGAGTGAGTTTCGAGACGAGTTTTAATGATGAGCAGCGAGGGGGCTTGCCGAATGTTCGGTGGGAGGTCATTCCAGAGAGAGGGACCAGCAACAGAAAAGGCTTGATCCCCTCTGAGCCTCAGCCTAGTTCTTGGTACTTCTAATAATGTCTGGTCCGCAGACCTGAGGCGCCGGGCAGGTGTGTAGGGGCGGATGAGCTCAGAGAGGTAAGGTGGCGCGATCAACATGACATAAGCAATTGATAATGTCGGAAACAGCAGAGATTGTACATAATCGCTTGCGTGGATCTGCCAAAGCATTTGCAACTTGATCAAAGAAACGAGAGACTGCTTTATGATACAAGTGATACAATAATGTGAAAATTAAAAGTTACAGTTTTGAGAAGTTCAATTCTGAGCTGAGAAATGTACCAAAGCATCTGAGAAAAACTTGAATCAGCACATACTGGGAGGTATGAAGACTAATTTTTCAAGAGATGTTTTGTTGTTTCAATCATCAGCGTAAAGCATCTTCCTGTAAATATATTTTTTATGCCCAAATAGTCATACAATGTGGAAGTGCTGATCATCTATAAGTAACAATTTTGTGATGATGGCCATAAAGTTGTCATTGTGTATCGTGAGATACATGACTACAACAATATATTATTGTCGGTAACTAAATGTTAGAAACAGCTGTCATTACGTGGGGTGCGGTTTTCACACCCCGATAAGCTACACTCGGAACAAGAAACATGATGCTAAATTATATAAACATTATTTTATGGAGGCAGAACTTTTGTTTGGTGAGTATTCAGTTCATAGGTCCTGACAACAATCTACTTGACCATGACTTATAAATCTAAATATCTTACTGGGCAAAAGTAAGAATTAAAGTTACTTACCAGAAGAAAGAACATGATGCTCACGAGAGATTTCAATCCAATAGTCAGTGAGAGATGAAAGTACCAGGTGCCTGAAAAACGAACTGTTTACTCAGTATCACTTCCCTATAGAATCGCATGCAATTATTCCCTTTTCATATCGCACTATTAGCAAGATTTTATTGACTGAATGATCATGGCGACTTCAACTACTGTGTTGAGCCCGGCACAGTTTTTGTGCCCAAATGGCAGAAAGCCTCTTTTATTCATGCAATGCGAAACGTCAAGTAGCATCAGCAGATCAGACAGGCTAGCAGACGTGAGTTTCAGATGAGGAGGAAAAGTCTTCAGTGAGACAAGGTCGGGGAGCGTCAGCAGATCAGGCAGGCGGTCTATGTGTTCCCAAGGCTGAAAGAAACAGAGCAAACTTGAACACAACGTAGTGAATTACACTGCTTGAGCCTGAAGGAGGTTTCTGTGACGTTTCATCCACGACGGCCTGGCAAACTGCAGTGGGCAGTGCAGGCATTTGTCATGGAGGTTCACACAGGTCCATCTGATCAGCCACCATCCAGCGTGGCGGAGGGAGCAATCGATGAAGTCACCACGTCATGGTATGTTTGGATGAGAACAATCCAGCTTTTGAAAAGCTTGACAAAACCTCAGTGTTGACAAACAAATTCCCGTTCATAGTCCCACTTATGTAGCCCCAAAAAGTTAATATATATACACACTATATTCATTTCCTGATCAACGAAACAATGATATTAAAGTAGCAACAGCGGTAACAATCGCTAAGTATTAAATATTATAATCATCCATCCATCCATCCATCCATTTTCCGAACCGCTTGATCCTCACTAGGGTCGCGGGGGGTGCTGGAGCCTATCATTACAAGGTTATTTGCCTAAAAAGCAGTCGGCATATACAAAGTAACTGAACTTCGGTTCGCAGATGACATTTTTTCCAGCACCAATAAAAGTAACTGGGCCTCATCTTGGAAATTCTAAATTTGATAAATTTAGGATTTTGATACAAATTAATTGCTTATCCTGTAGCAGACCTTTAAGGGATTCCAATATCTTTGTTGTTGACTGTATAGCTGTAAGCAAGTGACTGCGTTTGTCTGGTTTGATCAAATTTGGGAGTACTGTAATGGAAAAAAAATATATATCTCCAACTCCTTCCCTTCCTTATGTAATCAAGATTACATGCAAAACTATGGAAGGCAAATGAATGTGTACTTGAATTTAATGACGTATCGCCGCGAAAATGGACTGGTTTCTCATTTTTTCGTTTCTAATTGCATGGTGGTAAAATATTCAAAAATCTGCCCCCGCCCACCCTTCAGGTGCGCCCCCCCCCCTTTCCCTCACCCAGACACGTTAACATTATGCAATGCGCTTGTGCGTTCTGACACTTAACTGCACACTCTTGCTGAAGTAGCTCGCCATCATCACTAATTCAAAAGGCATCACCAGCACTCAAGCCAGAGTAAACGGTAAAAGCATGAATTATTTTACATCGTTATGCAATTACACATGCACCTGTGTGTTTGAGCAATGCAAATTGGTCAACAAACTCATCACTCTCTAAGCTTGTGTGATCCTGATTCGACGCCTCGGAGACAAGAATACATGAGATATGCGCGCGTGCAAATGCGGTTTTCCCGGGAAAATTGTGATTGACAAAAGTGAACATTGTCAACTTTGTTTGAGGTCTCTTAAAGTTTTAATAATGTTGACCAAAAACATGACAGGGAAGTGTACACAGTGTCATTGTAATCACCCAGCAAATGAAAAAAAGTGCATGATTTCGACGCAATCGTTTCCTGTGCAATGATTTGTCTACAGCTGCACACAGCTTTTTCTCCACCATATATTTACTTTTTACAAAACAACATACTATGAGTAGTCTTTAATAACAACCAATATATAATTTAAACATTTCTTACAATATACTCTTAAATACTTGGGTGGAGGTCTGTATGCATCGTTTTCGAAGGCTTAAATCTTTTTAAAATTTTGTGATTGAAATATTTCTACATCGTTTAATAAAATAGACTTTATACAAGGCTTTTTTTTTGTCACAGCAGTTCACATTGGTAGTTACACCCATGTCTCCTAAATTATGGCTTTAAAATCAATAATTGGGATACATTATTTGTGGCACAGTGTTGTTATCGAGTGGATTAGTGTGTCTAAGGTGGCAGACATGTTGGCAGAGTGATGCGTCAGTGCCTTCACACTTGCGTCTTCGGAGGAGCTGACCAAAGAGTCCTCGGCAGCTTTCAGCAGACACACGTAGTTGATGAGCACCTCATCCACCTTGGCTACCAACTGGCGCCGCTCTGTGTCGCTGCGCAGGCCTTCCTCGAGGGACATGCAGGCGTGCGTGAGGCAGCAGAGTGTGTGGAAGCTGTGCGTCAGCGTGAGCAGCAACTCCTCCGGCCTGCCGTACTCTGCGGCCATTTGACCGCAGGCGCCACTTAGCGCTTTAGCCTGCGTGATGAGCAGCTGAGAGAAGGTCTGCGTATCAGCGTCGGCAGCTTCCATGTTTTTCCCTTGAGACGCATGGCCGGAACGCAGCAGGCTAATGATCTCTATGGCGTCCGTGCGTGCGAGTGCGAACCCCGTACGGAGGCTGTAGGTTTTTCCCTTCATTGAATTTACATGAGCCAACCTCTCCTCCAGGCTCATTTTGGCCATGTTACTCTGCTGCACTTTACTGCTTGCTTTCTTATCGCCCGTCGGGACGACAGAGAACTTGAGCTCGGAGTGCTCCCTGTCATCATGATCAGTGTCCTTCTGTCTCCAGATAAAGCAGCAACTGACCGGCCTTTGACATCTCAATGCACCCGCATCCAACCGTGCTGCCTGTGGCGGCCGTCCACAAGATGAATTTAAGGTGACCGAACCATGTGACAAGCTTTTGGTGACAGATTTAACATACAGTATGCGCTGAGCTTTTGAGCAATGTTGTGACTCTAATTTCTGACCAGCGCTCTTCCCTACGAAGGTAGCTTTGGTCCTCTCTAGCAATGCCTCAAAGCTCCTGGAGCCTGGCATGAGGGTGCTCCAGCTTCTCCTGCGCATCGGAACCCTACGTGGCTTCCTGAGGCTATTTTTGAGAAGGTCGCATGAGGATCCGCTATACGGGGTAGGCAGGGCATGTGGGTTGGACTCAGGTCTGGCCCATTTTAGCCCACCGGGCTCTGTGCAGCTTGCTAATAACGATGGTGAAATGACTGTGGTGGTGTTATTGGTCTCACGACAGAGCGCTAAAGATGTCTCTTCTCCAAGCGTCCTCTGCTGTGCGCAGGCTACACTAGGGGGAGGAGGAAAACAGAAAACCGTTAAGCACTCACCTGACACCAAATGACAATTTCTATTTTTGATATTTGTTTTCCTGAACGTGCGACTGGAACAAGAAGCACATTTTTTGCCTACTGGGCGATACCGCAACACTATAAATGGGGTGCAGAAAGTTTAGAATGCAGTTCCATTCCTGTGGTGGCGTACTGTAGTAACATGAATTGCGGAGGACTGTAGACTGTCAATAACTTGAAGTGAAGTTATAATTACAGTGAATATTTCATAAAAAAATACTTTTGGAAAAAATATAACACCATCGAATAAAAACTGTGAGTATGTGTTTTGTAGATTGGAAGCGAGTGAGTGGCAAGGTGTTACTTAGTTTTACCTGTGGTTTCTTTTATCTTTGATAATCTGTGACCACTGTTTCCAAAACCAGAGTCTGCGCCGGTCGTTGCCTGGGTCTTCCTTAGTTGTGTGGCTTCCTTATTTTGCCCGGGGTGAGCATAGGCTTTTTCCTCCGGACTAGTTACATAACTCAACCCCTTGAGCGAGGACTCGGATAGTACATGCGTGTTGTCCGCAACGCATAGGGGAGAGTCCATCGGAGTGACACAGCTGCTGCTACCCGTACTACATCCGGCATCTATAGATGAACATTGTGAACTTTGGAGAGAATGAGGCCCCTCACTCTGCAGAGATGACATGCGCTTGCTCAAGTGGTACTCGTATAGCCTTGTGACATCTTGCTCCGATGACGTCGTCTTAATTTGCTGCTCACCATCCCGTGAAGTATCAACGCCCTCCTGTCCTTTGGAAGGAGAGCGGAGTTGGGCGTTTAACGGTTGGCTTCTTTCGTCTGAGTCCTGTTTCCCTCCCTTCACTGTCAACCTGTCTGTGTGGGAGGCCTGTGACTCATTCACATATTCTGGAGCGAGAGCCTCATCCATTTTGTTTCCTGACGCTCTGTGCAGCCACTTTTGATGGCGGTCTTTGAGGGACATTCGCCCCAGATCAAGCTGATTGACATAATAGGAATCCCGCACGGTGAAGGTATTATACTTCCCAACAAGATGCAGCGGCTCTTCTTTAGCTTGCTCTTGGGTGGTCATGTGGGATTTTTCTGTGGGGTCACAGGTGTCTAGTTGAGTTTGGTTCTCAAAATCCCCTTGTTTGCATCCGCGCCCGCTCAGAAGTGAGTCAATATGTATCTTCGTGAAGTACTCACTGACTGATTTTATTTCCATCGTCTCTGGCTCCATCTCACCACCGTCAGAGTGGAAAAGTTGGGTGGAGGAAGTGGCCGCAGATTTCGGCTCGTCACCATGAAGCTCCTGCACAGTCGCGGCTCCACCTTCACCAAGTCGCTCTGACTTTTCATCATTCGCGGCGTGATAACCGTCTGTCACAGATGCATGCATCCTCAAGTGCTGGTCTGAGTGTCTCTGGGCGGTGGCCAGTTCGGAACTTTCCGTCATCTCGGATGAATTAGTCTCATTGCCAGAATCTGATGACTCTGGACTAAACGCACGTGATATTCCTACACCTGCATGCCACAGAAAGACAAGAACGCCATTAGGACATTCATTGCAGGCATCTCGGAAATGATCATGTCACAGAATGAGGGAAATGGAAAGATGGTAGTTGAGTGGGTAGGAGAGCATGCATAACATAGTTTTTGTTGATTACACAAAAAAATACCTTTATGTATGACATCACATAAACTATTTACAGTCGTAAAACAAGTGGTGTCATCTGACATGAAAATTAATTAAAATCGGAAGACATAAGCTGGCCACAAAGGCTTTTGAAAAAATGTTTTGTTTTTGTTTCTACTTCATTTGACAGACCTTTATCAAGGCAGCTCGCTTAAAATGTTGACAGGTGTTTGGTTTGCTAGTAACAAACATCTATTTAGGTGTAAAATATAAAACAAACAACAGATCTTCACACACAAACAGTTTGGTCATGAAAATGGACGCGTATGCTCAAATGAATGAAGAATCTCACACAAATGGAAATATAGAACAAAACGGGCTTTATTGGAAAAAAAAAATAACAGCAACAAATGAAAAGTGAATGGCTGGAGTATTTGTGATGTTAATGAATGAATGTTACAATAGTAAAAGGGGAACCTGTGCTGTTCTCAGACTGCGCTGGTTCCTCCGATGCAGCAAGAGCCTCGAGTGCCTGCAAGGTGGACACAACAGCTTCGTCAAGGGGCTCCCCCTGGTTCTGAGCTCTGTGGGCGGGCACTGAATCTATGAGGGACACCGGAATATCATTGCGGCCCCCCTGGGCTTGACTCCCAGACTCCTGCTGCTCCTCCTCATCTGAGCTGTCCCTGAAGCCAGGAGGAGGGGCAGCAATGGCCAAGTTGAGAGAGTGTAGCAGCACGTCATTGTCCTCCTCATCGTTACCCTCCGGCGGCGGAGGGAGGGAGGTCAAGTCAATGATGTCATCGCTGGACCCCGAGAGGGAGAGTAATGTGGGCTTGTCAGTGTCACTCATCACCATGTCCTCTTCGCAGCTGATGTCATCCTCGTCTTCCGCGTCATCTGTTGTCTCTGCATAGCAGATATCGTGCAGCAGCGGCTCCTCAAACATTTTGGTGGAATACTGATAGCCATCACCTTCTTCTAGGGCGTCCATCATCTTGTAGTCCTCTTCAAGACGCCTGTACATTGGGCTGTGATTGTCTATAATCTCTGAACTGTCATCCATCAGTCTCTGGTAGCCCAGATTTTGGGGATTTATGGTGTCTAAGGGAGGATCTCCAAAAATGAAAGACACCTTTGCACTCCTGCAGGATTCTTGGCCTTTGTTTCTTGGGACATTAAGGTATGTTTGGGTGGACGGTACCCTGCAGAATTCTGCCCTTTCAAGCATATATACTGAATGCTGAGCTTGGTGGATCTCAGCCATGTAGGCGGGTTGGCTTTCACATCTGCCGCGGTCGAGGTATTCACACTCCTGGTCAGAGAAATCCTGGCTGCACCTCTGGTTGATTCTGTCTTCGTATCCCTTTTGGGGTGTGCTATAGGTATACTCGATGGCCTGGTAGTTCTGCTTGATCCTCGCTGCATGGCCTGCAAAGAGGAGCCCGAATGAAAGAAAATCTATGGAACGGACCAAGATATCTTCTTGACATTGTGGTCTTACTTATATCCATACTGTCTGTGTTCTTGGCCACATTGAAGATGGAACGCCGAGAATCCACCAGTAATCTGTAGTAACCAGCAGTCAGGCAGGCCAAATTCATTGCATCAACAGACTCCATTAAGAGAGTGATGGGCTGTGAAAGAGGCAAGAAAGTAAACTAAGTACACAGGTCATTTTGAATGATTTTTCACAACATGTGAACTGATTTGCACTGGGGGGAACATTATAGAAAAGATTCCAACCTTAACATCCAGAACATGTAGCTCCACACGAACTTTGTTTTCATCTTCCGCATACATCTCGATGCGATTGACGTGGCTGAAATCAGCCAGAAGTGCCACCAGGTTGGTTTTGGTGTTAATCACATGGCTGATGCCATATTTGGGCCCCACCAGCAAGGTCACCTCGGTGTGCTTCTCGCCTTGCTGTGAAAAGAATCAGAATAAGTATCACTTCCTCAGGTACAGCACTCTGGAGAGTTTGTTTTAATCTTATCATGCCTCTCCTTAAAAATAGTCCGATATGACAAGGATGGTTTCACTTACAATAAGTGTAGACTTAAACACCCGACCTCCATAGAGCCTCAAGTCACTGAGATACTTCAGATAATGGACCTTAGCCTGCAAGGCAGTCAGCTGCAATTTGCAACACGAGATAGAGTCAGAAATGATTCATAGCAACATTTCTCAGCAATTGCATGTGTAACTTAGTGTAAAATGGTTTGTTTCACAACCATATCAGAGGTGTTATGAAACTCCAGCAGGTTGAGGAAAATATCTATTTTTTCTTCTTTTTTCTTTTCTTTTTTTTTTTGTGCAGAGGGTAAAGAGGAATATGGAGATGAAAGCAACACTATGACTATGAGTCTTTTGCCTTTACCTTTTTACCAGGTGGAACCAGATTCTGGTTGGTTTTGAGGATGTGAGTGAGTGCTTTTTTGATGTTCTTCTCTTTCATACTGGACAACACTGCAGGAGGCAGGAACAAGGCCAATCCCCACTCCTTCCTGTGGATATACGATTCATAAACATGACAGAAGGTCAATCAATTGTGCAGGGAGAACAGTTAGGTCCTTTTTTTTTTATCGGTGCATATGGCCCTGGCATGTCACTCTCTGGGTTATTAACTCATCATCAGCTCATCCTGGCTTTACCACTGTACCCTACTTCCTTGGCGCAGGTAGAAATAGTACCATGCAGTATCAATTAAAAACTAGCAACAACAAATACAGCTGGAAGATACCGTGCATTTGAAAACGGCAGTATCCGAGCACTACATTATTACAGCGCTACTTAAAATATATGGATATGGACCCGGGCAAGAATAAGTGATTGTAAATAATGAAACGGCTCGAAATTTTGTAGACTCCGCTTACGAGTTTGGCCCCATACCAACGCAATGTGTAATCCTTTCGACTTACTCAATGTACTTGAGGGATACTTTCTGGGACTGCTTGGTATTGATGGTGAGAATGTACATTTGCAGGGCGGCCAGGCGGAGGGCAGTGTCATATTTCAGCTCTGACCCAAATCGCTCCAGTACCACATCATTACAGCTCTTGAGACGTAACAGAGAGAGAGGACAAGATGTTACATTACTGACTGAGTGAATGATGTATAATAATACACAAACTCACAACTACAACACATTCGACTCGGCGATACATCCTTATATAAATAATAATAATACATTTTATTTATAAGCGCCTTTCAAGACACCCAAGGGCACTTTACAATAACAAAAAACACAAAACAATACGGGTTGAGCAGCGGCAGCCAAACGCGCCAGCGTTCACTCAACCCGGAAGTCAGAAAGAACTCTTTCTTTAATATTGATCTAGTGTTGCTCACCTGGACATAGAGGTACTCAAATGCTATTGCATCTCTCCTCAGCAGCTCTAATGGGTCCTTTGGGACAAAAGTGATGCGAAAAAAACACTTCATCTTGTGTGACCCTGGCCTCTTTGTCACCTAGAGCATTAGCCCAAGAGAAACACTGTCACATGAAGTCAAAATTCACACATTCTTATTTCCATATTTATTCGACAGTGTATAAAATGCACGATCCAGTTATGATTGAACTTCTATAGGATCAATTGGTATGACAAGAATTGATGTCGAATGGTCATTTGCTTTCTTGCGCATTTCACTTTAGATCATGATGGAGGCATCCTGAAATAGGTTATCTCATTTGCTCAGATTGTAACAGCAGCATAGTTGTACAATTGGAAATGTGATCAAATTTTCTGGGGGGGAAAATATGCCTTGGATATTGTATTTTGGAGTTTGAAACCCCTGTCATGCCGAATGTCATCATATTGTGCAAACGCTGTGCACTTATTCATCTGTCATCATAGCACTAACTGTACTGTGTTTTGCTCCTTCAATTGGCTTTTTGGAGCTTTTCAAGTGACACAAATGCTGAAGGACTTTCCTCAACAAGGGTTACCAAGAGACATTGAATTTCAGAAGCAAATAATAATAATTAAAAAAAAAATAAGAATAATAATGTATTGAATGTCCCAATCAGATTTATTTTGCACAGAAGTCTGAGTCATATGAAGTCCTGATCTGATACCTTTGCAATGCATTAAAAAAAAAGTAGTGCATACAAATTGTCACCACTGTTCTATCTAGTGCAGCAGTGGTTGAAATCAATAACACAAATCAAATATTTTTTTGACCATATCTCTCGTGGAGCACAAAATAATGATGTAAACACATTGCGTTTAAATATCCTGATTAAAATATAGACAGTAAAATTTTGCATATTTAATAGACTACAACCTTAAATGATCATGCTTTATGACATTTGAAAATCAAGAAAATTAAAACATTTTTTTCCCTTTCACCCAATGCCGATCATCTCAATATTACGTGATTGAATTGGAACAGCCCTACACATATCCAAATCGGATGTGGACTAGGCTTCACTAAAGAATACCGGATCTCCTGTTCAAGCACAAAATAATCCACCCATTTCCCACAATTCTTTTCATTGACATTTTCAAGATTCACTGTTTGTAATATAGCACTAAGGTCCCGAGGTCACTTTTGGAAAAGATACTTTTAATCTCAGAGTTTGTTTTTTTACCTGAATAAATAAATGAAATGAATGAATGAAAAACAATTTATCGGACACAACCAAAATGTGCTGTCTCACCTGAGTTAGCATTTCTTGCTCATGCAGGAGCATCATTTTGCTGGCCGATCCTTCAGCTCTATGCTCCAGGATCAGAGAGAAGTGTTCGATGCTCTTTATGGACAGCTTCTCTTGCAGTGTCAAAATGACATCCTGAAATGCAAAATGTCATTACAGCTTGCACAGTAATGCAGGAAGCTGTGGTCTACTCCTCGCAAAGAATTGCCTTTTAATAGTTAGTCAAAATGTCACTGAGAATCTGACTGTAGTTACACCCCGTAAGGTCACATTGTCACAGGTCACTCATACTGTACAACAAAATGACAAAGAGATATTCTCAGCTACCTTTATAGATGTGTTGCTGTCAAATTTAAATGATTTTGTCTGGCCATTCTCCAGGTAGACCTTGAGAACATTTGGCATGAAAAGAAGTGAGTTGTCCTTCACAGTTTCCTGAGAGAGGAATGAAAAAAAAGAAGACTCAGCAGAGAAAACACGGAAGAACAGAGAAACTGTTTTAAAATCATGTCTGCTTTGTTTGTTTTTGGTGTGGAGACGTGTGAAAAGATGGTTACTCGAGAGTTAATGATAAAGACTGGAAACAGCTGGCTTGGCTGCAATCATTTTTCATCGGGCCAAATTATAATGAGCCACATAACCCCCTAAAAAGATGGCCTCTTACCAACGGAGCACACATATTTGAAATCCTGAGCAGGTCATTAGTTGCTGCAAGTCACGACTTTACATTTGTTTTCATTTTATAACCAAAGAGAGGAAAATCAATTGGTTTCCACAAATCTCCCGATTTATCATCGCATCTGCAGAATTCATAATGTAAGGGCTAATGTATGCATCTGAATTTGACTTGTATGCATGCATCAAATTTGATCTTTATTCTCTATCAACTCAACTTTTGAGTGGACCTTGGATTCCTTGCTTGGCCCAAAGGGTCTGTTTTAAGGTTGACCTGCCATTTCCTATCTGTAGGTTCCTTGCAACACTTTCTGATTCAGCACTGCTGATTCACAGTTCGTTCTAGCTGTCTGAAGCCCAAAGGTTAATTGCAAACGAGAGCGATGTATCAGGCTTTTCAAAATCAGCTCCCTCACTGAACACACGGTGGTCGCGCTCTCTTTGTGACACATTTTACAAACCAGTAAAGTGCTTTGTGAGAGCACGTGCTTCCATCGGTTCGTCACGCCTACGCACTTTCTATTCCGCCGTGATGAAAAGAAATATTTGCCTTATCTGCTCTGCGTCAGGTTCAACAACACCAAAACGTCTCGTGTGTGACTCACAGGAACCTGGCCGTTGATGATGACTTCTTCTGCAAAGCGGACTTTAACGGGATTTGTCTTTAACTTGGCCTTTTTGGCTGCGCTGATGAACGCCGACTTGGGTGACTTTGGGAGGGGAAAGAAGAAAACGAGAGATTTTAAAGGGTATTCGGGTCCTTCGCAAATGAGTCGAAGACACTTTCTTCCCCCATCTTTACCCACATTCAAAATGTATCCTCCTTTGAAACATAATAACCCCGCTCACCATCAAGTGTGTCATTGAGGCTGCAAAGAAACGTCTGGTAAATGGAAGTAATTACAGACTGCAATAGAAGAGCCGCTCGGTCCTCTTGGGTATTATGAAACTCCACACAAATCCTTTCTTTTCTGCCATTTCAATCTTTCTTCAAATTGAATTGCTCATTGAAGCCACGGTTTCCTCCGATAGAGCTCTATTGATTAATCCCCGATTATTGGAGAGAATCACAATATTCCAATCCGTCTGCGGCATAAACCATTGATATGCGCTCATTTTGACGGGAAAATCAACTATGATACGACTGAGTGACTGTCAGGTGCATCAGGCCATCAGACCCTGAAGACAAACTTTAAAACACAAGAGAGAGACTAGGAGTCAAGCAGAGTTGTCTCAAGAGGAGCATGCGCAAAGAGTAACAGTTTGTGTGGACTCAGTTTAAGGTCATCGTTTGGTGCTTGGTGGCTGGGAAGCGTTGACTTGTCTTTGAGTTATTCTGGGGTCTTGCCAGGTTATGATGCCATGAAAAGACTCTCAAAGGATACATTGGCTGTACATTTGGTTAGTGGTTATGGGTGACATATTTTCAGTACCTAACAAATGAGCATGTAACCGGAAGACACTTACCGGGTATGGCTGAACGACAGTCAACAATATGGACTCCTTGCAGCTCCTGTTAAAAACAACAACATAGCATAGTCATATGCTTTGAGTTAAGGGGACTGATCAGCAAACCAAATGTTGTCATCTTTCATATTTTGTGTTGATTTATTTGTTTTCCAGTTGTACTCTTGGCAGCTCTGTGTTCCTCATGGAAGACAAAAAAAAAAAAATAATCAAAGGAGAAGCCATTCTTGGGCGTGTTTCCCAAAATAAATGTCATTAATGTCACACGTACCATACTGCGGTTGCATGCGAACATTCAGGATTTGGATTTCTTTGCCCAAGTTTGAATCATTCTAGTGACATCCTGTTATCAATTAATAATAATAATAATAATACATTTTATTTATAAGCGCCTTTCAAGACACCCAAAATTAGTCAATGATTCCGTGGTCCAATGGGATTCCTCCCATAATGATGGTCCGCCTTCATATTTTGAAGCCACTTTTCCATCATGGAAATATAAATAATAACTTAAATATTAAAAAAAAAAAAGCTACACACAAATTTGGAGTTTGAGACAATTTTAACCACATAAATGAGCAGAGATCTCACAGGCTTAGTGCAGCGTAGGAGATGACTTCAATTTTTGAATTCCAAAGTGTACACCAAAAGAGCATCTACTGTACTTGAGTTGAAAGTATAAAAACCAAGAACTGTTGGTTAGTGTTGGCCAGCATGTTACTCATGCGTGGATGAAAATGCATGCGATGGGCCATACTGTGTTAGGCAGATGAGTCAACGCGTCGTCTTGTGTTGTCCTACCTGACGAGGTCAATAACCCTTTCCCTGGGAGCGGAACCGACTGGCTCATCATTGATCATGATGATCTCGTCCCCTGGGATGAGCTTGCCTTCTGATGGACCCCCTGTTCACACACATGCCAAACATGTTTGATACAACTACATACTACTACAAATCAGGATTTACCCCTCCCACCCACCAACACCATTTCCAATGTCAACACCTATGAGCTTGCTCATCGAGTCTTGTTAAAATGAATGAATCATTCAACTAGCGTAACCCGCTCCGGATTTGTCTTTTCTACTTTTATGGAGTAGTTGCCCTCCTCCGGGCCGAAAGTGTTGATAATTGGATGAGTCACTGTCATAGTAAAAGCTGAGTCACTTTACCTGGTGTGACTGAGCGAACCACCACAGGTTTCTCACTGCCTGCCACAAAGCCAAAACCAAGTACCGGGTCTCGTCTCATCTCCACCTTCCGGGGTGTAGGTGGCACAAACTTGTCTCCATCTAGGCGAACCTCTTCCAGGGAGCTGCTATGGCTGAATTGGCTGTGAAAATAAGACAAGGATTCTTGGCATTATGTTAATTGACTTGTTTTACTGTGAACTAGTTGTAATGTCTGTGAGAGGGTTTTGCATACAGAACAAATATTGATCAAGATGTCAGCCTCAAACTGCAAACATTCTTACATATTTGTCTTCGGAATTACATACTTTGTCACGGGTTGGTAAAAAAGGTTTTGTTTTGGCCTTTGGAGTCCAAGGACCTGAGTGATCTCGGGGCCGACTTGGAGTCAGTCGCAAGAAGGACTCACTCCATGTCATCCATGGCAAAAAACGCATTTTTCTGTGTTTCCTTGCATCGGGGTCATTTTAGCATGCAGTAATAAATGCTGCTTGACTCCCCACAGAGCAGCATTGCAGGTGTATTGTCCCAACTTTAGAAAACTGTCACGCAGGATGGACACATACAGTACCTGTACATGCAATTGCCACCTACTTTGGTCAAGTTAAAGCAAACAAAATATATCTTATGCTGTTGCCGGCATGTTCAGAGAGATCAATTTATTTCCTGTAACTGTATATCTGTTGGACGTCATCTACCAACATTGTCAATTCCAAACTCTAAAAATCGCTTGTTCGATGACAATGTCAGCATTCATAATTTGAATGTAAAGCATTTTGTATTTTCCATCCAGCCTAGAATCAAGCAAGCGGAATCTTGCCAGCAATGTTGGTTAATTAAAGCCTTGGGCCTAGGCAGACAGTGTGTAATTCACATTTATTCTTGACACGTGTGCTATTCGGCAATAATTACTAACAATTAACCGGTCACAAAACAAAGGCGCAGAAAAATCTGCCGGTTGCCAAAAACAAGAAAGGAGCAAAAAGTGCAGCACAATGCTCGATACAATAGCATATGGACTGTCAATTTTTGGATGATGAAAATATTTTATTCTTATGTACGTCTTGAAAAAAATGGCTTTACATTTTTTTGAAGGTTTTGGACAAGCAACAAAGAACAACAGAGGAGCGTTTTGAGTATGGACCACCGTTTATATGGTGCACTGTTGTGAATATATTGATATCATCGTCAAAGATTCAGAACTGTATCGTTAACTGACTTTCTGTGTAACTGCATTTTTTTTTAAGTCAAACATATTGTGCACCGTTTACAACGTAATCTCCATTAAGGCGGGGTGTTTAATGGGATGTCTGGTGGTAAAGTGGAGCTTTCTGTTATTACGCTTCTTGGAAATGTTGACACTTTTTAAAATTAGAATCGTAATATCATCCAGTAGCAGACTCTGGCTATGAAACAAACAGAGACAGCTTTTATTAAGACATGTGTCGTAGAAGGCCTTTTGAAATGGCATGATTGTCCTTTATCACTTACTGTTTACCACTTATTTTAGGGCTTTTTTTTCTTTTGCAGATGGTTTCACCCAGGTGAAAATGTAGATTTCCTGGGGATGATCTTCCCACCCTCTGACAATTAGCTCAATACTGTCCCCCTGCCCTTTCACTTTGGAGTGTGAAATTTGTCAATTTACCAAGTGTTGAACCACAAATATGCTACATATCAAAAAGCCATGCTTAACCCTTGTGCAGTATCTGTCCCAAATTTGGACATTTTTGGACAGTCAGACAGTTGTACACACAGCCAGAGTGTGAAAAATAACCCTACGAAGCTGAAATTTCCATAGGATGTCAAAAGGGGTCAAAGTTCAAAATGACAGCAAGCTGGACATTTTTGAACATTGCAGTTGGTATATATGACATTGTAACAAATTTGGAATACCTTGATAGTAGAAATCCCAAATTTGGCATATTGACGCCCATTATAAATTCAAATTTCCAATAGACTGTAAAACTGGTGTTTTATCGCGCATTTTTCTCAATTTCTGCACAAATCACATCACCGGCGGCTCACCAATACTATCAAAGCTTGAGAATTGTGGTAGTGAGTTTTTACCTCATTCTCCACGAGATGGCGCTTTAGCCTAAGATATCATCTTCGTGCCGACTTTACGTCATTGAGAGTACTTCCAGTTTGTCATTTTCATTCGAATAAACGGTGTAGTTTGTTGCGAGAGGTCTATTTGCATCTATGTGTGTGGATATGATCGTTTGTGCACGCTACATAGAACAGTACTGAGCAAAGACATCGAAGCAGTATTTTTCCGCCATTTTGTGCACATTTGAATGTGAGGTCGACGCGCCTCTTGCAGAGACGTCACCCAGACAGACTCAACTTCCTGGTGTCACCTCTTAAGATGTCCCACCCGCGTATGTTGCACATAAATTACATTGGTTTGCACGTGCACGCCGCGCGCACGCAAAACAATGTAATGCAGTTTGTAGAGCATTGCTAGCTGGGTGTTTTTGGAAAATCAGGTGTTATTTTTTGAAAATCGACTTTGAATTGGTCAAACTGTTATGCAATGCACGTCCCGGCCGTGTGGGCTCAGAATGAACGTGACGCTGCTACGCGCTCACGTGAACGCGCTCAGCACAGGCGAAACAGCCACGTTTTAGGAGTGTACTTACGGCCATTTGAAATGATGGGCTCATCAGTCTTTTTTCTCGCCTTCACGCCAGTAGATCGCGCACTCAAAATGTGCATTTGTGCACGGGCATGCCCAGTGCCCTGATTGATTGGCATGATTGGCTTGTTTGAGGGTGCAGCACGCGAAACTCAACGCCAGTAACGATAGTTACTGGCTGGACGTTGTTTTGAAAATCAAGTGTTATTTTTTGAGAATCGACTTTTACATTTATCGAGCGGTTCAGAAGATGAATGAATGAATGAGTTTTACATTTGTTTATGCACGTAAACACACCAACACTGCAACTGCAGCTGCACAGCAGCCCGGTGCAGCAGCTGCAGGAAGAGGACATGCGAGAAAAAGAAAGCAATACGTATAGCTTTTGCGAAAAACCGCTTCATGCTTCGAATTATTGTGGCAGATGTGGAAAGGCCAATCCGCCACAAACACACTACAACCATTTGTTCTGATTGTAAAAAAAAAAGTTTTGTGTTTGTTTTTCGTTTTTGTTATCAAGTTTGCATATTAGTTGCTGGTTGTTTTGTTTGTTTGTTATAAAGTATGTTACTTCAACATTTTTCATAGTTTTTGTGACTTTTATACTTTTTCAAGGTTCTAATTACTATGTACAACATTTTTTCACTCTGATATCTATATAAACGCTTATACACAATATTGGACACATAGAGTTAGAGTTACTTATATAGAGTCATAACCCAATACTCATTTTGTTATTCAAGAAAAAGTAATGCAAACTATATATGTATGGCTAGATCTAATGCCACTGAACATTTTGAAAGTGAAAAAATTCAAAAGTGAAAAAGTTGTCACACCTCAAAGCACAACCCAATTTGGGACAAATATGTTTGATGTCACATTTTTTTAAATGGCCATTACAGAAAAAACAGGCATGAAATACAATTCTGTTCCTGCGGTTTGGTGACATATTCAAGGCTCTATTTATGTCATATGCAAGATTTGGACTGGGTGGGTTTTTTATTTACATATGCAGCATAGTGACTGTGTGATTGACACACTCCTGCTGCTGCGGCTCATAGAGGGCGCCAAATATAAATAAAGAAATAAATAATGATATGTATGTCTTGGCCTGATGCCACTGAACATTTTGAAAGTTGAAAGTGAAAAAATTCAAAAGTGAAAAAGTTGTCACACCTCAAAGCGCAACCCAATTTGGGACAAATATGTTTGATGTCACATGTTTTTAAAATGGCCATTACAGAAAAAACAGGCATGAAATACAATTCTGTTCCTGCGGTTTGGTGACATATTCAAGGCTCTATTTATGTCATATGCAAGATTTGGACTGGGTGGGTTTTTATTTACATATGCAGCATAGTGACTGTGTGATTGACACACTCCTGCTGCTGCGGCTCATAGAGGGCGCCAAATATAAATAAATAAATAAATAATGATATGTATGTCTTGGCCTGATGCCACTGAACATTTTGAAAGTTGAAAGTGAAAAAAATTCAAAAGTGAAAAAGTTGTCACACCTCAAAGCGCAACCCAATTTGGGACAAATATGTTTGATGTCACATTTTTTTAAAATGGCCATTACAGAAAAAACAGGCATGAAATACAATTCTGTTCCTGCGGTTTGGTGACATATTCAAGGCTCTATTTATGTCATATGCAAGATTTGGACTGGGTGTTTTTTTATTTACATATGCAGCATAGTGACTGTGTGATTGACACACTCCTGCTGCTGTGGCTCATAGAGGGCGCCAAATATAAATAAATAAATAAATAATGATATGTATGTCTTGGCCTGATGCCACTGAACATTTTGAAAGTTGAAAGTGAAAAAAAATTCAAAAGTGAAAAAAGTTGTCACACCTCAAAGCGCAACCCAATTTGGGACAAATACTGAGAACGTGACAAACTGTATTACTGCACAAGGGTTAAAAAGACACGTGAGGTCTGCCATTTGGTTTGATGGCGTCATTTTATGGCCATATTGGTCACTTCTTTGCCTTCAAAAACGAATGTGTCCATGAAATTCTTTACATTTGTGACCAAATGTGAACTTTGTCATGGCAAGTTGCATGACATGCGACAAAACTCCAGCAGCCAGATCCAGGAGCGCGGTGGTGGCCTTTGGGAATATTCTGAAAACTGTCCCGAACGGCTGCTGTATTCACGGGCATCACGGACACCCAACCCCACCGTCTACGATCATTTCTTTTGCCACGTGACTACCGCGCCCATTTGTTTTTCGACAAGTGACCACCGCCCGTCAATGGCTATTCCCGCGTCGAAATTTGCTCCCGGCGTGGCCGGCCGGATCAATCACCTCATATTGTTTATATGATGAAAGTCCCATCCTAAAATGATTCACAGCCCCCGCCCTACTGGCAGAAGTGTACGGATGCAATAACTCTGCTCCGACGCTGTGATTAACTTCCGACTCAGTATGTGGATCAAGTCCATCTGGCACAATTCAAATTTTTCCTGACCGTTTTGGGACGATGAGGACCTGTTCTTCCCTATCATTTTTTTTTTTAATATAGTTCAGTCTCTAAAAGAACTTGCCACATTTTGGTGACCATATACACTTATCATTTATTGTTTTGTTAGTTTAACGCCCGAGAGAGGAACTCAACAGATTGTCAAAACCATATGGATATGTACAGTCTCTTCCCCAGTACCGGCCACCTGCTTAACATGGCTTCCTTCCCATTGTGCAGACAACCATGCAAGTGATAGCCCCTATTTATATGAATGTAGCAACTAGCATATCTCCACTAAGATTTTTTACTAACGCACAGACATTAGCAGTTTGTTTGCATTTGGATTTCATTTTGTGGCGCGTGCCCCAAAGCCAGATAACTGCATCATGCCGACAATTGCTCCATAGGAACAATTTAAATCTTGGAAAGGACAGAGCCGTGTTTAGCTCTGTTCTCTGCTCACACCTGTGTCTTATATTTTTTTTAACCATGTTAACAAACAATGACTCATGGTCTTTTGCTGGTCATCCTCCATTTGCCAACGTTTGAGAACGAAATGCTTCAGCCAAAATCGTCAAAGTATTCAGGGATTGAGTAGTGTGTGTGGACCTCCACGGTTCTCCTTCACCACCCAAATCTTTTTTTTTTTTAAATCTTTTAGGCCCTAAAATTTCTGGCCATGTACTTGCTGCCCATGCAAAAATATGCCAAACAACCCCGTTGCGTTTCGCGTCATGCTATGCTTTTACACAAATAATTCAAATGCGGCCCCCCTGTGGATCTTTGAAAGGGAAGTCAAGTCAGAAATGTTCTTTATATGCTCTATGCACCCCCATTAGTCTAAACATGGTATATTGATTAATATTACATTTGTGGATTAGGAATTGAGCAGAAAAATCCGTCCGGTTTTATCCATCTCACGGGGTGGCCATTGTGCCATTTGCTTCAACTGAAAATGACATCACAGTGCCTCAGGTCTCAGCTTGAAAACATCACGTCACCAAACCCTGGGAAAAGGTGAGCCTTGACTGTCATTACCTAAGCTCTTTGGCACATGGACGTCATTTTCAGTTGACAGCAAGTGGCAGTGCAAGGCAAAATGGCAGGTTAAGAACAAGTTTTTCACTCAACATTTTTACATGCTTTCATATCATTCGTTAGCTTCGTCATGCCAGCAAACAAGCTGGGACTGAATCCACAGGGGGTTCTATTGCTCGCAGCCATTTAACCTCGATCGCCCCTGTCATCTGTCATGGCATCTCTGAAAGCACTAAGACTCCACATACGCCAGTGCTATTATTTGCTTGTCTTCCCTCAACATTTTGTGTCCCACTCCAACATTGTCTCTCCAGACGGTGGAAAAGTACTGTGTAGTCATGTTTTTGCAACAGTGCTGTTTTGTGTAAGACACCCACTTCATATCCGTAGTATAAAGGGTTATCCGTGCCTCAGAAAAACCTTTGCCTCCAAACCAGACTACTGGACATTTCCATCATATTTTGGAGAATGAGGATTATACTTCCTCTCTATGACTCATGACTGTAAGAAACCTAGTTCAACACGATTCACTGGCAAGGGTTGAGGATAAAGTAGGTTGTATTTTTAAGAATATGTTGGCAACACAAAGATCGTTCTTTCAAAGACCACGTTATTGACCCTTTATGCAATTACTTCTTGAGACGTGACGTCCTTGCGTTCAGCAGTACAGAATCCAGACCATCTTACAAGAAATCTTTGTCAAATCGTTTTCCTGAGGATGTTAAACACTCTTTTGGAATTACTCCCTAGACTGCATCACGTTGTTTTAATACCGCGTGTCATACTGTTAATATTAAACGGCCACTGGTTTATTTAACTGCGGCCGTCACACAGCCACGTTCCTTTAAGGAATGCTACCGACTTGCATTGTGCCCGCCGGCGCCGACACGCTCGGATGGCCAGTGACAGACATACAAGCAGACATTTTGATTATTCATGAGTCCCCCCCACAAATTTTGACGACCCGGGTCTGACGCCAGAACAGCCTCCGTGAATCTGCCTCATGCAGATGCACTCTCTGACTGCATCCAGCACTCTCACTTCTTATATAACACCTCTCCACATCACGCACGGCGGGCTGCAACCCTTGTGTGACGAGGCTTCACCTCTTCTTTGGTGCATCATGTAAATACACGTGACAGAGAGGCCAATGGAAGATAAACGCATTGACAAGCGGCTACGGTTCATTGGGTACAATCACTCTCTCTGTAAAGAAAACTTCAAGAAGTATACAATGCAATATGTCATCACAAGCGCAGTCGACAGAACAACACTTCAACATTATTGAAGGACGCGCACAACGCAGACTTAGCATCTCTTTACCTTTATGTGACAGTTAATTCAGCCGAAATCCTCGAATGAATCAGCAGTGAAGGAGCAGTGCAAATGCAAATAACTGCGCAGGTAAGTTTGGTTAAAAAAAAAGTCTATATATAAAAATAATAATAACGATAATTTTTTAAAAAGGAAAAAAGAAAGTCCTCTTCTGCATACAGGAGGCTGCGTGCAGAGTGCGGTGGGCGTGTGAGAGGGAGAGTGTGGTGTGCAGGGCATAGAGAAAAAGAAAGAAAGAGAGAGAGAGAGTGCACAGCAGGGTAAGGAAAAGCGAATCAGTATTCCGAATGCACAGATGGAGACGCCGTGGACGCAGTGACGCTGCTGGAATAATCATAGCTTTGCCAAGTGGTCTGAAACATCTCGGGGATGGAGTTCCTTTCAAACACTCACTTGATGAAGCAGTCCCGCCCCTCTCTATTGGTGCCCATGTCCCAGCCATTGGGGGGTGCCTGCGCGGTACCCCACGTCCCTGGAGGGGGCGGCCAGCCTGACGACTTGGTCCTGTGGCTGCAGACGATAGAAGGGGAAAGGGATCAAATAGAGATCGCGAAAAGCCTGCAGGCAAAACTTTAACTCTGATGTTCAGACGTCTCGGGAGACAACGTTTGAATGGTTTTCCTTTGAGATTTTTCGACATGACATTTCTTCAATCCATCCGTACATTTTTTTTTTGATCGCTTATCCTGTTCAGGGCCTTCTGGATCCTATCCCAGGTGACTTAAGGAGAAAGGCAGGTTAAAATTGGACTGAGCACCAGTCATACGGCTGACACTGAAAGGCGTGCGCATAAAATTAGTTTAATCATTTAAAAAAAAAAACTGTCTCTTTACATGTAGCCTGAAAATCAGTGATGTGCAGATCACGACTTAGATATCAATACCTCCTTTATGCTCACATGAAAATACTATTGATACGTCAATCATTTGAGGTAATGTAACTGAACAACAAGAACACAGTGGAAAGGATCTAAAGTATTTTGATCTTGGCTGAAAGATACAGGGCGCGTGGGAACAAGTTTGTGGTCCACCTAATGAGGTGCGCGATGCGTAGGCGTCGCAGCACGCCACACACGCTGCTTGGTCAGTCACTCAGTCAGTCTGGCTGCAATGGCATTACGGCGGAGCGTGAACGGCGTCATGCGTGGCGCGAGTTCAGCCCCACAAACAGCCAAGGTGCGGTTTGCGGTGTTTGTGGAAGAACGGTAATAAAGAGGTTGAAGCACCTCAGGGTTGAATCACAAGACAGACATTGAGGATGAGGCGGAAAGAAGAGAAGAGCACAGTGTCAGGTGTTGCCTCGAAGGCAAGACGGAGCTCTTCGCCACGATCCAAGAAGAGGGAGAGAATGTGGAGCTTTAAGGGGTGCTCAGCAGTGTTTAGAAATAATAAGTCGTGAAATAAATACATGCTTCAATAGAGAGCTGCATCAGTTCAACTCGGTGTAAGAATATGGCCGTTATTAGGGACAATACGGGGAAAAAATAATTTCCTAAAGATTTGAAAATGTTAAGTGTGTCAATAGGTACAGAATAATTGGAACAAAATGGTGAACGAAGAAAAAAATACATGATTAAAAAAAAGTGATTCAAAAAATATTTTGTCCATCAGATATGTCTATTATTAACGGGAATCAGTCTCATTTGCTTTCACTGGCAAATTAATAGTTGCAAACTTGTGAAATTATTGTGCCGTTTCTTTTTTTTTAATCCACTATTAGCTGGCAAGTTCGATTTGTGACGAAAACCTCAAGACTCTGACTGCTATCTTCACTTCCAGGTTTGAGATGGATAAAAATAATGGTAATAACAATAAGAAGATATTAAATACACAGATTCTTTATGAAACTAGGATTTCAAACACACAACCCTTTTTCAATTTACCCAGCACATTACCTGAATTTGCACAAACTATTGTATCGAAAAGGTATGGTGGAAACCAGTTTCATTTTTACCCAAACGAGATCAGAGTTACTGGACATCGCTACGAAAAATGTTTACGAGTGACACCATTTTCATTTAAACACTGAAAATAATAGTCCATAATGAACGTGCACACAAATGTCAAATATTTAGTGTATGCATATGTAAGAGTATGTCACAACCAAAACAACAATGTTGGTCCACAGCGCTAGGTGTGTGTGCCATCTGAACAACAGCCCGACATGCAAATGAAATTATTTTTATAGATCCATGTGAAGGGGGATCCTTTTCTCCCCTTTCTTTGAAACCTTAAACCATCCGTCTGGCAATCAGCCAGCCCAATTGGGCAAAATGTGACTTTGCATTGACTATCACTTGATGCTTTTTTTTAAAACTTTCAATAGATTCATTATTGCAGCCCGGTGGTCCAATGGTTAGCGCGTTGATCTCACGGTGCAGAAGTACTGGGTTCAATTCCAGCTCCGGCCTCCCTGTGTGGAGTTTGCATATTCTCCCCGGGCCTGCGTGGGTTTTCTCCGGGTACTCCGGTTTCCTCCCACATTCCGAAAACGTGCATGGCAGGCTGATTGAACACTCAAAATTGTCCCTAGGTGTGAGTGTGAGCGCGGACAGTTGTTTGTCTCTGTGTGCCCTGCGATTGGCTGGCGACCGGTTCAGGGTGTCCCCCGCCTACTGCCCGAAGACGGCTGCGATAGGCTACAGCACCCCCGCGACCCTTGTGAGGATAAGTGGATCGGAAAATGGATGGAATGGATAGATTCATTCAGTAAATAAAACAAACATTCAACTCAGACAGACATCAAAATATGATCGCATGTTGCCGAATTGGGGGCATATCTTGCAGTCAGTTGGTAACATGAAAATGCCATAAAAAGTATTCTGCATCATGATACGTGAATTATAATGGAAATAAATGAGCTGTGGGCTTTGGCGGGTGATAAAAAGCTCAAGTGAGAAGAGATAACAACGTGATCAATTTGACTATGTCGCGTGCGAAAATACAAACCAAATTAATTACAGAAGCATGTCTCACTCTTGTACTGGTGACAGCCATGAAATTAAGTTTTATGCCTCGAAAGTCAGCACGTTCTGGCTAAAAGAAGCCAAGACGAATTCTCCGCTAAAGCACTTTTCATCAGATGCACTGGAAAGCAAAGGCAAAACTCAAATGGATTCAGGAAAGTTTATCGGAGAATAAAAGCAGCGCTTGTCCACAAATCGATCAGCCTTAGCTGAGTCTCTGAGGGACCGACAGTGGCGATTCATGTCACCCAAGTCTGTGAAGTCCTTAGTGACTAGTTGCAGATTAAAAAAAAAAAAAAAGGAAGTCTTACAGGAGGAGTTTTTTTTTAATGAGGAGAAATATTCAAGGCCTTAGATGAATAAATGTTCTGTAAACGCAATTAGGACAACTAAGTGCAGAGAAATGGTGCCTCTGCATTGACTGACGAGCTTCATCAAGCGTGTAAGGCATCCATCCATCCATTTTCTGATCCGCTTATCCTCACAAGGGTCGCGGGGCGTTGCTGGAGCCTATTCCAACTGACTTCAGGCGCAAGGCGGACTACACCCCTGAACTGGACGCTAATCAGTCACAGTCCGTCCCACATCCACACCGTCACTGAGTGCGAACTGATCCCCCGCAACACAAGTCTCCCGAGTGTACCACTACACCGTCAGCGACACCAGCATGTAAACCTTGGTCTAGTTTGACTCTGTCTTGTGAAGTCTTGAGACTGTGAGCAGTTCTGTGGCTTTTCCAGGTGCGTGTACGTATGTTTGGCATACAAATAGGTGCATGGTTATGGTTAGTGAATGACTCTGGTTGTCTCAAAGTCTTTCTTTTGACTCTGTCTCATCTCAGAGATTTTTTTCCCTCACATTTCCTGGGTTTTGCTTATGTTTTCATCTTGCCTCCTCAAAATGTCTTGTTCTTGACTTGGTCTTCCCTCCTCACCGATTGGACTTCATATTGTATTGGTCATGGTTTGATGCCTTGAAACGTGCTTGATCTGTCTCGGTCTCATCTCCTCAAATCCTTGAGGTCGACCTTACCTCAGTCTTGGTCTCATCTCTTTTAATACTCGGTATCGCCTTGGTCTTGCGTTGCCTAAGCCTTGATCTTCACATGACAAGGTCTCAATGGCTCGTTGTTAATTTTGTCTGCTCTCCTCATAATCTTGGTCTCGACTCTCTCTTGTCTCGTAAAGACTTGGTCTTGACTTTGTCTTGTGTCCTCAAAGTCTTGGCCTTAGCAACATTTCCGTTGCTGTGATCTTCACCCAACCACGGCTACTTCCGCTGCTACTATACTACTCTAGATTCTTCTACTGTACACACATCAACACTGGGCATCTTTTGTGACTGTTCCGCACCACGCGACACAAGGTGGCAAAACAATTCATACCGGTAATTGAATCAATCCTTTTTTCTTGGTCTTTTCCCTGCATCTTTGGATCCGCACACTGGTTTTACGATGAAAGCAGTGGCAGTAAGTTATGTCACTTCAAAGGCTTGTCTTCCGCATTTCAGGGCTCTTTGCATCCATTATTCAAAGCCTCCCCTGTCTCTCCCTCTAAATGCTTCCCTAGTTATTGTAGCAGCCATAATAAGTTGTGTGCAGTGCTCTCGCGTCTGCATGGGTGGGTATGTTAATGCGGCCTGTGTCCGCAAGCATGCCCCGCTCGCATGTGCTAGCGCCATGAGATGTGAATAATATCGCGTCCTCTCAACGGCACTGCAGCAGTGTTTTGCCACAAAATACATGAAGGCAACGAGCTATCGGAAACTGTGTTTTTGCCTCGGCGCATGCGATACTACCACTGTAGTTCGCGTGATGCATTGGGTTGTCTTTCCCAAAGCAACAGTGTGCTGGCGGTGTATGCGAGTTTTCCAGATGCATGGATTTATTTGACACACAGCGCATTTGCTGGGAGAAGGCCTCGGTGGTGTATATTTAGAACACAGCCCAAATGATGTGTGTGGACACGAGAGCAAGCTGTTGGAGTACCAAAAGTGAGGTGCATTCTTATCTCTCATATTTGCTCATTTTACGTTAAGAAAATGACCTGAAATATAGAAATAATAATTTTGGGGGGTATTTTTCATGAGTGGGGCTAAATTATGAAGTATGTTCATTTTGTTAGTTTGACAACAGAAACATACTTATTGACAGGGGGTGCACAGTAGCGGTGCACTGGTGCGCATGAGCTCTGAAAATTGAATATTGTGCTCTAGCTTGTCACCGCTTTTGAAAATCAGTCCAGCTTCAATTTAGAATTAAGTCAGCTGCCCCAAAAATTGATTCCAGAGTGCCAACTAGAAAGATACTGATTGATAGGGGTGCGCAGAAGTGGTGCGCATGAGCTCTCAAAATTGAATACTGTGCTCAGATCGTCACCGCGCTTTTGAAAATCAGCCCTGCCTCAATTTAGAATTAAGACAGCTGCCACAAAAATTGATTCCCGAGTGCCAACTTCAAAATAAAAGAAAGGTAAGGCATTGAGATCCATGTTCAGCATGACTTATTTCACTTGTATCGCGAAGGTGACCCTTGTGGCACGTTGCATAGTAGTCAGAGATGGGCAGTGAATTTTTTCGAACATAGCATGCAACTGAAACGTGTTAAAAGATGAATTTAATTTCGTTTTATAAAACAGTTAATTTGTTGTTTTAATAAGTTGTCATTGTGTAGCCCTGGTATCACGAAAAAACATCCTGTAAATTTCCAACCCCAATTGAGGCAGTAAAGCTAACACAAACAAACGCTCGATACAGTACTTACAGTTTCAGGTGATTTGCCCTTAAGATCTTTCTCCCAATTGACAAACTGTCTCTTTAAATCCATTTTTCATTCGCATTAGCAGAAGTGCTATAGATCCCATGCTCTTTGATTTCTCCTTTCTTTTCCCGAGCGCTACAATGTTGAGTTGCGGGACTTAGGTTTGCAGAGACGCTAAATAGGGTTCACCCTCCGGTGGACGGTGAAAACGATCTTCCTTCCATTACATGAATAAATGATGGCCGCACAGTCGCATCGGACTTGTAGTCGAGAGGCAGGTGGGTAAACCATGCTGCACAATTCATGAACAGGTTACCCAAGAGTCACAGTGTGGACAATTCAGAAATATGCGCGCCTCCATGATATTTTGATGTCAAATGAACACTTTCAAACGTTTGTTTTTGTTTGCATGCCACATTATTAACTTATTTTCTGAAGAAAAGACAAAAGAATTAACATTATCATAGCAGTGACTTGGTTCAAGGAAGCAGTTAATTTCATGAGAGCGATTTAAAATGTGAATGGCAGATCACAATCAAATCCAGTCAATTAAAGATTTCCCTTCCCGCATCTTAATTAGAACGCCGTCCAAAGTTATCAGTAAGTACAATTTGGAGGAAACGACTGAGTTATGCTTTGTGGGAGATGGGAACGGATCACTTTTCAGCCCTTCATCAAATGTGCATGACCAACGTGATCCTTGCTTTATCACTGTAGTTCACTTTCGCTTTCATCTCCTTTGAATAGCATGAAGACTTTGAGTGTGTTATGAAACGCTGTAATCCTGTTCATGAGCACGGTGACCATGCATTATAGAAACGCCACGTGCTAACACACACACACACACTCAAACTGCTTTGAATAATTCATATTGATTATGCCAATTAGGTGAAGCTATAAGCAATCAAACCATGAAAACACCGACAAGCATTCCCCCCCATTTTTTTTGTGAGTGAAATTATTAGTGAAGTGTAACTTTAAGACTCCCTTTTGCACATCACACATTTTTTTTTCTTTCCTGATATTTATGTGCTCTGTCAGAAGGCTCAACCCTTTTCCTTCGGCTGATGTGGCTTTTCCCAGCATGCATCGCATCATGCCAGAGCCAGATTAATCTCTCTAGTCTCACTTTTAGAGGCGTCCATCAAAAATGATGTCACTCTTGTCATTTATATTGCAGGTTTGGATTAGGTACATTTTGCAATTAAATGCTACATTATATGCAATTTCACGGAATTTGGGAGGAAATGTTCTTGTCAATTATGTCATAGGCTTTGTAGTTGATATCCATCCATCCATCCATTTTCCGATCCACTTATCCTCACAAGGGTCGCGGGGTTGCTGGAGCCTATCCCAACACCTTGAACCGGTTGCCAGCCAATCGTAGGGCAAACAGAGACGAACAACCATCCGCGCTCACACCTAGGGACAATTTAGAGTATTCAATCAGCCTCCCATGCATGTTTTTGGAACTTGGGAGGAAACCAGAGTACCCGGAGAAAACCCACGCAGGCCTGGGGAGAACATGCTAACTCCACACAGGGAGGCCGGAGCTGGAATTGAACCCAGTACCTCTGCGCTGTGAGGTCGACATGCTAACCACTGGACCACCGGGCCGCCTGTAGTGTATATGCTTTAAAAATTACGGTACATATAGAGTTCTAGTTACATACCACTTGGGTATATAAACATAACCTTTAACCCCTTTTAACATAGGTTACTCCTGACCAACGTTTACAAAAGGATGCTACAAATTCCTAAATAGAGCAAGCAAGCATGAATGGAAGGAAAGCTCTTAAAAGTCAAATTTCAGAAAATGGCCTCACACTCGAGACTTGCGTCAGCCATATACTCGCCGTCACACAATAATGTTGATTAGGAAAATTGGAGTCGCATTCATTGATAATCGCTCGACAACAGTGTTGTTCTTTCCGGCGTTTGAAAGGAAGCACTCCTTGACCCAATGTCCTTCTCTGCAAGGGTGGTACAAAGGTTAGGTGATTCGACTTTCTGAAGAGCCCCACAGACTCAGACAAAGACATGCATGCAGCACAACATGTGGTAGGGGTATTCATGAGAATTTTATTACGGTTCATCATATTCTATGCTCTGGTCGTCCCTTGTGTACTGTGCTAGCAACACTTCCAACATTTACTCTGAATGATTGACCGCGGTTATACATGCCATTACATGAGGTGTCGGCTTACTCGATAAAATGTTGGCGTAGCTCACTGGATTGCAGTTCAGCAAGCACTAAACGATTAACTGGGGGCATATTAAGTGTTTTTCGGGGACTTTTTGCACTTTTTCTGCATGTCTTGCAAAACTTACAAACATCAGTGGATAAGCACTGATTGTGTATTTTGCCTCTTTCTTTAGCTTTTTTAGGATAAAAAAAAAATTGCAACATTTGGACCCCTGTTTTTTTATCAATACGACCGTTTCCGCCCACCTTCCAAAAACATGCATTTTATGGAGAGTGAAGACTACAAATCGCTAAGAGGTGTGAATGTAAGTGTGATCTTTTTCTTTAGATGTAACATGTGACCAGCGGCATGTTCAGGGTGTACAGGGTGGATTGTAACTTCCTCTCATGATAAGAGCCCCCTTAGAGCATCCATGGATGCTTTTCTCCAAATCGACTGCCTACGAACCATATCCCCCTTCATGCAGCTGTCAGCATTGCATGTACGGTATGAGCGACATGAATGGAGGCAGAGCTAGACCTAATGCGATTCTGTTTGGTTGTGAAAGCTAGGGAAAAGCGGCAGATGAGAGGTGCGCCTCCCGCAAAGAGGCCCGTGGAGAAGTGGCTCAGACAGAGAGGAACCTCGCCGATTAAAGGCTTTATTCCTCTATGACTGCTTTTTAGTTTTAGACAGCAAACACACACACACACACACACACATACGTACACACACACACACACACACACACACACACACACTTATTTATTTATTTAAATGTATTTGTCAAAAATGTCCCCCAATCCTTACTTTTCTGTTCCTCCCCTTACTTTGGAGCTAATCTCCCCGGTCAGGATGAGAGCTTGTTAGGACCAGCTTCATTGTGCTCTTATGGTGCAGTGCGACCAGGAGATTCATTGGAACTGTGTCAAACCTTTGCGTTGAGCTGAAAAGACAAGGAGGCCTTAAACCTGCATTCTTTGCCGTTTCCAGCAGGAGGCAATCATAGTGGTTGTCCTCACACTGGATTCATTATTCAAGCCAAGGCTTCATAGCAACAGCTGGTCAATGGGTGACTCTCTCCTTCTCATCCGATGATTTGTTTAATTTGAAGGTCTCGAAGAGACGAGGCTTCAAGGCGTTATTTCTTTTGACCACAGAAGTTTCCACAGATGACCATCTCTTAGAGGCGGTCACAATCATGCCTCCATTAGACGTGGGGAAGGGCTGCCACTGTGTCATAGCAACAACGTATGCTCATACACACACTCTAGAACGCACTCCGATGACATCGTGTTTCTGCTGAATAATGTTCACTTGATGAGAGTGCCGCCAGTGTTTCTCTACTTTACCAGATGAATACTGTGTTTGTCTTTTATTAGCACAGCTATTGTTGCCACAGGCAACCAGGGTATCCTCAGCAGCTCTGTATAGAAAGAGGCTGTGTGTGTGTGTG
Organism: Hippocampus mohnikei; assembly: GCA_026261675.1. Taxonomy (NCBI): domain Eukaryota; kingdom Metazoa; phylum Chordata; class Actinopteri; order Syngnathiformes; family Syngnathidae; genus Hippocampus; species Hippocampus mohnikei. Next base: position 9,769,938 of record JAKGUB010000106.1, on the reverse strand, counting down.
TGTGTGTGTGTGTGTGTGTGTGTGTGTGTGTGTGTGTGTGTGTGTGTGTGTGTGTGTGTGTGTGTGTGTGTGTGTGTGTGTGTGTGTGTGTGTGTGTGTGTGTGTGTGTGTGTGTGTGTGTGATAGCTAATCTCCTCTGGGTGGGAATAAAACTGCATCAGGGAAGCATCCCACCCATGATGAGCCCCGAATATTTAACTGTGAGTAAGCAAGTCTGAAATCCTGCTGCCTCACTTGGTGTCAGCACAGAGAAGAAATGAAAATTATGAGCAAATTAATAAATTACATTTTGTCAAACTGATTAATAAAACACTATACATTAAACTCACAAACGGTAAATTATGTTCAGAAAAAAAATTGTGTGTGTGTGCGTGTGTGCGTGCGCGACTGTTTATGTTCCAGGGAGCAATGTGACTTAATTTGTTCTGCACAGTTTGCCTCGGTTCTGTTTCTTTATTTTGTTTTTTTCCATTTCTCCATTACCGACATGACATAATTTGATCATATTGTTTAACTTGACGCCAAAAATGAATACAAATAAAGATATTTTACGCCATATTAATTCCATCATTACCTGTAAAATCCTTCAGGGTGACAATATGGCTGTGTAAAAACACCTTCCCGTTCACCCTCCGTTACGTGTCATTAGGTCTTTTCAATAGGGTGTGTGGTCTTACTTTATTTTAATTGTTTCATACGACAGTGGTTACCTTCTTTTTACACTTGTACAACAATCAAGAATGTCAGAGTGTTTCTGCAAAAAATTGCTCCATAAAAGTTTTACAAAGGTGAGCTTTGACTTTGCAATGCACTTAACATGTTGATGTCTCAGTTGTCGTGCTTTCTCTGCATTTTTCCCTCATAGTCTTCCATCATCCATTTTTTGACCCGCTTTATCCTCACAAGGGTCGCGGGGCTCGCTGGAGCCTATCCCAGCTGTCTTCGGGCAGTAGGCAGGGTATACCTTGAACTGCGTTGCCAGCCAATTGCAGTGCAAACAACCATCCACACTCACTCTCACACCTCGGGACAATTTAGAGTGTTCCATCATCCTGGGGGTTTTCACCTTTTATTAAGCCATTATGACCGACCCTCACATGGGTCCTACCCTTCCAAACGCTTGTTACACTTCGTAAACGTAACTTTAAAAATGCAAAATGAAGAATAAACACCGCACCGTTGATTATAGGATGCAGTCATAAATTAATGTGAGTATGTGTTCAAATATGCCATTCGGTTATTCAGAGTGAACCAAAAGTGCCGGTGCGCATTCTAGGCGCCCCAACTGGGGACACGGTACGCCAGTGCTTCAGGCAGTCCAGATGGAAACAGTTCAAGCACGATCTGCTGATTGCTTTGGCACAAGGTTCACCAACCTTTTTGAAAGTGAGAGCTACCTTTTTGAAATGGGGTATTTATTCGCGCCAATTTAAACCACTGCGAAATGACAAAATTGCTCAATTGACCTTTCTTTACACTGGCATGTGGTATTAATAAAAGTACGCTATCGATGATCAGCCCCTGTCCCATGAGACCTAGGCTACGTCACCGCATTTATCTATTGCAGTGGTGGCCAACCCGCGGCTCGCAAGCCGCATGCGGCTCTTTGGCTGGTTCAATGCGGCTCCCGGGCTTTCACACGACAAGCGTCGAAAACACCTCGGCATTGGCGCTGCCATTCAAACAAAGGCGTTAAATACATAGAACGCACTACGTCAGCCTGTCATCAATCCCGTTACTTGATTGACATAGAGGGCAACCAATCAGATTACCGAATCAACGCTCTTGCGCAAACGACGACGCCAAGCTAGTCGGCGAATTACTTCTGATTTTAAGGCAGGGGTGCCCATTACGTCGATAACAATCGACTGTGAGACAGCGGACTGGTCCCAAGTCGACCGCAAGGGGTGGGAGGACGAAATCGGTGGGGATCGGTGTGTTTGTGTCTTTAGCTTTTGTTCATGTTCGGGCCGTTCCGGCTGTTGCTCATAGTGGCGTGCGTGCATATGTGCGCGAGTGCATGATTGGGCACTCGCATGCGTGCTTTGCGCACAATGAAGCTGGTCCTAACAAGCTCTCATCCTGACCAGGGAGATTAGCTCCAAAGTAAGGGGAGGAACAGAAAAGTAAGGGTTGGGGGACATTTTTGATAAATAAATACATTTAAATAAATAAGTGTGTGTGTGTGTGTGTGTGTGTGTGTGTGTGTGTGTGTGTGTGTGTGTGTGTGTGTGTGTGTGTGTGTGTGTGTGCACGTGCGCGATCGGGTTGATCGTGGGAAGTTGGTCATTTCAAAAGTTGATCTTTGGGCAAAACAGTGTGTGTGGTGTGTGTGTGTGCGTGTGTGTGTGTGTGTGTGTGCGCGTGCGCGCGTGCGTGCGCGCGAGGACGGGATGCCAATGTGTAAGATGTGGTTCGCAGTAAATAAATTGTCTCTTAGTCTCTGACTGGTTGGCCACCCCTGATCTATTATTTCTCCCTGTGATGTCACGGATGCAGCAGTGCACCTGACTGTACTCTTCACTGGCTTTGACGCGGAGCTCTAAAGGACAGAAGAGACTAAACGGTTGCCTTAGTCCTCATCCATCAGCCAGCTGGCTCCCATTTCTGATCTCTTCCTGCTCCTCCTCCTCTGAGATTCTGCTCTGAACGACCGAGCCTTTTAGCCCTCGTGTATGCTGACTAACATTCAGGATAATCAATAAGTGTCCGCACCAGTGATTTGCGGTTACACAAACGGTGCGGGGAACGGATCGCACCAACACGTGTTGCAAAAGAGCGGACACATGAACATGTTTCTAATGATGTGGCGAAACAGACTTGGTTTACATCAGGTGATGTGCACTAGCAAACGCAAGCCGTCCGAGTGATTTAGTTCTGACATGAAAGAAATACATTACAAACCACAGAATAATCATGACTAACTGGCCATTTTTTTTTTGTTTGGCAAAAAAACAAACAAACAAAAAAATGGGAATTATCCACAGCACCTATCACAAAGGATCACCCTACAGGAAAAACCCAAACTGTTTTAGATGTAGACGTGTGGAATAAATGTAGACCATTGCCCATTAAATGCTCCATCAACCTGAGCTAAACAGCTTTCTGCTGACTTAAATTCTAGTTGGCAGCTCAAGGAGGATTGGGGGGTAAGAAAAACAAAACCAAAATAAGAAATGTTGCCGTTGTGGGGAAGAGTGCTGCGTGGCCCTTATTAACGCTGACAGTCTGCAGTGACGACGGGGGTCCGCTGGGAGACGCTTTGTAAACACCATGCCACGAAGAAGCGTCACGTTGAAAGAAAGAGGCAAAACAACACACACAAGAAGTAGTGGGACAAGTGGCCATGATGCGGTTCCACTACATTTTAAAGCGCGTTTATGGGAAGTCAGCGTTCTTCCACAAGACAGGCTCGAAAAGGCAAACCACCCCGACTCGGTCGGAAGCGAGGCGTTGCGTTAATTCACCCGTGTTGCTTGTTTGCTTTTGCCAGTGACATTCAAAGCATTTGCAATATTGCTACTCCTCTCTTGTGGGAAATGGTTCAACATGCGGGCACTTACTACTGACTGTTTCAATTCCAGAATATGAACTCTTTAATTGTTATACTGTACAGCATTTGCAATTAACTTAAAACTATGACTCGTTTTTTTTTTTGACTCATCAAAACATTAGCTGTGGATTTTTGGCCTGTTTTACTGAATGATGCTTACTAAACATCACATGTAAAAGGTATAGAAAAGAAAAACTAAATTGTACGATCGCAGTGTGCCGCATCCAGTACTTGTTGCAATCATACAGATCCGTAATAAGCTCTAATTGTTTGGAGTTATTTGGATTTCGCGTCGCATGGCAAATCAGCGCCGCCCACATCCCACTTGGACGCTGTGAGCTCACAATTTCTCCTCATGGGTCATCCGTCTAATATCCCTGAGTAGGACTAATTTGGCTGAATTATTTATTTGATCTACTTGACCTTTATTCATCCAGGTAAGAACACATTGTCGTTTGCAATGGAAGCAGACATAAAGCAAGAGAAAAGCAATTACAAATACATTGAAGTGGACATTCTGTTAAGTGTGATTCCTTTGAAGTTGGTTTGAATACACGCCTTTGGAATTGGCCAACACGTTTTATAACTTCCTGTTTATTCTCGGGCAAGCGTCCTTGAGACCTGGGATGCATTTGTTGTTCGGGATGCATACTTTTTGAGGATGCTAGTTGGGTTCATCAAATCGATTACTCGAAGTTGAACGAATGTTTCTTACTTGCTGTAGAAAGAAATGGGTTAAATGTTTTCGCTCATGTTTTGATATAGTTTTCCTCAGATGTTTTTGTTTGGTTTTAAAATGGAATTGCAGGCCAAATGCCCACGGGCCGTCGGTTCCCAAGCCCTCCTTTCTCACCGTATCCTTTTGCCACTTCCTTGTGTCCATTCCAAATGATAGATACTCATTCAAAGTAGGCAAATGCACTTTAACTCAATATTGGGTCAGGACATGAATAATAATGTGGAGCTTAATAGTTTACCACATGTATTAACTTGCATGCCGAGGATTTGCGCTACCTGAGCTGCATCAGCTCTTGCATCCGTCCCCACTCATAATTCACCACATCATTCTATCATCACTTTTCCCTCTGGGGGACTATTAAAACATGCAATTATTATTATTATTATTTTTTAATTATTGTTATTTCTCCGTCTAAAATGACGCCGGTGGTCACACGTAGGATCTAGTGACAGGCGCAGGCACATACAGCATCATCAGCATCAGCAGTAGCAGCAGACTCACCCTGACAGCTTTGGCATCTTCACAAAGCTGAACACATCCATGTCAAGGCAATAAATGTGCCAAGTGCTTCACTTGTGCTCCATTGTCCGAACAACGTCTTTGACAGCGGAGGAATAAATAATTCAAGACCCCACCCCCCCACCCCCAAAAAAGAAAAAGTGGAGCTTCCACAAGTCAGGTGGAGAGATTATTCCTGTTGTCTGGGCTTCTGCATGGCTGAGTGATTGCTGTGTCCTCGCCTCGCAAATCCACTACGGCGCATGCAAAAGGATCTGTGTTTGGAGCTTCCACCCGCTGGTTAGATCCTTCAAAGCATGCCTGTGTTAAGCCACCTTCATTTAATTTCCATCGCCGAGGAATTATGTGCGGGAGCCGCGCAGTAACAACAGCTTTGGACGGAGGCAGGGAAAGAGAGAAAAACAGAGAGAGAGAGAGGATGGAGGGAGGGAACGAGCGAGGTTCAGGGATGGAGGAATGTGAAAGGGAGTGCAAAAGAGCCACGAGAATTCCATCTAAAGGATGCAGCCGGTTATGCAGTGTATATTGTTGCTGGAAAAAGCAACAGCTGGAGAGAATGTAGCCCCCGCCCCCTCCCAGCGCCCACCTCCTCACAGCTGCACATGATAACTGGGGTCTGCATTTACGATTTTGACCTTTCATAACTGTTAAAGCTTCCTCTCCGTCATACCGCGATATCACGCAGAACACTTTGAGTTCCTGTTATCCAGAAAAAGGCTGGCGTCGAGATGAGAACCTTGAACCTCAGATGTGCAAACCACCAGTGCTGCTCAAAATATATTCCGTGAAGCTAATTAAGTCATTTGAAAAAGAAAAAAAAATCCCATTTCGATCAGTTATTTTCTGTTCCAGAGTTAATATTGTCTCCTTACAAATGAGAAGCCCTCATATGCAAGGTGTGCGTCATGTTCCAGGTGTACCTTCCACATCCGGCGTTTAACATTTAAGACTAAAACCCAAAGAAACAAAAATCATTTGGGCGCTACCGAACAGTTATATGGCAATCAGATGAATTCCTGCAACGAGAGTCTTGACAGTGATCTTGTTCATTATGCTCAACTCAATTTTAACAGCAGGCATGTGTGTCTATTTTGAGGAGTTTTACAGCCCAGTTGAAATCCCAACTAATAAACTGATAGAAGATTAGCATTCTGGGTCAACAGCCAGCCAAGTTTTCTTATTCTTCATCGCATGGTTAAGCTACTCTCATATGCAGTGCCCACTAAAAAGTTTTCCTCTGCCCTTTCCTATCCATGAGCAGCTGTGGGCAGTAAGTGAATCCAAATATTGTGTCAAGGAACGCATTTTTGGTTGTGGGAGGAATCCTAAACACTGCAAAATCAGGTGCTGCAAGGAGCCCACGCCAGAATCGAACTCTGTACCTTCTTGGAAACACGTGACAAGTATGAAGAGTCAAGTTGTAGCTGTGTGGGCACTTCACTCATTAGCGTTTTTTTTTTTTTGCTTTCTGTCTCGGGCAATTTCCTCAGTGTTTTAAACTGCCACTTCTGAAATTGCTATCCGCACAGCTTTTGGTGTTTGTGAGTTGCCGTTCGACGGCACTTTCATTTAACATTTCTTCATTTCCTGGTGATCTCCATAATATGGTTGACTTGACTTTCTAATTTGCTTTGGGTTGAGCATGCAGTTTGTTTGTACTTCTGCTCTTCCACATTGGCTGGGTAGTTCGCAGTCATGTGCAATTTAAACTGTTGCGTAGTGTCAGAGATTTTTCTCGGACAAAGTTAAAGAAACGACTCGGCACACAGGGAAAATTGTCTTCAATGTCGACGGAAGCGGATCTCTGAGAGCGAACGACGGTTTAGTTGCTCCGTGATCACACTTAGAGCCCCGCCCTCCGCGAGTTCGACCTTTTATTGTAACATATGCAAAATACAAGAAAAACACTGCCCCCGATATTTGCATGCCGCACCCCCGGTCCGGCCCCTCGGTAGTGATTGGTTACCTGTGTTTAAGCTTTGAACCACCAGTACGTTGGCGCCTTTCTGTCTGGTCTACGATGAATCAACATGTCGCAGACTTTGCGGGTGGCCAATGTCGCCTGGGCGCGACGGGTGTTCTCAAATCGTCTTTTGTCGTTCAACCGCTGTTCCCAAATTATTCATTCCCCTTTTGTGACCGAGTGTCGCCCTCTCCCCTTTGATCGCCCACCTGCCTTGACGTGCTAATTGTGGACTCCAACGGCCCTCCGGCCAGGTGGCCGGCGCCTTTGTGCACAGGCATTTGGGGGTGCTGTATACGCACCCAAACGATTTAGATGTGACCAAATTAACACCCAAACGATTTGGATGTGACCGACTTAAAATGAAACTTTAAACATGATACAATTTTGCTCATAAATTCCTCTAACACGTAGAGTCAGGCAAATGAAAACTCAATTTCTCTAATTATTTGTCGATGGAGTTTGAATGAAACTACTCCGGCAGGCACTCTGCATCGTATGATTTGAGCAGTTATTTGCCAATTATTTGCTCAGTGTTCAGAGCTCAAGTTCAAGCCCTAAGGACAGAAAAGGCGCGGTAACAACAACGGTAAGCGGAGGAAAGGCGGACTGATGCTGAAGGTGTCTTACTGCCGAATAGCACATTTGAATATAAAAATGCCATGAATCAAATCACTGAGTCAAAGGAAATAACAGTGAGCCAAGACCCCCCCCTCCACAAAAAAAGGAATCCACAGGTTTCAACCTACATTTGGTTGAAAAAAAACCACGCTTAAAATTTCGATGAAGAGTCATTGTGGGTCTGTTAGTCAAAGAAGAAAAATAAGCTTTCATAAATCAAACCCATCGGCCGGGGCACCACTGTCAAAGCCCGCCAAGAGCCAATTAGGCTCGTTTGTGATCCGAGTAGGGCCGATATTTCTTCATGTGCCGCTGACCATTTCATTTTTATTTTATTTTTTGATGAAAGCAGCATTTCTGGTGAAAAGGAAGTACTGTGCCAGAAAGCGCTAACATCAAATATCTGTCTACTGAGAGCATCCCCTCCGCTGTGGGCAGCTAATTAATGTTGGCAATAAATTTGCTCAGGTTGAAGTTTCATACTGTGGACAGGTATAAACAAATGTAGCCAGATTGTAGAAAACTGTAGCGAATACATCAACAAAATATTGCAATTTTGAAAACTGTTCATGTTTCATCCAGGTACAGTGGATTAGCGTGCCCTCCTCACAATTTTCGGTCTCGCCCACCTGTGGGGAACTTGCGTGTTACATTTTTTTTTTTTTTGCTGTTTTCGGGTACTCCCGCTTCCACCCACACCCCAAGAAAATGTTCAATTCATTGAAGACACCAAATTCACCAGTGGTGTGAGTATGAGCGTGAATGCTTTGATTGTACAGATACACCTTGCGATTGGCTGGCGATGCACCCTGTGATAATCTCGCACTATTCAGATAAGCAACCCAAACGTGGCATTGCTTTTACAACACCTGTGCATGACTCATTCCCTCCCATATTGTATGTTGAGCCAGTAAAGTGAGTAGTGGACTGAGGATAGCGTGTAGTGAGAAGGCCCTCTTCTACTCACTCAACAGTGCAATCTTGGAAAGTAACAAAAACATTTGACCCCTCCACTAGTTTGTCTGATAGACACAAAATCAAACAGGTGTCTCATGACAAGGATGCACTAAAAAGTGTCAAGAACCTCTGTCTGGAAATCTATGTGAAGTCAACCATTTTGTTGTCCTCATTTCCATTTAATTCGTAGCCATTTTCAGACTTTATTTTTAAAAAAATGTTGTTGTTGCCAAGTTTACTTGGCAGATGTTGAATTACAATCACTAAAGTCCAATTACAAAAAAAAAAAATTCTTGAGGTCACATGTTAACCAAACCTGTTGATGGTCCTAAAAGATGTATTTGCCATTTTTACTAAATTGGTCACAGCTACCAGTGCTAACAGGAAATATCTGAAAATCGTAGGTGTCACAACCTCCTCGGAGGGCTTTATCGTACAATATCAATCACAAGAGTTCAATTGCATTTTCTCTCCCTCTTCAAGAGTTGCACCTGAGCTCGATCCCATCTGACTTGGAGCTCAAGGAGGGCTAGCATACACCCTGTACTGGTCGCTAGTCAATCAAAGACAGAAGAAAAACTAAAAATGTTTAATAAATGTTTTGAGTCACGTCAATGCATGCGTGCGGATCATGGTGACAGATACGGGGTCGTAATTTAATTTCTTTCAAGAAGCTCAAATCTCCCCCCAAATTCATATGCTTAGCTCACAACCGTTAGCATTTTTTTGTGTACTGCAGTATAATAATAGCATGCCCTAAATTATTCCTCCCAGCTGTGTAATTACAGCAAATCTATGCTGGGTGCTTGGAAGAATAATAAGCATAAATCAATAAAAATGTCAGATAGGAATGGATGAACTAACCCCAAGTAATCACAAAACAAAAATGTGGTGGATGCTAGCGGGTGATTTTCGAGCCACAATTTGTTGCTGCCTCCCTCAAGTCAAGAGGCAACCCTCCTCTATTAAAAATGCCACAACTTGTAAGCCTTTGCTGCGACTGATGCGCCCAATAAAGAATGTTGTCCCCATGACTCAGGCAGGGTCAGTCTCACACTTTGTTTTGTTTTATTTTTTCTGGCCAGCGTCACGAAGGCAATATTCATGAAAAAGACCAAGCACCGTTTTCTTTCTTTACATTTTTTTTTCCTTTTGTATTTTTACGACGTCCCAGATTGTTGTGGGACAAAGAAAAAGTAGTCTTGTGTATTTGCTAGAGCAGAGTAGAAGGGATGAACCCAGTGAATGAAGAGATGAGGCCCGATCTGCTTTAAATATAGCAACAGTGTCCTTTGGCGGTCGCTTTGGAAAGACTCAGCGTATTCTGGACATTTGTGTTTGCCCATTCGGCCTTGCGGGCCCGAAGCCAACGTGAGTGGCAGCGGATATCAAGGTCAGACGGCAGCGTGATCTAAGGAGAATATGGCTGAAGCTTTACACATCCAATCCCACTGCCCCCCGCACTCTACCCTCTGATTTACTTTCGATTCAGCTGAATTCAGTCGTTTGGGAACACTTGGTCACTTAAAAACCCAACAGTGCATAAATGTTGCATGCCCCTGCCTTGGGATAACCGCACACCTCTAAAAGCTGAAAATAAGCAGAGTGCAGCCATTCTGCATGAATTTCAAAACGCGCTGGACAACAAGGGCAGGAATGTTTACTTTGACGCATCGGAGCATTGGCATCATTTGGGAATGGACGCAGCCTTGGAATGCGGAAGATGCGTTTGATAAACATTTAGCGGTTTCTTGCATTGCCGAATATTGTTGCTGTCGCATCATTTTCACCGAATGTATGCGAGAAAGCATGATTGGCAACTTTGCAGCGCTCATTTGACCCTTTCTCAACCGAATTAACTCGTCTAACCTTTTAAATGATGTAAAATATTGCCCATCAGTTTTTTTTTTGGTTTGTTTTGTTTTTTTACCAGGATTTAAAAACATTGACACTCGAGGCTGACCTCCATTCTGTTGGCAGCTTATTCCAAAGTGCGCAAAAGTCCACATTTCATCACAAGCAAGCCGTGATCCAAAATAGCTCGCTCACTTGTGGTACTTTTCCGGTCCAATTGACAGAGAAGAGGATATCTTGTGATTTTCCGACATCTGTCTGCTACCGTAGCGCCAAAAGTATTGCAATTTACTCATGCGATGATAATTTTTGCTGATGTATTCAGTGAATTAAATGGCTTTTAGGGAGTAAGATTCAAGATGGCAGTGATGAAGTGTTTCCTGGATGAGTAGTCATTTTCTCTGCACCTGCTTTTAAATTAATCGGCAATAAAACTGTATTTGGAACGCGGGTCACTGGCGGGCCAAGTCTGGTCCTTTCTACGTCATGTCAAGTTTCCCCCAGCATGGAGTGTAGCATTTTAATCCAAACAAAACAGTCACTACAGTACACATTTGCTACGTTATCTATGCGAGGCACGGATGTCGTAGCCTCAGGCTGCACGCGGCAACTTGACTGAAGAAGTCTGTTCCTCCTTTTTATCTGCACGGCCCCAAATTTGAACCCGCCGCTCCCTCTACTTTTACTTATCTGAAGCCAAACTGGCTCCATATGCCATACTAATCACTGAGTAATCATGATGAGGAGGATAATGATAACATCACCATAGAGCCATCCATCATGAAATGAGCAAATGTCATTTCTTCAGGTACATGTTAAATCTCGCATAGTATCGCAACAGTCATGACAACAACAATAATTGCATCTTATTCCACTATCGTCCTAATGCAACACCGGCATTACTTTGGAGAATTTCCAACAACATCGTGCAACAGCAAGCGTCTAGCGTGAGCCGGTGACTTGAGTTATATCACGAGACAACACGAGAGCCACCGGGGGCCTACTCACTGAATGACAGTGAAGATGCCGAGTTCGTTGTCGTCCGGGTTCATTGTTGCTGACAGGTTCTCGGCGTGGGTGCTCCTTCCCAGCGTTTCCCGTCAAGGCATTTAGTACCCCACCCCCCTCTCCCCTCGGCACATTGAAACACTCTCAGCCTCACTCCCCCTTTCCGACTCAGCAAAGTTTGCCCTCTTGCTTTTATTTGGACTTTTCCTTTCTTGTCTGACTGAGCCCCGTTCGCTTATGATTGCGCACAGTGGCCCCGTCCGAGCGACTGGCCCCGTGCCCCCGGGGAGGAGAGCGAGCTAACATCACATTCCAGGCCAGTGCATCAGAAAACAGAGGGATCAATGGCGAACAGCTGGACTCCAATGGGGCGTCGCTTCGGCCCGGGCTGCCTAGATGAGCATGTTGTTTGGGCAAAATTCACCTCCGCTCCACTAGGCCGCCGACGGGGAAGTGACGCAAAGGCGTTATTTACGTTCTTTCTGCACAGCAATTCGCAATAGATGACAGAAGAATCCGATCCCGGTATGGGGGGCTTTTAACGATGGCATGTGTTGCAGGCAGGAGAGCTTAAAATTAAGCTGAAAACATAATCCAACTCTATCATTATCTGCCTGCCAACTGTCAACCTTAAACGAGCCAAGCCTAAATCCTATATAAACCACCGAACTGGATCTTAACCTAACATTTTTTTTTTTTACCCCCATCCACATTTGATCGTTTTAACTCTACGTTTGAAGACATTCTCCTTATGGTGTTTTAACATTGTTTCTTGTTTACGCTGTTTTATTCCACGCAGTCGGCCATGCCTGATTGGCGGACACAGTCTTCTATTAGTTATGAACAAAGGCACGCGTCTTTGCCGCTGCTAGCAAATGGAGTTGCTTGCGTAACACAGCCCCCGACACGTTGACGCAGAAGCCTTTCAAGAGCTGAAAGTTCAGCTCGCAACTCCAAGAGGATGGCATTTTCTTTTGTCTGTTTGTATGCTTGTGCGGAAATAATAATAAGGGCACACACTGTTGAGAAATGTGTACGAGTGAGAACCGTGGTGGTTGTTTTATGAGAATGAAGTGGTCGATATGGGGGTGTGGGGGGGCTTTTTCACAAGAACTTAATCAAAGTGCTGATCTATGAGAGTGTGTGAGAATTTACATTTTCTCATTTTAGTGGGTAACACGACTAAAGGTAAATAGTACATCACTTTATTTTATGTTTTTAATGTCATTTTAGGACAATCTTGATTTTGTGAGGGAAACAAGGCCTACTTTGACAAGACCCATCATATTTTTGGGTGGAGTAAGAATGTCAGGGGAAAAAAAGTTCAACATTTTGAAATAATCATTATCTTGTGAGGGGGGGAACATTTTAATTTCATGTGATGAAGTAGAAAAATTGCAATCATGATATCATCAATGTATGAGATATATTCCAATTTTTTTATAATAGTCACTGCATTATTGAAGTTGGGATATTATTACAACAAAAATTTTGTCCCCAAAACAGTCACACTTTTCCAAAAATCAAACCATGACATGAAAATTAAGTCAGTATATTACAAGTAAAAAATCCTTCTTTTACAAGGCTAATCTCATAATATAAGAATTCAATCAAAATATTGCACGTTTCCATATTGCAAGAAAAATGTGTAATTTTCCAGAAAAGGTTAATAATATAACCACTCAAAAAAAGACATAATATCACAATAAATTCCTAATTTTGGATGAATTAAGTCTAGGTTTCGGATTGTTATGATTATTTTTGCATGCAATTTCACAATTTACTCCTTGGACGTATCACATGTGATTACGGTTTCATGAATCCGAACCGGTTTCACAGTTCACGTTCTATTTATGCATTAGCCGCGCGTGAGCATATGGTCAAAAGTGTAAACGAGACAAAAGCAGACCTTTTCCTGTGAGCAAAATCCAGCACATGAATCCATCCAATCACGGGGCCCGGCAGCCGCCCTAGGGCCACAGCACATTGCATCAGTGGCCTGCTTTTCTGTGACATACAGGTCACAGCATTTGGAGAAAGAACAGAGGCTGCGCACTCGCCCTTGTGCCAATTGTACATGACTAAGAACCGCATTTAACATGTTGTCTCGGGGTCATCACGGCGACAGTTGAAAATGAGGATAATAAGGCCGGCGCGTGTGTTATGAGACTCGTCTGCTTTAATGGGCTGCTTGTTGTGTATGGCGGGCGGGTGGCTCATTTGTTTCTCTTCGCGACAATGTCATGCTGCAAGCCCTCTTGGCAAAATTCTTTAATGGCTTGAATGACGGCCGTGCTGAGTTGAAATTAATTTATAGTGTACAGTCGTGCCTCCAAATTCTAAATGTCAAACCATTCGGAAACAAACCACATTTTTGTGAAAAATAGACCTAAATAAGTACTTTCACAAGATGTCAGTGTATCATTTCGGTCTGAAAGAGTCACTCATCAAGAATGTTTTGGTTTCTTTAGCTTTTTTTTTTTTTTTTTTTATGGCACCACTACAAAAATGCCCCAGTGATGGCAAAGAAGAATAAGTGCAATGGGAACTATATTACCCAAAATGGAAATTATTACACTGAGTGAGTAGTTAGGGCTGGACAATATGCCCTTAAAATAAAATCTCAGTTTTTTTTTTTACTCCTAAAAAAAAATAAAAAAATACGATTTCCAGTTTGAATAAATCTTAATCCAAGTTTTGCTTTTTGTTTTTATCCCTTTTGGAGATTCGCGGCTCACCTGCTTTCTGACTTTGGTCTCATGACTTTCACAATGCAAGCCCGAGAGCACTTTGACGTCAAATTTAGTCAACAGAAGGGAGGGGGGGGGGCGCTGGAGAAAATAACTGTCTACCCCGATATGGACGAAAACCGGTTGCTTAATCTTCTCAATGCTTATTCCATGAGCAAAATATTAATCAAAATACAGCGTTTAGACTAATAGGGGCACACATATTCTTGCTAAGAGTATTTTTGACTCGAGTTCCCCTTTCAGGATATACTTTGGAAAGTGAACTGTGTTTATTTAGTGTTCAGTGTGAAAAGATTTACCTCCAAGGCAAATAACTAAATATAGCGAGAGAGTGGTTCACTTATTTTTCTTTTCTTTTATAGACTACCATGAGGAAACCTCTCCCTCCGCTTTTGTAAATGCGACACTGTCATCTCACGTCATCAAACTGTGAGTAATTTCATTTTATATACTTATATTTTATCGTATTTTTCCTTCTCTTTTGACTCGTATGACATTTTGAAAGAATGGACTGTCATGAAAGAAAGCGCGACTGCCGCCAGCAAAACTCCCTCCGCTCTTCCTTTCATGATCCGCCGTGTGGCTAACACACATGCATACACGTGCAATGAAAAATTAAATGAAGTTGACCTTACATTTAGTGTATGAGTCCCGTGTATTAACCACTAGATCGCTGATGATTATTTTCATGTTCATTATTATCATGTTGCTTTACTATGAATCGGTTAACTTATTTTTACACTTGTATGACATGCTAACTTCACACCTGGAAACTCATAGCTGAGTCGGCTACCGTGCTGCTTTGGTTTTGTATTTTATTGTACAGCGGTTGTCTTACTTTTTGACTGTTGAAATATTGCTCCAAATATTTCCTGTACAGTCGCTTAACGTGACATGATTGCAACGTTTCATTCTATTGTGAATACAGGGGCTTTACCAGCATCCTGGAACAGATGCTCAAGGTTCCTCTGTTAAATCCTTGCAAATAGACCCGTGCTGTAAACAGATGAAGCAAACAAACAAACAAAAGGTGCTGATTAATTCCACCTGTGTGATGGTGGGGCGGTGAAGTGCTACACGAAAGTATTTTCAGCCTATCAGCAAAGATTTGAGCAGTGAAAAGACTTTTTTTCCTCTTGCTTTCATTATTTTATGATGCACAGCAAGCAGCAGATGCACTGATTTGCATAAAATGATGAGCGCGATAGCAGAAAAAAAACCCCTCATCTTAATAAAGAGAGTGTTTCTGTTTGGCCCTCACTTAAAGGTTGCGGTCGTGTTAAAAAAGCTGGGATGTGACTTGCATTATTTGGTGACTACACATATCTTTTTTTTTTTTTTTGTGGGCAAACAAAGTATGCCGAATAGGTCATTAATCATTGCTTAATGAGTTAGTAATCAATTAACAGAGTGCAACAAAGACTACAGTGTTTGCCCCTTAAATCAAAGGTTGGCACCTATTTCAGCAGGCATTAAAACAACCCTAGAATAGCTGGAAAAATATGCTCGATCCGTAGACTGGAAATGCACAGGAGGCGGTCAATTTCAGTCAATGAGATCACAGGATATCACATTCCTCAAATCAGTGTCAACACTGCTGCACAGGCCCCTCCCCTTTGCTGCTGCCCCCTGGGAAGATAGGATTCACAGCGTCCAACCATTAGCTGTAATGTGGGAGAAAAAAATCAATGTGCCCGTGTAAAGCTTGCGAAGGTCATCGGGCCAACGCTCGAACTCAGACGCCGCGCGCCGCTTCGGGCCGGGCTCCGAGTCAAGCTTGATTTGTAATGTCACGGATTAGTTGATCAAAATGGAAAGTAGCCATTAAACAGCCCAAAATAGGTCAGTTTGCAATCACTGGCCTCTTTTCAACACAAAATTGGCGCATCAGAGTTGTTATTCGTTCGCTTTTTACTCAAAGCCCCGTGAAATGGCACATCAATGCAACTTTCACACAGTAACATGGCATCCCGCAGTTGGATATGTAGATCTGGTGTGAGGTATGAAATGCTTCTGACAATTGCTCAACACAACAGACAATGTGGACAGGACCATGATTTTTTTTAAATCGGACCCAAGCTTCTTTCGTATGTGGATATAAATCGGATTTGCATGCAATGTCACTGCTCTATGGATGCTCAGGTCGCAATCATCCGACCCAAACTTTTGTCTGCATTCTACATAAAGTATACGATGGGGCGGGGAGGGGGATGATTTTGGGCACATGCGTGTTACTTCACGGATGCGTTCCATTAACATTCAAAGACACATTGTTCCTCAATAATATTAAAACTTTGAGTGAGATAAATTTACAAAACAAAAATGTCCAAAATTATTTCTTGCACTTGATGTTGGTCTCCTGCTTAGCAGTTTTGTGCCATCCTTGAATGGTCATTTTTGTGCAAGACAGCCGATTGTGCCGGGAAAAAATAACAGTATGTAGTTATTTTGATCCATCCATCGATCTATTTTCTGATCCGCCTTATCCTCACAAGAAGATTGTGCTGCTCCGTCGACTTCACTTAGACATATTTGTGTAGCTGGTCACAGCTCATCAAAGCTGCAGTGTTGTTATTTATTCTTTGCAAAGGATAAAAACATGTATTTTGTATGCCTGTGAATACTGTTAACTATCTGTCTATATATGTTGCTCCACCATTTGTGTACTAATATCAGTCACTTCAAAGGATTATAACATTGCATCACTGATTATATTCATGAACTCATTAATGACGTTGTGCATTGTTTGTTAGTATAAAGTTAAGCGGACTAAGGCAAAGCTATGTGCTTACCTTACATATACAATTCTCTTAGTTTACGTTAAGTTTGACATCAACTGGAACTGGTAAAAATCAACAAAGTATTCACAACGCCAATTTTCAATCATTGATTGAAAACTTTTGGACAAGCTGGGATTCTTATTGGGGAGTTTGCTAACTTTAAATGGTGGAAAAGAGCAGAATCGACCATCTGACGGGTTCTACTTTGATTTGGCATATCGGTTCTTACAAGTAAGACAGTAATTTGACCCCCAAATATGAATCATCCAACGTACCTCCGCGTCTCCAGGTTGTTGTCCAGTATGCCATTTTGGTCATTTGCATCTCCATTAACATCCATGTCTTCTCGCTATATGAACAACTGCAGCTATTGCACAAGAAGGCAACCACTCTCTGTGTGTGTGCTTGATGTGCAAAGGGAGGGGTAGGAGGTAGAGGCCTCCTTGAAACATTGATAGCCTGGAGTAAATTCTATCAGCGGCAAGGGGATATGGAGAAAAATGAGAAATCAATACTTTGCGGCCACTGAGCTCACTTGAAACGCAAGATGGCGTGGCGTGGTGCTGCACTGACGCATGCACTGCTGCTTCAAAAGTGGTTTCATCAAATGTTTGTCTGGCAACGAGATTGCATTTTCCTCCCTCCATTACTCAACCCCATTATTGGGTATGTGATGTGATAGGAAATATAAGAGATGGCGGGGGGAGAAGAAATTATGTGAAATAGCTCCACTCGAGTGAATATGGCCGTGCAACGTGTTCAACTAGCTGCTGGAGGACGAACACTCTTCTTTCTGAATTCCCAACAGTACCATCTGCTGGAAATGCGGTGTCGGTGTCAGTGATGAGTTGTGCAGGTATTCTTCAAAAGGTCAAAAATGGATGCCAACAGAGACGAATGCAACGTTCCACAAAGCCATTTGCTTACATTCTCTCTGTGGTACTTTGTGTTCATTTTGCAACGCTTGTTTGTGATGGTTCACTGCACTTTGATGCCATGCTTGGCTGCTTGCCCTAAGTCTGTGCTTAATTTAGCGCCTTAATTTAGCGCATACACAAGTGGCCTATAGATAACACCGCATGTGATCTGCAACTCAAAAGGCAATTTTTTTTTTACCCTGCCAAAGAAATTTAATCCATCCAACCATTATCCGAGCCGCTTTATCCTCACAAGGGTCGCAGGCGTGAGTGAGTGGATACATACAAATTGATGAATAGATTAATCATTTATGACCGTGAGAGAAAATATCAAATATAAATAAATTATCAGCACAACATATGTTTGAAAAAATGAGACATTTTTAAGAAGTGAAATATAAACACATTTTAAAAAGAATGCCCATTAAATTTTCAAAACTATATACAAAGTGTGTGAAAAAGGTCCCCGTGCCAAACCCAAACGACAAAGAGTTTTCCCATTTAATGTAGTACAGATGATCAACCAGCACGTCTGCAAAGAGATCTGATCCCATTTGCTTAGTTTTGTGCCAAGACAAATTGTGGCTGCTTCACAATGACACACCTGCTCACAATGCTCTGAGCACCGGACAGTTCCTTGCCTACCGAGAAGAACCTTGCCTGGCCGACTGCGTGGAAGGAACTTTCCAATTCACTCAACCTGGCACCTTGTTTTTCGTTTTTTCCACACCTCTTTCCCAATCTCATTTCAACATTAAGATGACAGGAGAATCCTTGCAGGAGTACACGTATTTTGGATTGTGGTTTGGATATTTTGGGATGCTGGTCCTGGAACATTTCTGACACACTCTTTTATAAATATTTTTTGGGGGGCCGACCTGTCAGCTGATTGGACTTCACAATTCATGTACTGAAGCGTATTGACTTTCGAGATAGTGTATTAGCACCATCTAGTGGTATTATCCCTTTAACCCATTTTCAAAAGAAACTGCTGTGATGACTCAAAAAAAAAAAAAAGAGCGAGAATTCAACAGCGTGTGACAGACACACAACCACCCAGACAAAACGACCTTAATATGACAAGCTATAAAAACATAGTCATGTTGTTTTCATTTTATTTCCACTGCACAATGTTTGGCATTAGATGTTGCCAGTTAAAAAAGGGAGACACAGCCTCCCGGATACATAAAAATACGCTCATTAGGAAGAATCCAAAAGCAGGCTGCCAAACATTATCCTTCATGATACTGGAGTCCAACTGTTATGACAAGCGGAAAACCTCATTATATTATTGTGGTTATTATTTTTCTTATTATTTATGCCCTTTCTTTGCATTCCTAATAGCAGCAGTCAAAGCTGCACTTATCCCTCTTGATAAGTGACACAGTGGGAAGTGCAGTGAGAATCTGCTGCGAGTCCTCAACATGGCCACCGCCAAATAAGTGGATCAAACACAAAGCCGACCTCTTATCACCACTTCCTCTGTCTGTTTGGTGGACCCGCGTATATCTGATGGACCCTTATCGCGGCCATACAGCGTCGGTTCACATGTCACGTTATCACACAGGTCCTTTCCCCGAGGCTCCCACAGGAAGACTGTGTTCCCTGGGCACCGCATGCCAGGGATCTGGAGCGCCCTGCAAACCACACGGAGTGTGGGGGAGAGAGAGAGAAAAAAAAAATTCAGTGCAGCCCAAAGAGGAGTGGGAATGTATACCAGTGCAAGTCCGTCTAACATTCCTGTCATGCTGAGTGGCTAATAACACTCAAGGCAAGTCGAGGCCTAATCGGGAGAAAGTCAAACTGCGAAATCCACATACTGCTGATGAAGTACAACACTTACAGTACCGCTGGGTTCATTTCATGAAAAACAATATTTCCAAGTCAAATCAACACAAATATTGCAATCTGAACCGGAACTGTTATTCTCTTGGCTCACAGCGTTTGTATACAAATAAGTATGGAATAATGGTTTTAGTATATTCAATCACCTGAGTGAAACCTTAGTTTCTGAAACAATTTTCCTATAGAAAAAGAAAAAAGCTAGAGCTGAGTGAACACTGATACCAGGAATTAATAATTCGGTATTAGGTCCCTGCAATTGGCTGGCAACTAGTTGAGGGACTGCCCCGTGTACTACCCGAAGACAGCTGGGATAGGCTCCAGCACGCCCGCAACCCTTGTGAGGCTAAGCGGTTCAGAAAATGGATGGCTGGATGGTATGAGGCCCTAGGTATCGGGTGCTCTTGGCGGCTGCCGATACCAGTCACCGATACTTAAGGCAAAAAAAGTCTGACATCAAGTAAGTCCTCCTTAGCAGTAGTTGTCTTATATTGCGATAGTGTGACACATCAGCGAATCATCGGAGTCAGAAAGAAAGGTGTTTGTTCATGATGGGTGAGTACTCAAAGAGTGAATACTCGTACTGCTATAAGTCTGAACAAAAGTGGTAGCGAACATCCCCAGGAAAAAAATGGCAACAGCAATACCTTGGTCTCGTGGTTAGTCTTATTTGTACATATTTAAAACGGTAAACCTACACTGAATGTAAACTTGTCTCAAGTTTTAAAAGAAGTTGACTCATATTAAGACAACAAATCTCTCTCCCTTTATGTTGTGATGTCCGTCACACGCTTCTTTCATGTAATGTGTATAGACGAAGCCCACCACACACACACTCACTCTTCAGAAAGCAACTACTGTAAAATGGACCATCACAAAAAAATGACCATCCAGCAGCAAAAATGAATGAGCACCGCACACGGACCGGTGCGGAAAAATTGCGACCATGTATTATGTTTTAAGGCTGCACATATCATGTGATGTACTCCATTTTTTTCCTTTTTTTGAACCACAAGAATATGGCACATTTATCAATGAAGAAAGTGATTGTCACGAAATATTCCAAAAAAAGGTAGAATATATTTGAAAGGCTGTTAGCAAAGATTGACTATACAAAGGTGTGTTTAACTGACAGAGACTCTCCACACTTTGCTTTCTAGTCACAGGTACATGTGAAATTATGATTTCATTTGTTGTTCATTTTAGTGTCTAGTGCCACTAAAAGTTGATCAAGTGAATAATTTACATAAAAGAAAACATGGAATGCCTAAAAGTGTTTGGCAGTCCAATGCTAAAGCTATTGATGTAAGAAACTGTGAAGTGAATTTGATTATTTTCAAGAGCACTCATGTAAAATGTCTCCATTTTTATAGACTGTTTTTGTTGTCATTCATATATTGGTCCAAACAAACCAAACTTTAGTTGCACTAGACATTTAAAATGAACAGGAAACTGAACAGACAAGGGGAGTCTCATATGTTTTTCCATGGCTTTATCGTCATTATTGCAAAACACCACACAAAGAATGTATTGTCACCATTGGGCGGAAATTTGGTCAATTTATATTTTTTTCTCAAATTGATCAAAAGAAAGCGGAGCATCGAACTAACGCTAATATGCTTTTGCTTTCATGCTCAATGGAATGAGAATCTGAATTCTCATGTTTAGTAATTTTTTTTCTTCCCCAAAATGTGTGTGAAACTCCAAATTGTTTGACTTCTGAATCTGTCCAATGTGGTACTCAATGAGAAAAAACACTCGCAAACTTGAATTTACTTTTAAATTCAAAATTTTATCTTTAAAAACTGTTTTTTTTTAAATATTGAGAGTTGTTTTTTTTTGTGCAACCAACATTTCATTTGTATCATTATTGAAGTGATGCGTTTTCTCCTGTATTTAAGCGCAGTGTTAATGTCCCACTTGCATGGATAATGTTACAGTGGCTCACAATCCTTTTTTTAGGTGGTACTTAGTGTCAAAACTGGGCTGTACTACTGTATATGGACAAGTGGTCAATACACATACAGCAAGGGAGCATTCGGAATACTTGTGTAGTTGGTGCCAGCTATTGCAATTTGTCATTGCACTTTGTCAGAGGAAATAATTGGGATGAAATGACGGATGAGCTTTGTTTATCTGCAAATCTTTAGGGGGGGGAGGAAAAAAGTTCCGCCTCAGGTCCTGAGTCAGACTCTGTGGGGGTGTGTGTGTGAGTGCATGTGCAGAGGAGGGGGACTCTTTCGTAATCCCATGCAGGCTGATGAGTGGTAGATCGTCTCTTCGGGCTCCGTTTGGACTTGTGGCTGAGATGAAGCCCACGTCTTGTGTGCTGTTGCTGGCTTGGTGATTGTTTAAGACCAACATGTCTGCTCAGGGACTCCTGAGCAGCGTTTTCTCCTGCTCCATCAGCCCCAGGACCATCTCCAAACGTGGACTGAGGCAGACCAGGAGCCTGGACCCGGCACTGATGAGGCACTATGGAGCGGAGAGCACATCCTACCAGGTCAGACACCTCACTCAAGCTATAACTTGAACTTTTTTGTTAAACTAAAGGAACTACTGTATATGTTTCTATTCATACTGCATGAATAGAAAACATGTTGAAAAAGAATGACTGGTTTGGAATTCCACAAGTGATGGGGGAAGTCCCTCAGGGAGCACAAACGGGGCTTCTTATAATCTTCAGAGGGGATGAATAGAATACAATTAGGGCTTTGTTGGATAATTAAATGTATTAGTTAAATTGATATGGCAGCATGTTGTTCATTTGTATTTACACTAGGCAACTTGACATGAATAATATTACAGTATATCAGTTAATTCATGGCTAGAGAGAATAGGTAATAGCATTGTAAGCACCCCCAATATATATATATATATATATATATATATATATATATATATATATATATATATATATATATATATATATATATATATGGATTTATATATATGGATTTATATATATATATATGTGGATTTATGTTGAGAATGAAATGGAATATCAATGAACTATGTCTTCAAAAGTTAGCGTGACCAGCAGGATTGTATGTATCCAAACTGCACATGGATCGGCGGACAACAGCAAGAATAGTCAAAAACATTGTACTGTATGCAGCAAACAAGTGTCCATGATTCCATAAACACTGTAGTCTTTATTTACACAGTACTGAAATAAACACCATCATTTTGTTAACTCAGCAGTGTAGCGACATCTTTATGAATTAAGGGAGACGAGATAGACAGAAGTGAATATGAACAGCAGTAAGAATAGTCAGCAGCATTATATGTGGCAAAAGAAACTACAACAAATCAATAAATGTGGTGGGAATTAAAAACAAACAATAAACAGCACTTTGCACACACAGATGCACTATAAAAAACACAGCTTGTATTTTGGGGGGATAAAACTGTAATTTAATTTGGAACAACTTTAAAATACACATGATTGATCTTTATGGGAACAATATTGGTTAGCATAACAAAGCAAGCGAATTGTTTCCTCCACAGTGATTTGCTGAGCTGTTTTTACTTATATTTTGAAGTTGGGGGAGCAATAAAAGGGACAACAGTTCTGTAAACTCTTATTTATTAAAATACTTAGTTTCAGTGTCCAACTTAAAACTTCATTCACCAATGTTTTTTTGGGTTTTTTTGTTTTTACAGAGCATGAACGTCGTAGCATGGTACGTGATGACTTATCACGGATAATGCAACCAGTAATAACTATCAGCAGTGGAGAATTCATATCATATAAAGAGTACCGTGAAAAAAGAGTTTTTCCCAGTCAAGACATTGCAACATGACTGCATTTTCACAATAGAGCAGACCTGGTTTACGTCAGGAGAGACGGATTCAAACCATGTGTTGAGGGTGTTTGTCGAAAAGGGGTGTGACAGCATGGGAACACGCTGACACATTTTGCAACTATTTAGCTGGATGTAACTCAGAACGGCCTTCTCATGTTAAAATCATTTCTGACAACAACAAAAAAAGTTAACCCTTTGATTGCTGATTTCTTTGTTTACACACGCATAAAAAGGAAGGACTGTACTTTAATTGGCAGTTGCATAAACAACTTCTGTTCAACATTTTATATTATACAGTATTACAGTGTCAAAATAATACACTACATTTGTTCTTGCTCTGTAGTTTTTTTTTAAACCGCAACAAAAATGGGTGGAAAAAAAACTAAACAACAAACTTTGATTTATAATCCGGCGCAATGGACACAAGCGCCTCTTTTCATTAGAGCTAAATCTGCTGTGGCAGTAACGCGCATATAATTTAAGACTGTTTGTTCGGCACAGCCAGTCCTCATGGTAACACTGTTTATTTTGTGCAATGGAACCTTGACATTATAAATAGGCTTGTAATGAAAACCAGATATCTGGACCATCTTATAATCGTCAGCAAGAGGGACAGAGTCGGCGCGCTTACGTAATCCTAATGAAATGGATGAATACTACAGAAAACGTCTTATAGATGTGCTCAATGACAGTTTGGTTTTCACCCATTTTCCATATTGCTTATACTCACTAGGTTCAAGTTGGAACCTTTCCCAGATGACTTTGGCCAAGACACCTGGACTGGTTGCAAGCCAAGCAGGGCACACACAAAAATAAAAAAAAAAAACATTCACATTCGCGGACAAATTAGTCTCTTTAATTGACCGAACATGTACATTCTTGGAAGGTGAGGTGAAGTATCTGGAGAAAACTCAGGGAAGAACAGAGGGAACATGCTACACAGGAAACCCGCGAACTTCAGAAACGTGAGGCCGACATTGTAAAGAATATAAAATGCATTTCAAAGTAATGTTTTAACATTCTTATCAAGCATATAAAAGATGTGTATACTGGTTTTTATTAATGTGCCCCACGAGTAGTTGGTGATCAGTCTTGGATGTGAAAGTTAGCTGGGAAAGTCTCTAGCTCACCTATGACCTTAGTGAGTACAAATGCAATGCAAAATGAAGTTACCTTACTTAAAAGACTGCCAGTACTGTTCTGGGAGATGATGATTCCGATAACTGACTCTGGAACTGAATCATTTAATTTCCATGGGAAGATTGTTTGAACAGCTTGGACGTCTTTTTTGAACTCCAAAAGAATAACATAGTTTGAATTTAGGCCACACCACGTGATATGTCATGCCACTGTCATGTTCCTGTGTGACTAAAAGGAGGATTTCATAGGCAAAGTGTCAGAGAAATGCATTGCACGCATGCAATAGATGGTCTTGTGCTTATTAGCTGGAGGGTTCAGTCGCCTGAGCTAACGTTAGAACAAAAGAAGAGTCATCTGGTTTATATGAGAACAGCCCTAGCTTCCCATAGTGGGCCAGCACGTCTTGATCCGTGGCTTCGCTTGCCTGCAGGACCATATTTCTTCCCACAGTCGACTGCCCTTTTTTTGCATGGCGCGGAATTAAGCCTCCAATTTACCAATGCATCGCTATGGCAACTACTCCCAGGCAGTGGGTGAATGGATACATGCAAGTACAGAGGTCATAATACAGGTCATTCAAATCTTGCCTTTGTTCCCAAGAGCTTATTATCTGCAGCGTGTCAAGTCACAGGCCGTTAAAATGACAGTGGGGAACTGTATCCAGATCACAGTGTCTGCTTTGAAAGTGAGGGCATAACAGGGTTAACCTGACAGTGGGTACGTGTATTACCCGTCATGGATTTATTAGGATTTCACTGTACTCTTACAGTTTGCTCTCTGAGTAAGATCAAACGATTCACCTTCCCAGAGGTATTATGTATGTATTAGACCCACAATGACCAATACTCCATAAAACCTGGCTACATATGCTAAAGTGCTTACCCCAATGACATATATTTTTTTCAAACTTCAAGCAACAAAAACGTATTGTTAAATGTCTACATTATTAGATTTTGATGATCTCTCTCTCTCTCTCTCTCTCTCTCTCTCTCTCTCTCTCTCTCTCTCTCTCTCTCTCTCTCTCTCTCTCTCTCTCTCGGGTCTAACTCACGCTTGCTTCTTCTCCATAGTAACCAGAGCGGAGGCTCATGGGAATTGATGCGTTTCTAGCCCCGCCAATCCGCGGAAGAAGTAACTGTTCACTGTGAAAAAAATAATCAGAACGATGAAAACGCGTTAATTAAGATTTGACAGTAAATTAAACATGACTTTTATAAGAAAGTCGCTAAATTTATCACGCTTAAGTCTCGTTTGAAATTATTATTATCACTCTTTTGTTTGAAGTCCTCCTGCGATGGAGCTCTGAAATCGGTCAGTGAACGTACCGCACTTCCCCTGTCAAGAGTTTGGACCATTACTGAGAACAGGATGACTCCGCTACGCATTGTGGTGGGAAGTTTAGTTTTAAGTCATGAGGCGTCAAAATGATTCATTAAAACGTTGCAGGCGTGAGTCGTCGAAATGGGGGAACGTCGTTTGAAACGAAGCGCTACTTATCATGTAAGTCGCGAATGTTTGTCTCAGTTATTTGCCCTTCTACAGTTTCTGTCCTGTTGGTACGGTGGAGTCAATGTAGCGTGCATCCAGGTACAGGTCAAAGTTACAAAGTAATTTAGTATTATTACTTATCTTTCTTCTTTTTTTTCTAGAATGTCATGAAAGAGTTGTGTATTTAAGCTCCCAAGTGAATTCTGCATTTTTTTAACTGAAAAAAAAAAGAAAACTATTTTCGTGAAAGAGTAAAAACCGCCCTGAATGAGATTTATATGCAGGGAAAAGGAAATCAAAGTCAAGCTCCATTGAATGGCTTCCTGAGCACTGGGGACCATTCACCACCCCTCTGAATGCAATTGAAGTGTGTTTCTTCAGTATTATCGCATGCTTCGATCTGTCCATATTGTACAAACTGCCTCCAAGCTTTCCTGTCATTGTGTTCCAAGAAAAGCTTTGCATCCCAACAAAGCCTTTTAATTGGGGTTAAGTGTTCTCTTTTAGGCAAGGAAAGGTGCAGCAGCTAGTGGTCAGTGGAATACAATTACCTGCACTGTAGTATGTTGGCTACATAGATATATGTGTTTCAACGGATCATTGATGGAAGTTGGAAAGAATCAATCTCCAATGAGTTCATTATTTTAGTTTACACAGCAAATGTCCAAAGAGAAAAATCCAACTAGCCTCAACGTCCCTGTCAAGTGAACATAAAATATAATTTCTAAACTTCACAAACCACAGAGAGGCGTGTTGTTAGAAACCCTGCCATATTTGAATGATTTAAAATATCCCCATGTATATTAAATGAGACTTCATGTCAAGAAAAATCAAACTCTATTCTCGTGTTTGCTGCCGCACTCAACTTTCAATTGCCAATCTAATACTACCACAATGAAAAATGGAGACCGCCGCCTTGAGTATTTTTCTTATGCGTACATATAATGACATGGTTGTGCTGTGAAAATATATCTGCCCAAAGCTTCGGGTGTCTGGAATATATCCCGCTGGGCCGTCACGCGACAATGAGGCACTCTAAATTGGCCGCAGCAGCCTAAAGCCCTTGTCCACATGCCAGATGTAAATGTTTTTAATTACCACCCTTCGCTGTTTTTGCCTTTCTCGCATGACATGCGCATTGATGTACTTAGCCAATTATCTGCACATTGCATTTGTACCTGCTCAAAAACTCTCAAGTTTGTACACAGCGGGGTGGGGTAACTTAGTGTTTAGTTCATTGTCTTTGCACATGTTTTCAGTAATAATCTTTATAATCTCCTTTGTCATATGACAAACATCAGATGTATTCATTCTTGTTTACTTGGATGCTCAAAAATGACACGGTCGAGTCATCTGACATCTTCCTCTGTACTCTGATGATATATTTCAGTTCTGCCTCATTGGTGGTGTGAATAATAGTGTGAATGGTAGTTTGTCTTCATGCACTCTGAACAAGATAAGCAGCATAGCAAATCAATGGATGTATGCATGTTTATTTGTAGCTTCACCATCTGCTGCCTTGTTCTTGTCAGTGCATATGCTGCAGATTGCAGAAAGTCACTGAGCCAAACACGTTCTCCTGTTAAACCTTTCCTTTTTAATTAACATTTCTACCCTAGTAAAGTTCTGCACTCTACTGAGAGCTTTTGTAATTGTTTTGCCTGTTTTGCTTAATGGCAGAAAAAGAGGCACACATAGGGCATGGTGTGTGGAAGTCAAGTTCAACATGAAGAAGTAGGAGTTCATTGAGAAGTCAGATTTGTAAACTAACACTTCAGACATGATTGACCTTGAATGAAAAAAAGGTAGAAGTGCTCCTGACAACACCTGCGGGAAACTTTCTTGCTCTTGCATCACAGGTGCTTCCATGCGTGGAGTGTGATGTCAAATTGAGTCACAGAAAGGACTTGCGCAACACTTTCCAACCCAAACATTAAACGCACTTGCTCAATCGAATGAGATGCAATGCAAGATTTCAACTGATACCGTTGGAGATGTGTTTTGGTTTTTGTCAAGGTTTCTTGCTGGTGTAAAGTTTTTTTAATTCATTAAATATATATTTTTTAATAATAGGACAATTAATCGGTTGTTGAAATTTTACTCTGCCAACATCGGAATCCGACTCTAGTCTACCTGTACAATATCTACAGTAATGGCTCTGCATTTAATGCTTGACAGTGTGTTCAAGAAATGTATTTTCATAAGTTTAAAAGTGTGCAGGTCAGGGGAGCACTTTGGGGGGGGGGTGAGTTGTATTTGGTTTAAATCTGTAAAAATGCGTGTCTGTGTTGTGGATTTTCACTTACTGGATAAACAGCCGTTGACTGACTGTATGTGTATTATTGTGGTCATCGCAGAAGCTTTGCTTTGGCAACAGTCTCATAATAATATTGCCAGCGGGTTGTGTTGTCGTCGATCCCTGCGACTGTAGCTTGAACCTAATTCTCATTTAATGGAAGCGAGCCACTTTAATGTAAGCCTTATCCTGATAATGAGCGACTAAGCCTCTTTGGAACACAGCTCATATGATTATCTTGACTTGCGCTGGATGGATCAAGGCCGCCGTAATCTGCAGCACGGTGATGCTCGACAAGTTTGAGGATTGTGCTTCAGATTATTGAAGCCGTCGTTGGCGTCGAATCACCACCTTTTACTTAATTTATTTTTTATTTTTTTATTTTTTTTACCTGAGGCGCTTTTGTATTCAAACGTTGACGTTTACACTCACAACTGTGAACGTGTGTTTTAAGAGGTAGGCGTCTGTGTCTGTGAACACACCTCCGTTTGAGTAAGATGTCTTCAGCTGGGGCGTGACGCAGGAAAATGATTGACGCAGGAAAATGATTCACGTCGTCGGATTCGCAGACTATCACGTCCTTTTCAAGCTCTTCATAGTGTGTGATGGATAATTATCACTTCGTAGGATCAAGAATTGTTGAAGGTTAGGCAAGTGGTAAAAAAAAAAATAAAATCAACAAGAGATGTTTAATGAGTTGGCCTTCAGAAACCACAATACTTCCATCCATTTTCTAATCTGCTCATCCCGAAAATGTTGAATTGTAGACTTCCAGCTTTATGATGCAATTTCCCCGCAACAGTTTTCTAATCACGGGTCTCTGACTTTTTTCAAAATACACAAAGGATTAAGATTGCAGCACGCTTAACATCTACAAGTCACACTACGGTTCAAATCACTCAGTTTTGGCGTCAGGTTCTGCCTGTCTCATGCAATTGCTTGCACAGCTTTCGTCACCATGACGACTTGTGGCGTACCTCGGGAATGCGACAAAGGGAGCACCAACTCGGTGTTGCCAAGTTGGCGGGTTTGTCGCTCTGTTATTATCAAACTATTTTTCACGGCAGAACTGCTCGATCACAGATGCATTTTCTTTCGAGGAAGATACAATTTTCTTGGTTGTTAACTCATTCAGTACCAGCCCATTCTGGACCAAGTCTGAAAAGACGTTTAAAAACGTCTTTGGGAGTGAATGAGTTAAATGTCTTTCTTTATGGGTGGGCCGGCTCACCCAAGACCCTACTATTTTGGTCCAAGCAGTAAAAAGTAAATTTTCATGTTTCCTTGAGTTCACGCCAAATTTTGGTACATTTGACCCTTACCAAGATTCCCTGTGTACAAGTGCTGTACCTCCGTTTCCGTGAGCTCCGAAAAGTTAGTTCAAAGATAGTCAGTCTTAATAGTAATTGCACTCAAGTACTTCCTGAAGTCCAGAGTACACGAATGTGAAATTCTGGGTTTCCTCCCTGGAGATGCTTTGCTTTTTAGGCCTTGACTGCAGCCACTTTTCACTTGCTGCTTTGTTTGCAGTGCATACCGCCGTTTTCACTATTGAGTGAGACCACGCCATTGAGAAAAAAAAAATCTATTTCTTGTGTTCCTTTCAAAGTATTAATTTTGTCATTATTCACTTGCATAACTTGTTAAGATCATCCCACTGGTTTGTAATTGTTAGGTGTCCCAGTACTTTGGCCATTTTCAACCATCATATTGCTCCAGTGGAATTCATTAGCATCATTAGTAAAGGCTCGGCCCCCTGCGACACATCGCCTCTTGGCGAACAAAGTGCTGTCACGCCACTTGTACTATGCCTCGATCCAGTTAAACTCAAATTATCCCCGTACAAATTGTATAATTGGGTCTTGGGGAAATTCATTTCAGTTCCTTTTAATGTCTTCTAATTTCTGTTGCGTGTGTCCTCAGGGAAGCTTCACATGGAACAGTGTGTCGGGACGCTCCGTGGGTCTGAAGCCCGTCCCGCTGCAAAGCCTCTCCGAGCTGGAGAGGGTTCGTCTGCAGGACGTTGCCTTCAGGCGACTCCTTCGCGATCGCAAACTGGGCTGCCACGTCACCATTCCCAAATGTACACACACATCTAACTCATTCCTGTGTGTTACTGTTAGAAGAGTTCCGCTCTAATACTACGTGTTTTGTTTTGCCCTTTAAAGCAACAGGCACAGAAAAAGGCAGATTAAAAGTGTTGTTTTTGTGTTTGTCACCTTTTTTTTAGATGGCCACAAATACAAAAAGTCGCTCAGGCGTAAATTGGATTCACTTTCCAAGGAGAAGAGTAAAGACAGAGGTAATATGTGTGAAATACTATTTTGGGTACACGCTTAATGGGAGTACTTTTGTACCCTTGAGTACACTTGATTCTTCCATGTTTATGACTCGGTGCTAATTGGCTAAAGGCTTATGGCGCGGTGTTGTGCAACATTTCGCCACTGCTCTGCAGTCAGATTATTCACTTCCCTTACTGTGTGCTTCTTTTTCAGGCTTTTTGTGTAGCACTTTGTCACATAACTGTTGTTAGCACGGAGGTTAAGACGCCCGGTTGGGCCCTGATAGATACTTTTCTCCAGGCTTATGCCACTTCCAGTTAACAGCGGTGTTTGACACAAAAGTCTGAAAAAGAAGCAAGTGAGCTGCCGCGACCCCTTTTTCTTCAAAAATATGTCATAAATATGTATGTATCCAAATACAACCCTAAGACGGAATCATTACAAGCAGCTTGCTTTATTTATGTCTTTTGGATATTTTGTTTCGGAGCACACCTGATATGTGACGGGGATGAGTTTCTCTGAATGTAATTCCACTTTTTGGAATTCAAATACAGTTCAACATCCTGTGTGGTGGAGTCAATTCAAATTCACATTGATCCACTGAATTGCTTTGAATTTTGAAATTCAGAGTTTTGCACAGCCCCGATCCCGTTTGCTTGCCCCCTTTTTTTTAATAGGCACTCCAACTTCCTTCCGCATGACAAAAACAACAACAAAAAACATTAAATTCATTGAAGAGTGAATTTTCCATAGGTCTGAGAGTGTTTGTATCCATCCAGGGTTTAACTTGCCCAAACACAACTGGAATAGGCTCCAGTTTACCCATGATCCTCGGACCAGCGCCATAGGAAATGTTTAAGTAGATAAGATAAGAAAACCTTTATAAGTCTCACAATGGAGAAATTCCCAATTCACAGCAGCAAAGTTATGAAAGGAAGAAGTAGAAGAACAAATATAGATATAATATATATATATAAATATAGATATACTTCTACTTTTCCATTGTATGACCATGTCTCTCAGTGTTTTAAATTTGCTGAGTCAAAGTGCAGTTACATCCCATCTACAGTAGTTCTAGTTGGGGTTTTTTTTCAACGATTACATCATGATGTTAAAGCGTGTTCTCCACTGAGGAATGTAATTTACTTCAGCCCCTCCTCTGCCCTCCACTTAAGAGCGTACCAGGCTTCAGACACTTGAAAAGAATCTCTATAAATGTACTCAAGTTCACGAAAGATAAACAAAAACAGTCTGATCTGGGAGCCCATTGGTTGCAGCTTTTCTTCTGACAAAGCCACGCCCCCTCCTTCCTTTTTTACCCTTTGTTTACAGAAGCACTAAGTACTCTCCAACTCTGAATAGTGAATGTGTGCCGCCCTCAGTCCACACTTGTTGAATACACTTTTCGATGTAAAATATGCCACTGGATACAATCTGAAGGATAAGCACCACTCATTCAGAATGAATGAAAAAGTTGCGTGAAGCAACATTAAAAAAATTGTGTACATTCCTGGATCAAAGAATGCTTTTTTTGGTTGATTATTCATACAGCAACTCCTCGGCAAAGGTATCGGCATAAACTACCATATCCGTGCGCTCACTGTCTTTCCCCACAGAGGCGACCCCCCAAGCCTTCAGCATCCCGCTAGCGCAGGTCATCTGCAACGACCGCACGCACAAGCAGCGCCACGACGCACCACAGGAACAGCACTGCGACCCCACCGAGTTGGTGCTGTCCTTCCTCCACTTCACCTCCACGTTCAAACGGGCCAACAAAGAGCTGTCGAGCAGCAACTCATCCCTCAGCTCCAATTCGGAAAGTCCAAATAAGTCGCCGTTCTCTCCAGCGCCCGACGTAGCTCCAAGGACGCGCAGGAGGGTACGTTTAAACCTCACAATCAATCCCGTATGTCTTCCAACAGTAGCCTCTGCTCTCGTAGAGTGCATCCACTTGAATATCCTTTTTTTTTTTTTTTTACTTTAAGAAGTAATAAGCGGTGGTTGTAATTACCTTTACTTTCACTGTGCTAAACACTCACTGTGCAATACATTTCTTGAAAATGGTTATCGTATTGTACTGATAATTAAAAAAAAAAAATTATGACATATGATAGTATAATTTAGTTAAACAAATACAACATTTAAATCCTTAAGTGAACATATGAGGAACATGCCATACGTCGGCCACACAGCCACAATGCACAGCAAAGAAGTAAGGATGGCATCCGACTTATAATCATAATAATGCATGTTACATTTTAATACACTTCACTATAATTGCTTGTGTAAAAATAAATAAATGTTTCCTCAGAAGCAGACACCTCCCTTTTCCAGTAAGGACAAAAAAAAAACTTAGGTGCTGATATTTTTAATTGGGAAAATTAAAAATACCCCACATCTTGATTTATTATAAGGAATGCCTGATATTAAGTTAATTTCACCAAAAATGTACAGTGAGATTGTCACCCATTCCATTTTAAAGGGCGGCGTGTCGGTGGACTGCATCACCGACCTGGACGATAACCAGTCGCAGCTCTTGGAGGCCCTCCAATTGTCTCTGCCAGTGGAGGCGACGGGCAAAAACAGGAAGAAGAGGCATGACAAAAAGCTGAGCCTAAACCCCATGTACCCCCAAGTGCCCAAGGTGGTGGAACTCTGCTGCCAGCACCTGGAAAACCACGGTACTCATCACCAAAATGTGAAGCATCGCGGAAGACGACACTAACCCCTCACATATTTGCCCTTTGCTATTCCCAGATTGACTTTATGGCATATTTTCGGCCCGCGGAACTGACCCAGAGCCATTTGCTGGAAATTCATTAAGTTTTGTGCTCTTTGTGAAGCACTCTAACATGGCACCAAAGCCGGTCGAAATAAGAAAGTAGTACAGTCGTTGGAATCAAGAAAGTATGTTGAAGTCATTCATCTCGACTGAGAAGACACACTATTTGTGGCTTTATTGGGAGGAACACGCTTTTGTTACTGATTTTTATTTTTTACTTTTTGTTGGTTTGCTTTTTAAATCCTATTCTTAAGTGAGTTGTTGTAAGATGAGTTTGAAACGATTCAAAACTATTTTGGGACCCACGTTTGTGATACAGTATTTACAATTCAACCTGGGGGCAGGGGGGGGGCCTTGAATTGCTCGTTGCCACATGGCTCAGCCCCCCGGGTACTTCCTTTATTCTTGATTCCCCCCCCCCCATGAATCATGTCTGAGATTGCTCTCATCTCTGCGTAGGTTTACAGACAGTGGGAATTTTCCGTGTGGGGAGTTCCAAGAAGAGGGTGAGGCAGGTGAGAAGTCAATAAATTAACATGTACTACCCACCACTCTAGCACCAGCAAGAGCAGCAGCAATGTGTGTATTGTTTGTTTTCTCCCCCCCTACCCCGCTAGATGCGTGAAGAGCTGGATCAGGGCTGGGAGCTGCATTTGGATGAGCAGCACAGCGTTCACGATGTGGCGGCGTTGCTGAAAGAATTCCTCCGCGACATGCCCGACCCTCTGTTGACGAGAGAGCTCTACACGACATTCGTCAACACAGCGTGTGAGACACACGCGTGCACACGCATACGCATTAAAGGACGACAAAGCAGGCGTCAGTCATTGTCGTCTTTTTTCTGTCCTGACAATGCAGTGTTGGAGCGGGCAGAGCAACAGAAGGCCATCCAGCTCTTGATGTTCTTGCTTCCTCCTTGCAATTGTGATACGCTGCATCGCCTCCTCTGCTTGCTCTCCGCCGTGGCTGCACATGCTGAAGACATGCTAGATGAGGAGGGACATAAGGTAAAGAGGCACTCCTGGTTTCAAATTTGTAGAACTTGTGGAGGAGCAGGTACTACCAAAAAAAAAAAAATTAGCTTGAGACCCAAATTTGAATCCCTGACCTTAGCTCTGAAGCATTATTTGAAATAATTCTAACAACACTATTCCAGGCTCGACACCGTGATTTCAATCCCCATTGGCCAGTTTTTTTTAGGTACACCTGCTCACCCAAATAAACCCCAAAACTGAACTTGACTCTAAAATAAATTAAAATCAATCAAATTACAGAATAAAGTTTTGAGGCGGCCCGGTGGTCCAGTGGTTAGCGCATCAACCTCACAGTGCAGGGGTACTAGGTTCAATCCCAGCTCCGGCCCCCCTGTGTGGAGTTTCCATGTTCTCCCCGGGCCTACGTGGGTTTTCTCCGGGTACTCCGGTTTCCTCCCACATTCCAAAAACATGCGTGGCAGGCTTATTGAACACTCAAAGTTGTCCCTGGGTGTGAGTGTGAGCGCGGATGGTTGTTTGTGGTTCAGGGTGTCCCCCGCCGACTACCTGAAGACAGCTGGGATAGGTTCCAGTAACCCCCGAGACCCTTGTGAGGATAAACGGATCGGAAAATGAATGAATGAAGTTTTGAGTGACGCTGTCGGACTGCTATTGCCATATTGTAAAGTCAACTAGTGTCCATATTAATGATGACTGTCATGAGATTGTTCTCGTTGTTCCAGACAAGGTGTAATCACACAGTTCACTATCCACTTAAAAAAATATACCACCCCCCCAAATCAACACCTCTCTTTGGGGAATATAAAAGCAACATGTTGGAATCGTCTTGACTATGACATGACTCCCACCATGTGTTATGTAGATTCCTGTAGTACAGACGTGGCATCTGTAAAGCTAAAGCCCACTGTAGCGTTTCAAAAGATTGTAGTCGCTGCAGTTAAACTGCGACATGTCACGGTGTGAACTGTTTTGGGAGGCGATTATTTCTCAAAATGACAAAGGATGGCTTCTTTGAATTGATTGTGCCGCCGCATCTTGTGGAGGGTGAGTGCGCATTTCATCATCACTTTCAATCTGCGCTTGTACTTGTTTGTCTAAAAGAAGGTCAATGTCACAGTTACTGATTAGCAGGAAATGAATGGTGGCGGAACAGTGTAGCGTCATTACATTGTCTGTAATTAACCTCTGTGGAAGATGTCGCGGGGATGTGTGCTTGTGAATTAAACATCTCGGTTAATGAATCATTTCGGATGGAGAAAACATTGCCAATTAAGAGAGAAGGTCCGAGTTGCCTTGTCATTGACAATAACCCGTTAGTACGCGCTGTTATTCATGGCTCCTGTGAATGTTGAAAAATGTGGTAATCATCCTGAATAATAGTGCCGAAACTCTGTCGTTCATCTGCTCAGAAACCAGGAAACAAGATGACCTCATTCAATTTAGCCACCATCCTGGGACCCAACCTTCTGCACAAGCAAAAAAACTCTGACAAGGGGTTTGCTGTTCAGAGTTTAGCCCGCGCCGAGGAGAGCAGCGCCATCATCAGCGTGCTCCAAACCATGATCAGTTCGTGTGACTCTCTGTTCCTGGTAAGTCAACGCTCACTGTAAACTGTTTACTATTGAGCCTGCGGAATGTTTTAATGGAGCGCCGGCGCCTAAAGAAATGGAAACAAGTACACTTTGATGGTCACCGCTAAACAAAGGAGAATTTCGGCGAAGACTTAGAGGCTCTCGTGGTGTGAAGTTAAATTCTGGGAGAAAACTGCAAGGTTAACACGGTACTTGTTATTGTATCATAATGTTCACTTATGAATCTAATCATTGCAATCCCTGGCTAAGCTTATGGGCGAAAAAAAACCGGACTGCTTTGCATTTTTCATGGGATGATTTTTAATTCTTTTCATTTATTTTATAAATCTTTTTTTTCAAGAATACATCTATGGAGCAAACATGTTGAACTTTTAAAGGTTTAAAAAAAGTTCACATTCGCTAAGTATATTCTCCTTTGATGAGTAGATTTCAGATTGAAGTCTTGACTCCTTTAACACGTGACTAAATATGAAAATACATTCAAATGAACAATGAAGCATAACATAGCAACAACATGACCGCATTTACCTTCAGGTTCCTGCTGAGCTGCAGAATGAGGTCCTGCTCAGTCTCCTAGAAACAGATCCTGATGTTGTGGACTACTTGCTGCGGCGGAAGGATACATGTTACTCGTGAGTGTCACCCAGGCTCCGATTGTCTCTCATAATGGGCTCAATCACACATAGCATCCATCCATCCTTTTTTTTTTTTTCTCAGCGATTCAAGGCTGGTATCACCGCGTGAGTCCTCCCCGATGGAGCGGTGCTCCTCCAATGAGTCCATGTCCAGCGGCGAAGCGTCCCCCTACGACAACAACTCTCCCGTCCTGTCCGATCGACTCCTGCTGCTGGAGGACGACCAGCCGCTGTCGGAAAGCGGCGACGCGCCCGCTTACGCGTCGAGACACTCGCCGACTACCTTTACGACAGGTAAAGTTGAATTCAGGTGTGCTGCTGTTCTCCAGCTGTGAATTGCAATTAGTTTGGCATGTGCGCGTTTGTAAAAACAGCTCCCATTAGGCTCTGGCAACATTTTTATAACCGAGATTAATGGCATTGTGGCAGTCGCTTTGCGCTTCGTCTGAAATGACTCTGCTCCCAACATGCTGTGAAGTAAACTATAATTATACTCTTGTGTAGAATAATTAGAGGTACGGCAGAAGTATTTATGTTTCACTTAGGCACGGTCATTAGTCTCGCTCTCTCTTTTGTCTATGTGCTAGAAGAGGCCTCGGAGGATCACTTCTGGGACACCTGGCATCCACTTTTCAGCAAGAATGTTATTGACCTTGACATCAATGGTAATACGCTCATGGCCTGCACATTTTCATTGGATCAGTGCACTGTAGCTAACATAACAAATAGACTGGGACCTCTGAATGCGTGTACAATTCAGAAATTCTGTAAAAACGCGCTGCGTGAGCTTCAGAATTTCTCACATCACGTGAGCTCCGTTCAAGCGTACATGTGCATATATTGCCTTTTGTATTTGTTTTGACACATTTTTCCAAAAGATGGACTGAGAACAGATATTATTCAGCGCGCAAGAGCTCAGCATACCTCAGTTCGGAACACGTCAAAGTATTAACCCTGCACGTGTGTTCAGCCTTTTTGTGACAGACGTATGCCAAAATATGGTGTTGAATGACACATTTTTTGTACTCACCGCTAAGGTGTTGATAGTCAGTGATGTCATGAATTTTCCTTCCACATGTCAACTCGCTTTGCACGCTTTCACCTTCACATGTTGTTTTGAATGCCTTTCTATAAGGGGGATAATTTATTGTTCTGTCACTTCCTTTTGGATAACGAGGTTGCACTGCATTCGTAATCATCAAAGGACAAAGAAGATGCAACCTTCAAATGTCCAACGTCTGTTTTCTCTCAGGCTCCCTAAGAGACATGTCTGAATGGAAGTCATTTGGATCGTCAGAAGGGCTGAGCAGTCGCCAAGGTAACAGCAAGCTGCCCGTCAGCCCGACCCAACCCTCATTGGATGCTTCACAAGGCAGGCCACACCTCCGGGTGGCTCGCAGCAGCAGCGGCGACCGCCCTCGCGACCAGACGGGACCCAGGCAACCATTACCTTCATTACATCGGGTACCCGCCAGCCAATCCAGAGCCCTCAGCTCAGACAACCTGGCAGACGGGACGAGACGCCCTGTCCATCCAATCCTTACAGATCAAGGAGATTGTTTGTTACGACCTCTTGTTGAGATGCGTGTTTCTCATTCCACGCCCTCCATCAGTCTGGCACGCCAACCCCAGACTCAGAGCAGACCCAATAGAACTGCACCAGAACGAGCCTCTGGGAAAGCAAACGGCCATATTTGGCAGATCCTGTCGACAAACAATGGAGATGCACTGCCTGAAACGCTGGTGTGACAAATTCATGAAGACTTGTTGGCCCATCATAATCAGCCGCTGAGATGCTGCCACGATCAAACTCTCACTGGCAGTTTAAATGCGTTTCGCTTATTGTACTATATACTATGTATATATGCGATGCAAATTTGTATGTTCGTGCATTTACTGTCAATTTATACACGACAGTCGTTTTCTTTTCTAAATAATCTGTTCAATAAAACGAATGTCAGCCTTTCAAGCGTGTAAAAATGTAGTTTGTATTTTATAAGTTAATGTTCAGCCATGTCAGTTCAACTTCTTCATATAAACAAATTTAATATCCGTTGCCATAGATATATTCCTAATTTGGCAAGAGAAATAAATAGAAAAGCCAACTGTTAGGTAAAATAATGCAATGAAATATTGTCAAGGGCCTACTAAAAGACCAACTTTTTAGTGTTAATAATTCAACTACAATGTATATTAAACTCATACATTGAATGTAAATGTGCTAACATTAACGTGCTTAACCACACTTCTATTCTTTTTTTTTTCCTTTTTAAAAAAAAAACTTTTATCTTCATGCATTAAACACCATATCCTCGATCCACCACATTCCCCAAGCTTAAATTTACTGCATTTGTTTATATAGTTATTCTGGTAATTAGCTACATCTAGTCTCCCCCCGTGAGTAGCTGTGGCAGGCAGGTAAAGTCTTTGTTTGAATATGCTTCGATTTACATCAACGTAGTGTTATGGTGTAAATGACATAATACAGTAATTGCAAAGAAGAGGATTCATTTGAGCAGATACGGTCATACGTGTTTGTTGATTGTATTATGAAGCCAATAAGAATGGAAATGATACGTTACATTAAATTCGGTGTTTTTTGTTTAAGCACCACAGTCACACGGGCTGAGACAGTTCCTCACTTGACCACAGGGAGGCAGCATTAGACCAGAGGTAAAAACACCATGCAATTGTTGCTTCAAAGCATTTCAAATATACTATCCGTTGTTTTTTGCTGAAGGCCAATAAATATTTTTGCAGCCTGGTAATATTTGACATTTCAGAAAAAAAATCTTCACAGTAAGTGAAAAGGTGACACACTGAATATAATGTTATGAGTGCAAGTTATGGAGAAAAGTGTTTGTGTGAGCTTTTTATTGATCTATATTAGTCTATTTTTTCCTGCAAAAGAGACATGGAAGGATGTTTGTTTGGGTTATTACTGTGGCTCAGGGCTCTTTCCGCGCTCCTGCGGCTTGCTTTGATGTTGTTCGCTGATCTAATAGGTTGAGGTGCCTCTGCCATCTTAAGTGAGCGGCCTCCTCCCAAGACGTGATGTTTCATTTTGAAAATCTTATCTGGCCACAGCGCCTTGGTGGACATCAAGGAGATGATCCTTTTGCCCCGAAAGCTGCCACTGTTCCCAGCAGGCGTACCATCCACTGACTGGCCGGCTGGCATCAGGAGCAGCTGGATGTGAGCAGAAGTCCAAGGTCACCTCCCCACCTAAAAGAGAATGGAGAATGGAGAGGGGGTGGAGGGGTGGGGTGTGGGGGCTCAATGTCCAATAAGGAAGAGAGTCACCCTGCAATGTTGTCTCAAGGTCAAGCGTGACAGAAATATCTTTGCACAGTTCTAAGCAAGCCATGGTATGTATATGAAGTTGTTGACCCTTTGCATTTCTTGAGCATCACTGTTGTTTATCTCATCATTTTAAGTGCAAATTCATCCTCAGGTTGTCATTGTGGCATGAATTTATTTAGGTGCTGGCCATTTTCACTTATGATGTGCTATACATTTTCCAAATCTCAACCAAATGTGTACTCTGAATAAATGGAATAATTAATTAGTTGCTTTAAGGAATAGCGCTCGGAAGTTATAGGGAGAAAAAGATTATTTGGAAAAAAATAAGGATTATTTTTTAATTGATATTGAGATCATGATTAACAAAAATTATCATTTGTTGAGTTCCAAACGTATTTATTCAATTACCAAACTCAAATACTTATCCTTACGCCCATTCTTCACTACACGCTAAACGAGTAACAAGCTATACTTTTTGTCAAGTACAGAATGACCTTGCAAATATCATGTGAAATTCAAGCCTCTTGCATTTTCATTCTTGCCGCTTGTCATCATTTCTCTTCTTGTAATTCTTCTATTCTTACTTTTACAAGTCTTGGGACTTACTTGGCTAACTTGAGACCTCGGGTATCATATTTTCGACCATATGTGGAAGTGTGAGATGGTATGACCCCCCCAAACAAACAAACAAACAAACAAACAAACAAAACAAAAACATTTAATCCTTGAAACCAAAATTTAAATATTACTTGAAAGAAAAACCAGAAAGTAAAATGACAACAAACTAAAGCAATAGCTATAAAAATAAACAAATACATATAAATATGTTTCTTGCTATGCGCACGTTGGCCTCTTAGGGGCAGTGTGGTTCCATGCATGCACAGAGTACACACTTATGATGAGCTCCTAATAGACGAAGAAAATTACGTTTGAGCTCTTTAACTCAATTTTCACCACCTGGGGAATTTTCCATGTTAAAATCGCTTCTCAGGCTCAGAACTTACGCTGGTTTTCCGCAGGTACTCCAGTGCACTTGCCAGATACTTAAAACCTGCATGTTTGGACATTCAGGATTCTAAAATTGTCCATAGGTGTAAATTAGAATGTGAATGCTTGTTGTCTTTATGTGCCCTGCGTTCACTGGGCTCTCGTCTCGAGTGCACCACACCTCTCGCTCAACAGCTGAGAGAGGCTCCAGCCCATGCACAACCATGAATATGGATGCCTGGCTTGTCGAGACTGTTATTCATGCTGCCCACCACCATTCACAATATAAGTAAGTACAAAAACAAAAATATAATGGACTGGCAAAAATATCCCTGGCCACATGTACTTCTCATATAATTTATGTGATTATTCCTCTCGTTAGTCATTCGTTGTAACCGCTATGTTGCACAATTCAAATAAAAACACTAATTGGGAATAATCCACAATCTAAAAAGTACAATGCAAACTAGGTCTCACTGGCACCTATGCACTTGCAATGTGTTATCATGTATTTCATGCAATTGCCAAATATTGCCTGTTATTCATCATATCAACTGCTACATTGCACAAGAGGAAAAAAAAGAGTCAAAAGAATTCCACGATCATATACAATATGATCAATTCTCTCTCTAGTTATCTATCAAGTGGATGGTTCCACGCCAGTTCCATTCTAATGAATGAAATCGAGTCCTGTCTTTCAAAATTGAAAATGCATACCACAAACTTCTTGTATTTAATCCATAGGTACATATGCAATTGTAAATATGGTTAAGGGTTGTTGTAAAAACAACATATTTACTGCATATGGTGTATACCGGTATCTATGTCTTGGTGGCTGTGTCTCGCTTACTGAGTTTTCCGTCTGTGTGAAAGCTTCTTTGCATTTAATGGGCGGCAATTTGGGACGTCACCATATTGTACAAGTGCGATTCATTTTTGGAATTTTTTTTGTGCAAGTAGATCGGAAACTCAAAACAGTTCACCGTTTATCCCGCCCGATTGTTGGTGATCACCTACTAAAGGAGAAGCAACCAAAGCGTGGCCTGGCCGTTCTGGAGAAAGATTTCATCCATCCAGTTAATTTTAAACTGCTTCAACTGTATAGAGTGTAGAAATGCATCACAAGATAAAAAACGAATACAAATGCACCGTACACGCAAGTGTTGATTAATGCAAGAGGATTGCTCCTATATTATTCATAATAGCCATGACGCATTTGTATTAGAACGCAAGTGGCATTGTATAATGAGCCGCGGATTGTTATTGAGTCATGTGCTCGGCACAATTCATTCAAATGGTCGAGTGTGAGTAGTAGTTGTTACCAATGGATGGTTCCTTGTCTGAAAAGGGCTATGCCTCGCCTTTGTTCCCAACAAACTATTTAGCATATGTTTCACTGATAAGTTTGCTTCAACTTTTCATTATCGTCACACTGGCCTCATTAATTGAGAATCTAAGACTGTTTTGATCCCCATTCATCCTTTATGCCGACCTCACCGAGGGAGCTCATTGTCATGGTTTTGTTGTTCCAAACACACAACAGCTTTTAGTCAGCTTCGTACTCTTGATTTATTTGTTTTTTTTCTTTTTTCCCCCTGACGCGCATATAAACACGTGCAGATGTGGATTCAGGGGATGCGTCGAGGGGAAGGCAGCAGATCAATGTGGCTCGATTGCAATGTGTCACTTCTTTGGCAGGCCGCAGAGTGAATGATTCACTGCTTGAAATTGTATTAGCGGCACAACGCGGCACACTCAA
This sequence comes from Hippocampus mohnikei, assembly GCA_026261675.1. Lineage (NCBI taxonomy): Eukaryota > Metazoa > Chordata > Actinopteri > Syngnathiformes > Syngnathidae > Hippocampus > Hippocampus mohnikei. Next base: position 9,727,367 of record JAKGUB010000106.1, on the reverse strand, counting down.
AAACGGGACACGTTAGCTTGAGTTATTTGTCCCATATATCATAAAATCCAGATGTTTATAAAACAGGCTATCGAGATGAGGTTACGTCGTTTTGTCATGTTGCGGTCAATTAGCATACGGCTCAAATACATTCACTGGCGTTGACAAGCTTTGATGTGCTTTTGGGTCGGGAAAATTGAGTCTTGTATGTTTCTGCTGAGTTTTATCGGTCAACCTGTTTCATTTAATTTTGTGATGCGAGTCGTAGAATTGCCGCATTATCCACTTTTGCCCGCATGCTACGTCCACGCACAGAGAGAAAAAGCCAAAAGGTACATTTTGAAATGTAACGATTCAATTTGGTTTGGTTCAATAAATCACACATTCTCAGACTCAAATCGGTTCACTTATGGACAATTTATAGTCTTGCATGGGGGGGGGGGGATGCCAAGATTCTAACTCAGAACCTCAGAAATATGAGACAATAGTGCTCACCACTCTATAAAAAAGAACATAATGTGTGATGGTGGTAATTATAGATTTAATATAAAAGGGGGGAACATGAGCTTTTGTAGCTCTTGGGGCTCGAGCCCCGATAAGATGAAAGTTGTAAACCAAAGTGCCTGCAGTTAATAATGAGGCCTCCTTTGGAAATGATTACAGATGAGTGCATTCCAGTGGAAAAGAAAAAATGCAAACACTGCTCCAGTTGTTGTTTAGGACAAGATGACGGATGAGCTTAAATTACACTCCCGCCCCTCTTCTATTCCTTTCGGTATTAAGGAATTTAGTGAATCAGCAAAACTTCCCGACAAAGCCACCTGCACATTTTAAAGTGAGTACAAGTTCAGGCAGATTGAGTGAACATGTGCTTTGCACACGTGTGTGTGTGTGTGTGTGTGTGTGTGTGTGTGTGTGTGTGTGTGTGTGTGTGTGTGTGTGTGTGTGTGTGTGTGTGTGTGTGTGTGTGTGTGTGTGTGTGTGTGTGTGTGTGTGTGTGTGTGTGTGTGTGTGTGTGCGTGCGCGTGCGCGCATCAAAGCCGAAGTGGCCCAAGTAAGAACATCTTCAGACTCCCTTCTGAACAAGCAAGCATTAAAACGTGTTGATTTCATGACGGGATCCTGCAGGGAAGGCAAATAAACTGCTCATTCATCATCTTCCTTAATGCCGGGAAGAACACAAAGGCGGGACTGTGAAAAAGAAGTCTCTCCAATCTCCAAAACTACTTTCCTCCCTTGGATTCTTTGCAAAAAAAAAAAAAAAAAAAAGAACAACCCATTGTTCCCTCCCAGAATTGGACTGGGACCGTACTGATGGTTCTGAATAGGCTTTCAGGATCGATTGTTATCACTGGAACGCTCAGTTGTTGTTTCTAAAGATGCTCGCAAAATTGTGTTTGACAGTCTTCAAGCACATCGGTTCGCTTCAACTTCACTGGCATCTTGCCAAGCCTCAGACCTCAGTGAACATTCTCATTGGCTATAAAGAACTCTTCTCACCACAAAGCTGAGAAATGCATGGCTCGATTGACCTTTTTGACCTCGAAAACACAGACTGGCCAATCACAGTGCAGGGCAGAACAGCTGTTGCATACCAAGATTCATTTTTGGTTGTTTCATTTGTTTTTGTTTTGTTTTTTTCTCTTGGCAGCACGGCGACATCATGGTTAGCACATCTGCCTCGCAGTGCTGTGGTTCCGCGTTCAAATCTCTACTGGGACATGCTCATGGCGTTTGCATGTTGTCAAGAAAAAACTTGGAAGCGAATTGTCAATCTGAAACTATTCAGTTGCTTGCTCAAAATGCGAACATGATGCTATTATTGCGCGTCTATGAAGGTAGATGCAGCATCGATTTGCCCGATTACACATCAAGTTGCCCGCCATATCGGGACATCAACCGAGCATTTCTTTGGCCTCTCATTAATGTCTCCTTTATCAACAGGCTTGTCCGTGCAGACGTTGGATTGCAAGATGACAGATTTTTTCCTCCGGTGACGCCGAGGAGGAGACACAGTATGGCATTGACAGTCAGCATTTGGGCCTCAAGTAAGTGGTCGTTTCATTTTTCCACAAACCGAGATTCTATCAGATGTTTAAAATTTGATAAAAATGGCAAATTATAGACGAGGCAGTGCACGACGGTCCTGCTGTGTACAACATCAGCTCAAGCTTTTGCTGTCATGCCTTTAGATATATAACAATGTAACAATCACATTTTTTGTACTGCACATAATAATACACATTGTACATAAATGTAACATCATATGTCATTTTTTTTCTGAATATTGTCATGGACAGGAGACTCTAACTCCAGTCACTTTGTGGGCTTTTTCCATTTCTTCTCCATGATTGCTGCTATAAGTATGCTACATTGTGAAATTCGGTATCAGCCAGTGCTACCGAAATGTCAATGTTACGACAATTTCTTCACAAAACACATTGCTGTCACTCTGAATTGTATTGCATGGCGAGATAACTGCCACAATTTGACCGCCGCACTGACGTACCGAAGGCACCGCGGCGTCTCCGCTAGTTACTTGTTGAGGTGCTAGCAAACTTAGCCAGCTATTGTAATGAGTTGCAGCTGGTACATGAAGGCCCATTTCATTTTTGCTTTTGAGTGATGAAAGTGGTTTAAAAAAAAAAAGGTGCACGCTAGTTTTACAGAAACGTCATTGCCCTCTCTTGTCCTCTTCTCACTTTTACTCTGCAATCCCTGCGCTTTAACATTGTCATGGTGGATTTAGCCTTCAAAGACTTATTGCACCACCTTCTGACCACATCTGTCTGAAACGTGCTTTTTTATTTCTATAAAAGATTGGATAATATTTATCAAGGGAATTCTTTGTGGGTTCTGAACGCTTGACGGACTTTGCAACAGTTACTAAAATTTACATCACTGCTGTGCCTTGTCAAGGCCGATCTGACAACATATGCCCATTCACGTTTCAGTATTGTCAGTACAGTGTTATTTTCACCACAGCTATAGCTGATAGCGTGGAAACATGATTCTTTTGGTGTCTTTAACTCATGAGTATGGATAGTTTTTACACCTTGTGCAATCAAAATCTTGACCCAACGAGCTGGCTCAAATCTTCATCCCAACGGGTATAAATAACTCATCATTGGCTTGGTCCCTTTCAGACCCAACACTGGGTTAAGGGTGTACAATAATAAGGAAAAATGCTGTACGGTAGAGGACAGGGATGGGCAACTTAAATGATGGAGGAGCCATAATCCCCCCCCCCACCGTTGTTTATATCGGTACTTTTGTACTGCTTAGTGATGTATTCTGCCACTCTTTCCCTATTTGCCATCCACATCATTCATTCCCATGTACCGGGTCATGTCAAAAAATGTTCTCCGTGATTCATAATGGTCCGCCTTCCATTGTGACCTGCGGCAGGTCATCTGCGACCACGCCGCCAAAACCGTCTCGCTCCGCCCGCCCACACCGTGTCAAAAGCCCCTGAGTCAGCACAGCTCGCCAGCCAGCACGGGCATGTGCGCCGCAATCGCGGTTCGGGGGAAAAAGCGCTCATCACGCCGGCCGTATCTCCAGGCGGCCATTATGCTACCTGATGGATTGCTGAGAGCGAAAGATCCGTCAGTCTCAGTTGCTCTCTTTAGAGCAATGTGTCTGCACAACAATAGAGGTATTTATATTAAAGAAGATGGACGGATTTAATTACGATGCATAGGTGGTTTGAAAGAATACATTCAAATGTTGGCCTGTTTGACTCAAACAAGGCTTCGCTACTCTTGGCGCCATTTGTGAAAACATTCCTTTCGATTAAACACCCATGTGTTCCTTTGCAAGACAGCACAGTCGACGAGTGATTAGCACGTCTGCCTCACAGTTCTGATGTTCGGGGCTTTCAATCTTGGCTCTGGCCATCCTGTATGCATAACCTGGCTTCTTCCCACATTCTCCAGGGTTAGCACAGTTGGGTTCTGGTTAACACTCCTGCCAAACGATCACAAAATCCTCATCTGAATCTCGGTCGGAATGTGTTTTCATGTTCGTGTTTTGTGCTACAAAGAAACGGGTTGCCGGGTTGTCAATATAGTTGTGGATAAAAACAACATAAATTGTTTGACCAACATTTTTTAAGCAAGTATCTCCGGTCAGTGGTTGCAAATGTGAGTCACTCGCATGATGTTTTCATCCAGGCTTGGGAATGGCAGTGGCTTGAAATCGGCATATGGTGGAAAGGTTCTTGCTTACGGACCCGACTGGATGTTACTGTTCACCGTAACTAGGATTTCACCAAGTGGGGTGTACTGTATTTGCATTCCGAAACATAAGTGAGACCAAAAAAAAAAAATCCAGATAAGCGTACCTCCTAAGCGGCAGTCATCGATACTGCAGAAAGAACCTGTGAGGCTAAAAATGTTGAGGGCTTCGCATTTCATCAAGTGTGGTTATTCACTTTCATGGCTGCGCTATGCGTTACAGCGCCCGTGTCCAAAACTAACATGGCTCCAGACGAATCCGTAAGGGGGAGTTTAGAAACCACATAGAACATAATATTTTCACAAGATGATGATCTCAAATATAATAGAGCTCACAGACCACTGTCAATTTCAAAACAAGTTTTCCCTTTGGAAATTGTGAAAAAAAATCAACATAAAAAAAAAAATCTGTTTGCCTCTTATAAAAATACGTCTCTGTTCTTTACGGATAAATATAATGTCCCTCTGTACTATTTTCTTTCATTCCCCTACTAATTTTGAACAAAATTCCATAGCCGTTACTAAAAAAAAAATGATCAGAAGGACTAATTGATGAGTGCATCGTTTTTGAGATTACAATTATGGTCTGTGACCGTTGGAACTCTCGCTCTGACTTTCCAAACTTGAGGGATGAACAGCACATTCCTCAAATGTGATGTCATTATTGCAAGCGTGGGATTTGTGTGTGTGTGTGTGTGTGTGTGTGTGTGTGTGTGAGTGTGAGTCAGGATGTCACAGAATGAATGGTCATTTAGGGTGGAGAAAACCAAAACCTTAAATACTTGCTCCCTGTAGCTTCCAGCCTTCTGGCTCCTGGCAACTTCTCAACTTGAGCTTCATTTTTCTCCTCTCATTTTGCCTGTCTACTTTCCTGTTTATAAACATCACATTTGAGTTCCATACAAACTTTTTACTTTTTTTTGGTTTTTGTTTCAAGAACATCTGTTTGCCACATAATGAACCTACTTAGCTTTTCTGCTTTGTCCTTTTGATGCGATAGTTGAATGGTAGCTCCACCCGTCCATTTTCTATATCGCGCTAGTCGCCGTTAATCGCGGGTTAGCTGAAGCCCATCCCAGCTGACTAGATTGTTAAGATTGAATGTCTTTACCGTACATTTCACTGATAATGTGATAATTAAAAAAAAAAAAGAAAAACTTTCAGATGTTCGTCCAGAGTCCAACTCCAACATATCCATCTGATGCATTTGATCACATTTGTGATAGCCCGCTGTTCTCCCGCTCCCTCCACCAAAGGGTTAAGGCACTTTCCCGTCCCTGGAGGCTCTTCATGCTCCTGTGTAAACCTGCAGCAGAGATGACAGCCAAGTATGTATGCACACACACACGCCCCCGATTATGGGAGTGTATAAGAGCAAAGGCAGAACACCTTCCACCTCCTGCCTCCTGCCTTGTTTACCTCTGGGAATCACAGCAGCTGTTGCCTACCGCCTGCACACTCTCAGCTCTCTATCCACCAGGGAGGAACACTTAGCACTGCAGCCATGGGGAAGCAGGTAAGATCTGATAGAGTATGAGAGAGAGAGAGAGAGGGAGTGAGGGAGAGTGAAATATCCACTGGCAGCAAGTTTATCCAAATTAAGCGCAGGTCTTTTATCTCCACTTTACAGACTAGCCAAGCTAGTGAGGCTGAGGTGACTGTGAGGGCATAAATCCTCATGCATAAATCCAAATACAGCTGCAGCCACACTTCAAGTCTTTTTATATCCCCTAATACTTGGATGCTAATTTATGGAAATGATGACAGCCGACATAAACACTTTAGATGCACAAATGCATTGATGCACAGCGGCTGTTGGCTCTGCGGTGGTTTGAAAAGGTGCTGCAAAGTAATAATCATGTGTTGTGGTGTGGGGGACGGGGGGGGGGGGTCGATTTGGGGTAAAAGGAAGCAGGATGTGCCGTCAAAAAAAAACAAGCTCAGGCTTGTTTGTACTTTAGCTCATCTCTGTTACTGTCTTGCACACCAAACTACTGCTTTGTAGGAGCAAATTATTTGGTTGAAATGTTCGTTTTGTCAGATTCATGCAAAATAGCGTTGGTGTGCAAGTACAATTCAATGAAGTTGCGATTTAAACAGATTATGATGATGACTTCAACTGTTGGAATGGGTGTGTGTTTGAATGGTTTGATTTAGTTGTGGAAAATATCATTTAAAAAATAAATAAATACAAGCACCAAAATTCAAATGCGAGCGATTATGAAGGAGTTGCGCTCGGTTAACTATTAACCTAGCAAAAGCGAAAACTATTTCAATGCTAACAGATACTTTGTAGATTGCTTACAGCTCGCTTGCTAATAACCTGTGCAGAGTCACAATGTTAATTTTTTGAAGCATATGGACGGAATTTTAAGTGCAAAAAAATCTGCTCAGATGGGTAGAATGCTTCCAGAAATCAGCTCAATAAGATTTTTGCTCAATTCCCTTTAGTCGGGTAGGCTACTACTTCTAATGACAAAGGTGTGAATAGTAACATGATATCAGCTGGCATTCTACGATTTGACAAAATATCAACTGGAGTAGGCCTACAGAAAGTGAAATTAATGTTTTCAGCAGGATATTATATGGTGCCTGCAGTCAGCTACTCTTTCAATTGATTATAGAATGCTAACATGCTAGCGATCGCTATACTGTACTAACATATAGACTCAAGGCAAACTGATAAGGATATTGAATCTTGTGAAGTGTCAATAACCTTTTTTTTAGCAAATCTAGTCAATATCATGTCAGAAATTCATTATTGTGCAAAATAACCATCAACGAGTTTGTGTGTCACCTCTTTACTCCAGCATCTGTTTTTGCTGCTCTTTCTCAAACTCCCCCACCTCTGTTTTTTATGACTTTTCTCGATTCTTGGCAAAATGCTCTGCAGCTCTGGAATGATATTTCAGGAATGATTTATATGATATATAAGAGATATATGCTTACTCCATTGGGTACACCTGCGCAGTCGAGTGCGGACCTCCGCCAAAGGTGGAAAGATTGCGGCCTGCATATCAGCTCAGAATTTCCTTTTCACTCGTGTATGGATGAATTCATTAAGAAAAGACTCAAGAAAGGTAATCAAGTTAAGCATAACGCCAAGGGAACACAAACTGAGCCAGTACGTGCCGCACGCAGACACACTCCCCAATGTCGTGGTTTACTTCATTGTCTAACGGGTTGGTATCATGTATAAAAATGTTGGTACCCATATAGGCAATTCCAGTTCAACATGGTATCGTTAAGGAAATGCGCAGTTCGACCCATCACTAGTCAGTAGCCCTATCGTGTATATTAGTGTACAGATGCTCCCCAGGTTACGAACGAGTTACGTTCCGGACGATTGTTCATAAGGTGAATTCGTTCGTAAGTTGCTTCAGTGCTATATTTTGTCTGGAATGTATGTTTAAGGCTTATATGTTTGACATCCATATAACGGGGAGAGAGCTTTTCGTCACGTTCTTCAGGGCTCAAGGGTTAGCTGCCGGTAAACTAGCAGCGGCTTCAGCGGGGAGAGTAGACGACGGTCGTCGACCGGCGCCAGACGCCTCCCGCCTGTTCCACCGTCACATGCCCGCCCCACGCCTCTCCCGCGTCGCCGAACGCCGCCCTCCTCCGCCTGCTCGCACTCGGAAAAAGGCGCGCAATACAAAATCTAACTTTTTCTTTTTTTTTCGACATAACCGTGAAAATGTTCGTATGTACCGTTGTTCGTAACCCGGATGTTCGTAAGTCGGGGAGCGTCTGTATATCGTACATTGAAATAGAGTCTTACAATATTCCCATACCCCGTTGTGGCTACTGCGGACTGAAGGCTGCTCATTTGAATCCACAATCGTTTGGATGACTTTGCCATTTTTAATCTTACGTCTCCATCTCACATTCCCAACTTCCAATTAATGGACGAAAAGCGTCTCCATCAGCAGCTGTCGGCTCTCTGGGGCCGTGTGTTTTGACAAAAGCGGGAGCGGATGCTCGCTTGCCCTCATTGTCGAAGCCAATAAGTGTGAATGGAAACGGGCCGCCCGCGTGCGTGTGCGCTAGCCCGAGCGCCAGCTGTCCGGCTCGAGAACGTTCTTTTATCATTGACACCGCCGCTGTAAGCGCTCGTGTTTATTCCATTTGAAATGCCAGATAATTCCTCACAGGCCGAGGTGTCCTGAACCACCTTGAAGGAACAGTTTGTCACCATGGAGACAGTGTTTGTTTATCCTCACACACACGGGGATAATCCACAACAGAACGTGGATCAGGCTGACAACCATTTCACCTTTAAGGCGCCATTTTTAGCCACCAAAGACACTCGCACGTAAGACTTTTCTCAAACTCACTTCAATTGGTAGCATCTGGACTTGTGCCCACGGACACGATTGCTCTCTTTTTATGCTTTTACGCCTGGCGACGGCGGAACACAGCAGATGTTCACACTGCTTTCTTTTGGTGGTCGGAGGTTGTGGAGTACTCATGAGTATTATGTGGAGTATATACTTCCTTTCTCACAAGCGGGGCCCACCCCACATAATCGCAGCTCTCATAAGGAACCATACTTGGCACCATTCAAAAGATAAGATGCCATGTTTGGAACGATTCCCATCATAAGGAACCATGGCGCGGAGCCATGTTTGGAAACGAAGGTCGGAAATGCTGCCACAGACACTCACCCTAAACAACTAAAATCGTAAATAAATATCGTGATGTCCCGCTTTCAAATTTCTGAATACTTTATAATCTACTGCAATCATTTTTAAGGCTTTCAATGAGTATTCCCCAAATGTTTCTGTGATTTTTAAAATTAAAAATATTAATAGATGTCTATATTACTCAGCAAATTATTACACTAATTTTTTTATATATAATAAAGTATTCAAAAAAAAAACATGCTCCACTGAAGACATGTAACAGATCATTTTTTGTAATAAGTGTGATGTGTAAACTCTTATCAAACATAGATGCATAAATATATGAAAACAAGCAAACAAACCCCCAAAAATTCTCTTCTGGTTTACTTTTCCAGATTTCAAATCTACTTTTGCATTTCAATTCAGATTTAAACAGCACTGTAATTTGCTCTAATCGCGGATGCATTTCTATCTCAGTGCCGTCCCAACTCGTGCAATGACTTCATCTCTCTTGCGGCAAAAGTTACAATAAAGGCATCAGTCTTCTTCTTCTTCTTTAAACGCCCCTGAGAAACTGCTGGAACCAATTAGAAAGTTCTCCAAGCAGCAAAGAATGTAGCAGGCGCCTTTCAAAAAGAATCAGTCTTTTTTTTTTTTTTTCCCCCTCGCTGCCGTTCCAAAAGCTGTGTTGTTGTCAAGCCCAAGTCGCTTTCACTCAAATTAAGCATACAACTGCTTATATACAATTATTTTGTCTGTTCAAACAAATGTGTTCTTTGACCACGTTTGTTGCTTTGCTCTCTGCGACACTCTTGTAGATGCGATTCAATCCGACCTTGAAATACGTCTGCTGCAATCCCCTTTTTTAAGGTAAATTCCCCGCATAAATGGATTTATTAATGCTCCCCGGGTCCGTTTATTAGATTTATGCAGGGTTTTTCTTTGTGCCAGCAGGACTTCATAAAAACTAATGAACTGAGTGGCATGACACAAAAACGAGCTAGCTTTTATACATGGAAGTTTGTGACGCATGGACCGGAGCGACCCGTTTCATTTTAGAGGAGATTTAAGGTTGTTTTCCTTTCATTGAATTCCTCAAGACAAAGTTAAATGCTTCAGGCATATGTGGAAGTTGGCTATCGCTTCCTGCTGAATGACATGTCCCTTTCGAATCAAATTTCTCATGTAAATGGAATTGATTTGCCTCGCAGGCTTTAACATTTTAATATTCCTAACTGTCATTAAGATATAAAGAGAATACAATGAAAATTAAGTCAAACTATTTAACTGATTGACTGGCAGTTTTTTAATTGTTATTTTTTTACAGAGTAGTTCTGTCATCAAGTGATGTTTTAATATAGATTCATGATATTGCATGAGTCTATATTACATTCATGGGATATGTAATTAATTGCTATTTCTCATTGTGCTGAGAGCAGCCAGAGGTTTTCCTCTGTCGTAGTAAGTTCCATTTCTATGGCTATCATCATATCGTATGGGCCATTGTATGCCCCACTCCTTTTTGTTTTTTCAAACCGGCACACTATTTACTTGTATTATTATTTTAGTTATTTAGCTGTTTTTGTTTTTTGTTTTCCTCAAGCTGGCTAAACTCTAGTTACCCTCATGAGGGTAATGACTCTGGAGGTTCCACTGTACAGTGTCACCCACAGCGGCGCACGTCTCCATCCCTTTGGTACTGTCTCCTCTCTCTCTCTCTCTCTCTCTCTTTCTCTCTCTCGCTCTCTCGCTCTCTCCCTCTCTGGCTGATGTGATGGCACCTTTAATGCCATCAAAGTGCCTCGCTGCCGCTTGCCGCTCGCTGCCGGGGAAAAGTCAATTACAGTGTGTGGAAATTGGCTCGGCTTTGATCGCCCTCATTTATTTCGGATTGTTTGCTTTGATTGCGTCTTGCCGATGCCGAGCCCCACCTTCCCTCCGGAGGGAGGAAAGCAATTAAAATGTTGAACCTGCGTCGTCGAGGAGGAGGGCGCGTTTTTGGTCTCATTACTTATCGTCAAGACAAAGGGGGCGGCTCCCGTTAAATAAACGCCCGCCGTCTGGGCTTAAAAAGACATCCTCGATGCCTAAAAGTCAATTAGGCTTCTGAGCATGTGCAAAATCAACCCCCCACTCCCTGCCTCTCTCCCCCTACCCCCACCCACGCTCTGATGATGATGGAGTTTCCCATATGATGCACACATGCGACAGCGCACGCCCAGCCCTGGAGACCGATCCCATCTGTTTGCCAGGTTTATGCACCCCCCTTCGCCCTCCTCCTCCCTGCAATTGCTTTATGTTCCCATTTGCTACCCCTTTGTCTTACCCTTGAGTATGGGAGGGGTGTTCGGGGCACAGAGTGCACGGGGCAAGCCCCTCGGAAGTGACGCTTCCAAGGCCGCGTTTTCCGCTTGCGTGAGCCTCCGGCTGTGGCCCGGGGCAGGTTCAGGGTGTGGCGTTTGAGGGTGTGTGCGTGTGTGTATGTTTTGTTTCGTCTGTCATCCATGTGCTCTTGGAGTCGTTGCTGAAGCTGAGCCTGCGCATCACTTCCTCTGTGGATCACACCCATCACAGTGCAGTAAGTCTGGCTTGCTTTTTGGCTCAAGAATGATGATGATGTTTCGTGTGTGTGTGTGTGTGTGCTTTTCTGTTCAATTGAAAATGACTCGACCTACTTGATGTCATGGGAACTGTATGGATGGTACAGAAGTCAAGCTATGTGTTTTTGTGGCCTGAGGCCTTCATTTGCATCTTTGGAATAAAATTAAAGAAAGTTATCAGTATATTACAATGCATGTCAAGTGAAAGTGGAGTTTCAAGGAAAATACAGTATAAGTGACCACTATGTAAAATTCGTGGGAAACGGTGGCGAAATGAGGCAGACTGCGGAATAAAGTGGTCTCATCGCTCCATGGAACAGAAACATGGACGCACACAACATCGTGGACCGAATGCTAATTGCATTTATCGAATATTCGAGTCTCCAACAGATTATCTCCTCGATTATTTGAGAAATAGGATACAAATAGATTTTCATTATGAAACTCAATAACGTTCATGTGGTGTGTACGATCAAAGTCACAGGTATCTGTGACTTTGAGTGTGTATGACTTTAAAAGGCGGGGCCTGGCCTGGTGAATGGGTGTTAGCCAATGTGAGTGTAAAGTTGGCCGAAAAATATTTCTGCACGTTGAGTGACTCGGCATGAGTTGCGGCTATCAGCAGTTCTTGTGCAAATGTGCTCATACGTAAGTTGTTTGTTTTCTTTTGGACAGTAAAACGATTGGAAGTGCACTGACGAATGTATCTATTCCTGACCACTTTCCAGGCAAAAGAATATGTTTTAACTCGTGCGTTAAAATGGTCTTCCGCAAACAGTAATGATGCCCGTGCCACAATACTGCCTCCATGATGATGTGGTATGCTTTGGATCATAAGCATTCCATAATTATCTTTTCCAAAGTTCATGTGTTGAAAACTTTAAGTCCAATTGCTGTTCTGAAATGTTTCCAGTGTTTTCTACCTCGTCGTAAACCTTTCATATCAGCAATCTTGAAGATTGGAACAATGCATTTCAACTCCCATTTGCACACGACTGTACTGAAATAAAACGAAAATGTGAAATGTTGTGAAATGTATTTGTGATAATGTATCTTGTAGCTATCAGAGGCCGGTCTGATCCCTTGTGATGTCTTCATTTCTTCTCAACCCACATGGATCAAAGTTCACGTAGCTTTGTATTTGCTTTTGAAATTCCTACTTTTTTCTTCTCCTGCTTCTTATCAGCGCCTTTCTGGTGGGGTTTTCTGGCCTCTTTCCAGTCTTCATGTGCCAACTGGCAGATGCAGCTTTTCGCTGCAGGCTGCGAGTGGCCTTATTTAAGCTCTATGAATATTCATTTGTTTTCGACGCTTTGACAGCCGTGTTACTTATTGATTAGGGAGTTTTTTTTTATTATTACTGTTTCTCCGTCTTTATAGGAATTATAATAGCACGCGTGCCAGCACTCTGATTGCGGCTCATATGAATAAAAGACGATATTGGTTTTGTCAGCTTTGCAACCTCTGGATTTGATTAGGAGTGAAAGTCTGAGTCCCGAGCTCACTCACAATGACTCAAATAAGAAAAAAAAACCCAAACCAATTTTGTCTGTGTCGAGACTTGATCAAATGTGACACAGTAGATGTCCAACGTTTGGTTGTGCAGAGTAGATCATATTTGTTTTGGTTTGGGAACATAATTACTGTCTGGGCGCAGGAATGCACAAGAATAAAAGTTCTCCAGCCAGATAAACCTGGCGTTGGACCAGGTCGGGTTTCCACAGGGTGAGGTGGGGACAGCTCCCAAAACCGCAAAATACAGGCGATCCTTTTTTCCTTTTTTGAAAGCAGAAGCAAACATTTTTTTATTTGAGTCCAAAATGGAACGTGACTTTGGACCGACCGGAGCCGTTGCGAGACATTTTGACCTCCCCGGATTCCCCTCTGGCCTCAAAAGCCTTCATGCTCCAAATGTAAATGTCAGCGGTCTTATTGCACTTTATTGCACCGAGATGAATCTGCCTATGAGATTTTCCCAGTCATTTCTTCAGAGACAATTTATGGATGTTTGTAGCTGGGGGCAGCAGCGGTGACACTTTCAAGTCAATTTCCTGGCTGCAAATTATTGGTGGGAGTGATGTGAATCAAAAGTGACTAATGCGTGCGGGGTTGTTTTTATATTGCCAAATTAGTAGGGCATCAGCCATTTTGCTAAGAAAAACTACAGCACTCTTTCCACCAAGCATCTCCGTCTAATTAGGTATGGTATACATTTTTGGCATTTCTGTTGGAGAGTGTCTTGAACTATCCAACCGATCCATCCCACTTTTCAGTCCTGTGTTTACGATGGAGTCCCGTTCCTATGGTGGCGACGTTAGATGTGTTTGTATTTGTAACAAGGTTTCAGGGTCGCAAATGTCAGAAATCTAACTCAATGAATTGCTGTCTACGTGGTCCACTACTTCAACAAATTGATGCTTCAGCTCAAATGGACTGGCTGTAATTGCCTTCACGATGACAGCTGATACCTTTGTCTGTTGCAGTACTTTTATACATTTGATAAAGGCCTCCTTGCTAATAAATGCCCCACTTCTAAAAAGTTCCTATGCAGTTAAGTAAGTAGTAGAGCTGAAACGGGCTACATTTTAAGAATCAATTAATGTGTTGATTATTTTTTCCAATTAGCCGATGAATCGGATGAGAAACAAATTTGTATTTCCATAAAGCAGGGCATATACCGGAGACAAATTCCTTGTGTGTTATACATACTTGGCCAATAAAGATGATTCTGATTCTGATTCTGATTATTTTTAAATTGATTGTGCCGAAAATGCACAACTATCCAGTTGATTTGGTCATTGATAGAAAAAAATGTTCATTGTTTTTCCAAAGTCAAAGTGAATGTCTCATGTTTGATTCAACACAAAAGATGAGAACTTACTCTCATAAAGGACTATAGAAATAGGTGCATATTTACTTTTGAGAGGCTAAAATAAAATGATTTGGAGAATTTTAAGTTCTACGCTGTAAACGATTAATGTGATAGTCGAATCGTTGTCAATGTATCGATTAATTGTCCCAACTCTAGTAAACAGCACGATTTGAGGAAATGCGCAAACGCTACTTTTATGAAAAAAACTTTTTCGCTTCAGTGCCATCTGCTGGATCTGGAGGGGCACTGCGCCATTTGCCCCCCCATGGGATGTTTGCTGTTTTTGCAACTCCTGCTGCTTAAAAATCCACATACGTGCCAGGGTGTTTAAGGAGTCACAACACCAGAGGCCCTTCCTTAATTCATTCATTGTTTCCGCAAGGGGGTGGAGTTTCACTGCGGTCACTGGGAGCCGAGTGACCCCCTCTTCAGGTATTGTGCTACCCCCTAAAAGTGTCTTTACAAACATGTTTTAGTGAGTTCAAATTGGCCCGTGATGCTAGGGGAGGCTGCCAGTGACAGACAGCGGGAGGCTGCAGCGAGAAACAAACAGGCCGCCACCACCGAGCGCGAAGGTCCACCAGTGAAAAGATCCAAGTGGCGTTTGGCTGCGGCCCCGGGATGCGTCGTCGCTCTCGCCGCAACGTCATGGCAACGAGAGCTTTATGTTCTCTGCTTTCGCTCACCCCGCTGAGTGTCCAGACTGCGCTAAAAACCACTAAAAGAAGACAAATTCTTTCAAAAGCCGCATTTGACGTTTTTACTCGGTCTTGTGCTTGTTTAGCGAGTACAAGTCTATTACAAATGTTGGTGCGGGAGGCTCAGCTGTGTCCCCCTCACCATACAACCCCAACCCCCTTGCCCACCCATCCCATCTATCACGTTGAGTCCCCCTGTGGCCAATCCTTCGTCCACATCTTCACGCGTGATTGACAGCGTCCCACGGGAAGGAGGTTCTTTTATCATGTTCTCATGGGACAAAGTTAATGATCCCAGCCAACAAAATAATCGGCCCAAACAAAACACTCCGAAAAAAAAGACCGAGAAGTCTGGTTGAAGCATTTGGAGCGGCCCTGACTTCGCTGAGAGGATTAGAGGCAGTGTGAGGAGGCTTTTTTCTAAGGGGGGGAAAGATAGAGCTGAGACTGAGGAGGCAGTTTGCGCATAGAGGAAGCTTCCAAAGGCAAGCTGTGAGAGGGAATCACTTTTCTGTGTTCATCTGTGGCCCGGCTACTCGACTGACTCGCAGTAAGGTAAGTGACCGTCTAGTTTTTTTTCCATTGAGTGTCACAGTTTTAGAGCATCCATCGCGGTCACCTTTTGCACTCCGCCGCCGTCATTATCATGCCAGTGGTTAACGTGCGAAACTGACACACTGCCATAACATTCCTCCAAATTGCACTTGTTTTGAGTGCACGCACATATGTTTTCATACTTGCACCGACCCCGCGGGCTGCGTCCGGATTTTATTACACCTCATTCGCAGTGCGGAGATGCTATCGGCTGTCATGACAAGGTCATTCTGAGTTGTTCCATCCTAACTCGAAAGGTTGCATAGTGGGAGAGGGAGGGGGGTGGAGAGAGAATTGTGCACAGGCTCCGGGCCAGAGTTGAAAACTTCTCCAAACACTATGGCCGTGCCAGTCTTATTTGACTTGGGTACTTTTTTTCCGCACCGTCAAGACATGGCAAGCGGTTGGCGGCAACTGGAGACAAGTTTCAGACAACGTGTCTCTGCTGTAATGGATTCCTGCATTCTCTGATGACGCTTTGTCACTCATGTGACCAAACGTATGATCGCCGTACAGTGGATGCCCATTTAAATGGCAATGTCTTCCTTTCTGTTTTATCTTTTGATTGCAAACTACCATATTTATCATTGCCGTGCCAACGCCTCCAAAGCTTTGCAGTTTAGTGTGACCCGTTTGTCTTCCGGTGCAGTACATGATTCACATTTGACAGCGATCCAATCAATGCCCGTATCGCGAGTTATGGAAAAGGCCCAAATCACCTGAAAATTGCCTTTTCAACAGAAAATAGCAGATCTCCTGTACGTTTTAGAGTACAGTATATGGCTCTTTCAGGTACTAATTTGGTGTCTTTCTACAGTTGCCATCTTGAAAAGGTTGCTTCTGTGACCCTCATAGTTTGGTTTCGATCTTCACCCACCCTGCAAAGTTTGGGTGAAATCTGCGCATATTTAGATCCGACAGTTAGATCCTCAGTGGTCGAAGTTAGACTTTTGTTGTTATGTAAAATTTGAGACCAATCGTTAAAAAAACAAACTAATTTGAGCAACACAGAGAGAGTGCAATTTACAAAATTTATTTCAGTCAATCTCATGTTTTTGTTTTTTCTTTTAAGTGATTTAGCTTTGTCAAAATTCCATACAACACATTGTCATATTGTCACATTTTTATTGTTTTCTTAGGACCCTGGGATTAACCTGCAAAAAAAACATACCTCAAAATGAAAAAGTTGCTCCCCAAATCAAGTAATTTATTAGCAAAGCTGCTCCACAAAGGTGAGAAAAAAAGTTATTTTGAGCCTTGTAATTACATTTCACCATTTTAAATGCGTCATGCTTGGGTCTTCCTTCAGCGATTACAATTCCCTCTGACTGCTAGTATAATCAGACCACTGCTCACTTCAATTTTTGTACTTTATATTTGTATTGCAGAGCAGAAACATCAAACAGCTTTTATGGTTCTTCCGTCCATCACTCATTAATACAGATTGTCCTCTGCAAGGTCACAGAGCGCTACGGTCAGATGGCAATTGGCCGAGAGGCGTGGCCCACCCCAGACACCAATCAATCACGAAGCTAACGCTTCCAATCAATAATAAGTTAATCAACATCAACGGCATCCAGTGACTTTTATAGAACCGACTGCAGTAGAATTCAAATGGGAGGCCTATTGCTTGTCATAGTCACACTGATGTCTGCGCATGTCTGAAATGTTTTATTGGATTATTCTCCTAATGAAATAATGACTCTCTGGGGGCCTCAATGTGCCTGACAACTCACCATTTATTTTATAGGTCAATGTATCCTGGTGCAAATGTGTGTGGTTATTTTTAACGTCCAAACCGTAAATCCTCAAAACTCATTCAAAAGTACCTTGTGAAATGGGGTCAATAAAATTAGCCCCTTACGTCAGATTCACTGACCAAAACCAAGTTGAACGGACATCTACATCATGCTAGTATGTAGGAAAAAGTCTCAATTAAGGACCTATGTCCAGAATAGGACACAAAGTTATCCATTTTGGTTTGAAGCAGCCATTTCGGGTGAATTCCAAGGCTCCAATTTGAACGATTCCTACCACAGAAGTGCCTCAAATGACTGTCTAAAATCTAAATAATAGTAATAATATGACAATAATACATTTATATTTTTTCACAATTTTTTGAAGAATACCGGTATTTCTAAATGTTTAAATTGTATACATTTTTATATCCAACTGCATTGAACACATCTGAAAGTGCTACAAGGCAACTAAAGCAAAAATACGATAAAGCAGTAATCACTATTCATCCGTCCATGCATTTTCTAATCCGCTTCTCTTTACGAGATCTACAGGTGTGCTGGAGCCTATCCGAGGTGTCTTCGGTCAGTAGGCGGGGGACACTCTGAACCGGTTGCCAGCCAATCGCAGGGCCCACATACACGAACAACCATCTGCGCTTACACTCACACCTTGGGACAATTTAGAGTGTTCCATTAACCTGCCATGCATGTTCTTGGAATGTGGGAGGAAACTGGAATACCCGGAGAAAACCCACACAGTCAAGGGGAGAACACGGAAACTCCACACAGGAAGGCCCTGCACCTCTGAACTGTGAGGCAGACGTGCCAACAATAAATATTCATATTAGCTCATTAAACACCCCTACCCCACAAAAAAACTAGTTGAACAGGATTAATGTTACAGAAACATAAAATGTCAACATATACGCAGCCTAGGTGGTTAAGCGGATAAATTACATCAGACATGCCAACGCGTCAAGCTTATTATTTGAAATGATAAGTGTCTGCCGATCAGGCTCAGTGCACAGCCATTGACTCAAGTACCCTATAATTTCCAAGCGCAACGATCAAGGCGATAAATACTTAACAATTTAAAGTCTATCATCAGTGTCACGGTACACGTCTAGACAAATGTGCCCCTTAATGTACTCGGTGCTGATGTGGATTTGGTCGATTCGAATGACATAAACATGCTTGTGGAGAGTTATGGCCTCTTTCCATGCTCTGCCCCTTCCTCGCTACTATTGGCCGGCGCTGCGATTCTCAGGCCTGCGTGCCTAAAAGCGGGCTGACACATCGAGAGGACTGAGAGGCTGACTGGAAATTTTCGATCCTCCTGCTTGTCAGAGAAGGCCGGATAGTCACGGAAGAGGAGTGGACAGAGTTGACGCAGTCACTCGCTCCTCTCTGCTACGTGCGTGTGAGACCCTTTCCGGCTCTCTTCCTCAACTATTGATGGATGCCATCATGAGTCGGGTAAGTCGTTTATGTGCATGCATGCATGAAAAAGAAACACTGAGTCATCAGCAGATCGTGTTTAAACACGGTAGGGTCGTGTTGACTGACTTTGTGGTGATTTTTTACATTTTTTTTTATCAGAACGCTTCCCCAAAGGGACGGGGATGACTAAGCGGGAAGACCGCCGGGGGGATTTTGGAGCATCAAAGTGCGATGGAACTTTTCCACACAGTCAAAGCATCTATTTGTGGAGCAGCTCGCTTGTTAAAAAAAAAAAAAAAAAGCACATGCAGTTGTTTCCCATATGGAATGGAGCTTGTAAATATGTGAAGGCTTCCCCTTCTCTTAATGACCACTAGAAAAGTTCCTTTATGGCTTTTAGGACAAGAGCCACAAAGCAGCCTTTCAAGCATTACCTGCCGACCTGCTAAATGCTCCTCACTGATAAGTCACTTTTGATTGACACCGAGAGTGATGTCTTAATTATTGCGTACATGCATACTACGACTTATAAGCTCGACGTTGAACACAAGCGGGACGCCGCGGTTGGTATGTACGCTTTGTCCTGCTAATTGGTTACTTATCTCTTTTCTGTGAGGAGGAATGTTTGACATCTTCCCACGAGAGTGTGTTGTTCCTTTTGAAGGCCTCTGGGACCAGCGTTGCCATGGAATCGCATGTGGAGGGCGGGCGGGCGGTTAGGTTCTTTTAGGAGTGGATGTTAGGGCGAGGTCAGAATTTGTGAAATCTGTAAGATTGGAGACCACCATAGGTGCCGCAGAGGAATAGGGGTTTGCATTGTCCGGCCACAGGTTTGGGGTTCTGGGTTTGAATCTATGGTTCATCGAAGACTCCTGACCCTCGTGTTATGCTACGGGGTCAAATCGACCCAGTTGAGTTAAATGTCGTTTTTTCAGTATCAAACTTAAATTAAGGATTACCTCTGTAAGGCAGTAGTGCGGGAAAATGTGTCGTTTGTGACACTTTTTGGATCATTAGACATTCCCCAATGTGTCAAATTGACCCTAATGCCAACAAAACAGGAGTGTTCAAGGGCAAGTCAAGTTTTTGGGTTTTTTTCCACAATATGTTCTCTGCGCCCCCACTAAACACAACATTGTGAATAATATTTTATTTGTGGAATACAAAACATCCCAAGGGCGGGCCATTTTGCCTGGTACTGTCACTTGCTGTCGACTGAAAATGACATTACAGTGCCAAAGGGCTCAGGTAATACAAACTTAGATGTGGTGTCACTTTCAGTCACCAGTAAGTGGCAAAATGGCCGGCCTCTGTAATTGATCAAAACAGATGTATTTTTCTGCTAAATCCATATCGCATAAATGCAGTATTAATCACTGTTTCAACCAGTGGGGGCATACAACATCTTACTATAAAATACATTTTTTTTTAGTAGTCCTTGACAACACCAGACTGCTGCGTGAGATCCGATTGGAACGTATTTGTCTTTAGGCATGATGAAGTAGCATATAGCTCATTAGCAAAGCTTATTTTGAATGCCGCTTTTCAACAATTGTATGTTTGTGATCAAGAGCTCATTGTTTAGTACGAGTGAGACAACTCTAGACATGGTATACGCGATTCTGTGCATTTACGCTGTACAATATCCCCTCTTTATTGCAAGGAATTAATTAGAAGGATTAATGACTCTCGCTATTTCCAGTGTTTATTACAGTACTTTACATTTGAACAATATGGCCACATATTTCTATCAGTGTAAATGCTGAGAGCAATCAAATCAACACGCCAAAGAAATGAATGTCTCGAGGACTGCCATGTGGCTTAATGCATCCCGGCGTATTATAGCGATCCACAAAGGCCACGTGGAGGGAATGACATCAGAGCTATGTGCTTGGGTGTTCAGGGAGTACTGCTCTGCCCTTGTCTGACCTGTCCGAGCTGACTTTAGCCAAGGCTGGATGATTGGTGTCGTGGGGGGGAATCTTCAATGTTACAATTGCGATTTAGCGTGTGATTATTTTTGAAGCTCGTCTTCCCATGTATGTTTATTTTATTTTTTTATTTCACAAACACAATCAATAAATTAATTTGTATTACAAAAATAAACATCAGATTCATATCTGCATGTTATAACTTTATAGGGTAAGCCTATACTAAAACGACCCAAGAATTAATATGAACGACCGTTGTTATGTCATATGAACACTTTGACTTGCAGTCTTTGAAGACTTCAGCACAACAACGTCACACATTTTTACCAAAGAAGTGTGTCATAAACGTAATTCAGTCAGTCATAAATCAGATTACAACATTAATCTAATCAAATCTGTGGCTTTATCACTTCCAACTTCTCTTGTTTTGTACAATGATATATACACTTGTGGACGGCACTTCTTTCGCACCAAACCTATATATATAATCAAATTTCAGCCTTTGCACCATGAAGATTGCAGTCTACTACATTGTGATGGCGATTTCAATTCAATTCATTGTCCAGCCCTACTGTGGATTTTATGCATAATGGATATTATTAATTATTTGTGCTGTAATATTATTTGTCAGCATTCAGTAAACTCCAAATGTCAACTGTATTCGCTGTTGGGGTTTACAATAGTTGTAGTTATTCAATGAGCCACATAGTGGTGCACTATGCCTATTTTCCCCCAGCATTGTAAGCCTTGCTAATGTTTGCCTTCTCCAAATTGAAGTGTGTTGCTGTAACAACAACAACACGTTGGAAGTCTCATTGTTTAAAAAAATGTTCCTTATGGTCTGTTGGACACGTGGTGCTTTCCCTACTGCTGGCACGTGCCAGGTCACACAGAGGAAGTTTATGCAGTCGACCTCAACCACACACATGGAATGCAGACATGCAGTACAAAACGTTGTGTTTGGACACAAGAAGAAAAGTGGAACCTTTTTCAGATGTGGTGTTATGATCATTTCATTCTATATTGTGTTTGTAGTTGCGACAGGGGAGAAATTGTACAGAGCAGACACAGGAAGCCGGGAGCGCAGTACAGTAGAGTCATCAGATTAACACTGTGGCTGTTGTGCCATTTCATGCTAAACACTTTGCCATCACAAATATACTAATACACGTTGAGATTGTACTTGGAACAGGGCATCCAAAAGTAACTAGATAATGAGCCTCGTGCTGCTTCACCAATTATTATTACATATTTAGTGACGCTACCTCTATCTCTTGTTTAGGGTTTTTTTCTTCTTTTTTGTGCTTTAGCAATATTTGCACTAGAATGGAATGTGTGTTGTTGGTTTTGCCGTATAGCTGTTTTTACCTCTATTCCCATATCGCGACTTCCACGGAGCTTAAGTGGAAAGTTTTTAAGTTGTGCTTGCAATTTGAAAACAAAGCTTCCCATGTCTTGTTTCCAGCTTGGTGGAGGTATAAATTCATGGTATGCACTTGTGCGTGCTTTTAAGTTGTTTAGGCACCACCTTCCCCTTCCCAGGCCCATACCACAACCACCACAAAAGGTTCGAGGCAACTGCCAAAGTAGTTTGCTTCCAGCAAAGAAACTCACACGAGCCAAATGCCTCTGCCGCTTGGTGGCGGGTCCTTGTATCAACACCTTTATCTAGACCTGCACCAACATTTAAAAAAAAAACGTATTTTACATTATCACATGCTTTAAGCAATGGTTGACGCAACTCCTTAAATCACAATTGTCAGTCTTTCCCCCACTTTTCTTGTCCTTATTCCAACCCCCCAAAATGTTTTGAGGAAAATGTAGTTGTGTTTTGTGCTATGTATGTTAAGCCAACCTTTCAAAAGGTTTTATGGAAATGCAATAGCATTTTTTTACACTAAAACTTGAAACCAGTCTGCAAGCCTTTTTAAATTTTTTGTGGAAACGCATGTTGTCTTAGATATCCTTTCAACTTCTTCTGACTTTTGTATGTGTTGCCGTGAATTTTGTCTATGTTGGTCCATATCACAATCCTGAATTACGGACATTGTAGTTTTTCTGTTTTTTTTTTTTTTTTTAATTATGCATGAAACTTTGAGTGCTTGTTTGGACCTATCACCAAATCTGCACCACAATTTTATGCACCCCCCCCCCCCACCTTTCCTCATATCACAACACTCCAAGACATTGAGTGGACCTTGTTGTTTATTTGAGCTATGCTTGCAACTCATAACCATTGTATATTGTACACCTTCATCCACAATTGTATGTTTTTCCCCTACTTTGCTCTTGTGAAATTATTTTGTTGTTTTTGTAGCTACTATATGTTTAATGGTTCCGCTACGTTTGACGCAAGTGGTTGAAAAGTTGTTTTTTTTTGAGAATTCTAGCAAATAATCACGCAAGCATATGATCCGGTGGTGGCAACAATGAGGCACGCCGGTCAGGAAGCAGGAAGTGTGCGACTAATCTCAGCATTGCGTCAGGCTGCAGATCAGGGTACATTTGTCGCTCTAATGAAGCGCTTTGCCGGGCTAAAGCCCTAAATCACATTACAGGCCTGAGCGGGCCGCGGCGGAGCGTGGCGGCTTCACGGAGCACCAGCAGGCCCACGCGATGGTCACGGCCACGCTCATTACCCGTAATGATGTTAGGTGTCTTACAAAAAAAAAGCAGCAGCGAAACTCCTTCACTCTATGCTTTGCGGCCAGCATTAAAGGCTGATAAAAGGCCGCGTCCAAGCGGATTAGAAAGTGCTTGAGCGAGAAATTGTCTCCCTATCTTTTGACATTGTCGTCGTTTCATCTCTAAACGAGCCATTACTTGGTAATCAAATCAACGGGCCAGTGATAAGTTCATTTCTTGACAAAGCCCCGCGCGTTTGCCGGGAGCGGTGCGTCACCGCTGCAACGGCAGTCACACTTAATTGTATGTCAAAACGTGTTAGCATTATGGCTGGATGTTATAGTGTACCCTAATTTTAGCAAAAATAATTTGACCTTAATATAGCAGATTCAAACTTAAGCCGCTTTTCCATTGCACGGGTTCAACACCGGAATGGCCGTGCTTGGCCCTGAGTGGTTGCTTTTCCATGACACTTTTTCGGTGCCGTGCAGTTGTAATGCAACTGTTATTCAGAAACTCATGGGAGGTGGTACTGGTTCGCAGGCCGACCGTGACCGAGTGGGGCCGCGAGATCGCTGTCTTCTGATTGGCCAACAGATTTCTTAGGCGATGCGGCAAGGAATTCTGCCGCACATGCCCTTTTCCTGGTTTTAAAGTTAGCGAGACAGGCAGAACTTGCCACTGGTGCCAGCAAGTTATGAGAATGCAGTTTAAACAGTACACATAACTATATTTTACAACAAAACATAACTATATTTATAGTTTGATATGTACAAATGAGTGAAATAGTGAAGCTTGATTTTAAATAAAAAAAATTAATTCACACGTGAGAGTGCTGCCTCGCCACTCTCCCGACCCGATCATTGTTGCCCCTGCCTCGGGGGAGGCGGCTTCAGGCGGCCACTCGTGGGCTTCGGATGCCCGAGGGTGAAAATGAGAGGCGGCCAAATAAATGAGACTGAAGTCTCAGGTCAGTATGAGGGCTGGTGGAAGGTCCCAATCCCACCCCGCCACCCACTTGTAATGGAAGAGCACCAGAGGCCAGTCCATGCAAAGGGAAGCTGGTACGGTTATGCCGTTCCAAAACTTTTAATGGAAAAGTGACTTTATCGTAGAGCTACAATGGAAGCCTGGTGCACCCTAAGCCAGTCAGTTTCATCGTCAAGAAATCCTGGTTTCCAATCTTGTCTCAGGTTTTCAAGTGTGGCGTTTCCATGGTCTTTAATTTTCCCCAGCTTCCTCCCGATAAAACAATACTGTATGAGATACTAAATTGCCCACAGGTACGAATTAGGGCTGTCACTATGGAATCATGGGCGGCCCGGTGGTCCAGTGGTTAGCACGTCGACCTCACAGTGCAGAGGTCGTGCGTTCGATTCTGGCTCCGGCCCTCCTGTGTGAAGTTTGCATGTTCTCCCCGGGCCTGCGTGGGTTTTCTCTGGGTTCTCCGGTTTCCTCCCACATTCCAAAAACATGCATGGCAGGCTGATTGAACACTCTAAATTGTCCCTAGGTGTGAGTGTGAGTGTGAGCGGGATGTTTATTCGTCTGTGTGTGCCCTGCGATTGGCTGGCAACCGGTTCAGGATGTGTGTGTGTGCGTGCGTGCGTGCGTGTGCATCTGTGTGTGCGTGTGCATGTGTGTTTTGCATCAGAAGAAAAGTCACTCAGGGGACACCCAATGAGTGACGGGGGCCGCAATACACGGAAAGCTGACAGCACCTCCACTTGAGGGCCGACAGGGATGTGGCACATGATGTCATGTCATGTCAGCTTTGACTTGGTGTCTATCACGGGGGACAGCAGCTGGAGCTTGATGTTCCAAGTCACTTGTGTTGTGTTTCCAAGCTATTTGTCTCGGGTGTAACACTGCTTCAGATTGTGTTACGGATTTGTTGGACATTGCAGTGTTTACCAAGTTGATCCCAAGAGAGTTTTGTCCGACTTTCGACATGACTCCGGTTGTTGCCTATGCCTCCCCGGTGAGTAACACAACACTGCGGAACATTTACAGACAAGTAAAAACACTGTCCTCCTATCTCTCAGTTTGTAATTGTAGTCCACCGTCTAGTTGTTGCAAAACTGTCTTAATTTCTTCTCTAATAAAAGGCAACATAACACAAATGATCACACGTTAACATTAGCTTACATCACGGCTCTGGCTTAGCTCTAGTACACATTCTCCACTTTGTTGCAGCAGCCCATAGTCTCCTCTTGAAATTAATGTTAAAGAAAAAGGAAACACAAACAAATACAAATGCGAATGTTCTTGAATAAAATCCAAAGTAACACTTATGCGATACATTACCCTGTTACTGTGCCATAGCCGTAAACACTTCAGTGTCATAGTCCACAGTCTCCACTTTACCGCAGTGGCCCATAATCTCATCTTGAATAAATTCCAAAATAACAATCAGAAATACCCACGCTGATGGGTCGAAGAGGAAAAGGAACATCAGAAAGGTAAACATGCCCTGGACCCATTTTTGGGAATGTGTTGCAGGCTTCAAATTCTAAATGAGTGACTATTTGAAGAAAAAAAAAAGTACCAGTATTGTAAAATTGATCAATTTCTTCATTAAATACCATGTTGTGTACTCAATCAAATATAAGGTTTGCGGTTTGCTTTGAACTTCATAGTTGGAATCTCTGTATGAACTGCAAAGATCCGAGGGGAAATTTTGTCGTCATCTCTGCTTAGGTCTGTAGCATTGCATTGTTATGTGAAGGTGAAAGGGACATCCACAGACCCACACAAAGGAAAGCATGACACTGATATGGGCTGATATCACATTTATGTACCTGTGAGCTCATGGGCTGGGCCACTCTTTCTCACTCTCGCTTACTTTCTCTCATACACACACACACACATACACACACACACACCAAAACACACATGCACACGTTCCTCTTCCAGTGCCGGCCATCCCTCCGGCTGTAGGTGGAGCTGGAGCTTTCCTGGAATTGTCGGGCAACTTTTCCTGTTGTGCTGGCTCTAGTCTCTCTCAATCAGTTCTGCGGTGGGATTAAGGGGAATGTCGGTCTCGGGAATCACAGCCGTGCTTCCCAGTTTGCCAACGATGCCTCCCCCGCTCTGGTGGATGTGATTTTTTTTTCTCTCGCTGTTGTGGTCAAAGGTCTTCTTCCTTCTGCAAAATGAATCGGCGGCGCAAAGCGGGGCGGAATCCATCGGTGGGTCAATGGAAAATGGCTTTTTTTGGAAATTGGCATTTGAACGTGTTTGTCATAATTCTATATTATTGTCTGTATGAAGGGCAGCAGAAAATAGTTGGGAAAGAAACGGTTGTGCTGTTATTTTAATGCTGTAAAACTTAAATTGAAGCTCTGGACTGGATGGGATATCACCTGAGTTTCAGCTTCCGTTGTACGCAAGAAAGTGACATGACTAGCATAACAATTGCACACTTGTCTGCTAAGATGCCTTTGTGTGTGTGCTTGTGTGTGTGCACGCGCGCCCGTGTTAAAGGAACCAACATGCTCACAGGTAATTGCTGTTTCCTTCCCCGATAACAAGCTTTCACCTTCTTCACACATAATGAGTGGGTATGTCAAGGATTCACCCCTGTGGAAAAGTGGGTGTGAATGGTGAAAGGTCAGAGGGTACACTATGTCCACTTACAGCTGGGGTGTCTGACCCGGCCCGGGAACAAAGGTTCCAGTGTGTGTGATAGTGTGGAGGGCGCGGAGGCCCTAGCCATCAGTAAAGCGGGCCAATCCGTTTCTGCTTGACTGAGCTGTCAGTCTTCACTGCAGCATATGGAGAAGGGTGAGAGGGGTGAGAGTACTTTATCTGGGCCAAATTAAAACGGCAGAAAGGAAGTTGTTTTGTTATTCTGCCGTGCTAAGATACTGGCAGGGCACTTGCAATAGAGGTATCCAAAATTCCGCCTTTAAAAATGTGACAGTGTTCAGTTGTCAGTAGTTGTTTGCCGTGATGTAGAGTTAAAATAGTTTGCAAATAGTATACAATGCAAAACAAGGATCATTAATATTGATGAAAAAATATTTTATGATTTTACTTATGAAATAATAATATATTAGTGCCGAAAAAATAATAAAACTAGTCTACATTACAATTTCTTTCTATTAAAAAAAAAACATGCCGAACAAAAAATGAAAAATAATAAAAATAAATCTTGATGTGATGAAATGTATCCAATTACACTATCTAACCTTTCATCCTGACTCTGGTTTGTGGCAGAGCCGAATCACAAGGCACCAATAGCCAAAACAACCATTCACACTCACAAATTTAACAATTGACCTTTGACAGTCTTCAGTGACTCTAATGTGTTTGTTTTTGGCGTGTGGGAGTAAGCCAGCAAAAAACACGACGTTAGCATGTGAACAGAGCGCAGATTTGAACCCTCACCTCAGAACTTTGAGGCAGATGTGGGAACCACTACGCCATCATACCGCCTCCTCATCTTTTAAATTATTCAAAACAAAACAAAAAATATATATACATTTTTGACTTCAGGGCACTCAAAGGGAAGTTTGTAATCCATTGATTGATATGTTGATAATGAGGCCATGTGTTTTGATATTTGGGTAACCTTAGTAGTTGATTTTCCGGTTACTTTTCCGGTTACCTGTTTGTAAAATGCTGTGGAGTTCTGCACCACTCCATTCATAAATAATCATGTGTGCCGTTTGAAGTAGTTGTAGTTTTTAAATGAGCGCTTTCCCACGCTACAACTGTATTGTGTGCAGATAGCTGAGCGGCTTCCCTGGATTTCGCTGCTCTCTCCGCTTAGTTTGGCCTGAAGATGGAAACACTGGAGTCCGAGCTGACATGCCCAATTTGTCTTGAGCTCTTTGAGGACCCGCTTCTCCTGCCCTGCGCTCACAGCCTTTGTTCCAACTGCGCCCACCGCATCCTGGTGTCGCACTGCACCCCCAGCGAGCCCGTCCAGTCCATCCGCGCCTTTCAGTGCCCTACCTGCCGCTATGTCATCAACCTCAACCAGCGAGGCCTAGAGGGACTCAAGCGCAACGTCACCTTGCAGAACATCATCGACCGCTACCAGAAGGCTTCCCTCAGCGGACCCAACTCGCCCAGCCAGCCCCGGCGGGAGCGAGCCGCCCCCGACGGCGGCGCCATGACGCAGCCCGGAGAGCGGGTGCCGTGTCAGTTCTGCGAGCAGGAGCCGCCCCAGGACGCCGTGAAGACCTGCGTCACGTGTGAGGTTTCTTACTGCGACGACTGCCTCAAGGCCACCCACCCCAACAAGAAGCCTTTCACGGGCCACCGCCTCGTGGAGCCCCTGCTGGACTCCCACATGCGAGGGGTCATGTGCGTGGAGCACGAGGACGAGAAGGTCAACATGTACTGTTTGACGGACGAGCAGTTGATCTGCGCCTTGTGCAAGCTGGTCGGACGACACAGGGACCACCAAGTCGCCGGTTTGGCGGACCGATACGACAAACTCAAGGTGAGACTCCTTTTAATTCTCCCGCCCGTCCCCCCCAAAAATCTTAGCTTTTACCGCTTTTTTTGTTGTTGTTTTTAGCCACACAAAGCTAATTTTACTTGGTACCAATTTTATATGTGAAAAATAAAATACAATGTTCTCATGGCAGAATATTGCACATTTATAGAAATATATTGTTTTCATGGTAAATACATTTATTTTTTTCAAATTTTCGGGGTGAGATATTTAGTGGTGTTGGCAAAGTAATGTTCTCATGGTAATATATGTGTATGGCAAACTGTTTTCATAGAGCAGTATATTTTCAAAATAAAATGTATCATCTTCAATGGCAAATGCAATGTTTCATGGCAAAATGCAAGATTGTGTTTTTATGATTTTGTTTTCCCATCCAAATTAATTGTTTTCATGATAAAATACCTTACAACACTTATTGCCAAATTAAATATTAAAATCAATTTTATTTTAATTAGAAATATAGTGTTTCCATCAAAAATGTTTTTTTTGAATTACAAAATGTCTTGAATTACACAATAGTTTGGTTCTTTGGCAAATTTCTGCTTGCAAAATCTAGCATTCTCATGCTAAAACAGTGTGCTAATGGCAAATTATCAGTTTTACCTGGCAAAATAGTGTTTCAATATAAAAATATTGTGTTTTCATGCCATCCTATAATATATTCAATATATCGTGGTTTTATGGTACATATTTTATTTGAATTCCAAAATATAGTGTACTATTTTCCTTGCAGATGTAGCATCTTTATGGTGACATATTTTGTTTTTGTGGAAAAAAATGTAACCATTATATAATTCAAAAGAATCATAATCATCATCTAAAGCCAGAGTGTTTCTCCGCAGCATTTCCGCTAAGTTTGCCGTGTGCTGCGGCAAGACTCGCGATCCTTTCAGAATGCGTCACTTGGCCACGGGCGTCAGCTGTTAGCCATGAGAGCTGATGCACTCCCAGTGATGCAAGCACTCTTGAGGAATAGTCCGTTTTTAAATATCAAAGCTTCATACACTCACCAGACACTTCATTAGGTATGCCTGCATCTAATGAGCTCAACAAAAGGATCTGTAAAAACTAGAGCTGTCAAACGATTAAAATATTTAATCTAATTAAAAACTCAACTGTCATAATTAACTCAAATTAACTAAAAATTAATCATGATTACTCACGCATTTTTTATCATTTCTGAATTTCCTTTTATATTTTTTTGTCCTATTTTCCCCCATTTTAATGGTCTCATCAACATAGAATCATGAATCAGTTTTCTATGTGCAAAATGCAAATATTTACTGAAATAATTTCGATTTTCAATTTTACATTAACATTTTTCACTTGGAGCAGTTATTCACACATCATCTCTCACACAATATTACTGTCCATCAACAACGGTGAAAAAAATATTTTGTCACACAACAGCTGCTTGAACAGCTATTTTTATGGAATCAAAACAGCGCAATATAAAGTGCACATCTAAGCTAAACTAGTACTCAGCATATAATTTTTCACGGCCCCCTGAATAGGGATTGTCGGTCAGCATGGAAGGATCTCTCGTTCTGTACTTTTTTGATCATTTATTGGAGCACTTTGCAGCAGAAGTAGTAGTAGTAGTAGTTGTAACAGAAGTATCAGAAGCAGGTAATAACCTAAACTACACATAAATGCAGTAAAAAATTAATATATCTATCTTTCTGCATCACAATGTAAATATGTATATAATTGACATTAATTAATACCTTTATTTAACAATACGTTTAATAAATAATTTAATCAACCCTGATTTCACTATTTATCATTATCGTCATCATTATTCATTGTTTTAAACGTAAGAAACCATACAACACAAACATAAAGGCGAATCGAACAAAAGAACTACAAGTCCCAAAACTCAATCCCGGAAGTGGAGCGCCGACATGATTAACCCAACCTGAAACGCAATTTACTTCGTTTAAACGTCAGATTGCAGACGGACAAACATGACAACTATGCAAAAATGAACTAAATAAAGACACCCCTGTTCTAGCAACATTTTAGACCACGCTGTTTGCTTTGAAATGATCCATAGCTGTCGGTCTGAGATTAGGGGGCGGAGTTACGCACGTCAGCTGTGTGCTTGGCCATTAAGTGGTATTTCAGACTCGACGTGCTATGATGATAGCTCAGTTTACGACTGCAAAACATACAGGTAACTTTGGTCTTGTCATTGGAACAATCTGGCAACTTTTTAAAAGTAAACTTTCCATTCATAAACTATTTAAGTATCCGTTTTCGGTGTCTCGCGCTGCCGTGGCTGGCAAAACAAACGTGCGTGGACCTGTGCAAAGCGATTGATGTTTTGTTTCTGGTTTATTTATAGAGCAACGTAACATCCGCTGTGACGTCTGCCGCGTTAATCTCGCGAGAAAATTTTTGATCCCGATAAAATTCATTTAAATTAATGCCAATAAAAACGCGCTAAACTGACAGCTCTAGTAAAAACCCTTTTTGTCTACCCGACAATAACACATGTCCCTAATGCTGTGGCCAGTACATGTTTAGTATGCACTCTGCTTTGCTCAAATCCATCATATAATGTGGACAATGGCAAGAAATTCCACGTGTTGATATGAGATAAAATTCCAGAGCAGAACGGGCGACATGTCAGGTCACATAGGAAGGAAGGAAGACCGGCCGTAGTGAAGGTGTGTGGACCACAAAGCGCTGGTTTGGAAAAAAAAAAAAAAAAAAAAGAGATTTTTTTTTTCGGCACATGAAGATGAAATGATTTTAGGAAAAGAGATGTCCATGTCAGGCGGCTGTTCAAACAAAAGTGAGGAATTGCATTAGCGGGAGAGAACGTATTGCAGGCTGACGAGGAAGAGGAAATGCTTGGGCTCACTCTATTTGCCATGTTTTTCTAGGGGCTGCCCTTCACTCTGTTTATTTGAATTGTGAGATACTTCCACTTGACATTTCGGCTCAGATGTTGGAAACAATCAGCATCACTTTGATGGATTTTGTTATTTTGCCATATTCGTCTCTTCTACCTGCAGCTCAGCGTTTTAAAGGGCTTTTAGCCTCCTTCCCCTCATTCGCATGAATAAATCATATGTATTGAATATAAAGCCTATTTTAGCTCACTCTCACCTGCACTCGCCGTATGAAGGCATAATGTGCATTTCAGGTTTGCTTTTTTTTCCACTTATTCATTTTCTGCGGCATGCTTTTAAAACACCTTAGCACACCTGCACGAGCTAATGGTAGCCATTGGAAAAATAATGTTCATTTATGATTGACGCTGTCTTAGTAGCCTATAGGTGTATGTCTGGCACCACCAGCTTGTTCTCATTAGGGTCACTTTGTGTGAGAGGCGGTGGACTACTTGTCATTTCAGAGCACATACAGTGACTATCTAAAGTCTACACACCCCTGTTCAAAGTTTTTGTAATACTAAAAATAAAAAATAACCTAGGTAAACTTTAAAATCTCCAGAAAATAATTTGTTTTCATGATTTCAAAGGGAGAACTAAAAACAACAAAAAACGAAAATAGTGAAACTCTTACAACTTTGATTATTTCCTCTAGAAGGCTTTTACCTACATTTTTTTTCCATTGGAAACCTGAAGAGTTTTGTTTGGTTGTTTTTTTGCTAATGCTGCCTGCTATTTGAAAGTGTTAGAAATCGCTCCACCTAGCAGAAACAAAGCACGATGCTGCCATCACCATGCTTCACTTTGAGTGTAGCGTTCTTCATGGCGATGTGCAATGTTATGTTTGCTCCAGATATACATTTTGGAATTAGAGATTTTCTAAAAGTATGCTTTTTTTTTTTATTTTACTTAATGTATGGACATTATTGTGGTTAGAGTGTCCAGTAGTCCAGAACTGTACGACAACATACTGAATATTTTGACCCCCCTCATGTAGCGTAATAAAGGTAAAATACAAAGTGAGTCTCTTCTAAAAAAGTAGCATAAATTTGCGATGTGTGTAGCGTCACCACTACCTTCCATTTCATTAGTGAGGATCATCATCACATGTGACCGAGGGCCAACACTGGTAACATCACCAAAAAAAACACAAAAAAAGACTATTATTTACTACTACTAAATATTGAGTCAAACAAGGCCTTATTATATTTTACCATTAAATGTACGCATATGCATACATATGAAGACTTAGCATATTTATTTATCTTAAAACCAAACCCAATCTAAAATTTCTTCTCAGTCTAGCTTCAGCGAAATCCTCAGGTGTCTATTTAAGCACTTATCTATGCGTCTGCGAGTCGCACCTTATTACCATTTGAATCTTACTGTACAATATATCGCTCCATTTCATTTTATGTAATGACACATCGTAAATCTTTAATTCAGCGGCGATAATGTTTCATAATGGGAGAGTCGTTATGGCCGCCAATTACAGCCAGGGATGAAGTTGGAGACATAAGCCTTTGATCGGAGGCTGTGATTAACAGGGCCGGGGGTTTAGTTAGACAGCTGCTCGGCTAAGCTTCACGGCGTGCAGCAGGCAGCGTGATGGCTTCTGTGGCACGTCGTGACGGCTGCAGGCCGTCTTAGCAATCAGCGGCCAATTGTGGTCATTCTTGCTCTCTCTCACTTTACTCCGCTCCAGCATTGATTGCATTCAAAGCATAGCGTGAGGCCAGTGTGTAATTAAATATTCTCCTTCATGCTTTTTGTCTTGGTGGCTTTTTTTTTCCTCCAGCATGCCTTGGACACCAACCTCAGCAATCTCATCAAGAGGACCAGTGAGTTGGAAACTCTGATGGGCAAACTCATCCAGACGTGCCAACACGTGGAGGTGAGGCTATTAACGGTCAGGAATTAGTGGCTGAAGATGGCTTTAAATCATCATCAAACGAACATTAGCCTGGAAATCTACAGTATGATTACCTCCACCAAGGGCTCATTGCTTGAGGTGAGAGGTTCCGTTTCAGTCACAGTTAGTTAGTCTGTCAGTCCCTGAGTCAGTCAAGCGACAGGTTAGTCAGGAAGATGGTTGGGCGGTGGGTCAGTGAGTTAGTACGTTTTGTCAGTCGGACGGTCAGACAGTCAGTTTCATCAAGTTAGTTGGTTAGTTGCTATGTATATTTGTGGCATTGTCTCTTCATCTGTTCTTACGTAGCACTAGCTACCTGTAGCTAGTCAAGTGAGCTGCACATAATGGTGAGTGTTTTCAAAAGCAGCGAATGTTACATTCTCATCAGGGTTTGTTCAAGGTCACCAGAACATATATATATATATATATATATATATATATATATATATATATATATATATATATATATATATATATATATATATATATATATATATATTAGAGCTGTCAAACGATTAAAATATTTAATCTAATTAAAAACTCAACTGTCATAATTAACTCAAATTAACTAAAAATTAATCATGATTACTCACGCATTTTTATCGTTTCTGAATTTCCTTTTGTATTTTTGTCCTATTTTCCCCATTTTAATGCTCTCATCAACATGGAATCATGAATCAGTTTTCTATGTGCAAAATGCAAATATTTACTGAAATAACAATTTAGATTTTCAATTTTACATGAACATTTTTCACTTGGCGCAGTTATTCACACATTATCTCTCACACAATATTACTGTCCATCAACAACAGTGAAAAATATTTTGTCACACAACAGCTGCTTGAACAGCACTTTTATGGAATCAAAACAGCGCAATATAACATTATAAAGTGCACATCTAAGGTAAACTAGTACTGTAATGGAGGCTCTCGCTGGCAATCCGTAGTGGAGTTGTTCAGTTAATTCCGTTTTCACGGCCCCTGAATAAGGATTGTCGGTCAGCATGGAAGGATCTCTGTTCTGTACTTTTTGATCATTTATTGGAGCACTTTGCAGCAGAAGTAGTAGTAGTTGTAACAGAAGTATCAGAAGCAGGTAATAACCTAAATTACACATACATGCAGTAAAACATTAATATATCTATCTTTCTGCATCACAATGTAAATATGTTTATAATTGACATTATTTAATACCTTTATTTAACAATACGTTTAATAAATAATTTAATCAACCCTGATTTCACTATGTATCAATATCGTCATCATTATTCATTGTTTTAAACGTAAGAAACCATACAACAGAAACATATCAAGTCGAATCGAACAAAAGAACTACAAGTCCCAAAGGTCCAACCCGGAAGTGGGCGCGGCATATTTACCCCAGCTGCAGCGCAATTTACTTCGTTTAAACGTCAGATTGCAGACGGACAAACATGACAACTATGCAAAAATGAGCTAAATAAAGACAGCCCTGTTCTAGCAACATTTTAGCCCACGCTGTTTAAATTGTCGATTGCGAACGGTAACTGACTGTGATTGCATAGCGATGCGGCAAACAAAGCAACCGATCATGACCGAATCTAAAAGCTAACTTTACACATCTGACTTGATAAGAAGCACTCGCGTAGCTTAACATTGAGCCATGCCGGCGACGGCGAGTGTATTCACTCACGAAACAAAGCGCTATTTATACATCGCGCGAACGTCACCTGTCAGTGGCAGCCCCCCCTCTTAAAGCGCCAGGTCAATCCAACAGGAGTCGTTCAGCAAATTTGTTCTTCGTCGTGTCATCCATTTTCTTCGTTTTGAAATTATCCATAGCTGTCTGTCTGAGACAAGGGGCGGAGTAGAACGTCAGCTGTGCGCTTGGCCATTAAGTGGTATTTCAGACTCGGCGTGCTATGATGATAGCTCGGTTTACGACTGCAAAACATACAGGTAACTTTGGTCTTGTCAGTGGAACAATCTGGCAACTTTTAAAAGTAAACTTTCCATTCATGAGCTATTTAAGTATCCGTTTTCAGTGTCTCGCGCTGCCGTGGCTGGCAAAACAAACGTCGTGGACCAGCGCAGCGCGCTTGATGTTTTGTTTCTGGTTTATTTATGAAACAACGTAACATCCGCTGTGACGTCTCCGCGTTAATCTCGCGAGAAAAATTTTGATCCCGATAAAATTCTTTTAAATTAATGCCGATATAAACGCGCTAAACTGACAGCTCTAATATATATAAAAAAAAAAAAAATCCCCATCTCACCCCTCGGGTGGTGTCCGTCCCCCATTCAGCTCGGGTCCTCTACCAGTGGCCAGGAAGCTTGAGGGTTCTGCGCAGTATCCTTGCTGTTCCCAGCACTGCACATTTCTGGACTGAGATGTCCGATGTTGTTCCCGGGATCTGTTGCAACCACTCATCTAGTTTGGAGGTCACTGCCCCGAGTGCTCCGACCACCACAGGCACGACTGTCACCTTTACCTTCCAGGCTCTCTCCAGCTCCTCTCTGAGCCCTTGGTATTTCTCGAGTTTCTCGTGTTCCTTCTTTCTGATGTTTCCATCACTTGGGACCGCTACATCCACTACAACGGCTTTCTTCTGCCCTTTATCAATGATCACGATATCCGGTTGGTTCGCCATTACCATCTTGTCAGTCTGGATCTGGAAGTCCCACAGGATCTTCGCTCGGTCATTCTCCACCACCTTGGGAGGTGTTTCCCATTTTGACCTTGGGGTTTCCAGTCCGTACTCGGCACAGATGTTTCGGTGAGACTATGCCAGCCACCTGGTTATGGCGTTCCATGTAGGCTTTCCTGCCAGCATTTTACACCCTGCAGTTATGTGTTGGATCGTCTCGGGTGCCTCTTTGCACAACCTACACCTTGGGTCTTGTCTGGTGTGGTATATCTGGGCCTCAATGGCTCTGGTGCTCAGGGCCTGCTCCTGAGCAGCCAGGATGAGTGCCTCTGTGCTGTCCTTCAGGCCAGCCCTCTCTAGCCACTGATAGGACTTCTTGAGATCAGCCACTTCACTTATGGTCCGTGGTACATCCCGTGTAGGGGCTTGTCCTCCCATGATGGTCCCTCTTCCAGCACCTCATCCTCTGTTCCCCATTGTCTGAGACATTCTCTGAGTACATCATCCGTTGGAGCCTTCTCCTTGATGTATTCATGGAGCTTGGATGTTTCATCCTGGACAGTGGCTCTCACACTCACTAGTCCCGGCCTCCTTCCTTTCGGCTTGCGTACAGTCTCAGGGTGCTGGATTTGGGATGGAACCCTCCATGCATGGTTAGGAGCTTTGGTCTTAACATCCGTGGTCTGAATCTCTTCCTTTGGCCACCTGATTATTCCTGCAGGGTATCTGATCACTGGCAGGGCATAGCTGTTTATTGCCGGGTCTTATTCTTGCCATTGAGCTGGCTTCTTAGGACTTGCCTCACCCGCTGGAGGTATTTGGCCGTAGCCGCTTTCCTTGTTGCCAGTTCGAGGTTGCCATTGGCTTGTGGTATACCGAGGTACTTGTAGCTGTCCTCAATGTCTGCTATTGATCCTTCAGGAGTGAGACCCTTCAGTGCGGACGACCTTTCCTCTCTTAGTCACCATCCGACTACATTTCTCAAGCCCGAATGACATCCCGATGTCGCTGCTGTAGATCCTGGTTGTGTGGATCAGGAGTCTATGTCCCTTTCGCTCTTAGCATACAGCTTTATGTCATCCATGTAGAGGAGGTGACTGATCGTAGCTCCATTTTTGAGGCGGTATCCGTAGCCTGTTTTGGTGATTACTTGGCTTAGGGGTTCAGTCCTATGCAGAACAGCAGTGGGGAGAGTGCATCACCTTGGTATATGCCACATTTGATGGACACTTGGGTAAGTGGCTTGCCATTGGCTTCAAGTGTGGTTTTCCACGTCCTCATCGAGTTCGCAACGAAGGCTCTTAGGGTCCTGTTCACCTTATACAACTCCAAGCATTCAGTGATCCATGTATGTGGCATCGAGTCGTAGGCTTTCTTGTAATCAATCCAGGCTGTGCACAGGTTGGTATGTCGGGACCTGCAGTCTTGTGCGACTGTTCTGTCAACCAGGAGCTGATGTTTGGCTCCTCTGGTATCTCTACCAATGCCCTTCTGTGCTTCGCTCATGTATTGATCCATGTGTCCACTTATCTTAGCCGCTATGATGCCTGACATGAGCTTCCATGTTGTGGAGAGACAGGTTATTGGCCGATAGTTGGATGGGACTGTACCCTTTGAGGGATCCTTCATGATCAGGATCGTTCGCCCTTCAGTTAGCCATCCTGGGTGAGTCCCATCCTTCAGCAACTGGTTCATTTGTGTTGCTAGGCGCTCATGGAGTGCTTTGAGTTTCTTTAGCCAGTAGGTGTGGACCATGTCCGGGCCTGGTGCTGTCCAGTTTTTCATATCTGAGACTCTTTCCTGTATGTCTGCCACTGTTATGGTAACTGGGTTCTGCTCAGGAGGTTGCTGTGCTCCTCTCTCAGGGTCACCAGCCATTGTGCACTGCTGTTATGTGCAGCCTCCCTCTCCCATATTCCTTTCCAGTACCTTTCAGTTTCCAGTCTTGGTGGGTCAGCTCTGCTGTTAGGACCCTGCCACTGAGCGTACACTTTCGCAGGTTGTGTTGCGAACAGCCTGTTTATTCGCCTGGCCTCATTCTCTTTCGTGTACCTCTTTAGGCGACTGGACAAGGCTTGGAGCCTTTGTTTGGCAGTTTCGAGTGCTTCAGGTATGGTCATCTGGGTGTACCTCTCAGGTATCGGCCTTTTCATCACACCTCTCTGGGCCTCCGTCAATTGACTCACATCTTTCCGAGCCGCCTTGATCTTAGCCTCCAACCGTCTTTTCCATGGTGGGTAACGTGTCTCATAGTTGCTCCGATAGCCAAGGATTTCTAGGATCACTGATGCTGAAGCGTATATCAGCTCATTGGTTTCGGTGATCGTTGTGGTAGGAATCGCCCTCAGTGCTGCATTCACACTTTCCATGAGACTTTCAGGTGGTACTTCACATAGCCGTTGTAATCGGTTTCTAGGTTGCCCAGCTTTCATCCTCGCCATGATCTTAGCTTTCAGGTCAGTTGCTGCCTTGCTCAGCATTTCATTCATTGGGGCTGGCCTCCCAATCTCATCATCTGCATTCATTGGGGCTTGCCTCCCAATCTCTGGTATGACCTCCTCCTCTGGTCTGGCAGCCTGGGGCCCTTCACCATGGAACCTGCGTTGTACCTCATCAATCTCAAGTTGTGACAGCAATTGCCGTTTGTGGATGTTGGAACACTGAGTTACTAGTTGTTTCGTGGTCAACCGTGACTGTGGGTTTCGAGTAACCATTCAGCCTGCATTCTCTGCATGTAACCCCTCTGACTAGGGTTGCTTGAGTAGTAGCATTCCAACAGAGCCATGTTATCGCATCTCGCCCATCTCCGCTTTGTTCCAGTAGCCCATTTTTCATCAAGGTGCTCTGGTTCCCCAGCACCTGACGCAGACCTTGTTTGGCCGGGCGACGTCTGAGCCGGCATGTCATTCATTTTATTGTCTCTCATCATTGTATGAGGTAGGCATTAGCGTGAAGGATCTTGCCCAAGGACCCACACTGGATGGTGTTATGTGCTCATTTTTGCCCCAAGCGGATTCGAACCACCGTCTCCGTATGCCAAACCGATGCCTTACCAACTGAGCTATCCAGCGCTACATATATATATATATATATATATATATATATATATATATATATATATATATATATATATATATATATATATATATATATATATATATATATATATATATATACTATATATATATATATTTTTTTTTTTTTTTTTGTCACTGTTCTTGTGAGAAGAAACATACAGCCGACCCTTTGGCGACCTTGAACGAACCCTGAGGAGAATGCAACGTTCGCTACCTTCTGAAACACTTTTTCGCAGCTGAGAGTCGCTGCCAGTCTCTTTTTTCGTCAGTGGACGCTACAGCTTCTTGTTTATGTTCAAACTTAGCTTGAAGCAGACGTGTGCACTTTTGTGAGCATGACGTCTCTGATCCACTGGTGAAAGGACACTTTGATTCTCTCCTCTTTCATCTAGAAGTGCTTCAAGAAAACAAAGCGTATGCAGGAAAAGTGGCTGAGATTGCACGACTGTCCGTGTTTTATGTTCACTGTTTGTTAAGAAACCTGCCGTGGGACTACGACTGAAAACTAGCATTTATACTAAGTCAGGCGCATTTACATTGTTTTTTCTTGTGTTGATAAATGTGCACTGCCCCCATGTCATAAATAAATAAGTAAATCAATAAATACAAAACTCAATGGGACAGAGGCTTAAGAACCAATTCCACACGACCCGCAGATTTTTAAAGTGTGTCAGCATGCATTTTGTTTGTATTTATCTCCCTTGTGTTTACCTGAGTTTTGTTTTGCTTCCCCGTGAAATCAAATCGCTTATTTGTAGTCAAAGTGAGGCAACCCTCTTGTGTGGGATTTGTATAAGCTTAAACTACACTTTACTTGACGACACTCCATTATTGACTGGTGATTATCTGGACTTGTCTCCCATGTCCAGATAAATGCATCCAGGCAAGAAAACAAGCTACTGGAGGAGTGTGACCTCCTGATCAATATCATACAGCAGAGAAGGCAAATCATCGGTACCAAGATAAAGGAGGGAAAGGTACTGTTTGTCATCTTTTATATCTCGATCACCTTGATAATCCTCGCCGCCGAGATGCGGGGAACTCAACATCTGAGCCCATTGTTCCTGTTGGAAAGCTGCAGCGACACAAACCTTGAAGCCTCCAGACTTCACTCTTTATGAATTCATTTTTTATGTACCTCAACACTGAAAAATTGTGACTGATTTGTATTCCAAGTTCCACTCTATTCTTAAGTGACTTTGTGATTCTGTAGGAGGTTCGTTTAAAAAACAAACAAACCAAAAACCCCATCAGGGCTTGTTTTAAAGTGACAACAGTTGTGAAACGCTCGGCAGAATACAAATGCTTGTGTTCCCTTTACACAATTCACAGCTTTAACATTGGTCTTCTTTAGGCATCCAGCAATGACCATTGCAGGAGCGATGGCAGTTCTGACCTGCAAAAAAAAAAAAAAAAAAACCATGGAAACGATCATTCATGCTTTAATGAGCAACTAGCATACCATGCTCAGTATGTGGGGATCAAATTACAGTATTTTCACGACCATTCGGCGCACCGTGTTGTAGGGCGCAGTCTCAGTAACGGGTGCTATTTCTGTATTTTACACATTCACAAAACGCACTGTATTATTGGGCGCAGCCAGGCGTGGTAAAACATACGCCAGTTTAAACATACGCCAGTTTAAAGATACGCCAGTTTAAAGATACGCCATGCATGCACGCACGCTAAAAACACGTTAGCTTGAAGCACAGCGTAGCATGCTAGACATGCTAAAAACACGTTTTTAAAAAGGCAACGGAAGCAAAACTGAGATTGGTTGTACTTTATTTAGCCATCTATTTAGCCACGCATCAACATTTGTTGAAGCCCTTTTTGTAAATGGTTTAACCTTGAGATTTGCGTGCTTAATTATTTATTTATTTATTTATTTTCACTTTTATCACACGAGTGAACTGAAAAATGTGAAAAGTACAAAACCGCTTTCTCTCCCCAGTTTGCTCTTCTTCAAGACCTTTTTGAATGTTGCCATTAGAGCTACAAAAAGCTAAAGAAAACCTCCTATGTGTGTTGCGTGGTACAATTTAAAAAAAGATTCAGGAATTAGTATTTTGCAAATTTTGCTTCAGATCTGGAGAAAGTTGTTGGGGCAGAGGGGCAGCCGGGATCAATTTTCACTTTTCATCGTTGCAGTCTGGGACAGTAAAATGATGTACCACGCATGTTTGTTCTGGTCAGTCCTTCCTTTGGACTAACAATTCACATTTTTCACCAATGGATTCCCCTCGGCCCGCCCAGACAGTGCGTCTGAGGAAGCTGGCCCAGCAAATCGGCAGCTGCAAGCAGTGCGTGGAGAGGTCCACCTCGCTCATCGCTCAGGCCGACCACACCCTGAAAGAGACAGACGCCTCTCGCTTCCTTCAGTCGGCCAAAAGCATCTGCGACAGGTCAGCGGATGCCGAGAGCATCTTGGGACAAAGAGTTGATGGAAATTTCAGCGCCTCTTCGTGCGTCCTTTGAACTGTTACAGGGTCTCCATGGCAACAGCGTCCTCTCAGATCTTGCTGCCGGAAATAAACCTGAACGACACCTTTGATACTTTTGCTCTAGACTTCACAAGGGAGAAGAAAATGTTAGAGA
Source organism: Hippocampus mohnikei (assembly GCA_026261675.1). NCBI lineage: Eukaryota > Metazoa > Chordata > Actinopteri > Syngnathiformes > Syngnathidae > Hippocampus > Hippocampus mohnikei. The sequence goes on along the minus strand of JAKGUB010000106.1, from coordinate 9,685,446 downwards.
CCTTGGATTATCTCACAGGTAGGTGTTAAATTTTACAGTTATGTGCTACCTCAAATATTATGCTTGGCTTGATTAGAATGATTCAGGTTTGAACAAATTGTTGTGTGTTACTGTTTGGTGTGTTTGCGACGGCACTTCAGATCAAAAGTGGTGTCTTGCTCGGTTTTCAAAAATTTCTGTCATTTTTTTCTTTTTATTCGATGAGTAGGCACAAGATTTGTGGGTCATAGTAGTAGTTAGCGCAACTAATGAAAACCTTGTCTCCGTATTTTTTTTTCAACAAATGTTTCCTTTTTTTCCTTTGGTTTAATTAAAAAAAACCTTGACTAAAACCTTGAAAAAAATAAAAACAAGAACAAACATCAAGCAAAGAAGTGTATCTATCAAAGGTGTTAATCTGTGGAATAATTTCGAAACGGACCTGAAAATGAGTAAATCGCTTGCTGAGTTCAAAAACAAATTCAAAAAAATAGTACAAACAACCTACATCAATCAGAGTTAAAATGATAAGTTCTAAACGTTAAATATAATGATAAATTAGAACTAAGTTGATAAATAGGGAAAGGTATGGAAATATCCATTATGAATACAAGAGAAAATTGACACAAGAGTGCCAGGGTGTGTATGTATAAAATCCGATACACACCAAAAGTTGTAAAAATATCATGGTTAAGGGTAAAGCATGAGCCTTAATGGAGACTTCTTTCTTCTTATTCACTTTCTTTTCTGATTGATATAAAAACTATTTATTAGATATAAACACATAACACGGGGTAGGACTAGATAACTTCTTCCTACTCCCTTGAACATAATAACTGTTTAATGATGACTGTTGAATGATGACTGATTTCTCTTACCTTATTATTACTGTATATGTTTTATGTTATGTTCAATAAAACCAAACCAAACTAGGTTGATGCAAAGTACAGTAGTAGGTTTTAGTAATAGTACGCAGAGCAACAACACTTTTATTGGGTTTTATTGGAATTGCCTGATGTCACTTTTTTTTCTTCTTTTTATTGAAAAAAATTCAAATTTCAAGCTACATAATCAAACTTTTCACTTTGCCAAGTATTAACACAAAAAAGGTCATCTGTGCAAAACAAATCATGTTTGTGTCTGTGTAATTTTACTTTTTGGCTTGTGGAATTGTGACTGCATCTGAATTGACTTGTTAGGCGTTAAACAAATAACAAAGACTTGATGCTAATAAGCACCCACTAATCCCTGTGACAAATTGTTTTTTGTTAGCTTTTTTTTTTTTTATCCCTGCGCAGTGCGAAGCCTTTGATGATAATCTCCGAACATTTGTTGTTGTTTTTTTTGTGTATGTTTGTTTTCTTCCTTGCTCCAGCGCCAAATCCGCCGGTAATCCGCGAGGAATTATGCACAGCTTCGTATGACACAATCACGGTTCACTGGACGTCAGACGACGAGTTCACCGTCGTGTCTTATGAACTCCAATACGCCATCTTCACTAGTCACGCCAATGTCGTCAGTAAGTTGTTGTTTTTTTTTGCCGGTCATGTTTATTGTCTTTGTTCACCTTTTCTTGTGCTGTTGTTGTCAGATTTCTCTTGATCAATACTCAATTTTTGATGAGAACTTTTTTTCATTCAATGCTTCCTCTGAGTGAAACAGCGAGAGTGAAAATGTGACGAGAATGGGAATTAGGTTGTTACTAGACAGGGACGTGCAGTCAGGTGAGGCAAGTGAGGCAGTGCCACGCCCTGCTGAGCCTTCCCCTGCATGCGAACAGTGACAAGAAAAAGGACAAATCTTATAAGAAACTAAATTTAACTGTTACTAGAATGTTTTACCGAAGCATCCACTGCCTGTCTGATGTTCTGCAGGTTTGTGCAATTCGGCGGACAGCTGGATGATCGTGCCAAACATCAAGCAAAATCACTACACGGTGCACGGGCTCCAGTGTGGTACCAAGTACGTCTTCATCGTTAAAGCCATCAACCAGGCCGGAAACCGCAGTAGCGAACCAGGAAAGCTCAAAACCAACAGTAAGTCACTTGTCCACGTTTCTCGAAAGAAGATTCCTCAGCCTCACAGACTTTGTCTGGATTTTGTTTTCATCCAAGGTCAACCGTTCAAACTGGATCCCAAGTCCGCTCACCGGAAATTGCGGGTGTCCCACGACAACCTGACGGTGGAGAGGGATGAGACGTCGTCCAAGAAGAGTCACAACCAGGACCGCTTCACCAGCAACAGCAGCTACGGTGTCACCGGGAACGTTTACATTGACAGCGGCCGCCATTACTGGGAGGCTCTCATTGGAGGAAGCACATGGTGAGTACTTTCAACTTGTTTTCCTTGGGAAAAAAACCTCATCAGTTTTAATTCAATTTAATTTGGTGTTGGCGTAATTAAGCAAAACACCAACAACAACCAATGCTAATTAAAACAACATTTTTGATTAAAATATTATTTGGGAGGATGAAGCAAAAAATAAGCACACATGATAATGCTAGCTTACCCCATTGCTGTGTCTTAGTCTGGCTGCTGAGATATTACACTCCATAGTCTCTATTTTCCTGCAGCGCTTCATTTTCTAGCTGCCTTGACTCTCATCTTAAATAAAATTAAATTTGAAACGTCGAAAATGAACACACATGCTTACCCGATTGCTTTACCTGAGCTCTGGATACTGCAGTATTTTAGTCCACAGACTGCAATTTGCTGCAAATTTTCTGACAGCCCTCCAATGTCCTCTTGAAAAAAATCCAAAAATATAAATACCCATGGTAATATTAGCTGCCACCATTGCTCTGCCTTAGCTCTTCACATGCAGTATTACAGTCCACAGTCATAAATTTGCTGCAGTGGCCCTTAAAAAATGTAATGCACACATTAATGTTAACTTACCATGTTGCAGGGCATTAGTTCTGGATGCTGCAGTATTGTAGTCAAAGTTCAAGACTTTGGTCTTCACTTTGCTGCAGCCCCCCTTAGGGTCCTGCCCTTAGTGTCTCTCTCTCCAATAGGGTTATAATAATTTGGGATTTTTCATAATAGTTCGTTTTTCGCTGATGGTTTAGTGGTACTCACATCGGACTTGTGTGTGAGCAGCGTGGAATCGATAGCCACTAAGTGATGACGCAAATGGTCGTTTGTCTATATATGTGCCCTGCAACTGACTGGCAACCAGTTCAGGTTTAGTCTGCCTTGCGCCCAAAGTCAGCTCCAGCAACTCCCCACTTTACAGGATAAGCGGGGTTGAAATGAATAGTTTTTATTTTGTCTTGAATTTTTTTAAATTAAATTCGTTTTAATTCGTTTTGAGAGCAGATGTCTTAGTTTGTATTACCTTTTAGTTTATGTGTGTGTGAGGGGTGGGGGGGCCTTGCTTTGGCGAGTCTTTGTTAGTTTTCGTATTAGTTTTAGATTTTTAAATACCTTATATGGAATGTTTGTCGAGTGCAAGATTAAAAAAAAAAGTCACTAAGTATTGCATAACAAAGTGAAGAGAACTACAATTCTCAAATGACTCTGTGATCTTCCTTCTGTAAGGACATACAGCTATACTGAAATGAACACATTTAAAGTGAATGCCGAAAGCTCATTTGGGATATTAATTGACATTGATGAAAATTAAGGACATTTTTTAAATTATATGTAGTTTTAATTAGTTTTATCAATCGAAGATGTATTTTCAATTTTTCCGTTCGTTTTTATTTTATTTTGTTCACAAAAATATTTTCTCTTTTGTTGCTAGTTTTTTATGAACTTAAACAACCTTGTCTGCACTTGAGTAAATCGTCTCCTTACCGTGGCCCACAGAACATCGAGAAGTAAATACAGGAGACCCGTACCTACTCTTTCCATGTGCAGTATTGTTTTTGAAGTGGAAAACGAAGACGGTACTGTGCAGTGGGAAAGAATAAGTGCTATTCTAGTCCACGAGATATAGTCATACTTTTCCTTTTCTCCCTTCCATCATGGAGGTTTGCAGTGGGTATTGCCTACAAGTCGGCACCAAAGCACGAGTGGGTGGGAAAGAACTCGGCCTCCTGGGTACTATCCCGCTGTAACAACTCGTGGGTGGCCCGTCACAACAGCAAGGAGACCGCATTGGAGCCCTCACCGCACCTGCGCCGACTTGGCATTCTGCTCGACTACGACTCGGGATCTCTGTCGTTCTACGATGCCGTGGGCTCTCAGCACTTGCACACGTTCGACATAGCCTTCACACAGCCCGTTTGCCCCGTGTTCAACGTGTGGAATCGATGTCTTACCATCCTCACTGGACTGCCTATCCCAGACCACCTGGAGGGAACCGAGTCCAGCAACTGACTTTGTGTGGACTTTCATAGGCACAATAAATGACTGAATGTGTAAATTCCTCATCCGACCTTTAGATGAGTTTAAACAATTTGCATTTTTTAAATGACTTTCAAGCATTTTACTTTGCACATGTATATACATTATTCTGCTGGATTATTGTTTCAAAAGGAGATACCTACTGTTTTAAATTGCTAGAATATGTTAGATAGCCTGCATTTTTTTTACTCACCTAATCTTAATTTGTGCATTTGTATCAATGTGATGTAAAAAAAAATTGGGAGGAATCTTTCTGTGTAGTTCTAAAGTTTTTTGAGGGGTGTGTGATAAATTACTATTTTAATACTGTCTGTGGTTGCAAACTTTTTAGCACTTTGAGGAGGAAAAAAAAAGACTGTCATAATAAAATACATTTGTAAATCAGTTGTGTGGGATATTTTTCGTTTCATTTTCCACAGTTTCATTTAAATATGCTCATTTTTCTACTTCCTACTCAAGCAATCTGCTACAGGGTATAAACGATCGCCGTCATAACATTTGTAATAACTGCACTGACAATGTTTTTCATGACATTTTAACTTTCTTCATTGACAAACAAATGTAAAAAGAAGTTAACCACTGGTGATAGTGCGTAAAATCAACCAGTGTAAATACTTTAGGACTGGAGTAATATGAGCTGATCTGTTTGTTCTGGTCAGAACACGAGCTGAAAAATGCTGAATGAGCTGTTGATGTTTTTTTTTTGAGGGAGTCCAAAAGGTAGACCAGTACAATAAGCAAGTCTACTGGAGATAAAAGCATGGATACGTTTCTCTTGTTTCTCCTAGTCTGCTTGGAAAGCATACAACCCTTCAGCCTTAATATGTTTTTCAGCTGGTAAAAGGCTATTTTAGTAATTCATTTGACTTGATTGCTGAAAGTCAGATGTGAGTCTATCAGCACCCCAAGATTTGGGACTTGAGCTTTGGTTTCTAAAGACAGTCACTCCAGCTGTTTTCTAATAGCAATCTTATTTTCTTCAATGCTGATAACAATTACCTCTGCTTTGTTTTCATTTAGTTGAAGGAAATTTCTGTTCATCCAGTCGTTAATTTCCTGTCGACGGTGACACAGAACATTAATTGAACTGCTGTCATTTGGGGACGTTGATAAATATCGCTGTGTGTCATCTGCATAACTGTGATTGCCACAAGGGCTTTCGGAAGCATTTGACCCCAAAGTAACACACACAGTCTGGCACCGAAGAGGTCCAAGGACTGACCCTTGAAGAACCTCACAAGTCACATGGCCATTCAAACAGATTTTAAACTTCCAATGGTCACCTGGTAATTATTTTCCTCCAATTCAGACCTGAACCATTTTAGGACTGTTCCATGTAATCCCATCCAAATATATTATCAATTGTATGAAAAAGATGTACTGGTGTCTAGCATGAGTGTGTTAGTGTTCAATCTTGTCCCATTGAGTATGTTAATAAGGGCTATTTTTGTACTGTGATGAGGTCAGAAACCTGATTGGAGTTCATCAAAGTTCATTTAAATTCATACATTTCCCGAGTTCATTAAAAAAACACGTTCTCAACAATCTTGGCGATATAATTTGCTAACAAGGAGACATCCAGCATTCTCTTTTTTTTCGGAGGGCCTTGATGTGAGGTGCACTATTAATATGATTGTCTCCAGACCCTTTTGCACTAATTAAAACATAATCTCAGATTAAATCTTAGACAAACATTCATTGCATTGCAGTCCAAAAGGGGGGAGGGAATAAAAACAGAAAAGTGTGTGTGCGTGTGCGTGTGTAAATTGATGTGATGTGCTCTGACGTGTCTTTTTCTGCTGGTGTAACACGGCTTGAACTCCGCAGTGATTCCTTTCCACCAAAGCGGATAAACACACTGAACTCCACGTGACCTCCCCACGAGACCCCGGCAGGCTCTTAAAAGGTTACCACCCGCATGCTTGGAGACCCATCAACAAATGCTGCAGGCTATTATCGATCAATTGTGGAAACCCTGCATACTTTCACAGCCCATATAGCAAATTCTGTGATGAACCCTCACCCCCAATGACTCAATTTGTTAACAGCAGCTGTGTAAAAAGCGTATATAAATTCAACTAAATTACACATAATACAACAGAAAAACATTTTGTGATTTACAAAAAGAAGACATAATGTTTCTGCTAATATTGTTTCTTTTTCTTTCTCGTCTCATCTATTATGCAATATCCTTGATGAAGAATTGGCAAATTGCGTCTCCAAAAAGAATACTGTTTTCACTCAAACACACAAAAAACATCCCGGCAGAGAATCTTTCATAAATGTATGCCTCAATGCTCCACTTTTTCGTTTTGTTTTTCATTGCATTATTTTGTCCCTAGTATAGTCGTTGTAGAGATAAAATCAGTTAAAGGCAAACATAGCTGAAATAGAAATAGGTTTGGAACAAGCAGAATGATTAAAAAAAAATAACACTCAGACAACACATTGGCAACCCTTCATTTAAATCTAATTTTATCATAAACTCACATCACTTGGTCAAATATGCATAGCAAAAACGGATTTGAGGTTGCATGTGTGTGTGTGTGTGTGTGTGTGTTTCATATTTCATTCAAGTCATATCCTCTACACTATTTGTCCAGCCCACCCCCACCTAAATTCCAAAACATTTGGACTCCTTCCAAAGAATTTCCAGATTTCCTAATACTGTTGTTCAGATAGGTTACACCCAAATATAGCAAATAAAATAATTATCCATCCCTTTTCTATACTGCTTATTTTCATAAGGGTTGCCAGCCACATGACACATCTAGACAAACAACACATACAAACCTTTGGAAAATGTAGTCTTCAATGAACCGACAAAGTACCTAACATGTGTTTTGGGATGTGGGAGGTATTCAGAGAAACCCCTACAAGTATACTTTCAGAAATTACTTTTTTCATATTGCATTGTAAATGAATACAAATAAATCATTTATAAGCCATAACCGATGAAGAAACGTCAGCCGTAATGTGATTGGCTCACCCGCCATTCCTTCGCTGAGCCTTGCCTACCAGCATCCCGGAACAGGAAGTAACGTCCGTGTCCGTTGCTGACGTTTACCCTGCCGAGTGACGATGGCGTCTACAGAGCAGCAGTCCCTGCTCGACTTGACAGATAAGGAGACCCGGGAGAAGCTGTCACTGTGGGACCGGCGCCCGGACGCCATGGCTCCCCTCACGGACAAGCAGACCGACTCCGTGCTGGAGATCAGAGCAGCTGCAGAAATGCCTGCTATCCCCTCTGAGGTGAGCTCCGAAGCTAGCTTGCTAGCATTGATGCTAACCGACTTTGTCATGACTTTTAGGTTCACTAAACTACATCTTAAAGTAATATATTAACGTTACAAAATTACAAAGATATTGGCTTTTCTCTTCAACCTTTTATGCCGTTTTAAAGAAATTTATTGAGCGTATGATGCTGTGTAGTTACCCATTGAGGATCTGGGCAGCCTTTCATCTCGCTGCCTTCCTTTCACTGCCACCGTGCCCCAATCAACAGAGGACGTCCTCTTCAAAGGCTTCCAGATGCTCCAAATGGATAATGACCGGATAGAAACTGCACAACAGGTGACTTGATATCCATTTTAAATGTACTGCACGCCACGACTTACGTGTTGCGCAAGCATCACTAAACGCTGATGTTTGTTGCAGTTTTTTGCCTGGTTTGCCAAGTTACAAGCCAACATGGATCAGGACGAGAGTGCAAAGTACAGGTGAGTCAATATTTAGTGCTGGATTACCATACACAATGCTAGTCACATGCAATCATGTTTTGGTCATTAAGTCAGGAGAAGTATTTATCAATAGTGCATGCATCCAATCATAACAATAAATGTTTATTTTTACCTCAGTTCCGCAAGAATGAAGGGATTCATTCTGGTTTGATGTTTGTCTTAGACTTGTAGACTTTTAAAAAAAAATATGCATCACTCATTCCAAAATAATGCAAACAAGGGTTGACTATACAGATAGAAGGGGTAACAAAATAAAAGGTACTCCAGTTTCCTCCCACATTCCATTTTGATTCATATTTGTCTTTGAATTGCAGGCGGACGCGAGATGATCTGAGCTGCTACCAGAACCAATGTGGCGCCATCCTGAAAGATGTTAGTGCTGCTCTGGAGCAGCTGGATTCCTTGCAGAAACAGTACCTATTCGTGTCCAACAAGACCGGCACGTTACACGAGGCTTGTGAACAACTTTTAAAAGAACAAGTAAGCCAATTAACCAACAATTATTTACTGAATATAAAGTTACTATATGGGGAAATAGGACCAAAATGTCCCCCTTTTTCTGTATTTTTTGCCTAGTCTGGCGACTTAAGATTCAACTGTTTTATTTTGTATTTCTTCCTTGCAGGCAGAGCTTGTCGACCTCGCGGAGAACATACAGCAGAAACTCTCATATTTTAATGAGCTGGAGCACATAAACACGGTTGGCTTTTGTTTCTTCTTGAAATATCATTTTTATTCGCCGTATTTCAGTGTAGTTTGTATCCGCAAATGGACATGCTCATATTTCTTTGTGTGTGTTTCCAGAAACTGAACTCATCCTCCTTATCTGTAAATAATGAAGGCTTTATACCAATGCTCTCCAAACTCGACGACTGTATTGATTACGTTTCTTCACATGTAAGTACTTTGACTCTTGTCTCATCATTAAAAAAAAAAGGATGACATGATAGTTTAGGTTAAAAACATGAATTCCCTCTTGTGTTTGAAATGAAGTTGCAAGACTCCTGCTGACTTCTGTGTTTTTATTTTTTTAAGCGTAATTTCAAAGACTACCCCGTTTACCTGGCCAAGTTTAAGCAGTGTCTCTCCAAAGCCATGCACTTCATGAAGGTCCACATTGTAAACACAATGCAGAACCTCTCAAGCACTTTAACAAAAAGGGTACGACACAGCCGTAGTTGTATATTGTTGATCTAATTAATCGTGTGTCATTATATAACGGAACTATTTTGTGCTTGTATTGCAGGATCCAATGAGTTTGGCAAACGCCGACAATGCCTTTACACTCTACTACGTTCGATTTAGAGTGGCTGCACCCAAAGTTCGTGTAAGTTTGGTCATTATTATTATTGTTATTTTAAAAAATATATAATTGCATGCTAGCACTTTGCAGAAGTGTCCTTTATTTTTCTTTCAGTCGCTAATAGAACAAATAGAACAGCGGGCGGCCAAGATTCCAGAGTGAGTGCTCTCCGTATTTAAATGTACATTTCCCCACACAGTGCTGTCAGTCTCATACTCTGAATGGATTCTCTGCTTCTCCCTGCAGATACCATCACCTTTTGGATGAAATCCACCAGTGTTATCTGGACCAGAGAGAGCAGCTCCTCACTCCCAGCATTAGTTCCACCATCACAGATCTGACCCAGCAAAACAGCAAAGACCACTGCGCCCTGGTGAGGCACGACTGAGCTCAAAGCACAACTGCCCTTCTTAATAGCAGCCGCGCGACATTTCACATCAGACGAGAAAGCGCCGAGGCTTAGACCTGAGAATTTTTTTTTTCCCGGGGTCTCGATGAATCGGCGCACATGATAAATGGTTTTAACCTGCCGACATTTGTGTCAGCACAAATGTTGTGTGGTTGAAAAAGGCCTTTTCCGTTTTGTGCAGGTCCGCAGTGGCTGTGCCTTCATGGTTCATGTATGCCAGGATGAGCATCAGCTTTACAATGAGTTCTTCTCCATGCCCACACCCAAACTAGAGTGAGTAGTCTATCCAGATTTCCTCTCACAAACTTTGTTGTGCTTTCCAATACCGTGGAATTAGAGATGAACAGATCTGATCTCAGGATCGGCAATCAGTATTAATCATGTCATTTTGCGCTGATCCTTATCATGCTACAAGATGACATTTTCTTTAGTTTTTTTATGATTATAACTTTTTCAGGATTATTCTGTCATAAAATGTCAAAATAATCCTGAGGTACAACAATATTGCCAAATGTGACAATAATAGCTTAGTTTTTTATACAACACAATTTAACGTTTCGAGTTTGTGTGGTAGAGTGAAAAACGGTCACCACATAATTGATGGGATCCCACAAAAATGCTCATCATCTCTTCAGGTGGCAACTTTTTAAGTCTTGTTTTACAGCACCTAATTGTTTATATATGACCCCCCCCCCCCAAAAAAAAAAATAGAGACCACAGTCACCACACATTCCTTGAAGTTAGAGCATATTATCATTTTATGTCATTTCAAGGTGACACACAGTTAAGAGAACGACATATCCCAAAAGGCTAACAATTTATTTAGCCTACTGTGACTAATAGCGTAAATGCAAAACTGGCATCTAGGAGCAGTTTTTAATTTTTAATTTTTTATTTTTTAAACCGTAATTTGAAAAGTGACAACAGTGCAATAACCGATCTTTGTCTAGAGCAGGAGTGCCCAAGTCCTCAAGAGCCTCCATCAAGCCTGTTTTAGTTGTCTCCCTCCTCCAACACGGCTTACTAAGCTTTTTCATGAAGCCAAGTCTTTTTAGTAGTGCCGTCAGAAGGAAAAAAAAATACATCAAATACCGTGACCACCGTAGAACCGGCAAGTAAAAAAAAATAGTGCCACGAGTCAAATGTATTTTGGGTGAATAATAGTTCAGGGTGTAAATTCAGACTCTGTCTTAGATGTTTCAATGTTTGACAGCGAGCTGCTGGAGAGGCTGTGTTTGTCTTTGTACGACGTCCTGCGCCCTCTGATCATCCACGTCATCCACCTGGAAACTCTGTCGGAGCTCTGTGGCATCCTCAAGACCGAGATGCTGGAAGACCACGTTCACCACAATGGTGAGTGGAAGCTTCTGTCCTCCCCAGAGCACCGCGAATGGCGCTCTCTTGTGCTCATGAACACACAAGCCACAAGAACATTAGGAACAGCTTCACAGTGGCGCAAATATTGTCTTTACCAAGGTAATAATGGAGTTTTGACAAATTTTGGTATCTGCGTCAAAGACAACAAATAACACTGGTCAACACATTTTGTATTTCTTTTTTAAAATCAGAGATGCAAGTAAACTTTTTTAGATTAATATATTTAGTAATATTTATGAATGAAGGGTTAGGTTCAGCAGCAGGTGATTTTTTAAAAATTAAATTTTTTCCTCTGAAATGTCAGCGATAAATTACAATGCATCCGTCTAGTGCAAGCCTTTATATGTCCACTCTAAAAACAAAAATGAAAATATCTAAAAACCTGATGTGCTAGGAAAAAGTCAAGATATTTTTTTTCAGTCAGCGTCAAAAATACATTTTGGGGACACATTTAACCCAAGCCATATCTGATTATAGTTTGCTGTTTTCAGTGTTATCAATGATTTTTCTTTAAATGAAATATTTAAATTTCTCAAAAAAAAATTTGGGTATTTGTTAGCTGTACTCTGTAACAATAAAAATGATAACAAATAAAATCAGAAAATGTGTCTCCATTGTGGGACAAATAAACTTTTTCTTATCTTCAAAAAACATTTCACTTTGTGTGGAGTGAACCCATATATACGATAATGTGGGAGTTTCACTTCTTGACTTCAACCACTGAGAGAGAGAGAGATATATATATATATAAAATTGTGAAACAGCCAGCCAGCTGGGAGCCTTTGATGCCATGGTCAAGCAGATGCTGGAGGATGTGCAGGAGAGACTCGTCTACAGGACACACATTTACATCCAGACGGACATCACAGGCTACAAGCCTGCCCCAGGGGATCTGGCCTATCCCGAGAAACTGGAGATGATGGAGGTGAGGCCAGACAGGAAGCTATCACCCTGTGGTTGTAAATTGTGCTTGTAACACTCCACACTTCTAAAGTATTTAGCAGCTCATCACTCCCGTGTGTCCTTCTCACCAGAGAATCGCTCAGAGTTTGAAGGAAGAGCAGTTGAAGCAAACGTCCCAAGAGGCCGTGTTTTCCGACATTCAGCTGGAGGATTCGGATGGGAGAAGAAACAGTAACGCTGGTGTGTGTGTGTCGACGCACTAATGCAACACCTTTTGACGTTGCAGTCGCGTGTATGACCCGTTTCCACGTTTACATAAGGACTTGCAGGGAAACCGGAGGCGTCCCGTCTACAGGCTTCTGTTTCTCCCGCTGATTTGCACGGCATGTGGTATCCGACGGTCAGACGGACGCTGGTCTGCCTGTCCAAGTTGTACAGATGTATAGACGTGAGTACACAATAATACTGATGACTTCGATTTCCTAGAAGGTCTGGCTACTAGAATAACAATGCTCCCTTTGTTATCATACGTGTCCTTGTGTTCCTGATTTACAAAGAACGCAAATGGTGGGCGCTAAATTGCTTGTTCACTCTAGAAGATTGCACAGTCATGTGACGGGCCTGTAAGCGCTTGATCCTCTATTATTGCGATCGAAAGATCCCAAATAGCAGGTGTGCATAGTTGGTAACAGATGTATAAGAAGTGACGACTGAGGGGTTAATACTTTTGGTGGCACGGATTATTTTCACTCTGGGTCATTTGGAAATGCAAAATGAAGTTGGAAGTGATGGCTTTGTCAACGTTAGTGGGCGCAACAAGCAAATATTATAGAGTGACAGAATAGAACGCTTTTGCTCGATTAATATCGGGGAAACCTGAACCACATAAGACGTTTTGTTTGACAATAAGGACTATTTTCATGAACACCAAGTCATGTGATGCTGCTGTATTTTAATGTTGGTCGTTTTAGTGGTACTGTCCTTGGACCCCTCATTTTGAGATCATTCTTGAGATCCCCAATGACATTGCTCAGTCCACGAATATGTTGCAATAAATGTACATTTACATGCGCATTTCAAAGGTTTGTTTCTGGCATTTCAAGAATGTTTACACGAGCGGTTTTCCTTGCCACCTTTCATTTTGCCTGTGCTACACTGGTTTGCAGCTGCCTTTCGGATGCAGTTTTCAAAAGATGCATAGCAACGAGTGCTCAATTAATCTATTTGCATATGGTCTTCCCAGAAGGCTCAAATGAAGTGAGCGACGATATTTATTGCTGTTGGGCAGAGGCGATCCTGGGTGTGGCCTCCACATCTGTTTGTGTGAGCAATCGAGTTTGTGCGCGTGGAAGCCTTGAGTAAAGCACGCCCTTGGTGTACACACAGAAATTCTTAACAGTGATTTCTACAAAAGAACATGCAAGAAATATTTGACCATGGATTCCTTGGATTCATAAAAAGTCTGCCATTAGATTTTTCCAATATTAGAGCCTTGAGCCAATTCATTGCAAAAAAAAAAGTGTTTCATGCCAAGATGTCTTAAAATATTATGAAATAATACTGAGTCCATGTCCCCCATAAACTGCGGATCAGCAAATTGGGTTAGTCATTAGCACATCTGCCTCACAGTTGGTTTGGGGTTCATTTCTCGCTCTGGTTTCCTGTATAAAGTTTTATTGAAGACAAAATTGACCAGGTGTGAATGCAGTGTGAATGGTTCGTTGTCTCTAACCAAAACCGATTGGTCACATTAACCCTTGTGCAGTAATACAGTTTGTCACGTTCTCAGTATTTGTCCCAAATTGGGTTGCGCTTTGAGGTGTGACAACTTTTTTCACTTTTGAATTTTTTTTCACTTTCAACTTTCAAAATGTTCAGTGGCATCAGGCCAAGACATACATATCATTATTTATTTATTTATTTATATTTGGCGCCCTCTATGAGCCGCAGCAGCAGGAGTGTGTCAATCACACAGTCACTATGCTGCATATGTAAATAAAAAAACCACCCAGTCCAAATCTTGCATATGACATAAATAGAGCCTTGAATATGTCACCAAACCGCAGGAACAGAATTGTATTTCATGCCTGTTTTTTCTGTAATGGCCATTTTTTAAAAATGTGACATCAAACATATTTGTCCCAAATTGGGTTGCGCTTTGAGGTGTGACAGCTTTTTCACTTTTGAATTTTTTCACTTTCAACTTTCAAAATGTTCAGTGGCATCAGGCCAAGACATACATATAATTATTTGTTTATTTATTTATATTTGGCGCCCTCTATGAGCCGCAGCAGCAGGAGTGTGTCAATCACACAGTCACTATGCTGCATATGTAAATAAAAACCCACCCAGTCCAAATCTTGCATATGACATAAATAGAGCCTTGAATATGTCACCAAACCGCAGGAACAGAATTGTATTTCATGCCTGTTTTTTTCTGTAATGGCCATTTTTAAAAATGTGACATCAAACATATTTGTCCCAAATTGGGTTGCGCTTTGAGGTGTGACAACTTTTTCACTTTTGAATTTTTTTCACTTTCAACTTTCAAAATGTTCAGTGGCATCAGGCCAAGACATACATATAATTATTTATTTATTTATTTATATTTGGCGCCCTGTATGAGCCGCAGCAGCAGGAGTGTGTCAATCACATAGTCACTATGCTGCATATGTAAATAAAAACCCACCCAGTCCAAATCTTGCATATGACATAAATAGAGCCTTGAATATGTCACCAAACCGCAGGAACAGAATTGTATTTAATGCCTGTTTTTTCTGTAATGGCCATTTCAAAAAAATGTGACATCAAACATATTTGTCCCAAATTGGGTTGCGCTTTGAGGTGTGACAACTTTTTCACTTTTGAATTTTTTTCACTTTCAAAATGTTCAGTGGCATTAGATCTAGCCATACATATATAGTTTGCATTACTTTTTTCTTGAATAACAAAATGAGTATTGGGTTATGACTCTATATAAGTAACTCTAACTCTATGTGTCCAATATTGTGTATAAGCGTTTATATAGATATCAGAGTGAAAAATGTTGTACATGGTAATTAGAACCTTGAAAAAGTATAAAAGTCACAAAAACTATGAAAAATGTTGAAGTAACATACATTATAACAAACAAACAAAACAACCAGCAACTAATATGCAAACTTGATAACAAAAACGAAAAACAAACACAAAACTTTTTTTTTTTTTACAATCAGAACAAATGGTTGTAGTGTGTTTGTGGCGGATTGGCCTTTCCACATCTGCCACAATAATTCAAGCACAAGTGGTTTTTCGCAAAAGCTATCCGTATTGCTTTCTTTTCTCGCATGTCCTCTTCCTGCAGCTGCTGCACCTGGCTGCTGTGCAGCTGCAGTTGCAGTGTTGGTGTGTTTACGTGCATAAACAAATGTAAAACTCATTCATTCATTCATCTTCCGAACCGCTCGATAAATGTAAAACTCGATTCTCAAAAATAACACTTGATTTTCAAAACAACGTCCAGCCAGTAACTATCGTTACGCGTTGAGTTTCGCGTGCTGCACCCTCAAACAAGTCAATCATGCCAATCAATCAGGGCACTGGGCATGCCCGTGCACAAATGCACATTGTGAGTGCGCGATCTACTGACGTGAAGACGAGAAAAAAGACTGATGAGCCCATCATTTCAAATGGCCGTAAGTACACTCCTAAAACGTGGCTGTTTCGCCTGTGCTGAGCGCGTTCACGTGAACGCGCGTAGCCGCGCGTCACATTCATTACGAGCCCACACGGCCGGGACGTGCATTGCATAACAGTTTGACCAATTCAAAAGTCGATTTTCAAAAAATAACACCTGATTTTCCAAAAAACACCCAGCTAGCAATGCTCTACAAACTGCATTACATTGTTTTTGCGCGCGCGCGCGTGCACGTGCAAACCAATGTAATTTATGCAACATACGCGGTGGGACATCTTAAGAGGTGACACCAGGAAGTTGAGTCTGTCTGGGTGACGTCTCTGCAAGAGACGCGTACGACCTCACATTCAAATGTGCACAAAATGGCGGAAAAATACTGCTTCGATGTCTTTGCTCAGTACTGTTCTATGTGACGTGCACAAACGATCATATCCACACACATAGATGCAAATAGACCTCTCGCAACAAACTACACCGTTTATTCGAATGAAAATGACGAACTGGAAGTACTCTCAATGACGTAAAGAGTCGGCACGAAAATGATATCTTAGGCTAAAGCGCCATCTCGTGGAGAGTGAGGTAAAAACTCACTACCACAATTCTCAAGCTTTGATAGTACTGGTGAGCCGCCGGTGATGTGATTTGTGCAGAAATTGAGAAAAATGCACGATAAAACACCAGTTTTACAGTCTATTGGAAATTTGAATTTATAATGGGCGTCAATATGCCAAATTTGGGATTTCTACTATCAAGGTATTCCAAATTTGTTACAATGTCATATATACCAACTGCAATGTTCAAAAATGTCCAGCTTGCTGTCATTTTGAACTTTGACCCCTTTTGACATCCTATGGAAATTTCAGCTTCGTGGGGTTATTTTTCACACTCTGGCTGTGTGTGCAACTGTCTGACTGTCCAAAAATGTCCAAATTTGGGACAGATACTGCACAAGGGTTAAATGTTGGGAAATCGGTGGTCAGCCGATCCCTTCAAATACTCAACTCAACTGTATTTATAGAGCACTTTCAAACAGCCATTGCTGCATACAAAGTGCTGTACATGGAGCAACTATCATATATGCACCAATAAAGCAATAAAACCGATCTTTCACCAATCTCATCTCCCTCCGCAGAGGATTGAAAAATCAGCCGCTGTTCTCTTCTGCTGTGAAATGACTGATAATCTTTCCTTTTTTCATTTAGAGAACTGCTTTATGTGTGTTAAAACAACTCACTTGTATTGTTTCCCAAGTACTGCTCAATGTTTTACAATGAAACAAGATTGGAACATTGAAGGTACATGGTGTTAGTTATGAAAAAAATCGGGATCGGTAAAAATCGTTATTGGCCAGAAAATCGGGATCGGTGCACCCCAAATTGCGAAATTTATATTAGAATACACCCACAGTGGAGCGTGAAAACTAAATCACACAGATAAGGCCTTTTCTTGTTTATGTTGTTTTTTTTTTTTAAATCGGAAGAATCTATTAGGCATTCATAATGTTGACAATTGTACTGCTTCCCGCCTCCAGTGTCTCTCTGGGAAAACGTGAGAGTTAGGCATCTGTGGAGAGGAAATCCCCTCATCTTTTGTTTTTTCTTCCTAATTCCCATCTCCATTATATTGCCTTTTCCAGAGAGCCGTCTTCCAGGGTTTATCGCAAGAAGCCTTATCTGCCTGCATCCAGTCCCTGCTGAGTGCCTCTGATAGCATCCTCAAGAACAAGGTTTGGCACACTCACTCGCTCAAGCGAAGTTTTGTACTTTTCCCCCCCATTTTTGTATTATTATGAAAACAGCTGCAAATAGCGCCTGTCTTTTGGATGCCGTCCCCCTCCCTAATTCTATTTTGTTGGAACTTCCTGCGGCAATGGGGTACTTAACTAAAGCAGCTGGGATGTCATTTAAAGTTTATTGTAATGGCGGCGTTATTATGCTCCGCAGACTGTTCAGCCAAGCGTCCTTTTATTTATGGGCCGCTCTCACCTTCAAATTTGCTGTTAATATCTACGCTGACTGGCCCGTTTCAACCTAGCATTTAGAATTAATGCGGCAACATCAATTTCGGATGACGAGTGTCCTCCCCGTGCCTCTTTTTTTCATCCCCCAATCTTTAATAACGAGCTGAGCAATAAAATGGCTTCAGATGCCCCCCCCTCCCCCCTCCTCCCCACCTCCACAGAATCGTATCACTTTCCAGCTCTGGTTATTCAGAAGTTATTAATTAGCCAAATGTCCTTATCATATCCGAGACTGCTTGCGCTCTCCTTGTTCTCGACCGCCTGGAAAGTCAGACGACGCTTTTTTTTTGTGTGTTTGGCAGCGTGGATTTTTAGCGGCGGTGCTCTCTTTCTGTCGCCCATCTTCCGCAGACACAAATAGACGGGCAGCTTTTCCTGATCAAGCACCTGCTGATCATGCGTGAACAGATTGCTCCATTTCACACCGATTTTGCCATCAAGGAAATCTCGCTGGACCTGAAGAAAACGCGAGGTAAGATAATTAAACGTTGGTCTTCAGCTCCATAAAGCCCGTCATTACATTCCTATGCTCATTAAGCAACTCGTGCCTATCACTTGCACCGGTGGCAACAATTAATTCAAAAATTACAGTGTCATCCAACACCTTAATGTACGCTAACTGCTGCCTCCCAGGGGCACGTTTGCCCCTCCCACCACCTTCATCCAAGGTCATATTTGATTGGCGCCACTAGAGGGCACTCCAATGCTGCGGCCTGATTTTTCTGGTTTCTGTGCTCTTTGTCAAGACGCTGCCTTTAAAATCCTGAACCCGAAGGCTGTTCCCAATTTCTTCCGGCTGAACAGTCACAACGCCATTCTCGAATTCCTGTTGGAGGTTTTTATTTATTCTCCCCTTTTGTCCTTTCTTTAATTCAACTTGCCATTCACTGTCTGCCAAGGGAGCCCGCTCTTAAAAGCGTCATTTTCTCTGCTCCGCAGGGAACCCCCGAGATAAAGGAGCACTACATCGACTCCAAGAAGGATGTGGACCGACACCTGAAGTTCAGCTGCGAGCAGTTCATTCAGCAGCAGACTCAGATCTTCACGGGGAACCTTGAGGAGTTTCTCACCAAGGTAACCGCCAGACGTGGCCTCAGGCGCAGACGGCACGTCCTGACCTTCAGCTCTCAGCTTTTAACTTTATTGCAATCCATTTGGACTGACACCTTTTCTCTCTCGACTGCAGACAAATTTCTTCCCTTCAGCTGTGATGTGTACTTGTGATGTTGCCCTATTTTCTTTCAACACAATTCTCTTCAAGTCATTTGCGGCCCACCTTTTTTTTTTCTCCTCCTTTTCCACCCACTCAACTCATTTCCATTGTCCTCTATTTCGTGCAAAGAAACACCAATTGTTCATTTGTCAAGCCAACAAAATCGTCTCTGTTTTGGAGTTAATCCATTTAACTCGGTGAAGACGGCGATTGTGTTCTTTTGATCCTTTCCAAAGCTGTCACTAACTATTATTTACTCTGAACACAGGTAGCAGAGCTGAAAAACATGGCCATCCAGGGTGGCCCCGCATACACGCTGTCGAAGCAGCCGTGGGCTCAGCCCGGTAGGTTCGGGGGCTTGGGGAAAGGCCACTGTCATCTCGCTGCGGATCGTCTCAACTTGTACCGAGCACCCTCTAGGCTATGTCTGTATTCTCTTCCTTATTTTATTTTCCCCTCTCCTTTCAGCAAAGATCAACGATCTAGTGAGTGCAACCTACCGGGTGATGAAGAACAAGCTGCCGAGCACGCTGCAGAGAATGTCCTTGTACTTGGCCAACAGAGACACGGAGTTCATCCTTTTCAAGCCTGTGCGGGTGTGTGCCTCAAAACAGCAGGAGCTTCTTTTTTTTATTTATTTTTATTTTTTACTTTGATCATCAGCCATTTAAAAGAATGTTATATTCAGAGATATAGAGTCAGCTCGAACTCATCCGTGCTGGAACATTAGCATATTTCACTTAATCACATTAGTCGCACTGCTGTAAATATTGTAGTGAAAGGAGCCGCTAATGAGTTTGGCAAAGATGGAGCTTTGCTCTTCAGGTGTGTAGTTCACTGGCGGAATCATAATATGATTAATGAGACAATATTCTTATGAAATTATACATGGCCCAATGTAGCTTAGGTAACTGCGTTTAAAGGTCAGCATGGTAGGTACACATTTCTAGTCCATTTAGAACCAGCATTTTTCACACTGTCAAAGCAACTTTTTTTTTTTTTTTTTTTTTTTTTTTTTTTTTTAGGTCTTATCCATAAAAGTAACAGCCATCTGTCCCATTCATAAAATATCAATGCAACTTACTGGGTACAAGGTAGCCAAAGTGGCTGAAGTTAAATCGGGACATGGACATTGTCATCTCTCATTCATGTTTACGCAGTCTTATTATTATTAGAAAGTAGCTCTCAAACAGTCTTCAGACACACGCTGACCAACCCCTTGCATGATTTAATCACACCCAGCTCTTATGTTGGATATGATTTTATGATACGAGTGTTTTAAATGTTGAGGCTGGTTAGTGTAGATTGTGTAATTGTTATACAGCCAATCAAGAACTCTTTATTTTTATTTATTTTCATTTTTTGAACAATAATACCTCACGGGACCCAAGTAGACTGCATAGATCCTTCAGGTTCTTCCGCCGTGCGTCGTTTGCATGTCATCTTCCTCCCACAATCCCAAAATATGCATGTTATGATTGAGGACTCTTAACTGTCCAAAGTCGTGAATATAAAAGTGAATGTTTTTTTTTGTCTTTATGTGTCCTGCGATTGGTTAATAACCAGTACAGAGAGCGTCATGCCTCTGGCCCAAAAGTCAGCCGGGATAGGCCTCAGCACACCCAAAACCCTAATAAAAATAAGCAGTCAGCAAAATGGAGGTGTTGCGTATTTGCGTTCAAATCAGAAGTCTTATCCCTATGCTATGCCGTAGATGCACTTCTAGGTTTGGTACCCGGCGTCTTAATAGGTTTGTCTGTATGACTCTTTCGGCCCTTGTGATGTTTTTTTTTTTCTTTACAGAATAATATCCAGCAGGTATTCCAAAGGCTCCACACTTTGCTGCAGGAGGAATACAGCGGGGAGGACCTCCAAATCATCGCATGTCCATCAATGGAGCAGGTACACATCACTGTGAACCAAAGAGAAGCCACACCAGACATGTTTTTAATAATGCAGCTGCAACTCTCATTTGTGCTGAGAGCAGGCTGACTCGCACCCGCCTTAAATAGGCTCCACAAACAAGTCTTTCTTTCTTTTCCCCAGATTAACCTGCTGCTGTCTGTGAATAAGTAATGATCAGAAGACTTCTGCTTGTGATGTCGCAAGAATGAGCCGCGGGACTGTGAGGGGGCGACAGGAGCCGCACTCGGAGCTGATACCGCCCTATAGAGCCAAAGATCTAGTCGGCAGTGCGCTGAGCCATGCGGCTCGAGTCAAGAACTCTCTTTTTTCCCCTGTTTAAAACACGGAGGTGTAAAAGAACCGAGCCGCATGTCACTTAACAGCAAATGGGAAAGGATAAAGCGTACTTGCACACGACGATGGTGTGGGGCCAGCGGGCTGAATATATTGGAGTGTTCAGACGAGGACTCTTTGGGTCTGTGAATAGGGGAGCTGGAGGGCTGTTGATCAGTCATTGAGCTAACGGCCAGTAAGGCAGCTCGCCTTCCGATTCCCTCGATGGCCATTGGTAGTATAACAAGAAAAACGCTGCAAAACCTTTGATTTGCATATTTTAGCACAGTGCTTCCAATGTATAATGAAACTGTTCTGCCTGTGCAACCAAATGCTCAGGTTTGTGATCATAGCTATCGACGCATCTTTTGTTGCAACTTTGTAAAAAGGTCAAATACTATGTTTTATACTTGATTTTCTTTTATACCTAGCTCAAGACTAATACTAGCTAATGGGGGAAATAATGTATGAAGTTACAATGATGTGTACAGTTGTACTATTTATGAACCTTCTGATTAAAACTTTCTTGATCTGGTTTGACCAACGTGCTGCGAATGTGATTCTGTCGAACGTCATTTCGCTAATGAGACTCTGCCCTTTAGGGAGTCTGCTTGTCAAACAGGCTGATACATCTTTGCACCTGTGCCGTGACCTTCTGTGGACTGACTGTCTGGAATCCGTGCAAAGGGATTGGATTCTGCGGAGCGGGACGATGATCTCTGCACGCGGCTGCGCTCCAACCCACCCCCACAACCCCCCCAACTGAAACCTGTCAGGTCTTTGCAGTGTGACACATTTGATTTTGCTGACATAACATGGAATAACAGGTCAATGGTTTATCCCGCCTTTTGCATCCACAAAAATACTTTAGCGCAGCATGGCGTGTTAGCAGTTAGCACCTCTGCCTTACAGTTCTAAGGTTCAGGTTTCAAATCTCTGCTCCGGTTTTTGCATGTCCTCATATTTGTGTGGGTTTTCGCACACATTCCCCTCAAAAAACCAACAACGAGGCATGTTTTTAGGGTCGCTGAAGACTCTCACTTGGCCACTTGGTGTGATTGTGAGTCTGTCGTTCAGCTGGGCTAGTATCCAGATGCTCCTTTGATCCGATAATGCGAAGTATTATTGACTGATTTAGACTTGCTTTGAAAGCCATTTGGATTGAACTGATGTCGTCTCATGCATTGAAGCCTTGCATAAGGGAGCATATTTGACTCCTTTCTTGCTTTGATTTATTCAAGGAATGGCGACAATACTCATTTTATCGATGTTAAACACTTGGCGATATTAATGAACAACGTTGGCGTGAAAGCAAGAGTTGTCAGGCCGACGGGTTAACCACAATTTCACCATGCCGCAGATGTTTCTCATCCTATTAACATCATTTTGAAGAGAATTAGTGAATTTTCCACGTAGTTCGTCCGATCAAGGCAGTATCTGCAATTGATGATTGGAAGCTTGAGATCAACCTCAAGCTTCCAATCACATTGCTCCGATGTCGTGCCCTATACTGCATAACGCCACCTCTGGGCAATATTTACATCAGATCGAGGTATTGCTTTGATGTGCTTTGATGTATTAATTCGACATTTTTTTTTGGTTCTTTTCTCTGCATTTTCTGTGGGAATTGCAATCACTATTGGAGCGCGACTTGTGTGTTCTGTCAATCACGCTCATATGAGAAGATGTTGGCCATGAATTTATATAACGTTTCCAATTTTTGAACACTGCCGCTGCAATTGTTGCCTGGGAGCTTTTCTTCCAAATTCTGGAACTAATTTGGTAGCACAAAGCCTCCCGGCTCCGTCACAATTACACTGTTGCAAGATGGCCAAAAGAAATGCAGCCTATGTCAGAAAACCATTTCTCCTGTCAGGTGGCAATTGTCAATTTGCTCTCTTCGCAAAATGTATTTAAAGCTGCCGAGCCTTCAATTAATGCTGCTGTTTAAAATTATGATGAATTACTCAGTAAAACTGAATAGTGATGTAGGGAAGGGAAAGCGCTCTAATCATTTTCTTTCTCAAGCAAAGAATCGCTTTGGGAATACTAATAAAAGAGGACAATGTCTCACCAATTAGCTAGCATGCAGTAACCAAACGGCAGTCATTAAATTAATTCAAGATAGAAGTTAAAGACGTGATGTTACCACCAGATAATCATCCTTCAAAATGAAGCCTTTAAACCCCGAAAAAGGAAAACAATTTGTTTGGTTGCAGCATCCTCACTGACCAGGATAGATGGTAAAGTACACGGAACACAAGATATTGTGCCTGCTACTGGACTATTTTGGTTGAAGCAACAAAGACCGCTACTTGTCTCCGTAACCCTTTTATGCCTGCTTAATTGCAGATCTAAAAATAAGCAGCACAGTGTTAGTCATAAGAGTAAAATCATCCATAAAGCAGCTAATCCAGGCTGACAAGCCCGTGGTTAAAATGTAAACAATCATCGAGTGACAGTTGTCTCATCAACACATTTATTTTAGCAGCACGACTCGAGCCGTTAGTAGTCAATTTTGTTTTATATCTTTGCAGATGACAATCTCCACAAATTTTCTTTAACAATGAGGACTTATTATTAGATGACCTACTATTAAGTTTTCCATCATGCTTTTTTTTTTTAAGCTTTAGCCCTCATACTCTAGTCACCCCATCATATTAAAAAAAGAAATCATTCATTTGTGGCTTCCAAGATACGCATCTTTCCCACGCTTGATTAGCTCCTTATCATAGCTAATTAATGCATGGCCATGAGATAAGAATGTCGAAAGAAAGGCGCACGCGCGCACACAATAGTCGACTTCGTGCCTCCCAGCGCCAGTTGAAGGTAGCTTCTAAAGAATCTGCCTTTGACTAGATGTCCTTGTACGACGGTGGGAAAATAAATGGCTGATTCGTTTTAAATGAATGAATGAGGGAAAGCTTTCAGAATGTTCTGATCTCCTGTTTCATTGCGAGTGTCCTAATGAGCAGACTTATGTAGGCGATTATGGAGGACTGGATAAATGCGCTCAGACTGTAGTTGTGGTGCATTTCCCTTCCGCGCCATTGCTTTATACGCGATTCGTCAGCTGTCAATTCTTAACGATCCACTCCAGGTTGCTAAATCCTTTATGAAAAGTATGTGAGCTACATTAAAAAGAAAAATATTTGAACTATGAGAAAAAAGTTTTTTTTTACCCTTTGGAAAAGTGGTAGTATTACAAACTAATCCCCCTTTTTTTTAATAAAATCTTTTTTAATACAGTAATATGCGAGTTCAATTTTCACAAGGTTCCATTCCTTTTATTCTTGTAAAGTTATGTAATCTCAAAAAATCGAATTTAATTCCTAGAGGATTCTTAGAAGATCTAAAAAAAATGTTTATATATATTGCTGAAAAAAAATAAACATAATGAATGTTGAGATTGCCATTAATTCGTCATTGTGACTACATCGACTGTAATTCAAGTCGTTTTCTTGTTGGAGCTTTCATTTCTGAGCCTTGATGTTGTTCTCCCGTTCTGTGAAAGTACCGTAGTCAATAGAGCATCACCTTGATGAGACATGACAGATCCGACTGGCCTTTTCCAAATGTTCCGACCACTCGAAGCACATCGCACGTATAATCCCATTCACCTGCGTCAGAAGAATTTAATTGGCTTACTTCTGAACCGATCGAACCCGGTAGCTTCCAGGCTTTCCTTAATTCTTTATAAATACACACATGACCCAAATGCCCAAAGCGCAGATATAGTATATTTTCTAATCGTGTCGTTGGATGTTGTCAAGCTAAATATGTCCACTCTATCATCGCGAAAAATCAATTGAGAAAAACCTTTCAGAAATTTGAAATAGATTCATTAAACGGAACAGTCCGGTGGCTAACTGAATCATGTTACGAAGCTTAAGGTCCACCGTGTGCTCATTAAATGCTAAAGTTAGCCAAAAATGTCCACCCTGTCAGCAATCGCTCATATTTTGCGGTTTGCAATGTCCGCTTTACCTTGTTTGCTTGCAGTTACTCTACGAAAAAGTGTGCAAGGCTGCCCCATACGCATTTGTACAATGATGATGAAGATTACCCGAAAATCTCTTGGGAGAAACCTTTAGGGGGTGAAATGAAGTCTCACAGGCACCTTATGATGATATTAACTTCTAAATCACATCCTTTGTTGCACCAGGACTTAACGTTGCCATCGCCCGCCTTCCGTTTGCCAAACCAAACGCAGCTGATTACGCTGCTCAAAAGCAAATTTTAATCAAAGGGATTTGTATGTATCCCGAAACGTATATTTAATGCTGATTTTTTAAAAAACATGTCATTATTCTAGCACATAAGCTTTTTGAGGTATATTCATTTTTGTATTGAAGTGTAACCGACAACAGTTACAATTTTAGCATGTGTTGTAATTTATGGCCAAGAAAATACAAACCCTTAATTTATAAATATTACTTTATTATTTTGATTAAAACCTGATCTGCTAGAGCAATAATGAGAGAGGATTTAGAATCTGCGCCAACAAAAATAAATAAAAAGTTTACTTTGTGTCACTTTCGAAAAATTCAGTGAGCAGTGTGCTGGAGTGTGACTGGACAAGTAACCAGATTGCGCTTTTGTTTTTTTTTTTTTTAATATATACATTTGAAGTCAAACCTTGGTGAACTGTACTGAATGCTTTTCCCATTAACTTGTAAAGTCATCGTTTTTATTACCCCTCATGTATCGGACCCCATTAGCTTGTGCTGGCGGTGCGCGTGTGTGTGTCACATTTGTACATGTGTGTATATGTCACATTTGTACACACATGACTTCCCACGCATTTGTCCACATGCATATCTCCCGACCCTGAAGCACTCATGTCGCACATGACCTCTCGCGTGTAAACATGCCTCAAAGGTAAAAAGGTCTCTTGACCCGCAGGCGCATGTAGCGATGACGTGCGAAAGCTGCAAAAGTCATTCAGGAAATATTTGTTTCCTCGTTTAAAGCCATGAAATGTACAGTGAATTAACGAACAAGCTGGTTTGATGTGCGGCCACTTATCAGTGAGCACATCATGGTCTGTCACATGTGAGGTGGCGGTGATTTGTGGTAACGCCTTTGGTGCTAAGCACTCCGTCCTTGTTCTGTAAGACGCCTTTGCCGGGGATAATATGATGGCCACTTTCCCGGAGGGATAACATCATCTATTAAGATCATTAACATTGTACAAACCTTTGAAAGGGGAACAAACGTTTACCCCCATTAAACAACTCGACCTTGTACTTGATTGCGGGCTTTAAAAAGAAACCCTCCGCGCACGCAATTTGGGAGGGAAAAACATGGCCGCCCTTCATGTCGAACTTTTTAACTCAGAGGGGTGGTGGGGGGGTGGGGGGAGGGGATGTTTTCATCAAATGTCTGGTAAATACAACGATAAATCACTGGTCTGGAGTCGAAATGAAAGCATGAGCGCTCCTCGGCTTTTCCCAGTCTGACTCTTCATGAAACATTCCAGTCATACTTTTGATATTGATCTGAGACAAGCGAGCCTTGTCACCGTAGCCTTGGGGGGGGGATTTTCATTTTGATCACAAGTTGACCTGCGTAGACAGATGAAAATGTCGTCCTATTGATGTTTTGTCTGGAAGAGGCTGCGAAAGAAACAACATGGGGTAAATGTTTGTTTGTTTTTCCTCCTGCCCTCCTCTTCCAGTGGTGACATTTACATTACTTTTAAGCTTTATGTGGCGGATGCATATCATGATAACTATGCATTCGTTGCAGATGCTTTGAGAGCAATTTGGCCCAGTGTTGTTTCCCCGTGTAAAGATTCGCCAACAGAAGGTGCAGCTGGTTTTCTTGCATATTAGTGTCGCATTTATTTATAATTCACAACGCTAATGGCTGTCACGTATTTGCTAAGTTGAAGCTGAAGGAAATGGAGGCAAGAAGTGAAACTCGTTAAAAAACGTACATCCCAGCATGTTAGAGTGTAATTAAGAGTAACTGAATTATGTTTTTTTAAAACAACCACAGAATTTAAACCTTGACTCCGCTAGCTTAAGGCTAATGCTAGCAAATAATGGGATGAGCGAACACTAGCATAAAACATGCAGAATACCATCCGTCGCTCTGTTTTTAACTGCCCGTTTTGAGCGCGCTCACGAAAAGAATGAAATCTAGTTTCGAGGCACCGCTGTAAGTGGAACATTTTAAAGTAGGCAGTTTGCGTACACTGCGATCCAGATTTGAATGGAACGTATTCATAATGGAGTGCTACTGGAAATTTTAGAAATGTTCACAGACCTGTTTTCAGAGATACTGTCCAACAAAAGATTTACTTGCTTGTTGGTGAATGTGTGTGCTAGTCAACTGCGAAAGGGGACGGCGATTATGGTACGGTTGTTCCATGTATGCCACAGTCTGCGTACAGTAGATGACAAGCGTAAACTCCTCTGCGAGATAGCTCAATTAATGTGAGCTGCTTTCTTTTCTCCCCGTAAATGGAATATACTTTCCTCTCATCTCAAGTGCAGCCGGCATGCTTGTGTCTCCGGTGCGTGTTTTAGATCCACAAGCCTTCACATCAGCTTTTCGATCAAACTCGCTCTTCTCCTGCCAGAATAAGCCCTATCATTTGTCTGGCTCACTCACCGCCCGAGCGGCAGAATGCAAGGAAACATGATCACGCGTACCCATGAACTTTCCCTCAACCACGGGTCTCCTTATTTTCTCGTGAATTGATTTTTACATTTGAGTTGGCTGTTATTTCCTGATAGATTGCTGTCTTTGAGGCGGCTGACAGAGAGCTGCGGGCGAGATTCTTATTTGGGTTGCAACTCGGAGAAATGAGAGTCCCTATCACCGCTGCAGCCCACACACACACACACACACACACACACACACACACACACACACACACACACACACACACACACACACACACACACACACACACACACGTACGCATGCACACTCGGGCTTTTACAGTGAGGGAGATGAGAAAGGCTTTTGCTGCCATTTCCAGACTTCACAGGCACTTTGAGCTGTATAAATGAGACGTGACACCGAAGACGCAATCGGAATGGTGGCCGCGTGCGTCGTTTCCCTTTTGATCTTCTGTGTCTTTTTTTGGGCCACGGAGAGAAATAATTAAGCAGGTGGCAGATGTGTTCATCCTGAGAGGCAAAAGAGGGGCAGGCGAGAGTGGCCCCTGCACACTGAAAAGTGATGACACGGCAAAGTGCGACAGCTGAGATAGGGGGGTCTGCTCCACCCATTCCCAATCTGTCTGGGTGGGAGCAATCAGAGGGGTAATAAATCTCTCATACAGTATGTCCATTAAAGCAGCCGTGGAGATGAGAGGCGTAATGTAGCAATGAGATTTTATTGGGAGTGCTCACAAATTTAAAGAGTCGATATATGATTTTCAACTCAGGAGCCTTGTGTCAAAATAGCCGCAGGTCTTTAATTGACAGGAACAAAACCACACGGTGGACTTCCTCTGTTCTGCTCTGACCTCTCAAAGCATTTCAGACACTTTCTGCAGCTAAGTAAATACTGTACACTGCAGTACAACATTTGGATTCCTAGGCTGGATTTACACTGCAGGAAAAAATTACCAAATGCTACTATCATTTTTCTTTTTTTTTTTGGTAACTTGTGAGTAAATGAGAAGTTCCAATAATATTGACAATTGTCCGAACATAAACGATTTCTGATCATAGTTACAGGAACCCAAAACATCATTGCTCAGACTTTTTTTTTTAATTGTCAGCGGCTACAGCCTAAAATGAATTTTCATGCGTGATAGATGCCCCAACTGCAACTTATAATTATCAAGACTGCCCTTTTTGTCGCAACCTTTTTCATTCCCTGCATTCAGGGTAATTATCTGGAATACATTTCCATCTGCAGTTTGATAAACACTGCCCTCGTTCTTTTTGTCAGGAAAAAATATTGCCATATCGCCGGAGTCTTTTCCCTCATTTTGACTGAAACATTTGGATTTGATTATGTGACACCAGATTCATACAACCTTTTCTTTGAATGCACCCATTGAGAGTATTGTAGCATGTGGCTGGCAGTTTTTTTTTTCTTGTGTCCTAGGACATTGATTATTCAAACGCCAAATAGCACTGAATGTCAACACTCAGTCTCTGATTTGGATTTTGTCTGTGAAAACTGTATTCACACTAATTAGTGATGTAACCAGCATGAAAACCAGTGAGCTGTTTCCGGGTGAAAAGCAAAGCAATTGTATCAACGAGAGAACATTTGTCAACCAGTTGAAGAAAAACACACAAGAAAGTTTCAGACCTGGACCAAACATAACAACAGCCGTTTACAACATCATTTTTGGAGAGGTGTATAGAAAGACCCTAAAAGAAACTGTTCGTGACATCAGTCCTGAACAAAAGCACAAATGCTAATCACTTATTTGTGAGAAGAAAAGGAAGGTCAAACTAGAGTTTGCCGAAAAGTGCAGAGACGGGCCTAAGACAATTCTTCCCAAATGTAGGGACTTTTGAGTCCAAACTTTACATAAGAGTTGGAAAGGCTAAAGTCTGGTGGGAAAAAAAAAGGATTTGTACATCATTCCGAACTTAGAAGCTCATCTGTGAACCTTAGTGGGGATATTGTGGGCTTGGACAGCTCATATTCATACTGGCTCACTAATCGTCGTTGATGTAACACATGACAGAAGCAGCAAAATGTAGTCTCAAAGTTTCCTGAAACCTCGTCTGCAAAGTGATAGAAAGATGTGACCAAATAGATCGGCAAATCCTTCAGGATGCAGCAAGCAAATGACCCACAACACAAATGAAGGTTTTTCGACTGCCCAAGTCGATCCCCAGGTTCCAACTAACGCTGCCATCTGGTGGCCATACTTATTTTTTTTTCTTACTTTCACAGCTTAGAGATCAAATCAGAGTTGGCCAAAAGTTTTCGCCACCCATTCCCATTAAAAAAGAATCAATCGTAATTGACGGCAATTGACTTTGGCAGCGCTCCTCGTTAGGATTCCCCTTGATGGCATTTCATGTCAGTGGTACTCAGAGTTAATCTCCAGAATTAAACCCTATAGAGCATGCATTTTAATGACTGAAGAGTGGCTTGAATGGAATCACAAAATAATGACAAAAGGCTATCGTTAAAAGTCCGTCAAGACATGCATGACAAAAAGAAGAATGCAAAAGTATTCACACAGCCTTGGTGCAGTTATTGCAACCGAGGGATTTGCACCAAAATAAGAAATCGTATTCACTTTCATCTATTTTAAGTCTGTATCGAAGATTAAAAACATTAAATCTGTTTCATTGCTTTTGCTGACATCAAAATGTCTCATTACAAATTGTTCTTTCTTGTTAGTTGAGCATGCAGTCCAGGTGTAAATAGCTGAAAATAAAGCAGGCTGGATGATTTCATATTCATCTTTTGATGTCTTTGACATCAATTCAGTTCACCGGAATAAAGGGAATTGACCTCACCGTTCCAATACTTTTGAGGGAGAGCATATTTTCTTCAGGTCGTTCTTGTACGTTTTGTACTTTGTATTTGTTTGAATGGTATAGCGGCGCAGGTGCGTGTCCAATCACTTTCCAGACATCCCTTCTGCTTCTGACACTCTCCTCCCGAGTTATTTTGGTTTATGTCACTGAACAAACAGGGCATAAGTTGTAGGGATCAGGGAGAAGGCGAGGAGCGCCGTGATAGCGTTCCCTTGCACTGTCAACACAGAAAGCAACACTGTTGTGTACACGCAAGATCTCTTCCCACATCTTCTGCTGTGGCTGCCGCGGGACGCTTGCCGAGGCTTTCATTGAAAATGAATGACTGCCAGCTGCTTCTGTCGCTTGTCAGTGTTTGCATGTGCAGTAAACATTGTGGGGGTGAGGGGAGGGGGGGGCGGACATTAATTTATGCGGCTGCATGTGATATTCTGCGTGGGGTGTTGTGGTATTTAAACATGTATTAGGGCTGTGGAACTGGAACTGAACTGACAGAAGGGTCGAGAGTTCCAAAAGTTACCCCGTTTGGCGTCTGACATCACAAAACCCCTCTGCGGACCTCATTTCAGCCAGCAGCAAATTATTAACTGCGTGGGTTTTACCTCTTCCTTTGGCTTCGTGCAACAGTTACAAGTCAACTCTCCACTGGACGTTAACATGAAGTAAAGGACTCATATTTTATGTAGCGTCCAAGTGCTTCTGTCCAGCATTAACCAGTGTTTCAGTGTCATGAATCTGAGATGATTATGAATAACCAAGTGTTGCTTTCTATTACTCCATGCTTTCCGCTGCTTATAATTTAATGTAACGTTAGTTATGGCTGCTACGTTAGTAGCGCGACTGTGATGGAATGTCTCTTTGACTCATATGTTATTGGTTTGGGGGTTTGTACAGTCCTTTTTTTGTGCCACCATCTTAGTTTCATTCTTTTAGATGAAAATGCTTTTGTCATAATTTTAGGCATGTTTTGGTCACTTCTACAACTGATAATTTCGTTTTCGCAAAATTATAATGTAGATCTACTGTGTGGTTTGTTTGGGTTATTTTTGTGTGAGTCCATCTTTCAACCTGTTCAATTTCTAGGCATCGGTCCTTTAGACTTTTTCATGCGTCCTGTTTTGATAGACACGTGCGCCCGATTTTGCGTCGTTTAAATGAAACTGGTATCATTTTCGGACGCCATCAGTCACGCTTAATGCCTCTCATAAATTCCTTCCTTTATGCTGTCATGTATGGACGGAGAAAGACAGCGTGTTGGTGCCTCATTAGAACATGTTGAACAGCGCAAACAAATCATGTCATCAATCTGCCGAACTGTTGACCCAGAAAACAGCGGCCGTTTTGGGAGTCGGCTGAGCGTGACGGCTTGAACCGGCGACAGAATGAGAGTCAAAGACAAGCGCACGCACGCGGACGGGGGTCCTTTCCACTCGTTTCAAATGGTGAACAAGCTATTGGTGAGACAGAGAGAGAGGCCGGAGGATGCCTCTTTAGGGCCATCATGCAGCCGACATCATAAATGTACTTAAAACACAAACAAGAGAGATTTAAGCGGAACAATTCAGGTCAATGATAAAAACACTTTAAAGGCTTAATGTGCAATCACATGGGATTGCTTTATTCTTCTTTATTACTCTTATAGGCCGGAAAATGTTCCTTGCAGCTTTGTTTCTTTTCGCTTTTTTTTCTCTTTTTTTTTTTTAATAGGCCGTGAAGTGTCTTGGCGCTCTCCGGTGACCTATATAGAAAAACACTCGCAATAACATTGTATGTCAGCCGCCTAACTGAGAACACTCTTCATACGCTCGTGCAGTCAACTCAAGCAATTCCTCTGCCGTAATCGCTTGTTTTCATGGAAGCGCGCCAATACATTCCTTGCCAAGGTCATTCCTCGCCGGCCGAATACAAGTTGGAGTTTTCAAAAGGGAGACGGGATGCAATTAACAATGGAATGTTTCTGTTCACTGCGCATCTATTGTTCCTCCGGGGCGCTGTAGCTTGTCTGCCGTGGTACAGCCAGCAACCTTCTGTGCACTTGCCCACCACAACATTAAGAACGCCTGCACAATCCAATGACATCCAATATAAGGGCTCAGTTTAAAAGGTAGCAATACAAAATAAACAAAACGACAACTAAAAACACGCGGGTCTGGAGGCGCTGACGAACATTTACCGCCCAGTTGCTTGCAGTCATTTTTGGAAATCAACAATTGGACCGCCAAACACTTGACGAGGGTTGTGTTTGTGTGTGTGTTGATACAATACATTATGGTTTGGTAGCCGTAGACCGGTGATTGGGGACCAATGGTATCGAGCTACTATATAAGGAACGGCCAAAACGTTAACAACACCCGGATAATCCAATGAATGAATGAAATGTATTATCATTGCACAAGTACAGAGCAAAAAAAAAGTCACTTAGAAATGCAACCTGTCCAAGAGACATAAATAATAATAATGATAAATAGACAATGACCCACTGAGGGAGACGTAACGGAGAGGCGTGACGAGTCGCAGTTTAGGGTGGCCCGTGTTTTTTTTAGGTGAAAAAGACATCAGGAAGATTGAGGGGGAAGCAATTGCAAGCTTTGATCCGATAGAGAGGAGCACAAATACGTGTAAGGTTTCTTTCTTTCTGACAATAGTCTTTTTTCCCCCACAAAAAACAACAAAAAAGACCATTGTGTGGAAAAAAAGAAACCTTCAACCTATTTCAACTAATACGAAGACAAGATGAACGTCATAGCGCAGTATGGGTTTGGTGTTTGGGACGGGGGGCTCTTGTGACAGCCACATGAATCGGAGACATAAACAGCACGACTCAATACTTGCAATATGGTAGGCGAGGTGGGCCTCGGATGGGGCATAACAGCCCAGACACAATGTCCAGCAGCTGCAGCCTTTTCACGGCGAGTGCATCCGCAGTGCACCTGGCCCGCCATCCAATAAAAGAGCGGTGTGGGAAAAAAACTTTGCAAAATAATTATGAGGGTGGATAACCATATATTCAAGATTGGCCAAAATATATGAACTGGCTTTTTAAATGTTTTTTTTATTGATTACATGATGACAGTAAATGATATTTATGCTATTGAATTCTTCTTTCAATTATCATCTACATCGTTTGAAATGAACATACACAGTGCACAATGCAGTAAAGTGGAGTGGATTATTGATCCTCAAAAATCCAGCGAGCTGCAGTTTGTGGCTTGAAATATTAAAATTAAAGGAGAAACATTTTAAATCTGGCAAACCCCGCAGTCCTCAGCCTTGTGTGACGGATTGTTGCTTTACAAGAAGGCTTTCCACCATGGAAACGGGGCCAAAGAATCACATGCGACTAATTTCTTGTTGATTACCTGACGTGGACAAAAGAAGCAGTAAACGAAGCCCATTTAAGAGCGAAACACATTGATTTTGGCATGGTGTCTTCCATGGATCTTTGTGTCCACCTTTAAACATTCGTAATTGACTTTTGAATTATCGCCTCCAAAAGAAGAAGTGAGAGTCGATCTTGCACAGCCTGCTGTTTTTTAATTTTGCGTCGGAGCTGTAGCCTGCGCGGTGCTTCCGTACAAAGGCAAGCATTTTAAAAGCTTTTCATGACATCTCAGCTGGTCAAAAACTATGATGTTAAATGATTTAATCATGCCATACAGTGGTGCCTTGGGACGGAAGTGAGGCAAATTACCGTATTGGCCCAGAATATAAGACGGCCCTGATTATAAGACGACCCCCTCTTTTTCAAGACTCAAGTTTGAAAAAAGATTTTTTGAACACCAAATTAATTTTTATACAGAAAATAATTACAGTACATCTGAAACAAATGATTCTAATAGTATATTTGAGAGAAAAAGCATGTTATTTTGCCTCATTCAAATCTTAATATCTGAAGAATTAAATATGTGGACTAAAGTGCAATCACATTCGTAAATGAATGGCTTCTGGTTTTTCAAATGTAAATTACATCATAACTTCTCCTCAGTGCCGGTTAACCATGGCCGATCTTTGACCCACTTTTCTCCAGATTGTCGCTACGTTTCTCCATTTTCTGTTATCTCTTCTATTATTTTCTTCTTTTTTCTTTCTTACCGCTATTTTTTATTTTTCTTCTTCGTGCTACCGCTATTTTTATTTTTATTCTTTGTGACAGGGGTTCACTTTGGCCTGGGGAGTCAAGTTCAGCATATCTGGCGCCATCCATCGTCGTGAATGGGTAAAATGTCTAGACCCCGAATATAAGACGACTCCCACTTTTTCAGTCTTATTTAAATGCAAAAAACACCGTCTTATATTCGGGCCAATATGGCATTTAATTTATTAATATTTTTTTTAGGTTTTGACTTGTGAGCAAATATTTGCGCTACAAGCAATATATGCTGGCAGTGAATTCTACTCTGTTCACATCACAACTAGCAGCGGTTTAGCAGATTGTGAACAATTTTACAGAAACAAAGAGGCTGTTAACACTTGGAACAAAACAAAGGAAATGAGCCTGTCAAATGTGAACACACCCTCCGCTCTCTCATTTTGTGTTTCCAGATGTCTGCATCAGATGTGATTGAAGATATCCACTCTTACCAGATGACAGTGTTTCCGTAAGATGCCATGATGTTGTTGCCCCAAGAGACAATGTTTACTTTTTTAAAAGTCATTTTACCAGTGTAGCATAGCACACCTGCAAAAAAGCCGTAACGTGATCTCACTCTTAACAACAGGACACTTGAACGGTGTCCTTTTATTGAAGGTGATGCATCATAGGCGGTAATTACAGTCACCGCTGACAGACTGATGAATAATGACGACAACGGCATCTTCGTCTATAAAACCTTCCGACGGCTGCAGTATTTACTGCGGGCGCGCACAAGGCAACGGCGCGAGCGGCCGAACCGTGCGGCATTTCCGATCAAAAGGTAAACTGGGACAATTCATAATTATAATTGCCTTTTGATCACTGTATCAAGTTACTTTGCTGCCAAACTCCCAGCAGCTCTGATGCTAATTACTCTCGTTCCTAACCCAGCGCTGGCAAGCACATCCGAGGGCCCTTTTTTGAAGAAGCCGCAGTCAATGTGGGCTGTCGCTCTGCTTCTTTGTCTGGGAAATGTTCTCATTAGCGGCGAGGCCGGCGATCAGCATTCCCAGCCAGCCGCCGGTGCACACCTCTCAGAGATGGACAACTACAGATCCAATATCTCTGTGAGACTCCTTCCTATGTGCCTCTACTCGGGGATACATTCTCGTATCTCTCATCAGCCGTCTTTGTGTTTGTTTGGGGTTTTTTGGGGTGCTGGGAATTGTGGGAAATTCAGTACTGCTGAGGATCATTCACAGGAGCGGTGCTGACGTCCTGATTGCAAGTCTGGCTTTGGGAGACCTGGTCCACATTGTGGTAGACATCCCAGTCAACACCTACAGGCTGAGTTATTTGCCCCGCGACACGTAATTACAAGGCCGAGGTAATGCGACGCCTTATCGGCCGTCTTCACACACGTTCTATTCATTTCGGGCTTATCTTAAATTGATTGTTATTACAGCGAACACATTTTGTGTGTCTGTGTGTGTTTTTCTCTCATATGTAGCTCATGGCGAAAGATTGGCTCTTTGGCTCAGTGCTGTGCAAGCCGGTGCCCTTCATCCGGAAAAGTTGGAGTTATCGTGCTGAGCCTGTTTGCTCTGAGTGTTGACAGGTAAGGGGATGAGAATTTGCTGTGGTCAGGGTGGGTAAAAATCCGATTTTAAAAACCTATACTTTAAAATTGATCCATTTCCTTGTCATTCAAATGTCTTTTAACATGGACTTCTTATCAAGTTGTTCCACTTCATATCCGGTACATGACATCCAAATGTGGGGTGGGCATTTCCAATCACGGAACAATATAAAGGCCTGATTTCCAAATTACAGCGTACGTGATCAAATTCAATTTGGAAGCTCACCATACAACAGAAGCAGTGGTTAGCCGTCCAGAGAAAATGGTGCCCCTCTGGGCCCCCGCTGCCCATGCGCACGTCATATGCAAACAGTCACAGTCCATCGCGTCAGCTCGATGCATCAATCATTTAAAAGCAACCAGCAGATGTCGCATGACTTATATTTTCTTCAATGTTTTGTGCATGTAAGTTAATTCTCTTACTTTATGAGTGATGTCAGTGAATAACTTTCCAACGGGTGAAACTCTTGCGCAGGTGGTCCAACCCGATTTTGGTCTGTTTAAATCGAGGCGCGGGCAGATAGATCGATTCGGCGCTCCGTGGACCTGCATGGTTGACCTTCTGGTATTTTCTTCAGTAACACGACACCAGCACGGGGCAATCCCTCTCAACCATTTTGGGAATTGATTCATTTAGCCAATTGCAATCATGATCAAAAATATTTTTTAAATCGCTCCTGTCAGTATTGAAAAAAAGTGTTTCGTATTGATATTTAGCTGTTTCCTCATTATTGTGAGAAATCACAATAATGTATATCATTAACTATTAATAGTAATAGATAATAATAACATTATTCATGGTAAGCTGATAATATTTCTTATATCAGAAGTGTGTATCAAACTGGTAGCCCACCGCATGAATCAGTCCCAGAAAAGGAGATGGAGGCGCCTGCGCCACGGGAAGCCCCATATCCACTATAAAGACTAAAATATTAAGATAAAAAAAAAAAATACATATTCCACACAACCCAAATCAGTGCACTGGATGTACTTTAAACCTCATCATAGTGACTCATATATGATATTATAGCTCATGTCATCGGTAGGATGTAAGCCCTGTTGCAGATGGATAAACCACTTTTTTTGCCTTTTTTTTTTTTGTGAGTTGTGAAAGGTCATTTTCAACACTGGAACTAATAAAACATATCTCAGTTCTTCAATGTCACCGGGCCGACTCACCAATCTGGCTTTAATAAGCACTGAAAAAGAATTTCTTGTGGCTGAGGTAAAAGGTGAAAAAACATTTTTTTTGAATTGGTGGGAGTGATTTTTTATTTTTTTGAAAGAAGAAGCAGCATGATTTTGTGGAAACTTATGTTTGGCAGATTTTATATTTCAATCAATTTGTTGGGTTGTGTTCACATATTAAGACTTTTTTTCATAATAAATCTCAATGGTGAACACCAGCTTATTAATGAGAATTTGCGACTGGGCCTTCAGCCTGGCAAAAACATGTTTCCGGGTTATTGTCATATGTGTGAATTTCCCAACGTGGCCAAGGTGCTCAAGTAGTGGTTAGCACGTCTTTCTCTCGAGATTTTGAGTTTGGATTTTGGGTCAGGCCTTCCTCTGTGGCACTTTCGTGTTCTTCTCATCCTGATATTTCACTGAAGACACCAAATGTGCCCTATGATTGGCTGGCAACCAGTCCAAGGTGTACTCCACCTCTCACCCAAAATCATCTCATCCAATTCACCTGCAAAGACATTGAGGACCAGCAACAGTGTAACACGGTCTACTAAAGTACATATTCTTCATGAAAATGTTGGTGGAACTCCCAATTGTGCAATTTTGGGAGTGTTCGAACAAGATTTGAGGTGTCACTGAACGTGTCATGATATTTTGTATGGCATTACGCTTTGACGGCTTAAAAAAAACAAACAACCAAATAAAAAAAAAACTGTTGTAGGTACCTCGCATATCTCGGCAACACCTCAAAGGAACCCGAATGTGTTCGTGGACGCCTGTCATGTGGCTCATCTCCATTACGCTGGCCATACCTGAACTTGTTGGCTTCAGCGTGATAAATGTGGACTACAAAGAGCGACATCTGAGGATTTGTCTGCTCCATCCGGTGCAGACCACACCGTTTATGCAGGTGACCTGATGCAACCCGCCGGTAACAACCTGCCTTTGATGTTACTTCCTAATCCATTGATGTAATACAGTACTGTGCAAAAACCACTGGCTTTGTTGTTTTAATGACAGCTTTCAGAGCAGGTATTTTGAAAATAGTGACACAGTAAACTGCAGAGCAAAAATTAGATACTGTATACAAGTGCATATTTCTTACCATTCAAGTCACACTCAAAGGAAGCACCCATTTCGCTTTTTGGATGCATTTACTTCTTTCAGCCAGTGCGGACAACTCTGAGCAGTAGCTGTCATGA
Organism: Hippocampus mohnikei; assembly: GCA_026261675.1. NCBI lineage: Eukaryota > Metazoa > Chordata > Actinopteri > Syngnathiformes > Syngnathidae > Hippocampus > Hippocampus mohnikei. The sequence continues at coordinate 9,646,655 of JAKGUB010000106.1, read as the reverse complement.
TTCTGTTTGGGACCAACAGGTGGCACTGTAGGGCTCTCCCTGCAGCTGCACACCTGTTGGCCATTCTGTAATTAGTGCTTTAAAAGGACTCCCAGCCCGACCACTCATTGTCGGGTCATTGTTTGCTTGATTGCTGCTGTCAGGTTGGTTCCAGTCATGTTTTGTCATGTTTTTTTGTTTCATACTTTGGACTTTCTTTGTTTTGGATTTAGTTTTCTCTATGTTTTAATACAATTTGTCAAGTACACTCTGCTCCTTCCTCTTGCCTGCTTGTTTGGGGTCCACCACCACCACAACATGACAGTAGCATTAGCACAATTGCATGAACATGAGCTGTCCTAACTGATTCAGTTCTAATATTACCAATCTTTTAATCACATGTTTGGTGGTCACTATCACAATTACACAGCTGTTGTTTTCCTTATTGAAAGTATTTACTTATTGGCTTTGTTCAAGCAATAGACACATCTCCACAGTAGCATTAGCACAAATGCTAGTGCTAACCACAAAATAGTTTGGGATTTTTTTCATTCTAGTTATGTTTTAATAAAATACAATTTGTTTTAATTAACGTTGTTTTGTCAGTTTTTATTAGTTTCCTTTTTTTTTTTTTTTACTGAAATGTTGAGTTTATCCTTCCTTCTGCCTGAAGACAGCTGGGATAGGCTCGACCAAGTAAACATTAGCAGTTTGGACACTAGTTGATAGCCGGCAGTCACCAGATGAAAGCAGCAATCAATCGTGTCATCTTTTAATCAGTCACATTTGCAAGTAGCAATGAGGCAAACACCGTATGTAGGATCGTGACTTCAATATTATCATGTTCACATGGTGAGGCGCATTTATTATTCCTGATTGGTACATTTCTTTGTTGTTCGCTGAGTCATTTTATTTGATTCTACACAGTTTGAAATTAATGGAAAAAAAAATCTATGTTAATGAATAGTTTAATTACTCTATCGTTATCTTTGTTGTAGCAGTGCTTTAAAAGTGGCAATTTAAAAGTAATGAAAAAAATGTTTGCCGGTTTGCGAACAGCATGTACTTGTCTCAACTGGTCTGTGACACAAAAAAGGTTGGGGACCGCTGTTGTACAGCACTTCTGGTTCGATTCAATCTCCGGTTTCATTAATTTTTGTTAGTATTGATTCTTCTCAATAGTAGTGAATTATGACCCCCCACCCCCTCCAAACAAAAAGATCATCCTCCTTGTATGTTACATCTTCATCTTTCTATAATATGTTCACTAAAATAATGTTTATAAAGTGACTTTATTGTTACTTTATCATATTAAAACTTGCTCATACAATTACACCTTTTTCGAGAACAAGTTCTTCACTTCATCAAAGTATGATTTCTCACAATTTTCTTGATTGTAGAAAACGTAGGACCTTATTCATGTAACATTACAATGTTATTTTTAATATACTCACAGCTTTTCCTGGTAAAATTCTCACTTTAGTTTAATAATTTTACAGACAATTTGTTTGTCCTTGTAATATAACATTCTTTTTGAGACTTTATTCTGAAGAAAAATACTTTTGGGGGCTAAACACAACCCCCTTTGCACAAAAAAATGGTTGTAATAGAACCAAGACATATTTGAACATTTTTAAAACAGTATCACATGTTTTACAGCTTCATGAAAGAAAAACATTTGTTGCTAGGGAACATAAATTCTCTGGGGTTTTTTGTGCGCTGTCATTCAGTGTTAGCCATGCTTCTGTTGGACTGTGTGCTTTATTGTTTGGATCTTTGGTCAGGTCGGATTTACAAGGTCTTTTATATGCTATATGTCGCTGTGATATAATGCGGCTTGGGATTTACGCTGCTTTTTTTTTTTTTTTTTTTTTCACAAAGAAGTCCGACTAGCATTAACTGTGCATTGAAAATGTGAAATGCAACACTTTGGATCGTAAATCCAATGTGAGCTGTCGTCGCCTTTTGCCTTTATTTGATATTTGATTTATGGATGTTTACTATTACGCTTGTGCAGTGGTGTTGGACTGCACTGCATCACATTGAGAGCCATATCTAAAATGTTACCCTAAATAAGGTCAGAAAAATGACACAAACACATCTGTAGTGCAGCCCATACACCTGCACATGAGCTTCATACTTCTTCTATGTTGTACTGGCTCTCATTAGACAGCCGCGACATGCCTGAACAAGTGGCCGGCGAGTATGCATTCCTCCTCCCAGCCCGCACACATTGAATCATGTCCATAAAATGGACTGCAGACTGCAGTAAGCAAGCACCCAGGGGTGCAATAAGTGAAAATGGTCTGGAAAACCATTGTGAGAGGGAAGATGGAAAGAAGAAGAAAAAAAACACATCAGCAGATAGCCTCACAGCAATTTTCAAGGGACATATTTTAAAAGCTTTTATTTTATATAGCTAAAAAAAAAACAGAATTCACGTGTTATGATACACTTTACTGCGGAAGATGCTCTCTTCTTACTTGTGACCAGCTGCACTCTCCAATTTCTGTACAGTGCCTTTGAAGTCTGATAAACACTCGACATTCGGTCGACATTATAAATACCTCTCAGTAGGAAGTAGTGCAAATTACAAACTATAAAATGGATTTGCACTGCAAGTCCTGGTCCCCACTCTTGATTTAATGCCTACATCCAGTATATAGAGAATTTTAAGTACCGTGTCTTCCACACTATAAAGTGCACCTAAAACCATTCCATTTTCTCAAAAGCCAACATCGCGCCCAATAATCCGATGCGCCTTATATATATGGATCAATATTCTGATTACTTGGACGTAGTATTTTATATGTTCTGTAAAGTGCTTTGTTACAGCTGCAGCGGTTGTGAAAGCTAAATATGAATTACGCTGTATTGTGGTGTATTGTATTGTATTCCCTTCAGCGTAGCTCCATCTAGTGGATGCATAACATAACCGCAGCCACCGCAGCTTCTATTTAATGCGCCTTATAACGCGGTGCGCCCTATATATGTTTTTTTTTTTTTAATAGGCCATTCATTGAAGGTGCGCCTTATACTCCGAAGCGCCTTATGGTGCAGCAAATACAGTAATTGCATATATTCTACGATTTAGGCGACACATATCCAGTATCACTGTTTTTAAATAAAACACATATAGCAGAGGGGCCAACCTCTGCCTAATTTGATTCTGCAGTAATGGAAGAGAGACAACTTTTGAGCGGAAGAGTACTGAGAATGCGCTGTGGAACAAAAGGCACCCTAGACCACAGATTTCTGATGAAATTTGCACCCATATTGTTGGCAATGTAATCAACCATATGCTGACAAGGGAGGAGGCTGCCAATATCAGCATGTGTGCTGCCATCTCCAACAATGAGCTCCTCTGCTACATCCACACCGTTGGTCTTTTCAACACGGAACACCTTGCTCAATTCACAGCTGCACAGGCTGATTCCACCTGGAAATAGGGGCTCATTTGAGGCCTGGCATGGCATCTTATGTCATCATTTAGGACAATTTTGCCTTCCACCACCTCGTGAATGACCCAGTGCAGACCCGTTACGACAGTGCATTTCCCGCTGACATTCCCCTCTATCCTCAATCCCATTGAGGAGTTCCCGGCATGGTGATGGAAGGTGTTTGATCACCAGCCTTACAGGGAGATGTCCCTTCTGGATGCAATGAATGCAGGTTGTGTGGCAATAGATGCGGGGGCCTGTCAGGGAAGGATAAGACAGACAAGAAGATTCTTTCCAAGGTGCATCAAAAGAGAGGGCATTTAATGAAAAAATTGTGCAATTCAGCTCTACAGCTGGTGCAATGGCTTTTGTGTTGGATATTTCCAACCATAGCTTTGTTTTATTTTGGATTATTATTTACCATTTGGATTATTATTTAATTCATTATTATTTAATAGTCTGAATTCCTGAGTTTAGAGCAGGGGTGTCCAACTCGTTTTTGTCACGGGCCACATTGTAGTTACAGTTTCCCTTGGAGGGCCGTTATGAATTTTGGGAAGCCATATAAATGTTTCGTCTCCTCCACATATTACATACACAGGGCACAACAAATCAATAACTAGTTTTACAATCAGAAGTCAAGAATATTGACTGTTATTGTGTATTACATATGACAATTTGAAATTTTGGTTCAGACTTTAGCAAGCATCATGGAACTTGACATGTTTGATTTGCTTTCGCTGGCCACAGGAAAACCTGGTACATAACAGCAACAATATTAATGCAGTGAAAATATTGAATCACTTCACAATTTTTTACATCTGTGTTGAAATTACAATGACTGAACAGCAGTTCAAAACGCACATCATGACTGTTAAAGGAAAAAAAAAGTAATACTTCAGTGTTGTGTCCCCCGATACAATTTAAAAATCCAACTTGGCATTCTTGTGTCACTGTCCTCCAAGTGGCACTCAGAGAATTTTCTCTGGTGGTTTGTCATAATACAAGCATGAAGTTCAATGAGCGTCTTGCAACGTGGGCTTCCGTTTTTTTGTCCCCAAATTGAAAGGAACACAGGTACAAAATTCAGAAAACCATTGTCTCCTCATCCGGGGGGGATATGTTCAAAACATAGTTCTGGAAGACACAGACTCAACTTCTTCTGGCAACCACCGACAAGTTCCCAAGCTGTGCCAGGCATTTTGAAATGCTGCGGGGGCTTGTGATCATTTAGAAGAGAAAACAGCAAAACATTCAAAAACCGCTTCAGGAAACGAAAGCCGTTGTCACAAATGGGTCATTGCTCCATCCGGTGTTTTACAGGAAGTCGCTCCCACAATCTTAGCCCATGAGAGCCCTCGGGACTAATGTGAATTACATCTCTCGCCTTTGCAGATGAGCAGCTCGTGACTGAGTGTGAAGCGGTTGGGATGAGAATCGGGACCTCTCGATCTGAGGCTGCAGTCATGCAAACGCTTCGTCCACCTGCCGTGGCGAAGGAGCTGAGCCAAAAGGCAGAGCTCTCGATTTTAACTCCCTTGGTGAGAGGGTGAGAAGCTTGGTCAACGAGAAGAAACGAATGAAGTGGCTCAGGCATCTGGTTAGGATGCCTCCTGGACACCTCCCTGGTGAGCTGTTTAAGAGCATGTCCCCCCCTGAGCAGGCCCTGGTGACAACCAAGGACACACAGGGGAGATTATGCGTCTGGATCGAAGTTTCACTGCACAGTGTCATTTGTGCAGACAGAAGTGTTAAAAGCATTCGTTGTTGACGTATGTGTGTGTGTGTGTGTGTGTTTCTCCAGGCATGTCTTTGCAGTATCCGTCCGCTTCTTGACAAAGTTTCTCGTGATGACATGCGGAACAGACTGTCGGATCAAACCTGTAAGCAGAGAGACTCCGGCCAAGAGGACGCCTAGCTGTGCCAACAACTCCCAGTAAGATTTTCACAAAGAAAAAGGATGATTGTTTTTCTTTCTTTCTAGAAGAAATAGATAATGCTGTGTGAAAAATGTCTTACATTTAGAAAAAAAAAGTAAAAATTCCCCATGAGAATGGTTGTAACAATAGTAATTAATGGTAGTAATCATGAAAGAAAAATAAAGTTGTGATCTTTTTAGGATAAAGCTTTGATAATGATAACAGTCATATTATGTTAAAAAAATAGTCAAGGAAAAAGAATAGAATAGTTAGTATAACTTGAATCGTTAAAAGAGATATAAATAGTCTACACACCCTTTTTCAATCCCGGGTTATTGTGATTCAAAAACTCCTTTTAAGTACCGTAGGCTTTTCCTGACATTTTTTGAAGCCACATTTTATAGCCCAGACTATGATGCGCTGAGTGCTTCCCAAAGTTATTAGTCAGGAGAAAGCCCACAAAAGAGTTACCAAGGCATTGAGTGTGTGTGCGTGTGGGAAAAACAAAATGGCATATTAGGACAGGATAATATTTTTTTTTGCAGAAAAAAACCCCATCATGAGAATTAAACATTTGATATCAATTTCCTGGGTGTCCTTGTTTCAAACACCACCCAAAGTAAATCGTTTACTTGCTTTCCTGCATGAGAGTTTGCCAATGTCGCTCTGAATGCAAAAACCGAGCATCCAGGAAACGTGTCAGCTGTGCCAGGGAGGATAAATGAGAGCCTTTTGCTGCGTTGATACAATAAAGGGCAAAAACAAAACAAAACCCAAAACCAACAGAAAACACGACACGATTAGAATCAGCAATTTAATTCTTCTTCCCTTTTGTCGACGCCTGGCGAGCACGCTGGCAGAATACGAGAATCTTTTCAACTGGCTCAACTTTTAATTGGCGTGGCGACTGAATGACACAGCATTAACGCTCTTATTTGCGCTCGCCTCGTCCTGTGACAGCGAGACCTATCAGGTACTGGCGTATGTGTAACATACAGCACCCCTCTCAACATGAAACAATCAGGTACTGGCGTCTAGCCCCCCTACAGCACACCCTACCCTCCATCGCCCCGTCCTCAAACCCCCCTCCGCACACATCCATCTCTGCTCCTGACCTCATTCTGTCATCTGCGCTCTTCCTTCCCCCCTTTCCACTCACAGGTCTTTCATAAAGTGTCTCCCAGCATTACACATTTAACAATGCATTAAAAATAGGACGCGATCAATCAGTCATTGCGCGACGGGCGGAGACGCCGTCAACTTGTGCCGCACAACATATAAGGGGCCGTCCGGGACATAATTCAGGATTACCTTTCCTAACACACTCTTGAAATGCTCACATACACACCGCTGTCACACTACCATTTCATTTTTCTTTCACATATACGACTAAAATGTTCTCATACACCACTGAAATGTATATTTCAAAATATTATAGGGGTGCATTTCAATATACAGTATTTTATGAGGGTATTTCGGTGTAATGTGTGAAAGGATTTTAGTAATATGTTTGAATAAGTTTCAGTTGTGTTTGTGGGTATTTCAGTGGTGTGTTCCTGTGAGTCCGTGTGTGTGTGTGTGTCTGTGTGTGTGTGTGTGTGTGTGTGTGTGTGTGTGTGTGTGTGTGTGTGTGTGAGAGTGTTATCGTAAGGAGCTTGAATATTTTACTAGTGAGTGTTTCAGTAGTGAGTGTAAGCCTGTTTCAGTTGCGACGAGAGGTTTAGTAATAGTACCATGGGAGCGTTCCATTTGTGTCTGTAAGACCGAGAAAACATATTCATTATTGTATCTGAGCATTTTAAGTGTGCGTGCGTGTGCGATTTTCAGTGGTGTGTATATTTCAGTATTTCAGTAGTCCCTGTGAAAGCATTTCGGTAGTGTCTATGATCGATTCAGTAGGGGGGTGAGAGTGTTTCAGTGGTCCGCATGAGAGTATTTTAGTAGTAGATGTGTGAGAGCGTCTTCCTGTCAAGCATGTGTGCGTGTAAGCATTTTACTGTGGTATGGGGTCTGGGGGGAGGATCTCAGGAGCGTGTGCACAAGTATTTTATTAGTGTGAGTGAGAGAGCATTTCAGTAGTAGATATGAGTGAAAAAAAATTCAGTAGTGCATGCGAAAGCGCTTCAGCCATGTGTATAGGAGTGTTTTAGCTCTCTATGGGTGAGCATAGGGTGGCCCGGTTGTCCAGTGGTTCGTGTGTTGACCTCACAGTACCGAGGTACTGCTTAAATTCCAGCTCCGGCCTCCCTGTGTGGGTCCCATGTTCTCCCCGGGCCTGTGTGGGTTTTCTCCGTTTTCCTCTCACATTCCAAAAATGCATGGCAGGCTGATTGAACACACTCAATTGTCCCTAGGTGTGAGTGAGAGCATTGGATGGTTGTTCGTCTGTGTGTGCCCTGCGATTGGCTGACAACCGATTCAGGGTGTCCCCCGCCTACTGCCCAAAGACAGCTGGGATAGGCTCCAGCACCCCCCCGCGACCCTTGTGAGGTTAAGCGGATCGGAAAATGGATGGATGGATGGATGGATGGATGGATGGATGGGTGAGCGTAAAAAATTCTGCATTGTGTGAGTGTATTTAGTAGTGTGGGTGTGGGTGTGTGAGGTGCTCCCAAATGATGTCTCCGACGAGCCCTTCATAACCCAGAGACAACATTGACACAGGTGGCGGAAGGTGTGACGAGATCAACGGTGATGGGTGCAATGTTAACGTCGTGATTAGAGAGCGGAGGCACATGACATGCGATTGACACTTGCTCCGATCTGATGTCATGGCTGCGAGTGAGTCAAGGGCCTCGCCCAGAGCGAGCGGTGTCCACACCGACTTCAGGTTGCTCACGCCAAAGCACACGTTGCCTTGCAATAAAGACAGCCTGTTTGACATTATTGTGCATGGGGGCTGAGAGTGTTTCAAGGTTGCCTCGCTGCTGTGCCTAATACATAATAGCTCATAGCTACAGGGATACAAGATTCAGTTGAAGTAGTGACTGCTTTTACCATTTCACAGGCATCAATCCAATATGCTGAGGAATGATGACTTACAATTTGAATTAGTCTCCTAGCCTGATTTGTGCGCTTCAATCAGGTCAGAAAATATGAGTTTTGTTTTAATGTCGCTCTGCTAACTTAATCGCAAATAGACCTCCCCGTTTGCCTCAGACAATAAATGTCTATATCTGACTGATGCCGGCGCTTCACCAGTGATAATTCCTCTGCAGGTCCTTGGCACAGGGTACATATGAGATGTTGAAGGTCCGAACGGTGCACAAAAAACTAGTTTGCATAGTGGCATAAGAATGCATTGACAAGTGGCACAAAAAGGTGGGCATAGTTATGTAGCTCCATACTTGCTGTGATTTTCTAATGAATGGCCTTCTAGTGTCTCTTCGTACAAATATGGACTGTGATTCTGACTTCACTTCTGCATTAGTGTCCATTAGTGACACACATTGTATCACTACAGTAGTAACGGAACACATTTTGGAAGGAAAAAAAATGTTTTTACATGAATAGGCATGATTATAGGAACAAAAAGTCAAAATATCACCACAGATGGTAATACTATAAGGAAAAAAAAAGACTTTGATGACTTTTATCAAATTAATTAATTTTATGAGGATGTTAAAAGGATGGATCACTGAATCAGCTTGATTCTCATTAACCCGATGAATTTAGAAATGAGAATGAATGTTGCAAGCATATAAATTTGAAATTGAATGTTCCAAACCTTCCCCGTGGGTGCCAAATGAAAGCCTCGACTGGTGTTGTTTGTGATTAAAGATCCAAAAATATGTTCCAAAAATATTTTTCAAGAGAACAGAGCAAGTGCGTTGCGCATTGGGGCCCGCACACGCGGATTTCCCGCTGCGCCACAAAAAGGCACAAATCGTGTTGCTTGACGTGCGACATCAGTGTGACTTTGAGCCTTTGACTCAACGGCAATGGTGGGCACAATAGCGACTTCTATTGTCTCGTTCACCCTGATGTCAGTCTGTTCCACTGAACAATAATGGATTGTTTTACAAGCTTACCTGTCAATCATGGATTTAGAAATAGACAGCGCAGCCAACGGCAGTTGAAAGATTGTTTTTTTTTCTCCCAGGGTTAAATATCAGCTAATGCTAGCCAAAATACTCATGGCACTTTAGCTAATAAATTTTAAGCTAGCGCTGGCACTTAGTTACAGTAATTCACATCTCACCGCATGTCAGCCAGTCAACCTAAAGTTGGCAGTAAACATTGACAGTGCAGCAGACCTATTATAATGATACGTTGGTGGTGCGTCATGTACCACCACGTACCCATACATGGTGATAGGAGACATTGCTAATTATAAAATGTCATGGATAACTACATATTGGTAGTTAAATATGGTATTCTGACACAAAGGTATGTGTCACAATACCACAATACCCCCGTGATACTGATAGCTCTAACAGCACACTAGACAGGCAAAACTGTGGCTAGCATTTATAGCTAACATGAACATTATTGACAGCAGCCCTTCTTTCATATGCTAAACAGTGTCAAGTGATGTCAAACATTGCATCCACTAATGGAAATGCAGGCAGATAAGCTCCAAATAACAGTGACACTGTGAAGCCGCAGTGACGTCAGCACACCACGGCGGGGAGGGCGCAGCCGCCTCAGACCCCCTTTGGTAATCTGGAGGCTCCCCCACGGTGCTGCCCAGACTGTGGATTTAATTAAACAGTGTGAAATTAATTAATCAGCGGGGTGTCAGGTAAAAGAACTTATCACTGAAAAGGCTCACGCAAAAGCGCGACAAGCATTTCAAGTGTGCTGACAGTTATTAATTTGCAGCATGTGTCGTATGATAGGTTTCCTATAGTGAGATTAAAATGGTTGTTGGTGGTGGTGGTGGTGGGAGGGACGGGGGGAATGGTCTTCCATAAAAATCAAAGTGTAAACCTGTGTTTGATCTGTTCTATCAATTAATTAAAAAACAGGGAGCTGTATATAATAATGTGGTGCAAATCAGATGGAGATGAGATAAAATATTCATTTTGTTATCAGGGGAATCAGCCTGCAGGGCTTTTTTTTTTTTTTTTGTCTCTACTCTCAAAATGGTGTCCATATGGCAATGATGTACAGTATAGTTTTTGCAGGGAGATTGTTGCCATGCCTTGTGGCGTTGGAGGAGGCCGCCTGGCTGTGACAAACTGTTGCAGGGATGTGACGTGAGATAATGAGGCTGTTGTAAGCCTTAAGTATGGAGCCATGCCCCCGGGGCGACCCATCTTAAGCACCCAAGATTGCAAAAATGCATTGCCTCCACAAACTTTATGACAACTTTTGCTTTCATGCAACAAAACCACTTGACACTGCTTCCCTCACGCCCCCCACAACTTTTGTAATTGTGTCGTCTCAAGGCAGCTCGACTTTGAGCTATTTATAGCCTCTTACAAGCACCCCACTGGAGGATCATGTGATCTTGGGTTCTGACGACGTGTTTGATGGCAAACCTTCCTCGCACTTCCTGTAGCGACGCCAAGGTCTTTGGAGAAGAAATTAATGGGAATGCACAGAGGGAGGTTTGTCACTCTTTTATCATTTCATGCCAATGATCCTTTGGAGCTTAATAGTATAAAAAATATATAGCGGTTTTCATAGTTACACGAAATCCCTAAATGATCATACCCTGGACGCATATTTTGAGTTAATTACAAAAGGCTCAAATAAGAAAATTAAATAGTACTGCAAGAATTAACTCATGGTTTCATATTTATGCTTCCATGTTTGAAACTAAGACATGCCGTCAGTGAAAGTAGCGATCAATTTTTGCCAACAACCTCTCAAAAGATCCACACTGTCATCTTTATTACTGATCATCTCCCGTCTTTGTGGCACTATGATTCTTTAAAAATGATGTCATGTCTTTGTGGTTCAATAAAAAAAGAATAAAGTACAGCATTTTTTTTTTTTTATGTGGAGCCTCAAAACCCAATACGGGTTGTCTGGGATTCAATTGCTTGGTGTCCGTTGAAGAGTTGTGTTATCCTTTTGCGATGGTCCATTTCAGTCGAGTTGGGCCGCATTGCTCAGTGTGACTCTAAATTGTCCGTAGGTGTAAATGTGAGTGCGAATGATTGCTTTCTTTCTTTCTGTTTTTTTTTTTTATATGTGCCCTGCAATTGGCTGACATCCAGTGGCTATAGCTTGCTCAAGACAGCGGGGATATTTGTAGACACAAGCTCACTTGCTACCCTAATGAAGACCAGTGCTTTTGAAAATGGATTGAAGGGCTCGTACGTTGAAATCTGCCACTGCTCGGCCGAAACATCCGCCACTTTATTCAATGAACGGCACGTTAGAACAACAACAACCAAAAAAAAAAAAAAACCCAATCCCTTTGTGTGTTCAATTTAGAGCAACAGCACTCTACGTATTTTCTATTTGTGTGGTGTTGATTGCGGCACATGGAGCAAAACAATCCTGCTGTGGCTGCCCCTCACAAGAGAATTGCTGTAATGTTTCATTACACAGGGAGTGTAATCCGACTACTGCTACTCCGACTACTGCTAATGCCACAGTATAATTGGAGAGTGCTTTGTGATTGTTTGCATGCTGCCAACGTGCTTGATGATTGTTGGCAAGGATACTCCTACTGCGACCTCTCAGGCGGTTATTTTTGGACGGCAAACCTTTCTTTCTCTCTGTCTTTGCCCTCAAACAAATATGCCAAATGAGGAGTTTAGCTGACATTTATATGGCTATAAAATACACGATTAAATGTAATACATGCAAATAAGTAGCAATCCAAATTTGCATATTCAATTGCTATTTGATTTCACTCGTGCTGAGTGAAGCCATCGTCTTCTTTTGGGAGCAAAAATACCATCAGGACTGATTTGAAAAATCTACTGGCGCACCAAACAAAAATGTCACAAAAGTGTGAATGCTTAAATGATGATTTCATCTCGCACAAATTTACTTAACCCATATGAATGTTGCCAGGTAAATACACAGATTTATTGTAGAATTTGCTATCTATTGGAGGGGCATTTAATGGTTCGGCCCGTCACTACATGTTGCTGGTATAGATAGATAGATCGTTGAGTTGAAGTGGTCTAATCAATAACGTGCTCGTTTTGCATCTAAGCTTGTGAGGCAAAATTAGCGCATTTTGCGCCTCATCAAAACACTGACTAGACTAATAGGAGGTCGGGGCAAGCTCTGTGCAACTTATGCCACACCTGCTGGTTAGCAATGAGCTTTAGCTGGCTTGTTAGTGCGGCTAAACGTGTTACGGCGTCACTCCTACGTCAGTCATGATAAGCGAATAAGCTACACTTTAGGAAAGTATTATTAGCTAGCGGTGACAAGTAGTAATTTACAGAAGACGGGAAAGCCATGCTAATTGCTAAACTAAACTAAGATTGACAAATAATCATGAAACACTGGAATTAAGTGCTTGGGTGATCTAGGACACTTTTCACAGAGGTCTGGCTGGAACGGCATTAAAGTGGAATATATACAACTTTGAAAGCAAAATAGCAGGCAAATTAATACGGGTCTGGATGGAAAATGATACAATATAATGCTACACGCATTGTCAAACAGGACTGGAAATGTATTCTATTATGTTACGGTGTACATCAGCAGGAAGGAGTGGTCTAGAAATGTAAAGGTATATTCATAAATCTATTAAATATTTATACTATCATTATACTGTAGTCGTTTGCTTGTTTTCCTGAATTTTCATTTAGATTTTTAGGATGTGTGCAATAAATTGTGCAATACATTTTCACAAAATTGCATTACGGTGAGGTCTCATCTCATCTAAAAAATAATTTAAAAAATAAATTATGTTTTGCTCAAAAACCATGCAACCTGTTCAGAAATATTTGTGTTTGAGATTGTTCTGAAACTCTTTGTAGACCAGAAAATACAATTTGCTGCTATTCACAATGTCAATTTAAGGAATAAAAACAATTGACTATATAAAAAGAAAACCAAATTGTCGCATTTTAACCCTATGTTGCATGGCTTCTGCAGGAGTTATTCAATTGTGGTTTGTTTTTAAATTTAGGGTAGATTATTGCCAAATATCATAATAAATTCACAATTTTGGGAAAAAAATACATAATAGGGGGGTACTTGTGTGCATAATGGTCACTACAATTACCTTGCCAAAAAGCATGGCAGTACTGAACATAGAAACTGTTATTTATTGTGTTCTATATGTTCTATATACTCTTCTGCACAAGTACAATAGGGTATTTGGACCTTTTCATCTCACAGATAGAAATTATTCAACATTTTGTGGACCCTCTTTCACCTTTTCCTCCCGCTGTTGCGCACGCTAGTGACATCTCGCGGTGGATTTAAAAACAAAAACTGGTAACTTGAATAACCAATATGAGTTAAAGTTGTGGTTACTGTAAGTAACCCGTATGCAACATAGGGTTAATAACAGCCTTGCTTGCGGTTACTAGGATTAACCTGCAAAAAAAAAAAAAATAGCTCCTCAAATTTAGCAAATTGCTTCTCAAAAGAAGTCATTGATGAGCAAAATATGCTCTGCAAAGAAAAAAAAAAAAACAATTTTGAGCCTTGTAATAGAGCAAACCTACAATTGTGTTCCATGAATGATTGCATGAGTTTTATCAGAACTGACTGTCTCTGAGACCCTGAAGGTGTCTGTGATTTGTGATTGGATGACTGAGTCTGAGGTTGGGGCAAAAGGAAGAAGGAAGAGAGGATTGTGAGGATTTGTCTGCAGGTAAAAGAGTGACGGATGAGAGAAACGCCGGTTGGATGTTTTCCTTATCGGCCTTAACCGTTCATTTTTACAATAAAGTGCTTATTGATCGACCGCTGCAGTTTATTGCCTGTCTTTTCACTGTCATGGAAGGGTGTTTGGTCAACTTGATCACGGGTGACATCAGGATTTAAAGCTGCTCGTCAGCTATAGCGTTAGCTGGTATCTATTCATAGCATGGCATTGCACTATTGTTGTAATAGAGGATAGATTTGCCTATTTTGCAAGCGACTGTACTACTGGTTTGGTTTTAGTCAAATCTTTCCACACGCTTGAGGCACTGCTGCTAGTTTTCTGTACGAAGGCACCACCTGTTGATTTCAGTGAGGCGTCCATGTTGTTGCCGAAACAGGTGACTGGCGATTAATCGACCTCAAGCTATAACCGTCATTGCGTAGCGGTGAAGTTGAAGCGTCGACTCGTCGGTTCAACACCTAGTGTACTCTCTATGAATGTGTATGCTGCTTACAAGGTGCATATGTATACCGCACATTGTGTGTACGTGGCTGAGTCGCAATATTGCCTTCACTGCGTGAAGATGATGTTATTGACACTTGGCTCCAACATGCCAAAAAGCTTGCATACTAAGTGTCGGGCATGAGAGAAAACTGCAGGCAGGGAGGGGGAGAAGGGGAGTCTCGAGTGGGCTCTCCTGCAGATGTTCAAGAAATACAAAGAGCTGCAAATGTCAGACTCATTGGCCGGGCTGCAAATGGTCACTCAACCATGGGATTAAAAGCATTTAAGCCTTGTATCACCCCCATCTCCTTTTTTTTTGTTTTTTTTCCCTTCCCGGACCATTCATGGGAGAAGGAAATGGAACAACCCTTGGTGTTTGTGTGTTTATCGCTGGTGCAAAAAGTGAGTTTGTGTATGTGTGTGTTGCCGGCATCTCAAAGTGCACCACAGCGCCTTCTTGCAGGAAAAGAAATCCTAATGAGCAAAGCTTAAAAGGGTTTCTGTGTTGTGGTTAAGGTGCAAAATGGACTGTCACTACTGTTTATTTCATTCATGTCTGGATGTAATGGAAAAACATGCAATCAAATGTAGGCCGCCGTGACTAGCAGAGTGCTTCACTTCACACTTCCAATGCCTCCTGGTCAACAGCAGGCATATTTATGGGCAACTATTGACATTTTTATAGGGACCTCGAAGGAGCATAGGAGGGGGGGCTTGATTGGAGCGTGCCACAATATAAATCCCTGAATTTAATTCAGTTGTCAGCGGCAGCGGTCCCCCGCCTGCGTTTTCTTGTTTCACAGTGATGAAAACGCAGGTGGAGAGTTGAGCGAATTCCGCCCCGCCGCAGGTTTTTTTATTTTTTTTTTTGCTGCTCTCTTCGCACACAAGTGGAGGTTTGCAGTGTGGCCGCTGGGCACAGTGGGTCAGTGCTCACAAAGCTCTGTTTGTTCCGTGGGCCTGCAGGGCTGCCTGGGTAAGCGTGGCTCCAGAGGGATGCGCCGTCTCACACGCTGAGCACGCTCTCTAACGCATTCATCTCCTCTCCTCAATAGGGGTTTATATGTCTCCTCTTATGAGTGGAAGAAGGGAAAACAAGACTTTCTGCAAACAGGGCCTCGGGATAACAGATTCCAATGTTGTTGCTCCCTCTTTTGTTTGAATGGCATTTTTCAGTCGTTGCTTGTGGTGAAAATGGTGGGCTTTTTGGTGTGTTGTTGTTGGTTTTGTTCTGTCTTTCTTTGTGCTTTTCATCTTCTTTTGTCTTGTGCCGACACACGGCTTTGTCTCGTGCCGCTGTATCAACATTTTCCGAGAAGGCGGGAGATAGTGCTGAGATGAGGAAATAGCTGACAGTAAAAGGCACCAATGCTCAGTGAAGCCACGACAAAACACGCCGCTGCATTGTTCATTTCGCGCGTGGGCATTTTTTAGTGAAAGTGACCAAACTTCTTCTTTTTCCTGAGCAAGTCTACCTTTTGATATTTTCAAATTATTTTTCAGTACTCCACTCTACTGCCTCACAGTCAAAGGGTTCCGAGTTTGAATCCCATCTCACGCCTTTATTTCTGTTCTTTCTGACACGTCGCGCGGGTACTCTTCCGTCAAACTATGACTTGCGTTACTGCATATTTCAAAACATTGGATCTTTTGGTTTCTACTTCATAGGTCACTCAGATCGATCTTGCTTTGACCAACCTTCGTTCACAGACGATTTTGATGCTTGGCAAATGGCCTTGGGCAATTGAGTCCATCTTTTTATTCAGTTTGACAAGAAGGAGGGCTGAGTAAAGGACTCCTATGTTACCTTCTTGCTCGGGCTACCAATTACACACATCTCAGTTTCATTAAAGACACTTAAATTGTCCATAGGTGTGAATGTTTTTCCTTCATGTATGCTGCAATTGTTTTGGCAAACATTCTTGAGTGTACCAAGGTGAGACGGCAGAGGCTCCAGCTCAATCACGACCAGAATGACAGTGGAAAAAAAGATTTAAAAAATGGATTTCATTCATTGTGCTGTTTGAGAAGAAGAATTACTGAGTAAAAAAGAGGATTGCTAGGTTAGCTTCTAGTGCTAATTGCTAGCTAGCCACCACCTACCTTCTCAACTTATTATCGAACTGTAGTGTGATTTTCTTTTTTTGATTGTCTGACTGTCAGAATTCACCCAGAGTGTCCAGGGTGTTAAATGCCTCAAGTCTGCTGGGATAGCAACCCGAATGAGGACAATGGTATCGAAAATATATCACTGGGTACCTCAGTCAGCATCAATTATTTAATCTGTTTGTGCTGTTTGACAGGAACGCCCTTGAGTAATGATATCTACTTGCACAAACTGCGAGCTGTCCATCTGTGGTCAAAATATTGAAATATTTGTATCTGTCAGATTGTGGTACCACCGTGTTATTGGGACACTACCAAAGCGTGGCCCTAAAATTCCGATTGCCCTCGTTTGGGCACGGCATGTTTTCAGCTCCTTGAACACCTTTCGAGTGATCCCCTCACACCGCTCAAGTCCGAACGACACTGTTGTTGTGGGCGACTTCAATCTGCAGTCCACATATAAGTCGGTGATTGAAGGGAGCGGTGTGACACGCAGCGGGATGATTTAGTTTAATGACCATGGCAGTGACAGTGCTGTGATGGAAATTGGACTCCCCCTGCAAACTTACATCACTGGAGGCTACTTCGGGGGGGCTCTTTTGGCGGATGCCATGCAGAGCACGAGCCATCAGGAGGTCCTGGATATGTCACACTTGTCACCTTCCTTTAAGTGCATGTGCAGACGTGGGAGCGGGATTAATATTATATAGCCTACGGAAGCACAGAGGACGTCTTATCGGCAGCGCAGATGTGATAAGCACCTCTACCCCCATGAAAACCCGCACAAATCTCCCGCAGAAGAGACAAGCATCTCTTTGTGTCGTTTCCTCACACTGCTGAGTTTCAATGTCCCTCTATGTGTTGGCAGATATGATGCAATTTCACATCTGTTGTAGTTTGATGTGCCTGGATCACACTGTGTGAAATCATCCTGATCGCAACACGGCTCCTCTCAATTATTTAGAGAGGTGGCATATGGCTTTGGAGATAGTAATCAGATTTCTTTTGATTTTTTTTTTTTTTTGTGTCACACCTATTCAGAATAGCCTAAAAGCTCAAACAACAGCGGTAATATAAAAGCCTGTGATCATATTATTGGGCCGCTCAGCATCCTCACCCTCTTCTCCTTTCACCGGGTGAAGAAAAGAAAAAGGTTTAATCAAAATGTCACTTTTACAGAAATATTTTCCATCATCGCCACGACACTCATCTCACATTAGTTCACATCAATACAGATGTCAGCATGCACAAATTGCATTGCCTTCAAACACATTGGAAGCTGTGAATGGAAGCTGCGGCAGACCTCGCTGTCACTTCAGTTTTATCGGAAAAGTACAGAGTGGAGCCATGGAAACAACATGCGACACACAAAAACACATCGAGGCCAGCCGATACTTTGGTGACAATCTTTTGGAAATGCTCCACTCACAAAAGTGACACGATGCCACGCACATACCTACCCGTGCGCTCCTTGTACGTTAAGGCTCAATAACAATATATTAATTTGCTAATTGTGGACGTTGTTCACTGTGTTAGGTTCGCGCATGCAGGAAAAAAAAAAAAAAGAAATACTGCTTTTACAATAGATACAGCATTGCGAATGCTGGGGATATCGTTTCTCTCCAAAGCTACTCATGAATGCTGAGAGACGATGCCGCTAAGCTAAAATGTCAAGAAGAAAAAAGAACGAGATCATAGCCATGCAAATGTAATTGTTCATCCATCCCTGCAACCTGTTCTTGTGTCCAGCTGTCTGCCCGTTTGCTTCACCCTTCAAAGTTCCTCAACGATTCATTCTGATCACAGCCATGCAGTTGTTTGCAATTGGATCGAGCGCACGAAAATAACCCCGGGCGATGAAACACTTGTATCAGAATGCTAATTACAAGTATAGATATAGTTTCATTTTACATCGTCGGCATGAATCAAAGCTGCTCCCCGCGAGCTGCAATTACTTTTTGAATGTTTCATACAAAGTCTTCATTGATGACTCCTTTTGCCATCAGATGACATCAATGCAATGCAACGTTGAAATTAACAAACAAAACAAACAAACAAAAAATTATCCAATTAAAACAAAATTGCCTTACATTACATTTAACACAATACAATAACATTTAACAACAACTTTCTTATTGCAAGATGTGAGATGTTTCTCTGTCTGATATTACATCATGAAAGAATTTATTATTGATTACTTGTGCACTTGGCTTGCTTTTCTAATCTATTGTCATCATTTGTTCATATCCAATTGCTTTCGGCTCATTGTGGCCATATTCTCCCATGCACCGATATGAGAAAAGATGTGCATGCAGTTCTGCGCTTTTCTGACTGCGCAAATTCCCCCATCTTCTCAAGTCTGTCATTTATGCACCTTCTTGCCTTATACACGCTGTGGGTGGCGCAACCCTAAAATTAGGGCGTTCCCTTCCACATATTCTCCTATTGACTTAAGCACTTTTCCTCCTACACGCTCCACAGGCTGGAGTAAGTCGAGCACACGAAAGGTGAAACATCAAATTGCACTTTTTGGATTCACCTGTGGAAAGCTATGTATCAATAGAGATTGAATCAAAATATTTTACTGAGCCGAACAAAGAGGCTTCTGTGAGTCGGCTAATTCACCGTTTTAGTCGTGATATGTATTATTGCCCGGTTAGTGAAGAAGATCAGCGCGAGTGGACTTTCACCTACAGCTGAGAGGCAACATTCAGCTTCAAACGTGGTGCCGGCAGCTGGCATTACAAGACAAGCCTTGGGAGATTTATTTTTTTTTTTTTGTGAGCGCAGAGTTCCCACTATTACAAAAACTACTCCACATTTGTCGTAATGGCACAGTGGTGAGCTATGTTTACAACCTATTTTTTCCAAGACTAGTCCATCAAAATGGGTCTGTCTGGGTGACTCCGTGGCGCAAGAAAGTTGACGGCCACTGATCTTGTGAAGGCACACTCCGTTTTTTATTGATGGACTACGGTTCATTCTGGCTAGTTGGAGTCCATTAGTACGAGCCCTGGAATCTGACCAAAATGGCTGCTTCCAAACAAAATGGACAACTTGCTGTTGAATCATGGGCATTCGTCCTGTTACGTTAGAACACCCAATTTCGTACAAAGGTGGCATGCTAGGGATTGAGTTTTGTCGGGTTCACATAAGGCAGGGGTGTCAAATTAATTTTTGTCTTGTGCCACTTCAGATTTATGTCTTCCCTCGGGGGTTCGTTCTATGACAGTTGAAACCACAAACATTTTTAATCGTCTCATTGCATTATTTGTAGACAAGTAAACTATTAGATTACTAGTTTTGAACTCAGTCATTTATAATAGTTTGTTCAATTATCGTTCACATGAGGATAACAAAATTATGGCAAAATCTCATTTCTTATTGATTACACATGACAATTTGCACATTTTAGCAGGGATCATGCGAGCTGACACACGTGATTTGCTTTCACGGGCCCCATAAAATAACGCGGCGGGCCGGATCTGGCCCCCGGGCCTTGATGATGTAAGGGAGCCCTAAAGTACCAAACAGTGATGCATGCTAAGATTGGAGACTTTGGGGGGTTGTGGTGTCACCAACATGAAAACCAGGAAGCCATTTGTGCGAATCAAAAAATGTACCTCAACTTTTTAGGGGGCGCTACTGAGTGATCAATAAAACACACGCTTGTGAAAATGTTTATTCTTTATTCACTAATATACATGATTGTTTCTCAGCATTCACGTTGTTTGCATGTCCCGCTTGCAAGAAGTTCTCCGCTAGTCTAAACTGGAAAAAGAAAGTGTAGCTGCACACATGCACAAAGTTTAGAGACCTTTAGGGTCTTGGGTGCATTGCGTGCGTGCCTACACGATGCCTAAGATGCGTGCCATCCACCAGCGACAGGGCATAATGACTCTGCAAGCTACCCGGCATCCTCGGTAGTTGTATGGCCAGGGCCAGTGGCCGCGTAGAGGCTCGCATATTCTCTGACAGTGTGTGTAGCCGCGTTGGCATTCGGCGCAGCAGATGCCCTGGTGGTCCAGCATGGAGTCAAAGGTCATGGCGCCTCCCTCGTCGGCACCAGCCGCCGTCCCGGTGTCTCCGCCGCGCTGCAAGTTTTTCAAGCGATGTTAATTTTGATGAGCGATCTTTTTTAAAATTCATGCTCATTTGCAATTTAGATCGTCTGAAAAAGGGAAAAAAAAAAAAGTCCAAAGCTCTCATCCGGCCAAACATGTGACTGGGGTTCTCTTAGGCAATATGAATTTTTATAAGCAATGGGAGTTTTCGCATCACTTTTATAAGTTCAACAACTTTAGGTGGCAGCGGTTGCCCGAGTGACCCAGAGTTTGGGTTGCTCACGCCTCGCCATCACCCACTCAAGTGACATACTAAACAGCACACTTCGATTTATTACCACTCTAGAAAACTTTGTCCTTTGCTTTTTTTCCTGGTCTGTGCCACTTTCTGTTGTTAACGGGTGTCTAGTCTCTGTTTGTGCCTCGCTACTGACTCTCAGTTGTCTTCTTCCGACTGCCTTATGGTCTGTCTGCCTACCCAATCTATCTATACTATCTATACTAGTGTCTGTAGTCTCACCATTATGTCCTGCTCACCGATCATCATCCATCCATCCGTCTGTCCGTCCTACCAACCATCCTCCATCTCAATGTACGACCAAACTTTTGCCCATCTACCTATCCAAGAATCAAGCTAGTGATCTGTTTATCTGCCCCTGTCCACCCTAATCAGCTACCATCGTGTCCTTCCATCACACCATCCATCCAATCCTTCCTTTCATCCATTTATCTTTCTGCCTGTGTATCTATTATCCATCATCACTCCGTCCGTCCATCCGTCCAGCTATCTATGATTCTGTCCATCCAGCCGTCTGTCTGCCCTGCAGGTTTATCATCCAGGAGTCTATCCACACATGTTCCGTCTGTCCTGCTAATCTGTGTCTGTTTGTCTGTCCTATCAATCTGTAATCATACATCCATGTCCTGTATGTTCTTCCATCTCTCATTCATCCATATACAATACAATACAATACAATACAATACATGCTGATTTATATTGGGTGCACCTAACTGCCCTTCCGTCCTACCAGTCATCACACGCTGCCCATTGTATCAAGCTCATCGCTCCATTCAGCCATCATTATATCTTTCGTCTGTCTTGTCTTTCCACCATCCATGCATCCATCCATCCATCCACCCATCCATTCTGTCTCCCAAATGTTTTGATATCTAGGCTATTTCTTTGACAACATTCTTTGTAACGAGGCAAGACACATGCAGAGCAGTCATGTGCAAAAGTGTTGACAAAACAGCAAAGTTTCAACGGTTGATGTTGCTTTCAAGGGTTGCTGCAGGGCTCCGTAAAGGCCTCTTGATGCTTCATGTAAAATTCAGCAGCTTTGAAGCCTTGCTTCGAGTACGACGTGCTCGACTCACATGATACGGATTCTCAGGGTTGAATCCCGATCCCACATCCGACTGAAGCCCCTCCTCTCCTCCATGTTCCCCCAACCTGGAGGAGTCCTCCTTTCCCGTCACCTCCAACAACTCCTCACGGGACTGCCGCTTGGCCCGCTGTGAGTCCCTCCTCCTCCTCTTCTTCCTCACCCCATCTGTCAGGGCGGCCACAAGAGGCGAGAGTATTGGGTCAGTGTTCACAAGACGCCCACCGTGTCCTCCCAAGTGCAATCCTATGTGGGCCCGAACTTCCTCAGACGTGGTGAATTATTCAATTAGCAGCAGTGATATGAAGTGGCCTTGCATATTTTATAAGTATTTTTTTCCATGCATCAGCCTTTGTCGTTGTGTGTTCACAAGTGTTTCACTCACTTCTGTTACTGGCACATGTGTGTCGACATATAGCGTAAGGCAATCGACCATTGAGACCTGAATCAACCGTAGACAGCTTTCAATGGCGAGCCATCAACCACTCAGGTAGAGCTTCATCCCAACAAAACTACAGTTCAAACGACATCAATCACGTGTGATTTTTTTTCAGCAGACAAAGGAGTAGAGATCAGCAGCACTGTGCGGATTACTATTCCTGGCTGACATTAGCTGAGGGTGAGTCAATTAGTGAGATTCACATCATATTAAAAAGTCACGTCAGTCATTGTGTACACGAATGCATAATTTATTCCACTTTGGTTCGTGTCGGTGTGTCGCTCTTGTACCGTGAGAGATATAACACTGCGATATGTTCTATTCTATTGTGTTCATAGGACCCATCACAACAGTCAGTAAAAGATTGGTCATGACTTTGAAATTTGGGGCTGTCACTGGATGAAGAGGAGAACCAGGGATAGTAGGTGCAAATATTTGGAGTTTGACCAAAGTTTTGCTGAAAAATATTCTTATAAGCTTTTTTCTAGATCAAAGCCAGATTTAAAGATGATATATCTTGCCATGTCGTTTATAATGCACATTGATTGTGTACAGACTATTATTGTAACATTTTCTGACTGGGGCAGTTAATTGTTTTCATGGGATAGAATTTATGCTTGACATTTAATTGATGAAGAATATGAAAAATGCCAATAATCAAATCAATTCATAGTGGTTGGCAAAATAACTTTTCATATGCTCCAGAGTTGAAACACGCACAATGCGTGAGGTCAGCGTGTCACTCGAGCCATTACTGCACCTCAGCCAACCTCTTTTCAGACAGGATTCATGCTTCACGTTTGACTGTTTCCTTTGACTTATGACATTTATGTATTCTGAAAAGAAGAGATGGATTTGGACAAACAGCCGAAACCTATCCACAAGGTTACCGTGAAATTCGTAGAAATCTTTCCTCCATTCTTGAATTTATTTGGTAGGTTGTTACTTCCCATTTTTGTTCCATTGTCTATAGTCTAGAGTAGATTTGGTTAGTACCCACACTAAGAGTAGACTCAGTGGGTACTAACCAACGTGAAACAAGAAATTGAACTTGGATCTTCTGTAATTGCTCCGCTGCACTTGAGACCGTCTGTTATTGTTTGAGCAGTCTTGAGTGGGTATACAGACCTCTAAGTGAGCTTCATGCACTACCCACCAACAAACATTCCAGATTGGAGTGTGGTCCAACCTATTAAATGCCCCCCCAAAAACCCCAAACTATCTAATGAGGAATTTCCCCATGCAGCGTTCCGCTGGGATAAACTATGAAAGACTTTTGAAATAGACCAAAGTCAGCCAATATCAGGTCAGTTTTCCCCTCGACTGTGGAATGCTGTGAGTCATTTTTATGAAATCAAACCTTTGGGACTAAGTGGTTGGAGCCAGTAAATAGGTAGCTCTCCGCACAGAGCCAGAATCTTGGTGCTCAAGAAAGCGATGTCCTTCAGCGGCTGCTCTGAAGAAACCCAGATGAGGAACTCTTCATCAAACCTCACTGGCATTTCTTCATCAGTCTGCCAGGACAAGCAGAAGAACTCTCTGGGAAAAGGCGGCAGGACTGAAAAGGGACTGATAAAAAGTGGAAATTGTGACATTCAAGAGAAAGCAGTCGGTATATACCGGGTCAGACATCAGTGAGTCTTTGTTGTGAGCTCCCAGGCGAGGAAGGTTGCCTTTGATTTGGGATTTTATGTAACATTTGTCTCCCCCGAAGAATCGGATTGCAGTTATTCCCTGCGCCAAATCACACAGATGCCATGTTTACACTCACGGCTCCGCGAAAGCACACCGACTGAACGCCGGCTCATCCTTTTTCCCCGACGGCACAAAGTCACTCACACTTTGAAAGTCCCGGATCTCCACGACCTCTTCGTCTCCACTGCCCATTTTGAACCTCTCCACGTTGTCGGCAGAATCGATTTCCACGGAGCCCTCCCTCACCTCACCGTTGATGTTCATGCTGTAATGAGCGCTGTACACCTGCGAGGAGTCAAAACAGGACGTTAAACGACTCATTAGTCGAGTGGGAAGCGGTTGGAAGTGCAACGGGGCAGGCAAACAAGCACGGTGCCGCTTTTACTTTCATCGCGTTGGCTTGCATTCAAGAAGTCCTGTGTGCTTTGTGCTCGGCAGGAACCGAGCGAGGGGGCGCAGTAGGGGGTGAAACCTGCCGCTGATCTTTGCCTTACAGGTAAGCTCATTAAGATGTGAGTCAATATGGAGATATGTGGTGGGCTCACAAGCATTTGATGTGCTTTGACAAACATTTTAAAAAGCACATTTCGCATTTGCATGAAGGTGATTGACAGGCAGGCCTCATTATCTTTTTCTTCAAGAAATAACATAGCAATGAGCAAAATTCTGCTGTGTTTTACACGGTTGGACTGGGACGCGCGTTACGCAACAAAAACCACTACCGAGGCCGAGCTTGCGCCTTTCCAGCAGCAGGTACTTTTTTACTACACTACTTATCGTCAAGGAATCGCATGTGTATTAACAAATGAAATGTGTGATTTAGCGGCACCCATCTTTCTAGGATACTTTATCAGGATTGGAGCTCATTTGGGAAAATGTGTTTAAGTATGAGGTGTAGAATTTGGCCAAAATGGCTGGTTTAAGCCAAAATGGCGTTTTCAGACACGGCTAACAGTAATTGAAAACCATTTTGTGTGTCCTTTTCACGGACGTATGAATTGAATATCAGTCGGCCCCTCACGGCTGAAGGCAGAGAGCAAGCTTATTGGTACAACCACATGCCATATACGGTGTCATTTTTGCAGTAGAAACAGAAAATAATGTGAAAATGCGACAGAGAAATCTATGTCTTCAAGTTAGGCAGGCTTAGCGAGTGGCAACCTAAAATGGCCGGCGGTGGCATAACTTCTCCCGACAGCGAGTAAGTGGCATTGTTAGTCCATCCATATATTCATCTGTGGTCTTGTTTTGATTCATTGAAACTGGTGTCGGGGCTTAATTTTGATTCAAACTTTCCAAAGAGTGAAACCCATAAAGTGCAACCACTTTTAGGCATTTTTGGCCAGATTTGGTCATCGGAAAAAAAATCATAAAAGGACCTGCACACTGCCTGGTGCCCTAAGAAGCCTTTTTCTTTCTCCTAATGTAATCTTACCTTAAGACTTAGGTCAATCTAGTGGTAAAGAGTAGGTTAGCAGCACTTGAAGCAAGTCAAGGATTTGGCCCCGTTAACAAAAGGACCCACATCATGGGTCTCATCTTATTCAGTGCTGGGTTTTTTTTTTTGTGACACTGCATTTGATCGTATTTTTAGCAGAGTTGAAATGAGTCAAAACAATTCTGAGTTTGGCTTGAACATCACTCAGTCTATTCATATATATATATATATATATATATATATATATATATATATATATATATATATATATATATATATAAACACACACACATAATGCCAGTGTCATCACAGGTGTAAAAATGTGCAGAGCTGGTAATGCCATGACTTTTAAAATGTCCAACTACTGTGAATTGAGGGCAACTGTAAAACTATCAGCTAGCTGGAGTCCATCCCAGCTGATTTGAAGCGAGTGTTTATTTTATGAAGAAATTGTCCTTTTCTTGCATTATATGGAGCTACATTCCGCTTGTTACTTCTATTTTTATTAATCTATTATTGCTGGTGCGATCTGGAGGTTTCGGATTGTCAAAGACTTTCAATTTGGGTGCTGTCATCCGACGGCTTCACCAAGCTAACTGAACTATTAGTCACGCATGACTCCATGTGACCAATTAAACGGAGCCAAGCAATCACGTGACTGCCCACAAGGTCTACATGACTTCATCCAAAAGTTTTTAAAATGACTAATTTTCATTAAATTTGGTTAAAACGACTGAGAAAAACAAGGCGATATAATTTATGGCCCTTGAGCCTTTTATGTTGTTTTACGATTGCAAATGAAGAATTTGCTTTTAATTGATGTTGTTATTGCCAGTTTTCATATGACTATTTAATTCATTATATTTTCAGTTAAAGTGACACTGTTGGCCATTATCTGAATTTGCATATTCCCATTTTATATTTTTGCCTGGTTCACTTTCATACTTTGATTTAAAAAAAAAAAACATCAGCGGTTACTCAACACTGACTCAATATTTTTATTTTTTTAAAATTATTTATAATTTTTAAAAATCACTGAACGCTTACGCTAACTCTTATTCTTACTCAATTACTTACTACTTGAGCACAAATGATGAGCGGGTCCCGCTACAAGGTATTGGTATCAGGCCGATACAGCCCTATATTAAGGTATCGGGTACTCAAGGAATCTGCCAATACCAGTCACCAATACCAAAGGCAACCCCCCCCAAAAAACATCAGATATCAAGCCCTCCTCACCAATTCTTGCTGGTATACTGCAGCGGTTAGACACTCAAGGTATCGGTACTCTGTATTGGTGAGTACTCAAGAGTCAATACTTGTACAAGTATCAGTCTGAAAAAGTGGTATCAATCGTCTCTTGAGTACAATTTGATGCAATGCTACTCTTGTCTGACTATTGTCAGTAATACAAGACCCACCGCTAGCCTTTGAGTCAATGCCAACAGTGTTTTATGTACAGTAAGCTCAGTATGTTTGGATATTTTCTACTGCAAGCATTGTTTAAACCAGTGTTTCCCAACCTTTATTGAGCCAA
The DNA here is from genome assembly GCA_026261675.1 of Hippocampus mohnikei. Taxonomy (NCBI): domain Eukaryota; kingdom Metazoa; phylum Chordata; class Actinopteri; order Syngnathiformes; family Syngnathidae; genus Hippocampus; species Hippocampus mohnikei. The sequence goes on along the minus strand of JAKGUB010000106.1, from coordinate 9,619,409 downwards.
GGCATATATTTTACATAAGAAAAATCTCACAGTCCACCAAAATTCTCAAAAACATCTATACAGGTACACAGATAACTCATGTACTGTAGCTATAATCTATTTAATTGTTTTGCCTCTCACTATACATAAATGGCAATGATAGATGTAGAAATAAATAAATGGAGTCAGTAAATATATAAAGCAAGCTTTCCCTGAGGACTTCAGTTTGGGATCTTCACTTAGCTTTATCCTTATTGAAATGACATAGTGGACACTTACATTCCTCTCGTTATCCTTCCTCAGAAGGAGAGCGGTCATGGAGGCGCAGAGCATCAACACGGCACCGACGCAAAGAGCTACAGCTCCATATCTCAGCAGCCGACCGGTCCCTGAGGGAGTTTTGCCCTTTGCAGGTTTCAAAAGAACCAAGTGAGACACATCAGTCAGAACCTTCCATTTGTAATACCCATGAAGGCTGCAGTGTGTCTTACCTGATGTGCGAAAGGCCCAAAACCATCACTTTGTTGAGTTTTTTGGTGTCCTTCCATTGTCGCCCTGCTACTCGTCCGTCCTGAAAACTCTGCTGCTTCTCTTTGGAGACTCACGCTGTGCTCCACAGTTCTTTTTGACACGTCAGTGTGAATGACGTGCGGAGGAATTCTTTCCTTCTTGATGTTACCGCTGGGTTTGTCGTGTAGTAGTGTCAAACTAAAACCACTTTTTTGGGTGGGGGGTGGGGGGGGGAGGTCTGAACTGAGTGATAAGTGTCACCACTGTGGAGGCGGGAAGCTTGTTTCAGTTTGTGTGCTCCAGTGTGATTAATGCTGCCTTTATCCTCTTAATAGTTTAATGAGCTCTGTGATCCGCAGCACTGCGTCGTAGACTCACCACGCACAATCAAACACAAGCACAGGGCTTAATTCATTAAGGTGGCACTTCGAAAGCCAGCTCGGCGGTCGGGGCCAGTCACATGATCTCACCCATGCTTCAAATGGAAAAAAAAAAACAAGAGGGGAAAAAAAACAAACAGGGTAAGGGAGTCAAATATGCAGCGCTGCCGTTGCTTGGAAACAGATTGAACCTCATTTTCTGGATAATTGTTATGCTGGAAGGCAATCAGAAAGGTGATGGAGTTATTTGACCTTTGCACAAAAAAAAATCTGCAATTGTGATGCGCATTTGATCAACAAGGCGGTATTTGCATGCAAATAGAAGGCGACACACAGAATGACTATGACACTGTCTTATGCATGTTATCAGTTTAGCACAAGACACGTTTATGAGGTTATTTAGCTTATTTTCACAATCATTTTATGGGATTTCCAATGCAAAAAGTAATAGTCGGGAAATGGGCATTTTGAAAAGGAATAATTACAGCATTTGTCATTATTCATCAGATGGGAATTAAGTCGAATATAAACCAAAAATTTGTTCATTAGAACAATTTAATTTCATTCGGTTTTTTTTAATAGTTTTTTTTTATATGCATTAAGGTTTGGCAAAGAGCATGCAATCAATTATATATTGAAAAAAATATATAGATATTTTTGGCTGTAATTTTCATTTTCTGAAGTAAATTAGACGGACCATCTTCTCTCTAAAAATGTAGTAGGATTCTGTGAATTGATCACCGTTTTTGCCAACACATATATCCAGAAGCAGCTTTTCTTGTCATATGTTTCAGAGTTTGCCCATGAAGCGTGAATCTCATAGATGTGTTTTATGTGTTTGAAGTAAGAAGTGGTTAACCCTGTCAATACATGTGAGAGAGAAATCAATATGTTTTTGCTTTAGCACTGACACACCCATACACGATCAGCTTGGCTAAGTATAATCATGATAATGTGTTTTTATTCTGTCATCCGCTCTCTTCCGTGTGTTCTGCCTCCAGCCCTGCTCTCTGTAGCTACTTTGTTTTTTCATAGATAGACTTTTATTTTTCAACTTCAGTTTCATGTCATTTTCTGAGTCCTAATTCTGCTCTTCATGTGACAGGCAAAAATATGAGACGCATGATGCGTGGGTCCTTTTGTTCGAGGGGCCACATCCTTGACTTGCTTCAAGTGCTGCCAACCCACTCTTTACCACAACATTCACTCAAGTCTTAAGGTAAGATTACTGTACATAGTTATTGACACACCTCTCATGATTATTTGGTAGTATACAGAAAGTCAACAGTGACTTCATTGGGGTATTTGGCATTTTGTTTTGTCAAGTACATCGACATTTTGGCACAGGATGTCAGCCATGTTTGAGGAATTTTAATGAGATTTCGATGAGTCTATTCTCAAGATTATTGACTCGGTTTTTGTACAGAAAATGTGACCATTGGAAAATTCACACATTTTTAAGGGTTTGGCAGTTTCTTTTGTCAAGGAATATTTCAACTTATTTAAATTCACGGCCATCTTTCGTCTTTTTTTGTTGTTGTTGTTGTCTTTTCAATGCCATGTTTGAGGAGCTGGTTTTAAAGAGAATTTAATAGGATCTTATCCAGAAACTAACCCACTATAATGACTGTGATACTGTCATGCACGGAGGTTTGGGGTTTCTTATGTCATTCATGAAAATAAATGAATAATAATAATTTGAATGAATAATAATAATAATAATAATAATCATTCCATAATGAATGTTGTTAGTGTCGCCTGCCCATTTCGTCAAATGAGAATTCAGATCATTTTTTTTAAAGACGAATTTGGGAATTTTGTTTCTTTTTTTGAAGCACAGTTCCAATTATCAATAAAAGACCAGTGAGGGCATTTTATATGGAAATGTTACAAATTTGTACGAGTTTGTGCTGGGATCGGTTCCCGTTAAGTGACGATGTGGGTGTGTATGGTTGTTCATCTCTGTGAGTGTCCTGGGACTGGCTGGCGACCAGTTCAGGGTGTAGTCCGCCTTTCGACCGCAGTCTGCTGGGATCGACTCCAGCACCCCTCAGCGAGCCTTTACAGAATAATTGGTGCACATTTAAATGTCATTAATTTTATTGCAGTGGGGCAGCCATATTCGTGGAATGTTTTTGGGCCATTTAGAAAAAAATGAATGGATTTTCATTTTTTTTTCGTCATCTGATTGTGTAAATATCCCAGAAGACCGTATTGACCAGTAGGACAAACATTCATTTTTCACTTTTTATTTGTGCAACAACGTGACCAAGAAAAAAAAAGTACCACTAACATTGTTCATATTGATTGTTTTTCACAGCAGAAAGAGCCCCTTGATGCCCCATGTCCCTTTTAAATAACACATGCTCTTGAAAAGTCATAATAAAAGTCATCATAATTTACACTGAAGCCTTATGAAAAATATATTATTAATGTACAAAATTTTTGCATATTACACATGATCTTACACATAAAACAGGCCCACAGACAAATGACATACAACCAATCACAACACACGGTCGAGTCACCTAAGAGCTACTGTACAATGAAACGTTTTTAAGAGTTTGTGTACTCTGGAATGGAGATCTCATCAGTTTCCTGTATTCTGGCCGGTGTGGGCGGGCCAACGAGAATATAATCAAACTCCTGGTGTTGGACCTTTTCGTACACGCTTTGCAGGCCATTGCCTTTGGGCACATGCGACGGATAGTAGTGTTCCCTCCTGCTGTCCCGGGGAAGCGAAGCTGTCTTGGAGAAGGTTGAGAGGTTGGACCCGGAGGCGATGCTTGTGTTGGGCCTGGTGGCTGACGGGCTCCAGCATCTGTCCGAGTGGCCCAGCACTTTGCACTCGCTTGTGCACGCCCACAGAGCTGCCGGGAGAACGACATTTATTGTTTGACCTTGATGCGAGATAATTGCCACAATGCCATGATGCTCACCGTTTGTGGGGGGCGAATCTTTTTTGTGCACGTCCCCACTTATGTCGGAATCGCTGTCGTTAAAGTCGCTGTCCCCTTTGCCGCTGTCCTTGCCGCTGATGTGAGGGTCTCTGGCTGAGATTGTTGTGAACGAATTACCCTTCCATATTGTTATTGGTCTGACGGCTTCCTTCCCGTAGCCGGGTAGAGTTGAATAGCCCTTAAAGTTACAAGAGAGAAGAAATGAGCCCAGATGAATAGCAAGAAACATTTTCATTCCATTCAAAATCCAATGATTTAGCCAGTGTTAACCTCTTCAAGGTGACTGACTGGTGAGCTGGAGTATATCTCAGCTGGGTAGACCCTGAACTGGTCCCCAGCCAATCACAATCCCATATAGAGACACATTTAAATTCACGGAAATCAGGCTCGTGAACCTCGACCAGTCAGTGATCCCATGCATGCATTTCCTACATATCTTATACTGTTCAGAGTCGAGGGGAAAACTGAGCCCGGCCGAAAGGCGGCCTACACACTTGACTGCTCACCAGTCAATCATATACCATCAAGACAGACACATTCATATTCAAACAGTCACTGAGTGGTAACGCCACATACATCGAAGTTAGGCGAATCTACCACGACACTATCCCATGACTGACTTACCTTTAATTTGCCTTCTGTGACCCTGTTGTTGGGCTCAAAGCCGCCTGCCGCCTGGTGCCTGTCCTCACACGTCATCTCAGCAACGTTGCCAGTGGCCATGGGCGGCTGCTCGGGGTAGGGGTGCGGCTCGAAGGCTTTGCCCATGTGGCCGGTTATCAGCGTGTCCACGCGAGCGCTTTCCACGCTCTCGGCCTTTTTGGGTGCCTCCTCTCTGTCATCGTAACCCTCTCTCGTCTCCTTCCTGCGACGGCTGCAAATGGTAGTGATGAGAATGATAGCCAGCAGGAGGAGGGAGCAGCTCCCTGCCAGGACGATGATAACGGCGACGGACGTGTCCCACTCAAACAGATAGTCGCCGCCGTCCTGAGCGGATGAGGGCACACTGGGGACGGTGCCTTCTATGAAATTGAAGTGGATAATTGCAGAGGAGGTCAGTGAAGGGGAGCCATTGTCGCTGACCGACACCACCACTTTGACATTGTCCGTGAGGTCATACGTCAGCTGTCGGCTCACATGCACCTTCCCGGTGTCTTTGTCTACCGAGAAGCCCAGGAGCCCCCCCTCTGTGATCTTGTAGGACAACTGTGCGTTCAGGCCCTCGTCTGCATCTGTGGCCTTTATGCGTGTAACCAGGTAACCCGCAGGGGCGTCTTTAGGCAGGAAGACATCCGCAGAGCCTTTGTAAAGAGGCGGTTCGATGATCGAAGGCTCGTTGTCGTTCTGATCGACTATTTTTAACCGGATGACAGCCGTGCTCTGCAGCTGCGGAGAGCCGCCATCGCTGGCTTGGACGTGCACATCCAACTGCCTCATGACTTCATAGTTGAAACTACGTAGGGCGTAGATGGAACCCGACACTGAATTGAGTGAGACAAAGGTGTTCACGGGAGACCCCATAATGAGACTGTCCACAAGTCTGTAGGTGATTTTGCCATTGTGGGCCAAATCGGCGTCCGTAGCCTCCACGGTGGCCAGGTAGGCGCCCGGAGCGTTGTTTTCCGCTACCGAAACCTCGTACACGGGCTTGGTGAAGTGCGGGGCGTTGTCGTTCTCGTCGCTGATTCGGATAGTGTACTGGATGATCTTTCTGAGAGGGGGTGACCCAAAGTCCTCAGCCATGACTGTGAGATTGTACTCACTGATTCTCTCGCGGTCTAAGGGGGCCGCCGTCACTATCATGTAACTGTCCTCGTAGGCTTGCCGTAGTTTGAAGTGTTCGTGGCCGTAGAGGGTGCAGTGGACCTGGCTGTTGACCCCGGAGTCCCGGTCAGAGGTGGTGACCAGGGCCACCAGGCTGTCCTTTTCCGCTGCCTCACTAATGTGCGCCGTTCCTGTGGTGATGGAGGTCATGGGGGTGATGCTGATACCCGGCGCGTTGTCGTTGACGTCGCTGACGTGGATGACAATTTTGCACACCGAGGGCGTCGGGTTGGGGCCTAAGTCGGTGGCCTGCACGTCCAGCTCATACGTACGCTTGTTCTCAAAGTCCACCGGGCTCCTCAGAGTCAAGCGGCCCAATTTGGTATCCACGTGGAAAAGATCCCGGATCTGCTGCGAAACCTGTTTTCCGAAACCGTAGATGACTTCGCCGTTTGGACCCTCATCAGCATCCACGGCGTTCAGGTCCAGTATCACGCTGCCGACCGGTGCATCCTCTGGCAAACTCACAGAGAAACTATTCTGATCAAAAACAGGACTGTTGTCATTAAAGTCCATCACTCGGACCGTTATCTTGGTTGAAGCGGACCTGGCCGGGTTGCCCCCGTCTGTGGCCATCAGATCCAAAGAGAGCGATGCCTGGGTCTCCCTGTCGAGCTCTTTCATTAGAACCAATTCTGCATATTTTACCCCGTCCGCTCTCTGCAGCACATCGATGGTGAAGTGACTGTTGACAGAAATCTGATAGCTTTGGATGTAGTTGGAGCCCACGTCCGCGTCCACCGCCGGGTCCAGAGGAATATGAGAGCCCACGGCTGCGTTCTCGGAGATCTCCACCACAGACTCGGCGCTGGGAAACTCTGGGGAGTTGTCGTTGATGTCTTTTACCTCCACCTCGACGTGGATCAATCTGTAGCGCTCTTTGGAGAAATTCACCACGTCAAAAGTGACGAGACACTGTGGAGTGTGTCGGCACATTCTCTCGCGGTCCATCCGCTCGCCGACGCTCAGCTGGCCGTCGCTCTCCCTCACCCGGATGAACGAGTCATTAAACTGCCTCATCATCCGAAAATTGGTCCTGGAGGAGTGGGGCAGGCTCAAGGACATGTCCTTGGCCAGGTTTCCGATAACGGTGCCGGTCGCCTCCTCCTCATTGCACTGGTAGCGGATCGTATTCCCCTCGGTCCGAGCCAGAGAGGCGCATAGAAACGGATGAAAGGAGAGCACAAAAATCCACCAGTGGTAATAAGTAATAAACAGCATATTGATAGTATCCATCGGGACGGCAGAGACAGAAATCGGTCCACCTCTGGAGCGAACCCGCCGCGCACTGACACTGAGAGCTCAGAGCGGGCTGCGGGGAGAAAGTTACTTTGCGCCTTTACGCACACGCAGCAGCCAGTCACGGACACGCTTGTGACGCGCCTCCGACAACCTCCGAATCCTGCACTGGCGAGGTTTGGAGCGCTCGTCGTGCTAATAAGACCAAGTGTGGCCAATCCGCGTCTTTAGAATTATATATTTATATCGAAGAAACGCATACATGCGAGCCTGTTGTTGGGGCGCAAGGAGGCAATTTGAATACGAGCACAACCGTCGTGCGCCGCTTTGTGATAGTTTCGAGCGCCGTTTATCGCCTTGCTGCAGCTTTTATTTACTGGAGCAAAACATTATTATATTTCTGTCTTTTGCTGTGCACTTATTGTCTTTAGCACCGCGCGTGTGTGTGTGTGTGTGTGCGGACACGCGCACGCCAATTACACGTATCTCTGAAATGAAAACATTTGCATATTTGACCAAAATGACAAAATAAATTAGTGGGGAGATATCATGGTGGTTAATACTTTGCAAGCATGTCATATCAACCACCCCAGATTTAAAACAAAAAACGAAGAAAGAAAGAAAAAAAGGACAGATACTTTATTGAAGCGACAGTCACTCACAAGGCACACATCAACAGAGAAATTCAATAGTGTGTGAGGAACCTCATAAAACCAATTTCTTTATATTCTCTATCTTCATGATTGTACATTTTACAATACAGTGCTATCTTTCTTCATTATAAAATATGTAACAAATAAATTGTGGCTTGTGGCGGGAAAGGATAAATGGCATAACAATTCATTTCAGTCTGGAAAATCCTAATTGAAAAAGCTTGTTATTTTGGCATGATGGTTTAATTACAAAAAAACCCATGTGAAAAAACTTCATAACTTCTATTTTCTTAGTGTTCTGTTTTATTGTGTGGTTTGCTGAGCGAGTGTGTCTGACTTCTGACCTTAACTCCGTGTACCACGTGGAGCAGCAGAGTCCACTGACCCCCAAGTTGCCATGGAAACAGCATAGTGGGCAGGACTGGTGTTTGTGACGTAACCATTCGAATGACGAGAGATCTAGAAAATCATATTTAGGATTTTTTTTTTCAGCTTCATCAAAATGAGATTGTGGGCAACAAATGCCGCAGCCAAGTGGAGACTGTGGAGTGTAATACTGCAGCATCAGGAGCCAAAGCGAAGCCACACAAGTAAGCATTCATGACTGTGTTTATATTCAATCATTACAAGCCATAAAACTGTGTTTATCGCACCCAAATTAATGTAGCACTATCGGAAAAACATCCATGAAGGTATTATTTCTAATATATGGTTTAAAAATGAGTAGAGTCCTGTCAGGCTGAATAAGTATCGGGCAATGGAAGGTAGAAACTATCCCTGCCGATAGCTGATTTTGGGCAAGTAGTGGGGAACATCTTGGATTGAAGCTCTGATACATGTTTTTATAATGTGGGAGTATGATGTGGTCCCCCTTAAACACATGAAGAACATGTGAACTAACACAGAGAAATGTCCAGACTGAGATTCAAACCCAGAGTCTTTTTGTTGTGAGGCATCAGTGCCAAACACTCAGACCCCGTGACTAACCCTTGCACAGTGAAAGCTTCCCAAGCCTTCTTATGGTGGGGGGACTTCTACAGCTACGTATTCTTAAAGAAAGAAAACATGTGCATTTGAATAAAAAGACAGGCAGGAAAAGTCAAAAGCCAGACAAAAGTTGTTCCTTTTTTTTTTTAAGTGCGCTTTGAAAACCTCTGCATTTTCGCAGCTTGTTTGCACAGTGCAATATTTTCGTGAAAGTGCTTGAGATATAGAATAATAGAATGCCAGACATTGTGGTCCATGATATAAAAAGGAAAAGTTATTTTATGAAACTACTCAAGGCAGGATTTATAAGGCACGTCCAAGTGCCCACATTGAATGCATTTAAATGATGCTTTTGGACCATGTACAGTACAAAAGAAATTTCAAGTTACGAAAGGTAAAAATACAGTATGGGCGGCTAGTCGCAGTTTCCGAGTTTCCTGAATGTAACATACTTATAGCCGCTCTGCCATTGGCTACTACCGAGCATCATCCTGAAATCCTATTGGCTAAGAGGGACCTCTACCGTATTTGTCTATGTATGTAGAATAGATCGATAAATAGATGTGTCTATACAGCGTCCTCGTCATTCGCCTCTCGGGCCACCAGGCGTTCCGATAGTTTTACGTAAATCTGAATCACCCAGAAAAAGTCTTCACCAGTCGGGCAATCGCTCACTATGCTGATGTTTGCCTTGGCCATTTTCGAAGGCTTGTTAAAAGCTGACAAAAGGTCCTTGGACCGGTTCGTGCCAAAACGCCAGGAAAAAAACACTTCTGAGGGCGAACATGAACTAAAGAGGGCAAAAAACGTTGAGGATGCAGTTAAAAGTTAAATGACCATCATTTTTATTCTTTGTTTTTTACATTTTGCACAACTCTCATTTAATGTGCAATCATCTAATTGTAACATGTATTGGTTACATATTTTGATACAATACAATACAATACATGCTGATTTATATAGCGCTTTCACAACAGCGGAAGCTGTAACAAAGCGCTTAACAAAACAGTTAACATAAAGTAAAATAATAAACACAACACATAACATAAAACACGGACAGTCGTGCAGTCCTTACCACTTTTCCCCTCATACGCTTTGTTGTCAAAGCAGTTTGAGATGAAAGAGGAGAGAATCAGTGTCCTTTCACCAGTGGATCAGAGACGTCATGCTCAAAATGTGCACACCTCGGCTACAAGCTAAGTTTCAAAGTCAACAAGAAGCTGTAGCATCCATTGACGAAAAAAGAGATTGGTTCACTTCTCCTGTCCCATGCAAATCCATTCCAATTCCAAGCGGTGACTCTCAGTTCCAAATGCACATCGGTGTTCTGCGCCGGCGCTCCTCTCTCCTCATCCTCAACTTCAGCAGACATCCATCCAGCCGCACCAACGCAGACTGTCCAACAGCGCCGACATCTGCACTGAACAAAATGGGGCCGTGAAAAATGCTGCCCATTACAGGCGCAAAAAACACAAGCGCCCCGGGGCTGTCCAGCACCGACAGTCAATGGCGCCGACATTCCTCCCAATCAAAATCTGTGCTGGTACAGGCGTGCTGCCGAGAAGGCGCAACCACCACCAAGCACAGATTCTTCTCCTTTGACGAATGTCGTGGCCAAAAAACGCTGAAAAACGTCCACATCAGGTCCACACGACGAAACAACAAACATGTGACAAGACAAGAAGACAAAAACAACAAAAAAGAAGAAAAAAAGCAAGGCTCTTGATGCATTTTGATGCTTAGAAAACATTTATGTCTGAATTTTGGGGGGTCTTGGAACGGATTAGGGCATTTACATGGAAAATGTCTCTACTTACAAAAAGTTCTTGCTAAGAAATTTCTTCCAGAACCAATTCATTACATAAGTTGAGGGACCACTGTATTTCCATATACATTTCAAGTGGCACATATCTCAGATGGCTGTGTTGACACTTAAGTTTGACATTGACCCATACACTTGAATTCCCAAATTGCGCCGATGTTCAGTCAAGTCCATAAAGGTCTTCTAAAAAACACCACCACAGATTTGAAATGAAACAAGCAAGATGGGCTTTAACGGCAGGCTTGGAGTTTTCATTTGATGGTATTACATTCAAATCAGGAGAATGCTGTCGGAAGATGTGCCTCCCACTTCTTCAGAGACAAAAAAGTAATGGAACAAATTAATAATCATAAAGCAACTTGGTAACAAAAGCCGGTGTCTCCATTGGCCCAGCAGTATATGGATCGGGGTGTCCAGTCGCACAGAGCTGCCATCGCAAAAGGGAAAATTTCAGCAATTCAAGAAATAGGGTATGGCAATTCTTGATCCTTTGGGTATGTTACAGTCATTTTTTTACAACACAGAAATGCACATCTCACATCATTCACACATTGTTCCCACATCGGATGTGATAGTCTTCCATGCGCATGTACTTATGCGGTACTAACCGCTGAATCCAAACCTAATAATTAGCAGTGCAGGTACAATGCTGCAGCATCAGTGGGTAAGCGGTTAACCAAAACGGCATGTTGGAAATAGCAAAAAAAAAAAGTAATACATTTGTGGGGAAGATTTGCTCACTATCTGCTAAACTGACAGGTTGTTACCCTGCCAGTAATTCATTGAAGTTACCCAACTTCATTTCTTGTCAAGGTGTTTTACCTTTTTTTTAAATTCCCAATTGTGCTAATGCTGAAGCTGATTTTTTTTAGGTTAGCTTTTTACTTATATAAGTGTTCATAAATAGGACACACAAGCTCAGGTCATGTTTTTAAGGGTACACATCATGTCTGGGAAATGCACAGATATTCTGTCAAATATTTTTCACTCTACCTCCTCCATGTTTTGTTTTCATCATTTTGTACTTATGTCAGAGACATGAGCTGAAAGGAATGACAAACAATAAGCATTTTTTTTTACCCCTTCAGCCTCAGCTTATTTGCCGCCCATCTTTATTCACACATCTTTATTTTCGCCACGTCAAAATCTTCGTCTGCTATACATCTTAATGAATAGATGTTGAGGATGACAGATTGTGTCCATTTGGCTGCGAGTGATCCGCCATCAGTCACGGCATGTGCACACTCACCACGTAAGACAAAGACTTTGACAATAATGAAGTGAAACATCGGGAAAAGCCCAGAGAGGCACAGTGAAGTGGAAGAGGATGCAGCTGACAGCCGTGTGTAGGAGCCGCGTTAGGCTCGCAATCTTCATGTTCCTCAAAGAAAATATCACACTGGGAATAAAAATGTTTGTGAAAAGCATTTCACGGCAGCGCAGTACTACGCAGAATGTCATTAATTCATCACCAGCCTGTACTACAGAGCGTTGGGATGTATATATTATTTTTAAAAGGGTTCTAAAGTGTCATTCTTTGATAGTGTATTAGTTGAGACTGAGTCGACAGCGCCCCTGCTGGCTGCAACCAAGTAATGCACTCTATTTTGGCATATAATCAACAATCAACTCAATCAGCACACAACCAGCAGAATTCTGAAAAGCTTTTGCTTGACTATATTAGGAATTCACCAGCGCAGATCTGGATTTGTCATACTGCCATACAGGCGTGAAATTAAGTCGAAAATGCAGTCAAGATCAGTACGTTAACGCAAATAAACAGTCTTAACCTTCACGACTCATTACAACGTGAAGGTAATGTTGGAGTCGTTTTATAACAATTACTGATTCCTGTCACACAAATGCTTTTAGTCTTGATGTTACCTTTCTTCTCCTCCCGTGTTGTTCAAAAACACCTCTCGTTGACATTTGGGCCGTCTTTTAAAAAAACTAAGAAAAGTGATATTAGGTGGGAAAGTCTATGTCACTATAGCACATAGGGAAGCAACCAAGAATGATCTACTTTGTTCATTTCTTGCAAGAAACAGGAGATATTGTACTGTATAGAGCAGGCACACAAGGTCTTCTAACACTTGAACAGCCACTTTGCTTATAACAGTCGCTGACAGTTTGAAGAGAACTTGAGGGAATAACCTTTAGCAATGAACCACATGCCTCTTCTAAAGACAAAAACCTGATCTGATCATGTGCCACTGGTTCAATTTCAGATTGGTGTGACATGTCAGAGATCTCATGGTACGGCTGAAGCTACTTTCTGTACGCCTTTAAAATGAGTTCTGAGTCCGATCCTGAGTAGAAGTTAATTAATTTGTCCATAGGGAAGTTTCACATTAAATTTAATCAAAATGTGATCAAAGTTATAATGGAAAATAAAGAACAGTGCGCACACATGCTCAGGAAAAACACGAGCTCCTCAGTTGTTGGAGGTAATTTTGTGAAGCTTAACATTGGGCAAACATTAAGAGGTGATGTTGTTGTCATGTTTTATATTGAGTGCATTCGCTCTACAGCACTGAGGACACGTGTCGTACAAAATATTATTCTCACCCTGAACCCACACTCCTTCCCCATCACATGAGTTTAATCTCCAAATGAACTAGTGGATGTTTGATACAACGAGACAGCTCCAAGGGCTGACTGAAGCCACAGTATGTTAAAAGTTGGCAACTGATCGTATTTTGAGAACTGGCTACCTCTTGAAAAAATACAAAACTCTCATTTTGTTTTGTTTCCTTTTGCTTCACTATCACAGATGTCCTTCAAGGTGAGCTGTCCTTGCATCATGCTCTTGAAAACACAATGAAGACGCTGGCGCACAGCATCTACAGTTAGTTCTTCTGCAAGTTAAAAGAAAATACAAATGCACACCAGGAAGGAGCATTACGTTTTTGAAAAGTGATTCGATTGATGAAAACAAAACAAAAATTTAAAGCATATAAAATAGGTTAGAGGTACTGTATTTTCCACACTATAAGGCGCTTCGGAGTGTAAGGCACTCCTTCAATGAATGTCCTATTTTAAAACCGTTATCATACATAGTGGCTGTAGTTGCATTGTGCATCCACAAGATGGAGCTACGCTCAAGGGAATGCAATAGAGTACAAAACAGCTTTATTTATATAGAGCTTTCACAACCGCTGCAGCTGTAACAAAGCACTTCACAGGACATTTAAAATACTACGTCCAACAAATCAGAATATTGATCCATATATAAAGCGTATCGGATTATAAGGCGCAAATTGAATGCTTTAGGTGCACCTTATAGTGCGGAAAATACGGTATTCCCATTCCTGTGTTAAGTTTCTTTTGCTATATTGGTGGGGCAAACCTGATTTTTGCCAAGCTTGACCTGTGAAAGGCAGCATGGTGCTCGCTATGCGTACAGTAAATGCTTTGCTTCAAATAGCTAGCAGGACTTTGCCCCCCATGAGAGCAATAACCATGTAACAAATACATTTTTTTAAACAAAAACACTTTTTTGTTGTTTGCTATTAAGCGTCATCCATCTGTCTAGTATTTGTTTCGCATTTGGTAGCAAGGACTTTTCAAGGTAAGTCTAATTTGAGGCTATTTCTTATATGTTGGATAGATATTCCTCTTAATTAAAGTTGCGCCGTGAAACTTGATTCAAGGACTGAACTTTCTCGAAATCACAGGCTCTCAAGCCAGTTTGCCAAGGTCATGTCCACCACCGCAAAAGTCAATTTTCACCAGGATCGACGCGCCTGCCAAATATTGTGAGGGGAAATAAAGCAAAGCAAAGTAAGCACTGAAGAAACAAAACAATTTTGCGATGCATGCTTGGACCTTTAATTACGGGTAGAGTAGCCTGCAAGCAAATGTTAGTAAAGAAGCCTATTACTTTTTTTTCCTATTTTTCTGTCTAGTTCGGCATCCTCATTACAGCTGCGGGTCAGCTGAACCTATCCCAGCACCTTGGACTGACTGCCAGTCAATCTCAGGGTTCGTCCCGTATAAACACCCAGCCATTCAGACAAGCGTGTTTTGCGAATGTGGCGGGTAGCAATGGGAGAGTGTACTGAAACACCACACAGTAAGGCCAGTGCGGCTGTTCAAACCCCGAGCCTCAGAATTTGCAAGGCAGCCGCGCTAGCCGCTATCTCACTGTGCGGCCAACTGTCATTCCATACGTGTAAAACAAATCCTATGAAACCGACCTGCAATAGCAAGAGCTTAATGTAATGTACTTTTAATGACGTAAATGAAAGAGCAGAGTGCATTGAGGATGGCTCATTAAACAGGCTGATAGATACTCGCTGCTTGTTTCACCGCCATTTAAAGGCGTACGTTACGTAGGCTGGTTTTTATTTTAATGAGAACAGAGGTGATTATAGCTGCGGCGTAGGCGTTCTTTTTCTATGGATTACATTGAACCGGGTCAAACGGCGCCGGCGCTCGATGGATTATCACACAACAATAGAGCTTTATTTTTATTTATTTTTTTTTTTTTTTACTGGCACCCCAAAGTAGTTGTGCGTGTGAATTTATGATGACTGCATGACTGTTTCAGGATGAGGAGAAGCGGTTTAGCAGATGGTGGTGTAAAAACGCAGACTATGGCGTGAGACTTATTTGCGTATTTAGTTTTGGACTCTTGTTGATCTAAAATGCAGTGTTTTTTTTATGCTATGATGTTCAAGATGAATTGTGACTCAGTCTGACAGAAGCAATAATTACAGTGTGGGGAGCAAACACTTAACATAAATCATTAACCAAGTGAATGACTTTATTTTTTTTCTTACATTCTGTATGTTGCATTATACATTAGGCTTCATTATGATCACTGAAAGCATTTATCCAAATGTTTAGATTGTTCCTGGGAGAGTGATCCATCATGAAAATGAATCGTGACACAAATGGAAAAAAATTGTGCCAGTACTTGCAATGATCATTCTTATTTAATTGCACTACTTGTCGCTCTTTCCTTGAAAGTTAGTCCGATCACGACACATCACCGAGCTAGTTAGGGAGCTTAGCAGCTAATGGAAAATGTAGGCTAATGAAGAAGTTTAAAAAAAATTCTTTGAAATATACAGTTGGCCCACAGACACAATTCCACGTTTAATAGGATTGTAAACTCATTCTGTTTCAAGGGGTTTGCCTTTGCATTTAGAGTTGTCTAATCACAGTGGTCCGTAAAATGCCTGAAGAAACGCCGTGATCGTCTGCGCTTGTGGAGGGCACTCTGCTGCACGCTCTTCTCACTGCGATTAGAACTCAGCGGCATATTACAGTGCAGGGGCTCAATTGAATATCGCTCCGTTGGGAGCGCGCTCGCTTTAAAGAACTCAATATGCTGGCTCTTTGTGGCGCCATAATGCTTTCCTTTTGCACATCTGTCTCCCACTTACGTGCCTCTGCATGGGCCTTCAATACTACCTCTTTTCTATATGTTTTATAATCCTCTATAGTGTTCACGGTCAGGTTTGCAATGTCTATTGTATGGTGCAGGTATATGGTAAATGCCAATCTTTTATTTATTCGTAGAATGAAAAACTCACCTCAGTCTGTACGTAATGATCACTGTCGAAGAATTTCAGATCACCTTTATGTGCACCTGGAAGCGTTGCTCTTCACATATTGCGTCGTGCAAAGCTGCACCCGGCTCATCGGAGAGCAATTAGATCTTTATTTTGTTTTTCTTGCTGGAGGAAACGGCAACATGGTCTCGAAAGGAGCCGAGACTCGAGGCCACGGAGCCCGAGCAGCAAATAACATACAGAATAGCTAAATTAATAAGCATCTGGCTTGTTTTCGTGCAACGTCTGTTTCTCCTCACTTTGAACAACAACTCAACTTCAAACATCAAAAGCTTTCCACTCGCTCTACCACAGTGGGGCATCCAGAATTGACCTCAGTCTTTCTCTCGATGCCGTTTGACTTGAGAGTTGTTGTTGTAATTACCGGTAAAACATAAAATGACATATCGGGCTGCATGGTGGAATAGTGGTTAATTTGTCTGAATCACAGTTCCATGGGTTCCAGGTTCCATCCTTGGCTCCTGCTTTTCCTGTGTAGAATTTGCATGTTTTCTTCACCATTGCGTGAGTTTTCCATTCCATTCTCCTCCCACAATCCAAAAACATCCATGTTAGGTTCACGGAAAACTCAGAATTGTCCGTTAGGTTGAAAGTGAATGCTTGCTTGAGCTGGACTCGAATCTGGTACCTCGGCACTGTGAGGTCGACGCGCTAACCACTGGACCACGGGCCCCCTCTTTTAAAATCAATTTTTGCTTATTATTTGTTCATTACAACATTAAAAAATGTTGGGTATATTAGACTTTTGTACAAGTATTAATTAGTCATTTGTATATAAATCAGCATGTATTGTATTGTATTGTATTTATAAAAATATTTTTTTGGTTCTTGGAATTGTCTCGTGCCACATATCAGAATACGTATCGGCCTTAAATAAATCTATATTGGCCGGGCTCTAGTTGTTTTTTTGTTTATTTGTGCCCGCGATGGGCCATATACACAGCAACACATTTAGCATTTCCACTGGAAAGGTCAGATGGCAAAACAGTTTCCAGTGTCAATAAGTTACAAGATACTAGGACACCACTTTCGCCCAAAGTCAGCTACCAGCTGACTGGTGACCCTGATGAGAACAGGCGCTACCCAGAAGGACTAGACAGGAAACTACATCGGAAAAACTGCAATACAAAGTGATTTCGTTTGTTTCAGCCTCAAACGACTCCCAGAGTAAAAACTGCCAATTAACCACGAGCATAAGAAAATTCCAACAAAATTCAATCAAGACAACTCACCAATTGAAGGTGAATGGGAAGGTGTTTGCGGAATCACTGACTAGCTTTTTACAGGGATTTAACTGAGGCTTTGATGTCTGAGTAATTATAGTGTGTTACTCATATTGTACAAAGTACGAAGCATTCACGATTCTATATGCTTAGTGTTCCACTTTCTATGGTGACAAGATAAAAAAAAAATCCACTATGATTTCATTTTTATGATGTACACTTGACCTCTCACACTGTTTGTATGATAATGATTTGAACTTCAGGTTTTGTTCCACTAAATCGCTACATGACTATTGTGTGAGGCGTCTTTTCATTGCTGTTTTTTTTTTCTGTAAATTCTTTCTCCCCCTTCCTCAATCTTCAAACATCACACGTCTGCAACAGAGTTTAATGGAGCAAATCACTTTTTATTTGCAGTTGCCATGTCGACCAGTAAGATAAAAACGGTGCGTAAAGGAGTTAATGGAGATTTATTATGGATTTTTCTTTAGAACAGTTCCCTGGTGGCTTGATAAAAAAAAACATTCTTCAATATTTTCTGACAAATCTGCTGTGTTTTGCTCAGGGCATGTCTAATATAAAAATATCGTGTTGCTGCTCCCTTGTGGCATCTTTAGGCAGGCCAATGTCATGTGTAATAGAAAAAAATATTGCCACCATTTTGTGGCATTTATAGAAAATTCTAAACCCTTTTGAGTCATCTTCAGTTACTCCTGGATTTTCGCGAGTCAAGAATTTACACAGATTTACACAGAAAAAAAAATCATGTCACAAATGCCATTAGGTTAAGAATAGCTCACTCACTCCACCGACTGTTAAAGCAAACGTATGATTTTTGTTCGCTGACTGTATTTGAAAATAAATGTCATGTCAACAATAGTAGAATAGGTCACAAAATAATTTTAGCCATTTTTTTGGATTGTGGCAATGCGATTTAGTGATTTAAAAAAAAATGTTGTTTAATGATTCAGAAAAGCAGTTTTCATTTTATTTCTTAACCATACCATCTTGGAAGAGTTTTACTTTTCCGATTCCACTGTTTATAAAAACGTTTATATCCTTGTTATTTCAAAACTAGTGTAATGTATCATCTCCCCCGCTTGCCGGAATTTTTTTCTTCTACTAGTCTCCTCCTTAGCCAAGCCTCAATACATCCAGTGTTTTGAAAACATGGGAGCCATAGTTTTTCGCCATTTGGTTTTGTAAAACATCGTTATGACGATGAGGGCTGCTCAAGTTTAAACAAAAATAACGTCGCAGCACTTAACCACATTGTCTGTGAATACAACAAATATGTGTCTGTGAGTCTGCCCAGCGGGCGCTCTGATGTTAAATAAGGATGTGGTGGATCTAACAGCACAGGTGTTGTCACCTTTTTTTTTTTTAAGCGCTAATTAACTGCTATCTTATCCGTTGTCGCTTGTGTGAAAATCCATAAAGAACTTAAATGTGGTAGCAAAGAATGCCAAACTATGTGATCTATCTACGAAACAAAAAAAGGCATGCAGCGACCAGTGAAAATATTGTTCTGCATTCATTCAGCAGAAATATTTGGGCCCTATTTTGTATCCGATAATGGAAAAAAAAACATTTCGTCCAGATGCAGCTGAAATGAGGTCACATCCCCCCGCCGCCATTGCTATTTCCTTTGTATTTGAGTTGCATCGATCTGGTGGGGGCATTATTCCTTATTGTACTCTCATATGAGGATTTTAGCATCGCGTGACAACTCGTTAAAGGTTAAAAAACCCGCTTAAGTCAACACTCTTTTTTTTCATGAACATTCCACGTGCATTTTACATGCCAACGGCATGGATTGGGACATTAAAATTCAATGGTGCTTATAAGGAACGGGGGCGAAGGAAGGTTTTGCACAGTCAACGCAAACATGATACACTGCCAAATTGC
This sequence comes from Hippocampus mohnikei, assembly GCA_026261675.1. Lineage (NCBI taxonomy): Eukaryota > Metazoa > Chordata > Actinopteri > Syngnathiformes > Syngnathidae > Hippocampus > Hippocampus mohnikei. The sequence continues at coordinate 9,600,342 of JAKGUB010000106.1, read as the reverse complement.
CGTAGCTTATTATGGGCTGTTGAAGTCGTCTCTTCAAAACATGCGTTTAAATATGGACTGTGAAATCTCCGATGGCTTCGCATCCCAGAGGCAACATCAGATCTTTTTGTTCTGAAGATACACTCGGCTGATTAATTCACACATCAAAACAAAACTGCAGTTTTTTTTCCCTTCAGGTTTTTTTTTCTTTCTTTTTTGGGGGGGGGACTAAAGCCTCCAACGTCACACGGGGGATTCAAACCCCATCGGAAGTCTTAAACTCAGAAAGAAGCCGACGTTATGTTTTATTGATTCCTCTCCAGGAGTTTGGAGACAATAAAAGATGGAGGGTAGTTTTTTTTTTTTCTGTGTTAGTATGGAGAACCGTGTTGTGGTGTTCAAGGTGTCTCTCCAGACATGTCCCGTAGCTGCCATAAACAATCTTATCGGAGGAACAAAACAAGCCTAGCATGTATTACAGCTAGCGGGTCCCTTTGCTAGCTGTGAACGACAGATGCTCTGTAACGATTGTAGCAATTACTCTCGAAAATGTCATGAATCTTGCGACAGTATGGTGACACATAGCGAGAAAGTCTACCCAAGAGACTAGGATGATGGATAAGTCAAACAGCACTTTACAGGGGTTCCACAGTTTATGACTGTCCCGACATACGGTGGGCTGAAGGATACAAACTGTGTGTGGTGTAAGAATATGTTGTCACTGTCACCCGGCACAAGAAGGCAGACTAGTTAATTACATTTGTTTTATATTGATGCCCCAAAAGTATTTTTTTGTATGCATACAATACACACATAAAGTAAGGGTATTTGGTTTACAGATAACATTTCAGGATGAACCGAAAAATGCAATATACTGTTATAACATTTACAGATAAACGTAATTTGACCTTCTCTAAACTCTTGAATTCACATATCCTTTCTCGGTGCTTTTTTGCATAACCGTCTCTTCCCTAATGTGGAGCTGAATAGCGATATTCACAACAGGTCTTTGATCCATTCAAAATTCCAAGGACGTGCCCTTCTGTGCCTTTCTGGGTCTCTTCTAGTGTCTCTGTAACACTCGAAGCTCAGGGGCCACTTCCGTCTTAGAAGTCTCGCAAAACGCTGATCAATTGTTATATTGGGTGAAAGATATAAAAATGTGACCAGCCTGATGAAAAGGACTGTTTCATACCAATTCCAAATGAGCCAGGGTTTTTATTCATGGCTCGCATGCCTGTTGTGAATTTTGCCGTTCAGCAGTTGTCCAAAAAAATAGGGAACCATTGAATAGTTAAACATGTAGAGAAGGTCAAATTAGGTTGAAGTGGAATGTTTTTTTTGGGGGGGGTATTTTAGTATCATCCAGAAATGTTACCCCAAATCTCAGTATCACAAAAGTTTTGTATGTCTTGCAGTGTATTTAAATCAATTCTGACTTTCCCGCCGTGTCACACCTACGTACACATTTGTGCTGTACGCCTAAAGTTTCACATTTGAAAAGTACTTTCCAATATTTAACATGACTAGACTGAATAATGCAAGTCCGCGTTTTCTGTCCAGAGCCACGATTATTTTAATACAGTCACTCCCTCCACCAAGGTGATAACAGATAGGACCTAGAGGCGCGGGGAATGGGCCCAGGGAAAAAAAAAAAAAAAGTCCCATTACACAGTCTGTTAAAGCTTGGCTTTTTCTTTTTTTTTTTCTCGTTCCCCATTCACACCGTTTCTGCTAAAGTGTCTGTTGTGATGTATAAAACAGCAACAAATGTTTTCAACACAACGCTGCAGAAGAAGTGAGCACTGGGTGTTCAACATTACTCACCAGTCCTGGCTTTTCATGATCCCCTTTTAGGTCTGGTACACATATAAAGACAATCAAACACTTTTGGTCCTGATTTTTTTTTTCGCCATCCCAACCAAGGACGTCAAACGCCCAACTAAGTTAGATCATAGTAGAATTTCCGCTAAGATTATGTAAGGTGTGGATGAGTGGATTTGTCTCGATAATAAGGTCCAAAACAGGTCAGGCCCGACAGTCTTAAAATATAAAATGTGTTGAATACTTACGACCAAAACTCTTAATATGTTTGGAGATAGCTGACATCTCCCTGTGTCATGAATCTGTGAATTGTTGACGTGAAATGGAATGTAGCGCCCTGACTAACAAACAAGGAATCCACAAATTGATGCATTGTTACATATTGCGGGTTTCAACCAATTCTCAACTGGTTTGTGATGCGAAAAAAGACTACATGACGGTCAAAATGGCATATGCCACGGGTGTCAAAGTCAAGGCCCGGGGGCCAGATCTGGCCCGCCACATCATTTTATGTGGCCCGCGGAAGCAATTCAAGTATATCAACTTCCGTGATGCTTGCTAAAGTCTGAACCAAAATTTCAAAATATCATACATAATTCATGATTATAATGTGAATGAACATTATTCTTGACTTCTGATGTCAAAACCAGTTATCCATCTATTTGTTGTTCGCTCTGTATGTAATATGTGGAGGTGGTTAAACATTTATATGGCATATGCTATGAGAAGTTGAGGGACACCCGCAGGTCCCCTGGGAGGCAAACAACTCACACGGTATCAAGAGTTCGGAACATTGATATTGTTCAGGAATAATCATGATTGTCAATCATAGTCAAATACACATCACTATTTTCAATTAAAATGTAGCATAATTGAGCCTATATCAAACTAAAAAACTAAAGGATGTCTAAAGCTCTGTTGGAATTTAGGTCCTGTTTTCTCAGCTTTCTTTGTGTGTGTGTGTGGCTATGCTGCGTACTTTAAGAGCAACCCGTGCGGTTGTGTGTGCACAGATTGAGGGCTGGAGGTGATCGCCACTCTATTATCATCCTTCCCCAGACTTAATCAGTGATTGTTGCGACGTTATGTGCAATAGTGACACAGTGCCCTTATAAGCTTTTTAATTCAGATTGTTTTGTCGGCAGATTTTGTAGGAGTTGCTCAGTCATCAGATCTCTTTGTATTCATACGACGGAGGGAAAATTCTTGAACATTTCGCGTTGTCACTCATTTTAATACGCCTCCCTGCACCTCACGCTGCTCTGCGGCTAGAGGCAAGCGTGTTAAACGCACATGCTCCACAAAACCAAATGAGATAGAATTATGCAAATTGCATTCAAAGAATTCCGCACGAACTCAGGTGGAATGGATGTGTCAACAAGGTGTCCGTGTAGACAGTTGACAATTTGCTAATTAAACCTGACACACTTTGTCGCCTCCACGCCATGAGCTTATTGAGCTGTTGCCGGATGCACTGTGGGGCATATCACATTCCCCACCGGAAGATAATCTTTTGGGGGGAATAGAGGATTTCGCTTTGCCCCAAGAAGGGTTCACAACACGACTGTAATGCTTTGCACACAGTGTTGACATGTGTGTAATGAAAGTGCCTCAACGTCAAACAACTTTTCTGCACGGCCGCCTTGCTGATGCACCGCTGAACAAAGAAGAATGATTTATTACGCCGGTTATTTGTCTGCCTCCCTAAATGCTTGAATTACATCTGACAGCTGGAGTAGATAAACTACTCTGGGCCAATGCATGAAAAGTGCCGTACCTGCAAAGTAAAGATTAATCGAGTCCATCAGGAAACAACAGAAACACAATTTGGCCTATTTTGTGAGCTATCTTCTCCCCCCCACTCAGCCAGGCGGAGCAGACCGTTCCCAAGCTATTGTCAACTTAAACATGCAGTGAACGAGCCGGGCCTCGGGGATGAGGGGGTGGGGTGAAGGGGAGGGGGGGGCTGCTTGAGTTCCATCTTCCCCAGCTGGGGTTGAATTTCAACCGTGGGTAAAGCACAGACACAATTAATGAAGGAGAAATGAGTGCTTGGAGGGTCTGTGAATGACACTCGGGCGCTGGCAAGAAATGAAAAAAATGAGTTGAGAAGTTTTCTTTTACCCCCACCTCCTTATGTTTGCCCAAGATGAATTGGCTTTTAAGATTTAAGAAAGTCTGCGGCTGAAATACAAAGAGGGGCTCATATATCAGCCCCTCGAATAGTGAGAAAATCCTCTGTCTGAGTGTGTGAAGGTGGGGAGGAGGGGCGGCGGGCTCAGGCGAGGTATGTTGTTGGTCTCTGATTAGACCTTGGGCAACTTCTACGTCGGGCCTCAGCGCACAAATATCACTCCTCACGTCTTCCACTTCAAATCCTTGGAACCACTTGAGACACGTTCTTCACAGTAAGCCTCCCTTTTAAAGATTTGCTTTATCAAAAGTGCCAGCAAGCGAGCATCCACCGCAGCAGCGAATGCGTTTATAGTGCAAAAAGTCCAGTTTGACACGGTCGAACTTTTAAGGATGCACCATTAACGTTGGCATGATCAAAATAGCAACACCGATGCTTGCGGTATGACGATTCCGCTTATAATCGTTCACACCCGCGAGAGCAAAACAAATCAAACGGCAACACAAATGACTAATGTCCAATTTCACGAAAACAAAAATATGAGCAAGATCAAAGACGACAAACATAAATACTTACAAAGTGAGAGGCAAGAGCAAACACGACAAATGACGAGATTCAGACGTCTAGAAAATAACACTTGAGCAAGAGCAGCAACAAGGTCAATAATCCGACAGGGACGTAGGATCTTGCCGGTCCTTCCATATATGGTTTAATCATGATGATCAAATTGGCAGCAAGTATGCATGCTGCAGGAGAAGCCCTCCACTGCCACCTGCTGGAGTGACACAAACATGATCATGACAGCTACGACATTTAGTCGGGACTTTTCTACGCTACGGTTTTAGACCAAGAATAGTTGGTTTGCCATGTATTTGTTGATACAATTTTAAGAAAGACACAAACCTTTCAAACGTGTCCGAGTGAAAGTGATAGTGTTACTCGGGTTTTGACCTACAACATGGGAGTCGACGGAATCCAAGCCCCCACAAAGCACACCTGAGCTTCCATAAAGGCAGTCAATTTATTGATCTGTGGGGGTCTTTTACTCAAGGTCAAATTTTGGAGAGAGCCGCAAAGCTCAAGTTTAAGCTCAGTCTCTGGTGTTACCATTCCCCTCATCTATGCTAAAAACAATTAGAGAAAACGCATGTGTGTTTAGTGTTGAGGGAGTAAGTTGCTCAATACCACAACAGAGTGGAACATTACTTTGTTTTCTTGTGTATATTCACTCCATCGGAAAAATACTAGAGGCTGTGTTAGTCCACGTTGGAAAAAATGAATACTCTGTGGAATTAAACTAGCAGGTCAAACACAGCACGTCAATTGCTAATTGCAGTTCAGGCAACCCACTCAGATCCATTAGAGTTCTCTGTTCCTCGCTGTTGAAAGGGTTATTGTTGTGTATTCAAAGGGAGCAACATGTCAGTCAGCATTGCTAATAAATGTGGATGAATACACCTTTTCGAAGATGAATATAATCCACTTGTCTAAAATAATGACATATTTAATCATCCCTACCCTGAGCTTATTGTGCTGCTTCAAGAGCATAAACAAACAAAAGCTACATTTTGGCATTTACTTGTAGCTAAATTCACGTTATCACACTCTTTTATGTTTTTGTGGAGTTCCATGTTCAATCTTCATAAAGATCAATCTGAAGTTACTCACCTCTTAAGTACTTGAGTAGTTTCGCTTACCCTTACTCACTTTCACAAAGGGAAATTAAAACTCACGCTGTCTTCACACAAGCTTAACGAGTAGTCTGAACCGCTGTCATCAGTGACTCGGTTGGGAATATACTAAGTGCTAACCAATCATGAAAATTTGTTGACTCCAACGAAGATCTATCACCTTGATTTGCTGATTGGAAAGTATTTGCCACAGTTTTTGGTTGACCTTCATGATGATAGATTTTTTTTAAGCAAACCCTGGGCTTCAGTAATCGCAGGTAAAAACAAGTGTGCTAGCGCACTTGCATCAATCAAACGCAAACTGAGTGAGTCAATCCTGATAGTGAGTAGGAAAAAAAAATGGTGTTAAAATATAAATTGCCTGACGTACCTTTGCCCTCTCCATGCACAAAGACAGCATAGCCAATTACACCGCGAGCAGTGTAATAGAAAGCTTTTATGGTGTTTCTGGGGTGTCAAGATCTTAATTTTTGATGCCTCTCTGTGTGCATCCAGGGCCTCTCGAGTTATTTTTTTTTTCTTAAGTGATAAGAAGTAAACACCAAAAACCAATAACGATCAGCCTGATGTTAAATCAAACTGACACTTCTCTAAAAAGGTAAAGCCATGAAAGATGAATGGGCGGGAAATCTGGAAGGAATGTACTTTTTTATCTTTGCTGGCATGAGCTGGTTTTTGTTTACACCGCGGTCCCCTTGAGTTTGGGCTTCTTGGTAAGCAATCTGGGCAGGAAACTCTTTGCTGTGGCAAAGTGGTAAGCCTATACGAATCAAGAGATCAATAAAATATTCGACAACACCACTATATCGCCCAATTCTGAAGGCTGTAGCTGCAACTCACTTTTTGCATTATTTTCCCAAATAGCGCATGCAGAAATGCTGGCGTATTCTGATTTTGTCACTGCGTAAGGTCCGTGGACATATTTAAGTGATCGGACAATATAGAAGAATATCAGTGGTATCAGATTAGCAAGGCGCTAATGCCTTTTGCCTCTAACATGGAGCCCTTGATCAAGAATGCACCCCAAAGATTTGCAGAGGGACAAGAATCGGCGCTAAATTTAAGTCAAGTGAGAGAGAGGACTGAATGGCACGAGAGATTTGATGTGTTTCCTTCCATTGATCAATACGAGCAATGTGAGGATACTCGCCAGGCCAACGGAGGAACTAATGGAAACTAAGCACAGTAATTTTTGTATTTGTTGACATTGACCATTTCGTTCAGTGGTTATTAATTTGGGTGCAGTCAATCCCCCTGAGACGGTGAGTCGGTCTTAGGAGTTCCACAGGGCTCAAAACGCACACCCCGTCCATTCATCTAACTAGTATGATTTTGTATGGTTACGTTCCAGTGGGCCATCATTGGGCGCAGCTGATGCCGCTACATACCAAACAGCAGCATCCCCTCCTAGTAGTAATAAGAAAAGCCCTTGGGATACCCACTCATGTTTTTTTATTTAGGAAATCTGTGTTTATCCTGATAAAGTGGCACTGTAGGGCTCCTCCTGTTGGTCATTGTGTCATTAGTTAGTGTTTGGCTAAAAGGACTCCCAGCCGACCATTCGGTGTCGGATCATTGTGTGTGTGTGTGTGTCTCTGTGCATGTGTCATGTTTTGTTTTTGTCATTGGGTTTTTTTTGTTTTTTTTGTTTGTTACTTTGTTTTTTTTTGGTTTTCAGGACTTTGAATTTTTGAGTTAGTTTCTCGAGTGTACTCCTGTTTGCATTTTTGTTAAATGCATCTTGATCACTCCACCCTGCTCCTGTGTGGGGTTCACTAGATTTTCCTGTGTGCAGTGCCTTGAGAAAACTTTTGCTGTAAACTAGTGCTAAATAGAATTGTCTTGACTTAGGGCAACCGCAAAAGTCACAGCGATTTGCAGTATTTATTAAATTCACATTTAGCTTATGTTGTGTGCAACTGGTGCAGTTTTTCATTTTGCACCCACATATACAGTATATGTTTTTGAATTTGGGGGGGAAAAAATACAAAGCGTTCTGTCCATACATGTATGAAACTTGTGGGGTTCAGTGTGATTAAGAACCACTGCTCTAAATGATCCATATGGGAGTGACAGTGTGAACGGTTATTTGTCATGTGCCCTGCGATTCGCTGGCAACCAGTTCAGGGTGAACCCTGCTCCTTGTCCAGCGCCAGCTGGGATAGGTGTCAGCTCATCCACAACCCTGGTGAGGAAAAGCAGCGCTGAAAACGGATGAACATGTTCTTTAAAGCGCTTTGTTTCAGCTGCAGCTGTCGCGAAAGCGCGACATAAATAAAGATGTCTTGGATTGTATTACAAATTAGATTCAGGTTGTATGAATGTCAAAATGGTGGACACACGGGTTAAGTTTAACATCTGCCATCTACTGGAAGAGCATTTCATTGTTCTGACTGTCTCTATATGTTGCTGGCATCGATAGGTGAAAAATAAACATTATTTGTAGTACATTTTGTGGACAATTAAATAACTCAATGACTTTTCCGCAGCGTCTCTCCTGACGCTACAGTGTCGTGACCGTGTGTCTGGAAATTATTGGCTAAAAAAGAAAACATGTTTAAATCCTGTATACAACCTCTGGTCACACTACCTCCCCATGTGTTAACTTAAAGACCCATGATTGGAGAGTTTAAGGATTTTTAACGGCTCAGTTTGTCTCCGTAGTAGCTTGGGTTCAAGTAAACGGAGACGGATCCTGACAGAGCCGGATTGACACTAAATCCTTAATAGTTATTGGGAAGATCTTAAAGGATTACACCACTATGAGTTGCTGAGCCCAAATGATCTGTCAAACATCCTCTTTGAGATTATCACGTCACATGCTGATGTGTCAGACCGGCCCCTCCGTACACACTGTAATTCTCATCAAAATGTGTGTGTACGTGGCAGTTCTGGAAATGCAGTCTAAATTTGGAGAAGGGGGCGCTTCATCGCCCTGACACATGTAGGTCTTGAGTGGCTCGGCTTTACCTCGTCCTCGGAGAGAGCAATCGCGCAGAGATTGAGCAAAGGTGCGGCCGCCTTAAACAAGTCAGCCAGTTTGCGACGTGTGAAGCAACAGAGTGCCGCGGCACCGCTCGCAGCTCATGGCCTTGGGCCTCGAGCTGTCGGAATCGCAAAGTCACGCTTGAGAGCTCACCCGGAGATGGAGATGTCGAAATTCTTGATGCCTTGCACAATGAGGCCATTTCATAGTAGATCAGGGTAGAGTCTTGCTGGTGGTGAGGGGAGTGGAAAGTCACTTTGACAGGCCACTGAAGAATTTATTGAGATGTCCTGTGGTGTTGAAAGATTTGCATGTCTCTTCAGAAAAAAAGCAGGGGGGGGGGGGGCAAAGGGGGCAAAAATATGAATTCAGGCGAGCCCTCCTGGTTTGACTGCACAGCAACGGGTAATTCATGTTGATCCGTCTGAATATCAGTCGGAACTCTCATTCCGATTGTTCGTGATCATAGCTGAAGTGTGCTTTGATTTGGAAATAGTCTTCATTTTTCTTCAGATGTCGGGAAGGGGAGCAGAGGACAAGTCTCGCAGGAATTGGTAACACATCAGGCGACGTCGCGCTTGACGACGAAACATTTATTCCCCTTAAATTTTGAATCCTCCGACCTCACTTTAGTGATTCGCCTGTTCCATCTTTATTTAAAGGCTAATTGTACAAAGAGTCACAAATTAACTTCACATGTGACAAGTTCATTAAAGCTTTGCAAGTGGACTTGGCCACTATCGACGGATGACTTCACTTGCACTTTAGCCTCGGTAGACTCGATACTCTCTCCCCCCCCGAGCCCCAAAATGAAGCTGTAAGACGCCACCAGTCTGCCAGGCGCCATTCAAGTGGCGTGAGCAGTAAGCAGAGAAGGAATCCTCGTTTCGGGGCGGACAAAACGATGCCTGCAGCATTCAAGTGAGGAAGCGCCAATTGCCTCCTAACATTATAACCCCTGCATACAAAGATTTAAGCTGCAGGATTGAGCCTGTTAACGTTACGTAAAGCTCATACAAGTGGGTTTGCATAAAGATGAGCTGGCCGCTGGCCAAGCGGCAGCATTAATTGAGAGAGCGGAAACAAAATCACACTTTTCAAAAAGCATTCTTGTTTTTGTCTGCTTTAAACCTGCAATGACATTGAATTTGTAAAGAATACATTTAGACTGGGACTTGAATCTTTGCAGAATAGTACGCGGTCTCCGTTCCGCTGTGGTATTAGTACATAAAATAGGTCTAGCATATTCAGTAGAAGGTGTATAGTTGTTTGGATACTGTAACTCCACAAATAGTGGCTGGGGCCGTTTCATCACCAGGTTTTTGGTGGGGCATTATTTTGGAAAGGAGCGCGGCTTTATTTCATACAAACGTATTTGTGTCATGATATGTGACCGGCAGACTGTGTGGAACCAATATATTGCATAGCTCCCTGGATGGCTGGAACATAACTGAGGGGGGTTGGGGGGGGGGGCACACAACATAGCACACAACATAGAGAGGGTTACGTCAAAGTTTAATTCCCAGGGTATTGGATCAATCACAACTCTGGACTGCTCTGTTTGTCTTAGAAGATATTTCACCTCTCATCTGAAGAGGCTTCATCATTTCATCCAAAAAGGCTGGGTTAGTCCAACTAACCCAACCGTGTGCACTTCAGATCGGAGGAACACCCCAACCATCAATGGATGAGAGGCGAAACATCTTCTAGATCATTTGTTTTTTTGTCGAGGAAAAAAAGGAGAAGGGAAAGTGGGTGAGCGTGAGCAAGTCTGATGCACGGTTTCAAAAACTATGCATGTTAGCTTTGTCGAACCCCCTATATCGGTGTCAAACTCAAGGCCCGGGGGCCAGATCCGGCTCTCCACGTCGTTTTATGTGGCCCGCGAAAGCGAATCATGTGTGTCAACTTCCATGATCCTTGCTAAAATCTTGACACTTTCCAATCATTTTGTTACCCTGTCTACACTCACTTGAACACTAAATGAAGAAAGAAAAAAAAACTTGACTGATTTCAAAACTAGTAAACCAGCAATTTGTTGTGTACAACTAATAATACAATGAGATGACCAAACCTTTATTCGGTTTCACTGTCATAACTGCCCTCCGAGGGAAGACGTAACTCCAAAGTGGCCCGTGACAAAATGTTGTGACACCCTCGCCCAAAATTGAAAGTATGCAATCTGCTAGCTGGGATAGGCTCCAGCTCACGAGTGACCCTTAGGTGGACAAGCGATGAAAGAAAAACAGAGGCAACTACTCCTTGTTTCTAGGGAGGTGTTTATTTGTCAAAAATGGACGCAATCAGAGACGGATGCGATTTCAGAGAAGTATAAGGTAATATATGTGTTTTTTGTCACAGTGTACCAGGTGGCTAAAAGCTAAGTATAGTCACTTGCATCCATCTGGGAGCTGCGACGGGCAGCCGCTACTCGAATGTGCTTTTGAAATTGTAAGTCTGTGAGGTTTTGTGTTGATTTTTTTCAGACTGCAGTGGCACCTCAAGGCCACACAGACCTGTGGCTGCCTCGCCCGGGTGAAAATCTGTGAAAGTGACAGTATGTACAAGCCAGGGGGCATGTGAAATAATTTACTTTCATGCTGTACTCCTGTCTAACAGTCACTGCCTCTTAATTCCGCTCCGCCGCATATTATAATCTTCTAAATAGTTTTTAAGCACGGTGCTGGGGTCTTTAATATTTTAAAGCCTGCTCCACTGTGGGGTTTCCTGTTGGCACACTGCAGGTTCACTGGGGACACTTTCCATTTAGGGCTAGCACACGATATTGACTTGCGAGGACATGTGTGAGCTGTTTATTTGCACCAACCATTCAACCTCTGCCTGTTGGTTTTAGTCCTTGGCCTTTGACATTACCTTCTTGCCTACTGGAATGGATAGATAGAAGAAGTTCCTTTAACCCTTTCAAGGACAGCGGTTACTCGAGTAGCCAGCTATTCACATGTTGTTTTCTCTCATACGAATTCATCTTAATGTCGCAGTTGTGCATTAACCACTACAACGGACCCTTATGTGTGTCGCCATCCACTCTCATTTTTTTTCGTGCCTGTAGACTAATAAAAACACTTGAGAAAATCACAATGTAGGTTATTATTATTTGTGCATGAAAGGGTTAAAATCAAATGACATCATACAGTACAATACATACAAGTGTAAGCATACGGTGACCCTGTGGAGACGATATCAAAAATACTCGCTACTTAAGTACAAGTGCAGATACTAATAGCGTCCCCTCAAAAGTAAAAGACTCCACTCTATCTTCACTCTCTGCTCACCATGTACACCCCCATCCACACTCGCCATTCTAGTTCCAAAAGTCCAGACAACCTTCGGTCAATCTTCTTTTCAAATGTCTCTTTCTAACATGATGTCACATAGATGTCATTAAATCATACCGTACAGTTTTATTGTCAATGCATTTGCTTTTCTTTTGCGTTGTTTTGCTTTGCTGTCCGTGGCCTCGCACTGACCTGTCGCCTTGTTGCACCGAGAAAAGCTCATTATTCGTAATGGAGTGTCATGATCACCGTAAATGTTTTCAATTTGAAGTTTTCTTTCGCGCGAGGTCACGAGAGTGTGCCGGCGATGGGTGTGCAACAAATGATTAACATGTGGAAAGTCAGCTGTGGTGTTTTTATTCGAGGGGGTATATCAAATTAGAGATACAAAATGGAGCCAGAGATGTATTTATTTTTTTTATTGAGTATTGTGATGTAGCTACTACCTGTGTGGGCGTGTCGTATCGACTGTTTATAACCAATATGACTAAAAGAGATTAAGAAAATAAATTAACAAACGCCCCGTTTCAGTGAAAGTTAAAAAGTACAGACACTACAAAAGTAAACATGAATTCTTACTGTCATTTAAACACAACACCCATTTTCACAACTTGACACAACAGAAAAAAAAACTTCTCTGCCCACAAAATAGTTTTTCTCTTTGATTGAGTTGCATCGATTTCGACCGGGAAGAAAAATAATCAGTAGGACACAATCAAAACGTGCTCCCACTGCTTTGCTCACGTTTTGAACTGACCAACAACAACAAACGAACACAAAAATGAGACAACAGTAATTGAAAATAATAGACCGTGGTAGGTGTTTGTTTTTTTCTAGGCTATCACAAATCATTCTTGGAGCCGACAACATCAAACATCCAGCCGTCCATTTCCAATGCAATTTAAATAAGGCCTGATTGTGGATTGATCCCCCCCCACATGTTACTGCTTTTTAGGTAGTGTCGTCTTCAGCGAGCCTATTTGGACCACGCGGTAGCTGTTTTCAAATGGAGGGAGTAAAAGTCCACAGAAAAATACATCATCAAGTCAAGTACAAATAGCTGGAAAAATCTACTTAAATACAACAATGAAGTATGTGCACGGGTTACTTCCCCCCACTGCCTGACGGCAACTGCAAATGTAATATTTAACAATAGCAGACGCGCTTGCTCTGTCCCTGAGCATCTCTCCACACCCACTCACTCCCACAGGTGTACTTCAATGACCTGCTCGGGTGGCTTGGAGCATCTTCTGAAGCTCAGCTTGTGTCCTGCTAGCGACGCATCTTTGGCCAGATTTCAGCTCGCGGCAAACAACACGAGCGGCCAATGAAATCACTCCAAACAAACAAGAAGTACAAAACAAAGTCTTCCAGGCCAGCAGTAGAGTAAGCCACTGAAATAAGAGAGATTTTACATTTGCTCACAGTTGTCCCTTAAGTCCGGAGGTATGGCCGTAATCACGATACCGCATCGTATTGTGTCGCAGTGAAATGAAACCACGTGCTGCAAATCGTTTCTCCCTTCCTCATCTCCACATTCTTCTGCCATTCTATTGATTTGTCATAATTGATTGATTACCTCGAGCAGCAGAAAGATGATTTCAATATTAAACCGAACCTCGGTTTCTGTTGCTGCAAATGTGAAAACGATTTCCCCCCTGTTCACCATCTCTCCGTGTTGCTTGAATGTATTCATTGGAGCGGTCTTGGACTGTTCTGAAAGCTGGTTCGCTAAATAAATCGAAAGTGTATAAATGATACATTTTCTACAAAGTCGCTGTTCTGAATTTGCCTCCTCCGTGGATGGAATTGGCTTTTGTGAGTCGCGCAATGGGAAAATTCAGGTTTTAGAGCAGGAAATTGAAAGTAGCAGCACACAAGAATAATCATAGGGAAGGATAACATCCATACATCCATTTTCTGATCAGCTTAATCCTCACAAGGGTCGCGGCGGGTGCGGCTTCGGGCAGTTGGCAGGGGACACCCTGAACCGGTTGCCAGCCAATCGCAGGGCACACAGAGACGAACAACCATCCGTGCTCACACTAACACCTCGTGTTCAATCAGCCTGCCATGCATGTTTTTGGAATGTGGGAGGAAACGGGAGTACCCGGAGAAAACCCACCCAGGCCCGGGAGAACATGCAAACTCCACACAGGGAGGCTGGAGCTGGAATATATATGACTTCATAGTCCTCATAATACTTACTGGTGTATATACAGTACAGTAAAAACTGCATTTCATAGGGATGAACCCGGCATACTGAATTTCAGCACTGAGGTGGCAACTATCCATCTAGAAATGAGTAAATAATTTATCAACAGTGGTGTATAACAGGAGGAGGGAGGAAACTGCAGTACATCGTTTGGGCTGAAGAAGTTTGTCGTTGAAGAAATTCTTGTCCTACGTTCGTGAGTCTGTGTCCACCAGAGAAGAGTACTTTGCTTATCTTCCTCTCTCCCGCTCCTCCTCCTAGGAGTCCAGGTTTCATACCAGGGCAGAGCTGGCCTCGTTTCATCAGCCTGTCCAGTTTTTCATGAAAAACAGCTTATGCCACTTTGGAGTCATAAAATGACACAATGAAAAAGCCATGAGCAGGTTATTGAAGTCATACCTTCGGGGTTTGGCTCTTGGACAACAACACTGCCTTCCATGCTGTTTTTTTCTTTCCCCTCCATATGCACGTTTGAAGTCAATATTTATTATAGGATGTGAAGAGGCTCGTTTTCACTCGGACTCATTACAAAGTTGTGCGGTTGTGTCGCAAAGTTATTGACGGAAGTTTCTCGTTGGATCGAAAGGCAAACAGCAGAACTATTTTAAAGCAGATTTCTGTTGCTGCATATTATTATCTATTCCGCAGTCTCCTCTTTGCTGCATTTTCCCCGACTTCTTCCTTTCTCTTCTCACTTTAATCTTTCTTGACTGTGGCCAATAATGTACGGCGGACACAGTTGATGGTTCTAAGCTCGCGTTCATTTGAATCTTGCAAAGCGCCTCCGTATATTTCAAAGTCATTTAGTTAGTAACTCAATGAGATTACATTACATGTTACTTTTTTTAGTTACATTCAGCAGCCGGCCACACCACTGTCTCGACATAAAAATGGCAACTGTTTTTTGTTGTTGTCATGTTTCACAAGGTTTGATGAAAAAAACAAAAGCCAGACTTTGACATCAATAATTGTTTCCAGAAAAATAATTTCAGTATATTTAGCTAACTTGTCTTTAGGCATTCAAGATAACTTCAGTGACTTATCAGTATGTTTAAAATATGCGGGTGACTTTTAAGAAGTACAGCCAAACCTCGGTTTTCGAACGTCTCGGTTTTCTACCAAAAATTTAGAGTTTTTTATGCCTCGGATGTCGAACAAATTTCAGGTTCTCGAACAAACTGAGCGGGCTTGAATGCACCACTTGACTCCTCTCGCCTTCCTTACACGAGGAAAAGACGCTTCCTCGTGTTGCTTTCCATTGTGAGCAGACGTGTTCAATAAACATTTTTATTTTCAAAAGAGCGTGGTTTCGGTTTTCGAACAATTTCGGTTTTCAAACAGCCTTCTGGAAAGGATTATGGACGAAAACCGAGGTTTGACTGTATTTGAATACATCCAGCAGTGTTTCGGTGGAATTGGACAAGACTCGAGCCTTTCGACGCAGCTGTCGTTTAATGTCGGTCGTTATGCTGGTACTTGAAGAGCAAATATCTTTTGAAGTGGTACTTGGTGTAAAAATGTTCAGAAACGCTTTTTCAAGGTGGTCGAGGGGAGGGCAAGCTAGTGTTTTGCGCTGTCGATTTGTATTGTAACCTCATTTCTGACATGTTTGTTTTTCATTATGAATGTTGTCATTCAGTAACTGACTTTCTCGGCGCTCCGCGTTGTTGTCACTCCTGTAACTGTGTCACATTACACATTCAGACGGAGTACTGCAAATAAACTTGATTGCGTGCTGGGAACAAAATGTCATGGCGGCGACATGCATAACACATTTCTGCCTCTTTCGCTTGTCTATTTGCACTCGTTGTTTTGCATATCAAGCCTTGGCCGTGTCCGCCGCTTCTTTTTTCACAAGAAACCAAAAAAAAAAACAAAAAACAAAACGTGGCTCCATTTGTAGATTTGTTAAACACAGTGTTTTTGGCTCCAGATTCAACATACTAATTAGCCCCTAGGAGATTCGACTAAGAGTTTGTTGTCCCCACCCCCCACCCCCCGCCCTCCTTTCCCTTCCTGAGTTTTAATCAGCCTAATTTCTCTCGCCAGCACGCAGGCACGTTCGGCGGCATATGCGAGAAGCCTCTGTTTGCATAATGTGCTCGCGGTCTGCTCCTCGGAGACTGAGCCCTGTTTGTGCATCTATGTGTTTATCTGTGTGTGTGTGTGTGTGTGTACAAGTTCATTTGTATGTGTTTGGGGAAATAGGTTTCGACACCCCCACACAACCCGAACCCTCATACTCCCCCTTAGTCTGCCGCCCTGGCTGCGTCTCAGCTATGATTGCTCTGATAATTCAACAGGAAGAAAAAAAAGAAAAAAAAAACACCTTCTGCCAGACTGTTTCCTCTGTTCTCTTATGGAAATGAGATTTTCCATCTCACTTCATCTTCAGTACTTGAAAACCTCTTTGCAGCGAATTGGACTGTCTCGTGCGTTAACACATTTCCTCCCATGGAGGGGCTTTGTTGTTCGGCACAGCTTGGTCGAATTTCAGCTCGTCCGCCTTCATATCCAGAAATGTGATTTTCCGCAGATCGTGTGAAATGTGTACTGTCTTATTAGGCCCGTGTTTATTGCTCCCTAAATCAAAGTTAGTGTTTGCTGTTTTGACGGCCGCATGTCGTTTTTAATCCTCGCAGTCGCATCTTATCATCCTCGCCATTCACTGACACGTGCGAGCGCATTATGTTTTGCGGCCTTCATGGTAATGCCCTTGTATTTATCATATTCCCCTTTTCACATGGTAGTTTAAAGTTCCTCACTGACGAAGAGCCGCAAAATAAATAAATAAATAAATAAATAAATAAGTGAGCCATAAAAGTTAGAACGCAGAAATAAAACATAGGCTAATAGAAATGTGTCCGGGGCAATTTTCCATACGCGATCGTGACCGATTGGATTTCTCAATTGGTTTACATGCAAGTACAATGCCTTTAAATCAACGAGCAGACTTTTGCCAGCCTCCTCATCTAAAAGATTTACAGCTGAGTGTATTGGTGTGTGTGCGTTGCTGTGCCTCTTAGCTGGGGTTTTGTTGCGTTTAACCCGCCAAACCCCAACAGATTTGCAGTGCAGCGTGCAACGAAGCACATTATTTACGGTGTATATACAGGGTAAAAAAACACTGAAAGTTCCATAAATCATACAAAAACTTTTCATGCTGCATGTTTCAAAAACAATACTGTGCATAAAAAATATTTATATAATAAATAAAGAAGATTAAATAAATACCTAGATTTATTTAAGGTAATCTTCAAGGTCCCATTCAAGCTGACATCATTCTCAAGTGGGGATCTTTTTGCATTTCCTTTAACTGTATATTTACTTTGCACGCGCCGATTTCCTGCATAGACTAGACTCTCATGAGTCTCTCTGCGCCGAATTGAAAAGGAATGAGCTGCGAGCCACTTCGATTGGCCGGGAGTCAACTGCGCTCTTTCCCACAACGGCGCAAATTGCCTCTTATAGCTGTGCGAGTCCAGCAAAATATCAAAAGACAGAAAACTCCACCCATACGCACGGTTAGACTGCGCTTTGCGCTAGACTCGTGCCAGGCGCCCAAAATAGGGCGCTGTCTATTTCATGAAGTCCTACTTTTGTTTTACGATCCACGTTTTTCTGCATCACCGTCAAGAGCTCAAACACTATGGAAACATCAGTGGGGTTCTCAAATATAGCTCTTCCGTGGAACATCCTCAATGCTTGATCTCCATTCCTCGACTCACATTTAAGACGAATGAGATGCTCCTTGATATGGTAGAATGAGAACGACTTCCAGGTTGCGATTGAAGCATCAAGGCGCGGGGACCGAAGGGACGTCGTAATTAACGGATAATGAAATTCGCTCTCGGTATGAGTGTCTGGGCATGAGCTGCGACTGACAGCACCTCCTGTGTGTCTCAGTTGACATACCGTAGTTTCATATTATGCCAAAATTTAAAGTGACTGAAGATGTATTTGCAAAATACTAGAATTAGAATGCTTCCCAGAACCAAAAATACGTTTTGAACATTTTTAACAGGGGTGTGTTCGCGTGACAAAACCGCTGCACCTAACCCGATATTGCTAGACATAATATGAAACAAGAAATCTATACAGAACCTAATTAAAAGGCACATTAACCGAGTTTCCCTGACTATGTTGGTTTTATTGTTGTGTCTTAATTGAAAGTGACTGATAGCATCTCAGCAAACAGATGTCATTGGCTCACGACATGAAAATGGATTAAAAAAAAAAAATCAATTACGCTAATCTGCCATTTCAAACAAACAAAGCAGAAACGGCAAAGCGTCGCTGCAGTGCTGGGAAAGAGAATTTCTTAATCGCAGATAATTAATAACCAGGGCGCCTTAAAACATTTTTTTTGCTTCCGAGTGTGTGAAATCCTTTGAAATGCACGTCGACGCTATTCTTTTACTTTGCTCTGTTCTGTATAAAGCACAGGGCTGATTTTCCTTTCATTGAAATAAAACGTACAGTATTCTTTACCCTTTTAGCAGCATTCATAATGGAGCTGGCATCTGATTAACCTCATTGCATGCTGCTACAATGGCGGCCTACCCTGAGACTCGCCGCCTAATGGAGTCCACTATCACAAAGCACACTCCAAAACATTCTGTGCACCGCAGGACCCGACAACCAGATTTGAACCCCTTAAACCCAACCGCCCCACCGCCCCGCGCACACACACACCTCCCCGCCATCCCTCCCCCCCACCCCTGCACTCAGCACGCTGAAGGAAACAAAACTGCCTCCCAGCTAACACCCCCACCCACCCCACATGAATCTATCTCCAAGCCTCCATCATGAACTCGCGCACGCACCCCGGGCGCCCTCTACAGCGTCTCCTTTTGCAACTTTTTATTCCTAATTAGAGATGCTGGTGTGTTAAGTTTCCCACAATAAGACAGCATCTCCTTAAAACAGCCTCAGAATTATCTATGAATGTGCGCTCATTAGGGGGCCCTTTACAAAACACTGTTTTCATCTGTTTACTGTTGAAAATAGGGCCATGTAAATGGTCCTCTTTTACCATCTGAATGCTGAAAATGGTCATCTGTGAAAACAACAATGTTGAATCACGGTGCTGCTGTTGTTAGCACATAACCGTGTGCAACAGTCACATTACCTGCATCCATCAAACCATCCATTCATCCATCCATGCATTTTCTGTCGCGCTCGTCCGAATTAGAGTAGTGGACTGGTTGCCAAGCAGTCACAGGGTAGATGGAACGGAAGAAGTAAAAGTACTCAGATTCACACGATGGAATGTTTAGAGTGTCAATAAACCTAACGTGCATGTTTTTGGAATGTGGGAAGAAGCTGGAGTACCCAGAAAAAAAATAGTTTCAAAGCATGTGGAAAGGATATAAATCCCATATAAGAAGGTCAGAGCCAAGCTTCGAACCCAGTACCTCAGAACTAATGTGCCAAAGCAGTGTCTAATAGGAAGTGATAACATGGTAAACTGTCCACTGTAGTACCCACTGTGCCTAAAAGGGTTAATATTGCATAATAATGTTTAAGTTATACATCAAGCTCCAGCACGCCCGAGTCCCTTGTGAGGATAAGCTAATTAGAAAATGAATGGATGGATGGATAATATGAACAATGACTGCAGTTATTCACTCACAGTAGTTATGATAGTCCTATTAGTTTTTATCTGGATTAGAGTTTTGCCTACTAGTGGCCAAGGCGGGCAGACCAGAAGTAGCAGTACAATTGAAATGAAGCAAAACATGTGTAAAGGAACTTTTTTTGCATTTAATTATATAATTTACTATACGTCTGCAATTGGCTGGCAACCAATTTGGGGTGTCCCTCGCCTACTGCCTGAAGACAGGTGGGATAGGCTCCAGCACGCCCCGCGACCTTTGTGAGGATAAGCGGATAGAAAAATGGATGGATGGATTTACTATATGTGAGCCATGTTAAAAAAAAAACATTGGAAAAAAGTGTTGTTTTTTTTTTTTTACAGGAGACTCGAACAAATAAATAACACTTTTATTTGTTTCAATGGGGAAATATGATTTGAGAGTGGAATGTATTTCTTTAGTCACATTGTGGTCAAAACCCGACTACAGTGACTTTGTTTTATCGAAACACATCGTCAATCTCGGATAATGAGTGTCATGACTTGAGAAGATGAAAGTATTTCACTCAACTATGTCAGATTGAAGGGTAACAAAATGAGCCATTAAACTATGTATTGCGCTGCTTTCAATGTCAACTATCCAATCTTTGATGACATTGTGAGATTTGCAGAGGCATATAATTTGCTACTAGTTTTGAGGAACATAAACAGTCGAATATTCGATCAGGAATGTCCAATTAATATAATGTGTCACTATAATATGTTCGGCTGAAGAACATTTGAAAACGGCATACAGGGATGGCTGTGGAGAGATAGATTTACGTTATCGGTGCTAAAGCCGTCTAATAAAACTCCTTTGTGGTGTGATTTTATGAAATACTTTGCTGTAAAAGATTTTATAGGAAGAGCTCCTGGGGGCTGAAGGGGAGTGGCAGTGGGGGGGTGGGGTGAAAGGTGACGGTTATTGCTGGACAGCGCTGATAAGGTAGTTTTTATTTATTTAATATACTGTATTGATTCTCTTTACACCTTGTTATATTTTGATCCACAAACAAGGAGCAGTTCAGAATCAGAATCATCTTTATTGGCCAAGTATGTAGAACACACAAGTAATTTGTCTCTGGTAGTTTCGGCGGCACTAGTATTATCAATAACAAGCAACTTCGACGTAAACGTATGGAAAGAATTTCCGGAACGTAAGGGTGCCATTGTGCAGACCCACTGACAGCTGTGCAACAATGTGCAGAGTCATCGAGCAGATTAAGTGATCAGTGGTGCAATACAATCTGATGTTTTGTGCAGTTGAAGGGGGCACGTCAACTGCGTAGAAGATTGGTGGTTTGGTGACTTCCTCAAGAAGTTAAAATCACAGATTAGTTCGACCTTTTTATGACATCTGTGATATTTGGACGTTATCAAATTTTTTAAAAAGTGTGAATTTTATTGACATTTACGCACATATTTTACAAAATCTATGCAAATTGGTTTGCCTCAGTCCACAAGGTCAAGCTAAAAACGCCTTACTATACATGGTCGTCTTTTTCGGGTTAAAACGCCTTACTGTACATGGTCGTTTTTTTCGGCTAAAAACGCCTTACGATACATGGTCGTTTTTTACACCTAAAGACGCCTCACATACATGGTCATTTTTTCGGCTAAAAACGCCTTACTATACATGGTCGGGTTTTTTTTTGTTAAAAATGCCTTAATATACTGTATATGGTCGTTTTTTTCACTTAAAAATGCCTTACTATACATAGTCGTTTTTTTCGGCTAAAAACGCCTTCCTATACATGGTTGTTATTTTCGGGTAAAAACGCCTTCCTATCCATGGTCGGTTTTTTTTCACCTAAAAACGCCTTACTATACATGGTCGTTTTTTTCGGCTAAAAACGCCTCACTATACATGGTCGTTTTTTTCAGTTAAAAACGCCTTACTATACATGGTCGTTTTTTCGCTAAAACGCCTACTATACATGGTCGTTTTTTCGCTAAAACGCCTTGCTATACATGGTCGGTTTTTTTCAGCTAAAAACGCCTTGCTACACATGGTCGGTTTTTTTTTGGCTAAAAACGCCTGACGATACATGGTCGTTTTTCGGGGGCAAAGAAAATGCCTTAAACATGGTCGTTTGTTTTGTGTTAAAATGGTTCTTCTACATGGACGACTGTCACTGGGAACGTGCTGGAGCCTATTCCAGCTTTAGGCCATTGGAACTGACATATATCCTGTCACTGGACGGGGTTTGTACCCGGCTGCCTGGACGGAAAGCCAATGTGTTTACATCTACATCACCTGTGACTGACAATGCAGGATAGGCGTATTTGACATGCACTCTGGGGGGTTTGCAGGAAAAAGTAACTAGTTGGTGTTGTATTTTCTCACATCACTGAGCGGGACTTGAACCCATGCTGCCTGGACGGAAAGCCGGCGTGTATACCCTACACCACCAGGGACTGTGACTTGCTCTGCACGATAGGCGTATTTGACATGCACTCTGGAGGTTTTGCACGAAAAGGTAAGTGTTTGGTGTTGTATTTTCACACATCACTGAATGGGGTTTGAACCCATGCTGACTATAAATGGTCGTTTTTTTCGGCTAAAAACGCCTTATTATACATGGTCGTTTTTTTCACGTAAAAACGCCTTACTATACATGGTCGTTTTTTTTCGGCTAAAACGCCTTACTATATACATGGTCGTTTTTTTCGGCTAAAATTGCCTTGCTATACATGGTCGTTTTTTTGGTCAAAACACATTTTATACATGGTCGTTTTTTTCGGCTAAAAACGCCTTACTATACATGGTCGTTTTTCGCTAAAAACGCCTTACTATACATGGTCATTTTTTCACCTAAAACGCATTACTATATACATGGTCATTTTTTCGCTAAAACGCCTTACTATACATGGTCGTTTTTTCAGCTAAAACGCCTTACTATACATGGTCGTTTTTTCAGCTAAAAACGCCTTTTATACATGGTCGTTTTTTCGCTAAAAACGCCTTACTATACATGGTCGTTTTTGGCCTAAAGACGCCTTACTATACATGGTCATTTTTTCGCTAAAAACGCCTTACTATACATGGTCGGGTTTTTTGTTAAAAACGCCTTAATATACATGGTCGTTTTTTCACTTAAAATGCCTTACTATACATGGTCGTTTTTTCAGCTAAAAACGCCTTACTATACATGGTTGTTATTTTCGCTAAAAACGCCTTCCTATCCATGGTCGGTTTTTTCACCTAAAAACGCCTTACTATACATGGTCGTTTTTTCACCTAAAAACGCCTGACTATACATGGTCGTTTTTTCACCTAAAACGCCTTACTATACATGGTCATTTTTTCACCTAAAACGCCTGACTATACATGGTCGTTTTTTTCACCTAAAACGCCTTAATATACATGGTCGTTTTTTCAGCTAAAAACGCCTTACTATACATGGTCATTTTTTCACCTAAAAACGCCTGACTATACATGGTAGTTTTTTCACCTAAAAACGCCTTACTATACATGGTCGTTTTTTTCACCTAAAAACGCCTTACTATACATGGTCGTTTTTTTCGGCTAAAAACGCCTTACTATAAATGGTCGTTTTTTTCGGCTAAAAACACCTTACTATACATGGTCGTTTTTTTGCTAAAAACGGCTTACTATAAATGGTCGTTTTTTCAGTTAAAAACGCCTTACTATACATGGTCGTTTTTTCGCTAAAACGCCGTACTATACATGGTCGTTTTTTTTCGGCTAAAAACGCCTTGCTATACATGGTCGGTTTTTTTCAGCTAAAAACGCCTTGCTACACATGGTCGGTTTTTTTTTGGCTAAAAACGCCTGACGATACATGGTCGTTTTTTCGGGCAAACAAAATGCCTTAAACATGGTCGTTTGTTTTGTGTTAAAATGGTTCTTCTACATGGACGACTGTCACTGGGAACTTGCTGGAGCCTATTCCAGCTTTAGGCCATTGGAACTGACATATATCCTGTCACTGGACGGGGTTTGTACCCGCGCTGCCTGGACGGAAAGCCAATGTGTTTACATCTACATCACCTGTGACTGACAATGCAGGATAGGCGTATTTGACATGCACTCTGGGGGGTTTGCAGGAAAAAGTAACTAGTTGGTGTTGTATTTTCTCACATCACTGAGCGGGACTTGAACCCATGCTGCCTGGACGGAAAGCCGGCATGTATACCCTACACCACCAGGGACTGTGACTTGCTCTGCACGATAGGCGTATTTGACATGCACTCTGGAGGTTTTGCACGAAAAGGTAAGTGTTTGGTGTTGTATTTTCACACATCACTGAATGGGGTTTGAACCCATGCTGACTATAAATGGTGGTTTTTTTCGGCAAAAACGCCTTACTATACATGGTCGTTTTTTTCAGCTAAAATTGCCTTGCTATACATGGTCGTTTTTTCGGTTCAAAACACATTTTATACATGGTCGTTTTTTTAGGCTAAAAACGCCTTACTATACATGGTCGTTTTTTCAGCTAAAAACGCCTTATTATACATGGTCGTTTTTTTCACGTAAAAACGCCTTACTATACATGGTCGTTTTTTTCGGCTAAAAAAACCTTTACTGTACATGGTCGGTTTTTTTTCGGCTAAAAACGCCTTACGACACATGGTCGGCTTTTTTCGGCTAAAACACCTTACTATATGCATGGTCGTTTTTTTCGGCTAAAATTGCCTTGCTATACATGGTCGTTTTTTTCGGGTCAAAACACATTTTATACATGGTCGTTTTTTTTCGGCTAAAAACGCCTTACTATACATGGTCGTTTTTTGGCTAAAAACGCCTTACTATGCATGGTAATTTTTTTCACTTAAAAACGCATTACTATATACATGGTCGTTTTTTTCGGCTAAAAACGCCTTACTATACATGGTTGTTTTTTTCGGGTAAAAACGCCTTACTATACATGGTCGTTTTTTTCACCTAAAAACGCCTTACTCTATACATGGTCTTTTTTTCGGCTAAAAACGCTTTACTATACATGGTCGTTTTTTTCGGCTTAAAACGCCTAACTATATATGGTCGTTTTTTTCAGCTAAAAACGCCTTACTATACATGGTCGTTTTTTTGCTAAAAACGCCTTACTATACATGGTAGTTTTTTTCACCTAAAAACGCCTTACTATACATGGTCATTTTTTTTCACCTAAAAACGCCTGACTATACATTGTAGTTTTTTTCACCTAAAACGCCTTACTATACATGGTCATTTTTTTCACCTAAAAGGCCTTACTATACATGGTCGTTTTTTTTCACCTAAAAACGCCTTAATATACATGGTCGTTTTTTTCAGCTAAAAACGCCTTACTATACATGGTCATTTTTTTCACCTAAAAACGCCTTACTATACATGGTAGTTTTTTTCACCTAAAAACGCCTTACTATACATGGTCGTTTTTTTCACCTAAAAACGCCTTACTATACATGGTCGTTTTTTCCGGCTAAAACGCCTTACTATAAATGGTCGTTTTTTCGCTAAAAACGCCTTACTATACATGGTCGTTTTTTCGCTAAAACGCCTTACTATACATGGTCGTTTTTTCGCTAAAAACGCCTTACTATACATGGTCGTTTTTTCGCTAAAAAGGCCTTACTATACATGGTCGTTTTTTCGCTAAAAACGCCTTACTATACATGGTCGTTTTTTCACCTAAAACGCCTTACTATACATGGTCGTTTTTTCGGTCAAAACGCATTACTATACATGGTCGTTTTTTCCGTCTAAAACGCCTTACTATACATGGTAGTTTTTTTCGGCTAAAAACGCCTTACTATACATGGTCGTTTTTTTCGGATAAAAACGCCTTACTATACATGGTTGTTTTTTTCAGCTAAAAACGCCTTACTATACATGGTCGTTTTTTCAGCTAAAAACGCCTTACTATACATGGTCGTTTTTTCGCTAAAACGCCTTACTATACATGGTCGTTTTTTCGGTAAAAACGCCTTACTATACATGGTCGTTTTTTCCGCCTAAAACGCCTTACTATACATGGTAGTTTTTTTCGGCTAAAAACGCCTTACTATACATGGTCGTTTTTTTCGGCTAAAAACACCTTACTATACATAGTCGTTTTTTTCTGCTAAAAACGCCTTACCAAACATGGTCGGTTTTTTTTCACCTAAAAATGCCTTACTATACATGGTCGTTTTTTTCGGCTAAAAACGCTTTACTATACATGGTCGTTTTTTTCACCTAAAAACGCCTTACTATACATGGTCATTTTTTTCACCTAAAAACTTCTTACTCTACATGGTCGTTTTTTTCGGCTAAAAATGCCTTACTATACATGGTCGTTTTTTTCGGCTAAAAACGCCTTACTATACATGGTCGTTTTTTCACCTAAAACGCCTTACTATACATGGTCGTTTTTTCGCTAAAACGCCTTACTATACATGGTAGTTTTTTCACCTAAAACGCCTTACTATACATGGTCATTTTTTCACCTAAAACGCCTTACTATACATGGTCGTTTTTTCGCTAAAACGCCTTACTATACATGGTCGTTTTTTCACCTAAAACGCCTTACTATACATGGTCGTTTTTTCAGCTAAAAACGCCTTACTATACATGGTCGTTTTTTCGGATAAAAACGCCTTACTATACATGGTCGTTTTTTCGCTAAAACGCCTTACTATACATGGTCGTTTTTTCACCTAAAACGCCTTACTATACATGGTCATTTTTTCACCTAAAACGCCTTACTATACATGGTCGTTTTTTCACCTAAAACGCCTTACTATACATGGTCGTTTTTTCGCTAAAAACGCCTTACTATACATGGTCGTTTTTTCAGCTAAAACGCCTTACTATACATGGTCGTTTTTTCGCTAAAACGCCTTACTATACATGGTCGTTTTTTCGCTAAAAACGCCTTACTATACATGGTCGTTTTTTCACCTAAAAACGCCTTACTATACATGGTCGTTTTTTCACCTAAAACGCCTTACTATACATGGTCGTTTTTTCACCTAAAACGCCTTACTATACATGGTCGTTTTTTCGGATAAAACGCCTTACTATACATGGTCGTTTTTTCGCTAAAACGCCTTACTATACATGGTCGTTTTTTCGCTAAAAACGCCTTACTATACATGGTCGTTTTTTCGCTAAAAACGCCTTACTATACATGGTCGTTTTTTCGCTAAAAACGCCTTACTATACATGGTCGTTTTTTCGCTAAAACGCCTTACTATACATGGTCATTTTTTCGCTAAAACGCCTTACTATACATGGTCATTTTTTCACCTAAAAACGCCTTACTATACATGGTCGTTTTTTCACCTAAAAACGCCTTACTATACATGGTCATTTTTTCAGCTAAAAACGCCTTACTATACATGGTCGTTTTTTCACCTAAAAACGCCTTACTATACATGGTCGTTTTTTCCGGCTAAAAACGCCTTACTATACATGGTCGTTTTTTCGCTAAAAACGCCTTACTATACATGGTCGTTTTTTCGCTAAAAACGCCTTACTATACATGGTCGTTTTTTCGCTAAAAACGCCTTACTATACATGGTCGTTTTTTCACCTAAAACGCCTTACTATACATGGTCGTTTTTTCGCTAAAAACGCCTTACTATACATGGTCGTTTTTTCGGCTAAAAACGCCTTACTATACATGGTCGTTTTTTCCGGCTAAAAACGCCTTACTATACATGGTCGTTTTTTTCATCAAAAAACGCCTTACTATACATGGTCGTTTTTTCATCTAAAACGCCTTACTATACATGGTCGTTTTTTCGCTAAAAACGCCTTACTATACATGGTCGTTTTTTCACCAAAAAACGCCTTACTATACATGGTCGTTTTTTCACCAA
The DNA here is from genome assembly GCA_026261675.1 of Hippocampus mohnikei. NCBI lineage: Eukaryota > Metazoa > Chordata > Actinopteri > Syngnathiformes > Syngnathidae > Hippocampus > Hippocampus mohnikei. The sequence continues at coordinate 9,572,770 of JAKGUB010000106.1, read as the reverse complement.
AAAACGCCTTACTATACATGGTCGTTTTTTCACCTAAAACGCCTTACTATACATGGTCGTTTTTTCACCTAAAACGCCTTACTATACATGGTCGTTTTTTCGCTAAAACGCCTTACTATACATGGTCGTTTTTTCGCTAAAACGCCTTACTATACATGGTCGTTTTTTCGCTAAAACGCCTTACTATACATGGTCGTTTTTTCGCTAAAAACGCCTTACTATACATGGTCGTTTTTTCGCTAAAAACGCCTTACTATACATGGTCGTTTTTTCGCTAAAACGCCTTACTATACATGGTCGTTTTTTCGCTAAAACGCCTTACTATACATGGTCGTTTTTTCACCTAAAAACGCCTTACTATACATGGTCGTTTTTTCACCTAAAACGCCTTACTATACATGGTCGTTTTTTCAGCTAAAAACGCCTTACTATACATGGTCGTTTTTTCACCTAAAACGCCTTACTATACATGGTCGTTTTTTCGCTAAAAACGCCTTACTATACATGGTCGTTTTTTCGCTAAAAACGCCTTACTATACATGGTCGTTTTTTCTGCTAAAAACGCCTTACTATACATGGTCGTTTTTTCGCTAAAAACGCCTTACTATACATGGTCGGTTTTTTTCACCTAAAACGCCTTACTATACATGGTCGTTTTTTCGCTAAAACGCCTTACTATACATGGTCGTTTTTTCACCTAAAACGCCTTACTATACATGGTCGTTTTTTCACCTAAAAACGCCTTACTATACATGGTCGTTTTTTCACCTAAAACGCCTTACTATACATGGTCATTTTTTCACCTAAAACGCCTTACTATACATGGTCGTTTTTTCACCTAAAACGCCTTACTATACATGGTCGTTTTTTCGCTAAAACGCCTTACTATACATGGTCGTTTTTTCGCTAAAACGCCTTACTATACATGGTCGTTTTTTCGCTAAAAACGCCTTACTATACATGGTCGTTTTTTTCGCTAAAACGCCTTACTATACATGGTCGTTTTTTCGCTAAAACGCCTTACTATACATGGTCGTTTTTTCACCTAAAACGCCTTACTATACATGGTCGTTTTTTCGCTAAAACGCCTTACTATACATGGTCGTTTTTTCAGCTAAAACGCCTTACTATACATGGTCGTTTTTTCACCTAAAAACGCCTTACTATACATGGTCGTTTTTTCGCTAAAACGCCTTACTATACATGGTCGTTTTTTCGCTAAAACGCCTTACTATACATGGTCGTTTTTTCAGCTAAAACGCCTTACTATACATGGTCGTTTTTTTCACCTAAAACGCCTTACTATACATGGTCGTTTTTTTCGGCTAAAAACGCCTTACTATACATGGTCGTTTTTTTCACCTAAAAACGCCTTACTATACATGGTCATTTTTTTCACCTAAAACGCCTTACTATACATGGTCGTTTTTTCACCTAAAAACGCCTTACTATACATGGTCGTTTTTTTGCTAAAAACGCCTTACTATACATGGTCGTTTTTTTCGGCTAAAAACGCCTTACTATACATGGTCGTTTTTTCGCTAAAACGCCTTACTATACATGGTCGTTTTTTCGCTAAAAACGCCTTACTATACATGGTCGTTTTTTCGCTAAAACGCCTTACTATACATGGTCATTTTTTCGCCTAAAACGCCTTACTATACATGGTCGTTTTTTCACCAAAAAACGCCTTACTATACATGGTCGTTTTTTCACCTAAAAACGCCTTACTATACATGGTCGTTTTTTCTGGCTAAAAACGCCTTACTATACATGGTCGTTTTTTTCGGCTAAAAACGCCTTACTATACATGGTCGTTTTTTTCGGCTAAAAACGCCTTACTATACATGGTCGTTTTTTCGCTAAAAACGCCTTACTATACATGGTCGTTTTTTCGCTAAAAACGCCTTACTATACATGGTCGTTTTTTCACCTAAAACGCCTTACTATACATGGTCGTTTTTTCGCTAAAACGCCTTACTATACATGGTCGTTTTTTCGCCTAAAACGCCTTACTATACATGGTCGTTTTTTCGCTAAAACGCCTTACTATACATGGTCGTTTTTTCACCTAAAACGCCTTACTATACATGGTCGCTTTTTTCGCTAAAAACGCCTTACTATACATGGTCGTTTTTTCACCTAAAACGCCTTACTATACATGGTCGTTTTTTCGCTAAAAACGCCTTACTATACATGGTCGTTTTTTCGCTAAAACGCCTTACTATACATGGTCGTTTTTTCGCTAAAAACGCCTTACTATACATGGTCGTTTTTTCGCTAAAACGCCTTACTATACATGGTCGTTTTTTTTCGCTAAAAACGCCTTACTATACATGGTCGTTTTTTCGCTAAAAACGCCTTACTATACATGGTCGTTTTTTCACCTAAAACGCCTTACTATACATGGTCGTTTTTTCGATAAAAACGCCTTACTATACATGGTCGTTTTTTCAGCTAAAAACGCCTTACTATACATGGTCGTTTTTTCACCTAAAAACGCCTTACTATACATGGTCGTTTTTTCGCTAAAAACGCCTTACTATACATGGTCATTTTTTTCGGCTAAAAACGCCTTACTATACATGGTCGTTTTTTTCAGCTAAAAACGCCTTACTATACATGGTCGTTTTTTTCACCTAAAACGCCTTACTATACATGGTCGTTTTTTCACCTAAAAACGCCTTACTATACATGGTCGTTTTTTCACCTAAAAACGCCTTACTATATACATGGTCTTTTTTTCCCCTAAAAACGCCTTACTATACATGGTCGTTTTTTTCACCTAAAAACGCCTTACTATATACATGGTCGTTTTTTCGGCTAAAAACGCCTTACTATACATGGTCGTTTTTTCGCTAAAAACGCCTTACTATACATGGTCGTTTTTTCGCTAAAAACGCCTTACTATACATGGTCGTTTTTTCGCTAAAAACGCCTTACTATACATGGTCGTTTTTTCGCTAAAAACGCCTTACTATACATGGTCGTTTTTTCGCTAAAAACGCCTTACTATACATGGTCGTTTTTTCACCTAAAACGCCTTACTATACATGGTCGTTTTTTCACCTAAAACGCCTTACTATACATGGTCGTTTTTTCAGCTAAAAACGCCTTACTATACATGGTCGTTTTTTTGCTAAAAACGCCTTACTATACATGGTCGTTTTTTTCAGCTAAAAACGCCTTACTATACATGGTCGTTTTTTCGCTAAAAACGCCTTACTATACATGGTCGTTTTTTCACGTAAAACGCCTTACTATACATGGTCGTTTTTTCGCTAAAAACGCCTTACTATACATGGTCGGTTTTTTCGGCTAAAAACGCCTTACTATACATGGTCGTTTTTTTCGGCTAAAAACGCCTTACTATACATGGTCGTTTTTTCACCAAAAAACGCCTTACTATACATGGTCGTTTTTTCACCAAAAAACGCCTTACTATACATGGTCGTTTTTTCTGGCTAAAAACGCCTTACTATACATGGTCGTTTTTTCACCTAAAACGCCTTACTATACATGGTCGTTTTTTTCAGCTAAAAACGCCTTACTATACATGGTCGTTTTTTCGCTAAAACGCCTTACTATACATGGTCGTTTTTTCGCTAAAAACGCCTTACTATACATGGTCGTTTTTTCGTCTAAAAACGCCTTACTATACATGGTCGTTTTTTTCGTCTAAAAACGCCTTACTATACATGGTCGTTTTTTTCAGCTAAAACGCCTTACTATACATGGTCGTTTTTTCGCTAAAAACGCCTTACTATACATGGTCGTTTTTTCACCTAAAACGCCTTACTATACATGGTCGTTTTTTCAGCTAAAAACGCCTTACTATACATGGTCGTTTTTTCACCTAAAACGCCTTACTATACATGGTCGTTTTTTCACCTGAAAACGCCTTACTATACATGGTCGTTTTTTCGCTAAAAACGCCTTACTATACATGGTCGTTTTTTTCGCTAAAAACGCCTTACTATACATGGTCGTTTTTTCACCTAAAACGCCTTACTATACATGGTCGTTTTTTCGCTAAAAACGCCTTACTATACATGGTCGTTTTTTCACCTAAAACGCCTTACTATACATGGTCGTTTTTTCACCTAAAACGCCTTACTATACATGGTCGTTTTTTCGCTAAAAACGCCTTACTATACATGGTCGTTTTTTCACCTAAAACGCCTTACTATACATGGTCGTTTTTTCAGCTAAAAACGCCTTACTATACATGGTCGTTTTTTCAGCTAAAAACGCCTTACTATACATGGTCGTTTTTTCGCTAAAAACGCCTTACTATACATGGTCGCTTTTTTCGCTAAAAACGCCTTACTATACATGGTCGTTTTTTCACCTAAAACGCCTTACTATACATGGTCGTTTTTTTCACCTAAAACGCCTTACTATACATGGTCGTTTTTTCGCTAAAAACGCCTTACTATACATGGTCGTTTTTTCACCTAAAAACGCCTTACTATACATGGTCGCTTTTTCAGCTAAAAACGCCTTACTATACATGGTCGTTTTTTCGGATAAAACGCCTTACTATACATGGTCGTTTTTTCAGCTAAAAACGCCTTACTATACATGGTCGTTTTTTCGCTAAAAACGCCTTACTATACATGGTCGCTTTTTTCGCTAAAAACGCCTTACTATACATGGTCGCTTTTTTCGCTAAAACGCCTTACTATACATGGTCGTTTTTTTCACCTAAAACGCCTTACTATACATGGTCGGTTTTTTCAGCTAAAAACGCCTTACTATACATGGTCGTTTTTTTCACCTAAAAACGCCTTACTATACATGGTCGTTTTTTTGCTAAAAACGCCTTACTATACATGGTCGTTTTTTCACCTAAAAACGCCTTACTATACATGGTCATTTTTTTCACCTAAAAACGCCTTACTATACATGGTCGTTTTTTTCGGCTAAAAACGCCTTACTATACATGGTCGTTTTTTTCACCTAAAAACGCCTTACTATACATGGTCGTTTTTTCAGCTAAAAACGCCTTACTATACATGGTCGTTTTTTTCGGCTAAAAACGCCTTACTATACATGGTCGTTTTTTTCGCTAAAAACGCCTTACTATACATGGTCGTTTTTTTCACCTAAAAACGCCTTACTATACATGGTCATTTTTTTCACCTAAAAACGCCTTACTATACATGGTCGTTTTTTCAGCTAAAAACGCCTTACTATACATGGTCGTTTTTTCGATAAAAACGCCTTACTATACATGGTCGGGTTTTTCAGCTAAAAACGCCTTACTATACATGGTCGCTTTTTCGCTAAAAACGCCTTACTATACATGGTCGCTTTTTTCGCTAAAAACGCCTTACTATACATGGTCGTTTTTTCGCTAAAAACGCCTTACTATACATGGTCGTTTTTTCACCTAAAAACGCCTTACTATACATGGTCGTTTTTTCACCTAAAACGCCTTACTATACATGGTCGTTTTTTCACCTAAAAACGCCTTACTATACATGGTCGTTTTTTTCGGATAAAAACGCCTTACTATACATGGTCATTTTTTTCACCTAAAAACGCCTTACTATATACATGGTCTTTTTTTCGGCTAAAAACGCTTTACAAAACATGGTCGTTTTTTTTTGGCTAAAAACGCCTCACCAAACATGGTCGTTTTTTTCGGTGAAAAATGCCTTTCTATACATGGTCGTTTTTTTCAGCTAAAAACGCCTTACTATACATGGTAGTTTTTTTCACCTAAAAACGCCTTACTATACATGGTCATTTTTTTCACCTAAAAACGCCTTACTATACATGGTCATTTTTTCACCTAAAACGCCTTACTATACATGGTCGTTTTTCTTCACCTAAAAACGCCTTACTATACATGGTCGTTTTTTCCGGCTAAAAACGCCTTACTATAAATGCTCGTTTTTTTCGGCTAAAAACGCCTTACTATACATGGTGGTTTTTTCAGCTAAAAACGTCCTACTATACATGGTCGTTTTTTCACCTAAAAACGCCTTACTATATACATGGTCTTTTTTTCCCCTAAAAACACCTTACTATACATGGTCGTTTTTTCACCTAAAACGCCTTACTATACATGGTCTTTTTTTCGCTAAAAACGCCTTACTATACATGGTCGTTTTTTCGCTAAAAACGCCTTACTATACATGGTCGTTTTTTCGATAAAAACGCCTTTTATACATGGTCGTTTTTTCGCTAAAAACGCCTTACTATACATGGTCGTTTTTCGGGGCAGAAACATCTTACTATACATGGTGGTTTGTTTTGGGTTAAAACGGCTCTTCAACATGGACGACTGTCACTGGGAACTTGCTGGAGCCTATCCCAGCTTTGGGCCGTTGGAACTGACATTTATCCTGTCACTGGACTGGGTTTGAACACGCGCTGCCTGGATGGAAAGCCAATGTGTATACCTCTACACCACCAGTGACTGTGACTTAGGATGCACTGTCGGCATATTTGACATGCAGTCATGGGGTTTGCAGGAAAAAGTAACTGTTTGGTGTTGTATTTTCTCACATCACTTAGCGGGACTTGAACCGGGTTTGCCTGGACAGAAAGCCAGCGTGTATACCTCTACACCACCAGTGACTGTGACTTCTTTTGCACAATAGCATATTTGACATGCACTCTGCAGGGTTTGTCGGAAAAATTAACTGTTCGGTTTTGTATTTTCTCACATCACTGAGCAGGATTTGAACCGGGGTTGCCTGGACGGAAAGTCAGCGTGTATACCTCTACACCACCAGTGACTGTGACTTGTTCTGCACCGTAGGCGTTTTTGACATGCACTCTGGAGGTTTTGCAGGAAACCTTGTATTTTCACACATCCCTGAGCAGGGTTTGAACCCATGCTTAACAATACATGGTCTGTTTCGGGTTAAAACGCCTTACAATACATGGTCGTTTTTTTCGCTAAAACGCCTTACTATACATGGTCGCTTTTTTCGCTAAAAACGCCTTACTATACATGGTCGTTTTTTCGCTAAAAACGCCTTACTATACATGGTCGTTTTTTCACCTAAAACGCCTTACTATACATGGTCGCTTTTTTCGCTAAAAACGCCTTACTATACATGGTCGTTTTTTCACCTGAAAACGCCTTACTATACATGGTCGCTTTTTCGCTAAAAACGCCTTACTATACATGGTCGTTTTTTCGACAAAAACGCCTTACTATACATGGTCGTTTTTTCGCTAAAAACGCCTTACTATACATGGTCGTTTTTTCAGCTAAAACGCCTTACTATACATGGTCGCTTTTTTCGCTAAAAACGCCTTACTATACATGGTCGCTTTTTTCGCTAAAACGCCTTACTATACATGGTCGCTTTTTTCGCTAAAAACGCCTTACTATACATGGTCGTTTTTTCGCTAAAAACGCCTTACTATACATGGTCGTTTTTTCGCTAAAACGCCTTACTATACATGGTCGTTTTTTCGCCTAAAACGCCTTACTATACATGGTCGTTTTTTCGCCTAAAACGCCTTACTATACATGGTCGTTTTTTCGCTAAAAACGCCTTACTATACATGGTCGTTTTTTTGGCTAAAAACGCCTTACTATACATGGTCGTTTTTTCGCTAAAAACGCCTTACTATACATGGTCGTTTTTTCGCTAAAAACGCCTTACTATACATGGTCGTTTTTTCACCTAAAACGCCTTACTATACATGGTCGTTTTTTTCGCCTAAAACGCCTTACTATACATGGTCGTTTTTTCGCTAAAAACGCCTTACTATACATGGTCATTTTTTCGCTAAAAACGCCTTACTATACATGGTCGTTTTTTCGCAAAAATTTTTTTATCGCTAAAAACGCCTTACTATACATGGTCGTTTTTTCGCTAAAACGCCTTACTATACATGGTCGTTTTTTCGCCTAAAAACGCCTTACTATACATGGTCATTTTTTCGCCTAAAAACGCCTTACTATACATGGTCGTTTTTTTCGCTAAAAACGCCTTACTATACATGGTCGTTTTTTCGCTAAAAACGCCTTACTATACATGGTCGTTTTTTTCGCTAAAAACGCCTTACTATACATGGTCGTTTTTTTGGGCAAAAACGCCTTACTATACATGGTCGTTTTTTTCGCTAAAAACGCCTTACTATACATGGTCGTTTTTTCATCTAAAACGCCTTACTATACATGGTCATTTTTTCACCTAAAACGCCTTACTATACATGGTCGTTTTTTCGCTAAAACGCCTTACTATACATGGTCGTTTTTTCGGCCTAAAACGCCTTACTATACATGGTCGTTTTTTCGCTTAAAAACGCCTTACTATACATGGTCGTTTTTTTCGGCTAAAAACGCCTTACTATACATGGTCGTTTTTTCGGTTAAAAACGCCTTACTATACATGGTCGTTTTTTCGGCTAAAAACGCCTTACTATACATGGTCGTTTTTTCGCTAAAAACGCCTTACTATACATGGTCGTTTTTTGGTCAAAAACGCCTTACTATACATGGTCGTTTTTTCGCGAAAAACGCCTTACTATACATGGTCGTTTTTTCGCTAAAAACGCCTTACTATACATGGTCGTTTTTCGCTAAAAACGCCTTACTATACATGGTCGTTTTTTCGCAAAAACGCCTTACTATACATGGTCTTTTTTTCGCTAAAAATGCCTTACTATACATGGTCGTTTTTTCGGTTAAAACGCCTTACTATACATGGTCGTTTTTTCGCTAAAAACGCCTTACTATACATGGTCGTTTTTTCGCTAAAACGCCTTACTATACATGGTCGTTTTTTGGTAAAAACGCCTTACTATACATGGTCGTTTTTTCGCCTAAAACGCCTTACTATACATGGTCGTTTTTTCATCTAAAAAAATGCCTTACTATACATGGTCGTTTTTCGGCTAAAAACGCCTTACTATACATGGTCGTTTTTTTTGGCTAAAAACGCCTTACTATACATGGTCGTTTTTTCTAAAAACGCCTTACTATACATGGTCGTTTTTGGCTAAAAACGCCTTACTATACATGGTCGTTTTTCGGCTAAAAACGCCTTACTATACATGGTCGTTTTTTGGTCAAAAACGCCTTACTATACATGGTCCTTTTTCGCTAAAAAACGCCTTACTATACATGGTCGTTTTTTCGCTAAAAACGCCTTACTATACATGGTCGTTTTTTCGCAAAAACGCCTTACTATACATGGTCGTTTTTTGGTCAAAAACGCCTTACTATACATGGTCGTTTTTTCGCTAAAAATGCCTTACTATACATGGTCGTTTTTTCGCTAAAAACGCCTTACTATACATGGTCGTTTTTTCGCTAAAAACGCCTTACTATACATGGTCGTTTTTTGGCTAAAAACGCCTTACTATACATGGTCGTTTTTTGGCTAAAAACGCCTTACTATACATGGTCGTTTTTTGGTAAAAACGCCTTACTATACATGGTCGTTTTTTCGTCAAAACGCCTTACTATACATGGTCGCTTTTTTCGCCTAAAAATGCCTTACTATACATGGTCGTTTTTCGCTTAAAATGCCTTACTATACATGGTCGTTTTTTCGCTAAAAACGCCTTACTATACATGGTCGTTTTTCGCTCAAAACGCCTTACTATACATGGTCGTTTTTTCGCTAAAAACGCCTTACTATACATGGTCGCTTTTTTCGCTAAAAACGCCTTACTATACATGGTCGTTTTTTCGCTAAAAACGCCTTACTATACATGGTCGCTTTTTCGCTAAAACGCCTTACTATACATGGTCGTTTTTTCACCTAAAACGCCTTACTATACATGGTCGCTTTTTTCGCTAAAAACGCCTTACTATACATGGTCGTTTTTTCGCTAAAAACGCCTTACTATACATGGTCGTTTTTTCGCTAAAAACGCCTTACTATACATGGTCGCTTTTTGGTCAAAAACGCCTTACTATACATGGTCGTTTTTTTCGCTAAAAACGCCTTACTATACATGGTCGTTTTTTTCGCTAAAAACGCCTTACTATACATGGTCGTTTTTTTCGCCTAAAAACGCCTTACTATACATGGTCGTTTTTTTCGCCTAAAAACGCCTTACTATACATGGTCGTTTTTTTCACCTAAAAACGCCTTACTATACATGGTCGTTTTTTCGCTAAAAACGCCTTACTATACATGGTCTTTTTTCGCTAAAAACGCCTTACTATACATGGTCGCTTTTTTCGCAAAAACGCCTTACTATACATGGTCGTTTTTTCGCCTAAAACGCCTTACTATACATGGTCATTTTTTCGCTAAAAACGCCTTACTATACATGGTCGTTTTTTCGCTAAAAACGCCTTACTATACATGGTCGTTTTTTCGCTAAAACGCCTTACTATACATGGTCATTTTTTCGCAAAACGCCTTACTATACATGGTCGTTTTTGGTCAAAAACGCCTTACTATACATGGTCATTTTTTCACCTAAAACGCCTTACTATACATGGTCGTTTTTTCGCTAAAACGCCTTACTATACATGGTCGCTTTTTCGCTAAAACGCCTTACTATACATGGTCGTTTTTTCGCAAAAACGCCTTACTATACATGGTCGTTTTTTCGCTAAAACGCCTTACTATACATGGTCGTTTTTTCGCTAAAACGCCTTACTATACATGGTCGTTTTTTCGCTAAAACGCCTTACTATACATGGTCGCTTTTTTGGCTAAAACGCCTTACTATACATGGTCGCTTTTTTCGCTAAAAACGCCTTACTATACATGGTCGCTTTTTTCGCTAAAACGCCTTACTATACATGGTCATTTTTTCGCTAAAAACGCCTTACTATACATGGTCGTTTTTTCGCTAAAACGCCTTACTATACATGGTCGTTTTTTCGCTAAAACGCCTTACTATACATGGTCGCTTTTTTCGCTAAAAACGCCTTACTATACATGGTCATTTTTTCGTCAAAAACGCCTTACTATACATGGTCGTTTTTTCGGCCAAAAACGCCTTACTATACATGGTCGTTTTTTTCGTCAAAAAAGCCTTACTATACATGGTCGTTTTTTTGTTAAAAATGCCTTACTATACATGGTCGTTTTTTCGCTAAAAACGCCTTACTATACATGGTCGTTTTTTGGCAAAAACGCCTTACTATACATGGTCGTTTTTTCGCTAAAAACGCCTTACTATACATGGTCGTTTTTTTCGGCAAAAACGCCTTACTATACATGGTCGTTTTTTCGTCAAAAACGCCTTACTATACATGGTCGTTTTTTCGCTAAAAACGCCTTACTATACATGGTCGTTTTTTTCGGCTAAAAACGCCTTACTATACATGGTCGTTTTTTCGTCAAAAATGCCTTACTATACATGGTCGTTTTTTCGCTAAAAACGCCTTACTATACATGGTCGCTTTTTCGCTAAAACGCCTTACTATACATGGTCGCTTTTTTCGCCTAAAAACGCCTTACTATACATGGTCGTTTTTTGTCTAAAAACGCCTTACTATACATGGTCGTTTTTTGGTCAAAAACGCCTTACTATACATGGTCGCTTTTTCGCTAAAAACGCCTTACTATACATGGTCGTTTTTTCGCTAAAACGCCTTACTATACATGGTCGTTTTTTCGCTAAAAACGCCTTACTATACATGGTCGCTTTTTTCGCTAAAAACGCCTTACTATACATGGTCGCTTTTTGGGTCAAAAACGCCTTACTATACATGGTCGCTTTTTCGCTAAAAACGCCTTACTATACATGGTCGTTTTTTCGCTAAAAACGCCTTACTATACATGGTCGTTTTTTCGCTAAAAACGCCTTACTATACATGGTCGCTTTTTCGCTAAAAACGCCTTACTATACATGGTCGTTTTTTCAGCTAAAAACGCCTTACTATACATGGTCGCTTTTTTCGCTAAAATTGCCTTACTATACATGGTCATTTTTTCGGTTAAAACGCCTTACTATACATGGTCGCTTTTTTTCAGCTAAAACGCCTTACTATACATGGTCGTTTTTTCAGCTAAAAACGCCTTACTATACATGGTCGTTTTTTCGCTAAAAACGCCTTACTATACATGGTCGCTTTTTTCGCTCAAAATGCCTTACTATACATGGTCGCTTTTTTCGCTCAAAACGCCTTACTATACATGGTCGCTTTTTTCGCTAAAAACGCCTTACTATACATGGTCGCTTTTTTCGCTAAAAACGCCTTACTATACATGCTCGTTTTTTTCGGCTAAAAACGCCTTACTATACATGGTCATTTTTTGGTCAAAAAACGCCTTACTATACATGGTCGTTTTTTTCGGCTAAAAACGCCTTACTATACATGGTCGTTTTTTTCGCCTAAAAACGCCTTACTATATATGGTCGTTTTTTTCGGCTAAAATTGCCTTACTATACATGGTCATTTTTTCGGGTTAAAACGCCTTACTATACATGGTCATTTTTTGGTCAAAACGCCTTACTATACATAGTCGCTTTTTTCGCCAAAATGCCTTACTATACATGGTCGTTTTTTTCGCCTAAAACGCCTTACTATACATGGTCGCTTTTTCGCTCAAAACGCCTTACTATACATGGTCGGTTTTTTCGCTAAAACGCCTTACTTACATGGTCGCTTTTTGGCTAAAACGCCTTACTATACATGGTCATTTTTTCGCAAAACTGCCTTACTATACATGGTCGTTTTTTCGCCTAAAACGCCTTACTATACATGGTCGTTTTTTTGGCTAAAAATGCTTTTCTATACATGGTCATTTTTTGGTCAAAAACGCCTTACTATACATGGTCGTTTTTTCGCTAAAAACGCCTTACTATACATGGTCATTTTTTCGCAAAAATGCCTTACTATACATGGTCGTTTTTTCGCCTAAAAACGCCTTACTATACATGGTCGCTTTTTTCGCTAAAAACGCCTTACTATATACATGGTCTTTTTTCGCTAAAAACGCCTTACTATACATGGTCGCTTTTTCGCTAAAACGCTTTGTTATACATGGTCGTTTTTTGGTCAAAAACGCCTTACTATACATGGTCATTTTTTCGGCTAAAAATGCCTTACTATACATGGTTGTTTTTTCCGGCTAAAAACGCCTTACTATACATGGTCGTTTTTTCGGCTAAAAACGCCTTAATATACATGCTCGTTTTTTTCGGCTAAAAACGCCTTACTGTACATGGTCATTTTTTTGGTCAAAAAACGCCTTACTGTACATGGTCATTTTTTCGGCTAAAAATGCCTTACTATAGATGGTTGTTTTTTTCGTCTAAAAACGCCTTACTATACATGGTCGTTTTTTTGGCAAAAAATGCCTTACTATACATGGTCGTTTTTTTGTTAAAAATGCCTTACCATACATGGTCGCTTTTTCGCTAAAACGCCTTACTATACATGGTCGCTTTTTTGGTCAAAAACGCCTTACTATACATGGTCGCTTTTTTCGCTAAAAACGCCTTACTATACATGGTCGTTTTTTGGCAAAAATGCCTTACTATACATGGTCGTTTTTTTGTCAAAAATGCCTTACTATACATGGTCGTTTTTTTCGGCTAAAAACGCCTTACTATACATGGTCGTTTTTTTGGCAAAAAATGCCTTACTATACATGGTCGTTTTTTTGTCAAAAAATGCCTTACCATACATGGTCGTTTTTTTCGGCTAAAAACGCCTTACTATACATGGTCGTTTTTTTGGTCTAAAAACGCCTCACTATACATGGTCGTTTTTTCGTCTAAAAACGCCTTACTATACATGGTCGTTTTTGTCAAAAATGCCTTACTATACATGGTCGTTTTTTGTCAAAAATGCCTTACTATACATGGTCGCTTTTTCGCTAAAAACGCCTTACTATACATGGTCGCTTTTTCGCTAAAACGCCTTAATATACATGCTCGTTTTTTTCGGCTAAAACGCCTTACTGTACATGGTCATTTTTTTGGTCAAAAAACGCCTTACTATACATGGTCGTTTTTTCGGTCAAAAACGCCTTACTATACATGGTCGTTTTTTTCGGCTAAAAACGCCTTACTATACATGGTCGTTTTTTTCGGCTAAAAACGCCTTACGATACATGGTTGTTTTTTCGGCTAAAAACGCCTTACTTTAAATGGTCGTTTTTTTCGGCTAAAAACGCCTTACTATACATGGTCGTTTTTTTCAGCTAAAAACGCCTTACTATACATGGTCGTTTTTTTCGTCTAAAATTGCCTTGCTATACATGGTCATTTTTTTCGGGTTAAAACGCCTTACTATACATGGTCGTTTTTTTCAGCTAAAAACGCCTTACGATACATGGTCGTTTTTTCAGCTAAAAACGCCTTACTATACATGGTCGTTTTTTCAGCTAAAAACGCCTTACAATCCATGGTTGTTTTTTCAGCTAAAAACGCCTTACAATCCATGGTTGTTTTTTTCGGCTAAAAACGCCTTACTATACATGGTCGTTTTTTCAGCTAAAAACGCCTTACAATCCATGGTTGTTTTTTTCGGCTAAAAACGCCTTACTATACATGGTCGTTTTTTTCGGCTAAAAACGCCTTACCGAACATGGTTGTTTGTTTCAGGTTAAAACGACTTACTATACATGGTCGTTTTTTACGGCTAAAAACGCCTCACCAAACATGGTCGTTTTTTTTCGGCTAAAAACACCTTCCTATACATGGTCGTTTTTTTCGTCTAAAATTGCCTTGCTATACATGGTCGTTTTTTTCGGGTTAAAACGCCTTACTATACATGGTCGTTTTTTTCATCTAAAAACGCCTTACGATACATGGTCGTTTTTTCAGCTAAAAACGCCTTACTATACATGGTTGTTTTTTTCGGCTAAAAACGCCTTACTATACATGGTCGTTTTTTCGTCTAAAATTGCCTTGCTATACATGGTCGTTTTTTTCGGCTAAAAACGCCTTACTTTACATGGTCGTTTTTTCAGCTAAAAACGCCTTACTATACATGGTTGTTTTTTTCGGCTAAAAACGCCTTACTATACATGGTCGTTTTTTCAGCTAAAAACGCCTTACTATCCATGGTTGTTTTTTTCGGCTAAAAACACCTTACTATATATGGTCGTTTTTTTCAGCTAAAAACGCCTTACTATACATGGTCGTTTTTTTCGTCTAAAATTGCCTTGCTATACATGGTCGTTTTTTTCGGGTTAAAACGCCTTACTATACATGGTCGTTTTTTTCAGCTAAAAACGCCTTACGATACATGGTCGTTTTTTCAGCTAAAAACGCCTTACTATACATGGTTGTTTTTTTGGCTAAAAACGCCTTACTATACATGGTCGTTTTTTCAGCTAAAAACGCCTTACTATCCATGGTTGTTTTTTTCGGCTAAAAACACCTTACTATATATGGTCGTTTTTTTCGTCTAAAAACGCCTTACTATACATGGTCGTTTTTTTCATCTAAAAAAGCCTTACTATACATGGTCGTTTTTTTCGGGTAAAAACGCCTTCCCATACATGGTCGTTTTTTTCGGCTAAAAACGCCTTACTCGTCATCAGGGGTGTATAACATACGGCCCGCAAGGAGGTTTGATCAGGCCCGCAGGATAATTTAAAAGAAAAAATGCACAAAAGACACGGAATGCATATTTTTAATAAGGAGCAATTCATGGAATTGAACACTGTTTTGATCAGAGGAAAAGACAACATTGTTTTGATCAGACAAGACGACAACAGCAGCCTCTGTCTGTCACTGAGACAGACCTAACACAGCAGATTTGATCAAGGACATGTGAATACTTTATTCTTTACACATATTACAGCACTCTCCTTAGTTTGTAAGGTGTAGGCAGGGATTATATTTACAGTAGATTTTATGTGCTTGTGTAAATGGTTTAAAAATTCCTTTCTTCATAAATCTCGTTTAATCTTAAAAGTGCATTTCTATATTTTTCAAGACCAATTACTTTTTAAGGTGTTGTGCCTTTGTACAGTCAGTGGTATCATTTGCATTGCATATATGTGAATGATAAAAGTACATTGCACATTTATCCTAGGAAATCTTGAAATGTGCTTCATGAAATGTTTTGTAAAACATATGTTCATTAAATTTCAACATTTTCCTCGTGTATCTTTAGACCAAAACAAAGGAAAGACCTATTATTTTGGTTATTTATTGCAGAGTTTGGTATAATTTTTAATGGTCCGGCCCACTTGATCTCTTTGTGCAACTCGAAAACGAAGTTGGCGTTATCTCCTGATCTCAGGACGGCATTCTAAAGGCAGGCAGTTGGAAATACTGGCGTGGTCGATGGGTTATGGGTGAGGTTGGAGTGCCGTCACATCGCCCACGAGAGACGCCAACCGTCTCACCATTTATGTTCCTTTTTTTTTAACCTTCAAAACCTCGTGTGGTCGGCTGCCTTTGACTACATATAAAAATTTTGCAATTTTCGCAGCAGAATGGCCGAATGGTAAAAGACCTCGAGTGGTGATCAGGCGAACCAGGCTGGTAAGAAGTCTCATTCCAACAAGCCTCATTTCATTATTCAGAGTTGAAGGAAGATTGTTCTTGGGTCCTCCATGCCACAAGAGGGAGTAACCTGCTCACCGCCAGAGTCCACCTATGAGCACAGACCTGCAGGCAACACTTTTTGCTCTCCTTCCTGTTATTCGCAAGGTGCTGAAGTCAAACTTTGTGCCAGCCTGAAAAGTAGGAGATATTTACACCATCATGACTACTTTTCTTTTTCTCCCCCAGGCAGCAGTAAACATGATCGGCTTCCTGCTCTCAAAAGACCCAACACAGAGTTTATCTCCCTGGTAAGTTTCATGCCCAACACATCTTTGTCTGCACAAGAAATTGACTTGCGTGTAACTCATGGTTGCCTTTCCTCTCAGGTCAACACACCTGTCCCACGTTCTTCTCAAGAGCTGACCACTTCGCCGCCCAGCAACAAGCAGACTGCCATCCAACTTTTTCCTCTGCTTTTGTGATTGTCTACTCTGCAAAAGAAATAAAGCTTGATTACAAAGAACACCTCAACTCAACTTCATTTTTAAACATATCACCATAATCTAACTTAAAAAATAAATAATAAAAAAATTAAACAAAATTATTTTCAGTTTTTTTCTAAACTTTTTTCTGAATTTTTTTCAAAATTTTTCCCTGAATTTTTTTTTCCAGGCAGAAAAATCCAGGAAAGTGGGTGTGGCCTGGCTGGAATGATTGCTGATAATTCGCTGATAGCTGTGAAAGTGGGTGGAGCATGACGATAACATGCTGTGATTGGTGGAAATGAGGAGTGGTTATACAAATTAGGGATTTTCCGATAGGCGGGCGCAGTTATGTAAATGTTGAGCAATCTGATTGGCCAGAACTACAAATGTGAGCATGGTATGCAAATTAAGGTTATGAAAATGAGGGGCCTCATCGCAATTGGCCGACTTCTCTCACTGAGACAAAAACTAACTGCCGTGTACTCCACAACAACATGATCACACTCTTCTGGTCAAGTTTTTAAATGACATTGAAGTGGGCCAAGTTAATCATATGTATGCATATATATATATATTCAGATTCATATATATATATATATATATATATATATATATATATATATATATATATATATATATATATATATATATATATATATATATATATATATATATATATATATATATATATATATATATATATATATATATATATATATATATATATATATATATATATATATATATATATATATATATATATATATATGCATACATAGACTCATTTTTAAACTATTTTTAAACTAACTTGGTCCACTTCAAGGTTTAAAAACATATTCCAGAAGTGCTTGATGATGCTCGGGTTGTCTATGTGGAGTTGACACTGTTGTGCAGTACACGAAGCAGAAATTTAAATTGAGTGAGAGACAGACAGGCGGGCGCACTCATCTCCACCTTGTGGTGACCTTGTGGTGACCTCAGACATCAGCTCTTCAAGCACACCACACAGCTCAGTACTCACGCGTGTCCAAATGCAGGTTGGCGTCCCTTCCACATGTCCTCCGAGTCTGGCGGCTGCGCCTTTGGCCCAGTAATCTGACTAATCTGGCAGAAAAACAAAACAAAAGTGGAAAGTCACACACTGTAGTCCATAAAAAAAGTTGTTTCTTTTTTTCTTTTTAATTTGAGTCATTATTTGTAAAGTGGCAGACTTTTACTTTCACCCCGTCCGTTTCCAAACGTGCTCCCACTCGCAATGCACCTGTTTGAGCGATCCACTCGCGGTTCTCTCCCCACACCTCAAGTACAATGAGCAACCTCCTTTCGAAAAACAAATGTACAAAGTCACGGGTGCATTTGTGGGAATAGTTTTGAAACAAATCTGCCCCCCCCCGATGTGAAGCCATCACACTTCCACTGCTGTTAGCAGCTTTGGTGTGGAAAACATACAGAATAGTATTCGAGTCAAATGCAGTTCGCGATTGCTTTTTGATTGACAGCTGAGGTCTACTTGTCGGTGGCGTGCTCGCTCACTGCCCCCTTTGCTGACGTTGTTTTTTACGTTGAGTCACAACAACAAAATTAAAGAAGCAACGTGTCGTAATAACTCTCCTTAATTGTCTACATCTATACACTCAGAGATAAACTGCGAAGTCAGTTTAAAATGTTAAAATTACTCACTGAGAACAGGGCTTGTGGACAGCGGAAAAACTTGCTCATTGAAGCGGATGTGGTACCGTTCTTGTGCTTGTACTTATTCTTCTTCTTGGTGAATTGGATCTCTTTAGTTCATATCGCCCCTTACTGTCCGGGAAACCAAAAAGGCGTTTGGCAAGCAATCTGAATCTAATTTACAGTATTAGCCAAGCGTGCAAATACACAAAACACTAAATTAGGGCATATATTGAAGAACCACAGATTTCAAGGGCAGCTGATCCACTGAGGTGGTGGAAATACCGAGCTTCCGTCTACCCCCGTTTGATCAAAGTAACGGAGAGTAGATTGTGCATTGTAACAACATCTGGCCCATCAGAGAGGGTGTTCTCAAAGACTGGACAAATTGAAGTATTCCAAGTTGAAGTATTTCTTTTTGTTGACTGCAAATTTAAAATAAAGCAAGGAGTAGCTTAGGTTTGTTTTGTTCACTGCTGCTGTTGCAGTTAATAATCACTATTTTTGTTATGATGCAGCATGTTTGATTGTTGTTGGTTGAAGTGTAATTTTGTTGCTTGTTTATTGTTTGGAGCCTTTTTAATGTTCAATAAAATAAGTAAAAAGTAATTTCTTTGCTTGATAATTGTTGCTATTTGCAGTCAGTAGAGTGCAATATTTTGTTCACCAAATAATTTATCAAAATGGATGCTAAATTTATCATATATTTAAAAGAAAAGCTCAAGTTAAAAGAGCCGTTTGAGAGCCAGAACTGAGCCGATCCAAATGAACCGGATCACCGAAAAGAGCCGAAAATCCCATCACTAGCTGTCTCTGCTCTGAGCCAAATGAGGATGAGACTCTCCCCCCCACCTCAATGTTGCCATCTCCTGGCCTAACAGGATTAGACAACATGCTCGCGCAGGCCTACAGTGCACAGCTTGAAGCCAAATGAGCAGCAATTCCACTCCTCGCTTGGCCTCAGCATCCTTTTTCGGCAGCCAGCCCGCTTTGGAGCGCTCTGACCGGGCAGAATGTCTCTCAGTGAGGAGCCAGTCCTCTCATTTTTATTTATTTCATTTTTTTTTGTGGTCGGCGCCTTCCTGGGCCGTGCCAATGGGAAAGCGTCCTCAGCCATCAGATAATGGCTGAAGGGAAATTGCTTCAAGGACAGTGACATTCTGGAATGGCAATATGAAGATGTGAAATATATTCAAAGTGGAGTAGAAGAGCGGCCTGGTGCTTGAAAAGGCGCAAATTAACGGTGACACGTACACACACACACCTACACACACACGCGCGCGCGTGCATCCACCAGCACATGTTTTTTATATGTGCGCACACACACTCACATGCACGCAGTCCATACTTCATCTTCCCTGCTTTGAATAATATAACTGTCCAAGTGAGAATGCAATTACTGCCATCCCGGACTAGCGGGCAAAGCCTCACCTGATATAATAACTGCAGGCACGGCGCACTAAAGTGTGCATGGTATAGGCACCCACACCCCAGCTGCAGCCACCCAGGGCATCTTTGATATTCGCAGGCACCCACAGTTCAGCGTTGACTTGGAGAGCGAAAATCAAAGTGAAAGTTGGTTAGGGATCTGTCAAGTCAAATATGTGCATGCAATCATCACACGGGCGGAATCTCAGTGGAGGTTAATGCGCGGGGCCAGCTGATCTTTTGGGGCCCTCATTCATGCACGCCGGAGGCAGGGAAATTCAATATGAGGCATGAAATGGGAAGTAGTCATCCTAATTGTATTGAAAGCCACGCTGGAGCGGGAGGAAGTAAAAAGCAGGGAAGACGGATGCAATCATTTAAGTGCACAGGCTTCTCAATTTGTGCTCTAAATTTGCCTGTTTACATCTGCTGGCGCTTAACGCAACCGGCTGATTGTGAAATGCATTCTGGAAACATCGCCCTCCCCACACACCCCCAAAAAACATGCTCCAAATGAGATGCTTCCAGTGTGTGTGTGTCAATTGACATGACAAAGCTTCAACCTGCAGATGGCACTCTCATCCCTGCTTTTGATCCCAAAAGCTCCAGGCGGTAAGAACTCCACATTTAGAATAAACATGCTCTCACTTACTAAACCTGTCGGAATAATTTTGTCGTTCCCCCCCGTCTGAAGCGTACATTTAGCTCGGGTGAACGTATTCTTCATTTGCGGTCAAAGCTTGTTCACGAATGTGTAAACATGAGTGAGTGCGGCAAGCAAGTGTTGTTCCCGGCCTGCCGGCGTTATTTGCACAGTGGGGAATGTTGCTGAGAGTGGAGAGTGAGGAGAGGAACCTGAGCCAAACGTGATTTGTCTGTGAATACTAATGCCCCTTTTCAATCCGCCTCGGCCTTTGTGAGATTCAAACAACAAAATAGGTCTTCCTAAATGTCTTAATAGGCCGGGGCTTGTGTGGGCATCATGTTAGGAAGGCTCGGAAATTTGTTTACACGCCATCCATATTAATGTTCTGGATTTGTTTAAAACATGTGCATGGGGGTCCACCGAGATCTAATTACAGGGGAAGCCTGTATTATTCATGCTTGGTCCTAATAGACTCATTAATTGATCATTCATTTAAAAAAAAAAAAAAACTTTATAGTTATTCATATGTTATGCATTTATTTGCACAGCTGATCGTTGTTTCACAAATATACCTTTTTAAGTCTACATGACATTAAGTGTTTTGGAAAAGGACTCGCAAAAAGCTGTAATATGCATGCCAGACAAGTAGTCGGCGGTGTCACTTAACAAATTGTGAACTAGACTCCTGCCATGTAATTATATATGAATGCCACAATGTGCAAAACGTTTTAAAACAGAGAGGATCATAAAGTACCAACACCATGCTTTCAGCATGTACACAATCCTGAACCCATAGTATATAACTCTGACTGGCTTTGGGCCAAAACATTGGCAGTTTGGTTAATTTCTCGTTTTTTCTTTTCATAAATCTACATTCTTGGTCAATCCACACATGTGGGTGTTAGCTTTACAAATTATTGACCAATGTAAAGTGTGAGTAATGACTTGCTCTCTTTGGCGATTTCAGGGTGTCCTGAAAAGTGATGATTTTGGAGGTACAAGGACTAGGCCCAGCGCAAGCGAATGCAACTGTATTCGGTACTTAGATTCTTCGACATGAACAAACCAGTTCCAAATGAGGCTAGTTAGTACTATTAGCTAGGATACTCTCCTAGCCTAATTTTTGAATGGCTCTGAATGGTTATCCTGAGCAATGGTCCTGCTGCGGAGGGTTTGTCAGGAGTGATTATTCTCGAGAAAACGGTTAGGCCGGTCAATCCTAAATGTGAAGCCTTTTCAATATTTACGATTTGAAATCTTTGTATATGTGGTAAACACCGACTTGGGCTGATTCACGGATTGTGATGTGAAGTCACCTGAGGTATGCTGTTGCTGGACACAAACAGAAGAGCAACTTGATCTTTTGAATGTTTCTGTAATCTCAATTTACCAAAGTAAACATGACAAGGAGAAGAGTTCGCAAACACAATTTAGTTTCCAGATAAGATGCCAAGCCGCTGCTATTTGTTCTTCTGCTAATATTCACTCTTTTTTGTATTGTTCAACAGGATGAATGTCCCTCGGCACCATGCTGCCTCTCACAGGTCACTCTTGGTACTACGACAGACATCGACGTATGATCGGCCTTGAGTATGCCGCACAGTCTCAGAGCAGTAATCACACGTTGCTCATTTTTCTTCATCATTTGTGGCTTCTCACATTTTTAAATTTGGTTAAAATAATAAACAAATAAAAATAAATAAGTGTGTGAGCTACCTCACTTCACGCACTTTACAAAAATAGCTCGCAATACACTAGTTATGCAGCAATCAATACAGTGAAAAAAAGAGAAATCTATTATTTGCAATACCACTGTCAATAGAAGGAAATGTAAATAAATATTAATAAAATACATGTTGACAGCACATGGCTACAAAAGTGATGAACAACACGGTAGAACAAACAAACAGCCGGCATTTTCTTTTCCACGCCTTTGGTGCACCTTACAATTTGGTTGCAGAAGGTAGGCTATACTGTAGACCAGCTAAAAGCAGGTCTAAGTTGTGGTGCAGGTTATTTGTAATACAAGTGGTGGATTTGGTCAAGGCGCAGGCAGACATAGTCTGAGTTGAGCAGACATGTGGGGGATGTCATGACTTCTTCAGGTTTATAAACAACAAACGCAGATTATATATATATATATATATATATATATATATATATATATATATATATATATATATATATATAATTTCAAAGTATTCAAAAATATATATTATTATTATATATTATTAAATTACATTTTTTTTAATACTTTGGAATACTTACTTTCAGGCAACATTATTGTTTTATGTTTGATTTGATTTAAAAAGAAGACTGCCTGAAAATGAAATGTTCAATATAATTAGACAAATGGAAATTACTTTCATTTAATAATCAGTTAGGTCATGTTCTACTTTTGGAGAATCATCAGCCCGTATGAGTCAAGGGGCAAGCTTCGGGGTACACAAGACAACAACAAATTTGGGAAGCACTGCTATATGAAGCACAATGCTGTGCCAACGACTGGCCTGAAGGCAATTTCTGTCATTTTTGCAGGTCCAGGTGAACAACATTAACCAATTAATCGGTACATGAAAGTTTTCAAAAACCTCAAGTGAAAATAATCTGCTTCATGTTCATCAACAAGGTTGTCAGAGTTCCTTGACATAAGTCAAGCTTTGCACTTTTAAACTCCAAAATGCTGCTATCGTGCATTCTTACACAATGACCAGATTTTTTTTAAATCAGTTTTTAATTTTCATTTGTAAATGGAATCAAAGTGGGCCCTTGGGCGTCCAATAAAAGTAATGTTCAAAAGATGTGACTGCATCACCTTCAAGCACCGAGGTAAAGAGAGGAAGCACTTGAAAAAGCGGGTGTGGCGGGGGGGGGGGGGGGTCGTAAATTCAACAGGAAGCCAAGACAATTAGGCCTAATAACAGCAAGACTGCAATGTGATTTATTTGGCCCTGAAAGCCATTTAAGAGCATATTGTGACACAATGTTAAGTGTGATTAGGACCAGTATGTTAAACATTTGGCTTTGTGGATGAGCTGTGGTCGGGAGATGGCTGAGTGGAGGTGGAGGTGTCAGGGGTCTTATCTGGGCCTCGAGCGCCCCAGGAGGTGCCAAAAGCAACAGGGACCACCAGCCCGTCTGAGCGTTTTGCACCTTGGCATCTGCCGCCCCCTCGCATGCTTCCACCCTCTTGTCTCACTCGGGACTCACAGCAAGTGTGGGATAATCTTATTTTATCTGCCTTTCAGACACCCCAAATGGCTGAGATTAAACCCTCCACATGACCCCGAGCAGTGACATGTACACCCCCAGTTTAGTCGAGCATTCCGGGTCAAAGTGAGATGCTGAAATTGATAAGGGGGTGACCTGAAAGGACCGCTTCAAGATTGCTGCCGCTTCAAGATTGCTGCCTCTGCAAAGAATCCAAATCTAAATTGAATAAACGCTGGCAATATGTGTGCGCGCACCAAGCTGTCTTCAAGGTTGTTGCGATGCTGTTGTTAGATATTCAGCTGCAGGCGGCGCGCATAAATGTTTCAGTGCCAGAATGTTTGATTAAAAAAAATAAATAAATAAAAAAGTGAGGTGGTCCGAAGAGCTCACAATCATGATGGAATGTTCTTGTTGAAAGATTTAAATACTGCAGCTTCAGTATGAAGTCCAATCAACATATACTAGCAGCTTGTCACATAATGCCCGTGATGATCCCTTTGAGAGTAAATGTACAAACAGCTTACGGCTGGAAATGGCATCACATCTGTAACAGCAGGCGACGTTCATTCTCTTTATGTGTTTCCAAATGATGCTATACGACATGTTGTATTGTCTTCAGGATCAGAGATGATACTTTGTGCTTTTTCTTACTTTCTTTTTCCATTTAGTCTCACGTAGTATTGAATTTAGTAGGACATTTTACCAAAATGTTAAATATATATGAAATTGTAATAGGAGGCTGAAAATGATAGCAAGCTCGCTGTCAATTAACAACTACTTGGAGAGGCAAATGGACGGATGGATGGATGGGTAGGTACGTAGAGTTAGGTAGGTAGTTATGCTTAGTTTTTCAATATAACCACAAACCCAAATATGTTGCATGTTCCCAAGCTGCATGCTGAAAACTGGAACACTTTAATAAAGGTGACGAGAAGCCAAAATTACACACATTTTATCTAAAATTATCCCGGAATCTGGGCAGGAAAACAAAACTGGGGTGACAATTTGTCAGCAGTAGGTGTGACATGTGGGACGCACTCCAAAAGGTGGGCTTTTGAGACATTTGCTCCCTGTGGCATATGCCAGGATTACTGCTTCCACTGTCAACAAATGCTTTCCCTCCCTCGCTGTCTGCCTGCTTGGTGACTGAGTGGGTGGGTGAGCAGGATGTGAAGGTCGCACTATTGGTCTTCCAAAAGAAAAAAAAAACATGGAAAAAGCTGACATTTGACAGGCTAATTTATAACCACTCATCCCAATTATTATGACTGTCAAAGCAGTATTCTTTTCATTAATTAAAAGCACATTGATAAGAGAACAGATGGGCCAAGCCGTCCATCCGCTTGTAATGCTCTTACTGTCACCACATGTGTCTTAATCAACCCGTGATCTGCATTAATCACATGACTTAAAGTGGCAAACAGGTATCACTCCTTTGTTAGCCAGGCTTTGTTTGCCGTCAGCCCTCTGATGACCTTGTTGTGATGCACGGCTCGGGGGAAAAACACTCTCGATGTAAGATCCCAGTTTTTAATGGGGGTGCCATTGCCTCAATGAAACAGTCAAATTAACATGTTATAGCGCATTGCACAAATTAACCTTTGACACTATACTGTACTTGCAATTAAGTCAAAAGTAGATGCTACCGGGGTAGCCTACTATTTCTTGTTCCTGATTAGTCACCATAAGAGTAAACAAAGCCTTAACAAACCCACATGCTAACATTAGCTTACAATTTAAATTTATTTTATTTCCGGACTTTACCGAATAAACGTTTCTCAATCTCCTATTGAATGAAATCTAAAATGCACAAAATAAACTCCACATGATAATGTTAGCTACAAATGGAGCTTTTTCTAAGGCCTGGGCTCGATCGAAACTTCCATTTTGTCAGTCTCCTTTTGAATGAAATCCTAAATGCAGAAAATAAACATACAGTACATGCTAACGTGTAAATTTACAATGTTGCTGAGAAACACGGGATTACCCAAAATGAAGAATAAGTCTTCTGATTGCACGATTTATTGTTTTTAATCTACAGCTGCTGTTGTTGCTCTTGCACCATCACCGCATTGATTTGCGCTTGAGACATTTGATCAGATTAAAATGCGAATCCTCTTACTGGCAAACAACTAATTTAGCTAATAATTCCGTATTTGTCACAGACTCATCATAGCCATCAAATCCTGGATTTTCAACACCCAGTCAGCATAGCCCTGTTGCGCTAAAAAAAAGATCGTCATGTCTGGTAATGAGGCACACAAGTAACTTCAATGCTGTTTACCCCCTTTGGCTCAAGGTTCATACATTCATCCAGACTTCATTTAGAGGAGGGAGCTAATGTAAAAATACTTGAGATAAAAGAAAATGAGTCGACATTAGGGATCATGTCATTTCCTGTGATGTGTACTCTCAACGCCAAGATTGCGCCCATCTTGAGTGGCACAGCTAATAATGCCATTACCATGTTGTGCTTCCAATATAATCATCCATCATACTGTGTGCCATCCTGTTTGCTTGATATAAAGCAACAATATGTAGTAATTTGACCTTCAAATAACGGCTTTATGGTGCCGGGTAATAAGGAGAATGGCATAACCGAAGATCACCTAATTTATTGGTTTAAAATATTGATGGACGAGCCTGAACACATCTGGTGCCACTATCTGTAATGCTAAACTTCTTCAAACACCAGTAGTTAGATAAATTTTCTTAATCTATTTTTTTTTAAACACACAGTTATGATAATGTATACAAAACTCATGTTGAGGTGGTGTGTTAGCACTTGTTGAGTACTAACGTGAAACCAGCCATCCGATTTTACTTCCATGGTCTCAAAATGATCAAACTGTATATTTACAAAACAAATACTGGATCTTTGTTCATGTATCGATACCACAGACCTATTATGGCAAGCAGAACAATTAAATGCTCTTCTACTACACACCACTATCCCCATACATTATTATTATTTCAGCACAAATACTTTTTCTGACATTTTGTTTGATGGTATGCCGTCAGATTGCCGTGAGATGTACAGTATTTGCCATGACCAATAATAGTTGGAAAACACTTTTTTTAATGCCGTTCTAATTGTTAGCATCCCACATAAAGCCTACTAAGATGTGTATCAGTGCTGGCATCTATGCTAACAAAGTCTTTATGTGCTGTTTTTGTGCAAACTTACAGGTATTGTTTATTTCAAGATGATGTTGGTGTTATGTTAGCCTAGCATGTGGGCTCATGCTCAGAGTTGTCTCTGGTTCTGGTACAAATTTGGACACACTCTATTTAACACAAAGAATTCCATTTATTAATGTTAATTTCAATGTATGAAGAGAAAACATTTTGACGCAGTTATCATTTTGGGTGTAACATATTCATGTTGTGTTTATTAGCGCTAGCAACTAGGATAGAATATTATGTATTTATTTGTTCATTTATTTATGTATTTATTTTTAAAACATGACAGCATTATAATGTAGGTTGATTTTGCTATGGAAGAGGGAGCCTTTTAGCAAATAAACAATATTCACTATGGTGAATTAATTTGGAAATACGTTTTTTTTTCCAAAGATGGTCGCAGCGCTAGCGTGTGTGATAATGTTCAGAGTTGCATGCTGTGCTTGTACAACATTTGCCACACTTTAACTGAACAATGTTTTCCTCTTTGTCCTGACATAAAAAAAGAAATTTCAATGCAGTTCTAGTTGTTGGCAATTCACATTGGTGTGATGGTGTTTTGTGAGCACGAGCAATGCCTCTAAATGTTCATATTAAGATTAAAATATGGTGCTTTGGGGAGGAGAAAAAAAGTCTTTGTGGCAGTGAATTCATGTGTCATCATTGTAAAAATAATTTATTGATGCATGTCGACATCCATACACCATTGATTGTTGTATTTAGTACCTCTTATTTCACCATCGAACAGCTGTTTTTTAGTTGGAAAGACATTGAAAGGACAATAAAAGCAGTTTATAGTCAATACATCTTCATCAGATCAGTGCAGCTTTTAAAAAACAAACCAAGACGCGTGGCCTATTCGCATATTGTCTGAAAGAGGCAAATTAGATTTTCACATTTGGTGTATAATCAGCTTGTATAGCACCTATCACCTCACTATTACAACCATTCTGGTGCCGTCTGTGTCTCCCCCTCTCTTTATTGTGTGCTTTTTAACACCTTGCTGCCCCATCGGGGGAGGCTCAGACAGATTTAACGCAAACATTTGCGAAGGCGTCGAGGGTCCTTTGAAGGGCCGAAGATGCCTTTTAATCAGCGTGGGCTAATCACCCATATGCTTGACAAAAGTCTGCTTGAGCTTGACTCATGCTCTTTTGTGCGTTGAGGTGTGTGTGTGTGTGTGTGTGTGATGGGAGGCCACATCAATAGCTAGCTTTTTATTCTCTGCCCTTCAAAAGCCCCCCCCAACCTGTTTTTAGAACTATTGTTTGAATGAAATGTTGATTTATTAAATTGTGGATTAATTACAGGCCAATTAGCATGATGTGTATCCTTGCAACAACACAGCACAAATGACACTTTTGAGGTCTGAAGAGCTGCATTAATATTCCTCCCCTGCTATTTGAAAGCGGAAGACAAAGGCACATTCTTGCTCATCCTTTATATTACTCTCACACTCTGTTTGCACAGAATGATATGACTCGCAGAGAGGCTGAACTCTTTATGAATGTCAAGAAGTGGATTTCTTCTTGTGAGATGATAAAAAGCAAGCTGCATTTCTCTGTGGAAACCTGAACTTCCCTCTTTAGCTAATCGCCCAACTCAGCTTTTTAAAGCCATTTTGTTTTTGATTCATGACTACGTGTTGGGTTATTGAGGTCTATTGATTACTGCTGCTGCTGCTGGTGGTTTTTAGTGGTGAGGATACACCGCATTGCTTGATTATATGCAGGAGAGGTGGTGAATTATTAGTTTTGAAGAATGGAGCTCAGCAAAAGAGTGCCAGATACTGTCAGTTGAGTGGTAAACATGAAGCCGAATCACTTCCTATCATAAAATAAAAATGAAGAAGATTCAAAAAATAAATGGATGAAATCATAATTGCAAAACCATATTTATCGGTTGCACATTTTGAAATGACGAGAGATTTTTACGTGTTCAAAGACAAACATATGCATGTGCCCGCGTATGTTCTACATTGTGGTTGACTTTGACGGTTGTACTGTATTTTGGCAGATTGTGGTTGTAATGACTCATATGCTGGGCCCATTTGACCACCCACCCAATATGATATCTGGCTCAACAAAGGCTCGCAGCATTCAAAAAGCTGTCATGCAGTTGTACTTTTACATCAGATAATTGTTGATTTGACCTGAAAGCTTCTTTGGCAGCCGCTGTACCCTTTTGATGGACTACTGCCAAGCCATCAATGGATGGGTCAGTGCACATTTGCATAGCAGCCTATGAACCACACACATACACATACACAAAACAATAACTGAGAGCGTGTTTTCTGTCCGTGTGCAACAGCATAATAGAATTTCTGTGTATCCTTGGACACCTGCCCATGTAATACAAAGTAGTAATCAATAATTTTGTATTCATGAAAGTTACTCATTTGGCAACATGTTTATTATTGTGTTTGTAGTGATGTGGAATTGCATTGCGTTACACAGAGAGGTTAATTATATTTCATTTACCTGAAGCTGGACAAGAATTGTTCAGACTGACATTCAGGATTACGCAGTACAGGGAGCTCTCGCAACGATAGTCCAACATGTCTATATTTTTGAAATTAAGACCAAAACTGAGCAAGAATAAAGGCAGAATTGGTGAAATTGTCTTCTGTTGCATCTCTGTTGCACGGCTGTGCATTTGAAAACAAACAAATGCCATCAGAAACATCTTAATCATCCAAGTAAGTTAAAAATGCACACTGTTAATAACCAAAGAACAAAATAGTAAAAAAAAAAAAATTATATATATATATATATTTATATATATATATATACATACATATATATATATATATATATATATATATATATATATATTATATAAACGAGCAAATATTTGGACAATATTTGTGAATTATCTGTCATTTATCCTGTATGTCTTATAATCACCACCAAACACGTCTAATTTTAATTCCATGTGATGACATATATTTCCTTTTCTCTACAAATGGCAAGTAAAACTTGTATTTGTGTAGCAGAATCCTAGTTAAGACTACTTTGGGATTGATAGCATGCCAAAAGTAAACCATTTGCCCTACAAACAGCCAGCAGCAGGTTCTCCTCATCCAAAAGTCTCCCCTTTTGGTGGCCTGTGGTGTCAGGCTATTGGTGGACGGATCAGCTCATTTGCATACAGCCCAGTTTATAGTCTGCTCGCAAGTGTGAAGCCTCCAGTCATTCACAAGCTGAGGTCTGCGCGGGTCATTTGTAATTTACATGAGCAGAACTTCTATCTTTTTTTTTTCCCCCCTCTTATGACGAGATGGCAACACTTGCTCGCTGCTGCTTTGTGCTGGCTTTAATTATTTACAAGGTCAGATGCACCACGACAAGATACTTCACCTATGAGGAGGACGCACCTGAGACAGAAATAGGCAACTTATCCAGAGACTTGAAGATCGACCCCGCCGAAGGCCATGACACGTCCTTCCGCTTCATGCAGGAAAACAACTTCTCCGTGGTGTACATGCGGGAGGCCGACGGGCTCTTGAGCGTGGCCGAACTCATCGACCGCGAGCTGCTGTGTCCTCGTACCCCGCGGTGCTATGTCACCTTTGATGTGGTGGCTCTCTGCAATGAAAAGTTTCAGCTCATCCACGTTGAGATTGAAGTGCGGGACATCAATGACCACACCCCAACATTTCCCCGCAACGAGACCGCCCTGGAAATCTTGGAGAATTTGCCCCTGGACTCTCGCTTCCCGCTGCCTGTCGCCGTGGACCCAGATGTGGGCGACAACTACATCCAGAGTTACAACATTTCCCCCAGCAGCCACTTTGCCGTGGAGGTGCGTCAGCGGGAGGACGGTGTCAAGTCCGCCGAGCTGGTGCTGGTGAGGGAGCTGGATCGGGAGATGGAGGACTCTTACCTGGTGGAGGTGACTGCCACCGACGGAGGCGTGCCCACCAGGTCGGGCTCCACGACAGTTCGCATCAAGGTGCTGGACTTCAATGATAACGGGCCCACTTTTGAGCACGGCTCACTGAAGGTGGAGCTCAACGAAGACGCTCCGGTGGGCCACCGTGTCGTGCGGGTGCACGCCTTCGACCCTGACGAGGGCGTCAACGGCGAGGTGATGTACGCCTTTGATGACATCTCGGCAGAAGCCGCACGCGTCTTCCACATCGACCCACACACCGGTGACGTGACGCTTAAGGCCCGTGTGGACTTCGAGAGGCGGCGATCCTACGAGCTGCGTGTCAAGGCCTCCGACCTCGGCGCCGATCCTTCGTCGTCCGGCTGCAAGGTCTCCATTGACGTGGTAGACGTGAATGACAACGCACCGGAGATCAACATCAAGCCCATGACCGCCAGTGCGGACGACGTGGCCTATATCACGGAGGCTGCAGCGGCCGAGAGCTTCGTGGCTCTCATCAGCACTTCAGACCTGGACTCTGGCTCCAACGGCTACGTGCGAGTCAGCCTGCTCGGCCACGAACAGTTCACCTTACAACAAGCCTACGGGGAGACCTTCATGATCGTCACCACCTCCGCCCTGGACCGAGAGAGGATCCCCGAGTATAACCTGACTGTTGTTGCTGAAGACTTGGGCAGCCCCCCTTTCAAAACAGCAAGGCAGTACACCATCAGGGTGACCGATGAGAATGACAATGCACCCCTGTTCAGTAAGTCCACATATGAGGTCTCAGTCATAGAGAACAACATTCCGGGCTCTTACATCACCACCGTAGTGGCCCGTGATCCTGATATGGGCAAGAACGCGAAAGTTTCCTACAAGCTTCTGGACTCTGAGGTGCAAGGTGGGTCACTGGTTTCCACCTACGTGTCTGTAGATTCCCATTCAGGCTCTCTGTACACAGTCAGGTCCTTCGACTATGAAAGCATCCATGAAATAGAGCTGATCATCCAAGCTGAAGACAAAGGGTCCCCCTCACTGTCAAGCACGTCAACAATCAAAATCCGCATGGTGGACCAGAATGACAACTACCCATATTTCACCTTCCCCGTGCTGTTTAACGACTCGGCCGATATCCCGCTGCCCTTGAACGCCCCTGCTTCATATTTAGCTCTGCGCCTCTCCGCTGAAGACGCCGATGACGGCGTGAACGCAGAGCTGTCCTACCACATGTTGCAAGGTGACCGAGATCTTTTCATTGTGCACAAAGACACCGGGGAGATCGCCCTCAAGCAATGGCTGACAGCCCAAATCGGGGACGTCCTGGAACTGGTCGTGGCCGTTAGCGACCGCGGCCGCTCGCCTCTCTCCAGTAGCGCCACCGTGCGCTTCGTGGTTACCGACACGGAGCCTGTCGGGGACCAGGCCGTGGTGGTTTTGCGTTCAAGTGATGAGGAAGGCCTCGTGGCGGGCTTGGATGGCTCGCTGGTGGTCATCATCCTGCTAAGCGGCGGGTGCGCTTTGCTACTGGTGGCCATCGTGGCCGTGGTGGTCACGTGCAAAGCAGGACGGGGCGGTGCAGCTCCCCCTAAAAGGGAAGCCCACCTCAACTTGTTTGACAGTAGGCCCCCTCTCGGATCCACCCATGGGAACATATACTCCGGCCAGAGTGGCTTCTTCCTGGAGCGGACCTCATCAAGCTTGGATGACTCCTGCTTGTATGAGGAGAGGAGCAATGACTCAGAATCAAAGGTGACTTTTTCACACTTCTTTGAACACAATTTGTACTTTTACTTTTGTATCTGAAAATCAAACGAAACAAAATCTGTTCTTTTTAGGTCTTCCTGCCTTCAAAGCACTTCCAACCACCATCCAAATGGCAAGCGGACAAGTATTGCTTGCAAGTGAGGTAAGCGTCACGGGGCACGAAATCGCCAGTTCACTCCGTTACAAAAAAAAAAAAAAGATTTAGTTCTTGGTTCTACTCAGTCAGCGAGGTTCATGCATCCCTCAAACATATTATCCCACTGGAAGGATTGTTTTGGCCAAGATGTATTACCCCTAAACCTCTCGCTTTACGTCATCTGAATTATACGCAAGCGACAACATGTTGTAGTTTAACATGATGACATTTACTTAAGCACATGCACAAAGTAGTTATTGGTGCGCCATTCCTATCTATGTATTTTTTGTATATCTTTGTGTGTGCAGGTGCGCGTGTGCGCGCGCATGGGGATGGGGTGGCGGTTGGGGGGGTGAGTAGTGGCTTGTCTCATGTGAAATTAGGTTATCAGAGGTTATATTAGGAAGGCATCAATAATCAAGCCAATGTGTTGCACTGGTGGCTTACGGTGTCTCTGTGCTGATTTGCAGCACGGGCAACACCGACCAGCTGAGCGTGAAGGACAGCGGCAAAGGGGACAGCGATTTCAATGACTCCGACTCGGACGTCAGCGGAGAGGGTGGAAAGAGGAGCTTTAGTACCTTTCACCCAAGACTTAAAAGTAAGTTTTGACCACCCTTACGCCTCCCTCAAAATAAACCTGCACAGTGTAATAACATTCCATTCAAAAGCTAATGTACAGTATATTAAAAAAAAAAAAGTCTGCCACTGCAAAGAGTCCCCACACAGAGAGTTGGGAACCAAATGTGAATTATGGTTCTGTTAACTCAAAATTGACACAACATGAACACATTGTTATTTAATACCAAGACAAAGATTCAAATAATTACAATCCTATGAGGTGCATTCGTAAGATGAGTTCATCTTTGCAATTTTATACTGGTATAATTAATACAGGCTAAGTACAGACACTAGGAAACACTGTTCAATTAATAATCCTAAAAAGTAATCATTATTATCTTTAGAAAGAATGATTGTATCTCATTTGATTGTGTAGCTGTCCCCAACGAATCGTTAAGTTATTGTGTAACACGCGCATGCGAGAGCCACTCTAAGCGCAATTTATCTCATTCGTCTCCAGGTTCATCTAGCACTGCTAACAGCTTAGCGGGGGATTGCCAAGGCACCTACTGTGCGATACCGCCGCAGTGCTTCAAGAACCCCAGAGACTTGGCGTACACCATCGGCTTCTCCCCGGCGACGCTCTTCAATGATCTGCATGGCTTCGCCCACACTTGGAAGGAGCCTGGCTACGCTACCAATCCCAAGAAAACACGCAATGATGGCATGCAGACCTACACCGGTAGAACTGGAACCCTTCCGCCTTACCTGTCCCAGGTGCAGAATGAGCCCAAGGCCCACAAGCCGAGCCCAAATATTGTAACGGTAGCGACGGAATCAGAAGTGGCGACTATGTTTTGAGTTTCAACCTCATGTAAACTGTACATACTTGTAAAAAAAAAAAAAAAAAAAAGTGCTCAGCGTTGATTAGCCTTCGCTCATGTCTATTTGTATATTTTTAGTGCTGCTTTCCCAATAAATGTGTGATTGTAAAAACTCTTCAAGCTTCATTCACATACTTGTAAATTCTCATTGAGAGCTCGTTCTTCCCAGAGTGTTTCATTAGAATCAATATAAATATTTCATGACGTGCTTCAATACGTTACATGCAAAGTAGATACAGCAACATGCCGAGACAACTTCCTGTGAATCTTTCCTCCTAAGACTGCAAGACAAAAGTAAATATATATATTTTTAAAAATAGCTCTGAGACATGAATACATTTCCATACAGGAAAACCACTTTACATGATATAAAATCCTCTCCATGCCTACCATTGTTTTGAAAACACATTTCAACACACTGTGTCCTCCTCAGCACAGCTGGAATCATGCTAGCAATAGCTTTGGTGATAAGTTCCTTGAGATGATTTATGTATTCTATCTTTTCGTGATACACTATCACCTTCAAAGGCCCCAAAAGATAAAAATCAAGTGGGCTGAAATGGGAGGCCACTCCACAAGACCGCACCGACAAATTCAAGCATCTGGCAACTGCTGATCTTAGCAATGACGCATGTAAATTCCATAAAGAGAGGCAGCTCGATTTCCTTTGAGGAAATTGGGAATTTAACGTCCTCATTAGGATGGCTGGAAAAAAAATCATCTTTTTGGCCACATTTGTTGGATTAGTACAGTCCGGATTAACACTTCATTACACATGGACACACACTGAAATGTGTTTAAAAACAATGCTCGTCATTCATATTTAGGAAATCTCTGCACTTTTTGCATGTATGGAAATTTATGGAGCAATTTGGATAAAATAGTAAAAAAACGATCCACTAATTCCCAGATAATCTCACAATGTTGTCAAATCACAAATATGTGTCCCAAATGGAAAATGGCTTTCTTTCTGAAGGATTTCTACAGCTAACACATATTTGTTTGTGTTATTTTTCAGATAAAAACAAAACAAAACGCTTTACAGTGGTGTGCTGTAACATTTTTGTCTGTAAAGTATGTGCCTTGATCTCAAGAAAGGTTGGGAAATGCTGCCCCTAAAAGAACGGTTTGTTTGTTTGATTTCTTTTTTTTTGGAGGGGGTGGGGGGGTACGTTTAGCTACGCTACTATAGTAGGTAGCGCACAGGCACACAACACACCGTAGAGGGAACATTGCACACTACTAACAGGTGACAAGGGTTTCATAGAACATACTGCAGCTATAAGATCACTCTAAGAGGAGGTTTCACCTCACTCTGATGCAAGGATATTTGTAGTTTATTTATTTTTTTGAATCACTTTTCCTCACAGCCAGTGGCTTTGAAACTGATGAATGTAATGTTTATCAGGCGCTCTCAAGGACCAGCAAAAGGTAAGCTTATCCTCGACTGGTTGCAGCCTCAACAAGGCTCAGTGTACAATCTGTCATATGCATCCTTGACTTTTTGAGGTTTAGTTGGTAGCTGAAGGTATATTTCAGTGGACAAAGCCGTCTTGGCTTAAATTGTGGCTACGGGTGGGGGTGAACATGTTTTCGACTTTGTTTTGACTTTGCCTTGCAAGATGCTAATTGTTTTGCTATACATTATATGTTGAAAGTATACATTGCCTAAACAATGATGTAAAATCAACTGGAGATTTAAACTGTATAAAGCCTATTTTGAAATCGACCTCGGGGACAAAGATAACCCCCCGCCACCCACATATAAAAACAGGAGCATTTCAAGAAAAACAATGAGATATTTGGAATCTACACTCGAAACTAGCCTAGAAAATGTTGTCAGCGACTTTGTGGATGCATTTTTTTTTTAAGTTTTGATGCACAACAGTGTGATATATGATATATTGTAAATATTAAGTTCACAGTCTGCATGTGTTGTTGCACCGTTTGTGTTCTAATATCAGTTGTACAAAGGTGACTCCCGCAATATCAATGTTAGCTTCGTAGCCCATCTATGGCGTTCGCCATTATGTGTTAGCATGAGGCTAGTGGACTTTTGGAAGACAAAGTGATGTGGTTTGATTAAATATGATGCACTTTCACAAATGTCCTATTTTTGCTTGCAGGACAAAAGAAGAAAGTCACTCTGAGAAACTTTTAATTTGGGGCACTTGTAGGTCAAGGTGCTTGTATCTCTTCATGGATTAAAAAAAAAAAGTTTTTCTTTACTGATTGGACCTGGAGAAGCTTCGGAGTGTGCTTCTTCTGCCTCAAATGAAGTACTCGGCATTTCATTTTAACTCCTATTTAAGGTACTGAATCCTGTTCTTTGCCCCCATAAGGGCTAATGATCGCTTATATTAGTTTGTCCTGTACAATGTCCTGTTCCATTCAAAGAAAAAAAAATTGCAACTAAATGAAGCAACGACGTTTACGCTTCAGTTGTCAAACGCAGGCGAGCGACACGCCTTCGGAAGAAAATCTCTTTTCCACATGAAACTCCGGCTGGAGTTTGCTAACATGCAGAACTCTTGTCCCAGTTGGAATCGACATGATCAAGACGGCAGTCAGTGATGATCAGATGGAAAATCTCATGCTGCTCCATTACCCCGGAGACGGCCTTTGAAGACTCCCAGGTTACGCGGCTGAGCGTCTTGCATGCAAATGAGGGCGCAAAGTGCGAGAAAGAGTCATTATAGGACGGTGGTTTAAAAAAAAAAGCTGCAGGCTGCTGTCACTCTTGCTTGCCATCTTTTATGTCATCTACATTTGTGTACACAACTATGAGGCAAAAGTGTAAACCGCAGCTGTGAGTGTGTTGTGGTTGCTATTTTATTTGTGCAGGTGAGCAGTCGAGAAGAACATCCAACGCACGCGTTACCGTGGCAGACCATCTTAATCATTTGGGGCTTGGGCAAGTGCCCTTAAATATTAATTTGCCAGTTGACCGAAACAATTGAATGCTTCCAACGTTCTGACAGGTTTATTATAAAAGTTTTAATTAGGTTGTGACTTTAAAGGCATCTTTATTCATATTAACGTTGACAACTTTATCTTGTGAGATTCAAACTTTTCTCTTTTTGTAAATAAATTCATGGCTTGTTTTATGTAATATCATAACCTTTCTCTTAAAAAAAAATCGACAATTGTCAATTTAACTTAAATTATGCATTTTGAGTCTCAAAATAATAAAAATGACCAAAAAATTACATTTGGACTCTTTCTGAGAATTAAGAAAAAACAGCCTTTCTTTCCACTAATTCATTTTTTGTTTGTTTTTTGTTAGATTTTTTTATGACACTGCAAAGTCTTCATTCAAAAAAAATTGATGACTTTTCATGTATAATTACAACTTTTGTAATTAATTTTTTTCTTCAAAAAGAAGAACCTTTTTCTTTATATATTTCACAGTACTATTGCTTTTTTTGCTTAAACAAATAAAACATTCTATTATTTTTATATTTCGAGAAATACACCTTCAGTAACAATATTTAGAATTCACAAGAAAACAAACAAAACATTTCATTAACAAATAGTAAAGATAAATTCATTCTCGTAAGACTTTTTTTTTCTCAAAGATACACTGTGTGATGAATTTTCAGAAAATATTGTGAAGTAAAATGTGACCGTGATCTAATAAGATTCTGAATGTGATTTTTCCTCCCCCATTTTAGGACTTTTTTTTGCATAAAAAATAAAACTTTAATCTTGTAAAAAAAGTGAGTCTTTTTTCTCAAAAAACATGATGAACTCTTGTAAAATGATGACTATTTTTTCCTCACCAAAAAAGTGACCGTGTTTTCAAAAAATAAACTTTTTGCTCACAATATTATGATTAAACGAAATACCACTTTAAACTCAACAGATTTTGGGTTATGTGAAGAAATGACAAGTCTCATAAGATTTGGACTTTTCTCCTTGTATTACACTCTTTCCTCCAAATAATTTTCTTCATTCTTTTTTTTCTTGGACAAATACAACTACTACTCTCGTAGTAACATTGTCTTTCCATACTCCTCCGTCAGATGTTCTCAGACCACTCGGGTGTACCTAATGTTGCGTCTGGTGAGTGCACGTATAGGCGATTCAAAGACACCATTGAAAACCCGCACAGTGTGTCAGTGTGTTCTGTCCTCATTATCTTTTAAGGTCACTTCCAAAAGGCGCCTTGCGAGGATAACGAGCATCAGACAAGCATTGTCACAAATGACATGATAGCTATCTGAGGGCCACTCCAGAGGAGATAATCATTTCCAGAACTGCCGCCAAGGAGCTGAAACTGACGACACATTCAACCATTTTGCTTCTTTTGCGTGGGTGGGGAGAACTAAAATGGGCAGAGAGTTGCGTTTCGTTGGCATGAGCATAAATAAGCAAAAAGAAGCGGCTCTTCTATCTTTCGATAGCGGCGATAAAGGCACGGATGGAGCGGATTAGATGCCTTTTTTTTTTTTTTATGAATAAAGCTCCAAACAAAGCTCCCGCATCATTGCAATATGCCTCATGGAAATATATCCTCACCGTATATATTTTACATCTCCTTCACTTCCAGCATGCAGACTCGCTTCGTTATTAACTCTCATCCAGGCTTTGAAGGTGGATTCAGGGCGTGCACACAGACATACATACATACATACATATATATAAAAAAAGAGCATGCAATAAGGAAGCAGGTCATTTTTGTGCCCTATGTGACATGCGGTCATCTGACAGATAGCCGATTTAACACAGAGGAAAAATGCATTTATCAATCAATACAACGCGCTAGCTTTCATTATACACTCCTTGTAGGTCAAATAGTTGTGCACTGACCTGTCAAATTGAGCCATGGGGCTCCGTACGTCTACACATTTGCAATGAAATGTTTGGGATATTTTTGTGTGTGTGTGTGTGTGTGTGTGTGTGTGTGTGTGTGTGTAACTAAGTACACCTGGCATGAATGCAGAACAGCAACAAAACGGGACAAAGACAGTTTGAACACGAGTCGCAGCGTGACGTCGCAAAGGCTTCATTCGCAACTAAATGTCACCAATTTGTTGTCATAACATATGCAGCCACTCCAAATCTTGGGAGTCTTTATCTTTGTATGCAACGCCAAGGTTTGGATGCTCAGAATGCGCGCTGTTGAGAATTTAAACGACTCTATTTATTCCAGCACTTGACCGTTTTCAGTAGAAGTGAGTATCAAAATTCTATTCAACTCGCTGCATTCATCCCATCGACTGAAACTATACACAGCCAAGCACAGAGCCGCCATCGTCGGAATGTATGCGTCAATGTAATGACAATGGAAAAATAATGCCGTCTAAATCAACATCTTGAAACACCACACGTATGGCAAACGAGAAGTGCTCAATAACACCGATTTAGACAGATTTGTAAACAGTCATTGAGAGAATTGGGCCTTTTGTGTACGTATGTAGAAAAAGCCCCTCGTTCAATTCAGCTCATGAAGAAAATGGGAGCCATAATCAGTATTGCGTTGATGTTTTCGTGAACTACAGTATAAATAAATAGATAACTTTTCTCATGGAAACACAGCTTAAATGTTTCTCTTCATATGATTTATTCCCTAAGGAACCGTCTGTATTGTCATAAAAATGGTCCTTTAATCTTGGAAAATAATCTTCTCATTTGGCTAGGACTTTTTTTCTCAACAAATAAAATAATTTAACATTAGATGTTAAATTGATGGCGCTGATCCTGGGGTGGCCTATGCTGGGGGGAAAATTGTTCTTTCTTAGGGTCACGCAGTGACAATGAACTGGTCGTGGTAGATAAGTTTTGCAATGTTGCGCTGAGCTATTGTTTGGGGTTCCATTGGTTTTGATGCTGTGCTTATTCCAAGTTCAGCAAAATCATCATGAGCCCAAGCAGACATGGGTGCTGCCATCTTATTATTTATCCACTCCTGCTGACTGCCAATCAAAAATCGAGCAGCGCTGCAAAAGGCAGTGACAGTTTGTTGTCTCAATTAAAGAGACAATAGAATACAATTAATAATAATCCCTCCTGAAGACACCGTTATACCACCCCAAAAACTTTTCGGACTTTGCGGAGGAACTTTGTAGGCAATGATTTTTTTTTCCTTGATCCCATGCACCACCTCTCGAATACGAAGTTTCTCAGAAACTGTTTAGTACTAATCGCCCGCTGATTGTATACGCCCCACTGTTTACTGTTTCACTCTAAGACTGCAATGGAAAAAGTCATTACAAAAAAAGTTCTGACTTTCCCACAGTACTGTATGCACGCTTGGTAGGAGTTAAGGAGTGTGCACACAATCACCGCAGTGCTCAAATGTGCACGCTCTCGATCACCTGACCTGAGGCAATCATCCTTCCAAGGCAAAGCAAACGTCCTAAATGAAACAGCAAGACATTATTTAGTGGTGTGTGTGTGTGGCGCAGCAGCTTTGCTCAGCCTCGAACGCAGACTGCCAAGTGAGAGGGGAAACAGGTACCTCGGCTCTTGTGGAGCTCCACGCTGGCGTTGCCGGGCAACCGGCACACAGATACCACTGGTCAAGAGACACTCATGTGGCATCACCTCTCTGAATGGCACACAGTGGCATTTGTGCACCTCAGTTCTAATAACAAATTTGCCAAGTAGTGACTTGTGTCATGCTGTCTTTATATTGTGCTTGTATTACGTAAATCATTTTCACTGAGAAAAATGAGAGTGAGCTAAAGTCTCAGTGACAGAGCAAATATTTGCATTTCCCAAATGTCACACTGGAAAACAATTGTTTTTTTACAAGCTTCTTTACCATATCCTTCTATCTATCTAGCATTTTTTAAGCTCATTAACTGTGTTTTGTTTTGAACCCCAACAAGAGTGGAATTGAATTCATGTTCAACTCATTGTCATTGTTTATAGAGTGTTTGAAATCCCTCATACACAGCAATATACAGCGACGGATTTTTAATGATACATTGGCATATACTGAAATAGTCGGACTGCTGATTAGCTAACAACCTCGACAACTCAACTCAACCCCGCCCTACCCACTCTGGAGGACTTGCACACTGCAAGAATCAAGACAAGGGCACGGAAAATCCTACTGGAACCCCAGCACCCTGCCCACCACCTTTTCTAGCTACTCCCCTCAGGCAGGCGCTACCGAACCATGCACACCAAATCCAGCAGAGACTTAAACAGCTTCTTCCCTCTAGCCATTAACTCCCTAAACAGTAACCCAAATCTATCTGTATAATGGCTCTTTGCAACTTTGCACAACCCTGTGGAACAGCATTACCGCTATAATCACTGTAGCTCCAGCTCTGTACTTACTTGTCAATGATGTATACTCCACTGCGCCAGACGCTTTAAAGTGCTCAAGGTCATCTGCACAATTGCACACTTGTACGACAAATACTGCTACTGGTCACTTTAAAATGGTTCAATGATTTTCTGCACCATCTGTACAACTGTTTATATATATATATATATATATATATATATATATATATATATATATATATATATATATATATATATATATATATATATATATATATTTTAATATATATTCTACCCCTGATCGCTTTAGCTCTGCTTGATACTTTGCACTACGGTTCACTTACATTACGGAATGTCCTGCCATACTTATTTTTCCATACTTATTTGTCATGTCCTTGTTTATGATGATACTAATGCAGCGTGTTATACCGGAGACAAATTCCTTGTGTGTTCTACATACTTGGCCAATAAAGATAATTTTGATTCTGATTCTCATTATCAATGTGTATTTTTTAAACTCCCATGTCATATACCACATATGTCAAAGTGCCGGCCCGCGGGCCGGATCCGGCCCGCGAGAAGGTTTTCAGTGGCCCCTGGGATGATGTTGATTTATTATTAGAACCGGCCCGCGGACGGCCGCAAGCCGAGAGCCCACAGAGCTTTTACACGCACCAATACTACATTTCCCACAATGCAACGGTGCCGCGCCAAGCAGTCGGGCGCTTTATTTCAATATTTACTAGTGCAGCAGTCGTTCGGATAACAGTGACGTTAGCTTGCAGATATCCATCAAAAATGGCAAAGCGGAAGGTGGACACCGAGAACCGGGGGTTTCAAACAAGGTGGGAGTCAGAGTACATGTTCACGGACGTAGCTGTAAAACCTGTGTGTCTTCTGTGTGGAGAAAGTGTGGCCGTATTGAAAGAGTATAATCTGAGACGACAGCATGAAACGAAACGCGCGGACAAAAACAATAATATGGACATCGAACGAAGGCTACAGAAGGTTGAGGAATTAAAACGAAGCCTCAAATCTCAACAGGCTCTGTTCAAAAAAGCCAAATCACAAAGCCAGGCTGCTGTCAATGCCAGTTTTATTGTGGCAGAAGAGATCGCTAAATCAGCCCGGCCATTTACGGAGGGGGATTTCATTAAAAACTGTATGCTTAAAGTTTGTGACGAAGTTTGCCCTGAAAAAAGCAACTCTTTTTAAACGTGAGCATGACCAGAAACACCATTGCCGAGCGAGTAGAGCAGTTGTCCATTAATCGAAAAGAGCAGCTTGTGAAAAGGGGAAAACATTTCATCGCATACTCCTTGGCTGTGGATGAGAGCGCCGACATTTCTGACGTTGCCCAGCTGTCAATCTTCATCCGCGGAGTGGACTGAAGCCTAAGCGTGACAGAGGAGTTTTTGGCGTTACGTCCTATGCATGGCACAACTACGGAGCATGATTTATTTGAGGAGTGAATGATCGAAAATTGCTATTATTTGGGGGGGGTTCTGTAAATGTAGCCCAATTTTGCTAAAAGAGAAAATATGGGCTATTGCTGGTGCTTCTTTTCATTCAATGTTGATGGGTATTTTTATCCAAAGAAACTTTGTCTTTTGTGCCTGTCGAAAATTAAAGTTTACTGACAGCCATAAGAAAATGTTGCTTTATTTATTTGATCATATTGAAATGAAGTTGTTAGGTTTTCAGTAGATTCAATTCGGTTCAATAAACTACATGCGGTAGGTTTAAATTTTTTCAATGAACATTCGATCAGTCCGGCCCTCGGCTTGGAGCAAAATTTTTTATTTGGCCCTCCGTCCATTTGACTTTGACACCCCTGTCATATACAGTACAGTGTACTCTTTGAATATGTAATATTACATTGCCACATAGAACTACTTGAGATTTCAATCAAACGGCTAACGATCCAGCCGGCGTGATAGCTAACTAGATGATATTTCCGAATCTGAGTCCAACACCTGAATGGAATTCATATTCGGCGTAATATTATTGTTGTTTTCTTCTCCATATACTCGATACAGAACAATACATCAATACATGCAGTTGTCACATTGAAATATTTTGAGGTTCATCGATCTAGCGATTGATGTACCTAGCTTAGCTAACACGTTCAAAGCCATCAGCTGATTTTAGGAACTTGAGATCTTATTTTATTTGCATTTGCATATCATAACTTCAGCATCTCGTAGCTTGGTGTCTGACACTTTTTAATTTATATATTTATATTTATAAACAATGTACTATGAAACAATTCCAGCATGTTATCCAAGCTGGCTGTGTCAAATATCATGCCTTTACAAAGTTAATACTGTAATGCTAA
Organism: Hippocampus mohnikei; assembly: GCA_026261675.1. Taxonomy (NCBI): domain Eukaryota; kingdom Metazoa; phylum Chordata; class Actinopteri; order Syngnathiformes; family Syngnathidae; genus Hippocampus; species Hippocampus mohnikei. Next base: position 9,528,942 of record JAKGUB010000106.1, on the reverse strand, counting down.
TTGAGAGATTAGAGAGACATTAATTATAGCAATGTGGTATTTTGGCACTGTGTAATAGTGTAGAACAGCACAGCTTTATACTTAGAGCTATTTTGAATATTTGGATACATACACAATTACATGCCATAGTTGCACACGTATGATGCAGTCTAAGGATAATAAACATTACATTATGTATGGGATACTGTGTTGTCTGCCTTGTCCTTGCAGTCACATAATGACCAAAAGAATAAAGAAACCAGCAAGCAGAGAAAATGATTTAAAAAAGAAAAAAAAGACATTACATTTGACTACTGTCTATAATTAAAGCTTACACAACGCAAGGTTGCAGCCATCAGTCATAGCTATTTTTAAATAATTACTGGGAGCATTAGTGGATTTTATAAATGACTCAAACTGGGCCACAGAAGTGAAAATGTCAGCATTCATTAATTATGAATTCTCCAGGTGATTTAAAGGGAAGCTGCTCACAAAATGAATAAATAAATAAATGCCAAATTGTGCAAATATGCCCTTTTGAAAAATCAATCTTCATTCTTAAACTGTTTAGACTTGGCTGCAGGATATCGAGGCGATATACTAAAATGGAACAAAACACTTTTTCACAGGTAAGAAAACGTCAGGGCTTTCACCGCTAGGGGGCAACGTTATGCTGTGAGCCCCCTCACCTACTCATACACACACCCACACGACCTCCCAGTCGCGCGCGCGCGCACACACACGCACGGCGCAGCAGAAAGAAATCACCCCAAGTCACACCGTCGAAATGCAATTTGAAGAATGTGATCAACGAAACTAAATAGCAATTTATAGAGCATTTCATTATAGTTCATTAGAAGGAGAACATTTCACTCTCCTGCAGAGAAGAGTCGTTTCATGAGCTCTTTGCCATCACACAGGGTCACTCTCTTTTTTTAATGGAGTTCTGTTAAACGTCCCCCCGCGTTGCCAATGCTACGTGCTCGCCGTTTCAAACGGAGCTTGCTATTGTGCTGCAAGTTCTCCACGCGATCTACCTCATCGCAAGCGCGAAAAGCGGCTGGATGGTGGAAACTAGGTTTCGATTTCGGTTAGCTTTTGGGATGCGTCGCACTCCTTGCGTGGCTTGCATCCATTGGCCCATCCACATTTCTACAATGCTAGTCCTCGTTTGCGGATGAGCTGTAGCCGAGAGCTTCGGTACAACATGGCTTGCCTTTAGGGTACATAAAGGCAAGCTGTGCTGTGAGTAATCACCAGGCGAATCCAATTTTACTTAATTGGTTGAAAAATAATTTGTTTGCTAAGAATAAGTATCCTTCTTCAATTATCCGGCGACCCGTAATGACGGGCAAAACAATCAAAAGTATATAATTAAAACCCGTGTATCCACATTTTGTTTGTTGGTACACTGCAAGATTTATTTTGGAGAAACATGGGTCCGGGGCCATCGTAGGTCATGTAAGTAGTTCACCGAAACCCAGGTGGAAAATGGAACACACACACGGTGTGGTTCGGTGAGCTAGACTCCAGATTTGTTTGTGGTACGGACATTCACATTTTTTCTTCAACACTACCGGCAAAATGTGAGGAATATGGAGCTATCAGGAGAAATTTCAGGATGAACTTAAAATGCACTACCTGTATAAATGTTTCAGTACGTTAAGCACAACTTGCTCTTCTCTAACAGGAGTTATTTGATACATGAGTAGGGCAATAATAATGGTGTATCGCGCATCAAACTCGGGCAAACCTCGTGTATGGGTCAGGGTGGCTCGGCTTTGGTACATATGTACACAAGTGATTGTCAAACTCAGGGGTGCACGCCCTCGTCTGATTTCTTGGTGGGAATTTAGTGTACACAACAGATGGCTTGCCGGTGTCTTTTTTGTCCATGTCCAATGTAACCGAGATAACTAATGCTTGGCATTTCTTTATAGAATCGTGCGTCCCTGCTCGTCTTCAGTGACTCTCAAATTGTGGGGCGCGATCATCGGCGGCCGTGATCCTGTTTTTGGTTATTTATTCAATTGTAAATGTAGCCCACAGAATGAATGTTTGATGTCAGACGACATTTGTTTGGGTTAGCATGCATCGTTCGGTCCATATTACGTGCTGCACACAAGGGGTCGTGAAACTCCTGCGGTGTGAACCATGGTTGAGCGTAGTGGCAGGAAAGGTGGAGGTGCATGACTGTTACTTTATTTTTTTGCTGGAAGCATAGCACAGAGAAATAATGTTTGGATGTTAGAAAACATTCACACTCTTCCATTTGCTGTCCACGACGTGACCTTTCCCATAATGTGTTGTTTGACAACAGATGACTCCTTTTTGAGGTGACAAATCAACAAATTTTGCAGACTTCTGCAGCTGATTTTTTTTTTTGGGGGGGGGGTGAAAAAAAATGTCTGAGAAGGAAGAAATATTACCCAAGTCCAAATTGCAAAGCCCTCATAGCTGGCCATGACCAAAAGAGAGTCTTGGGGTAGGGGCAAGGAGAAGAGAGGTGAATGGAGAAGCTGCCAAACTAAAACATGAAATGAAGGCTACTTTGCCATGTCTGTAATATTCAGAAACATTTCTTTGCATTCAACCAACCCATTGTTGAGGAGCGGCAGTGGTATAGCACGCTGAGGGCCAAATCCATGACATTGAGGGCCAAATTCACTCAAGTACTCATCCCACAGAGTGGCAAACAATTGCGAGTGTTTTTCGAAGGTAGCGAATGTTGCGTTCGCACATCTTTCTACCCTTGCCAACCCATCGCATTTGTTCGCCCTTCACTGAGAGAGGGTGTTGAATGATTGCGTGGCTTTTTGCGTGGCGCTAACCGGTAAAAATGGAGCAAACGGATAGCGTCTAATTCACAAAGCACGTGTAGATGGTGAAATGCGTCACGAACTACGATGCGAAGCAGAATGCATCACAATGCGCCAGTGGTATTTGAATGTCTATAAATATGAGGAGATATGCATATATTTGGCGGAGAGATTTTCCACCTCTATGCCTCTTTGATAAAGCGCTAATAGCCACATGCAGTTTGAGTGACGCAAATAACGCAGAGAAACGGCTGGTGGAAAATTAGCGCTAGTCAGTGGAAGCCTCTTTTGAGCGACGAAACGCATTGGCATAGCAATGTGACGGAACACGATAATAACAATAATAATAATAATAATAATAATAATAATAATAATTGACACATGCATTTTATTTAAAGATTTTTGGGCATTGAAGGACACCGTGCAATATGTTACATTACATTTAATAAAACAAAAATTGGAATGAGATAAATATAATTTTTAAAAAACAGTAACAGAAAGGGGCACAGCAAAATAAATGTATTCATATATATATACACATATATACCTATATAAAAATGTGTGTGTGTGGTTAAATGATTTGTCTCTGTACTTGTAAAAACAATGAAAATGAATCTAATCTAATGTGGAGTAGTATCTACAGACATTCCAGGAGAAAAATAACCCCCCCCAAAATAAACGGAACGCATCATAAAGGGCAGAGTTGCTGATTAATGCGGACGGATCACCTCAGACGCGTTACGCTCATCGAACTTGGCTTGGCTTTGTGACCTGTCAAACAGAGCACAGAAAAATGCTGATCTCATCGACCGCCACATTGCTGACGTCGGGAGGACGAATTTGTAATCTGGATGGTGCAATAAACTCATCCACTGCCAATTTAAGTTAGATCGGCCAGCATGACAGATTCTGAAAGCTCTGTGCACATGAGATTGACGTGGCTGCACATAAAGACTGAACTCTAGCTGGATTAAAAAAACAAAAAAAACATACAGATCGAGTTCTGGATCTATTGAAACCAAGAGAGGTGCTACAAAACAAAGATAATGGTGGGGAATAAATGAATACAATTTCGAGAAAAAAATATCCACGGTTATTTTGGAAATGTGGGTCAGACTAAATCTTGCTGGCCTCTATTGGCTGCCACTACCAAATGAACCCTTTCATGCACCCTGATAGCATGATAAGCTGTCCACTGTAGTAACCGCTGTCCCTTAAAAGAAAACTGCATTTTAATCGTGTTTTTTTTTTTTAATTCAGACATTTTAGTCAACAGAATATCCCGGATGTCAAACCAAACAACGGTTTTATCTGTTCAACTTAAGTCCTGCAGGTGTCTGTAGGTGCTTTGAAAGTGTTGCTGACGTTCAAAACAAATCATGAAGACGATGAGCTATTCCAATTGTGAGACAAGAATGCTAATGCCAAAAGTAAGGCTCGCAAGTCCTTGACGCACAACCTTTTCAACATGATGAGTAACTCCGCTTCAACTGTTGAACCGTTGACACTCAAGTTAGCGCTGGTGTCCGCGCTTGTTTAGCCTGGAGGTGATCGCGTAGGCTTGAAGTGCTAGTGAGATAAGCAAAAAGGCTTTTGCCAGGAATGACGGCATAGACAGAGGTTCTTTGTCGCTCGGAGCGCAGAAATAGAAAAGTGAGATTAAATGCCTTATTTCTTTCAAACCTTTTTTTTTTAAAAACGTGATTAATTAATCAACATTAACGCATGATAATTGGCAGCGTGTACCCTTGCATTCCTTCCTTATCACCAACAAGCTAACCCAAGCTCGCGGCTGAAGCAAATTAATATTCTCCCTTTCTATTTTTTTCTTTTTTTTCGTTATGTTGCAATTAATCACATTCAGGAGGCGTGAGACACTGGCGCCGCCTAATTCACATTCCCTATTGAGCGTATTTACAGTGGTGGCCTGCAAATAAAAAAAAAAAAAATAGAAAAGCAAGGGTATAATTCAGGATGATCTGTTATTACGACATCAACAACAACACGGGACGTTTGCACGGGCGAGCGGGCGTGCCATTTTTGAGCATTACATCAGCGGCGGCGAGGGAGACGTGAAATAAAAAGAAAACATAATAAATATAAATGACCCCGGCCCGTCCCCTGCTTTAGGACCTCTTTGTTATTTGCGGGCTGCGTGACGGCTGAATTTAGTTCATTAGGGGAGTCCACAGCATTTGACCCCTGCCTCGTCAGTGACTTCGCGCGGGAGCGTTTGGCTACTGATGATGATCAATCGGGGTGGAGGAAAGAGGCCCGTTGTCTGCCAGTCTCCTTGGCGAAGGCGCCTGCCAAATGAAGCCGCGTCCTTATTCTATATATGGAAGAGCAAATTAGAAAGGGGAGGGGGAGGCGGCGAGGCCAGCGAGAAGGCGAACGCGGGATAATAAGTTGCATCAATCAGTCTAAATGGCTTGCTTATGTAATTAGCTAACAATGTTTTGTTTCTCCAGTTCCCCAAAGTTATTAGCGGATCACAGTTAACCTTGAAGTAATTGGCGAGGCCCGCGCCGATGTGGGCTCGCGCCGATCCGTTTGCCACTGACACGCCATTCCTCTTCTGTGGGTGGCTTCCGTTCCTCTTTCATGTCACTACAGTATTTAGGAATTAGTTCCCGTCACTGTACTCGACAGCCCAATGCTAATTGCTGCTGAGATATGTGGGTTAGTCACATCCCACTAGGTGGCATCCCGTCTTTCTCGCTCCCTTGCTCCCCGGCATTAACATGACTGAGGATTGTCAAAGCTAATAACACGCTGTTGCCGTGGTAACGGAGGGCGCTGCGCAAATCGCGAGCATCGCCGCGGCGACTGGCGTTTTGGAGTTCATGAATCACGTGCAATTACACATGCGGCGTATTTGCATCCGCTCGGTTTTTATCGAGTCCTGCCTTCACTCTGACTCACTGCTATTCGGCGATGCACACGAGAGTCTCGAACCTTTCGATGTCTTCAATTTGAGATGATTAAACCACAATTTAAATTCTGTCTGGTACTTGCCAGGAAATGAAATTTTGTTTATTTTTATTTATTTCTTGTAAAAAACATTTTTATCAGTCAGCCCATCCATCCGTAGGACAGTGACAAAACGTTATCTAGATTAATTCTGCAATTGTATCACGTCGCTCTACAGCACAACCGCTTTGGTTAAATGCGTATCCATTTTGTTGAAATGAGAAAACGTGCGATGCGACTAACCTTTTTTTTTTCCATGATTTTTTTAAAGAATAATTAAAATAGAACTAATCTGATAAAGCAATATGACTCGATGCATGACGGTGGTCCCAACACCAGCTCTCGAGGTGCATTTGACCTCAAATTAAGGTTTTAGGTCATCGCAGCGCAGACAGGATTGAAAAGAGTTTCAGTGACAGATTTCTTTGTAGAAAGAAGGCTGTCTCTTCACCGAATTAATCAGCAGAAAAGCTAAATAGAAAAAAAAAAAAAGAAAGAAGGAATTAAAAATAAAAGCCCAATCTGTTCGGGAACATCTTGGAGTGTTTGCCTATCGCGACGCCTCTCTCCGTTTTGTCTCATTTTTATTTCACACGCCTCCCTAAAAACTGTTACGTCCGCTTTAATTTTCTGATAGTCTGTCGTCTGTTTGCTGGATAAATATCTCCCAAAGAAGTTCATTTAAATGAAATTTCAGACGGCTGACTGGACCGTTGCCTGCTGAATCACGTTTTCGGGTAGAGATAAGAGAGGATAAGGGAAGAAGTCAAGAATGTTCTGAGCTTTATCATCACGATTGCCAATCTCACTATCTCACCTTCGAGAGATTCAACACGCATGTATGGACAATGTAGGTGTGTCAGGGCATGCTGATAAGCTTTCATGAAGACCTCACAACCCATTCAGAAATACTGGGGTTGGCGAAATTGCCCCACTGAAAATGGTGCTGGACAGGAAAATACAGTTTGCGACTGTTCACACAATGTGATTTAAAGACATAAAAATACTTGATTGCATAAAAAAGAAAATCAATTGTTCATTCTTTATATACTCATACAGTATTTTATTTTTTTAATACACCGGTTAGTGCGTCAACCTCACAGTGCAGAGTTCAATTCCAGCTCTGGCCTCCCTGTGGGGAGTTTGCATGTTCTCCCCGGGCCTGCGTGGGTTTTATCCGGGTACTCCGGTTTCGGTTTCCTCCCACATTCCAATAACATGCATGGAAGGCTTATTAAACACTCAAAATTGTCCCTGGGTGTGAGTCTGAGCGCGGATGGTTGTTCGTCTCTTTGTGCCCTGCGATTGGCTGGCAACCGGTTCAGGGTGTCCCCCGCCTACTGCCCGAAGACAGCTGGGATAGGCTCCAGCCCCCCCTCCCCCCGCGAGCCTTGTGAGGATAAGCGGACCGGAAAATGAATAAATGAATGAATTTGGAACACGGTGTCCATATTATGATTAACTGTTAACAAGTGTATAATTTTTTAATGGAAAGTCTTGCTTCAGGTCCCTGAGATGAATGTGCAAAAACTGCTCCGCAAAGGAAGTGACTGATGAGCAAAACTGCTACGCACAGAAATTATTTTGATAATTGTTGATACCCCCCCGCCCTTCCCAAAGTGCTTTGTTTGTTTTTTTTCTTGGGGTGGTCAGGGGCCACGCAAGTTTTGTCGACTCACAGAGCATCACAGGCTGGGGGCCACGTTAGACATGTTGACTCCTCCTTTCTGAGGATGAAGTTGTAAATTTGAGCTTGCAGGAAATGAAAGGTGTGGCGGCGTGCTGAGAGCAGACGGCGGAGTGATGTCACCTTGAGTGAGCGCTTCTCTCGTCTAGACTGGCAGCTGATATCGGAGGATAAACTCCATGTTGACCTTGCGTCACAACAAAAACACGGAGGGGGGGGCATGTGGGGGTAGGGGGAGCTTGACGAAAACAGAGGGCAAGAGAGAGGAAAAAAAATGCATTTCAAATATTATTGCTCCAGTCAGCTGATAACACCTCGCCGATAACTGCACTGCACTTCATTGCGTCTGGGGAATAATGGATGGCCCCTATCGTGATATGAGCGCTGTTATTAAAAAAAAAAAAGCGGCCTTAAACGTGTCGTCATTAACATTCAGAAAGTAACGTGGGCAAATGTGATTGATTCCCAGTTGTTTTGGTGGACAGTACAGGAGCATTGGACAACATGACCTCCATTATTTCCACCTTTGAAATTGCATTTATTTTGCTCTCCCCTGTCTGCATTCATTTCTTCTGGGAGCAAGCATTTATATTATCTTTTTTCCTCCCCTTTCCATGTCTTTTCATTCACTCATGTGACTCTCCAACTCAATGTGGAACAAGAACCCCCCCGCCTCCATGAAAGAAAGTGTCACACACGATATGCTGTATTTATCTTAATTCAATATGCGTCCTTGGTGCCACAAATCAAGTTGGCTCCTCAATAAACAGTTTATATGAAAGCCTTTTAACGTCTATATAACTGTGTGAGGCTTTACGCTGAACTTGTGAACTCGCTATTGTTCCTCCGAAAGCATGTGTTTATTTAAGGAATGAGGGAATTCCCACTTTAGTGCGGATGTGAGGAAGCGCACGAGTCGCCCGCAACACTCGGCCAACATGCGCACTTCCAATGAGATCCGATTCAAAAGCTTTATCAACTTACGTTGCTTTTACCAAGATCACAACACTCCTTTCATTGACATCAGAGAGGTTGATGATTGCTATCCCTCCTAATTTTTGAGCTATTGAGCAGAGGCGAGGTAACATATCGCTTTCAATGTGATGCAGGGTCAGAATGCAGTTGGCTCTCAGTCACCGTGTCAACAATTGTGCGTTTCGTGAAGAAAATTAGAAATTGAATTGTGATGTTACATCCCGTAAATGTCATTAGTACGCATGAATTACTTTTTTTTTTCCTCCAACAAAAAAAAAAAAAAATGTTGGCAAAATTCAGAACGGAATGAGATTATTTCGAGGTTCATTCACATATCAAAAGCCATCCATCCATTTTCCCTCGTGCTTGTCCTCATTAGCCTTGCGCGTGAGCTGGAGCTTATCTTAGCTGTCTTTGAGCAAGAGGCTGAATACACTCCGGACCGGTTGCCCGCCACTTGCAGGGCACAACCAATCACACTCACAATCACGCCTATTTACAGTCTTCAATGAACCTGACATGCGGGCTTTTAAAATGTGGTAGGATCCAAAGAACCCGGAGGGAAAAAAATCCCAAATAAGCACGGCGAGAACATGCAACCCAGGAGAGTGAGGCAGACATACTGACTGACCCCTACTTTACTGTGTTGCCCCTGTATCCAAGCCATTAAAAAACAAAAATGATCAGAATAATTTTAGATTTGTGAACTAATTACACGGCTCCTTTTGTATCAAATGCTAACTCCTCAAGAGAGCAGACATAAGGCTGTCAAGATGTATTAAACGCCCACACGGGCACTAAAACCCTCTTTTTTTTCGTATAGCTGGGAGAACTCGTCGCTGTAAAACAATCTTGCTCTCAGTAGCAGAATAAGTTCTCAGAGAGGATTGTCCTTATGAGATAGACAATCGCCGTGTTGTCAGTGTGAGGCAAAAGAATGCAACTTGGAGTGCAGCTTGACTTTGTCCAAGGGAGTTGCTCACTAAATTGCATCCTTCATTTTTTTCCTTTTCTCCTCCAGCCGTCCACTGACTTCGGGTCAATGACTTTGACAACTTTCAAGTCGATGCCGTGATTGCTTTTGTCTCCTGTTTTGTGTCCCTGCCATCTCATCAATGCACCCACAACCCCCACCACCCACCCTTGCACACACACAGCATAGCAGCTCCTCACACACAGCTGATGCACATGCCCTCCTCTGCGAGTGACAAGCCTCAGTGGGAAGCATGAATCAAAATCTCATCTGGATGAGATTGTAATGTGCTTGTTTATGAACATGTGTTGTAAAAAGTGGGTGTGAAATGTTAGCGGCATGGTGTTGGTGGAGCTGGGTGACAGGCTGATGAGCACTCGAGTCTAACAGGCCGGGACATGAGGTCATTACCGAGATGAATAATCAATGAAATTCTCGGAGGGTGAGTCTTCCTTACGGCTGCAGAAACGGCGTGTTTCCAGCTCAGGCCATTTACAATTATATGACTAATTTGCAATGGAGGCGCCAGCTTCTTTAATAAAACCCACTCTGTTGGTAAATAGTATGGATCTGTCGCTGTGTGGGCCTGGTTCCACCCTCAGCAGCTCTCATTTGCAACTTCTGGAACAGAAAACACTGACGGTAGACTTTGTTTGATTGTAATGTAGCGCGGTGTCAGTCTATCTAGTTTCTGTGAATAAACCAACGGGCAGTCATGTGCTGAGTTCAATGTAAAGATTGCCTGTTTCATCTCATTAAACCAATCAGGCCCAAACGGGAATGGTTTTGTCTTTTAGAGTGTACTGTCTCTATGATTGTATACGCAATTAGACAACCGTGATGGTATTTTGTTCAATGGTGTCTGAAAAGGGTTGGCGGGGGAGTTAGTTGGATAGAGCATGTGTTTGCAATCTGGCTACGATGCTCAAGAGCCAGGTTCTTTGATGTCGTGGTCAATCTATACACTTTTCAAGCCAACAAACGCTGGCTCAAATACAGATTTTGGCCTGTCCTTCTCAGAGGTCTGTGATAAATTAGCATCACAAGTGGGATGGCTTCGATCTGATGCTATCTGTGGTGTGGTAGGACATAGCGACTGGTGAACTCTGTTTGATAGAACCCAGAAACAGATTATGCACTACGATGACTGGAATGGGGTACCTTTGAGGGCAATTGAAACCGTCACTTGGGTTGTGTGTAACATCTGGTTGCCATGGTTAAGAGCTATCTGGTCTGTCCAGTGGAAAACATTTCTTCAACCCAAAAGACCCCAGATGAAATTGAAATTCAGGGTACATCTCCAAATTACCATCAAAAGTAGAATGGTTATCTATGGTGCCATCTACGGTGTGGAAGAACCCTTGGGAGTAACTACTGGTTGATAGAAACTAGAGTTGGATGATGCACTTTGATATTTTGGAATGGGGCCGACGTGACTACGTGTCACTTACAATGGTAATGACTGAAGCTCGATGGTGTTGTGGTCAAAGGAATTTTTAATTTTTTTTCTACAACCCAACTGACCCCAATGAAAATGAGATCGAGGATACTCTTCTCTATTGAGTTCTGTGATAAATTGTCATACAAAGTGGGATGAATATCTGTGATGGCATCTGTGGTGTGGAAAAACCCTGACGCCAGGTGACCCCGTCTGTGCGCTGTAGATTTGCCACAAGGGACTAATACTGACCAGATTCAAACATACATTCACAGCTGGGTTGCTGGAGTTAATTCTGGAGAATTTGCCATACATTGGGCGTATAACTTTGCGAACAGAGGCTGTGCAAATGGAACTCAGGCAGCTGAAATGATTCATAATGATGCGAAATTAGCTACATTTTTGCTCAAATGGTAAGTTTAGCACCTCTTTATGATTTTTAATTACAGTACTTTTCCGCACTATAAGGCGCCTCCGGCGTATAATTCAATGTATGGCCTACTTTAAAAAAGTGTTCATTTATATGGTGAATTATAAGGCGCATGGAATAGAAGCTACAACAGTGGCTGCAGTTGCATTATGCTTCCACTAGATGGAGTTATGCTAAAGGAGTACAATACAACTTTATGTAGCACTTTCACAACCACTGCAGCTTAAACAACGCGCTTTACAGAACATTTAAAATACGATGTCCAAGAAAGATCTGATTATAAGGCGCACTATCGGCTTTTGAAAAAATTGAATGCTTTTAGGTGCACTTTTGCGTGCGGAACATACACTAATTGCAGTGCTTCTATATCGTTGAAACTAGATATGCATTCTCTGTAACTATTCATAATTACTTGACACTTTCATAATCGTAAGACATTGTGAAAGGCCATGTTTGCTCTAAGACTCGTGCAAATTAGTCAGGTGTGTAACGTTGGTCAACGAGTCCGAGGAGGAGTGATTAGTGAAGTGAGGCTACATTCAAATCTTGCTAGGTGTTGAAACACTGCAATCTACGCCTTTGATGTTCGATAGCCCTTCAAAATTCTGATGGTTAGGTACCAAAGGTATTCCATTTCAAAACATTGCCATGTATTCAAAGAAAATGCCTTTTGACTTTGATTGCTATCAGACACAAGATGTCTGAGGTAGATGAGGTTGAAGGCCAAGCCGGATCTGGTGTTGGGTTTATTTGTCCAGATTTTCCTCACAAACTCATGGCTTAGTGCACTGTGTGAACCCGATGGGTTTTAAATGTCATCTGACCACCCACGTTTTCTTCAGCGCTCAATCACCCGCCACAATTTTCAACCAATCTTCCGAAAACATCGTGCTATTATCATGTGATGGCAGGCCAAGAATCACATTGCCTTTTTCTCTGTTTTCAAGTACACGGCTGCTGCAATTTTCAGCATATTTTCCTCAGCGCCGTTGACGGCTTTGCCTTTGATGACGCACAATGCGCCGCGATACTTTTGTTTCATTCTCGACTTATGGTTAGCAAATCCAGAAATGTCTTTTGCTAACCTTGAGCATCAGATTGCGCGGGTCGCTACTCGCAACATTCCCAAGATTGTCTCTCACCGCCAGTGTCTGATGTGAATAGCATGTGAACAGTTGAGAAGACGCAAGCAGACTGTTGAGCATGTACCTTGGTGTGAATTTGCATAACTCATTTATTGGGCGCCTCTTTAACAGTGAGTGACACTAGTTATGTGCTCAAAAATGCAAATTAGCCTTGTTGAAGTTGACCAACCCCTCAAAAAAACAAAACAAAAAAAACCCCTCTGAGATTCCTCTTAAAACAATCGCACACAGAAACATCAAAACACATCCGCATGTAGTCTGGCGAGTGTGAAATTTTTGACTCGGAATTGAAACGTTTGAGAAATGGCGTTTTGACCCCTGAGGATTGGAATTTGCATGCAAATCCACAGCTGGTCGCTAACAAAAATAATTTATTCTACACGTCTCCTGATAACAAGGCTTATGAGATGCATGAGGCCTCTTTTGTTAGATGCACCGGCGGGCCCGCAGCACTGCCGGTGGATGTGCTCGAGCGACATGACAAGTGTTCACCTCTGAGAATGCGCCGAGCAACGGCTGCCGGTGGAACGCCAATGTCTGGTCCTGCCGTGTCAAGAGAAATGTCAAGAGAAAGTACACCTTCGTCCAATGTGCAATATCCTTCTTTAAACAGGCGGCCAAATCTGACATTTAAATGAACGAAACAAATAAGATAAATCGGCTCATTAGTCCTGAAATAAATGTCTGTAAATAGAACACTCATCATACCCATTTGGAAGCTTGCAGATGATTTCAAGGTTCTTCAAGGTTGCAGAATTATAATTTGCTCAACTCAACAAACCCCCGAAAAGTGGGCTCCCGCTGCAATTGCAAACACAAAGTGAAATGCTATTTATTCCCATTGCATTGGGAGCGCAGATAACCTGACACACCAGATGGTTTGTTCCGCAAAAGACTTTCACACAATCACCAGGGAAAGTACTGATAGAAACTGTTGGGAAAAGGGGCAAGTGCTTTGAGGAAAAAGAACACAAAAACAAAACAAATACGGAGAAAGCAGTTGGATGAAAATTATGTGCGTCACATCCATTCTGGGCCAATCCGATCAACTCATAAAAGTCGGAACCGCACGGTGCTATCTGAGCAAGCAGTTAGAGAAACAATAACATTTTCAACCAAATATGAGGGGGTCATGCGTTCTTTTGAAAAAGAAACTCAAATTTCTTTAAAGGTGTAACAAAGTTGAAGTTTTAAAAACATCTCAAAATGCTCAGCTCTATCTACCCCTATATCCATCAAATAGTTTCCAGATGGGACGAAAATAAAATAACTGCGGGCAACATGGTGGGCAACTGGGTAGCACGTCTGCCTCACAGTGCTGAGGTGCAAAATTCGATTCGGGCTCTGGCCTTCCTGTGTGGAGTTTGCATGTTCTCCCCATGCCTGGGTGGGTTTTCTTTGGGTACTGCGGTTTCCTCCCACATTCCAAAAAAAAACATGCATGGCAGGTTAATAGAACACTCTTGATCGTTCCTCAGTGTGAGCGCGAATGCTTGTACGTCTATGTGCGCCCTGTGATTGGCTGGCAACCAGTTCAGGATGTACCCCACCGTGAGGATCAGTGGATTTGAAAATGAATGGATGGATAAATAACTGCTATGATGTGGTTGCAGAAATGTGCACACCCTTTTATAAAACTTGGGATGTGCCTGTGTTCAGTTAAGAATGAAGCAATCCCATTAAATGGGAGTCAGCACACACCTGCCACCTGCCACTGATTCACCCCAAATTAATTTGAGATGTTCTGGAAAGCTTTTCCTGACATTTGTTTTGTTTCCAGGCAGAAGCCCAGAGGTGTCGTGCTAACACTGCTTGCGATTTGGAACTGTTAATAAGCCCCTCCACCTTGACTAATGTTCCAGTTCCAGCTGAAGAAAAACAGCCCCCCACACATGATGCTGCCAGCGCCATGTTACACCGTCGGAAAGGTGTTCTTTTGGCGATGATCAGTGTGCTCTGTAAGCGCCAAACAGATTTTTGGAATTCCGGTTGAAAAGATCAACCTTAGTTTCTTCAGACCATAGCACGTTTTCCGACGTTTGTTAAGTAATGTAAATGTTCGTAACACCTGTGCTTTTGGAGACCTTGAGACATATTTTCCACCCCAAATGCTAACATTCGGAACTGGATGTTGTCATCTTTTAAAGGTTCTTTGATATGTCAAAGACCATCCGTCCCCCCCCAAATAATTCAGACACACATTCACACCTTTCCAAATTTGAATCTTCAATAAACTTTATATGCATGTTTTCCGAGTGTGGGAGGAAGCCAGATTACTTGCAGCAAACCCACGCAAGAACGTTTTGGCTTGGGGTAATCACGACACACCGTGCCAACCTAAATATACACTGGGTAAAGTGTTAAAAATATGTCATGTTTTCGGATGAATTAGCTAACGAGAAGTAAGTGTATGTGTATATGGTACGGGTCATGTAAATGTAGTGTTCTGTGTACTGGACCATGCACATGCACATGTACACATATATATACGTACTCTAAAAGCACCCTTTCCATTTACAAAATGCGCCAGTCCTCTCAAAAGAAGTGAAATTACAACTGCAATGGGCCAATGGCCAGTTCAGAATAGACACCGCCTCTTGCCCAAAGTCAGCCGGGACAGGCTGAGCACACCCGCAACCCTAATGAGGACAAGCACTCTCGAATACGGATGGGTAAAACTACAACGAAACTGCTGTCGTGGCAACATCGGCGAGCAACTCTCTTTCGGGGGCTTCCCGTTGTTTGCAAGCAATCAATTCTGCTTTTTGGGCCCATTTAAAGCAAGCCTTCTATCACTTTAATCTCTTTAAAGAACTCTTGACTGGTTGTGTACAGTTTGAAGTTGGCCAAGATGGATTTGCAAGATTACATAGCCTCTTTCTGCTCGACCCATCTGACCTCCCAAGGATAGATAGCTGCAACTGGCTGGAGAGGGAAAGGCAGTACAAATGCTCCCTTTCTCCTTTTGCCAGTCAAATTTGAACATGGAAACTCCTGTACAGAATCTCAATGCATGCAATTCCCTCAGAAAGAGCGCTGCTGTCACCCAGATGAAAGGGAGAAATGATTCGGGGACAATCTCATATATCACACCCTGCATATCATAAGTCTGGAAACATGAATTCAGCGTGGGGCTGGCTTGGTTTCTACTGCAGCGTGTGGACAAGACATGGAAACAGTGCGATGTTACGGCGGCACCACGGCGCATAAATCGCCAATGACTCAAACAGATAAGATAAATGCGACAGAGTACAGTGATGTGTGCCGACATTATCCATAAACAAAAACCGCAGACAGATCCGCGCTATGCTCGGCTGTTCTGGTGGTAAATGCTTTTCAGGTGTTGTGCTTGTTGGTTTTGTGAAGTCCATTGAGTTGCCTTGTGGAGGAAATGTGCCATATAGATGAATTTGCCGATTGATTTTTTTTTTTTTAAACATGACTTGTCTTTGTTTGCAGTCCAACCTTAGGTTTACATTTGCGACAGTAAATTAAATTTAAAAAATTAAAACCTGCTCAAAATATGCATGCTGTCAGAAGCGCAACTGAAACTAATTGTGTTTGATAAATATTGTGTGTATATATATATATCTATATTATATTATTATTAATAATCTAATATATCTTTGTCCAATGCAATGAACGAAAAAAAAACATTTTACGCTCAACAATCGCACTCAAATGTATTTTTCGGTAGGAAAATATTTGCTCTCCACATAACCTACAAAATCACAAAAGGTGACCAAAGAACGCAATTGTACCGAATGTTCTCTCCTTCTCTAGACTTTTTTTCATCCATTTTGAGGATGTTTAAACCCCCCACACACACACACACACACACACACACACCCTCGCCTCCGGAATTACATTGTCAGCACAGCAGTGACAATTCTCTGTTGACCACTCAACAGGCATCAGCATGTCTGGAGCCAGTTTACTTAAGTCGGATCTCCATTTTTCCATTGTTTTCATTTTAAAATAGCCGACCGCTTTTCAGCACCCTATCATCATCCTCAACAACGGAGAGAAAATCAAATTTTAAAAAAAGACTACCGGCGCATCACTTGATGGAAATCGTCTCGACACCATGTAAAAATGCCCACAAGAGGCTGTGGTAGAGCATCACAGCAATTCAATTCAATGCTTGCTTTATGCTTCGAGGCAATGACATGGCATCAACGCTCCGGCAGAAAAAAATAATAATAAAATCCACCGTTTTGAAAGTGTTTGATTCATAAAGAGGTGGTGCTTTCGAACCTCAGGTTAAGCCTTCCTGTGGGACATGCGCATGTTCTTCCCATGCTTCGATGCTTTTCTCAGTTTCCTCTCGCATTCCAAAAGCATGTGTGTCAGGTTCATCAAAATTTTCCGTGAGAAGTGAACGCGACTGAATGTGTGTTTGTCTCAATGTGCCTTGCAAATGGCCGACAAAGTCGCCAAAGTCAGTGACCCCAATGAGAATAAACGTGACAGAAAATGAAGATAAAGTCCTCAAATTACATTTTGCCACATCTGATCTTGTCTCACAAATACGCAAATGTTCTTGTAATCATTCAACTTCAACTCCGACAACTGTCAGACCTTATATTGTGGTAATGTATTTGTCTACTTTCCATTGTGGCCCGAATATTGTAATCTGGAGTTAATCCAGGCTGCTCATTCCGGCAGTTGATTTCAACGTCATGTGGAAAATCCCATTTGACGTGATCAAAAGCTTTATTATATACGTCTGAAGGTTTTAATCCTGTTAGTAAAATATTGATGGTCTTTGGTTGAAGTCATGTCTGTGGGAAAAGGTTGGAAAGGTATCGCCACCTTTCAAACCTTGAAACATTTTTTTGTGTAGTTTTCATGACACTGGTCGTCCTTTCATCTCTTTGGATGCCAAAACTAATTTTCCAAAATGTAAATGTAGGAAATGCCATATATGAATAAAAATGGAAGTCGAAATTTAAAAACATATGACCCTCGTGAGGAGAAGCGGTTCAGATAATGGATGGAGGGATGGATCTGTTCCAGTGTCATGCAAATGCGGAATATGGCTTTCGTTACCAAGACGACCGGGGCATGGCGAGGGCATGCAACGATGTGAGCGTCTACTCGGCCATCCCAACTTGGTGGCTTGAGCCTCATTTATTTGAAGTGATCAGCAACAAATCGAGCAACTTTTTTCTGGTGTTATCTGAGACTTCTGGAGACTCTGAGAACAGATGTTTAGCCTTCCGTGTCCGGGCTGCAAATTAATGGCGTGCGTGTAAAGCCACCACTGACTAATTTAAACATCTCCCCTGATAAAGAATGTACGAGATTCAATGCATTTTCACTTGAGCATTTGTTTTATTTTTTCACCCAGCCACTAAATTACATTTTGTCAAATTGCAGCAGTTTGTCGTATCTTCAAACTTAAAAACCACCACGGCTAGGTGAACATTTAAGGATGCGCCGGTCAGGAGAAGCTATCACAACAATGTTCGCAAACGCTTATCTGTGCAAACACTCGCAATTCTGCTTATCTTTTGTTTTACACATGAAAGGTGCTTCTGTTACCTCACATCGGTGTGTTCAGGACACTTTTTTTTTTTAAATAAAACGGACAGACAAAAAATGTCCACGAGAATATGAGACTTGGTAAAGCACTCTGGGCACTGGATGGTGTAGCTAAAGTAAGTGCAATCCATTTACTGTTGAGATCAAATTGGAATTTTCAATTGTTGGAATATGACGGAAAACGTACGATGCGTATCTCATTCAAGTTGATTTGTGTACACACACACACACACACACACACATATTTTGAGTTGCCTTGACGCATTATAGCCCGTGTAGAGTGACGTACTCTACGATTGGTCGATGAAAAGATATTTCTTTGCTCTTCTGACAATGCAACCATTGCGAAGGACAAAAAAAATGGTGTAGTTTGACAAAGCCATGACTGACAGCAGCTGCTCACATTACTCACGAGGCCACGCCCATTAAAGGCACACACCTAACATACGGTAATTACCGTACTACAGCACTTTACAAAAAACAGTTTACATCTTCAACATTCTGTTTTTAATCGTATTTCTTCATGTTTTTCGACAATACAGTGCTCCTCTTTTATTCCAAATGTATAAAAAAAACATGTTCGGTGGGGTTTTTTGGAGGGGAGGTGGCAGGGGCTGGAATGGATGAATGGCACCGGGAACATTTATGTGATATACTGTCGAAGTTAATTGAGTTTGCGTTTGATCACGGTACGAATTAAAGGAATAAGAACCCACCACCGTTCCATTTAATTCTCATTTTGAATTCTATGGCTTGAATGAGGTCACAACCTGACTTGCGAACTGATGCATTGGTTTGCCGGACTGCATCGCTCCTCTTTGCGGTCGACAACCATCAGTATTCCACTGTTGACCGTGCTACCGGTGGATGGAGCAAAACCCCAATGACAAACAAGTTAATCTCACCTGCAATCAGGCCCCGGCCGAGCGCAAAGTGAATCAAGGGAAAGACGAGCCGAGATGATAGTCAACTCCACTACGACGGAGTCCATTACAACAAGTATGACGTTACACACCAGCGGGAAATAATGTGCTTTCCGGTGAAATTCAATTTGTCGTGAAACAAGCCGAGCGTCCCAATGTTTTACCAGCAACAACCCCGCTATTCATTTCAGGGCAGCGGCCTCATTAGAGAGTTAGCTTTTAGACGAGCACAACAGTCAAAGCCTTGCGTTAAGACGCGGTCTATTTATTATGAGTATGAAGCAGAGTTTGGAGTTCAGATCCTATTAAATAGTTGGCCGGTGTCAGCGCAGACACCGTTGTTGATAGCCGCCCTTTCCTGAGGTTTTAACATAAACCGAATGATAATTAGCTTCTCTTACCTTATCTCTTACCTGCAGAAATTGACATTTTATGCAGTCCGCAACCTCAGCCAGGCAAAGTTGATGCTCCCAAGAGGAGCGCAGTAGCCATGTTGCAGACAATGGAAATGAACTCGGAGACAAGGCAGTGGGGGTTGATATAGATGGCAGCCAACACAGAATTAAACGAAGATCCAGGGCAGACAGGTCTCGCTCTTTGGCCTCACAGATGGTGGACGCGGCCTCCGTTCGCGATGATACTCGCGAGGAATGCCCAGCGCCGCATCCGCTGGAGTGGTGGAAAGGGGGAGGAAAAAAATGCAAATGTCATATTGTTGAAATGCTGAGAGCTAAATGTCAGTCTCATCTTTTCAATGTCGGATATGAGCTTGAAATGCATGTGTGAGGAGGCGGGGGTATTGATGTTTGATAGCGGCAAAAAGCAGGTTATGCTAACATATATGATATTTGAGCAGACAATGAAGCATTTGGAATGTCCTCCAGCTGAGAGCATCCTGCCTCGCAAACCTTTTATTGTAGCGTCTAAAAGGACACGCGCGGAGTGAATCAACTCGGCGAACCCTCCATTAGGTACACCCGCATAATCAAATCACATCCAATCCACGAGAAACTTCTGCATTTACAAAGATAATGCCTGTCCAGTTAATTCCGTTTTTCACGGCCCTCTCGTTCTATACTTTTTGATAATTTATTGGATCACTTTGCAGCAGAAGTAGTAGTAGTAGTTGTAACAGAAGCAGGTAATAACCTAAAGCACACATAAATGCAGTAAAAAATAAATACATCTTTCTGCATCACGATGTAAATATGTGTATAGTAAGAAACCATACAACACAAACATACCAAGTCGAATCGAACAAAAGAACTACAAGTCCCAAAGATCCAACCCGGAAGTGGAGCGCCAACATGATTAACCCCACCTGAAACGCAATTTACTTCGTTTAAACATCGAATTGCAGCCGGACAAACATGACAACGATGCAAAAATTAGCTAAATAAAGACACCACTGTTCTAGCAACACTTTAGCCCACGCTGTTTAAATTGCCGATTGTGAACGGTAACTGACTGTGATTGCATAGCGATCCGGCAAACAAACCACAACGGACACAACGCAAAGCAGACAAAGCGAAGCAACCGATCATGATCGAATCTAAAAGCTAACTTTACATATCTGGTAAAGAAAAGCACACGCGTAGCTTATCATTGGGCCATGCCGACGACGAAGCGAGTGTATTCACTAACGAAAGAAAACGCGATGCTGCTTTTTATACTTCGCGCGAACGGTCACCTGTCAGTGGCAGCCCCGCCCCTCTTATAGCGCCAGGTGAATCCAACAATGCCGCTCCGTATTTTTTGCGCAAATACGGAGAGACAAGCATCTCATTCGTTATTCTGCCACACGTACAGCACCATCACTCAAGGGTTGGAACAAAAATTGCGCAGCTCGGATGAGCTATTGCGCTTTTCACTGCAAACACTTAACGCTCCCAAAATGCTGCTGAAATATAGAGGTGACATCATGGGTGGAAAAGCAGTCATGTCATCAGATTTACTAAAAGCAAATGTCCTGTCAGACTGCTGTGATATCATCCAGTTCACATTTTGGGCAGTATTTCTGGTTGACGTGCTTTAGTTTTGTTGCTTTTGTGCAAGTCTCCGCATAGCGTTCTTGGAAAAAATAAATCAGACCCCCCCCCCCCATGTGTTGCTGTACACAGACAGCCCTTGAGATTGCCTTTTTTTTTTTTTTTGTACTTTCTTTTGCTGTCCGGTCACATTTTGTCCCTGCACAGAATGTGTTGATAAATCAGCAACATGGTAACTTGTGCAATTCCAAAGATTCTCCCTGTGTGTTCATAGTCAAAATATTTGAATTGACGTTGCTGCACAACAACTG
Source organism: Hippocampus mohnikei (assembly GCA_026261675.1). Classification (NCBI taxonomy): domain Eukaryota; kingdom Metazoa; phylum Chordata; class Actinopteri; order Syngnathiformes; family Syngnathidae; genus Hippocampus; species Hippocampus mohnikei. Next base: position 9,507,754 of record JAKGUB010000106.1, on the reverse strand, counting down.
TTATGGATCAAGTACGATTACCACACTCTGAAGGAAAAAAGTATATCTAATGAGAAAAAAAGACGAGAAAAATATCATGTCGGATTTAAGTTGTAAAATTGCAAGAATTAAAGTAAATCATATTACAGGAAAAAGTAATTATAACACGACAAGACAAAAAAGGCATTGTATTTTGTGAGAAAATCAGATGTGAAAAGAACGTTATAAGGTTCCAAAAATAATAATAAAAAATAATACAAAAAAATATATATCAAAAAGTGCCACACAAAATTATTTCTCCTAGTTAAAACAAAGAACGTCATCAAAATGACATTCAACAGCATTTTCAATTTTATAAACAGATTATTTTACAACTTTTTCCTCGCTATCCTGAATTTATTCTGGTAAAATCCTTTTTTTCTCTGGTCATATTTTGACCTCCGATCACAAAATAATTTATATAGTTTGCTCATAAGATTAGATGTATATTTTTTAATTATATGTCGAGAACCATGTTTTATTTGATTATTTTTGCATAACTTGATTGACCTGACTCTCATTAAATATTCTAATTCTTATAATTCTCTGGCATTATACTACATTGTTTGTCTTATTTTTTTTGTGGTCCTACAACATCCTAGTAACTACAGTATACGCGTATGTGGAAGGTCAACCAAGAGCCATCTGGCAGCGATCCAGGTTGCACATCCTGGCAGCGATTTCAATGCAACGCAGAAAATCCAATTTGACATGATCACAAGCTTTATATGTATACGTCTGAATATTTTAAGCCCTGGTGGAGGACTTTGAGCGCCGTTTATCTTTGATGCAGCTCTTGTATTAGATCACATTGCGCAAAAGAAAGTGCGCACACACACACGCACACACACACACGCACACAAAAATGTAGATTATATCTGTGGTTGTGTCTTAAGCGATGTAAACACATAACAACGTTTAGCATTTTATCTGATATTTCAAAAGTGAGAGACACTACATGTCCATGATTTTTTTTTAAAGGCCAAGTGTGTGGTTACTACTGTTATGGTGTACTCAGGGTGATCTACACAGCATACCGCACACGATGATCCTGTCGGCCAATCGTGACTTTCTTCTCCAAATCCAGTCGCACTACCACCACCAGCCTGTGTGAGGCAGAATAGGATATCCAGACTGCTGGAACATACAAAGAAGAACAAGGGGAAGTTGTAGAAAGAAAAAGTACCGTAAATAAATAATGGAACAAGACGGTATGCTTACTGCATTTCAGGGGCAACCTCTTTTCAATTTTTAGGAGAATTATTACAAACGACACACCATCGACAGTTTGCCCTATATTTGCGTCCTGCGTCCGAATAGGCTATTCCGTTTGAAGTCACCACGTTGACCACTTAAACACACAAGCATTTACCATCAGAAATAGTGAATGCGTTTAACAGTTATGATTGTCGTCCCGAACCGTTTCCCGAGCAGATCAGAGTGGAAAACATCGCTGATCACTCTCCGCACCACATGATAATCACTTAGTCTGTCACGCTGGTGATTCCCAACCGATGTGCCTTGGCATATCAGTTGGAATTGATTTACACCAAGTCATTCTTTGTTCATCTCCAGTAGCAATGCCAGCGACACACAGTGACAGGTAGAACAATTGTTGCTCTTCCATTCGATGGCAAGATTTACAACGCGCCCGTGTTGACATTCATACAAAACAATAATAGCTTTGTGTTCAATTAAAGATTTCACACCCGGGAGGGAAAGTGAGATGAAGTCATCATTATCGGCCTCTACACTCTTTGCACATTAAGGGACATTTTTATTTGTTTGTGTGCCTTGAGATTGTGATGGAAAATATGTTCTTGGCTCAATCAAGGTTGGGAAACACTTTTTTTTTTTTTTGACACCTGAGAAACGAGCCTTTGCTGAGTTTGATCGCAAGGGAGGGAATATGTTCAAATCTGGCCCAGTTGTAATTAGGTGTGTGCCCTGCTTTGACAAAGCGAATATCGGCAGTGTGAAGTCTCAAGGTGCAAAACTTCGCTGTCAAGGAGATTTTCATGTACATCTGTTCTTTGACTATCGATCTGACTTTTACACTCTTTACTTTCTACGCCGTACTGTCCAAATAGACTTGTTTCTTTGTCAGTCTGTATGGATGATGACAAATCGTAAAAAAATAGGTAAACAGATAGAAGTAAAGCCAACTGGGGGTTGAGACTGTGCTTGATTGAGTGAGATCTTGGGGATCTTCAAGCAGGGACGTGCGATCAGGATAGGAACGTTAGGCAGTTCCGCCCCCTGTTGGCCGTTCTCTTTATTTGAAGAGTAAAAAATAATAAGAATCATCATAAAAACATTGAATTACCTTCCATTTTAGTTCCATGGTCCATGCTTTACATTGATCATTGATTTTCTTTCCAATCCGATAATTCTCAATGACTTTAGCGTTAAAATAGCTGCATTTGTATTTCTTTTCAAATGAGTGAGCAAGAAGTGAAGCGAAGCCTTGAACGTAACGTCTCCATTGACCCTGCACACAAGAACCGTGACTCACACAAAAGATGTTGCTGTTTGTCTTTCTTCCACTCAGTAGTGTTAGAGTAACTGCATTTGGCTCCCATAAATTCATCAGAACTTGTTGAATTCTTGATCGATTTTGACTCATGCGGCTTGGATAACAAACACCCTAGGTGATTTTACAATTGAGGCTTTCAGAACACTTTTGCTTTTTTCTTTTAAAAAGTGAAAAAACAGCCCAGCAATAGTGAATTTGATCTCATGTTTAATATTTTGGTTTTGTTATTGTTGAACAACATGGAATTGATTGAAACGTAGTTGAAAGTTTTGAAAATAAATATTCAGAAATTCATTTGTGACCTCCTTTGAGGCATGTTTCATCCATTCATTTTCCAATACGGCTTATCCTCACAAGGGTCACGGGGCGTGCTGAAGCCTATCCTAGCTGTCTTCGGGCAGTATGTGGGGGACACCCTGAACCTTTTGCTCGTCAATCGCAGGGCACACATAGACAAACAGTCAATCGTGCTCACAACCACACCTAAGGGACAATTTATAGTGTTCAATCAGCCTGCCATGCATGTTTTTGGAATGTGGAAGGAAACCGGAATACCCAGAGAAAACCTACACAGACACAGGGAGAACATGCAAACTCCACACAGGAAGGCCAGAGCCGTAATCAAACCCCGCACCTCTGCCCTGTGAGACGGACGTGCTAACCAGTCGACGGACATGTTTTAATGAAGGTCAAATTTTAAATATAGGCTAATATTCTATTTTGAGTTCCTATTTTTATATCTGACTGCAGAGAAGTCAGCATCTCACCAGTCATGAGCCATTTCGCACGCCGCCACTTATAAGAATGAAAAAAAAAGCAGGGACAGAAGCTACATGGAGGAGCATTAATGACCATGATGCAATTCCTTACTGAAGAGAAGTTTGATGGTGTCAGATACTAGAATGACTTGTGGCCAATCAGTTGTGTCTTGCGCCAGCCTAAAATCAACCAGCTGCTGGCTTATCAAACTTCTCTATCTAATCTGAAAAAACGCAAACACTGATGGTGTATTTTTTCAGTGAATAGTTCCTATTATCTAATTTATCATTTGTGCAAAGCTACGGTAACACGTTTCACAAATTCAACAGCACAGTAGGAATTTCATTGGTCATTGCTCTCATTGTTTTAATGTGCATATGACAAATAAGAATGTTGAATGTTGAACAAACAATGAACCAAAGTAAGGTTTTTTTTCTCTTTGTCTCTGATGTATGTTTCAGATTCAGAGTGGACAAGGTGCACCATGATTGTGCACCACTTGAGCTGGCATGGTAGGGAAGATAACTTTCTCAAGGGCACCTCCTTCCATCCATCCATCCATCTTCTACCGCTTATCCGGTCGCGGGGCAACAGCTTTAGCAGGAAAGCCCAGACGTCCCTCTCCCCAGCCCCTGGTTCTTCCCGGGGACTCTCAAGGCGTTCCCAGGCCAGCTGAGAGACATAGTCTATCCAGCGTGTCCTGGGTCGTCCCCGGGGCCTCCTGCCGGTGGGGCGTGGCCGGAACACCTCACCAGGGAGGCGTTCAGGGGGCATCCTAATCAGATGCCCGAGCCACCTCATCTGGCTCATCTTGACGTGAAGGAGAAGCGGCTCGACTTTGAGCCCCTCCCGGATGACCGAGCTTCTCACCTTATTTCTAAGGAAGAGCCCAGACACCCTGCGGAGAAAACTCATTTCGGCCGCTTGTATCCAGGATCTCGTTCTTTTGGTCATGACCCATAGCTCGTGACCATAGGTGAGGGTTGGGACGTAGAACGGCCAGTAAATTGAGAGCTTAGCCTTTTGGCTCAGCTCCTTCTTTACCACGACAGATCGATACAACGTCCGCATCACAGCAGATGCTGCGCCGATCCACCTGTCGATCTCCCACTCCCTGCTACCCTCACTCGTGATTAAGACCCTAATATACTTTTAACTCCTCCACTTGGGGCAAGATCTTATCCCCGACCTGGAGAGGGCGCTCCACCCTTTTCCGACTAACGACCATTGTTTCAGATTTGGAGGTGCTGATTTTCATCCCAACTGCTTCACACTCGGCTGCGAAATGATCCAGTGACAGTTGGAGAGCCCTGCCTGAAGAAGCCAACAGTACCACATCATCTGCAAAAAGGATAGATGCAACACTGAGGCCACCAAACTGGACCCCTCAACGCCTCGGTAGAAATTCTGTCCACAAAGGTTATAAACAGAATCGGTGACAAAGGGCACCTCGCCTTTTAAAAATGTCTTTTGGTCAAAACCTACTTTGACAGTGTTTTTGTTTTTGTACTTCTACATGTTTGGACCAAGTGTGAGTACTTTTACCACTCCACTTTTAAACTCCATGCCCAGAATATTAGGTACACTCGCACAATCATATGTGATCCATCGGAAAACCAACGTTTTATTCCCTCAATCAGTCTGTTAGTTGGCTGAACTGCACTCTGTCATACAGAGAGGTGCTTTGAGAAGGGATGTGGTAGGGAGGGGGGGGTGATTTAACGAGATCCTTTTTAATTTCACATCTTATCCCGACTCTTCACTGGAGTGACCGCATGTAGCGTTCATTGATCCACTCTTAATCCCTCCACCAGTTCACATCAGTGTGTGTTTGGAGCAACACCCACCACCACCACGGGCATTTCCCCTCCCTTTTTTTTTTTGGTGGGGGGGTGTATTCCATCCCCACTGATACTGCGCGCACATCAGTAAATGAATCACGTAGCACTAGTACAGCCTTTCTTCGAGCCATCCATGTGCTCCACCTTAGACGGCGAGATCTGTCACCGCTCACTCACCGGAGCTGCGAAGGGGAGCACTAAAGTGCGCGCACGTTAAGGCGCGGGGAGTGTGCGGCAAAGAGGAGGGAGGGGAGCAGAACGCAGGAAGAAGAGGAGGGGAGCAGCTTTCAACAGTTGAGGAGGAGACGCGACTCATTCTGATTATCTTCAATCATCTCGCACCTTATTTCCCTCTCGCTCGCTCTCTCCGGCTCGCTCTCGTCTTCCTCCGCCGTGCAACAGATAAGCGTGGCGGCTTGATGGATGCAAACAGGAGCGCCTTCGAATCGGACTGGATTACGGGATTAGCGAACTGATTAGTGGACCACAAAAAAAGGGAAAGGGGGGAAAGAAAAAGTGGCCTTTGTGAGTGTTCCTCTGCGAAAGGAGCACACAAAAGGTTGCGCCGGAGGAAGGGGAGGGCGAAGCGAGCGGCTGCAGCCCCGCTCCTTTGCTCCGTGCACTTTACTGGAGGAGACACACACACACACACACACACACACACACAGGCAGGCAGGCAGGCAGCCCCCCTATGCAACAGTGTGCCGCACCGGAGACTCAAGTCACAATGCGCCGGCGGTGGTAACGTGGAGCGATGGTGCCTTTTGGAGCTTTGCAGTGTGCCGACGTCGCATGAGGGCAATGCGCCTTTTTTTGGTCTTTTTTTTTTTTCCTTCTCCTCCTCCTTTTTCTTCTTCCGATTGAAAGGCAAGCGCTAACCTTCACCATGCTTTAACCTTGGACGCAGAGGGGAATATTAATACTTTATTCTCATCGATTATTCATTGCGGGAGCCCCGCTGAGAGGGGAAACAAAGCGTTCCAATGTTGAATTTGATCTTTAATTCATGCACGGGGTGTCGTTGGGCGGTCATCTTTGTTTACAGAAAGAGTTCATCATCGCAGAGAGGCATGTGAGAGAGCTAATGCCCATTAAAGGGGGTTCACAAATCGATTTGATATCCAATTAGCTGGGCAGCAATATGCCGTCTTTGGATTTAGTCCTCTAAAGGTTTTGCGGAATAATCAACAGGTTGAAAGTCAAGGGTTTTTTTTTCTTCTTCTCCTCTTTCTCCTGTGTGCCAGTAACACATATCCAACTGAAGGGATGCGTCTCTCTGTTCCCATCTTCCTTCTGCTGTGGGTTAAAGCCCTGACATTGAAAAACCTCAGTTATTCCGTCCCGGAGGAGCAAGGACCCGGCACTGTCATCGGTAATATCGCGAAAGACGGCGGTTATGGGACCCTGGAGAGAGGGAAAAAATCCAACTTCAGAGTGTTGGAGAATTCCGCGCCACACCTGGTGGACGTCGACCCGGAGAGTGGACTTATTTTCACCAAACAAAGGATTGACAGGGAGACGTTATGCAGGCGGAACCCAAAGTGCCAGCTCTCCATGGAAGTGTTTGCCAATGACAAGGAAATATGCATGATCAAGATCGACATACAGGACATCAACGACAACTCGCCCGGTTTCCCCTCCGATCACGTTAACATCGACATCTCTGAGAACGCAGCAGCGGGCACGCGCTTCCCTCTGACTATTGCGCATGACTCGGATACCGGGGAGAACGGGATCAAGACTTACCAGGTCACCAGAGATGATTACAATACATTCTCGCTGGATTTAAAAGTAAGAGGCGACGGGACTATTTATCCGGAGCTGGTGGTTCAGAGACCTTTGGATAGGGAAGACCAGAACCATCACACCCTCCTCCTCACCGCCATAGATGGGGGGGAGTATCCCAGATCAGGCTCCATGCAAATCAATGTCAGGGTGACTGATTCGAATGACAATAGCCCCATTTTTGAGAAATCCTCCTATGTGCTGGAACTCCCCGAGAATTCCCCGCCTGGAAAAGTACTCATAGATTTGAACGCCACCGACCATGACGAGGGAAGCAACGGACAGGTGGTTTACTCCTTCACAGGATACGCATCTGAGCGAATACAAGATTTGTTCTCCATTGATCCCAATACTGGAGTCATCAAGGTTCAGGGGGAAATTGACTATGAGGAGAATCCCATCATAGAGTTTGATGTGCAGGCCAAGGATCTTGGGCCCAATCCCATACCAGGCCATGCAAAAATTACTGTCAAAGTGCTTGACAAAAATGACAACTCACCAATAATCAGTTTTGTTTCTGTGCGGCAGGGTGCCATCAGCGAGGCGGCACCCTCCGAATCTGTCATCGCGCTTGTCAGAGTGACGGATAAAGATTCCGGACGAAATGGTCAGCTCCAGTGCCGGGTGCTGGGAAACGTTCCTTTCCGTCTGCAAGAGAACAATGACAATTTTTACACGTTGCTCACCGACAGACCTTTGGATCGGGAGACCAAAGATGAATACAACGTCACGATCGTGGCCAGAGACAATGGCATCCCCTCGTTGAACTACACCAAGTCGTTCACTGTGAAAATCTTGGACGAGAACGACAACGCGCCCCGCTTTACTAAAGTCGTGTACGTGCTGCAGGTGCCCGAGAACAACATCCCGGGCGAGTATCTGGGCTCCGTCCTGGCCCACGACCCGGACGTAGGCCGCAACGGCACAGTAACCTACTCCATTTTGCCGTCACATATCGGCGAAGTGTCTGTTTACACGTACGTTTCTGTTAACCCCACCAATGGAGCCATATATGCGTCGCGCTCTTTTAACTATGAGCAAACGAAATCCTTTGAATTCAAAGTTCAGGCTAAAGACGGAGGCACCCCTCACATGGAGAGCTCTTCCACCGTCAGGGTCAACATCCTTGACGTCAACGACAATCTCCCAGTGATCATTTTACCGCTCCTTCAAAACGATACGGCGGAAATCCCGGTGCCTCGGAACGTGGGCATCGGCTACATCGTGGCTACGGTGAAAGCGGTGGATCACGATCACGGAGAGAGCGGCCACTTGACGTACGAGATCACCGAAGGGAACGACGACCACCTGTTCGACATGGATCCTATCGGCGGCGAAGTCCGGACCACCCACGCCCTGTGGGAAGAGGTCTCGCCCGTGGTTGAGCTGGTGGTAAAGGTAACCGACCACGGCAAGCCGCCCTTATCCGCCGTAGCCAAGCTGGTCATCAAGGCTAACGCGGAAGCAGCAGCAGGTGGCGGGGGCTCCGGCGTGAGCGGCGAGCAGCAGCACTGGGATGTATCCCTGCCCCTCATCGTTACCCTCTGCATTATCTCTGTCATGCTCTTAGCCGTCATGACGGCCATCGCTGTCAAGTCCAAGCATCAAGATAAAGAGAGCGGGAATTATAACTGCCGAATGCCAGAGTACTCCAATCCTCCGGTGGGGAAGGGCAAGAAGAAGCGGATCAACAAGAGTGACATCATGCTGGTGCAAAGTGAGATGGAGGAGAGAGATTCGGCCAGCCGCATGAATGTGGTGAGCAGCCCCTCGCTCATTACTTCGCCCATTTGCTTCGACTACCAGAGCCCCCTGCCGCTCACGCTGCCCAGATCCGAGGTCATGTACCTGAAGACGACCCCGAACAGCCTGACGGTACCCAGGGCGGGTTGCCACTCCAGCTTTGCCGGGCTGAACACAGACACCACGGCAAACAGGATGTCCGTGATACAGGTGAGACACTGTATGCTTCTCTGTTTTGCTGTACAACTCTGGGAAAATATCTGACATCGTTATCGCTTCAGCTTGCTCGCTGAAGGCAAACACTTTGCAAATGAAGCGTGATATGACAGCTCCGCTTTAGTTGGCATTCTACTAATAAGGTTAATGTTTTATCCACATTTGTTCTCTTGCAAAGTGCCTGCAGGACACATAATGAGGAAATGCTCTCTCTCTCTCTCTCTCTCTCTCTCTCTCTCTCTCTCTCTCTCTCTCTCTCTCTCTCTCTCTCTCTCTCTCTCTCTCTCTCTCTCTCTCTCTCTCTCTGTCTCTGTGTGTGTGGGAAAGGCAAACAATGTGAGTCTTGAACAAGGCCACTGTGACCCCCAGCAGATCCTGGGCTGTGGAGAGAAAACAAAACCCAGCCTGAGATGTTGAAGCGGACAGGTGTTTGAGCAGCTTGTCAGATCGCATTACCCAACCGGTGTGCGCCAGACAGTGAGATGCGCACAGCGTAACCTCGACAATCGCATTTTTTCATCCCAAATATGGGTCAGATCTGCCCAGCCTCATCCAAAGTTGGCACGAGACGGCCCTATATGGCAGGCTCGTCTAAGCCTCGCCAGCTAACATGCTAATTGGCCAGCACTCGCTTGTTGCGCTGCCTGGAATTGTGTGTCCGTACACGATGTACATATCTGGGTCACTCTCACATTTGGAGATGGTAGCACAGATGACAAGGCCTGGCGCTGTCACCAGTCGCTGTGCTACGTGGGTGTGATCAACACAAACGCATTATTCTCAAGATGAAGGGAAAAGGGCACTAATGAAAGCGCTAATGCTTTCCTTTCTATGCCTTGCCAAAGAGGCACATATGGTCACAATGGTGCCCTGTTCTAATCATGTCCTCATCTCTGCCAGGTGATGGAAAAAAAACAAAAACAAACCTATTCTATAATAAGATCACGCAAAAAACAGCAGCTTCCTCGGACTTTGCACCTGATTCATAACAGAGGCAGAACCTAAGGCAGGACAAGGGTTGTACATGTTGACAGCTGCAACTCACTTTTCCTGTCCTGTTGCGTTGAAAACAATGTGTACATCCAACAAGTGCTCTCGCATCAAATTCTGGGGCTGACTTCAGTCACTGAACCATTTGATGGCCGGATGCCGTATTGGTGTGTGAAAGCGCACGCAGTTGCTGTAATATCCCGCTTCACTGGGTTCTGTGTAAAAAGCAAAAGCAGCTTAATGTCAAATTTTCTGTTATGGCTCTGGTTGCAGGCTTTCTTATAACTGGCTTATAACTGATAACACCATGTGACGCCGTAGATGTCTTCACCACAACGTAGTACTTGCAGAGTAGAAATGGCATCAGGAAAGCCGAAGGTTACGGGGCTTCTTAAAGAGATAGCGTTGCTGCAGCAAAACATTTGAGCATTGAAGAGAAAAGTGTTCTTACCTTCAGTGATTGACGGAGGCATCAAACTAACAATGAGTAAATGAATGATGTAACATTCTATTTCTCGGAAGAAAAACCCATCCAGTGCATTCCGATTTCTTAGTCATTGACGACGGCAAAACTTACAGAAAGGAATGAAAGGAACGACTTGAGTTGTTCAGAAGTTTACCCTATAAATGTCAGTAGTACTTGACGGAGGCAAGACGCCAAGAAATGAATGACAGAAATGAATGACTTGAGTCGCTCATATAGATGGCAGGTGAAATGTTGTTATGGTGGGGGGGGGGCTCGGTTTATGACTGTTCCGAAATACAAGGTTTCAAAGTTACAAATGGTGCACATTTTTTTTATTGCTTTCAAAGCCTAAGAGTGTCAAATTTGACTGAAATTATATTAGTACTGCCGTGTCATACATTAGTGACAGACGTACCCTACGTAACAATTTACGTGCAGATTCGTCACTGCTGGAACGCAGACGTGACTCAAAACACCCCGAATCTGTCGCAATGATAATTTACAATGTCCGGATTTTGTCCCTACCCCTAAAAGCGTTATAGAATCAGAAATGTCACAAATTAGCACCAGAGTCTGGGCGGGAACCATACATTTTGTGCCCATGTGGTTTTTCAAATATGTTTTGAAAACAATCCCCAAACAGTGCTCTTGCCTCCCTAATTTAAGTTCAAATTCAAGTTCAAGTCAACTTTATTGTCAAATATTTAAATGTAAAAGTGTACTTTAACCCTTTCATGCACCCTGCGTCCTACATGATAAACTGTCCACTGTAGTAACCGCTGACCCTGAAAGGGTCAAATATGCTGCCACGTGTATATTAGGATTGATCATTCAAATTATGGGAGTAAATCGAAATGTAGACTTTGTTATTGTGAACGAGATAAGAAACAGCATTCGTGTGTTCAATGAAACGTCGTACCGACAGATGCGTTTGTCTTCTATTAACTAAAACTGATTTTATATCATACCATTAACGTTTATTCATAAAGAGAAGGAAAAAGAAAGTTCTCAAAAGTTTGCACTCTCTGTCCCTTGTTGTGTAACAGACGCAATCGGACAGCGGAGGCAGAAGTGAGCGTCGGGACTGAAACTTCACTGATACTACCTCGAAAGCCATTTAGTGTCATTTCAATAGAACAGCGACCCGGAAAAAAACAACAACAAAAAAACCAAGCAGCTAAATCCCAGCTTGAACAGGCTGTGTCAAAGAGGCTTCACAGATCATTTCAATCCACGCCTGTGTCTAATGTCATCAATGAACAGTGTGAAGCTCTTTTGTTTTGTTTTTTTTCCCCCTGAATAAAAACACCATTTTCATTGTCATTTTCAGACAGAAAACTTCCCCTCCGAGCCCAATTACGCTGGCAGCAGGCAGCCGTTTGTTCAAAGGTAAGAGCACGCATGCACACACTTCCTGACCGCGTCTTTAGAGCTCCTTCATCCCAGTATCAAGCCCGCCTGGCTATCAAACAGCCGCGCTCACACGGTGAGAATGGCAAGTTAGATGTGTCCTCACCCCCCACCCTCCTCTGTCCCTTCCTGCCGCAGCTCTACATTTAAGGATGCAGAACGAGCGAGCCTCCGAGACAGTGGCCATGGTGATAGTGACCAGGCTGATAGTGACCAGGATACTAATCGAGGCTCCCAGTGTGACACGTCTGCCAGGGAGGCCCTCAAGATGAAAGCCACATCAGTTAATGGGCAGCCTTTCGAGCAGGGTGAGTGGACTCTTCCCGACGTTGTCAAGATGCCTCGGCGCTCTCCCGAGGCGTAACGTTGTTTATAGTTTATGCGCAGAGACTCGGCCCGGCGTTGTGGTGCGGCTCCACCTGACGTCGGGCGCCGCCGAGGTAGAAAAACGGTTAACATGCAGGTGCTAAAGCGCCACGGCTTTTTTTTTTTTTTTTCCCGTTTTGATTGAGATCGCGGCTGCCGCTGGGTTTACATGGCAGGTGCCTTGAGCCGGTGTCGCTGAGTGCCAGGTAAAAGCGAGCTTTAAAGGGGATACTTTGAAAGGATAAAAGGGTCCGATGTGTGAAGGGGGAATGTTCAAAAATGCCGCATCTGATTTGGGCATCAAACAAACTCATACGCATGGCAAAGTGTTTGTCTGCCTGCGTCTCTTTTGATCAGGCCTCCATTTGAACGCGCTTTCACGCATGCCTTGACTTAACATGACAGCGCGACAGACGCTCACAGGTATTTGTGGCGTCTGTGCTTCCACCTCTCGCCCCTCATAGTGCTCCTAAGTTATTATTGGTCGGTTTTACAACTAAAAATAGGTATATTAAAGTTTAATTACGACTGAAACGACTGCCAAGAGTGCAATCGCAGATGATTGCCAGGCTGCCGCGACCCACCCGACCTGCTCGGGATTGATATATTTAGCGGGAGTGGAGACAAACAGCAAATATGAGAGCCAAGCCTCGCAGGTGAGATAAAGGCTAACGGCGGGCTCGAGCGAGGAGGCGATGGCTTTCATTTGCTCGTACGAGCCTTGGAGGAGAACGGCTCTGGTCATCAGCTCCCTGCGCGCTACTTTCCACACCATTTACATTGCTATGAAGTGCCTGGACGTGGCCGGCTCGGGGAGGGCAGGGACAGCAACACTCTGTTGGCTGCCTGAGGAAGAGAAAGAAAGAGCGAGATTGTGAATCCCCCCCCCCCCCTTGTGTGTGTGCACCGTGGGGAATTATGGCAGACCACACTTGTCTCCGTAGGAGGTGTAAATTCAATCACAATTTTTGCAGCACATTTCTTAAATGTGATTCAGTTCAGAGTTCTACGGCCAATCATACAGAGAGATATTGAAAGAGATGTCTTACACATCGGCGCTGACTGAATATTTACATGCGCTACGGCGCCGTGCGAGGAATTTCGTGGATCCCGCTGTATAAGTGAGATAAGGTGGCGCATTGCGTTTATTAAAAAGAGAGCCGCGATTCTGCGTTTCCTTTTCGCAGGTTGAAAAGGTAAACCTCGATTAGATAAACGATGCCTAAAGCGGAATAATTTTTTGAGGTTGTCCAGCCAAACTTCAGTCGTCAAACACGATCCGAATTTTTTGAGGTCTGAATCAATTATTCCAGTCGAATGTCATATAAATGGAATTCATTCATCCTTCGGTCAAACGGCAGCCCTCCTTCTATTCATTTTATTTTATCAATTGCTGGTATGAAGCAAAATCCTTGCACTGCAAAAAACAAAAAATCAGCACTTTTCAGGAGACCAAACAAAAAGGCATTACTAATGTGTTGTTAAAGAGCGCGAGCCATTTTAAACATTTTAAAGCACACACACTGACCAATAGTTTACATTTGTGAAAAATAAAAAAGAACATTTTTGACATGACAAGTTTCAGTCCGATGCCGATAAAATAATTTACAGCAATAACAAAACGATAATATTAGACTGGCGTGTCGGGATGGGAATAGAAAAGCGGTTCTTTTTGAGAACCGCTTCCCAGTTAACAAGTGCATGTTTGCTTGCTTCACGATTTGGCTTTTGATTCTTCTCACGACACAAATGAGTAACGATCACACGCAAGAAGTGTATTTTGGTTCTGATCTTTTCCAACTTTTCATCAAGAGAGAAATACTCGAAACCATTTCATGTGAAAAGTTGAAACTGGCGGCTACGATTGCAACACTTGCAAAGCTCTAAATTCAACAAAACGGGGAATCTCTCCCATGCAGAAATATGCGCAATGTAACAATATACATCGTGCGATACAAAAACATCAAGTCTTAAGGCGCACTAAGAATAGGCCAGCCTCAATTGAAAGGAAGTCAGCCGCCACGATTGCTTCTGATGGTGTAACTTCAAAATAAAAGCTAGGTAAGGCATGCATATCCAGATACAGTATAACTTGTTTTGCTTTTATTTTGAAGTTGACCCTCGTGGCACGTTGCATACCCGATGAAAAATAACATCGCCAACTGAGAATGGATAAGTAATTGGACCGATAAGTAATACTGTATAGGTAATCAAATCAGAATTGCTAAATGCTTCTCATAGTTTTTACAGTCATAAGTATCATATCCGACTTAACTTGTTGTACGTCTTTCTGCTAAATTCACATTGCAATTTCTTAAACGCTGACACTTGATATCCCATTCACTGCCATTGACGGCATTATATGTCAAAAATGCATGTTAGGTTAATTTATATCGTGGGTCTTTTTTTTTTGTGTGTGTCTGAATTGAGTTACAAAATGTGCATGTTGTTGATTTAATAAGCATGTCAATCCCCGCCCCCACCCCCAAAAAGGAGAGTTTTTTTTTAGTTTTATTTTATTTTTAATTTTTTACTTGAGGACAAAAAGCTTGCGGGTTAAGAAGCATTGCTTTTCTATCTTTACCTTTACCATTCCTCTAGTCTGCTGGCTGCTTTGATACAGGTAATATATGCACCTGTGAAGCTCCCACTATCATGCACCCTGAATATTTATTCCTTCTCGCAGACGCCAGATGCAGTGCGGGTATGTTGCTAGGCGTTTTCTCATTCTCTTGATCACGGGCGGCCACATTCTTTGTTTTCCACCGCTCTGTCCACATTACCCAATCAAATGTAAAAGGTGCCCATGCTTATTTTATTTAGGTGAGCATTAAAGTCATGGCACACTTTTGTCACTCCATGTTCACACTTGTTCTTATTTTATTCAGAGATGAACTAAGATTGAACAAAAAAAAAAAGAAAACAACAACAAATAAACAAGCCAATGGCAGGAATGAAGGATGAAAGCGTCCTGGCTTCATCATGACCTTCCTCCTCTACATTTAATCAAAGACATGATAAATCTAAGCTATAATTTATGTCGCCAAACACAGTTGATTATTTATTAAAGTACTGCGTGCCCATAACAAAAAATAACAATTAATTTATAAGGGATAAAATATAAACACGTCCCCTCCTATTGTTGGCCAAAAAAAAAAGACTTTATGTGGCACGATGACAACAGGGCGAAGCAGAAGAGAACAATGGCAATACCTCTGTGTGATTTCCTGGAGCTTCCAAGCACGCACATCTCTTCATCAGTATCATCAGCGAGCTTCTCTTCAGTGCTGATGGCTGCCATGGAAATAAGCACAGCGTCTTCCTGTCTCGCTTATCGTTGGGCTCTCACGAATCTAAAAAAAAAAAAAAGTAAGAATGATTCGATCTCTGTAAAAGAGAAATGGAGAAAGAAATGGCACAGAAGCATAATCAGGCGGTGGGGATGCTTCAAAGCCAAGCACTCAAGGATGGGTTTGCCAAATCAAAGCTATGTTTTAGTCCGTCCTTTTGATGTAAAATGCATTTTGAACTCACATATGTATTTTCTCTTGATCTCAGTCACATTATATGTAATATGGCAGGTGGTTGGGGGCGGGGGTGGGATCAAAGACTGGTCATTTTGGTTTCGATGGAGCTGCGTGTTAGTTTTGTAACAGAACAGGAAAAAACTGCTGAGGGTGTCTTTTAAAATTTGGAGGAATGACTCGAAACTGACATTCGTAACCCAAGAGTTCACGTTACAGTGGAATCGCCGTTGAACATAATCTGTCCTGGGAAGCGAAGTGAACCAGTCAAAAAAAAAAAGTACTCAGGTTTTGCAGTAGCACAGTATAATTGCGGTTAATATGTCTAAGGTTACCGGTTCAAATCTCTGCTAAAGCCTTCCGATGTGGATTTTGCATGTTCTCTCTGCATGTATGTTTGGTTAATAGAAGAACCTAAATTGTGCAATGAGTAGGAATTATTTTTCTTTTGTCCGTATGGGCCCTTTAACCGTTTCAGGGACAGTGGTGACGACAGTGGACATTTTATCATGTTATCAGGTTACAGGTTAATTGTCTGGTGACCACTCAAGTCCGGTACTCCACCTCTCGCCAAAAGTCAGCTCAGACAGGCTTCAGCTAACCTGTACCTTAAAATAAGTGCTCTAGAGAATGAATGGATGGAACGATTGAGAGCTATGATTTTTGAGTGATACCACGGTGCAAGTGGTCCAGCGTTTGTTTTCTGTTTGTGGTGCAGAAAAAGTTCAAAATCAACAACAATAAGTGTTCAGACCGAGAAAAAAAAAGAAAAAAAATCTTTCCAGAAGAGACAAACATTTGGCTTGTAGATAATTCTTTTTGAATTCATGTCAGCCTTTGAGGGTGCAGGCTGGGAGCAACAACTTTGTTGTGCAGGGCAATAATTAACTTCCTCACACGTGTATTGGATGCGAATTGGGTCGGAAGAAGCAAGAAAACAAAAGGACCTTGTGGCTCAAAAATTCCAAAAGAAGACAAAAACAACTGAGGTGATAAAGCAATTGTTCAGGCGATCTGTTGGTGGTGGTGGTGAGCTCGCGGGTGGTGTCTGCACGATTTTTCTAGAGTCAAAGTGATGCCACAAGCAAACGTGATGTGACTTTTTGACACGCGCATTGACTCAGAGAGTTTGGCTCATTTTCACAAAAACTGCAGTTGACTAGAAAGGTCATAAATGCTCAATACTCAGAGTGAGTCAAGCTTTTATGTCCTCACACAAAAATACATTGGAAACATACACGAAAATACAGAATAAATACAAATTTAGGGTTGTTTTTTTCCCCCCAACACCGCTTATTCCGTACAGGGTCGCAACATGGGGCAGGGGGGGGGGGGTGAATGCCAGAGACTATCCCAGTTGACTTTGGGCGAAAGGCAAACTACACCCTGAACTGGTCGCCAGGGCACATGTACAGGCACGCAACCATTCACACCCACATTCACAGCGTCGCTGAGTGGGAACTGACCCCTACCTGCCCACACACAAGACAGGCGAGTGTACCACACGAAAGTGTTTACAGAAGTTAATATGGTTCAGCGTGTTAGTGGCTCATCTTTCTATCGTCTACTGTCTGCAGATGAGCGGGCGAAGAGGTAGAAATGTTTTGGGGAAACGAGGTGAGGCTTTTTCGATCCTGTTTCAGGGAGACGTCTAGTAAAGAGGATGTCACGTCAATGCCGTGCGGAATTAACCATCTGCGTGGCTGAATTACTATTCGTGATGTTTTCAATAGCCAGGTCAAGTGGATATTTTACACTTGGCACTTGAATCTGTGCTTTGATATCACTTGTCCTGCCTCAAACCCATAGTTTGGTGAAATGTTTTGTACTAGGAGCAAAGAGAATACTGACGTTGATTATTTTATAACTGCGTTCCAGTGTTTCGGTTGCATTTAAACAAAAATTGTTTTTCCTTTCTGAAAAAAAAAATGACAGTTATCATTGGGAGAATTTTTTAAAAATCATTTAAATTACATGTATTCTCTAACAGCCGATGACTTATAAATTACGCTGAGTGCCGTTTACAAATACTATTTATAAAGAGCAGGGGGAAAAAAAAACATTATTTGCATCCTAATTTGGAACACGGCGGCCCGGTGGGCCAGTGGTTAGCGCGTCAACCTCACAGTGCAGAGGTGCAGGGTTCGATTCCAGTTCCGGCCTCCCTGTGTGGAGTTTGCATGTTCTCCCCGGGCCTGCGTGGGTTTTCTCCGGGTATTTCGGTTTCCTCCCACGCTCCAAAAACATGCGTGGCAAGCTGATTGAACACTCAAAAATCGTCCCTCGGTGTGTGAGCGTGGATGGTTGTTCATCTGTGTGTGTGCCCTGCGATTGGCTGGCAACCGGTTCAGGGTGTCCCCCTCCTACTGCCCAAAGACGGCTGGGATAGGCACCAGCACCCCCCACGACCCTTGTGAGGATAAGCGGATCGGAAAATGAATGAATGAATGAATTTGGAACACAGTGTCCACATTATGATTTCAACTGTTTACGAGTGTCAAAACCAATGAGGAAGAAGAAGATATTTCCACTCTCTGTGGACTAAGTCATGCCCCCCCCAAAAAATTGATCAACAAAGCTGGGCTGAAAACACATAGAAAGGCCGCCATTTGGTCATGCGATCCTGGGTCACCCACTACATTCTGCCGCATCGAGGAACACAGTCATAACTCTTGAGCCACAAGATCACTGTCGAGACCGTGCCACAAATTCATAGGATGGTTGTACTACCGTGTTGGGAGCTGCCAATAATTCACCATATCAGTCCGTAAACCGCATGTCCACTCACAATTAAAATCAGCCCTCAATTCAAAAAAGGAGTACCAGTAAGTCTTAAAATAGTCTCAACTCAGAAAGACAAAAACGAAAAAGAGAGCAGTGTTGTTTTCAAAGACTAGCACTTAGAGACCTCTTTTCAAAGGCTCGCAACATTGGTTGCCATACAAACCGATGTCCAAAAGCGCCGTTTTTAGTGAAAACGCTGTCTTGTAGGCAGCCCCTGAGGCTCGAGAATTCTGCGTGTTTCCCTGTCCCCGGACCGACAACTACTTGTACTCTCCTGAAAGTGAGCTCGGCACTTGAAGCTGCTTTCTTCCCACATCTCCTGTCACGCATGTGGTTTCTTTTTGTTTGCGGGAGCTTCCCTGGCCAGCACACTGAGGGTAGGAAGTTTCCTTTTGAACAAAAAGAAAACTCACGCGGAGGCTTCCAACATCAGGGTCTCTGTTTCATTCATTATCCTTCAAGTGTCTCATTCATATTTGGAGGAGAGCCTTTGTGAGTAAATGACATAATTTCCAGCAATTAATTAATCATTATAGCCATATTAAAGCAGGCAAGCGAGCAGCAAGAAGAATAATTTTTGTGCTTTCCAGTCGGAATGGGTCGCTTCATTTTTACGTTATGGACCAAAAAAGAAAAAAAAAAGCCGTCAACAACAACTGTTATGGAATGCTTGTTTTGGCAAGACATTTGCGCCGACATTTGTAACACGTTGCCTCAAACCACTAATACTTATTGCGCCGGCGTCACATAAATGTTGATTGCGGTGTAATTGCTGCAATAACAAGTGGCTCATTCCCGTGTGCTTATTTGGTTTGCGCTCACGCGCTAGCCGAGTCACGTGTTAGGAATACGCGCAGAGAACGACATTAGATCAGTGTGCTCTTCTGCACCGAGACGCATATTCTTATTCATTCATCATCTATAGCTTTGGTCCTTGTACTTTTCAACTGGAGTCTTTGCGGACATGTTGTCAGTCAATGACGGGGGCCGACATATCGGGACGGACAACAAGTCACATACAAGCCTACAGGCAAACTGCAATCACCAATTAGCCTGACATGTTTTTGGCCACGGAGAGGAGTCACGTGCAAACACTCAAAAGGCTGTTAGGTAGCATCACTTGGGGTGGGCGGGGGCGGGGGCAATATCCACCATTAAATATGAAATTCACGCCGCCGGTTGATGTGTTTTGAAGGTAATTGTTTTCCACTTATTGCTAATTTGCACCCGTAACTATTCAGCTACTGAATTAAATCATTGTTTTTTTCCCCCTGCATTTCATGTTTCCACAGATGCAAATGAGGTCATTTAGTGGCAAGGACGGGTCATTATATACGACACGTCTAATATGAGGTGAAATGAAAAATGGCCAGGAAATGCAAATAAGGAGCTGATTATGATGCAACAAACTCTTAAAGGGGAGTGGTGGTGGTGGTGGTGGTGGGGGGTATGCTAAAGACTGCGCCACAAATGGTAATGCCAAACTCCAATTTGTCCTTGACTCTCATTTTGAGCGAATTTCAATTGACACAAATGTCTTAAACGCTCCTTTAGAAAAAAGCACAACGAGGCAACTGTCATTTTGAAGTACCACTCGACATTCGAAATTCAGAAACACTGATTGAAAATTTCAGGAGAGTGGTCAAAAATCTGAACTTTCAAACCACCTCTGGAAAAGATGTGACACAAAACGGCTGCATGGTGTATTTCTGTTCTTGATAAACAAGGATGATAAAAATGTAAAATAGATAATAAACCCTTTGGTTCACGATTATACCACAAATAATTAATTTCAAAATGTCCTTGAGTCCATTCTTTAGATACTCTTGACCTAAGCTGCATCTTCCACTACATTTAATTTTGACATGACCGGTATCTGTGCTGCAAGTGTAAAATAATAACCATGATTGTAATTTTGAGGTAATCCTGTACAGTGTAAAATATTTTTGTATATATAAACATTTCACCTTTTATGGCTATCACAGTGGTCTAGTGGCTTGAATGTTTACCTCAAAGTTCGATTCTCAGTTAAGGCCATTCTGTGTCAAGTCTTCTTGAGTGTTTGTTTGTTTTGTTATTTTCCCGTGTACTCCAGCTTCCTTCAACATTCTAAAAAAAAAATGCATCTTGGGTTCATTGAAAACGACAAGTGTGAATGGGGATAACCGTTCATCTATTGGCAGGTGACCAGTACCTCGCCTCGTGCACAAAGTCAGCAGGGAGAAACACGGGCTCACCTTCGACACTGATGATGTATAGGATACGAGTTAGACGGATGGAATGTCTTTTTACACGTGTGACGGTTGTGATGCTAAAATGCGACATGTCGGGCGCATCTTCAATTTGACTTGCATTTATCCTCGCCTCACTATTTCACATGTGTTCCATTGACATTTTAACAGTGGTGAAATCAATACGCACGCTATTATTAATTCTCTGCTTGATTAAAAATGTTCCGACATCCTCTGAGGTTAGGCTAACGATTGTGCCGCAAATGCTAAGTCCAAGCAAGCTGTCCTTGAATCTGTTTTAATGAATGAATTGAAATTGACGTCGACACAATATTGAGAGCAAGTCATGCGTGCCAGTCTTTGCTGATGCAACTCACACAGTTTACCGTACTTGTTTTTCTGCTTCTGCATCAGAAAAAAAAAAAAGAAAAAGCTTCCCCTGCACCACAAGCACATTTTCCAGGAAACACCTACGCAGGTTGTGATGGGGAGAGGTGGGGGTAAAGACCTTCATGAATATTATGAATCACTCTCAACTGTTGCATTGACCCGCAGTGGGGGAAAATAATAATAAATAATAAATATGATGCTCATGTGCTTTGTTTTGTTGCATATCATCATTTTGAGGTGGCACCATGAGGGAGATTGTGGAATGCAAAGTTTCCAAGCTCCAATATTGTACTACTATCCTAAAAAGCAGCAGATTTAATTTGGTAGTTTTCCAGTCGTGTCCTGTAATATGTATTTTATGCAGACTGTCTTAGGAGACAGTCAAACTCCCCAAATATCAATGACAAAAATGACACTCTGCCCACTGTCATTGTTTAAAAATTCATGGGGTGGTGTATTTTCGACAATGTTCCAAATGTTTGTTAGAAAATCTGCATGTTTTGTTGAAGGAATTTCAAATCGAGTGTGGCAGTTTTGGGCATCTTTAATGTGGCAAAATTCCCCTGACATTCACAATGGTCACTCTAACTATATATATATATATATATATATATATATTAGAGCTGTCAAACGATTAAAATATTTAATCTAATTAAAAACGCAACTGTCATAGTTAACTCAAATTAACTAAAAATTAATCATGATTACTCACGCATTTTTTATCGTTTCTGAATTTCCTTTTATATTTTTTGTCCTATTTTCCCCCATTTTAATGCTCTCATCAACATGGAATCATGAATCAGTTTTCTATGTGCAAAATGCAAATATTTACTGAAATAATTTCGATTTTCAATTTTACATGAACATTTTTCACTTGGAGCAGTTATTCACACATTATCTCTCACACAATATTACTGTCCATCAACAACAGTGAAAAAAATATTTTGTCACACAACAGCTGCTTGAACACCTCTTTTTATGGAATCAAAACAGCGCAATATAAAGTGCACATCTAAGGTAAACCTATAATTTTTCACGGCCCCCTGAATAGGGATTGTCGGTCAGCATGGAAGGATCTCTCGTTCTGTACTTTTTTGATCATTTATTGGAGCACTTTGCAGCAGAAGTAGTAGTAGTTGTAACAGAAGTATCAGAAGCAGGTAATAACCTAAACTACACATAAATACAGTAAAAAAATAATATATCTATCTTTCTGCATCACAATGTAAATATGTATATAATTGACATTAATTAATACCTTTATTTAATAATAAGTTTAATAAATAATTTAATCAACCCTGATTTCACTATGTATCATTATCGTCATCATTATTCATTGTTTTAAACGTAAGAAAGCATACAACACAAACATAAAGTCGAATCGAACAAAAGAACTACAAGTCCCAATACTCAATCCCGGAAGTGGAGCGCGGCGCTGAAAGCATAATTTACTTCGTTTAAGCGTCAGATTGCAGACGGACAAACATGACAACTATGCAAAAATGAGCTAAATAAAGACACCCCTATTCTAGCAACATTTTAGCCCACGCTGTTTGCTTTGAATGATCCATAGCTGTCGGTCTGAGACAAGGGGGCGGAGTTACGCACGTCAGCTGTGTGCTTGGCCATTAAGTGGTATTTCAGACTCGACGTGCTATGATGATAGCTCAGTTTACGACTGCAAAACATACAGGTAATTTTGGTCTTGTCATTGGAACAATCTGGCAACTTTTTAAAAGTAAACTTTCCATTCATAAACTATTTAAGTATCCGTTTTCGGTGTCTCGCGCTGCCGTGGCTGGCAAAACAAACGTGCGTGGACCTGTGCAGAGCGATTGATGTTTTGTTTCTGGTTTATTTATAGAAACAACGTAACATCCGCTGTGGCGTCTGCGCGTTAATCTCGCGAGAAAACTTTTGATCCCGATAAAATTCATTTAAATTAATGCCAATAAAAACGCGCTAAACTGACAGCTCTAATATATATATATAAGTACACACACACACACAACTCAGCCAGGTCTTGCACTGACCAGCATGTTTTGTTTCCCATGATCATTTTAAAACATCGTCACGAGGCACAAATTCCTTCATGTTCTGAATTCTCCCTCTGCCATTGTTGCAAAATACAGCAGTATCCATTTTATGTACATTTGCGGGAGGGGATGTGGGGATGGGGGCGGGGTCTGTGGAAGGCAACATTTCTGTTAAAATTCACCATTTTGTACTGTTGTTGGAAATTCTGTTAGTGTCATGAAATTTCAAGTCATGCATGGTACGTCGACATGTCAATTACTGATTTACTCATCAGACTGACCTGCAATGAGATACATGTCAATGTTTTGTCACATAGTATAATTTCAGGTGACTTAAGGAGGCAGACGATTCTGAATTTTGAATCATTTAGACTACTAATGTAGACCGGTAATATATTTGACTCTACATTTCGAGTCTTGATTCTTTTCTTTTTCACGAACTCTTTTATTATTGATAGTCATCCCTCAACATGTGCCGGTAGTTTTTTTTCCTTTGGAGTCCGGCGGGACCGAGTAACAAATGTTAAACTGTTTTCGCAGAACAAGACAAATCAGTCCACTGCACCGATGAGTGTCGTGCATTGGGACACTCTGACAGATGCTGGATGCCAAAGTTACGGATCGGAAGCCAAGCGGACAGCGCAGATAATCGCACCAACCTTTTCATCCCCGTGGGAATGGATGCCATGGTAGAGACAGAGATTTATGGCACCATCAGCCGCGGCAGTCGGAAAACCCTCAGCACCTTCGGGAAGGAGCAGCGGGACAGCACCGTCCTGGTGGCCAACGTCAAACCCTACTTGAAGTCGCAGCGTGCGCCGTGCCCGCCCCTGCAGGAGAGTCCGCCGGCCCCCGCGAGCCCCGGCAAGAGCGGACCGGCCTTGGACGAGCAAGATGTGAAGGAGGAGCGGGAGGGGGGCTCAGACAGCAGTGCCTACGGCCCTCCAGACGGCCAGTGCTCCCCGCTGCACACCGCGGTGGAGGAGCCCTCCTACCTGACCCGCGAGCTCCGCCCCAAGGCGCTGTCCAGCAGCCTCATTCACAGTGCCGTCATCAGCCAGGAGTGCGGCCTGTCGGAGTACGAGCAGCAGGACTCGGGGAACTGATGCGGCGGGACCCTCGCAAGCGCTCCTAAATGTGTGATTGGGGCCAATTTGAGGGGGGGATTTTGTTTTTTGTTTCTTTGGGGTCCAAACATTGTATAACCAAAAATCATCTGCTTTGTGTCTTTGTTTTTTACTCAGTGACTTTTAGGGATGGGCAATTGAATAATTTCCTTGATCGAAGGTGGAAAAAAAAAAACAATGATCAATCAATCAATTGGTTTTTTTTGTTTTTCTTTTTCTTTTTGTAAGAATCTCTTTCTGAATGTCCGGACTCCTGTTGCCATGCTTGTGGAGTATTGAACAGGGAATTTGGGCCGTTGAAAAAAACGGACGTCACGGTGTACTTCTTTAGACAGCAAACGGGCGCATCTCAGTGAATCCGAATATTGTCCGAGTTCTGTTCATTACTTTGTCGCGTCACAGTAGAAAAGTTGACGAAACCCCAGCTCACCCGTGACCCTAATTGGGATAAACAGTATAGATCAGAGATGAAAGTGGACTGAAAATCCTGGGAAAAACAAAACAAAACAAAAAAAAAAAAAAAAAAAAAAAAAAAAAAAAAATATATATATATATATATATATATATGCACACACGCACACACACGCGTGCGCACACACTTGGCCGATCACGCATGAATTAGTTTACACTAAACGCTATTCAAATACTCGACATTCAATGATTAATCTTCCTTTTGTGGCTTCCGTTCTCTACAAAATTTCGAAATCTCAGAGAAATAGCGAGGCCATGAGAATGCAAGGCGAGGGTATTACTGTTGTGGCGACGCCACTCAAGCTAAGCGAGCCTCAGCAGGAGATAGTCCGCTGCTCTCTGCTGTACGTGCTTCAGCGCGAACCTGTACGCAAGAGCGTCTTTTGATTTCAACCAATCAGCGCCGACGGAATGACGTCACACACCCGACGTCACACACGACAACAGCTAAGCTAAGCTAGCCGAGACGAAACTGTGTTTCCCTTTTTGTCCAAATATATTTTTACGACAACTGTCTTGTCCACGGAGTCTTTTATTCGTTTATTCGGGTTTAGCAAGTGTGTTTATAAGGAGACGAAAATCTATTTACTGTTACTAGTGTTAGTGTCTCAACATGGCTAACCTCGTAAAAGCAAAACAACGAACTCAAACGCGTCTTCGTTCTATGTCGTCAACTAAATTTTCCTCAATTCTCCAGAGAGATTTTCATGAAAATTTGAAAAACCCTGAATTCCGGGAAAATCCGGAGGACTTTCATCTCTGATAGATGGATGATTAGAGCTGACGGCTTTCGAAAATCCCCAAATTCAACATCTGAAGAAATGAGAATACAGGATTACATAAGAAACCGTTTGTTTTGGCTGGAACGGCCCTCATGGTGAATCCTTGAAATTACATTACACCGACATAGTCATTAAACACTCTGGAAATTCAAATGCCTTTTTGGGGCGGGTCTTCACATGCCCCAAAAGTCAAATGTGCTGGAGTGTGTGGTTTTTGGTGAAAATGTATCTATTTTATGGGTTCTAAACGCACCCAAACGTCACTCAGTAGCATATCCCCAGAGAGTGAGAAAAAAAAAATCGCCCCCGAAAGTAGTTTCATTGTTTCACCACAAAATTAGGCATCTATGTCTGTCGCAGCAGAGCGGTCTCAAGAACTCATGCACAAAATTGAAGAGGGAGTGATTAATTTTGGTTCAAATTCAAGGACAATCTCCTGCTACGGGGGATTCGCCCCAAATGAGCTCCAGTTCGAAGTAAGTCACTTTTTTTCACCCAATGCCAACTAATGCGGTTGTAGCGTGCTGTCAAACTTTTAACGATCATTTTCGAGGATTCGCCACAAAAAAGTTGACGTAAGTGCCTGTTCATTGCTGATATTTCCTCCCGTAAATTTGTCGAAATGCGGAATTTATCGTTTTCAGGAGCTCTAAGCTATACATTTTAATTAAAAAAAAAAAAACAACAAATGCGATGTTTCGCCCCGTGTGTTGTGACTCTGCGTTATATCTGCCTCGCACTTTTTGAATCAACCTAATGAAATGAATCAAGTTTTCCACAAGATTCCACTTCATTGAGATGCGCCTGCAATTCCGTCGGAGTCAACATTCGCCCGCGGCCGAGCCATTTTGCTGCTTCAATCAATCGATTCCCACTCGATACGACCTTAACGATCAGTTAATCGATGAATTGATCGCCAGCCAGCCCATCCCCAGTGACTCGTTGTGTTTCGGTGAAAATTGTGTCCTTGACTCTTTGCTGTGAAGGTTTGCGGGCCAATCAGTGCTTACCTGACTTCAAGTGTTTCCATGGTGTACTGTACCTGTCAATTTAGATGTCCGTATTTTACACATTTCAAGCGCCAATTTTGTGTGGCTGTTGGAACAAAATTGCTACTGTTAAGCTATTGAGTCCTGTCCGCTTTTGTAACGGTGAAGCTATCTGTCTCCATTTAGTGTTTGAAAGAACGTCACTTTGAAAAGTCGAAGGCCCGACCGCATACATATCAGTGGCGTGAACATACAAAAAAGTGAAGTGTCTTATGAACTGTAACGGTGGTGCAACAGGGGACGTCCCTTTTCACGAAACCATGCGAGGTTTCGCTGAAACCATTTTTTTAAGAATGTATTTGTAATTTGATCGTCGTCCTCTCTGCTGTTTGTGTGAAAATAAGCTGGGCTTACACGTGAATGTGGGCTACTGTACTGTACTTGTGTATTTTATTAAATTTGTATTACACTGTGTGCATGGAAGGACGTTCTTTTTCAACCAATGATGACTTCCGGAGCTGTCGTGTTCATTTGTGAGAGACATGTTAAAGCAACAGTATGTGACTTTTTTGTTTACTGTATTTGTATTTTTTTTTTTGGTTTGGTAAATCATTTGCTCCCGGGCTCCCCCTTCAGGTGGAAAATGTCATCTTGCTTTGACTGTTACTAATTACAAATCAACAGCGAACGTTGATTTTATGATAAAAAAAAAAGGAATCAGTAAAAAGAAGCAAAAAAATTAAAACAGGAAATACAAACCATAAGCACATGCAAATAAATCAGCATTGGTGTAAGAGTTTGAAAAATAATTCCTTAAAATTTAGAGTCTAATCATTTGAGCGGAAATTCTAGCATAGCTTTTCACCCAACCTTTTAACCTAAGTCGGCCGCACACTGAGCGAAAGCCGCTGAACTGTAGCGGAGTGTGCGGGATTTGACAACGGGTTTTTGTGAGTGATCTACGATCGTCAACCGCTTTTATTGTGAATCTCCAGCTCATGTCACAGATGTACCAGGCAATTAGAAATGCACAAGGGTTTACGAACGATCAATCTGTGCCAACAGCCCGTCTCCCTTGTGACCATCTGCTTCTTCCTTGACAATCGCACCATGTTTTTGTGATTCAATTCAAAATGACACACCGCAGTATATTGCACGTGGAGCCTGAAAACCCGATACGGGGTTGCAGTAATTCGTCGTGCGCTATCGCTTCGTGTGCGGCGAAGAGTCCACGAATGTAACTTTGTGCGCTTGGTGTGCGGCAGGCCTCACGAACAATAGGATAGCCAATCCTCAGCTCACAATCAATTGTTGTCGTTTGTGTCCAACAAGTAGCACCAAAAGAGGAAATCCACCACGGAGATGCTAACTCACATTTAATTGAACGTCATTTTCAAACTGCTGTTTTAAAGTTGAAATAAAGTTGCTTTAACAACACACACAAAAAAAAGATCCTGCAAATGTTCCAATAATAGCAATGCACTATGAAAGCAGGTATGTTTTAGAGGGATTGAACATAGATCCTTGTTGGAGGAGCTCAGCGTGTTTTTTTTCCCTCTCCCTTATTTCTTGTCACTGCTATCTATATTTTTAACTACAAATAAAGAAACATTGCACTGTACATTAGTGCACCCCATCACAAGACGAGTTGACTCACTCTCTGATGCGCCGCGTGTGTAGCGTCACAAAGCGTTGGCGATGCTAATTCAAAGCCGACAGAGCTTCAAGCGTCAGGTAGTTTTTTTTTTGTGTGCATTATTTATTTCAAACATCTCAAACAGACAAGTGACAGGACAGGAGTGTGATAAATAGATAGATAGATAGATAGATAGATAGATAGATAGATAGATAGATAGATAGATAGATAGATAGATAGATAGATAGATAGATAGATAGATAGATAGATAGATAGATAGATAGATAGATAGATAGATAGATAGATAGATAGATAGATAGATAGATAGATAGATAGATAACACTCAACTCTGATGAGACCCCCTTTCTCCTACAGAAGAACTCTAAGAGGAGTGAAGATCAAATTAAATCTTAATAATCCCTGTGGGGCGTAAAATGGGTCATTTCAGAACTCATAATGCTATAAGTGTTAACACTTGTAAATACAAAATGGAGATAATTTGATGATGACGATGTGTTCTTTGTACATGTTTAACCATAATTGCCCTCCAAAGAGCAAAACGGCCTCCCTATGTGGAGTTTGCATGTTCTCCCCGGGCCTGCGTGGGTTTTCTCCGGGTACTCCGGTTTCCTCCCACATTCCAAAGACATGCATGGTAGGCTGATTGAACACTCTAAATTGTCCCTAGGTGTGAGTGTGGGCGTGGGTGGTTGTTCGTCTCTGTGTGCCCTGCGATTGGCTGGCAACCGATTCAGGGTGTCATCAGGCGCCGACAGGTATGGCTGCCTCGGTTACACGCTCCCTAGTATTGTCCCTGTTTTTGGCATTTTCGTTAGTTTTTGGCGACCCTACGCGGCTTACTTACACGAGGAAAAGCTGCTTAGCATTGGGGAGTCGGCGCTCGGACTTTTTCACCAGCACACGAAAATCCACAAGGTTTTTGGAGCTAATCGCGGCGGAGCGGCGGCGCTGTCTGGCGTGGAAACGGCGTCGGAGGAGGGAAGCGAGCGGCGTGCTCGTCAAGCTCGACAACGTGGATTCGAACCCGCTCCCATCGATCCATCTTGCTAATCTACGATCTCTGCCAAACAAGATGGATGAGCTTCTCCTCCTCACGAAGACCAACAAGACCTTTGCAAGCTCTGCTGCGCTCTGCTTCACGAAACCTGGCTCAGTGACCGCCACCCGGATTCGCGCTACATCTACCCGGCTTCCGCCTTCTCCGAGCCGACGCGACACGGAGCTATCAGGGAAATCGAAAGGTGGTGGGATTTGCTTCTATATCAACGAAGAATGGTGCACTGATGTCACGAAGCTCGGCGCACACTGCAGCCCGGACCTGGAGTCGCTGTCTTTAAACTGCAAGCCATTCTACTCGCCACGTGAGTTCGCCTCTTTTTTACTCGTCGGTGTTTACATTGCGCCACAAGCTAATGCTAACGCGGCGATACAAACGCTAGCTGAACAAGTAAACAAACTCGAACTAAAATACCCAGAGTCACCCCTGATCATTTTGGGCGATTTTAATAGAGCACATCTTAACCGCTGAACTTCCCAGATATAAGCAGCACATCGACTGTTTCACCAGAGAAGGCAACATCCTAGACCACTGCTATACAACAATCAAAAATGCATACCGATCGATCGCCCGCGCAGCATTGGGTCTTTCTGACCACAATTTAATCCACTTAATACCTACATACAGACAGAAACTCAAATGCGCTAAACCGGTTGTTAAGACTGTGAAAAAATGGACAGATGAAGCAAAGCTAGCTCTACAAGAATGCTTAGACTGCACTGATTGGGGCGTCTTTGAAACTTCAACGGGCACACTGGATGAATACACAGACACTGTAACATCATACATCAGTTTCTGTGAGGACATGTGTGTACCAACGAAGTCCTTCCGTTCCTTCAACAATAACAAGCCATGGTTTACTCCCAAACTCAGGCAACTCGGGAAAGAGAAAGAGGCCGCATTTAGAAGTGGAGATCGGGCACTGTACAAACACGCCCGAAACCAATTGACAAAGGAAATTAACATCGCTAAGAGAAGCTATGCAGAGAAGCTGAAAAACCAGTTCTCTGCTAACGACTCTGCATCTGTGTGGAATGGCCTGAAAGCAATCACAAACTATAGAACGCCATCCCCAAACAGTGAACAATAAGGGTCTTGCTGATGAACTAAACACGTTTTCTGCAGATTTGAAAAGGACACCCCCATTTCCCACACTCACCCACCTCTACCAGATACTACTCTATCTACCCCCCCACCCTCTTTTTCTCCACTACAGATCCACGAACAGGACGTGAGACGGCTCTTCAAGCAGCAGAAGATCAAGAAAGCTGCGGGGCCCGACAAAGTGTCCCCTCCTGCCTGAAAGTCTGCGCTGACCAGCTGGCTCCGGTCTTCACACAAATCTTCAACAGATCCCTGGAGCTGTGTGAGGTCCCATCCTGCTTCAAACAGTCTACCATCATCCCAGTTCCCAAGAAATCGGCAACATCGGAACTGAACGACTACAGGCCTGTCGCTCTGACGTCTGTGGTCATGAAGTCCTTTGAGCGCCTTGTGCTGAACCACCTAAAGAACGTCACGGACCCCTGCTGGACCCTCTTCAGTTTGCCTACCGGGCAAACAGGTCTGTGGAGGACGCAGTCAACATAGGTCTGCACTACATCCTCGAGCACCTCGACAGCACAGGGACCTACGCAAGGATCCTGTTTGTGGATTTCAGCTCTGCGTTCAACACCATCATACCGGAACTCCTCACCCCAAACTCCTCCACCTCGGTGTGTCCCCTACTGATCTGCCAGTGGATCCTCAGCTTCCTGACGGACGGACACAACAGGTGAGACTGGGAGCGACAACATCATCAACACGCACCACTAGCACTGGAGCCCCACAGGGATGTGTCCTCTCTCACTGCTCTTCTCCCTCTACACAAACGATTGCACCTCAACAAGTCCAGATGTCAAACTCATAAAGTTCTTGAGCGACACCACGGTCATCGGTCTCATCAAAGACGGCGACGAGTCTGCGTGCCGACAACAAGTGGAGCAGCTGGAGCTTTGGTGCAGCCGACACAACCTCGGGCTGAACACGCTCAAGACGGTAGAGATGATCGTGGACTTCAGGAAACATCCTTCTCCAGAGTTGCCCCTCACACTATCCAACTGCCCTGTGTCAACCGTCGAGACCTTCAAGTTCCTGGGAATCACAGTCTCCCAGGACATGAAGTGGGAAGTCAACACCATCTCCATCCTGAAAAGGGCCCAGCAGAGGATGTACTTCCTGAGGCTGCTGAGGAAGCACGGCCTGCCACAGGAGGTGCTACGTCAGTTCTACACGGCAGTCATCGAATCAATCCTGTGTTCTTCCATCACGGTTTGGTTTGGGGCCGCCACAAAGAAGGACAAAATCCGACTTCAACGGACAATTAGGGCGGCGGAAAAAATCATTGGCACCGCCCTACCCACTCTTGAGGACTTGCACACGCAAGAATCAAGACAAGGGCACGGAAAATCCTCCTGGATCCCCGCATCCTGCCCACCACCTTTTCCAGTTACTCCCCTCAGGCAGGCGCTACAGATCCATGCGCACCAAATCCAGCAGACACTTGAACAGCTTCTTCCCTCTAGCCATTAACTCCCTAAACAGTCACTGACGTAGTCACTCTTCTTGTGCAACAAATATTGTATCTCTCTAAAATGGTTCAATGATTTTCTGCACCAACTGTACAAACTGTAATAGTACTGTATTCTACCACTGATCACTTTAGCTCTGCTTGAAACTATGGTTCACTTACATTATGAAATGTCCTTCCATACCAATTTGTCATGTTCTTGTTTATGATGATACTAATGCAGCGTGTATACCGGAGACAAATTCCTTGTGTGTTCTACATACTTGGCCAATAAAGATGATTCTGATTCTGATTCTGATTCTACTGCCCGAAGACAGCTGGAATAGGCTCCAGCACCCCTCGTGACCCTAGTGAGGATTAAACGGTTCGGAAAATGTATATGTATACGTATATATACATAAAAGAAAATGTAAAAGGTATTATTTGTATGTAATTATTGGTCAGTGTGGTTATACGCTCAATGCAAGCCTCACGTTGCTAATCGATGCTGTACCCCCCCCCACACACACACACACACACAAAACAAAAAATTGGGAAAAACATCCAAATTAGGTGTGAATCAAAACTACAGTGAAAACATAAGATGTTTGCCTATGCTCTGAACATGTGATGGTTATAGGTTCGAAAACACGGAAAACAATTGAAGATGATTGCCAGTGCAGTCGTTTCAGATGTACAAGAAAAGTCAGAAAAGGACAAATAAAGTGTTTACCATATGTTTACTATTTGTATTAGAACCAGGTTGCGCAAAGGCCCTCAACGTTAAAATGGGTGCATTGTCATTTTTGTGCCAGGGCAATGGTCTAGTTGAGCGTGTTCGTAAATTTGGTAGGCGTGCTCCATCGTAATGGAGGTTGGTGCCGCACCTGCCGGCGCATCTAAAAATTTGGTTACAAAGTAGATGAAATTTTAGACTTGCAAAAAGCAGGTCTAATTCATGGCGTAGGTGGTCAAACGCAATTTTGCTGTGTTTGATTGAAGCCCGGGCAGACATATTCAGCACTCCAGGGGCATGGATGGTGGAAGTCATTCATAATTATGACATCAACTTGGGACCATCTGCTGAATCATTGTATAAATTGATTTATTGAAAGGATTATGATTAAAAATATTTTAATTGCACCCCCTTCGTTACTGCGGTGGAAGTGGGGGCGTATAAATAACATTTTTGTCATACATCTGGTGAGGAAATGTTCGGTCCAATATGGCCCCGCCCGTAGCACTGATGAAACTGTGCCCCCCCCCCCCCCTCCAGCATTTAAATTGCCCATCCCAGCTCTATAAAGTGAATTTTGAGATTTGTTTCTCAATACATTATATATGTTTGGAGATATTTGCTGAACATGTGCAAAGATTAAGAATAACTGAATGCAATTGTGGCACTATAGCAGGAAACTAGTTTTCTGCATTTAGTTTTCCAGATTTTAATTTATTTTTTGCTGCAGTGGTGGAGTGGTGGAGTTTATATATATATATATATATATATATATATATATATATATATATATATATATATATATATATATATTCCAGCCATGGAGGCGATATTTACCTGGAACAAGGAATAAGTAGCTGCATGAAGCAGCATTCGTTCTCCAGGTTGTAGTAGTGACATTTTGATTGATAACTGATAGCTGGTTGGGGCACCATTCCAAAATATTCAGGTGACACGGGCCACAGCAGTTGAGAGTGGACACTGATTTTTCATAATCTTGACGCCTCCTCTTATACATTTACTGATCTTTTTATTCATTCAAAATTTTTTTAACACTCTTCTCTGCGGTGTGTCAAAATTCAGAAAACATTTAGTTTCACTTTACAGGGACTTAAATGATTAAGTACTTTGATTTACTTTGTGTTGCCTGTGCCAAATGTTGACACCTGTTTCGTGAGACTACTTGCACTTTGAGACGCGCACGTGTGTGTGTGAGTGTGTGTGTGTGTGTGTGTGGTTTCAAGTATTCAGTAAATAAACCAAGAGTTATTGGATATAGAAAAGTTGGAAATAGATGTAAATCGAATTTAGCATTTAGCCACTTTAGACACGCGGTGTAAATCCAGCCTCAAATGCAACCTTCAGCAAAATGGAGAATGAAAGAGTGGGCGCATGTGACAAAAGGCCTTGGTCCGCATACATAAAACATTCGGAGCATCCATCCGTTGGTTGATTCCCTTTCTGGAGCTAACCTGCTTTGCACACGAGGCTGCAAGATTATTCACTCGGAGGACGACAGGGACATAAACATCAGCAGGACTGGAAGAATCCTGCTAGAAAATTCTGGACCAGAACCAATTCATTTGCTCTACAGAGCCTATGAAGAGCGACTAAGTATAAACGCGGCCGCATGTTTACCCAGATGGATCCAGCAAATATAGCAGTGATTTTGACTTTTTAATCTCTAAAAGAACAACAGAGAAACCTCTTGTTTCTCGGCGTAGATTCTGGAGATTTTTTTACCTCCCTTTCAACGGTGAGCACTTTGAGAATGCCTCGTGTGTATTGTGTGCGTGCGTGCGTGTGTGTTTGCGCACAGGCTGGCTGAAAACAGAATCCTGTCATCTACAGAGCGCAGACTCCTAAGTGCGACTCTCGGCTTCCTCCTCGGGTAAAACACATTAATTTGGATTTTGATTTGCATTTGTTTTGCCGCCGTTATTGACACAATTCCAGACCTAGATGTCTCATCTCAGCAGGCAAGCTCTGATGAGCTCATCTGCATAAGTTGAAATAGTCTCCGAGAGGGAGATTGCGTGGGTCACAGCAACTCATCCCATTGAAATACAGACAGAGAACACGGCATCATTTCATGTGGATCAGTCCCGAGGTTTGAGATCACGGGGGAATGTCGGCAGACAGGTGAGAGGAATGTCAAGTAGATGAGGGCTCAACTATTTTCCTTTTTTCACGCGCGTGTGTGTGTGCGCGCGCCCGCTACACTTAGCTCTCCCGTTGTCTTTAATGCCATCTCACTAAAGCAGTTTGAACCTCCACTTTTGCCATAATTAAGAAGAATTGGCTTTGGAATAAACCTTTTTCCCTTGATTACACAGAGCCCCGGTACAGAAAAGTGCTATGCCGTGGAGCTGAATGCCGATTAGAGACTAGCGTGCTGCGTTGGATGAATGCGACTTGTCTCCCCAGATTGATGACAGTCGCGGTGAAAAGGAATTACAGACAATGAAAGTGATCGGCGTAATACCCCCATTCTTCCACATTTTCCATACACAAGCCATCTTTTCAGATGGAAATGGGACAAGGAGAGCGCCATTTTCACTTGTGCAAAATTGACACGCTCGCCCCGCTCACTTAAGCTTTTAATTCAATCATTCAACAACACAGCCGATTAAGAGCTCGTCTTCCACCTCCGCGTGGCAAGACGGTTTGGCTCGGTTCGGGAACCGCATGCGAGAGCGCGACACATCAACGTAAGGATGGGGAGAGGGTCATTTTCATTTGGACTGACGGATGTCATTGAAGGCAGCGTGCGCGCCCTCGGGGGGAGGGGGGAATATTAAAATATGACAGAGACTTTTCATGCTTTGGATCTAAAACCAAACAAAGAGCTCGATTAAACCCGCAGGGGTACGCCAGCCCTGATCTCTTCGTTGAATATGCGATTTATGATGTGATATAGTCCCACTGTCACGCTGCCTGTAAAAAGCTGGAATTGCCGCCTTTTTTTTGTTTCCCGTTCCTATTTGGAATAAACCGCAAGAAACGGGATGATGAAGTGGGACCGGCACGCTTCTAGCATAGGAAGTAACATCAGCGACGTAACAGCCGTAATTGTTTATCGTTGTGTTGAAAGCGATTGTCGCCGTTTGACGAATCGTTTATACGTCACACCAGATGTGGGTGATCCGATTAGAGAGTACAGTGTCAGTTTGTAAAAGCACAAAGAGCCGCAACAATATCCTATTTTTGCTGAGTTCTCCATAAAAGACACTAATGAATACAGATGAACCCATGAACATACCAAACACATTTTTCATTGAACAACGACCAAAATTTGGATTTGCCCCAACAGCTAAAAGTAAGAACTTCAACTAGGTCTCATCCATGATTTTATGAGCTCGACCAGCATAGTTTTCATCGAAAATTAAGCTCACCGAAAAGAAGTCAAAGTAGCCTGTAAGTAACTATGAACAATTTCAAGTATGCTTTGCTACTTCATGCATTTTCTGGAATTTGTTTTTGTTAAGTCAGCATTATGTTGTGATAGTAGCTTGTTTTGTATCTCGTACACAATCGCTTTTTTCATGCTTGAGGGAAAAAAAGAAGATAAAGCAAACAGTTGGATGTACAGTGCATGCTTTTCGTGGGCAAATTATGGCAAGAAGTACTTCTTTTTTATTTAAAAAAAAAAAGTAGGAAAAAGACTTGCGTGGCCTCACTCCATTTTTATAATTTTAAACTTAAGCGCAGGAATAATTTGAGAAATAACTTTCCGGAATTTAGTGGTGTAAATCAAGGTTTACTTCCAATTTTGACATATAGGGGGCAGTCCTTTATTACATTCTGCACTTTTCCTATTTCAGTTTCCAAGATGGCCACGCCCATAAAATTAAGCTTTACCTCCCGCAAAAAGATCCCAGAAAGTGAGGTTGAGAGATTGATAGAACTCTCACAAGGTAAGCCGTGCTTGAGATTGGGTGTTTTCATGTTAGCATAAATCAATGTTATCAATCATTTTTCCGTGAAATAATGATAGGTTACGACACTTGGAGTTAGACCACTATTGCGCAAATCATTTTTTAAAATCCCAGTCTGTCTTTTTTTTCTTTTTTTTTTTTTGTCAGGCAACCTATGAAAATAAAGACGATCGTTCCACAGTTGTGGATACAAGTGCAAGTAATATGATCCAATTAGAATATCCAATATGATCCTAGTTCAAAATCATTGCATTTGGCAAAATGCCTAAATCTGAGGGAAACCACCATTTCTGTAAAACCAAGTATCCAGAAGAAGTAATCATTGCCACATAAATCACCAAGATATAAATCCCCTGGATTTTATAGCAGCCATAAAACCTTAAATCACGCTCCGGTAAAATGAGGAAAACTAAGTGGGGACGCTAGACCTCAGCGGCTTAATTCTGATGTTACTTTAGCCGGTTCCAGGTCATCTTAACGTGTACTTGGCAACATTGAGAATTTGTCAGAATAAAAAAGACGATAGATTCTGCATAATTTTGTAACGTTTATGATTTTTTTTTTTTTTTATATACCCGGTATATACATTTCATGGATATCTTTCCCAGGAAGAAAACTACTTTCATTCTGAAGTGAAATAACCAACCACTCTACTGTCATGGCATGCATATTGCAGTCGTTTTAGTCCCTTTTCAAATAAATGAGGACTGGAAACCCTTTTTATAATTAGCTGTAGATGAGTCCGAGGTGTACCCGCCTGTGGCCAAAAGTCAGTCGGGATAGACCGCAGCTCACCCGTGACCCTAATGAGGACTAGCCCTACAGACAATGTTATGTATGGCTCAAAACCAATCTCAAATCACAGTCAATGAAATGAGTTGATTATGGTGATTCGCTTACATATATCTGGAGAACTTATGCACAAAAAAAAAAAACGCCTGAGAAAAAAACTGTCAAGGCATTTGACACTTTAACCGACAAAACACCTTTGAACGACAAAGGCGTCTGAATCACAACATGATGCTAATGAGTATTTTAGGAAAGGAATTAGCTGTCATTTAATTACTTTGGCCTAAGGGAGTTTTGAGTTTGACATTCAGGGAAAATACACAAGGAAGAAATTGATAGTATTGTGTCATCTGTGTGATATGAAACGACAGCCAGAGGGCGGTTAGTACATATTTGATCAACAAAGGAGAGGGGAGGCGGGTGAGGTGGTGGGGTTGGGCGGCATATGAATACGTGACATCAGCTGTCAAGCCGCTACTACGAGTGCACTCAAGAGCCAAGCCAAGGCCAGTGGCTTGAATAAACTCTCTTCAAAATCCGGCACGTTAATAGATATTAGCCCAAATATACCCGATCTTCTGTCTCTTAAAGGTCAACTTCATCTTTCATTAGAAATAAATCTGCCTGCGATCTGCTCCGTGCTTTGGATCTCTTCCACAAAGAGATGGCTTCTTGCTCGCTCTGATAAATGTTAGTAAAAGGGGCCTGGGGGAGGTCTAATGTGATTCTGTTGACAGACAGCGATGATACCGCCACCGACATAAGGCCAATAATCACTTGTTTTATGTTTCATGCAAATGGGCGGCTAGATTTAACATATATGAGCACCAGTGGTGATCCGGTTAAGCCTCAGGCACCCATGCAACAAACATTAGCCAGTGAGCTATCATTAGGCAATGTGAAAACTCACAGTCAGTTCTGGAGCCACAATATATTTTTCACATCAAGTCGAATACCAACAACCTTGTCGAAATCGAAAGCTACCTCGTGGGCAGCGGCACAACACATTTGTTCAAATTACCTTTCAGTATACGTTATTATTAATAAGCAATTATTTTCATCGATGTGAAGCAAGGCTGGAAATAAACGGATTTGTATCGCGAGTCAAAATTTGCATTTGCATCGTGTCATGTGGAATAAACTCGGACCTTGCTCTCCAGCGAAGGCGCCCACTAACGTTCATTTTACATTGCCTTAGGTCCAAGGCGGCTTTTTTTACGGTGGTATTAATATGAATGTACCTTACTAACATGACGTTCTACCTGCGGAGGGATTTGTCGATGTTAATTATAACGACCGTCAAATTTGTGACGTGTTCATTGCCATGGTCACAAAATACAGTACATGCTAATTTGTCTTATTTTGTCCTTTGTATTCATAATAGCTCTTTAACCAAGCAAAAATACACTTTATCAAAACTGATTCTTCAATAGAATTTCCAGTTGGACACTAAATTATTTCTTAGCCTCAGCAGTTATATTGTTGTATTTTGGGGGGAGGGGGGTTGAATAAAAGCCTTGCTTCAGGTCCCTGGGATTTAAAAAATACTCTTCAAAAAAAAAAGTACTCTAATGAATTCATTGATTGGCAAAACTGTCCCTCAAAGGGGGAAAAAAAGTTACTTATCGCCTTGGTGAAGACGCTGATCATGTTAACCCTTTCAGGGGCAGCGGTTACTACAGTGGCCATCTTATCATGTCATCAGGTTACAGGGTGCATGAAATGATTCATGATATCTAACATGTTCTCAACAATGATTGAACAAGGTAGGAAATGGATAAATATCAATATGCTAGGCTTTATTTCTGTTACCCTCAGCAAGCATTCACAATGTTCCATCACCAGCGAGCTATTTTTAGAACAAGCCCTAGTGCTACTGATGCCTGCAAGTACCAGGTTGATGACCCCTGAGTATATGAGTACTGAATGTGAAGGTGTATTTGAGGAAACCTTAAGCAAAATCTCTGCTTCTTTTGTAAAATCAGTCTTTCACTGGATGACGCCATTTGCTAAATTCGTGTTGCCCATCTGTGCAACACACTTTTTTTTGTCAAAATACGAGCCATTAAATGTGTTCCCAAATGGTTGCTTCAAACCAAAAAAACACATTTCTTGTTCATTTTGAACATTGGGCCAAATACTTTTTCATGCGTCCAACATGATCACTGAATTTCATATGGATCAGTCAAACCGGGGATAGGGGCTTTTTTTTCCCAGGTGGTGTTATTTAGGGTTAGATTGGGACCCATAACATCCAGATATTTTCACCAGGCTCACAAAATTGATGAGTATTCCAGCACATTGAGCACCCCACTTCCTAGAAATTAAAGTTATTTAGCGGGAGGAAGAATATTTCGAAGAGGGCCTTCATGCTCAAACCCTAATTATGAAGTATTTCTCCAAATAATTGTTATATTGTATTTCCACAAGGATTAGTAGATCGAGTGAAAAGTCCATTAAAAATAAATTTAGCATCAAATGATGAAGCCGCTACTCCCAATTTTAATGAAAACTCCTGCTGGCAATTTTTGGCATAGGCCTTTGACAAACATGCAAAACGCATTGACAGAGGTGGTAAGAATGCTTATTAGAATTCAGGAGGACACCCTTCGATTGTGAACAGCTGGTGTTCTTTGCCCGTGATTTATACACACCTCACTCACTCACACACTCACACAGACACACAGACACACAGACACACACACACACACGTTGAACTTGCAGTCACAGGGCGAGATGGTTCTGATGGTAATTTTTTTATTTTTCTTCCAACAGTGCACCTAGAAAGCAAATCACAAAGAAAAACAAGCTGCTCTTTTGGAGAAAAATCAGCGGCGCAATTGACCCTTTCGGACTTGATGGGGAAAGTCATTTCGATAATGAGACAGGTTTCGAGTGCAAAGTCAAACTAACGTCAGTGTGGGCAGGTGCAATTTCCCCCAAATGATCTCATCATGCACGCGTCTTCTTGATGGTGTTATTACTGGCTACAGGATATGGACATTTTCACCCCATCACCGATTACCTCGATACATAGCAAACTAATCACCCACTGGAAATGCATGCAGATGTAACGTGTGACCTGATTTGGTTTAATTGCTTGTATTGGTGTCACTTTGCAAAAAGGCAAATAAGACCTGTGATTTGTGTCGTCGGAGGTGTTGCGTAAAGTGTTCATCAGAGGTGAGAGGACGGCATCATCCATATTGCTGAGTGGTTCCACATTTGCATTACAATATCTACCTTACATTTCTGATGGGTGTTCCTTCAGCGCTAAACTATTTCAATGACGAAAAAATGGGACAGGGTTCTATTTTACATTAGCCTTGCCCTTAAAAGTCGAGATAATCGCGGCTTGCTATTTTCATCTAGTTGGGCCCGTATTGCCATATAGAATTGAGAGCACATTCTGCAATGTCTAAAAGGTCACAAACACAAACAAGGATTTGTTCTCGACTTCACCTTTAATCTTCTCTACTTGAGGGTGTTTACATTGAAAATGCGGTCCATCAATAAGGGGGGCTGCGAGGTTGAAGATCGAATGTCAGAGAAATTGTATAGTTTGGATGGTGACCAATATCCACCCATCCATGCAAAACCAACACAACCACAGGGGAGAACGCTAACACCACACAGGAAAGGTCGAAGTTGAGATTCCACTCCAAACTTTTGATGTTTGAGGCAGACATGATAACTACTCATCCACTGTGCAACATATTTGGACCGGAATTTTTGTGGAAAAATGTGACACAGTTCGGAGTGTGGGCAGTCATACAGTACATGAAAAGACCTTATTTCATTTGAAAAAATCAATTGCAGATGTCGACGACGACGTGTCAGTCAGCCGAGCAAGGGTGATGCCTATTTTTGTAGGTTTCTACTGCCTGCTTTTGTTCCATTGCTGTTAGCCTTTTTTTCCCTTTTTGTGAGTGGCCAAAATTGAATGAGCAAATGGCTTCCGTTTGGATCATGTAACTGGTGTCCTGAATTTAAATCCATCTTTTTGTCAAGGAGAACTGAGTTAAGATTGTAGAATGAAGCTGTTGGTTGCTATGTTACCTTTTTGCACAAGGCACCAACAGGTTAGTTAGCTGCATTATGCTAGTCCCTGGTGATCAAAATGTAGTCATGTGTTTTATTACATTAGGTGCTGATTTAATGTCTGCTTAACCTTGTTGGGCAATAAATTACGTCAAAATGTTACTTTAACCCTTTCATGCACCCTGTAACCTGATAACATGATAAACAGTCCACTGTAGTAGCTGCTGTCCCTGAAAGGGTGAAAAAAAATGCCTGCATGTTCAATAAAGGTTTTAGGATGGCAACTATTTGAAATGCAAAATTGCAACTGTAATTAAGCTCAGTGGGAAATGTTGTATACAGTATATAAATATATTTATTTAGGTTACAAATCCCCATTTAAAAATAAATGTGATCCTCTTGAAGGCACTTTTTTTAATTGAATGACCTCTGATTTCTAAAGTAATTAATCATCAATTTGTTGTATCCATGTGATATGAACATTCAGGTATCCCTTTAATCATCGGGTAAAGCGCATTCATTGTCGGCTTGGTTGCAGAAGAGACCAAGCCGACTAAGCTTACGAGCATTGGTACTCAAGGCTATACAAACAGATGCCACAAAGACCACTTTAAAGTCCAAGGTCAAATGACTTGGCTGGCTGTGTAAACCGTCGAGGTTTGACCATGTGGGTGATTGTTCATGGCTAGCTTTTATTGATAAATCTGCCACAAAGAAGCCAAATAAAAAGAGCTTGTCCTTTGTATTGTAACTTGGCTTCAGATTTATTCTTGCTCATTTTGCTGATGTCTCACATGGCCCAAATTGGTACCTCTCTTCAATTTGTTTCTCGCCTCAATTCGACGTCACTCAAAAGTGAGTGAACACCTTCATTCTGGATGAGGTCATTCGTGAAACCTGATTTTTTTTTTTTTTTTAATAAAGTAGGTTGTTGGTTTATGGCTGAGTTCCAATCCTACATCGGCATTTTAAACCAAATTTGTCTGCTATCGCCCACTTCTCACCCTCAGATACACTATCAAACACACTCACGGTCTCCTGAGTTCATACTCACAAAATGGCTTCATTCTCACATTTTTGGAATCAACCCCGCTGATTTCTCAAAAGTCCATTTTTTTTTCCATTTTCCTTGAATCCATTTACATGCACCACACAAAATGTGACCCCTGCCTTTAATCCATCACAGTGGTGATCACAGCAAGCAAACACCATTAGTGGCACGGTAGAACGGTGGGCAGCTTTCCAGCGCCCAGCCAACATTCTCACTAGCTTCTATCTCTCGATTACATTCATTTGTCAGCAGAGCTTTACAAAGCTAATTGTAAGAGATGCGGAATAGAGATCGCTGTTGAATTGAATTAACAAACCCAGTGACATGGAGACAATGAATTTGTATTTAATTTTGTGCCGTTTGGATTGAAAGCTGTTGTGGAGAATAGTGCTGGCTTATAGAACTTGTCACTTCATTAGGTACACCTGTCTCATTGAACACCATGTAATAGTTGGAAAATAAACTCGAAGGAACTACGTGTTAGTAGCCGACGAAAGTGGCAACAAAAAAAAAAAGTACAGTGACTCTGAATTTTAATTTGTTTGGTGATCGGTCTTCGAAAACACACGGCAAATGTGTTTCTAGGGAAGACAAATGGCACTGTACTGCTGAGTAAAACCCTATAATGAAAATGTAAACAAATAAACTGACCATATGAAATCAAATTGCTATATGTTGGGACAAGCAGGAAATGATCA
The DNA here is from genome assembly GCA_026261675.1 of Hippocampus mohnikei. Lineage (NCBI taxonomy): Eukaryota > Metazoa > Chordata > Actinopteri > Syngnathiformes > Syngnathidae > Hippocampus > Hippocampus mohnikei. The sequence continues at coordinate 9,464,775 of JAKGUB010000106.1, read as the reverse complement.
AAACAACCATGTGGCTGAGCAGTGTGCCTTTTCGGGGGTGTGGCCTAGTGAGTGACATCAGTAACATGGAAGTGACTTTGGTTCTACTGTTGCTGCTTGCGAGCGTTCTGATTTTGTGTTTTTATGTTTGACTGTTTGTACCCACGAGTGGACTGGCTGTCAGGCGTAGCGAGTAGATGGCCGTTGGGCCGGCGCCTGTATGTGGATCTGCAAAGGCGGCGATTTGTCTGCTCATTGGGAGCAGAACGAGACGTGTGCAGAGAAGGCAGAAGACATTAACGCTGCACTGAAAGCCTGCCGCGCAGGGTGCACGTAATTTTCAGCAAGCTTTCTGTCTCACAACACCTTGAGGCGAGTGTGTAACATGTTCTTTTTCATCTCACTCAGTTCATTTCATTTACCTTCACCTTCACATACATTTACGATCAAGTGGATAATCATGGTTATTGTGATAGTGACTCTAAAATTGAAGTATGTTTTTGCAACGAGGTTGGAAGCCAGTGTATATATGGGAAAATAAAGGTGAAAAAGTGGAGCAAGATACTTTTGCTTGACTATTTCTTAGCTATCAGGCAACTTGTTTGTGGAAAATGACATAAGTTGTAGAAGCAGTGGCCTCCACCATTTGTCTTCAGGGAAGGGAAACAGTTCCGTCGTGACAAACGGTGAAAAGAGTCAATCCATTTTTGCTACAAAAGCGATGTTGTGGCAAAACTCTTCATGAAGTGTGCAAGGTCTTCTGACGAAGACGGCGGCTCCTCACTCGAAATGGTGACTTTGGAAAAGAGCGTTGGGCAGTGAGCCACATGCTGCTTCACCAAGTCCAAAGACAAAAGGTATCATTATCCGATCATATGTCGCTGCCTTTTCTGATACATTTACACTGGAAGGTCTTTTCATTTGTTATTTGAGCAGTCCTGTCTTATTTCTTTGAACCTTCTCCAAGTCTCGCGATGTAATTGTGTAATCCTGCTAATTTACTAGCGGCATTCAAACCCTGAGCTCATGTGTTTTGGTTTTAACCCTCACTCGTCATCGACTTTGTCAAAGAGGGATTATTTTATGTTCATTTAATGGATCGACACAAGCGCATCAATCAAAAAGTGAGCGCGATTGTCTCAGTAAAAGCAACACTTTTTTGACGCCTCTCTGGGTGGCTGCTGTGTGTGTTTCCACTTTGAATACATTGACAGGCCAGGAAGTTTTCTTTCATTTTTTATTTTTATTTTTTCAGACTATCATCGTCCTGCACCTATTCTGGGTGGAGTCTGACAAGTCGTTGTCACTCTAACCCGCAGCAGTTAACAATCCCTTTATTGACCCCCGTCTGACAAAAAGCTCCCAAACTACACACACATTTTATTTAGAGTTCTTGTTCAAAAGTGGCTCTCCTCTGGGAGGGGTTCAGATGCATGCCAATCTGTCAATCATGAATAATGTTGACAGCGTTGAGGGGGCCGAGGCGGCAGGACTTCACACAGGTTTCATCCGTTTTTTTATCGTGTGCTACTGGGTCATGACACACTTTCTTTCCCTTTGAATCGGGCAAAAATAGTCCACTGCATGCCTATTTCGTTCTGACAAAGTGGGCCATTAGATGCATAAAGCCGAGACGCTAACACATTCTGTCATGTTTAAATATCCCGGGTCTCCAAAGTGTCACCTTTTAAGTGCTTTGTCTCCCCATCACAAACAAACTGGCAAACTTTAAGGTAAGCGAGAGGAAAGTTTGCGACTCAAGGTGAAAATGCAAAAACAACCTGTGCATTTTTGCATTATTGAAATTGTTAATGTATGAAAGTGTCAAATTTAAGTATGCCTGCACACTCGTCGACCGTTTAATCTGGATCAAGTTAGTTTCACCTTTTGGTTCAATTGGACAACAGATTTCTTGCAGTCAACTACATGACAACTATCTGACAAAAGTCCAGTCGAAGTTGAATAATCAATTACATCACTGATAGTACTTCAGCACAGTAAAATGGTCCTCAACCTATTTTATTCGACGAACATGTTTCATGTCAAGACATAGCGTATTTCCCGCACTATAAGGTGTTTCGGAGTATAAGGCGCATATTTTAGAACAGTTTTCATATATTGGGCGCAAAGCATGATAAGGCGCATAGAATAGAAGCCACAATAGTGGCGCGGTTGCATTATGCATCCACTAGATGGAGCTATGCTAAAAGGAATACAATAGAATCCAATCCAGCTTTATAGAGAGCCTTCACACCCGCTACAGCTATAACGAAGCGCTTTACACAACATTTAAAATACTATGTCCAAGAAATCAGATTATTGATCCATATATAAAGCGCATCGAATTATAACCCGCAATGTCGGCTTTTGAGAAAATTGAATGCTCTTAGGTGTGCCTTATAGTGCGGAAAATACGGTAATTTGAAGGACAGGCAAAAAGAAAAAAAAAGATAGAAAATACAACTCACCATTACGGTGAATGTAGCTAATGTAATTTCTCTTCAAGAAATTGTCCGGTCTCGTCATGTGTTCCATAGTAGGCATGTTGTATGTGGAACATTGTACCTACGTTCCAAAAAAATGAAGCTTTTCTATTTCACTTGCACTTTTTTTTCTGTTTGGCTAGCCTCATTTTCCAAGTGACCGTCATCAGTGCAACTGGTCTCCTTTTTGATAAAATAATTCCTCAATCATATGGCTGCCTGCCATCGTGCAAAGAGTGTTAACACACAGTGCTGTAATTCCAAGTGTTGGAATGTTGGGGTGTGTTGAACTTGTGACGTGACTAAATTGCTCTTCATAGGGCTGTTGCCCTCACATTATTGGACCTCGCATTTTGCCGACAAAGACAGAGCTTTGCACTCGTTCCTCATCGCCAGTCCCGTCGTCCCATTGGTATGAATATTTGAAGACCGGTGACGATCGAAATTGCCAAAGCTGGCAAGGCTAACCGCAATATTCATCTCCAAATAGCTTATTCTCATACACTCAGATGAATGAAGAAGGTCACCAAGTTGGCCACACCAACCCAGCACACTGTACACCTAACGTAACCTGCTTTAGCCAGTTGGAGACCACCCACTAGCCTCTAAGCACACTTTAGCACAGTTTGCATCCAAGCCGACCACAATTTTAGACTTCCTATCAAGTACTGTAGTTATAATCAGGCAGAGCCCTGCAATTATTTCGATTCAATGTGACAATGTTGGCTTTCAAAAAATCCTTTCGTGCCAGCCAGTTCTTGGGCTCAAATTACTGAAGTAATTTTGATTCATTTACTCATTTGTGAGCCTGATGTGACATATTATGCAGATAAGGTTAAAGGTGGAGGCTAAGAGTCAAACAGCAAATGAGCAATAACCTTAAGCTGACCTGCCGATATTACAAAGTAAATGCAGACAGCTTTTTCTTGGAATGTGCTTCTTGAGTTTCGTTATTTGCCCTGCTCCTCTTTTGGAAGAAGACTTTTTTTTGTGGGGCCATTTTTGCCATCTAGTGGGCTTACTCTTTTTCTGAGACCAAAATAAGCATTTTCAGTGTCTGCACATTAGCGCAAGAACATTAGCAATAGCATTGGCACAACTGTGCTAATAATACGCTCCCATGTCGCTCAAAAATCATCATGGTAACCGATGTCCAGGTGGCTTGTAAGCTAAGTAGACCGGTGACTTAACATCCACGCCTTTTGTTTTACATTTTCGCAGTTAGCACATAATTTCTGCCTCGTTCTATTTGATGTAACGGAAACACACATACAGATGCGCCTTAGGTTAGAACATTGTGGAATACTGAATTTATTTCAGTCAGTCCATTCAAACGGTGAAATATATTAGACAGATTTCACTACACACAGAGCAAAATATCCATTATTTTACTCTGCTATCATTTTAATGGTTGCGGTTTACTCGTGTAAATTAAAATTTCAAGAAATGACAATACAGTACTGCATCAGAGACAATCCCAATGTAGAAATGAGGTAGCAATTGGCCTTTGGTAAGATCAATGCAATTAATTACCACAATCTATTTGCATGAGTGTCAAATGGCCACAGTATTCCAGTTCATTAAGGATGCAAGTGTTTGCTGTTGTTTTGTAGCGTGCTTGATTGTCAAGATAAATATGAAAGTTATCAACAAACTTTGTTCCATTTGGCGTTAATTAGCACTGCTTTATTCGCTAATCACCCGCTAGTCTGTTCGGCAAACCTTGTTATTATTTACACACTTAAGAGAAGAGACCCACATCGGGTTTGTGCTGACACATTTTTGTATGAGTGTAAATTTTACCGTGTGCACACAAACATTGCTTCCAAACCCATTCAACTGATTCACACCAATTGAACAAACTATTGGTACGAAAGCGCTTTAACTTTGTGAATCGCCTTTCAAGTGTCAGACAAGCATTCACCAAAAATGGAAGAAATCCCTCAAAGTTGATGGGGTGTTTTCATTCCTTCTCCCAATAGGAGCCGTGTGTCCATTTCAATTCATTGCTCACATCAACATTTTTGGGGAACAAATGGTGCAGCACTGCAGTCATGGGGAAAAAAAAACAACAACAACAACTCGTGGCTGGTCAATTATTAAAGAGCATTGTTTCTCTGAGCGATGTTGTCAGAGCCTGAAGCCCAAAAGAAAACACCATGCTATTTATTTTTTTAGTTAAGTTCTGCGGCGCAGTTCCCCGGCAGTAAAGCGAGCATAAATGATGCATGCATGCATTGCTGCTCTCGTGTCTTTCAGCTGATTAAAACATCTCCTTAATGATTGCTTGCGTGGGAGATGTCAGAGCAGCCCACTGCATGAGGAGTAATAATCAAAACGACAGGTGTTGACATTTCTGTTATCATTTTGACTGTTCGTGATGATTTTAAGTGGACACCAAACAATTCAACTGCTCTCTATTTATCCAAAGACTTTTCCTGATGATCATTTATTGAATTGATCTTTTTAAAAGGTTTCGGATTGGATGTGGTGTTTTTTGTGCAGCACTTTATTGGCAGCAAGAGGAGAGTAGAGATGGACGCCAACATCGGCTCAGTCCATTAATTAATTACTATTTAGGAGCGGATGCATTTTTAACGAAGTTTGACTGAGAAATCTGTCCCTGATATCGAGTTACCGGCCACTTCATTAGGTACATGCACTGCATCGAACTGGCATTCGGGACAAAAGCTGTATACTTTGGCGTCAGCCTTTACAATTACATTTCATATTTATAATAAAGCTCATTGAAAATATATATTAAGATAATTTAGATTGTAACTATAAGGCGCCTTATAATGAAAAAAAAATATTCCAAAGTAAAACTGCAAAAAAAACCCCAAACATATCTAAACTACGTTTATGAGGATATTGTCACTCATTTTTTGCTTAATTAATGTCAGTGAATTACTTCACTTACATTTTTGTTGGAGGAAGATTCTGGCAAAATATCCGAAGCAGCACTCACGCTGATGCAGTGCAGTTCTACACCACTGCACATGAATAACACATTCATCCACCCATTTTCTAATCCGCTTATCCTCACAAGGGCCGCGGGCGTGCTGGAGCCCATCCCAGCTCTCTTCGGGCAGTAGGCGGGGTACACCCAGAACTAGTTGCCCGCCAATCGCAAGGCACACAGAGACGAACAACCATCTACACTCACACCTAGGGACAATTTAGAGTGGTCCATTAAACTGCCACGCATGTTTTTGGAATGTGGGAGGAAACCGGAGGACCCGGAGAAAACCCACGCAGGCACGGGGAGAACATGCAAACTCCACACAGGAAGGCCGGGCAGGATCGAACCCACGACCTCTTCACTGTGACGCGCTAACCAGTCGACCGCCGTGCCGCCACTAATAACATAGCCAAAGCATCAACATCACCAATGACTGCCAAAAAAGTGTATTATTGTTTCACTTTCACAAAGATAGTTTGGACGATTAGTCAACATCACATCAAGTCCCATCACACTGTTATGTTATTGTGTGTGTATAGGGTGTGCCATGACGAGCAAAAGTTATAAAGTCATCCGGGGACTACAAAGAGAAGTCAACTGAGGTGATGACTTGCACACTCGTTAGCCGTGTTAGCACATGTGCCAAGCATCCTGCCCTCAGTGTCTCATTTAATCACATGAGCATGCCTGGATGTTTGCGGTGACATCTGCAGGCTTCTTTCTTTGCCTTTGTTGTCATTTGACAACCAGCCATGCTTTAAATCAGATGCTACTACTCAATATATATATATACCCTGCTGTATTGCTAGAAACTCACTGACAACTGATGTCGGCTAAAGTGATCGTTTCGAACACCTGTGAGTCGATAGGGCACGTTATGGGCACTCACGGAATGACTCTTGTCCAATCATATTGCTTGGTCAGAACTAATCACATCATGTTGAATGAATACCACTGCGGCAGAGCAGTCGCGAGTGAGCATCATTATCTTTGAAAAGGAACACTATTTGATACAGGATACTTGTATTGGATCTTATCTGGTGCTGCAGGTGTACCTAATACTGTGACCGTTGAGAACACATTCAGGAGTGTAATAGTCGCAGGTTAGCAGGATTTTATGGGTCTTTGATGAAGCTCAGGAATAAAGCATTAGAGAATCTCCGTATCCACCTATGATGTTTGCGCCATGTTCACAAGAACAGTCAGTTGGCATCAAAGTATGAGGAGCAGCTGCCAGCTCCTGGCTCCCCCTCTTTTGAATGAGAGAAAGTAGGTTAACCATAACGTGACGCACGTCGGGTAAATATCCCAGCGCGCCGAGCCTCTTCACCTCGCCACGAGCGGGCGTCTATACGTTTGATTATAGAGTAGCTCGAAATGACAGGCGCAAACGCACACGCTGGCAAAAAGAGCTAATTTGCTGGGTCGTCGATGGGGGTAAACACGTGCTAATTGCTTTTGATCTACGGATTCGCGGCCTGTTCAAATGAGAATTCAGCTGGGGGTTCTGAGCAATAAACCAAGACAGGATTTTTTTTTTTTTTGGGTGTTACTTGGAGAGTTACAGGTATGATATTGTACAAATTGTTTTTGAGTAGGATGGCACGGTGGTGGACTAGTTAGCACGCCGACGCCGGCCTCACAGTGCAGACGTGCAGGGTTCGATTCTTGCTACGGCCTTCCTGTGTGCATGCTATCCCCGTGCTTGTGTGGATTTTCTCCGGGTACTCCGGTTTCCTCCCACATTCCAAAAACACGCATGGCAGGCTGATTGTAAACTCTAAATTGTCCCGAGGGGTGATTATGAGCGCGAATGGTTGTTTGTCTCTGTGTGCCCTGAAATTGGCTGGCAACTGGTTCAGGGTCTGCCCCGTCTACTACCCGAAGACAACTCCAGCACGCCCACGACCCTTGTGAGGATAATCAGATTTGACAATGGATGAATGGTTCTGAGGAGGGGGCATCGCAGTTCTGAGGTTATAGGGTTAATGAAGACCGTGAATTGACAATAAATGTGAATGAGTTATTGACAATAGACTAGTCGACTTCATTCAGGAAAATTGCAAAGATGACTCAAATTCATCAGAATCTGACCAAGAAAATCCCGGGTTGAATCGGGGAGACAACCGTGCCACGTTGGTTTCCAAAGCTTCCAAAGCCGCTATGTCACAGCTTCGCCTCTTACAGGTAAGCATGGCTGCGTGCATTAGCTGTCATGGCGTCTCGGCAAATAGTTTTGGCGAGCTATTAAAAGCGTGCTTTATAACATCCAGTGAAACAAAAAACGGGTTTGGATGCAGTTTTTCTTGATGAACCATGTCATATTTTTCCTTCGGACCACCACTGCTACACTTTAAATGAAGGCAAAAGGGAGAGGTTTTGTCGCTTGGCACTTGACACTGTACATATTGTTGCTATTCACCACAGCTTTCCATTGCCTTCGCTGTATGTGTAGTGTCACGCTGGGTCATCTTAGCACGCACACACACACACACACACACAAGAAAATCAGGTTATCAATGTGTCCTTTTCTGCTTGTAGTAAAAATTCCTGTTAAATTTGGGCGAAGAACACGGTGAGACATTAAAAAATGCGTGTTGACGTTCAAGCACGGAGGAAGTGTTGCCGGGTTGCAAATGAAGGGCAGCCAAAGAGCTGCTCTCTGTCTCACAAATATACACTCACACACTCACACACATGCACGCACAAGGATGAACACATGCGCAATCGCACGCAGACAAATAAAAGAACCTGACTCATTCTGAAGACCTAGTTAAGGTGTAAATTGGGATCCAGAACACTGCGTAATGTTTGAAGAAGGACTTGTCACCTTTAATAGTCTTGGGAGCTGCAGAATTGCATGTAAATAGCGTGACCGTACAGCGGGATAAAAATATCATTTGTTTAAAGAAGTGCATGACAAGGTGCCATGGTACTTGAATGGATTAGCACAACCCCCCCTGGGAAATCACCCCATTTCTGCTCATGCATAGTTTGGAATATAATTGCATGCCATGCGATAATATCTTCTCAATCTGTCTTTGTCTGAAATGAGAAATATACAGTTGCGTCTATTTTCTGATAAACACGTGCATGCACTCCAAAGCATTTAGATGTTTTTTTTTTTGGTTTTTGTTTTAATACATCCAAGCTCTTTACGTTTACTCTCATATGCTCATTCATGGCTCTGCCATTCCGATCTTTATGCTCTTTTTTTATAGGCATGGAAAAATGTTTTATTTAAACCAGGCGGGCAAAAGAAAAAAACACTCTGAGGGTCAATTTAGCAAAGAATTATCGACCTCTGTGGTCATTGTGCAATGATAATAAGAGCCCATAATTAAAGTCAGAATCCTCAGTGCTCGCGGGCTGCTACAGCGGTGTTGATGAGAGGTTCTGCAAAGGTCTCAAGGTGGAGATGAATATTAATTCAATGTCAGCGGGGGCGCTGTAGCAAGGTGACAAAACACGTTGAAATAAGGTGATGGACAAGGATCGGCACTGGGATCTAAAGTCAACATTAATGATCTCCCGTGAACAGTGGAGTGCCTGCGTGAAGGGCCAGTGGGAATTTCACAGCGTCTTCTTTCACCCGTGCAGGGACAGCGGTTACTACAGTGGACAGCTTATCATGTTATCAGGTTACGGGGATGTAAGAAAGGGTTAATATGCAATGTATATCCAACACAGAGCAGTAAAGGCTTCTTTGCACAAAACGCAATGACATCACATCTGTTGCAGATTACTGGCTTCCCCATGTTTGATGTTGTGCAGGATGACATTTGTGTATTCACAGTCTTGAGTAAGCACTTTTAAAGAGAGTGATCTCACCCCCCACCACCACCCCAAAAAAAGCAACACAACCAATACCATGAGCGTTGTTATGTTCCACTGTGGACATTGTTGTCCAAAATCACCGTCGTTTAATTTCCCTGCAGTGTTTAACCTCGCTCCTGAGTACGTGTGCCCTATCCCAGAACCTTGTATTCCTTCCTGGACACCGCAGTGCATGAAAATATTCAATGACAAGGAGAAATAGACTCTTTTCAAAGAGTTCAAGAGACGAAAAATGAACTCGACGTTCTGATTATAAAAGATGAGCCACATTTGATGAGTAATTTTGACACCATACAGCAATGTAAGACAGGGGGGGTTGGGGAGGGGCTCCTCTTAAAATCAAGCAGTCCGACTGCTTTTACACTGCGAGGTTCTTTATGGAGCCAAGGCAGAAGGCCGAGCCACTTCCCCTGTCTGTCTTTATTTGACACTAATTTTGCGAATAGTAGATTTGTACAACTCATTCGGCGCTAGCCATTTTCAGAGCCTCCTTTACCCTGCCAAAAGATTTTCAAAATATACACATATAAATACATACCTAAGACTGAATGTCTGGATTACAAAAAGACATCAGCATATGTCCCTGGGATTGAATGCAAACAAAAAACTTCAATTCAAAAACACCATGTTTGTTATTTTTGAGGAAGAATATTGACTTTACTTCATATTGGTGAGGAAAGAATAGACATAAATCGAAAAGTGCTTCCCTAATTTACTGCTTGGTGCTTTGAAGGGGGACTTACAAATACAATGAGCATTTGTTCAGGTTAGTGTGAGCAAGTCGTCGAAACCTCACATGCAGAATAAAGCCGTTTTCAAACCAGGAAAGACCGAGCCGTATTTCGGCATATTATGTGCTAAAGGCTCGTTAAATTGAGGATTACATAAGTGAATAAATTCCGCGGCGATCAAGACAGCTTGGAAATACGTATATCGCTTGGCGCTTATAAAATGTAACCTTAAAATACTCCCCCCCCAAAAAACATGGCTAACAACACTCATGACGTAGTATTAATTTAGTGTTTCCGAGCCTTTATTGAGACAAGGCGCCGACTGACAACACAAAACAAACACAAATTTCACAAAATGTAGAAAGACTGTTAGAATGCTGCTCTCGTCTCAGCTTCGTCTTTTACACATTGCGGTTAAGGTAGCGGTTAGCACTTCTGCCTCACTGTTCTACGGTTCAGGGTTTGAAGCCCAGGTTTGCTCGTTCTCTCCCGTGTGATGTTAAGAGTAAATATTTTATCTGCCAGCTTCCAAAAATGTGTTTGTGAGACATTCAGACTTTTGTTGTACTGTGGTGTCACAATCTGGCAATTTACGTCAAGGTGGGCGGGGCATTTACACGTAACATTTCTTTCGCTGGTTGTCCATTTCACATTTCAGTCTGTTCCTGTTTCTGCCGTCGGACCCGTTTGACCATCAAACACCTCGCATTTGCCAATTTTTCATCAGCCCATGTGCCACAAAACAATTATACGAGCAAATTCTGCCTAGCAACAAGTGGCCCTTGTGTGGCATCCATCCCCTTTCTCTAGTACTTGTCCTTGCACAGAAACCTTGAGTTTCTCGAAAACAATTCTATGTTGCTACACCATCTGGACAATTTGTTTATTGGGATTAGAAAAGGGAAATCATTGCTATTATTATGTTTCCATGAATAAGGGTCTTTGCTGGTGGATGAGGCGCAATGTCCCCTCAGGCAATAATGGGAAATACATTTGGATGGGTAAACAGTAGGCTCAACTGGGGATCAAAACTGTTTGACTTTGAGTTGAGACACTATTTGCAATATTGACCCGCAGGCCACACGTGCAGCTCACTTCTCGCCACCCCCCGTCGGCCCCCCTCGAACAAACACTGAAAGATTATGAACAAAAGCCAAACACATGCTGATAATCTTGGAGAATATTCATGCCTGCTACATGGGCCTCCGTTCTGGAGTCGCTGTGAATGTCCCAACCGATTCCATTCACTGCAGATGGAAATGAGGTTGTGCTTCTATAAGCGATGGAAGAAAAAACAAAAAGTCTTCTCGAGTATTAAGTGATGCAATCCTTCCTGTCTTTTCACTTCTCAAAGGACACAACATGTAACCCCCCCCCAAAAAAAACACGTCATAAGTGGAATCAGTCAGGATATTATCTGCTTGCAAATTAGATAAGATTAGTACTTCCCCAGGGTCAATTATTTTACATTTGATTGAAAAAAAAGTTTAAATGGAATCTTCTGAAACGAGCAAAATGTGTGTGTGCGTGCGCGCATGTTCCTTTGCCTCCTGTAATATGAAAGAAAGAATGCTCTTCTCTAAAAAAGCTAAAAATTGCGCGCAAGTGTATAAAATTGCTCTGGAAATAGGGTTTCAGTCTGACAATATGAGAGCAACTGCGTGCGTATATATATATATGTGTGTGTGTGTGTGTGTGTGTGTGTGTGTGTGTTAGTTTCCCATTCTTGCTGCCTCTCTGGGAGTGATCTGTGACGTAACGACTGCTGATGATTCCTTCCATCATGCAACAGCCGAATGATCCTTCTGTCTGATCCAAACAAACAAATCAAGGCGTTGATTATGCCCAAATCAAGCCAAATGAATATCCAATTTTCGTTATCGTCTCATTTAACGCGATTCAACCATGACGACTGTCAAGATGGAGGCAAACGATGACAGACGTGGCGGGAAAAGCTGCAAATCGGGAGCTCCTTTTGATCGGTCGGAGGCCGGATGTGCACCAAATGGTAGGACAAACGAGAAGACAGACGCGCCGCTGAGAGATGCTCGTGAACAAATCGAATGTTTGCGGCGAGTTTCCTTTGGGGATTTCGTTCTTGCACCAGAGGATGGACTGATTGCCTGGGCTCTCGTCATCTTTCCTCACCAATCCGTTATAATGACTCCTCTGTCATGTCTGATACTTCCCTGGCGCCTCTCAAGCAAAGCTGATTATATATGCATTTGAATAGTTTTTCTTTGTCACCACATCCTTGCTGCAAAAATATATTAAATCTTGTGGTCGAGAAAACACACTGCAGAAAAAGGTGACCATGGGAGAAGGGACATGAACTACTGCACTTTCAGTGACCTTACTTATATACATGGATATACGGATATATGGAATACATGGATCCTTTGCCATCCCCACAAAAAGACTGCTAATAATTTTGATATATATAAATGAATCATTTTTAAAAACTTATTCTGGTAACAGTTCATCATAGATTGTTGTTTTCCTTCCAAAAAAAATAAAAATAATGCCTGGAAAATGGTTTTGTTTCAGTGGTTTGTTTTTTTTTTTCATCCCAGCCATCTTTCTAAATAAAATTTTACTGTTCACATTATATGAAGAAAAATAAACAAAAACAAACATCAAATGCATTTTAGCTTAGCTTCTTAGTAAGCAGCAAGCAACATTTTGTTCTCACTATTTATGATTGAGCTCTGTTAAAGCAGTTTTAAAATGATTTTTTTTTTAACTTTGACTTGCATTTCATATTGTTTTTGTGATTTCAAACGCTGACAATCATTTCTGTACTTTATAGTTAAATGTTTTAAGTTCTTGGTATTATTGTTTTTAACATTTTTAATCATGCAACTGAGTTACCTTGCATATATGCACTTTGTACAAAAAAAATGTTGGGCTTTTTACTGGTTGACCTATGACGTTGCATTAAAAAAAAATCTAGTTCATGTCAAACTTCAAGCACAGCAAAAAGATAGTTGGGCAGTTTTATTTTTAGCTACGGTGACGTTTTATTCCAATTATTAATGAGATGCTTACAATCCATTGCATATGACTCATTTTGTGTGGCATATGACAGTGGTGCGGCATAAGCGATGTTCTTTTTGGTCTACCAGAGGGAAGAAAAGTAGCGCTTCTACCACAAACAAAAACAAAAAACAAAAAAAAGATTTTTTGGGGGGTGTTGTAATTTTCGAAGCTGTGGTGAGCCCAATTACGGGATCTTTATAGAGTGCTGTGCACAATGGTACATCCTCTGTCCATAACTGTTATTTACTTACTTTAGTTAGCGACCACCATGGATACGTAAAAGGGAAGAAAAACACCGGAATGACATTTACACGATGCGATACCTGAATGGACTATCATCATTTTGAATAAAAGTCTGTTGGGGATTCATGTGGGGACAGCAATATATGCTTCCACCCAGGCTGAGGGGAAATAAAATGCAACGCTGAAGGACATTATATATGATTATTGTACTATTGGATTGTGTGCAGTACCACCCGCACACAATCACAGCCGCACGAGCGCACGCACACACACACACACACACACACACACACACACACACACACACACGACACACACGCAATCTAAGACCATTATCTCAAGGCACTTTTGCATAAAATGCACGTGTTAGCACTTGTGCAAACACGTCCTCCTCTGCCGGCCAGAGCTTCCACAGCGCATTGATACCTGCGGGGTGTCTTTTATGACCTTTGTGGAAAGCAGTTACATGATAAGAGTTTCTCTTTCCTGTATTCTCCATCAAATTTACAGCCTCGCCTCTCGCCGCCTCTCCATCGCATGATCCCTTTTAACAAGAGGAGAAGACGGCTGCCTTTGTCGGCCGAAAACAACCGCCGCGGCTTTGATAAGTACACCTAAAAACTGAGCTGACCACCCTGTGACCTGTGATTACCTCTCACTCTCGACCTGTCATTCTTCTTCAGCTGGGAATAATGTGGGCCCATGCTGCCTGATCGGGACCAATTTTCGTAGTTCTTGTACAAAAAGCACACCGTGGCAGACCGGTACCAAGTCGATCGAGAATGTAGGGAGAAATGAAGAGAAAAAAAAAAAAGAAAGAAAAAAAAGATTTGTGTGTCTGTGCGTGTTATTATTATTATTATTATTATTATTATTATTATTATTATTATATAGTTTTGTGTTTGTGCACACTGTACCCTAAGCATCCTATCAGTTTCACAAAAAAAAGTATTTATAAAATAAAACAAAATTTAAAAAACAAGTCACCTTTTACCTATGGTGGCGCATGATCTGCCTCACCGGACGTTGTTAGTGGTCAGCAGTCTGCAATTGCAGTTGGCGATCAGAGCTGTTATGATATATCTTTTTTATTATTTCATTATTGTTATTATCATTCATGTCATGTCTCTACTAAGGTAGGCAGTGATTTCTTTTTCACAAACTCACAAATTCTGCTGTCTACTTTTATTTTTCTGTTTCGTTCATGCCAGGGGCCGTCGCGGCTGTTGCTCATCACGGCATGCGTATGCGCGTGCATGCATAGGTGTATGTGTACTCATAATTTTTGTTCGTCTATCTATGCTCGCAACATATAGTGACAGGCATAACAATGAAGAATCATCTTCCTGTAACAACACACATCATTATTGGGGGGGGTGTACACATTGTTCCAGTGTATGATTGGTAACTGTATGCAAAAAATGGGTCACTGGGTTGTCACAAAGTAATCCAAACTCCTCATTCTCAATAAGCAAACAAAATCCAGAGATAAGATTACCTTGCAAACAAAACTCAAAGTAACAGCTGCAACGGCCAGCTACTTGGTGGGTGGAAGCATCAAACAATGTCATCTGTTTTTAAGGGTGGCAAATCGATCCATCACTCTGTCGGTAGTCCGTGCATAGCGGCTCATGACATGACATGACATGGCTCACAACACACTGATTGCGCAGAAATACTTTTGAAGTCGCACAGATTACATTTTGCCCCTCATAGCGCCTGTTCGAGTGAAGAAAAATACTACTCAATGACGGTTGAAAAAAATTACACTAAAGGAGTAGTCTTGAACATATTTGTAAAGAACTAAAATAAATTAAAATACATTCAAATCATTTACATATATACGCAGCGGTTTACTGTCTCTATATTTCTGTATTCATTTGAGATGGGATGCGCACTCTTATTTTGTTAATGAATTGCCGAGGTGTTGCATCGGGACTCTTTATCGCCAAACACTCCGACTCGGGATCGGGAGCAAAAAAAGTGTGATCGGGACATGGCTCGTTATTTCACTACTTTTTACTTTGTGGTGTGAACTGAGATTATCATAAAAATGATGAGCTTTGGCTCAATCAATACAGGGAAACTGTTAAAACGTATAAGCGCTAACAAGCGACAGTCACATTGTCCTCAGGCAAGGTTTAACCTGTTAAATCAATGAGTTATTTGAAGACAGTTTTTAGGGAGGAAAACGGTGGGTAGCACAGTGGGTTCGGTGCTTAGCCCGTCAGCCTCAATGTCAGGAGATTCAGGTTTGTATCTCGACTCGGGTACTTCTATTTGGAGTTTGCGTGTCCTCCCTGTGCTTGCGTAAGGTTTTCTCGAGGTACATTCTGAAAAAACATGCACATGAGAGTCATTGCCCATTAAAAGGTCCATGGGTAGCTACACTATGTGCTCTGGAATTGACTGCCGATGATTTCAGCGTGTATAGGTTCGTTGAAGACACTACATTGTCTTTTATTGTCTATTCCACGCCGTGTGAGTGTAATTGTTTGTTCGTTTAGGTCTGCTGCGATTGGCTCCAACTCGCTTGCAATCCTAATGAGGACAATCGCGACAGAAAATATGCCAGTGATAGAAAAAATTTCAAATTGTGCGTGTTTTTTTTTTAATATGTCAAAAGATACAACTTTGCTACAGAAAAAAAAAACAACCCAAATTGGTGCTATAAGATATATGGAATGTTGTACAAATGCACATCTGACATCTCTCCTTGAAGCCTGCATTTGCGTCTGTTGTTGTTGTGAAGTCTGCTTCTCTCTGTTGTGTGGAACAAAACTACCAGCAGACTCTAAATTCAATTTTTCACTTAAGGAACTACAATTAGCGTGTGTTTGACAATGCCCAAGATTTTGATACTTGTACTTGTAAAGTGGAAGTTTGCACTGGAAAAAAAAAAAAATCATATAATGTATGTTAAAGCTATCTGTACAATAGTAGAATATTATTAAAATGATCTTTTGAAAAATCAACCCTCTTTGGCGTCATCCTATGTCATTTATTTTATTTGAGTTCCTATGTCATTTATTTTTAAAACACCCCGCGACTTGACAAGAATAGCCTATCAGAGACTGCAGAGACAGAAGGCGTGACCGGCGTGCGTAGTCAATCACGCAGGCACATGCGGCAGCTGTGCGGGGACACCCAGCTGCCTGTATCCATTGGGCAGTCCAAAAAATACATCAAACAGGTAATATTTAGGGCAATGTTTTTGCGACTGGCATCATTTCAACACAGTGTGTGACGTTATCTCTGTGCAGATGTGGCGTTCACCCAATGTGGGTAATTTGGCAGATGAGTGCAGACCGGCAGATTTGCGAGAGTGAGTGCCGGGCTGCTGTGGGAGTAGAACCAACCTCAATTATGGGCCAGTCAAAGCAGTTCTTTTCATTCCCTTTAAATGTGGCGCACCAGTATCTCGACATGGCGGAAGCAAAGCTATGCCCTGAGGTGGGCACTTGGACAATACCTCATGTGCGTAATGATCAAGCAAGTGAAGAATATGTTGTCACTCGGGATGACAAGCACGAGTCGTATTTATGAATGAAATACGACGACATCCATCATACACGCAAGCTCAAAATCTGTCTGCCTGATCAAATCCACCAAAACCTCATGACACCACCTGCACCACAAATTAGACCCGCTTCTAGCTGGTCTACAGACTTTCTGCCATGAAATAATCAGGTGCCCGTTTTTACGGCCGAGTGTACGTACGCTGTTTCTGAAAATAGAGCCCTAGGTGTTACCGCGGTACAGTACTTAATGTTGTTCATTTGATTGTTATTTGTATTTAAGTCCCAGAGATGTGCTTTTCCTGCAAATACTTTAAAGAAAGATTATGACTATGGCTGCATTTGTGCCGGTTAAAGATTATTAAAGACAATTTATAAAGACTACAGCATGTTCAAACGAACATACACGTTTGTGTTGAGTTGCCACCATCGGTCATAAACCGACTTGTTTGTATGAGGGGCTGTTTGATGAAAACAAAAGAAATGTCAATTTAAAAAAAGATCAGTCAGCCATCGCAATGAATTAGTCCAACTTATTTCATTAATTAAATTGAATGGACCGAGTGCAAAGTATTATCTTTTGTTGAACAAATGAATTCATTTAAAAGGACGGGTTGTTTCGAAAAGGTGTATGCCTGTGTAAACTATAAAAATTGATTTTGATGATCTTTGTCAACTCAACATATTTGTGGATTTTTTTTTAATCTATCCTCCGCAATTCACTGAAAATATTTTCTTTTTGCTGTTTTTATGCCGTGATTTCAAAATACCGTGGAATTGACAAAACCCAAAGCCCCAAAAGTTTGGATTCAAATGTCAAACTGGATTTGTCATTCAAACCATCATCATCTTTTGAGACATCACAAATCTTCAGCTCATCAAAAGGATTAACTCCACAAGTGTGTTTAGCTTTTTTCTCTTGTTCTGTTTTCAATGTAATGATAATTCCAACGCGATTCCATTCACTTACATAGATTGTTGTAGATTGTTGTATTATTATTTAAAACATGGCAACCCCATCTACTAGCCTGACATGCATATTACACCAGCCTCGCTCATTTTTACAAGAGCATGTCAACAGAGATTGTTTTGACAATCGTGAAGTAAAGAAAAACGATTCAATTTTTGACTAGATTGTTGTCCTGTAAACTCACGGAGCCAGCCAGTCTCTGGCATGTCCGCCATGTTTGTACTGTAGAGAGCAAGATGTTCATGTCACATTATGAAAGGAGTGCAGCCCTGCAATGTTTCATCTCATCTCGTCTTTTTTTTTTTTCCCTGTGAGAAGGATGATGTGTGCTGTGGAGCAACGCCAGCCAAAAAAGACCATCCAGACTGTCAGCGGCAAGCAAGAAAAAAGAAAACAATGCCAGAGGCCACGGTGACTGACATGGTATGAGGCTGTGCCAATGCCCTTGAGCAAAGGTCGCCCTGCAAAAAATGTGTGAAAGAACACAAAGATTTTGCAGCAACTAATGCTCGAGTCAGTAAATATAAAAAATGGTTTGCATTTTACTGCCATCATGAATGTTGTATTTGTTTTGCAGTTTCATAGTTTGAATGTTACTGAGCATCCAACAACAGGAAAAACCATTAAAACCCCTGTAAAGTGAGAAGAAATATGTCTTGTAAATTTTGCACACCACAGAGTGTTGTTGCGAATCTGGCCAAGTTGGAATGATTAAAAAAATCCCCCCAAAAAGCAAGGATATAAAACTGTGAAGAATCGAGCCATTTTTTCGACTCAAATGTTGTGGGCGTATCTGCTGAATCCACTGCAACCACGCCCAGATCAGCTCTCAACTGTCAATCAAGTATCATGAAATCTCGTGCGGGATCATTGAGCTTTCTGAAGCTGAGAGCTATTACTTGGCGACTGATTAGAGCAAAGGGATACCACTTTGATGCACACTTCTGAAATAAATAAAAAAAAAAAGTCAACTGACATTTAATCGTATGTTAGGGCTGAGGGAAAAAAATTGTCTAACTTGGCTAAATGCAACACAAAAAGCAGTCGACACTGCATAATCAATTCTAAAAAGATTTGCTTGTGAAAACCGTATTTATTCTTAAATCATAGATGAAAGTGGACTTTCCTGAAAATACAAATGCGAGCATATATATATGATTTTAACTGACTTGCCAGGTTTGTCAACCTTTCTAATGTCGTCGGACAAAAAAAATCTCCGTTCAAGTCCTTTTCCTCAAGCCTTGACCACTTGAACGTGTTCCTAACGCTTGTGTCTATTGCACGTATGTCAGCTTGCCTACCCGTTTGAACATTGCACTGGGGCCGTACCTGGCCGATCACGAATGTATTAGTTTACACAAAACGCTATTCAAGACATTCAGTGATTCATCTGCCTTTTGTGTGCACGCGTGCACCCTTTGTGACTTCCGTTCTCGCCAAAATTTCGAAATCTCCCGAGATATGGCGAGGCCATGAGAATGCGAGGGGATGGGTGTTACTGTTACTAGTGTTCCGTGCCTCAACACGGCTACGCTTGAGAAAGCAAAACAACAAACTCAAACGCGTGTTTGTTCAATGTTGTCAACTAATATTCGGATTAATTTTAGACAATTTTTCCTCAATTTTCAGAGGAATTTTCATGAAAATTTGAAAATCCGGGAAAATCCGGAGGACTTTCATCAATAATTAATGACATTTATTTTACATGAGGACACTGATCATGGTGTCTCGCAGCTAGCAACTCTGCGCTACTCGGCACCACGTTGGTGAGCCATGATCTAGCGTCTTTCTTATCATAACATGTTCCTACATATTTTCATTTGATGAAAATGTATCAGCGGTCTTGTCCGCTGTGTTTGTCCCCCTAGCTTGGTGTTATGTTAGTTTGTGGATCCGCATGGCACCAGCACTTAAAGGAAAGTCAAGCCTTTATTAAACACAACAGCACGTTATTCCGCCTGTGGCTCACATTACATGACAGGCTTTTAAGCACATACTTCCTGATAGTTGTATACCCACATGAGCATAGCCAGCTAGCTAACATCTAGCTTCATAAAAATAGGCGAAGTATTTTTAACTACCGGTAAGCAAGTAAGCAGTTGCAATTGTGCCAGATAACCACTGATGCGAATGAACGTCCTCAAGTTCTTTTACGGATGGGGAGGGGTGACTCATGTCAGGCCTCAAGTGCGTCACTCGGCACCATTTTAAACATGGCCAAAAATGAAGGGAAGCTTTCTCATCTTCAAACAAATCTCTGAGTTCATGTTACATGGTCTTGAAATACTAGTTGATTACAAAGTTAATTGGGTCGAATTTGAGCCGTTTTCCTGATCTTCTCATTGCATAATGCAAGGCTCTTAATGGGGCAGCAAGTAATTAACCCGCCTGTTTGACAGTCAAGAGGTTCTGTGTTCGATTCTCAACTCAGGCGCTCCTGTTCCTGTGACTTATCCCCTGCTTGCACAGTGTTTTTCCCCACATTCCCAAAACACGCGTGCTAGGTTTGTTCATTCATTCATTCATTCATCTTCCGAACCGCTTGATCCTCACTAGGGTCACGGGGGGTGCTGGAGCCTATCCCAGCTGTCTCCGGGCAGTAGGCGGGGGACACCCTGAATCCGTTGCCAGCCAATCGCAGGGCACACAGAGACGAACAACCATCCACGCTCACACTCACACCTAGGGACAATTTAGAGTGCCCAGTCTTTGGAATGTGGGAGGAAACCGGAGCACCCGGAGAAAACCCACGCAAGCCCGGGGAGAACATGCAAACTCCACACAGGGAGGCCGGAGCTGGAATCGAACCCGGTACCTCTGCACTGTGAAGTCGACGTGCTAACCACTGGACTACCGGGCCGCCCTATTATTATTATTATTATTATTATTATTATTATTATTATTGTTGTTGTTATTATCGTGTTCCGTCACATTGCTATGCTAATGCGTTTCGTCGCTCCAAGGAGGCTTCCACTGAGTAGCGCTAATTTTCCACCAGCCGTTTCTCTGTGTTATTTGCGTCACTCAAACTGCATGTGGCTATTAGCGCTTTATCAAAGAGGCATAGAGGTGGAAAATCTCTCCGCCAAATATATGCATATCTCCTCATATTTATAGACATTCAAATACCACTGGCGCATTGTGATGCATTCTGCTTCGCATCGTAGTTCGTGACGCATTTCACCATCTACACGTGTGAATTAGACGCTATCCGTTTGCTCCATTTTTACCGGTTAGCGCCACGCAAAAAGCCACGCAATCATTCAACACCCTCTCTCAGTGAAGGGCGAACAAATGCGATGGGTTGGCAAGGGTAGAAAGATGTGCGAACGCAACATTCGCTACCTTCGAAAAACACTCGCAATTGTTTGCCACTCTGTGGGATGAGTACTTGAGTGAATTCGGCCCTCAATGTCGTGGATTTGGCCCTCAGCGTGCTATACCACTGCCGCTCCTCAACAATGGGTTGGTTGAATGCAAAGAAATGTTTCTGAATATTACACGCATGGCAAAGTAGCCTTCATTTCATGTTTTAGTTTGGCAGCTTCTCCAAACTGCTAGGTTTGTTGAAAATGTTAAATTGTCCATGGATGTGAATGTGAGTGTGAAGGCCCGTTTGTCTGTACAGTTTGTGCCTTGTGATGGACTGGCAAACTTTCAGCGAGGATGGATGACTAAAGAAAGATTAGATTCCTTCGATATGCTGGAAGTGATCATAGATGTCAGTGTTTGGCCTTGATACAAATATTCAGTCTCGTGAATTTTGTGTTTTTATCTTCTGCTAATTCTATCTTTCACATTCAGCACACTGTTGGCCATTTTTCAGATGCAACAATTTGCAACAATGTAAAAAAAAAGTACGTGGAAAATAGCTTGAATTTCTTTGTGTGATTTTTGCCTCTGTGCCCACCCACGGCGGATTGAAAATGAACCAATCAAGATGTGAATTGTGTCCATTTTCCGCTTCAGCGTCGAAGCTTTCACAAAAGTATGCCATTCACACAGTAGCCATTAAACATGTACATCTTCTTCCGCTAAACAAATGAGCCCCCACGGGAAGTCCACAATCTTTTATTGTAGACATGGGCTGCATTTCCTCAAAAGAATCACTATAGGGGGTTGTGGTTATACGCTGCCATGGAAATCAGGGGACATTTTTCTTTTTCCGATATTTTTATTTAAAACAGAGTATGTCACATTTTGTCACATTTTATCTTTTTCAGATTTGTATTCCATATTTCTAAATTCACTCATGATTGTCCATTTTAAAATTCCTTTTTGGCAAACTTCATTTAAGTACATTGAGCATATGCATGTGTTTACACAAAATGCAGTGCAGTGGTATCTTGACTGATGAGTGAACGTACGGGTTATAGAAGCGGTCGCTCGGCGGAGTTTGTGCCCGTGAAGGGACGCTCAGTTACCCCGTTTAAAACGACCAAATGGAAACCACAAAGTACAGCGGGAAATGAGGTTGTCTTGCGTCATGCGGCCACGTATTTTGACGCACTTCAACCAATCGTATTTGGGAACCGTCTTGAAATGTCTTTCGTTTATGCCTGACTGAAAGTCAGTGTGGCATATGCATAATTTACACCGACTTGACTTATGAGTAGTTTATGTCGGAGCAATATGAACCATCGCGCAACAAGTGGCCATGCAACCATAACTGGGGGGGAAAAAAAGTATCCAGGCAATTAAGTTGATGGACATTACTACATCTCCAAGATAGTTAAAATGTTATTGCAGTAGTTAAGTTTTACAGCGAATCACAAATAACTTGTGGTTGTCCGTATGATTCATATGGCCACCGTCAGCGGAGAAAATACACTTAAAAAAAAATAGCACAACAGACAGTAAGAGAGTTCCGTGTCCTGTTTTTAATGTATAAAAATGCCACAGTATGGGCCATCCCTCATGCAAAGATTTCGGCGATGCCAGCCCCTTTGTCAGAGTTCCGCATGGCTTCGACTGCAGCAGGGAGGCCGAGGGGTGGAAACTTATCAGGAGACGCACGTGGCCGTGAAAATGATGACATCAAATTCTTCACCGAAATATATTGTTTGTTGCGCGAGCGACGCCGGCCGAGCTTTATCATGCTTGAATTGAGTGTTTTATATATTTGCTTTGACAGTGACTAATGAACGCGTGTAACATAATGTATCCGTCAGCTGTTGTTTTCTGGACGATTTCATGCGCTCGGGGAAATGATCATGTTCACCCCTCCCACCCCCGCCCCCCAAGAAAAAACAAAAACAAAAAAGATGATTCAGGGGTCCTCTTGAGCGCAGAGTCGCTGCCCGTCATAGGACACCTTTTTATTTTATTTATTCATGTACCGGTATTTATTTTTGCACAAACGGTGGCTACGAAGTCTCAAGATCACGTGACCTTCCAAATAATCTTGCCTGACAAATCTGATATGACATTTTGATCGTGGCGGGGCGATTGTGCAAACCAGGGGTTCAATCACGGCATCTTTAATGGCTTTGGAGGGAGGCCAGCCATTCATGACATTGCACTTTAAGGCTTTGCCAAGAAATCTAGCAGCCGAAATGAGAAGGTTGTAGATATTTTCCATGAGGCTTTTTTTTTTTCTGACCAGAGGCTGCCTTTGATTAATGGCTTTCTCCCCCGTGTGTCGCCTTCCAGAAAATCCCCAAGAAAAAGTCTTCTCTTGTCTTTGAAAGTGAGCAGGTTGACCATGACTAAAGTGTCAGCAGCGAGAACTATTTCAATTTGGGCTCCCTGTTTGCTCATTTAGGAAACACTGTGAGTCTAAGTGTTATAAAAACGAATAGATCCAGCGAGGGTATTTTGCATGATTGTATTTATCGAGTTATATCCACGACTCATCTAGTAAAAAAAGCGCTTCATAGGAATATTGATCGCAGATTCTTTTTTTTTTTTTGCCGGCAAAGTATTGCATTTTCCCAGGTAAACCTTGTGGGGTTGCCGGACGTCGTTTGTGTAAACTTGGGCTGCTTGTTCTCAAAGGAATTTAGTCGCTCTTTCCTCGAGTGGATGAGTGAAAACCAACTCTTTTAGATCCAACTTAAAAAAAAAAAAAAGAACCCCACCATCTGGTGTGTCAGTTTACTTATTGTCTGGTGTTTCTCTTGAAATCCATCTCAAGGCTGCTGTCAGGTTTTCTGTAGTCTGCTGCATATAAAGGTGCCTAATTCACGTCGGTAACTTTGTCCCCAACACAATAAACGTTCATGGTATCAGTGTATTCATCATAAAGTTACACTTTGATTTCATTATTTTAACTCTTTCATGTAACCTGACAACAAGGTAAGACGTCCACTGTAGTAACCGCTGTCCCTGAAAGGGTTAGTTTGACGCCACTTTCCGAAACGAGTGACCTTATAAAGTCGAACCGATTTGTAAATGTTAGAACACTGCATCTGTTATGAACAGCGCATCGCACAAGTGGTGAGCACATCTGGCTCTAATTCTGACGTTCGGGTTCGACTCTCGGCTCTGCCATCCTGTGTGGATTTGAGGTCATTTCCCCACATGCTCGCGTGGATTTTCTGCATGTACCCCGGCTGTCGCTGAAATTCCGAAAACATGCAGAATAAGTTCATCGAAGACTCGAAATTATTAAGCGTTAATGTTTGTCTAAATATGCCCTTTATGTGCTGGCAACCAGTCCTGAGTGAACCCTACCTCTTAGTATTCTGGGAAAAATGTTCCAGCTCACCTCGGATTCAAATGAGGACAAACGCGTTCAAAAATGTGCACATGGACTTTGAAGCTGTATTTTGTTTTTTGTTTTATTTGTGAACCGCTAACACATGCATATAATTTGTATCTTAAGAGCTCAAATCTTTAACAGAAAGGAATTTTGCCAAGCTAAATAGTTTTCACAGACCCATGAACGAACTATTATTTAACTCCTGAAATAAAATGAGAAATAATCACTTGACTGATGTTAGAAGTATAATCAGTAAATGACTACAAAAGAGGTAGAAATGGCAGCAGGTTTTAGCGATTAGGCCGGGGCTGGCTACTTGGCAAATCCAAACGACTGCCATGCTTCGGTACTTTCATGTACCTATAGAAATACCATCATTTCATAAGATATTAAGGATCATAAAAAAGATGTCAAATCTCATGCGTTAAGTACACAGAATTAACTTCAGTGTGCTTTGCTTTTTCTTTGAGTTTCTTTGTGATTTTTTTATTTATTTGGTGACTCATGGATTAGTAAAATTACCGCAACATGAGAAAGAGTGTGGCGGCGCACTACAATATTAAGCAACACAATGAATCAATTATACACACGATTGTGTATATGAACAAGTATTTATACCAATAATACCGAGCAGTTTTTCAAGAACACAAACCTGTTTTAAAACTGCGCAATCCCCCCCTTTGAAGTGAGCTGACTGTTATTCAAACTAAAATATTTGGCACATCTACGGCAACTTGCGAGAAAATCCTTCACCGCTCTGAGAAACGTGTTTGGAGAAAACAACCACACATTTTCCATAAAATAAAAGGCCGAGTCGGTTCAGTTTGTCTTTGAGCGACGTACGGTAACCCGAAAACGAAAAAAAAAAAAAAAAAAAAACAAGTGGAAGGACAATGTCGCATAAGGAAAACCGCCCACCTCAACTCTTCTAAAGCTAACAAATGAGTACTTTTACTTTTTTGCCGTTTCATTATCCAGTGGGAAACGTCTCTTTACGACGGTAAGGACGGTTAAAATATGACATTAAAAAATGGCCCACATTTAGAAAAATAGCCTGAAATGCAAATTCATTCACACGTTTTGAAATTATATATTCACCTTTTGCGGTTTTACCGCATTTACCT
Organism: Hippocampus mohnikei; assembly: GCA_026261675.1. Lineage (NCBI taxonomy): Eukaryota > Metazoa > Chordata > Actinopteri > Syngnathiformes > Syngnathidae > Hippocampus > Hippocampus mohnikei. Next base: position 9,439,186 of record JAKGUB010000106.1, on the reverse strand, counting down.
AAGTTCTTACGTCTGATGAGATGTACGTCGTCAGATTTGCCTTCACTTACCTAAAATACGGTTCCATGCCCTATAGAGGTCTCCAACCCTCTGGACTCTCATCGACTGGTCACGGCCGAGGAGTCGGCACCTGCAAACTGTGCGCCACAAGTGTTAACACCAATTAAACAGCCAGAAGCCTCCTGTCATTCTTCACACTGCGTGACACAGCACACACGCACACACACAACCACACACACACCCCCTCACCTTCAACTTTCCACCGATGCACATCGAATGGTAGCAGATCCTTGCATTTCCTGACATTTTGCAGCAATCGATTGCAATTTAATCAGCGTGGGCGTGCTGTTATCAACCCTGCTCGCAACAGCTGTTGAGAGGGGATGACGACAAAAAAAAAAGAAAACAGATTTACAGCGGGGCTGAACTGTAAAATACAAGACTGCAACATTAAGGTTGATGATGGCAATGGCAGATTTTAGAGTGTGTTATTTATTGTCATGAACGCTCATTACTGCCTATCTCCTTCTATCAGTCATAAAATATCAGTAAATACCATCCGATGGTCACAAGTCCATCATTCTTTCAAATCTTCATTGCCTTGGATGCAGTCAGCTTTTAAGCTTCCCCACTGCGGAATAGCCTCAAATAACTGAACGGTTTTATGCATCCACAAGAACAACGAAGTCTCCTTCCCAGTGGCAAATCGCACATGTGCGTTTACACCAAGTAGGGGGGCGTCAAAGAAGGTCCAAAGATGATCTGAAAAGTCAAAACAAGGCGCGCCTAACTTTCATGTCGCAAACTGTGAACTTTTTGCTGCGGATTTTAAGAGACCCCACAAGCTCAGAATCGCCCTGAGGTAACCGTAAATAAAGTCTGTGCCTCGCTACCAATTTCCCAAAGATTTAATGGGGGCGGTAATGTGTTCAGATGAAAATTTGTCTCAGTGGGGAGACCTCGATGTGTATTGCACGATGCAGATTTTCACCCATTTGCATGTGTACTTGAAAAAGGTAGGGAAGAAAAAAACCTCATTGTTTTATTAATTTGCACTACGGATGCACAAAAGAAAATCAGTGCATATAATGCTGCCGGTTATTTTATTTTTTTATGTATTTTTCTGAAAGGGATGATTATGTTATATGTGCCTGACATGACTTTTTTCATGTTCTGATCAGATAGTGAGCCAGTATGAGGCTGGGGGTCTCAAGTAAATCTGTTTTTGTTTTTTTGTTTTTAAGGATTTGTAATTATTTCTCACGTTTTTCAGGTGGATTGCGCATCTTAAAAAAATAATAGTGTGCACATTTCATGGCTCGGTGATGTTGTCTAGAGTGATAAATTCAGGTCCACAACTTTTCAAGTGAATATTAATGTATATGTTCCTTGGTTGGTATTTTTTAATCACCTATGTTAGGTGTTGCTTGTTGAGAATGTTCAGCCCGTCAAGTGTGAAGTTGTGGCCGCAGCTCGCATTCCATTACGCAAGTGTACATGTTCACTAATGCTGCAGTGGAACATCTCAAGTGAAACACCTTCAAATATGGTTGGTGAGATGTCAAGCCAATCTCATGAGACCTATAATTAGCATCTGAAGCAGAGGTCCCCCCAACCATCGGTCCGCGGCTTCCTCTAACTTTCAAAATAAATCGTTGGGTTTCTGCACCAAACCTCAGCCGAGAGCTCTCCCAACTAGTCTATGTGAATAAAAGCTTGTTCAGATGAGAGGTGTAGGATCTTTTAACATGAGCAGAATCGTTCAGCTACGATTGATTCAATGCCCTGTGGATGAAATGACCTGCATGGAGAATATTCACAAGCACATTTAAGTTGTGATTAAGTTATTTCGTACAGGTAACTCAGATTTAGAGATTACAAGAATGGATTTCGTTAGACTTGGATGGTCCCACTGTATCCTAAACAGTGATGCCATTGTAATCGATTGGATAATTAATTGGTCATTAACAATTCCGTTGATTGCGTGCAATTGATTAGGTGATTAAAAGCGTCTGGAAAGGACTTGGCTGCAATCAGCGGATGCTGTCGATTCGGTGTCAGCTTGTTTGCTGTTGAAAGAAGAGCAGCCTCATACTGAAGAGGAATTTGAGCAACATGACGTCCAAGTTATGGCGCTCATACTCTGAGCCACAAGGTTCTGCTTAATATATATACAGTATATATATATATATATATATATATATATATATATATATATATATATATATATATATATATATATATATATATATATATATATATATATATATATATATATATGTATATATATATATGTATATATAGATGTATGTATATATGTGTCTGTGTGTATCTCTCTCTCTCTATATATATATATATATGTTTATATATATATATATATATATATATATATACACATACATATACATATATATATACATATACACATATATATATATAGATATATATACACACACATATATATATGTGTATATATATATATATAACATATATATAACATTTATATATATATATATATATATATATATATATATATATATATATATATATATATAAATATATATATATATATATATATATATATATATAAAATGTGTGAAATGTAATTATCTCCCAGTACTCAAGTATTATGAGTTGTAATACACTCACGAAATGAAATTACCAATATGCAGCCCAGAGATTCACGTAGCCCTCATCTCTAAAACAGCATATGTTCCTACATTCCCTGTGCATATTGAGATGAAATATTGATTAGGTGTCCCTGGAAAAAGTCTGAGCTGGAGCTGTTAACTTGATGATATTCGGCCAATATGCACCTTCGGTTTAATTGAGTGGAGACATTAATATGTTGACGATGTATACACCTATTACCTGAGCCCTACTTGCCAGCCACTGGGTGTTAGTCTGCCTCGGGCTGTACAACAAGACGGAGCTGGAAAATGGAAGGCATCCCAAAAGGTGCTCAACTGGTGTAAGGTCTGATAAACACGAGAGAACTGCCCTGTGTTTATTCGAGTCCAGTTGGAAGCGGGTAGCGTGGTAAAAGGATCACCACCGGTGTGGAACAAGGACATATGAGAGTTTTGTTGATACACGCGTGCAAACGCGTGAGCTGTCATACATCACAGCGCAAGTTAATTATCACGCCGAAAAACAAACTGAGTTTAACATGCAAAATGTTTGCCCAATGGCAAAAAGGTGTAAAGCTTTTTGAGGGAGATGCAGAGAAGAGCTGCAAATGATCACCTCTAATTATGAGAGCACACACAGGCTGTCATTAAAGCCACCACGTGTGTTACCGTGGCAACTTCTGTATTTTTTTTTTTTTACGCTTGTGAACAATCAAAAGTTGCCCCCGATCCCCTGGTGGATTAAAGTCACGTCGCTAAATAAAGCTCAAGTATTCTGCCGACACACTTTGACAGTTCATGTTTGTCTGCTCTCTGCGGGGAATTGCGCGGAACAGCCCCTTTCTGCCGCAACACTCCACAATCAAAGCGCCGATGTGAATCTTAATTGCAGAACAATTACTAAGACACGTAACGGCGCCGGTGTCACATTTTGACAGGTCACCATAATTGGGCGACGCAGAGTTGCGGCCTGGGGCTCTCACGTGATATCACATTGTTCTCGTTGTGGTTTTACACTTGTGAGCTGTAGTGACTCTGCATTAAAAAGCCGGGAAAAGGGCAATTATCCATCGGATGGAGTTTTGTTTTCTTTTTCTCAAATATATGTGATATGGCTAGACAGTGGACTAGTGGTTAGAATATCTGCATGACAGTTTGAATGTTCAAAGTTCAAATCTCAGCTATGGCTTTCCTATGCGGAGTTTGGATTGGATTGGATAAACTTTATTGTCAAATGTACTGTATGTGTAACATACAGCACAAATGAAATTTCTTCCCTCTCAACATGAAATAAGAGAAGCCGCTGCGCCGCCATCAAAAGAAAAGTTAACAAAATAAATGACAAAATAATACAAAACAATGTATGTTGTATGTTGTTCTCAAACTTATTTTTTCTCCGGCGTAGGTTCATTGTTCATTGTTGCACATACGTGTGAATGTGTGTGAGAGCATGTTTATCTCTATGTGCCCTTCTGTTGAATGGCAATCATTTAGTTGAGTGGATCTAAAAAATAAAAATAAAAAAATCGACACATTTCTGTTCAAATGCCAGGCTTTTGCGATACACAAAAATGAGAAGGAATTAAATTATTTCAATGCTTTTTCCACCATTAATGTCACATATAACCTATTCAGCAGTTAAAACAAAAAAAGAAAACATTGACAACAGACAACGTGTTGGCACGTTATGGTAACTTTTGTTTTCATAGAACAATGAGGAGGGGACGCTTTGCTTCAACGCGGAATGTTTGGTGTGCAGTTTGTATGCCTCCATAATTTCACTTCACTTTTGTTTGTGCACACCAGTGGCGGATGCTGGTCTGTCAAGGAGTGGAAGCTCAATTCCAGCCTACATCATAAAATGTGTCCATTTATTTATACGTGAATTCTACTCTCCGTTCCTTTTCAAAAAAATGAAAAGGATGTCTTCACCATAAGATCGGTGAGTGGCTCATTTCGCTGTCAATCAAAAAGAGATTCAGCCTCAGACAGATCATCCAATCATCATGCAGAAAAGCTGAGCATCCGGGCCAGCCTATAAACGCCCACTGTTCATAGGCTCCCAGAGACGCTGAGCGTCCAATGGGCGGGACAAAACCAGCATTGATCCAATGACTCATCTCGTTTCAATGCATTGGGACAATCTACATCGAACTCTCTAGACGCCCAACGTCCGCGCGGTCGACGCTCAGCGTCCACACAGTTAAAAGCACAGCGAAGCTGCGGGAATGAATGAGAAGAGAGTCGCGTTGTCACTGGTAGTAAGAAGCTGATTTGGAACAAAAGTTGAGCGCATTGTAGCGCATATTTAGTCAATGCCATGTCCACACAATTGTACGTACACACATATATTTGATCACTTAATTTTTGACATTTTAGTCTGAGAGCAATCGCCTCTAGTGCACACCCTCTTCTAACTGGCGTTTGTTCAGAATGAACCAATGTTATTTCGACTGTTAAACCTGCTGCGACCATTCAAGTGTCTCTGATTAATGGAAAACAAAGCTCTGAAGCTCTGGGAGGCTTTTCCTGACATTTTTTTTTTGCTTTCTATCAGAAGCCCGAAGCCACAAAATGTCAATTGTGAGACAGGCCTTAACTTTGACAATATTCAAATCCATGCTGAAAATAGTTCTAGTCAATTTTAGAGTGGGTTTATTTGCCTTCGGGTAATTTCATCTAGCTGTAAAGCGCATGGAAATACCTGGTGCACGAATTGTGCTCTACAAAAAGAAACTTTTCCTCGCATGCTATTTGGAAGTCTTCATAATTTCCTCTGTCGAGCAGCAGCTGAAGAAAAACAGCCCCTAGGCATCGTGGCACGATGCTGCCATCACCGTGCTTCATGCCATGTGTTCTTTCACTGATTATGGCCAAAAAGTTCAACCCCGGTTTCATCTTACTAACAACACATTTTCCACATATGAATTCACGTGTACTGTATTTATGCAAAATGTAGCCGGGCATGGAACTTTTTCTTTGGAAGAAAAGGCTTCTCCCATCTTGCCGCTATACCCTATCGCCCAAAGATAGGAAGAAAACTGGAGATTTATACTAAACAGCTTGTATTTGCCAGAAATGATTGCTTAAGGAGCCTTCCTAACCAGTTTTCTTTTTGGAAGGACATGCGTAAATGTCAACATTGTGTCGTGGTTTTTTTTCTCTTCTCCACTTGACAGTGACTCTCTGCACTCTGTTCCGTAGTACTGTATATTTAATGCCTTTGCAATACTTTCTTCTCCTGAATGATATATTTGAACAATGAGAATCATCTGATGCTGTGGAAACTCTGTAGCTCACACCTTGCGTTGTAAGATATGAAAATATCACGAAAAAGGATATTAGAACAGCTGCAGTTAATTTGGGGTTAATCAGAGGTATTTCAAATGATGGCAGATTTAAGATGAGCTTGAATGCGATTGGTTGATTCTGAACGCAGCCACATCGCTAATGATAACAGGGTGTGCACACTATTCAACTCTTCAAAATACGGCAAGGAGAAGAATTATGCATGATCACTTTGTATGGCATATTTCTTGTCTTGCTGAAATTAGCCCATTTGAGAAAGACTGCAAGTGTGAGTGAGCCCGCCCGCACTGCTGGACCAATGGCGAGGACGTAGTTCATTACCATGAGCTCAGGTGTTGTGACGGGGTGAGCAACTTCTACCTGTGGAAGCAGAGCCCAGAGTGGGCAGGGGGAGCAAATGCACACTTCATCCATCCATTTTTCTGATCCGCTTATAAGTGTCGTGGGGGGTGCTGAAGTCTATCCCAGCTGTCTTTGGGCAGTAGGTGGGGGACACCCTGAACCGGTTGCCAGCCAATCGCAGGGCACACACAGACGAACAACCATCCGCGCTCACACTCACACCTAGGGACAATTTGGAGTGTTCAATCAGCCTGCTATGCATGTTTTGGGAATGTGGGAGGAAACCAGAGTACCCGGAGAAAACCCACGCAGGCCCGGGGAGAACATGCAAACTCCACACAGGGAGGCTAGAATTGAACCCGGTACCTCTGCACTGTGGGGTTGACGGGCTAACCACTGGCCCACCTGGCCGCCTGCACTTTGTACAATTCAATTTGTGTGGTGCTCCATGTATATGCCGCATTCGGCGGACACATTGCCGTACGCAAACACGCTCAAGGCTAGCGCATTCATCACTTTACGGAGCACTCATATGCTGCTTATCAAAACTTAATGACATTAGTTGACGCTAATTTGTGCATCCAACAAAACTCAATGCAGCTCTGCTTAACTTTTGGCTTGGATGACATGCCTCCCTTTAAAGATTGGCTCGTTTCAAGGAAAGAGTGGCCCAAGCGAGTTGTTTTGCCGCCTGGCCAGTGAAAAACAAGTTGGTATGCTGGAGAGTCATTCTCCGGCCACCCTTTTGTATTAAAGGTGAGATGTTTTCGACAAACAAGAAAAGTCCAGTTTCCTCAACTCAACGGATTTTAGCTTTGATACAGTGCTTCAGACAATGGTTTTGGATCTTCACCTAGCCGAGTCACCTAGCCGAGCTACCTAGTCATAGGTGGGGAAACATAGTATGGGAGCGGTTGTTATGTAAATTAGCATCACTTGCATAACAACGGGGCAGCGGTGCAGAGCGGCTCAGTGACAGGCACATTTTGAGGATTTGGCATGTAACAACATATTTACTCGGCTGTTTAATTTCACACTTGTTGGGGTGGGTAGGCACACCCGAGATCTAACTATTTGCACACAAGCAATTAAAAAGTTAACTTTTGCTAATACGTCGCCACAATTATTTGCGCTGAATGTTACTGGAATTGGTATTTTAGAGAAGGGAAGTGTTGTGGCCATCCCGATATGGAGCCTACTAAGTAATTGGCACCCCGCCATGTATTTCCAGAGAAAAGACAGCACTGTATGTGACCAGTACTCTGATTAAACGGGACCAACTTCAACTCCCAACACACTTGCTCATTACGACCTCTCTGACCATGGTAATTACCTGAGCTCTTGAGTCGTCTGAGTCAAAAGATAAAACCCGCAGAGATCTCCCAGCATCAGATTAGTACACTGCATTGTTTTTTTTTTGTTTTTTTATTTTTTTTATTTTGCAGTTGTCTCGAGCGACTCCCCGTCCATTCGGGACCTGAGCGATCATTTGCTGTGTTTATTCAATAGTAGCCGCAAAGAAAGTGTTGTCTTTCGTTTGCTTGTCAGCATGAGAGAAGGGCAGATAAGCCCAATGTTGTGTTTAATTAAGAGGGTAGGATCTGGCTTCACACAAACGCAGGCAGATAGCACACAGCAATTGACCTTAGTGAACATGTCTGCTTGTTATCTTGCTCCCATCATCGAGCTGTGAGACAGTCAACACCTCTCAGACATTCGATCGGCCCCAATTTTGACAACTGACAGCAGAAATGTGATTTTTTTTCTATATCTTTTTTTTTCTTCTTGAGGCAAATTCGTGGACATTTTTTTTCCTCTCGCTACGTGTAATCACGTTCCTAACACATGAATAATGAATTCACATCAGGACCCACTTTGGCACTGGCAAATTGCTTCTCAGCAAGCTGCTGTGGCAACTTGTCAAAGTTGTTGTGACACAACTAAAGGCTATGTTTACTCCTTATAAGAATACAAATAATAATAACAAAAATAAAAATAAATACCGGGCTACTATGCAACCCAAATTCACATTCAAATCGAATTATGTTGATCAGATTGAGGCACTAAAATACGTCCCATCCATCCGGCAATCGTCCAAATTAGATTTACATCCAATTTGGACGTGCATCTTTATGGATGCCGGTTAAATGGTGACAGGAGGGAGAATGCTGCAATTGTAATCAGGGTTTTAACTTCTGTTTTATAGGTCAACAGCGACATCTTCAGGTACAATGCATAACTGCGTATCTCGGGTGATTCATAGTTTCAAATCATGAGTCACGGAGAGAAATGGCTACAGTGCATTTAAAATTTAACACGGGTCATTGGGGGTCTTCTCGTGTTAGTTGTGGTTCCAGTTTCAGTGTAATTTGTCTAAAATGACTCGTTTCTGGCTCCGACACCACATTTAGATGACTGTTTATACCTATAATGGCCTTTTTATGACTTGGGACACATTATGGTTATGAAAAAGGTTTATTTTTCTTTGACATGAGCCCAATAAATGACCTTGGAAGGGTAGTGTTTTTTTTTTTGGCCGATGACTTGTTATTGTACACTTATCTCTGTATTGCTACAAATAAGTTTAATTACCTGAACAGAAGCAACAAAGTAATTGTATTTTGTTTCTCTGCTGAGGTACATTTTCCAGGTACAGTAATTTACTCCTTACACATATAAACAAATACCTCATCTCGTCAAAATACTCATATGATGAAAAAAATGTAAAACAAGTGGGAAAACAAGCGGTATTGAGGAACGTGAACCAGGAAGCATGAACAACAATGACGAAGAACCGGTCTGGAGAAACAAGATATTCCCCATCTATGGCCTTATTTACTGAAAGAGAACTGTTTGATGTTCTCCGCTTACTAGAATTATTTGTGGCACTTCTGGCAGGCGGAAATACAAGTAAAGTGTATTTCTCACTTCAAGACTGTAGGCAAAGTGATATAATTTCTTTACAGTACAGTCACTATGTAAGTTAAAATGAAAACTTTTTTTTTTTTTGTGCAGAGACGTTTTGTTCCATTGTGTCAATTTATCAAAATGGGTACATTGTATTATTGACAGTACTTCTGTACTTACAGCAAGGAGATTTTCAGACTACTTCGGATCAGTCAGATTTTTTTTTTTTTACACAAGTATCGCTTCTCCGACTTCGAGCACGCAGTGTGAGTACTTTTGCAACATCTGTATATTTGTTTTTCCTAAAGTCATACAGTATCTGAATTGCAATTTAAAAAAAGATATGGGCAGCAGAGGGCGTCATAGCAGCTATAACCGCTTGTCTTTCTTCCTGATGAGCAGTTAAGACTGAAAGTACTGAAATTGTATCCCTAATCCATCCATCCATCCATCCATGAATTTTCTATCGCTCTTGGCCAAATTAGGGGATTAGTACTTAATGAAATAAACAGAGATGTACTTACAGGTATACAATACAGTGCAGTGTCCACTCAGTTGAGTGCAAATAAAAGCTGCCGTCAAGCTGGACCTGAAAGAGAATTTTTAAAAACACTCAATAAATACCAGTATGTTTTAGCAATCGCACAAACAATAAAAATCTTGTATGTCTCCTAATGGCTGTGAAGAAAGAATGCAAATTCTCTAATATTAACATATACACAAACACATTTACCCCACCAGGCAACGAAACGGCGCAGAAGAATTGGATGTGGCAAGTGTACGGGAATAATAAATACAATATATGCAGATGTGAATGGTAAACTGCACATGAATAAATAGATAATATAACAGCGCTTCACTCGTTAAGTAGGCCACCTTTGAGACATGTCTTAAACACACCACAACAAAGTGATGTACTTCAATTTTGTCTTTTTCCATTTCAGTGAGCTTTTGACATTCGACCCTTTTGAAGAGAAAACACTTTTTTTTTCCTTCTAGATTCTCAGAACCTTTCGATGATATTATGGACCATAGATGATGAAATTCCTCCATTTACCGGTATATACACACACACACACACACACACACACACACACACACACACACACACACACACACACACACACACAAATGCTATTAAATCTTAAATATTTGCTCAGCTGTCTAGGAAAAAACAGAGCAAGTCTGAACCCTACCCCTTGAGAAAGCATTTATAAGACCTTCAGGCAACTGTCAACTTCCACTATGTCACAAACATTCAGTGCAAATGAGCAGTAAAATATAATAATAATAAATTACATTGCTCAATATGGTGCTTTCTGCATCTGATTTTGATTGCAGGAATAAGAAAAAAAAAAGGCTTAGGGCTTGAATCTTAATGGTTTATTAGAGCCGATAAATATGTTTAAGTGTTACGGTTTGGTCTGCAGTGAATGGCATAAAAACCCACCGCTGACTACGATTCCTGCATCTGCCTGATATGGAGGTGAATAAGTCAGGAGCATATGGATCCATACGTAGGGTCAAGGATGAAGTCCATGATGGCTAAATCATGCAATCTTCATCCCTTCTGCATGGAAACGAGTAATAATTCAGTAGGCATGTTCAAGGGGCTGCCTGCTGTTAGTTTACTTGTAGATGCTTTTCATGCTTGGAGAAACTTTATCCTCCTCCTCCTCCTCCCCACCTCCCCGCTGCAATCTTCACAGACTCTATCTTTAAACTACTTTTTTTTAATGAGAGGCTTTAACTTTAGCAGCCACACTTTTTGATAGGGAAGAAAATGGAGCCGAACAAGGAACACGGGGTACTTTTCACTTTGACCTCAGCAACCTATATGTGCCGGCTGCTTTAAAATCAATATGGTTCTTCTTACAGGTACCTGAGGAATCATCCTTTGGTCAGCGAACGTGTTCGGTTCATCGAGCTCAATATCTACGTCAGATAGGTGAAATATACTTTAAAGTCAAGAGGAAGACAAGACTGGATGGGATTGTTGGATTGATGGAATATTTTAGAATGAAGAGGATTCTTTCTCTCACAAGGTCTTTGTTTTTGTTTTCTTCATTCTGTGACTTGAAGAAGGAACAAGTGATGTTTGACCTCAATTACCAAGCCATGCTGCGTCAGGCCCTTGAAAATGAATAGGCTTTGAGAACTGCGACAAAAATGCTATTTTGTTTATATTGTCATAGCTCTGAGAGAGACTGGATGAACGTTTTTGATTTTTAGATGCAGACAAAGAACACCATTTTCCTTTTTTTCTTTTCTGTTACCATGTCATTTGACCTTAGTCACAAATCCTTGATGGTGAGAAATTGGTTCTGGGCTGAGGAATGACAAGGAACATAAAAATTTGACCTCATCTACCGCAACAGTGCAGACCAGAGTTGTCACAAATCTTGCTCTGTCAAGGCCTTGGGGTTTTTTTTTGTGTTTGTTTGTTTGGTTTGTGTTTTGTTTTCCCTGCCATTGTCCCAAAAAATGAAAGACCACATGAAATGGTTAGTTGAACCCAGACCATTAACATTTAACTTCAACTACCTGTGTTCACATTCCTTTCAATTTTGCTCACGTTAGAAATCTACGTAATCAAGACTATTCTTGCTGTGCCTCTAATTTGACACGTTTTTGATAGCATGTTTTTAGCTAGAATATGAAACATTGATAAAAAAAACAAAAATAAATTAACAATTTGAAAAATAGCAACTATAAACAAAGAAATATGAAGCTTCAAAATCAAGCCTTCCTCTCCACTCTCAAAGACTATGAGTGTGACTGCTGAATGCACTGAAACCACACAGTGCTCAACTGTCAATCACATACCTAGGATGTATGCTACATAGCATCTCTCTTAAGCCTGCATGTAATTACATATTGTATCGAGTGGTGTAAATATATCAGCTGAAAGCCTCAAGTGGATGGAATATTTCACTGGGGTTTTCCATGCTGTGACAACAAGGCGCTCTAAAGTGGCAACTCCAGCACTAAGCCTCATGCACACGTTAGCTGTCAAGTCAAACATTTACTCCCTCCTCGCTCTTCTTTCTCTGAATGGCATCACACTCACAGCCAACAACGAGGCTCTCGAAAGCAGCCACACAGTCTGTAGAGACCTGGTCCACACAATGGCTGTCAAGTTGGGCTTTGATTTTTATTCAATTTTCCCCGCTCATTGCTCCTTCATCTTACTCTGCATATTACACATACTCAGGGATAACAACAAGGCGCTCTGAAATGACCACACCAGCAAAGTATCCTTTTCAGGGCGTTGGCATGGCTAACGCGCAAAATACGCCGCATAACCGCTGACGGGAATGAAGGCAATGAAGTTCTTACATAGCGGAGGAGTAAATCAGGCCCAGGCCGAAGCATTTCAGCCATGCCCCAAAAATCAGTAACACTGAAAACTGGTTTCACAGTACGGCTCCACAACCAAGTACTAGAATCAGTCTTTGCACATTTTGGCAATTATCTTCAAACAAGCATACTATTTAAAAACAAATCCTTGTATTTACTGAACAATAGGTATATTATTTACTTCAGTATCGACACTGTTTGGAATTGATGCACGCAGAATTATTTACATGCAACTTCTCGTGCAGGGTGTTTGATGTGTTCAATTGGCTAAAATAATGCAATAGTGGATTTGTGTCACTTGAAATGCAAAAAGGCATTAAATTGGAATTCGACACTTGAACCTAACAGTGTAAATCCTACCGTAGAATTACACTCCTAAAGGCATGCAGAACAAAAGGGAAACATTAAACCTTTGCCACCTTGGATCAAATACAATCGGAAATCAATAGTGTTGTTTAAATATAGAGCCATACTCGCGGGAAAAAAAACCCTTTGCGGACAAAGTACACTGAATTCAATGTAGTCCCATTACTTATTTAAAAAAAAAACAACAACAAACAAGACCACAAAAAAAAGAGCAACATCAGCATTTTTTCAGTTTGGATAATGCTGAAGTCAAAGCCCAGGTCGAACACATATTGTTGGGACACGAGGACGGCTTGTTAGAGCAGGCCACTAAAGATGTTGCCAGACAGCAGCAGAGCAGATTTATCATGCCAAACACTCTTATTTGTTCCAGCTGGACGCAAATGACAAAGTGTGCCGCGCGCCATCTGTAAGGAGCGTCTATCAGAATAGAGGGCCACGATGCACGGCGGCGCGATTCCAGCTCGCCATACACTTATTTCTGACCTCCCAGCATCAGTTAGTCACCAGATTGTCTTCCACGCATTTGTTATGCTTTCGCTTTACATATGTTGAATGTGCATGCGTGTGCACAGAGAGCTTCTACACTAAATGGTTGAGGATAATGCTCAATGGCAAGGAAGCCCCTGAGAGACAGTAAACAAGGGTGTCGTCATGTCTTTCCTGTCTATCTAGTGAGCGAACAGGAACTATGGACTAAAGGCCAAGGGGGAAGTGTTGGGGGAGTGTAGGACCCAAACCAGATGGCACTGTTTTTCTTCTTTCATTTTTAAGCATCAATGCAGAGCAAGGACTCATTTTTACGATTATACTGTCTGTGTATCTTTGTATAGTGCTTCTGCTCTGTGATGTTGGATTGAGAATCCGCTGCTGCCACAGGAAAACATACTAACCTTTACACGCTATTTTAAGGATTAATGTTCTTAAAGGAGAAATCAACCCCAAAATGTTGTTGACAGTAATGTGTGCTATGCGCCTCCACTAGTGTAAACAAGGTATTCTGATTCATATTGGGTTCGTGGAATATGATTTAAGCAGTAAAATCCACCCGTCTTTAGCCATCACAAGGAGCACCCATCTTGCCCCTTTCCTGTCGACTGAAAATGACGTCACAGTTGCTCAGGTAACGACCAATCACGGTTAACCTGTTTTCTGAAGCTGAGCCATGACTGGTCGTTACATGAGCATTGAGCAACTGTGATGTCATTCTTAGTTGACAGCACCTGGAAAAATGACCGCCCCCTGATATGGACACAAAGGAGTGGAGTTTACTGCTTAACTCGTATGACAAACAGAATATTCATTAGAATGCTGTATTTAGAATAGTGGGGCTGTATGGAATATATAAATTATTTTTCGGGGGTGACTTCCCATTTAAACAGGGTGGTTGCAAAAAAAATTAAATATAAAAAAAATCTGTATGAACTACCTGAAAAGCCTCTAATTTTATTTGCAAGAAACCACTACGCCTTCGGAAAAGAAAAAAAAACACTCGGAGGCAGAAGGTTTGGCAGACAAGGTGTCAATCACCCATTGTGCAATCCTGGGCACACACATAGTGAGAACACTCCTGCAGCCTTGCAATGACATGTTACTACATGTTAATAACAACAACAACAATAATAATAATAATAAAATAATAATAATGATAACTAAAATAGGACCACTTCAACCTCCAAGTGTTTTGTAACATTGGGTTTAAAGTGCAGAAAGGCTGACTCACAGACAAAGATCAAATATTTACCTGGTTGTTAATTTTCACACTTGACATGTGAGCAGGCACTCCAGAGATCCAACTATTTATATACAAGCAATCAAAACGTTCAATTTCCTTAATAGTTCTCCTTTAACCTATTTCTTCATATAACAACACCGCTGAGCGTAGGCCAGCAACACACCAACATGAAATGGAAATGGAACCCAAGATTCATATTTTTTTACATCCCAGCGGAATGATAGCGTTTGGGTCCGGCCCGTTAGGCCGGATGATGTGCTGGAGGCAAAGTAAACAGACCAATGGCATGCATGCTGAATGTTGTCTGGGGGCTGCATCCCTCCATCCTCCTCTCCATGGGAAAGATGGAGGGATGCGGAGGATGATGGTTTCCAGCGATGTATAACACTTGACAGGCTTTCACATGAGCGGCACGGCCTCAGCTTGACAAGGGCATGACAGGTGTCTCTCTTTAACTTCCCCAAGCTAAGGCAACTTGGCACCCATGACTCCTCTACGCGTAGCCAGGTATTTTTAAACATGTGTTTTACTATGTTCAGAGCAAGGACGTCAAAGTCTCCGCATCGACACATTTTGCAGCACTCCCTGTTTTGTGGCAAACACATGCCACAAAACGGGGAGTGCTGTAAAATCCAGAGATCGCCAATCTGTGGTGCGCGAGAAGTATCAGATGTATAATACATTTACATTGCCCCCGCCCCCCATTCCCCAAGTGTATAAATCAAGACAAAATGTAATGAGGGCAACGCCAACTTTTAAATTCAATACAAGTGCATTTAAACTTTTAGAAGTGTTTCTTTGCTTTTAAAAATGTATGTGGCTAAACCTGATTTAACTTTTACATGCAAAACATTTTAATCTAATCATGACTGAAGTACTTTTTTTCAATGTTCCTATATTTAAGCGCTCAATGCTCACAAGGTTTATATTATTCAATATATTTTTAAGAAAGAATAAAGCCTGTTTTTTTTCTCCTACTCATGAACACTTACACCTAGTGTGCTACTCTATTTTAATATCATTCATGATGGTGGTATTTAAAGGTGTTTTTAGGTGGTACATGGTGTGAAGTTAAAAATATATATACATAGTACGAGTGTTTGTGTGGACGTTTATTCCATTTGACAAACAAAAATGGGACAAATGAATAATTCATACAAATTACAACACTCGTGCCAGAACTGTAGGACCAGGTGAAACATTCAGGGCAATGAGTCATTCTCTGTGTGGCTCATTTAATAGTGTTTTAAAGCAACTAGACACACATATAAATAAATAAATAAGTAAATAAATAAATAAATAAAACACTGCGCCACTGTGAGCCATTAGTTCTAATTTCAGAAATTGATGCTCGGGCAACTGATCAATCGACCCACTGGTGAGTCCCAGTGTGCTCATACATTATGCAGGGAGTGATGTGATTATTAAGTCTTTTCTGTACACTCCCTGAGCACTTTAGTGTTGCTTTTAGATGGCAGTGACAGTTTTTCTCCTTGAAAGTGATGTAGATGCAACATGAAAACCCAATGAACTTCAACCCGGGACTGACCCAAGTGATGAGATGGTGTCAGGTATCTTTTTTTTTCCACCCGCACAGAGGCTGAGCAGTCCAATAATATCAGCTGTCCTCGTCAGGTGGAGCTGCCGTGAATGTTTTCAACCTAAGCTACAAAAAAAAAAAAGGATTGACAGATTATACGAGACAATGATGTAACGTGACTATCCTGGCGGAGGTTTTGCTTTCAGGATGAATAACGCCATAAGCGGGTTTAAAACACACCGTTTGAGTGTGTCTCAAGCTCTCCGCTTGGCTGAATTATTGATATTTTGAGGGATCTTTCAGAAGGTAGGTCAGCATCTATCTTTTTTTTTTATTTTCTTCCACATCTCGGCACGATGCTCAAGTGAGCTGATTCTTTCTGCATGAAATGAAATGACTTGACATCTTCCCGACCACCGGGTAAGGGAGAGAGGGAGAGCGAGAGGGAGAGAGGGAGGGAGAGAGAGAGATGGAGAGGGAATAAGGAACTTAGTTATCAGGCGCAGCAGCATCTCCGCCTGCACTGCGAGGCAGAGGAGAAGCATTTATGGTCGATCAGTGGTTTTCCTTTTTCCTTCAATCCTCTTCGGGGCATTGGGGGAGTGAGTTGAAAAGATCCCTGACGGGTTTTCCTGACGGATGAAACATAAAAGGCACACTGACATTACCCGGTGAGCCTGCGTTTCAACCCATGGGTGTGAGGTAGGTTATTTCTGCCTTGGAGTTTGGAGTTAAAGATGCACTAAATCGGGCTTTAAGTCGACCAGGTGTACAACTTTCAAGTGGCAACGTGGTCCAAATATAATTTGATGTGATTGTGTTGTTTGGGGCTCAAGTGTGGCTTTGACCTTGATTTTTGTTATTTACATTGCTTGAGGGAGTCCTCCCGCTCTCTCTTTCTCTTGCTCTCACGCTTTCTCTCTCACTGTCTCGCTCGCTGCTGCTGCTTTGTTTGAGCCATTTTAAATCAGCAGTCACACGGCCAGAAGTTACCTCTGGGTAGCGACAAATGAGGCTTTGACTCGTGCCGGCTACAGCTGGTTGTGTGGAAGTTGCCCGCCTGTCTCGCCCCATCATGCTCCATTATCGTTTGTGTTTCTCTTTTCCCTCCAGATGACATTGAGGATACTTTAGTGGGAGTCTGAGCTTGGACGTCGTGTGCAGGAAAATGCATCTTTGGATCGCTTGTGTTTTGCTGAGCACCACCGCTGTATCTACAGCAGGGATGTCTGATGAAGGCATATGTGAACGACTGTGTGCCTGCGAGGAGAGAGAGGGGACACTCACTGTGAGCTGTGAGAACAGGGGGATTGGGAGCATCTCCGAAATAAACCAGCTCAACTTCCCCCAGTATCATCTGCTGCTCACTGGGAATGTTTTAAGAAAGCTTGCCGCCGACGACTTTCTTGAATATCGAGGACTCACCATATTGCACCTGGGAAATAATGAGATAGCCGAGGTGGAAGCTGGAGCTTTTAATGGACTTCAAGGATTGAAACGATTACATCTCAACAATAACAAAATTGATGCCTTGAAGGAGGAGCTGTTCTGGGGCCTTGAAAGTCTGGAGTATCTGCAGCTTGATTATAATTACATCACTCAAGTGGCGCCCAATGCTCTGGGCGGACTTCGACACCTGGAGGTATTGATTCTGAATGACAACTTGATATCAACTCTGCCTGTGAACATCTTCCAGCATGTCCCACTGACTCATCTTGACTTGAGGGGGAATCAGCTGAAAGTCCTCCCCTACTCGGGTCTGCTGGAGCACATGAACGGCGTGGTGGAGCTGCAGCTGGAGGAAAACCCGTGGAACTGCTCCTGTGACCTGATCGCCCTCAAAACATGGCTGGAGAGCATTTCGTACATGGCGTTGGTGGGCGACGTTGTTTGCGAGTTCCCCTTTCGTCTCCATGGGAGGGATCTCGATGAGGTCTCAAAGCAAGAGTTGTGTCCCAGAAGAGCCATCGCTGAATACGAGATGCCACCGCAGTCTCATTTCAGCACGGACGGCAACTACAGGAGTACGCCGGCCCTCGCGACGGCTTCCTTAACCTCGTCTGGCATCGCAAGATCTTCGTCAAGGCCCACCAAGGGACCTCGGCAGTCGGGTAAATTAAAATCAAAACCGACGACTCGACTGGCGGCAAACAAACCCCAGAATTATGGCCAAATTATTTCCTATCAAACAAAATCTCCTGTGCCTTTGGACTGCCCGTCGGCCTGCACCTGCAACCTTCAGATTTCAGACCTCGGCCTCAACGTCAACTGCCAAGAGCGAAAGATTGAGCAGATTTCCGATTTAGAGCCAAAACCTTACAACCCCAAAAAGATGTATCTCACCGGGAATTATATCGCCGTGGTGAGAAGATCAGATTTCATTGAGGCAACTGGACTGGATTTGCTTCATCTGGGTAACAATCGCATCGCTCAAATCCATGACAGAGCTTTTGGCGATTTGACTCATCTCAGGAGACTCTACCTTAATGGGAATTTGATAGACCATCTTACGGCCGATATCTTCTATGGACTAGAGAGCCTGCAGTTCCTATATTTAGAATACAATGTCATCAAGGAAGTCACTGCAGACACATTCCAGCACGTCCCTAAACTTCAGCTCCTGTTTCTCAACAACAACCTCTTGAAAACACTACCAGCGGGAGCATTTCATGGCCTCACGTTGGCCCGCCTCAATCTCCGCAGCAACCACCTGCGATACCTGCCGGTCAGCGGTGTGCTCGATCAGCTCACGGCACTGGTGCAGGTGGATTTGTACGAAAACCCCTGGGATTGCTCGTGTAGCATTCTCGACTTGAAGATGTGGCTGGAGCAGCTCAGCACGGGCACCGTTGTCAACAATGTCATCTGTGGCTCTCCCAAGAGGCTCGCTGGGGAAGACATGCGATACATCAAGACAGCTAATTTTTGCCCTAATAACTCGGCCGTACTGGCGTCAATGATTCCCCCCTCGGAGGAATCCTTTCCAGGCAGCACCATCACCATCGAAACGTCACTTGACTCCGACACACAGTACAGTGCCATCCCTTTATCCGTGATGATTCTTGCCCTCCTGCTCATGTTCATTTTGTCCGTGTTTGTGGCTGCAGGGCTGTTTGTAACAATGAGAAAGAGACACCTGAAGAGTCGAAACGAGCAGAATAACTCCATGAATGCGTGTATTAGCTCTCTGAACATGGAGTATGGACTGTATAAAAAGGGATCTGTCCCAAAGGTCAGAACGTCAGCTGGACACGTGTATGAGTACATTCCACCCGCCTCGGAGCAAACAAGCAGAACCACAGGCCACGCTTCTGCCAACAGCAAATCCGCTGAGGGGTTTCGGGACTTTGACGAGCTAAGCGGCCCCTTTCTGGGGAACTCGGACGAAGAAGCGGCGAGTAATGTAATAGGCTCGGAATACAGCACCAGCGCTACGGAGCCTCTCAATAAGCCTTCCAGCATGAAACAAGATGATCCATCGCACTACAGAGAAGTCCTCGATCCTGAGCAGAAGCCCCACTATAGCCATACGCTACCTTGCAGGCACGCAGCACGTCCGGCCGGTCAGTACGCATCGGACCTTGATGCAAGGCCTCGGTACGTGCATCCTGACAGGGTACAACAGACAATCCTGTACTGCACAACGCCAAGTACTGTTTATGTGGAGCCAAACAGAAGCGAGTATTGGGAACTGAAGGCAAAACTTCACATTGATCCGGATTATCTTGAAGTTCTTGAAAAAAGAACAACATTTACACAGTTTTAAGCAACTCGGCTGCCAAAACACACCGAAACGGGACTTTATACTTCAACGCAAAGAGGTAAAGCACGAAGTCATCGTCTTTGGTATAAAGGATTGTGAGCTGCAGCATGGATTTTTGTGTACTACTCAAGCTTTGCAGCATTGGGTGATGACATGTACTACATGTCAGCTGATCCAATCACAGGTACATCTACCACGTGATTCATGACTGTGCACCGTGAATAATGTTTTTGTTACGATCACAACATGGGTTGGGATGGCAGTCCTTTGAATAACGCTTACCTTAACAAACTGATTTTTTGAAGCTTATGTGTGAGTTTTCTGCTTGCTGGGAACTATTAAATCAATCTATCCATTCTTAACTTTGCTGGTTTGGTCTGAAATATCATCTTTATATTTCTCAGACTGCGGCAGCTTCTCCCATTGGCCAGTCCCATTGGCACCCACCAGATGAGGCAAATTTCAAACTGTAAACATATCCAAGTACCGTATACTCACGGTGATTTACAAAGCAGGGGGAAAAAAAGACAGAAAACCTCTACAAAACGTATGCCAAATAAAAAGTAAAATGGTCCAAGTGTTGCTACATCTTGCCAAATATATGTTGGTGGAGTATTTTGCAGCAGGACTCACCATTGTTTGTTTTATTCAAGTTAAATTGTCTTCAATGCACGGTCAAAATGATAATTTGAAATATGAATATCGTAGTGACTATATATCGTAGGCAAATAAAATTTAACAGGCTTCACGTTGACAAATAAAAGATTTGTCGAAATTCAAAGTTTGATGCATTTGTGACATTTGACACATCTTTTTTTGTAACACCGAGTGAAAGGGGGAATTTGCAATGGTAAAACTGCTAGCAAGATTTGAATGTAACCTCACTTCAATAATCCCTTACCAGTCTCTGACCAAAGCACGGACGCTCACTAACACGCACAACATGTGCAGTGTATTGCAACACTACAGGCCTGGAATTTCATTTTGGGGTGTGTAGACGCAAATCAAAATCAAAAATAGATTACAAAAATTACCTGTTCAACAGAAATGTTGCAAATTCTGTGTCACTTCTGAATCATTTCAGTTGTCTTATGTCCCTATGCTCTTCTTTTAGCCAGGTTTGCGGAAACAAGGGATGGGTATTTTTATTTATTTATTTTTTTAACGGAAAGGGATAGTCCGGATAGTTTTGGCAAAACTAAACCAGTCAAAACCCACTAAACCAGGTCAGCGTGTGTGTTTGCAGTGCATGAAAAATCATGCCTTCTGTCTTTGATTGGTTGTTTTTTATCGCGTGCGGTGGTTTCTCAAATCAAATTACAGGAACGGGATGGAGCTAGACAAGGCGGATCTTTTTTAACTGATCATTTTGCAGACAATTGTTCCAAAATGTTGGTGAAAGTTGGTTTGAAAACTGCAAACTCCTCCTTTGACAAGCTTATATTTTCGCATGAGTTGTGTCAACATTTTTGACAAGCTGCACAACAACAAACGTCCAGTGCAACAGCAATTTTCTTTATTTGGGTACGTGTGCTTTCGCGTTCATAATCTAACATAAAATCTAATCATGACTGGACAGGAAAAAAGCATTGTGAGTTTCGGTGTTATAGCCCTGAACAACAATTCTTATAAAACTTTTCTTTGTTCTGTTCCTTGGATGGGAGGCAAGCACTGCTGACATTGACATGATGTGGAAAACTAACGTGTAACCATTTTTATTCAAATTTCCATTGTATTTCACTTTTTTTTCTGACTCCTTCTCGAATCAATCTATTTTTTTGCAAACACAAAACGTACTCATTTGCATATCAAGTGGGAAAGTGAGATCACTTGAGGGCGAACTAAGACTCCATTTTTGACAGGATGACCCGAGACGCATGTTAATGCTGCCTGAGCCGCGCGTTGAGTCAGTGCGAGTAATGCCGGATGTACATAATGCTTAACAGTTCAAATTAAATGTGTAAATATGAACAATCAGGCATGAAAGCCCGACCTCCTAATGACTCATCTTATCATAACAGACACCCTGGAGCTATTTCCTTTGCAATAATGTGTGCTTTTTACTCTCCAATCGGCTGCATTTCATTAGCGCTAATCAGCGATGAAGATTATATACTCTCATCCCAAAATAAACCGGGTTGTTGCCAAGGATATTTACCACCAATTCTTTCTGACGAAACCGAAATTAATTTGCAAAAGTGCCCATCCATTATGATGCGCGTAGGCGTAAAGTCAAGTGCAGAAAATGAATCATTTTGCTGAAATCGGACACATTTGACAAGGTGAAGAACATGCTGTGGATGAGGAGGCGCTCAGAATATCATCCCATGAGCTCTCTGCTTTGCAGATTGACACCAAAGACAGAATCCCAAAATTTCAAGAGAGCCCACCACTTGTTTTTTTTTCGGCAAATCTCTCTGAATCTGTGGTGTTCCCTCAAAGCTTCCCGCAGGGGATTATGGACAACTGGTGCACTTGTTTGGAAATGATTCAGGCTGTAACTCTTGCGTGAAATGTTGTAAAGGATGATGATCACAACTGTATTCACATGTATGAAAAACAAAACTCTTTGCCATCAATACACATGATTCACGTGTGCCAACAGTCACGTACTGTAGAATGAATTTACCGGCATATCACAAGGGCATCGCATTTATGTGTTGTTGTTGTTTTTTTTTAAAGAATCCTATACTGTATGTGTATTTTGCCCTGTTACCTACTCTATCTTCGGATTAAACTAAAAAAAAAAAAATTACAATGATGCAATGTAAGAAGTCCAATTTCTCAACATGTACTCAAATACAAGACTTGGGGCCTCAGTTGTGTAAAAGATGTGCTGTATTTTTATAACAAAGAAATGTAGATATTAGTACATACTATTTGCTTCCTCTTTCGAAAATTCACTATTGACTTGTACGAGTCAACGATGATGTCACTCCCTGAATTGTGCAGTATACTTGTTTGTGTCCAAGCAGTCCAGCCATACAGATAGTCTAAAGAGTAACCTTGGACATCTTGTACAACCATGTGCCGTTCGTGACATGAACTGCTATACGAGGCGGTATGAGGGCCATGCTGATAATGAAGTAGTCATCGAAAATCATGGAAATGAGTGGTCATTCTAGGGCAAACAAGTCAAGGTTCTGATTGATTTTCCACCATAAAAACATTTCCTGAAATCCAACACCTTTACTGTAAGAGCATTTCATCATGCTATTTTATCATACTAACTTTTCTCACAATATTACGACTTTAATCTTGTGACCTAAGCTTGTTTTCTTTTTTTCCTCTTCCGTATGAATACGCATACTCACCATATTCATTCACACCATATGTGTGTAGTTATTCCGCAGCACCTTTGTGCAACAATTTGGATATCTTTCTCAAACCCGCATACATTTTGAAGAGGTCCGGGTAACATATGAATTTGGCGCTTGACAACGCTTGATCTCTACAGAATTAAAAAGCACAACAAATACAAAAGAAGTTTCTGGATAGAAACATGTCTTATTATGCACACAGAGAACCATGAGAGCAAATTATGCAGTCTAGGTTATTTCTGGGTCAATACTGTGTAAGTGAGGAAAGTCCCTCTCCATGAGACAGTAGATGCACATGATTTGCAATAATATGCAATGAACCTGTCACCTTAACTCAGCTCTCATGGTTGGAATTTATGCATATTAGTCACGCTGTTGAATGTCATCGGTTTCTGAACTCAACACGTCCATAGAACCGTGTGGTTCATTTTCCGACTACTGGACTGGATAAGGGGAATATTCTTGAAAAGTAGTTTTGAAAGTCACGAAATGAATGGCATCTCATGTTAGCCATGTTGGGATTATCACTCAAAAAACTCAAGCAGACTAGGTACCTGTTTTTTATATATATATATATAAAAAAAAAAAAAAATCCTCATCTCACCCCTTGGGTGGTGTCCGTCCCCCATTCAGCTCGGGTCCTCTACCAGAGGCCAGGAAGCTTGAGGGTTCTGCGCAGTATCCTTGCTGTTCCCAGCACTGCACATTTCTGGACTGAGATGTCTGATGTTGTTCCCGGGATCTGTTGCAACCACTCATCTAATTTGGAGGTCACTGCCCCGAGTGCTCCGACCACCACAGGCACGACTGTCACCTTTACCTTCCAGGCTCTCTCCAGCTCCTCTCTGAGCCCTTGGTATTTCTCGAGTTTCTCGTGTTCCTTCTTTCTGATGTTTCCATCACTTGGGACCGCTACATCCACTACAACGGCTTTCTTCTGCCCTTTATCAATGATCACGATATCCGGTTGGTTCGCCATTACCATCTTGTCAGTCTGGATCTGGAAGTCCCACAGGATCTTCGCTCGGTCATTTTCCACCACCTTGGGAGGTGTTTCCATTTTGACCTTGGGGTTTCCAGTCCATACTCGGCACAGATGTTTCGGTAGACTATGCCAGCCACCTGGTTATGGCGTTCCATGTAGGCTTTCCCTGCCAGCATTTTACACCCTGTAGTTATGTGTTGGATCGTCTCGGTGCCTCTTTGCACAACCTACACCTTGGGTCTTGTCTGGTGTGGTATATCTGGGCCTCAATGGCTCTGGTGCTCAGGGCCTGCTCCTGAGCAGCCAGGATGAGTGCCTCTGTGCTGTCCTTCAGGCCAGCCCTCTCTAGCCACTGATAGGACTTCTTGAGATCAGCCACTTCACTTATGGTCGGTGGTACATCCCGTGTAGGGGCTTGTCCTCCCATGATGGTCCCTCTTCCAGCACCTCATCCTCTGTTCCCCATTGTCTGAGACATTCTCTGAGTACATCATCCGTTGGAGCCTTCTCCTTGATGTATTCATGGAGCTTGGATGTTTCATCCTGGACAGTGGCTCTCACACTCACTAGTTCCCGGCCTCCTTCCTTTCGGCCATGCGTACAGTCTCAGGGTGCTGGATTTGGGATGGAACCCTCCATGCATGGTTAGGAGCTTTGGTCTTAACATCCGTGGTCTGAATCTCTTCCTTTGGCCACCTGATTACTCCTGCAGGGTATCTGATCACTGGCAGGGCATAGCTGTTTATTGCCCGGGTCTTATTCTTGCCATTGAGCTGGCTTCTTAGGACTTGCCTCACCCGCTGGAGGTATTTGGCCGTAGCCGCTTTCCTTGTTGCCAGTTCGAGGTTGCCATTGGTTTGTGGTATACCGAGGTACTTGTAGCTGTCCTCAATGTCTGCTATTGTTCCTTCAGGGAGTGAGACCCCTTCAGTGCGGACTACCTTTCCTCTCTTAGTCACTATCCGACTACATTTCTCAAGCCCGAATGACATCCCGATGTCGCTGCTGTAGATCCTGGTTGTGTGGATCAGGGAGTCTATGTCCCTTTCGCTCTTAGCATACAGCTTTATGTCATCCATGTAGAGGAGGTGACTGATCGTAGCTCCATTTTTGAGGCGGTATCCGTAGCCTGTCTTGGTGATTACTTGGCTTAGGGGGTTCAGTCCTATGCAGAACAGCAGTGGGGAGAGTGCATCACCTTGGTATATGCCACATTTGATGGACACTTGGGTAAGTGGCTTGCCATTGGCTTCAAGTGTGGTTTTCCACATCCTCATCGAGTTCGCAACGAAGGCTCTTAGGGTCCTGTTCACCTTATACAACTCCAAGCATTCAGTGATCCATGTATGTGGCATCGAGTCGTAGGCTTTCTTGTAATCAATCCAGGCTGTGCACAGGTTGGTATGTCGGGACCTGCAGTCTTGTGCGACTGTTCTGTCAACCAGGAGCTGATGTTTGGCTCCTCTGGTATCTCTACCAATGCCCTTCTGTGCTTCGCTCATGTATTGATCCATGTGTCCACTTATCTTAGCCGCAATGATGCCTGACATGAGCTTCCATGTTGTGGAGAGACAGGTTATTGGCCGATAGTTGGATGGGACTGTGCCCTTTGAGGGATCCTTCATGATCAGGATCGTTCGCCCTTCAGTTAGCCATCCTGGGTGAGTCCCATCCTTCAGCAACTGGTTCATTTGTGTTGCTAGGCGCTCATGGAGTGCTTTGAGTTTCTTTAGCCAGTAGGTGTGTACCATGTCCGGGCCTGGTGCTGTCCAGTTTTTCATATCTGAGACTCTTTCCTGTATGTCTGCCACTGTTATGGTAACTGGGTTCTGCTCAGGGAGGTTGCTGTGCTCCTCTCTCAGGGTCACCAGCCATTGTGCACTGCTGTTATGTGCAACCTCGCTCTCCCATATTCCTTTCCAGTACCTTTCAGTTTCCAGTCTTGGTGGGTCAGCTCTGCTGTTAGGACCCTGCCACTGAGCGTACACTTTCGCAGGTTGTGTTGCGAACAGCCTGTTTATTCGCCTGGCCTCATTCTCTTTCGTGTACCTCTTTAGGCGACTGGACAAGGCTTGGAGCCTTTGTTTGGCAGTTTCGAGTGCTTCAGGTATGGTCATCTGGGTGTACCTCTCAGGAATCGGCCTTTTCATCACACCTCTCTGGGCCTCCGTCAATTGACTCACATCTTTCCGAGCCTCCTTGATCTTATCCTCCAACCGTCTTTTCCATGGTGGGTAACGTGTCTCATAGTTGCTCCGATAGCCAAGGATTTCTAGGATCACTGATGCTGAAGCGTATATCAGCTCATTGGTTTCGGTGATCGTTGTGGTAGGAATCGCCCTCAGTGCTGCATTCACACTTTCCATGAGACTTTCAGGTGGTACTTCATATAGCCGTTGTAATCGGTTTCTAGGTTGCCCAGCTTTCATCCTCGCCATGATCTTAGCTTTCAGGTCAGTTGCTGCCTTGCTCAGCATTTCATTCATTGGGGCTGGCCTCCCAATCTCATCATCTGCATTCATTGGGGCTTGCCTCCCAATCTCTGGTATGACCTCCTCCTCTGATCTGGCAGCCTGGGGCCCTTCACCATGGAACCTGCGTTGTACCTCATCAATCTCAAGTTGTGACAGCAATTGCCGTTTGTGGATGTTGGAACACTGAGTTACTAGTTGTTTCGTGGTCAACCGTGACTGTGGGTTTCAAGTAACCATTCAGCCTGCATTCTCTGCATGTAACCCCTCTGACTAGGGTTGCTTGAGTAGTAGCATTCCAACAGAGCCATGTTATCACATCTCGCCCATCTCCGCTTTGTTCCAGTAGCCCATTTTTCATCAAGGTGCTCTGGTTCCCCAGCACCTGACGCAGACCTTGTTTGGCCGGGCGACGTCTGAGCCGGCATGTCATTCATTTTATTGTCTCTCATCATTGTATGAGGTAGGCATTAGCGTGAAGGATCTTGCCCAAGGACCCACACTGGATGGTGTTATGTGCTCATTTTTGCCCCAAGCGGGATTCGAACCACCGTCTCCGTATGCCAAACCGATGCCTTACCAACTGAGCTATCCAGCCGCTCAGTTGGCTGGATATATATATATATATATATATATATATATATATATATATATATATATATATATATATATATATATATATATATATATATATATATATATATATAGATAGATAGATAGATAGATAGATAGATGGATAGATGGATAGATGGATAGATGGATAGATGGATAGATAGATAGATAGATAGATAGATAGATAGATAGATAGATAGATAGATAGATAGATAGATAGATGCGTGTTTTTCAATATTTGGGGGAGGCTGCCTGTGAAGCCCCCCTGCCGTATGACACGTTCTTATTATTCTTATATTCGTTTCCAGCTCCGGCCTCCCTGTGTGGAGTTTGCATGTTCTCCCCGGGCCCGCGTGGGTTTTCTCCGGCTACTCCAGTTTCCTCCCACATTCCAAAAACATGCATGGCAGGCTGATTGAACACTAGTCTAAATTGTCCATAGTTGTGAGTGTGAGCGTGCAAGGTTGTTCGTCTGCTGTGTCCCTGCGAGTGGCTGGCAACCGGTTCAGGGTGTCCCCCGCCTACTGCCAAAGGACAGCTGGGATAGGCTCCAGCACCCCTTGCGACCCTTGTGAGGATAAAACGGATTGGAAAATGGATGGATGGATGATGTGTCATTGGGAACAAATCAATCGAGGGGGCTCTTCATGATTCGTTATGTGGGCCCAGGTTTTGGTGGGACGCCCATGGGTGTGAAAACTCTCAGTTTATATACATAAAAGATGAGAAACTAGTATTAGGGTCACTGTGAATAGTAAAAAAATAAAAAAAATAAAAAACTAACATAATAATAATAATACCTCTCATGACAGACAAAAATCAATCTAAAAGTATAAAATACGTTTATTTCTGTCCCCCTCATATTATTACTTTTATATATACATTTCACTCCTGTAACAATGTTATATATATGTGTGTGAGTGAGAGAGAGAGAGAGAGAGAGAGAGAAATTTTATTATGGAATTGTGGCCGTTGTCTTGCAAAAAAATCTAAACTTTATTCACGTTTGTATTCTTCCAGAATGTTTTTTTTCCCCCCTTTCAGCGTGGCCCTCATGCGCCTTCGTAATATGCAAATGTCTGCTTCCAGAAAAAAATGCACTCTGTGTCTTATTAATTGAGTTTGTTTTGTTGAGTTGACAAAAGAAATTATTTGTCTGAACTTTATCTGTGCAGACGTGCAGGAACTGAAATATAATCGCAAGCACATGGTAAAACTTGGTAAAGGAGGTTTCTCTTCAGTGTCTGTGCTGCTGCTTTAGTTGCTAGCTAATGAATAAAAACATATGCATTCATTTCAAATTTGCCTCTGTCTTCCTTTCCACCCTGGAGCTGTGTGCGATAGCTCAGTGAATCTAATGCATGACGTCGCCTCCAATCCCCATTGGTGTTTTTCAGGACAGTACTAAAATTAAAATGGCTACTCGAGAATTTCAAATCAGGTTTCATGGTTTCAATCAAGTAAATGGGCTGTAACGATGTGCGGATGTGTTACATAAGGAACGCGGCGATTCCGACTTTGGTCCGCCTTCCCATTTACTCACTCGGATCACCCAGAAACTTTAATGACCAACGCTGCCATGTAAACGAAATGACATCTGATGGTGCTCCGAGGGTGCTCGCAGACAACACGAGCAGAACATGCTCGGGGCTGTCATACCAAATATGCTTGATTTGAAATTCTGGCTTTTTTGGGGAGGGCCAAGATTGTTGGAACTGAAATAAGACCACATCCTCCAAGTCTGAAACGTATATTTGCATACAGAGATTTGCTAAACAATCGTACGTACGCGCAGCCGACACAGCTTTAAACCAAGGCCTGGTATCCATGGAAACATCCACTTGGCTGACACAGAAATGAATAAGAGGCCTTTATATACTTGATGCGCAATTGGGCTTTTTGACATACATGTGATGACCCTTTTTAAAACAAGAGACTGTTACGTGTTTTCAGACAAACGGCCAAAGGTTACCTTTCGCCTCGTCCGCTCGTCAGATCGGCGGTGTTATGTCGTTTAACAGTTTCACCGGGTAGAGGGGAAATTAGGGCAGATCTGCATTATGTAAGCTCCAAGAGACGCGTCAAGCGCTGCAAAGACAGCGTATGACTGCGAGCCTTTGCCGAAGGAAGAACCTTTACTATCGACTCACATCAGGCGAGCGGACGCAGCAGAAACGCCGCTGACTCAAAGCGTCTTGATACTCGCATCTTGCCTTTCACCGCGGAGAACGCAACCGCACATCTGGTGCAGGACCGGGATGCCTCGCAGTTGTTATAGTCTTAGACATATGTCTCCGGCCCCCCCATGCCTCAAGCCTTCTCGGTCATTACGCTTACATGACATGACTAAGAAAATGGACTTATTGTGTTAATCTGACTGAAACAAGACGTTTAAAATACGTGTAAACACCTTGATCGGACTATCATGGTAGTATATGTGCCACGTAATTGCCAAGGGAATCTATTCTATGGCTAGACTTGAGTCACGGTTTACGCCAAGGGAGAGTCGAGTTCAAAGGGGACAAAACCGCCTTTGAAAAACAGTCCACGGCTGTCGCAGGCCTACCGAGCACGACCATGCTTGCCGTCCGGGTGGCGAGGGGCAAATGTCTGCCCAGAGAGCGGTTAGCTGCTAGCCGTTGGACGCTAACACCGGCGACTGGCACAGTGTTGTACAAAATTAATCATATTGCATATTAAATGAGCGATTGAGCGTCAATCTAAGGTAGGATACCAAGTTAAATGATCCCAAAAGATGAAAGCAGCCATCGCAAGTCGGGCTGAGTCGGCCGTATGCCATTAGCTGGCACCATGAATGGATCGGAGGATTTTTTTTTTTTTATTCCCTTATGTTTACGAAAACGTTCACGTCCAGTCGACAACGCTGTCAAAAGAATCCCCGCTCACACTAAGCGGTAAAAATGATTGAAAGCCCCAACTGCATATCCTGTCTTAGAATTTGAGTGATGACAGTAATAAGTCATTGTTGGTCACAGTAAAATTTCCCTTCGCTGGAGAAGCGCTATCAAACGAGCCTTGCTTTTGAAAATATGCATTTTTTTTTTCAGTGTTTCGACCTAGAACAATAACGTGATCGTTTTTACAAGCATCCACTCTCAGATCTGAGATCAAAAGTTTGTCTTTTCCTTCCTTCATACAAACAAGTGGCCTAAAACATCTGAGGTTTTTTGGCTTTGTTTTTTTAATCAGTTTTCAGTTTTAAAATTGTGCTGGGTTCTGCTTTCGACATGCGGCTACATTGTTATAATGAAACGCAATGAAGAAACAACTTGACAACAAGCACCGAGCGAGTAAATTGGAGGGGGGGGGTGAATTGAATCACATCACCGCATGTAAAGTGGGAAAATGAGATTTATGACTGTTGTATATTGACTAGTTGAAATATGGTGTATGTGTGTATTTGGTTCCTGGCAGCACTCCATTTCAGCCCCTTGTTGTATTGTATATTGCGTTTATGTGCGTGTGTACGTGGGTGAATAAATTATTGACTCAGAGTGAATTCATGCTTGCCTCCAGGATTGCAGCCAAGCACCGTGGCTGCATCCTCTCTTCTTTTAACATCTCTGTTGGCAAAACAAGGAGAAGGGGCAGTCTTTCCGTTTTGTTTTGGGGGGTTTTTTCTTACTCCGCGATATATTGAACACAAACAGCAATTTGTCTGTGTCCGTCACAGTTGTTTATGTCAGTGTGATGTCTCCCTGCTGATTTGAGGGGAAATGACACGCTGCAAGGGGCTGGGCAATAAATGCAAACGCACAAGGGTTGGGCGATGGCGGGGGAGGGGGTGGTTGGCTTTGGCGAGAGCGACATACTGCCAGTATATTTGCAACAACACAGAGCTGTGTTTGTTGAAAAGACACTAATATTCATGAGGGCTTATCCGAGCTTATGACTGCCAAACCTGAGAAAAGTGACACAATCCCTCCTCATCCTTCCATTTTACAGAACACATACTTACACAGGAGACTGTTCCACATAAAGGAAAAGAGGATTTGGCAACATTGCGAACGGATGTTTTCGAGAAGGCTTTCCAAAGTGTCTGAGTACATCACATAATTCTCTGCGCGCGCACACAAATTAATAACATGACTCCCGTGTCAACATGACTCAGTGTTTGTCCCCCGTCATTCACTCAGATTCATGCTGCCCCGCAGAGCATTAACCTCTGCCCACGCCCCTCTTCATATCGGCCCTGCCCCCGCCCGGCTCTGGAGCACATCAAGGGCAAATTGCGGTGCTACGCATGGCTAATGTCGGCCTGGAATTTATAGGAACAACAAACAGATGTACGTGAACGACACACTAAGTATCAAGGAATCTCGGCAAGTCACTGCAGGAGGCTGACCTTCCATTTCTGAATGAATCTGTCATGTCATGCACAATCGAATCCATCCATCCATTCATTTTTCTTGCGCACGTGTCGGCATTTGGGTCGTAGATAACCGGAGCCTTTGATACCCGTCTGACTTTGAGCGAAAGGCAAGTTACAGCCTGAACTGATGTTTTGGAACCGATTTGGTTTTGCGGCGACACATGTGCAACAAAGTGATTGCAGTGTGCACAGTTCGTCTTAAGACTATCGTCAGAGGCCAGCATTTCGTCAGTTCTGGGAAAAAAATTTGTCATCGTAAATTTTTTTTTCTTCACAGAATTTACTTTTAGGCCATACTGCCCAGCCCTAACGCTAGTTACAGGAATGGCATTACTTACTAAAGTCGTCATACACATATACAGGAGTTAGGGGGTGGGAGTATTACAGTGTAAGCAGTGGAGTATTAGTGCTTCTTTCCAAAAGGACATGGCTAACTACTGGCCATGCATTTACAGTATATTATAGCGTCTCAAGTTAGTTCTTGAAATTCTGTAAGTACTGTGATCATTCATTGGCGTTTAAGATGACCCTCGAATATCCTAAATGTCAACATGAGAAGTAAAACCCTGAAAATCGAATAAAGTTTAACATGCTCAATGATAAAGAAAAAAACAAAACAAAACAAAACAATGTTTACTCTGGTTGTCGGCCAGGATTCATTAAAAATGTAAGACATATCGTAATCTGTTTATGGGGGGGGATTACATGTTAGTTTTTGGCTGTTGAGCTCAAGACAAATGGGAGTCTGTGGTTGTTTTGAGCTAATTTTGCAGGAAAGGAAAAATAACGCTGAGAACAAAACTGACAGTTCTATTAAAACCAAACTGAAGCAGATTACAACCTCACAAAGACACGCTAACTGAGATAATTCATCACTCTGTGTTATTCCCCATATTCGTTTACAGATAAGTCATGGCTTCACCCACCCAAAAACTAATGTGATCCAGCAGCACAATTCAACGCTGTGACATGTATGACTGCAGTTTGCGGCAGAAAGAATTCAATTCCCGAGCGTCTCTGGAACAATCGGTGTTCCATGGGCAGGAGCTGACCACTCGGCTGCAAATGAAGTTGGCCCTGAAGAGCAGCAATTTATCACTCGCGTCTATAGTGGATGAGACGTATATTTATTATAACGACCATGCCATTTTCAATATCTGTACGGGTGTGTATGACTTCAGCTTTGCATTTGCCGTAATGAGGCAATACTTTATCCCTTATTAAATGACAACTTGATCTTAAAATGCTTTACTCAATACTAATAGTCAGCAAAATGATTCGTCAAAGAATAATGATGCCACAGGTTGCAAGACACATTTCATTTCATTTTACATCCTGGATATGAAGCTTGTAAGTCACCTCCAGTGGAAATTCTGAACAGAACGCTCTTTAAAACCAAATAGTCTAGCAAATAAATTCACAAGGACAATAGCAAAACGTGCTTTCATGAAAATAGGAAGGATCCAGATTTATAGCATACCTTACACCCCATTATTTAAGCTTCCTGGAATTGTGCCTGTTTGGATCGAGGTGGCGTTCCTATCGCGTGAAAATTTGAGACTGGTCAGCCCGTAGTGCAATGAAGTCGAATGAGGCAAGTGGATGCAGAAGCAAGGGCTGCAAAGACATTCATGGAATTTTCACTCACACTCGAGGCGGCATGTCACACAATTCTCAATTAGTGAGTGGTGCATTTTTCCGCGTGCATGGGCAAATACGGTTACCCCACCCGCACCGTGTCGACAACTTCACCCAGCCATGCATTTTTCTTATTATTCGTATAAAGTAATGTATACGTCTGTTATCATAAGCTAACGTTGTTGGATAACAAAGGCAGTACAACACTGCTTACGCGTTTGTTTTGAGATGGTGTTTCAGACTGGGCAATCAAATTAATACAACATCTGTTATACGTTAGCAAATAAAATGTACATTTTTTTTGTAGGACTGCATGTCTATAATGTTTAATGTCTTTACACAATGCTCGCCAGCACATAAACTTCCTATCAATACCTTTGGACAATTTAACACTGCATAAAATTAACCATGCTTGAACATATCTCATTGGCCACAATAACCAGAAAGAGATCAATAAAATGCCTTGCAACTTGATTTTTTTGCTTTAAAAAGAAAGCTATACCGTATTTTCCACATTAAAAGGCGCACTGGATTATGAGGCGCATCTTCAATGAATAGCCTATTTTGTAATTTTTTTCCATATATTGGATATATAAGACGCAATCTCCAATGGATCCACTAGATGGAGCTACGCTCAAGGAAATCCCAACAGAACGATCAGATGTCAGTAAAACCTATTTCAAAAAGCAGCGACACAGTTCACTTAACCAACAGCATTGACTCGTTAACGTTGAACTCTCTTGCTGTTGCTCTATTTCTGTATTCAATTGCAAAACCGATCGCCTTAAGTTTGAACTCTGCGTTGTAAGCATGTCTCTAGCAAGGAGTCATTTTGGGGTTGACATATTACCGTGTTGACCATACACAAGGTGCATCGTATTTTAAGGCGCTCCATGAGCTTTTAATAAAATGGAAGGCTTTTAGGTGCGGAAAATACGGTATTGATGAAAATGGCTGTTTTTCAATGTTTTCATTTGAAAAGAAACACAATGTCCAGGCAACACAGTGCAATATGTTTTGCCTCAGTGCAGTGTCACATAAATGAGTCTGAGCCAAGAAGGACTCGGGCAGAGTCTTGCTCTGGGAGTCGGGGGGCGGGGGAGAGGGAGTTGGGGGGGTGACCCGCATAGCCACACAAACATGCTTTTGGCATCTGGTGCACTAAGATCACAGAAAAGTACCTGTCACACAGGGCATTGTCTCTTTGAATTATGACTCTTCCTCATGCTGTTTCACAAAATCACTCTAGCCATTAATTCCCTAAACAGTCACTGACGTAGTCACTCTTCTTGTGCAACAAATATTGTATCTCTCTAAAATGGTTCAATGATTTTCTGCACCAACTGTACAAACTGTAATAGTATTGTATTCTACCACTGATCCCTTTAGCTCTGCTTGAAACTATGGTTCACTTACATTATGAAATGTCCTTCCATACCAATTTGTCATGTTCTTGTTTATGATGATACTAATGCAGCGTGTATACCGGAGACAAATTCCTTGTGTGTTCTACATACTTGGCCAATAAAGATGATTCTGATTCTGATTCTGATTCTGATTCTGAAGTAATCCAACTCAACATTTATGCTTCTCATTCCGTTGCATTTCAGGATCATTGTAATGACCAAATTATTATGATCCCGACCAATGATTCAATCCACCCACTAACAGTAGACTTATTTTCCGGCAACGAGAACCCATGTGGGGAAGCGATCTGTGCACAATACAGCAACACATTCCACAAACACTTCGGCAGACACACAGCAGAAATGTTGTGCTGAATAAGTTTTACGTTGCCATATTTTAAAGCAGCTAGAAGCTTATGCTTGGATTCATACGTATAAGGCGTGTGACCTTTTTTGTAGAATTATTTGGGATACTGTTGAACAATGAATCCAGTGTCGTGCAATCATAGCAATCACAACAATCCAAGGGAAAGAGCAGTTGTCTCCTCTAATGCCAAATCATCAGACACCACACACACACACACACACACACACACACACACACACACACACACACACACACACACACACACACACACACACACACACACACACACACACACACATTCATACACGGTTTAGTTTTGCTGTTTTGGCCAGGAACGGAGTTTAACAGGGCTACGCAGTTAACTGTTGCCCCTACCCCCCTCCCCCACTTTCCACTGTACCGTGCCTATTCAAATTTTCAAATTGTCACAGTTATGCTTGGCCCGTCTCATTAAATATGCATTAAACGCATTAATCGACAGACAGGCACGCTTAAAAGCAACAACAAAAGGAGGGAAATGAGAGCACTTTCATATTTTATCTCAAATGCATGGTCCAAATGTAGACTAGCAATTTAAAAGTTGAAGACACACTTCTACAATTGGGCCGTGATGAATGAAGAGCAATCTCACTTGACTTCATGTCACTGAACCAGACACTAGACAGCACACTGCACAGGACCACCAACTGCTTTACCATTAAAACATAATCTAACTCACCTCAAAGGATGAATAAAATATCAGTCTATCAATCAATCTATTTATCTATCTGTCGATCACCAGTTTTTTTGGCAATGTTGAAGCATCAATAGCACATAGCACCCACAAAAGACAAAAGACGGTTCTTTAGTGTACGTGTATGAATTGGGGTGATGACAAATGTCAGATTTCTGAAATCGAGAAATAATTTCCTGAGCTCAGAGTTTGTTTTTCATTGTCTTTGTTCAATGAGCAAACCAAAATGGTGGTTAAAACCGGGAGACACACAGTAGCCCCTTGCTATTTTGAGCACCCCGATCGAGTCCCAAGACTCTGTTTACAGTCGCCATTACAAATACCCTTCCTTTTTCTGACGTGAAAAAGGAAGCATCGATTTGAGGGTGTTTCATTTGTCTGAGGTAGTTTACACACCCGGTGACTTGCTCGGACACAGCATCTATTGGAATGGCAGTCACTATTTGGGTAAATCCAGAAACGAGACAATCCATCCGTCTACAAATTAAAAGCCTTTTTTTTTTTTTTGACAAGCCCACTGTGTCAGCATTTTAAGAGAAACGCTAATGTTGTTATTTTCCAAAACATTCAATTTTGAGAGATGATTTCAGCCTTCTAAAATGTGTCAAAATACAAATAAATCAGGTATGGGGATACTTTGGGAAGGCCAAAAGTCACTGTTTTATTCCGTTTAGTTTTTTTTTAAGTTGTTTTGACGTCCTACGCAAAAAAAAATTATTTTCTATGTACAGTAATCCCAAACGCATAATATATTGTTTGTACAAATTGCAATGCATTGCCTCCACACAAAATGCTACAATATTTCGTGACGACACACAACTAACGCATAGGGAAGATGATTCTAATGTAAGAGACTGTGCGGCAGTTCCTAAAAGCACTTTTCTGTGTTTCTGTCCTCGCTTGCTGTGCACATCCTTGTGGGCTTTTGCAGCCAGCTACAATGGAGCTGGACAGATGGCGAGGTGGGTGTGTGTTGGGTAACCATCTTCCGAACCCCTGGGAGCATGACCATACTCAAGCTGTCAAGCAAATGCCTTCACCCACCGTTAGATGTGTCATAATATCTTGCGATGCTTTGACAGCCGCGGTTACAGTTGTTCAGACACCCTAAAATGGAGAATCGAGACGCTGACGCTGATGCAAAAACTTGCTTGAAATGCACATTAAGAGATTACTTTCTCTCGAAACATTTACCACCTTTTCATCAGAAGGACACCTGTCATCTAGATCAAATAGATTTCCCTGTCCGTTTGGGACACAACTCATCGAAGTGAGCGCATGTTCAGACAGCCCTTTCGTCTTTGCGTATTCAGATGATTAGATGTGTGACGATGTCAGCGATAGCGTCTGGGACAATGGCTTTGAATGGTGAAGAGCTCCTTTTTTCTAGACAGCACATGTGGAAATGCTGGCTTATCCTGATTTTTGAGCTGGCGCAAGGCTCACTGCTGTTTGGGAATTTGCCTCACTGCTCTGCGCCATTGAGACATACCGAGGAAATGACTTTTGCGCCCGGTGCAGGTGACAATGTCGTGGCTAAAATTCGGTCTAAACTTACACCTCCTCAGACCACGTCTAGCTTTTTGTTCAATGCCGACAACTGTCGAATGTGATCAGGGCTCGATATTAATGGTGGCCCAGTGGCCAGTGCACCACCGAGTCGGAGCACTAGCTACCGTCAGACGCTGGCCTGACCAAGCCACTCGGTTTGGCCATCAAACATTGGAATGTCCTGTAATAGCTGGCTTGTTCTTGTTAGTTTGCCTCCCTTTGCTGGTGGTTTAGCCTCATCATTTTAATTTAATTGCACGAGGTACGTATGTGTTAACGTCCTGTGTAATGCAATGTATGACAACGATCCATCTTTTGGAATACTTGCTGTAAAACGCCCAAAGAAAAAGCAAAACTCATCGGTACGCTGAGGTCTCGCGATATGCTGAGATCAGGGGCCACGAAAATAAATTATGTTGGATGACTCCATATATCTTGCTAAAATAACATCCTTGAAAATTGTCTTCACTTTTACGATTTTTTAGAGATCGCAAGCCATTTTTTTGTTTCCTATCCCCCTTTTAAAATAAATCTAATAATAGTTGAACCAACAGTTCTGATTTCAAACTTAGTTATTTATCAATTTCTTGTAGATCTGTAATATGAGGCGATAACGGATTTATTTGGATTCACAGGCGTAACAACCCTCCAAAAGGAACGTGAACTACGATGTGGCCAGTGACATAAATGAGTTTGACACCCCTGCTTCACAGGTCTTCTGATCTGCAAAAGGGTTGAGTGAGGTCATGTCTGACTTCTGTCCATCTTCAAAAGTGAACTGAGGTCTTTTGAGATGTGCAGTCTTATTTTGTATGCCGCATCAAATATACATCTCGCCCCCTGTAAACTGTTGGACTTGAGGGCATTCAAAGAACCAATGAATTAACCAGGGAAAAAAAATAAAAAGATCCCTCAGGTCGAAAGGCAAATCAGTGCTTGTTCTTTTTAAGCGGTCCTAAGCAGTTCTTTGAGGGATAGTTTCTCAATGTCACAGCAAACACCTTATTGATTTCGAACGCAAAACGGCCAATGGAGTGAAGGTTTAAGGTCAGCGCATGCAAATTACCTCTTTGGCTGGGCGCAGTTTTCAATCAGTCCTCTTCAACTTTCAGGGATTATTTCTCTTTGTTGAAGCAGTAGTCCTACTTAATTTGATTAATGTCGCAAGCAAGATGCTCGCAAGAGCTGGTGTCAAGGATATATCATTGCATAAAACTTTCATTGTCTCCATTTCAAAGCCTCATGGAGGACACTCTTTTCAAATGTTGCCGCATAATCCCGTTTGAATGAAACGGTTGTTGTTCACCAGGGCAACACGGCCATCAAGAATTTCCATAAAGTAAAGTAGCAAATAGGTCACGAATGTCATTAATATTCAAAAGGCTCCACTTCAAAGAGCGGTGCGGCAACAGCGGCACGCCACGTTTGACCATTCATATCGTTGCTCATTAACCGCACAAGGAAGCATTATGTGCTGTGGGCTATGTACCGGCGGCTGGTGGCGAGGGCATCAAAACACTTTTACTTTCAAGTTGCCTCCTCCTTTCAGTTAGGAATCAAGCACGGCGGCTCCTAACGAG
Source organism: Hippocampus mohnikei (assembly GCA_026261675.1). NCBI lineage: Eukaryota > Metazoa > Chordata > Actinopteri > Syngnathiformes > Syngnathidae > Hippocampus > Hippocampus mohnikei. The sequence continues at coordinate 9,400,178 of JAKGUB010000106.1, read as the reverse complement.
CTGGCGGACTGAGACGACCCCTCCTCCACAACACGTGTCGCATAATGCTCGGTTAATCATGATCCAGCAAAGATACACTGCCGCTACTCCCTCCATAACACGATAGATTACCGTCACTATGCTCGCTATGTTGGCAAGATTTCATTACAGCTAATTTGTCCCGTCAAATAACTCATTTGCATAGGCGACACAGGTCAAAGTCATCCCTTTTGACAAAACTCATGGCGTAAAATTTCATATTAATCTCTAGATTATCGTTTAGATCAGGGGTGTCAAACTCATTTTTGTCATGGGCCACATTTTAGTTACCTTTGGAGGGCCGTTATAACTGAAACCAAATAGTCAATAATAACGGTTTATTCAGCTATTGTTTAAGTTTCTATCATGAGGGGTTTGGTTCCAAGAAAACGCTTACAATACATCTTTCATTTATTACATATGAGAATTTTACATTTTGGTCGAGATTTTAGCAAGCATCATGAAAGTTGACAGTTGCTTTCGCGGGCCACATAAAGTGATGTGGCAGGCCAGATCTGGGCCTTGAGTTTGACACCACTGGTTTAGATAGTTATCCACTGGCGACTAACAATTACGGGCAGGCGAGCACTGTACCACTCGCTCTTACCCGTTTTTCCCAATGAAAATGGATGGATGGATGGATGGATGAAATACAGGGGTCATTTGACAACACTCTCGACATACAACATTTTGAGGTTGTGATAGTCATGCGGCAGAAGAATGCGCCACATAATAATAATAATACTTCACAAACCACTTGCAGTTTATGTTCTATTCATAACGTAAAAGAAATTAGTAAGCCAGAGAGTATAGTATTGGTTCCCCGCATGTAGTTTACATAAGTAGTAGGTGCCCCACTGTTTTTTTTTTTTAATATGAGAATGCCACTTAAGTTATTTATAGCATACATTAGCCTGCTCTGAACAAAAAAGGATGTGCACCACGCAAGAAGTCCATTTGTGAGGTATCACGATCCATTATGCGGTTATTTCATGTCAGTGAAGCACTGACTACGAGCTCATTTAAAGCTGAGCCGAAAATAGCAACAAAAACTATAACCGTACGTACTATATTTGTTTGAGACAGAGCAGATGTGGCTTATCAATACATTTGAAACACGGGTTGCATTGCTGCTGTTTTTTGGGGGGGGGTCTTCCATCCGCAGGAGAAAAAAAAGACTTCCACTAATGGCTACACAGACACAAGATGCCAAAACTGAACTTTACTTCAGGTGAGCGAGCCCCCCACATTCTTACATTCTTTTATATGTGAATATTAGAGAGAGAGAGAGAGAGAGAGAGAGAGAGAGAGAGAGAGAGAGAGAGAGAGAGAGAGAGCTTCTCTGGCAGCATACTTCACCAAAAGCAGATTTTAGTCACAAAACTGAAAGGTCAGCTTGCTGAAATTAGCAGGCAAATTGTTCATCAGTCATCCATCCCAGATGGAGTGTTGAACACAGCTGCATTTGTTGCTCTGACAGCATCAGCATCAGCAACAGCAATGACCGCACATGACTGCCAGCCTGACACACTCGCTACAGATCACTTGGCAAAGCGGTCATCCGTGACATAGTTCGCCCCCCCAAAAAAAATTAAATAGTTAAATAAATACTTCAGAACTGTTGTAACTGAGCAGAAGTATGTGAGCATCTGTATCCATGGACGGCAAGGTAATTATCATAAAAAAATGACTAAAGAAAGCTGGTGCACAAGAATGCAGTAGCCCCACGGCGGGAAACTCGGTTATACAGTGAGCGATCACGCTAATAATGTCAGGCACGCAAAGAAAAATGACATTTGCATCTATTTAATACCAGCCCAGCCACCGACTACAGCTGAGCTTATCTTCACATTTTTTGTGTGTGTGTGTGTGTGTGTGTGTGTGTCTTGATGTAGCAAATGAAGCTCTCTGCGTGGCAGATGCGTGAGAATAGAGATTAGATCAGATCATTAAAATCAATTCTTTGAAAGCCATTTTCACTGGTGGATTTACAGAGTGAAACTCAGAAGACTGTGAGATGAATTATTCAAATAGGTCATTTTGCAATATCTACTCATTTATATATATATATATATATATATTAGAGCTGTCAGTTTAGCGCGTTTATATCGGCATTAATTTAAATGAATTTTATCGGGATCAAAATTTTTCTCGCGAGATTAACGCGGAGACGTCACAGCGGATGTTACGTTGCTCTATAAATAAACAAGAAACAAAACATCAAGCGCTGCTGCTGGGTCCACGACGTTTGTTTTGCCAGCCACGCAGCGAGACACAACGGATACTTAAATAGCTCATGAATGGAAAGTTTACTTTTAAAAAGTTGCCAGATTGTTCCACTGACAAGACCAAAGTTACCTGTATGTTTTGCAGTCGTAAACCGAGCTATCATCATAGCACGTCGAGTCTGAAATACCACTTAATGGCCAAGCGCACAGCTGACGTTCTACTCCGCCCCCTCGTCTCAGACAGACAGCTATGGATCATTTCAAAACGAAGAAAATGGATGACACGACGAAGAACAAATTTGCTGAACGACTCCTGTTGGATTGACCTGGCGCTTTAAGAGGCGGGGCTGCCACTGACAGGTGACGTTCGCGCGATGTATAAATAGCGTTTTGTTTCGTGAGTGAATACACTCGCTTCGTCGTCGGCATGGCTCAATGTTAAGCTACGCGAGTGCTTCTTATCAAGTCAGATGTGTAAAGTTAGCTTTTAGATTCGGTCATGATCGGTTGCTTTGTTTGCCGCATCGCTATGCAATCACAGTCAGTTACCGTTCGCAATCGGCAATTTAAACAGCGTGGGCTAAAATGTTGCTAGAACAGGGCTGTCTTTATTTAGCTCATTTTTGCATAGTTGTCATGTTTGTCCGTCTGCAATCTGACGTTTAAACGAAGTAAATTGCGTTGCAGCTGGGGTAAATAATGCCGGCGCTCCACTTCCGGGTTGGACCTTTGGGACTTGTAGTTCTTTTGTTCGATTCGACTTGATATGTTTGTGTTGTATGGTTTCTTACGTTTAAAACAATGAATAATGATGACGATATTGATACATAGTGAAATCAGGGTTGATTAAATTATTTATTAAACGTATTGTTAAATAAAGGTATTAAATAATGTCAATTATATACATATTTACATTGTGATGCAGAAAGATAGATATATTAATGTGTTACTGCATGTATGTGTAATTTAGGTTATTACCTGCTTCTGATACTTCTGTTACTACTACTTCTGCTGCAAAGTGCTCCAATAAATGATCAAAAAAGTACAGAACGAGAGATCCTTCCATGCTGACCGACAATCCTTATTCAGGGGCCGTGAAAACGGAATTAACTGAACAACTCCACTACGGATTGCCAGCGAGAGCCTCCATTACAGTACTAGTTTACCTTAGATGTGCACTTTATAATGTTATATAAGCGCTGTTTTGATTCCATAAAAGAGCTGTTCAAGAAGCTGTTGTGTGACAAAATATTTTTCACTGTTGTTGATGGACAGTAATATTGTGTGAGAGATAATGTGTGAATAACTGCTCCAAGTGAAAAATGTTCATGTAAAATTGAAAATCGAAATTGTTATTTCAGTAAATATTTGCATTTTGGACATAGAAAACTGATTCATGATTCCATGTTGCTGATAGCATTAAAATGGGAGAAAATAGGACAAAAAATATAAAAGGAAATTCAGAAATGATAAAAAATGCGTGAGTAATCACGATTAATTTTTAGTTAATTTGAGTTAATTATGACAGACGAGTTTTTAATTAGATTAAATATTTTAATCGTTTGACAGCTCTAATATATATATATACGTATATATATACATATATATATATATATATATAGAGAGAGAGAGAGAGAGAGAGAGAGAGAGAGAGAGAGAGAGACACACACCACACACACATACATACATACATTGGCCAACATGGGATCTACTATCCTACTTAAAAACGTAAAAAGAAAAATAGCCAAAACCATAGGGATCCTCTACAAAACCAAGGAAGTGCTAAATAAGAGATCCTTGTACACATTATACTCTTCATTATTATTACCATATATGACCTACTGTGTGGAAATATGGGGAAATGCCTGCAAAACAAACACACTCCCGATTCTAAAACTACAAAAAAAAGCAATTCGAATTATTAATAGATCAAAATATACGGAACCCACAAATCCATTATTTATCAAATTAAATACGATGAAATTTTATGACCTGGTTGACTTCAAAATTGCACAATTAATGTACAAAGCACACAATAACCTGCTCTGCCAAAACATTCTAAAGTTCTTCGAAATTCGAGAAAGCAGCTATGATTTAAGAGGTACCAACTTATTCAAAAAACTAAAAACAAGAACAAACATCAAGCAAAGAAGTGTATCTATCAAAGGTGTTAATCTGTGGAATAATTTCGAAATGGACCTGAAAATGAGTAAATCGCTTGCTGAGTTCAAAAACTAATTCAAAGAAATAGTACAAACAACCTACATCAATCAGAGTTAAAATGATAAGTTCTAAACATTAAATATAATGATAAATTAGAACTAAGTTGATAAATAGAGAAAGGTATGGAAATATCCATTATGAATACAAGAGAAAATTGACACAAGAATGCCAGGGTGTGTATGTATAAAATCCCGATACACACCAAAAGTTGTAAAAATATCATGGTTAAGGGTAAAGCATGAGCCTTAATGGAGACTTCTTTCTTCTTATTCACTTTCTTTTCTGATTGATATAAAAACTATTTATTAGATATAAACACATAACACGGGGTAGGACTAGATAAGTTCTTTACTTCTTCCTACTTCCTTGAACATAATAACTTTGTTTAATGATGACTGTGTTGAATGATGACTGATTTCTCTTACTTACCTTATTATTGTATATGTTTTATGTTATGTTCAATAAATAAACCAAACCAAACCAAAACCAAAAAACTTAATGTTAAATATTGGGTTGCCTGGTGTTCACAAATTTACAATTGTGTACGGTACATCTTTAAAATAACTTTTTTTCCCCAGATTAAAAAAAAAAATGGGATTAAAAACAAAATACAAATTGTCACAACATTGTGACTTGAGTGTCATACTACATTTTTTTGAACGCGGTCCAAATCGTCCAGATCAATGCTTAAAATGTTGAAGTCAAATAATTCCGACTTTTCAAAGACTGCAGCGTACGGCGATGCTATTTTATTTCTTCTTGTAAAACATATCGACTGCATGGCTGCGTCTCTCCACAGAGAAGAGTCTCCCAATGGTTATGGCACAATTAAACGGCTCACCTAGCTGCTGGCTACCCGATCAAAGCAACATCCACTCACAGGAATACAATTGAGTGGGGAGCGGGGAGGGGTGGGGGTTGGGGGGCACTTGTTGCTATAGCAACTTATATCACTTTGGTGGTACACGCGGTATGTACGACACAAGAACAAATTAAGAACAGCAAACAATGTAAGGCTCGGCTTGTACAGCATCAGATTTGCTGCAGGGTTTGTCAGTTGAATCGTATTTAATTGGAGATGTCTCCGATATATTTCGTCGCAACTAACTTGAGTTTATTTTGGAAGACGGTGATAAAAGATTCACGACAAATGTATTGGGACACCTTCGAGTATTTCTTTCAATTTTTGTCCTTACATCTGACATTTCAGTTACCGGTAATCCAAAAAGTATTTGATGGGGTTCTTCCACGCCAAACTCATCTAAGTGTGCCTTGATGGAACGTGCTTGATGCACTGGGAACACTGAAGGGCCTTCCTCAACCTGTTCCCACAATGTTGGAAGTGGTGATTGTCTAAAATGCCTTCAGACGAAGAATTAATATTCAGGTCAAATAAAATCAGGGTGGCCACACACCGATTTGAACTGCCTTTTAAAATGTGAGCGACTCCACATTTGATATAAATCTGCATGTGTTTACTGCACTGATAGTGTGTGGTGTCGTAGAGATGACCAAAACACCGCATCCATAGAAATATCTGCAGTGACAATCGCTAGTCTGCGGTGCCACAGGGCATCAAAGCAGAAAAGACAAACAAGGAGAAAGTAGTACTGTATAGTGATATAGTTTGTAGTATAGTGGCAGCAGGTGAAGAATCATACGAAACACTCGGCTGGTATCTTATCATGTAACTAAAATGTCGTTTCAAACATTTCCCCTATTCTATTGTGGAGACGTTCCCCTTGAGCTGTCATGCTACCGTGGTAGATGGGTTTGTGTGTCGCATTGATCCTAGAAACTATGTTGTCGGGGGATTTATACCTCTGGTAGGGTCACTCCGATGAAATAAGTCATCGTGCCGGGAATGGCTGGATGGATGAATGAACTTTGAAAAAAAATTCGGAGCAGTGGGGCTCCAGGAAGGAGGCCGACACTCCGGCAAAGTGTTGCCGTTTAAGTGTTGCCGACTTCTAAAATATAGAGTTTATGCTTAAAGAATTTTCTGCATTTTTACATCTGTCAAAAAGATGCTACATCAAGTATTCACACTTGAATTCAGTGCTTATGGTCTAAGAGCGTCCTTGGGAGTCGGACATCAATCGTTTAATTAAATTGTGCGGATTAAAAGGAGAAACTGGTTCTAATCAGAGGCAGAATAGGTTGATAAGCGTAAAGTTGCAGTTTTTGATCAGAAGGTCTCAGAATGCCTTCGTTTCTCCGGAATGAGGTCAACTGCTGTGGGTTTGCAGTCAAGTCCATTAAATCAGCGGAGATGACAGCCGCGCTGCAGCATCTAAATTGGTGGGCAAAACAAAACAAAAACGTCCTTCATTCTTGCAGTGTCGCTGGTTTTAGGGTTTCTCAAAATTGCAGGAGAACGTGCTTGCGCGAGACAAAATATAGCTTTGAAGTGCTTTTTTTTTGTTTTGGATAACAATCCTGGGCCCCTTAAAATAGGCCTAGTGTTTCTCTGCTGAATGGAAAGCTTCCTCGCGGGGATTTGATGAACTCCACCAAGCATCTTACTTAGCATGATTACGCAAAAATTACACCACTGATTTCAGTGAGTATGTGGATAGGTGTCACATGGACAACAATCAATTTGGTGCACGTCGCACTGAAAACATGTATATGTATATTTCCATGGTCCAGTGGTTAGCGCATCGACCTGACAGTGCAGAGGTCGTGGGTTCGATCGCGGCTCCGGCCTTTCTGTGTGGAGTTTGCATGTTCTCCTCGGGCCTGTGTGGGTTTTCTCCGGGTATTCCGGTTTCCTCCCACATTCCAAAAACATGCATGGCAGGCTGACTCTAAATTGTCCCTAGGAGTGAGTGTGAGCGCGGCTGGTTGTTTGTCTCTATGTGCCCTGCGATTGGCTGGTAACCGGTTCAGGGTGTCCCCCACCTACCGCCCGAAGACAGCTGGGATAGGCTACAGCACCTAACGCGACTTAAGTTGTTAGGATAAAGCAGATCGGAAAATGGATGGATGGATATATTTCCATGTACAGTATACTAACAGACGCTGATGGTGTAGTGGCACACTCGTCCGAAGCCTGCGGGAAGCGTGGGATCGGTATACACTCGGTGATGGTGTGGATGTGGGTGTAAAAGGTTGTTCGTCTCTATATGTGCCCTGTGACTGATTGCCGACCAGTTCATGGTGTAGTCCATCTTTCGCTCAGAGTCAGCTGGGATAGGTTCCAGCAACTTCCCCCGACCCTGTTCAGGATAAGTGGCGTTGAAAACGGATGGACGCTGGGAAGCCATGTTTTTGTAGCATTCATTTATATTTTACAGTTCACCGTATTCAGTTCAAGGTCTAGTTGGAGCATATCCCAACTGATTTTTACTCGCAACAATGTTCACTTAAGCTTACATGCGGAATGTGGAAGTAAGCCGAAGTGCCTGGAGAGAACACATGCAACCACGGCGATAAAGTACAAATTTAACACAAAACCTTTCGACGAGGAGGCAGAAGCTCAAACCACATGCTCACCAATAACGTGAATGAGTCTTGAAAACCTTTCTTTGCCAGGAATCGCAGTCCACAATCTTTCCACTTTAGCGGAAGTGTGCACTCGTTTGAATCTCATGCTTGGTGTTATGTCCTATCGTTTATCTTTCACTTTTTGTCAAATAGATTTTTCCCAAGACCGACTCCTGTTAGTTATTGTTGTCAAGTCTGTCAAGCTTTCAGAGATAAAAACTGACTTTCATACAGAAGCAGGCAGAAAGCCGTGAAAATTTATATTTCAAAATGATGCCAAACAAATGCTCATGCATACACCTTGGAGATTAAAAAAAAATCTCGCGTCTGTGCTGCACTGTGAATGGTCAATCAGTGTTCGAGTGGGAGTGGGGCGTGGTTAGCGAAAGGTGATTACTGAATTGCATTATTTATGGACCCGTCAAAGTGTAATCATCTATTAAAAATGGCTACTGCTATTGTTGTTATTATTATTATCATTATCATTATTATTATTATAATAATAATAATATGAGATATGGTCAACCTTTGGGTTGGTATGACTCAGAGCGCCTATCATGATTTTAATTTTACTGTGGCTCCTCTTGTAAATGGAAGGCACAGATGTTGCAGTGCTTTTCATGAGACAGGAATATTCTCAAACAATGCGCAGCCGTGCACAATGTTTTGCAATGTCAAGTCAATGTGAATGTACTGTAAAAAGCATCAATTATTTACAAACACAACTTGGAACACCGGAAAGATTTTAAATTCCTGCAGCTCCTGCTGCCATCAGACGCCTTCCTCAGCACACCTTCCGACAACACAACACCGCACTGACACAATTCCTGAACAAACACACTGACCGCAATATTTCACGATGCTTGCCAGTGTGGTGTTTGTGTGTCCGTGGTGACTTCACGCTGAACAGTTCTACACCAACTTTTCACGAGTCTTTGGGATAATGTCATGAATAATTACACAACACATCACTTTACATTTGTCGACAGGGTTACCAGGGCCTTCTTACAGACTAAAATATGAATTTGCATTAAAGAGACGAGGAGTTAATAGCAAAGGATGTGGGCAGCTTGAATGTATGCTCAGAGGTTAGAGCAGTGCAATGCCTCTTTTGAATTTATGACACCAAATCTGAGCCAATTTTGTTTTCTCTTAATTGCTACAGATAGACACTCACAGGTCACAGCATCTCATTCCGGCGCAATCTAATGAGATCCAACACAAGAGCTGAACATGAAATTCCGCCTTCACACAGTCAAGTGTGAATTTAAATAAAAGGTGTTGAGTCTATCCAAAAGAAAATCACTTTTTTTTAATTGTTTGATAAAATTGTTGCCTAAGGTCCCTGAAGAAAAAGGAAAAAGAAAATGTGGCTCAAAGTTAACAAGTTGGTCCTCAAATTAAGTCACTGAGTAGCAAAACAGTGCCGGAAAGAGAAAAAAAAAAGTGATTTTGAACCTTGCAGTAAATAAAGGTTTCAAAAGGGTACATTTGCATGCTAACATCCCTATTCATGAACACTTATATTGTGTCAAGATAATTGAATAAACATTTTAAAATTTGAAACCCTGAATCATTCCCATGCTCTTGATTGTGTTTTCTAAGCGTACTCTGGCCTAATCCCACATGTTTGGTTCAACTGAAGCCTCTAAAATTGTCCATAGGCATGAATGTGCATTGCTATTTGTCAATATGTACCCTCCTATGATCGCCAAAAGTCAGCTGGGAAAAATTCCAGCTCACCCATAACTACATCACACCAAAAACAAAAAAAAAAAAAAAAAAAAACCAACATGAACGATTTGAACTAAGAGAAAAATTAATGATATAAAATAAAGAATTAATTCAAAAGTATTTTTTTTAATAATACAAACCGTACCCTCTCAATTTTTGAAAATACCTTCAGGGACAAACCCAGTGCAAACTACTTCAACTAGTATAATACAAATATACAACATTGTTACAAGACAAAATCTGAACAGCTTTTTTGGGGGATAGAAAACATGATTTTGTCTCATCAATAAACATGACTGCTGGTGTAGAAATTGAATTTCACTTCGCAACAACAGTGTCGCTCAGTAGAGTGCATACCTGTTGCAAAGACAGTTGGAAACTTAGGTTGAAGCTCGTCAATCTGCCTGAGGCCCTGAAAGTTCAGCATGGCACCTCAAAGATCCACGGAGAGATGGCCGGCACAAATGTTGAACGGAATCTCCCTGATGGATGAAATAACACACAGTATCAGGATGTGAATCACGATCAGCCAACGTCCAATTCAAGTGTGTTTTACATTAAAGGTATGAATGATTATCCAATTGCGTAAATGTACCTAATATAGTGGCAGGCGTGAAAAAAGTCATGACCGAGGAGTGAAGTGACGAGTGACTAATGAGCCCAACTAGCGCTCATAATTAAGTTCATACTGTACGTGACTTCAGCAGGAAAAAACATTAACAGAGAAATGTCGGCATTTTTTTTTTTAATCCTGCGATAATTACAAAGCCCTCGGAGCATATTGTCGGCGGCGTATTTATAGCAGGCGTGTAAAAGATGGAGGACAAAAAAGGTAGTGTGTTTTTTCGACTAATTAGCACTGCGTCACTCTCCCCGTGCGATTTAAGTTCAAGATGACACTTGTGCAAGCGGCAATGTGTTGTGTAATCCCATTTCTGTCCCCTCTCGCTCACACAGAGCATCAATGCTTTGAGCACAATTGATATGCGATCTCTAAACATTGTGAAAGTGTTCGGTAGTGGCGTGTTATTCGAAAAAATTTGTTTTACAGCATTGAAATTGTGAACTATACTGCATGCATTTTAAGTGTTCACTCAGATCTGTGTCAGCAGAGTTTTTCACAGCGCTGCAGACTTTCCGTGAACATTTCCAAAACATACAGAAACAAATTTGCTATTTTTAGGTTGTTGCAGCAACGTTAACATAAGGCGATATATTTTAGAAGATGGACTTTAATTGGCACCACATTTCCTAGCGGCTAGCACGTCCGTCTCACAGGTTTGGGGCTTGGGAGAATATTGGAATGATATTGCATTTAACATATCTTTAAAATGCACCAATATTGTGATATAAACACTGAGCGCCACTGCTAGGTGGATCATTTTTGGACGACAGTTGTACACACAGCCAGAGTCTCACAGGGCATATTGACATTGCACAAATCACATCACCGCTACCAATACTATCAAAGGAGAATTGTGGTAGTGAGTTTTTACCTCATTCTCCACGAGATGGCTTGGGAGGTCTAAAATAACAGTACTTGGAATGATATTGCATTTAACATATCTTTAAAATGCAAAATCAAGTGTTATTTTTGAGAATCGACCATTTGTTTATTCACGTATTGTGATATAAACACTGAGCGTTGTGTACTCGTGTTTACCATCTCTACTTCAAATTCAGCAGCTACATTCAAATCTTCACTCAGCCACTGCTAGGTGGATTATATTGACTGATTAAACCACTTATTTATTTAGGTACAGGAGGGGAAACCACTGAAAACTACAACCACAATGATGAAAATATGTCTAATTTAGAAAACATGTCTACTCTTGTAGAAATAGGAATATTGCACGATACAAGATTGTCCAGTAGTAAGAATGTTGATTTAACAATGGTTTATTGCTTGAATAAACTCATACTTGGGTCAATGGAATGCAAGTTTAGCACACTCATCGTTTGTGAAATTACACAACCAGGTATTTTTCGTAAGTTTCTTATGTCAGAAAATGTGTCTTTGAATTAAGCATTTAGATTTTTGCCGAACTGTTATGTTACAAAGTTGCTGATGTTGTTGTGGTACACTCGCCAGGCAGAGTCGAATCGGTTCCCACAAAGGATATGGATGTGAATGGTCGTTTGGCTCTATACGTGCCCTACGACTGACTGGCAACCAGTTCAGGGTGAAGTCTGTGTAGTCAGCTGGGATTGGCTCCAGCAACTCCTCGCGACTCGATTCAGGATAAGCGATGTTGAAAATGGATGGATGCTATGTTCGAATGAGGCTATTGATACCGCCGCTATATTTGGTTTTCCACCCATGACTTGACAGCGAGCTAGGCAAAGACCTGTCTTTTTAAAACGGTGGCTGGACAACGCTGAACCACAGTCATGTTAAAAATACAAAAAGTAAACAATGTTGTTGATGCACAGATTATCATAAACTTTTGTCAACTGGGACATCAACATACAACATAACGCACATGCTAGCAACCACTAGCATCGGCACCACAGCCAGAAAAACCTAGATGACCATTTCTATGTAGGCGGAAAAAAAACAAAATCCTCAATCAAGCAGCATCTCAAAACAGATTGTGTTCAACTGCTTAGGTTCGGCTATATTGCTTTTCAGAAGACAATTAAGTGTTTCTAGAGTAGGTCACACAAGAGCTGAATGCCAACACTTCCCATCAATTCAAGTTGATGGCAACAGTTTAACCATGGAACTTACTCATTAAATTTCCATTATTTTCTATGGGAAACAGTGATCCTAAATGAAGCAGTATCTCAAACCAGACTGTGCTCAACCTCTTGGTTCCAGCGTACTGCCATTCCGAACTCTATTAAGTGTATTTGGAGCTGAATGCAAACACTTCCCATCAATTTAAGTAGACCGCAGCTGGTTAACAATGTGTGTGTGAGGAATGTTAAACGCTTCAGAGCCAGACACAATTCTGAATGGCACCCGAGAGGTCAGACGAGCCAAGATGATGTGCACACAAATACCATCTCGAGAGAGGCACAGACGACACAAAACCATTCACACGTTTCCGCTGGTTCGCTTGCATTCGAACTGTTGCGTCAGCGTTTTACGAGACATTAGGAATTGTCCCGTTTCCTACAATAAAGTAAATGAAAGAAATAGAGCAAGGCACAATGTAGTATCTCTCCCTTGGGATGAGTGAGCCAAGAGATGCCGATGCTTGCTGTAGCCACATATTCAGCTGCCGCTGGATTAGCCTCCAGCCGGAGAAAAAGCAGAAGAATTGAAATGCAAATAAGACGAGGATTACTGAGACAGCATTCACAGCTCCTCGACTAACTGCCTGCGATGTAGTGTCTGAGCCTGATGATTATCCTCTATTTACCTACTCGTATTGATAGCTGCTTAATTAAGCATGTCATGAGAAAGGCGAGTGATCAAGGAAACAGTCGAGAAAGGCTGTTTACAAACCTTGGTCAGCTACTCCACTGAGCCAAGTAAGGGGAGACCGCTACGGTTATATAAAAATATATATCTATAAAAGGTGCTAAATGAGAAAGGCAGTCGTGTGAACTTCAAAGGGGTGCTTCTTGCTCACCTCGAGGTGTGAAATTTGCTGCCAGAGCACATGAAAGTTCCAAATGTGAATTCACTCTTACAGTCGTGTCCCCAAGGCCATTGACTCTGCTTTTGACTCATTGAAATGCACTTACTATCTTTTGGGGCGTTTTAACTGTAAAGTGACGAAACGAGACGAAGCCTAAAGTCAAACACGGCATTGTGTACATCAGCATGATCCAGTACTATAGCAATTGATTTGAGGGACAGAGGGGGTGGGGTGTTGAATCTGCTGGCTGGTCACACGAGACAGAAGAATACAGTAAGTAAGTAAATAAATAAATAATATAGAAAGTTGTGTTAAGGTAGAATCGGTGTGCACAGGTGTCTGGAGACCCCCTGAACTAAAGCTCCCCTGTGACCCTAATGAGAAGCGCAATAGAAAATGGATGGATGGATGGAGGTTCTGTCAAGATGTTCAGAAATTATTTTTGCCATTTACCTTTTTTTTTTTTTAATTGTTTTGTCTTCCATATCTCTGATTTTATCTGACACTTGTGACGATCAGAGATTTTGAAGTGATGAGCTCTGGGGCCAATACAGAGTAATTTCAGTTTTGCACATTTAATTCCCGAGTTGATGAAAGAGAAACCTAACACTTTTTGGGAAAGTCTGTGTCAAAACCCTCAAATTTGATAAATGTTTCATACGTCAAAAGAGGCCTGGCTTTTATTTATAAAATAAACATTTGGCAACCCTACTATTTATACAGCAGCACCTCTACATAAATAAATATAATTTGGGGTGATGGAACAGAATCACAAAATGTTAATAGTAAACTAGAAATTTCTTTACATCTACTGTCTTCTGCCTCTTCCTTGTGTCGTTTACAGCTAAAACATAGTAATAAGCCACCCCCCACTAAAACATAGTAATAAGACACCCCCCCAAAAAAATCACTGACTGGAAAACAAAGGAGAATGAATCATTTTGGTTTGAACCCAATTGAATTTGTATTGTGTGTCACATGTATTGTGGTTGCAGTTAGCAGCGTAGAAAAGCACATCTAAAGACATCAAAATCAATACACTGAATTGCAAAAACAAAAAGTTATGGTGCTATCGTTTGTACTGGAACATCTTGGATTATGCACGTGTACTTCTTGTCAGATAGTACCCTCTAGTGGAAACAATCTTAAAAGCGGCAAATATTTATACCGGTAATTATAAAGGACAAAATATGTACAGTATACCGGTAATTTTTTCACTAATAGTGTTCGCTGTTTTTCTGGCATTTGTAATGCAAACAATTTAATAAAGTCAAGTGTAAAATTAATCCTGTTTATCAAAGACATGTAAATGCAATAACTACTTCCTTATCATATACCTGAAAGGTATTCAACTCCTTGCCTTTTTTCAAACCTACTTTATTACATTAAATGTTCACATTTAAAATATTTTAGGATTTTTATTGAATGTGTTTTACTTACCAAAAACACCTTTAAACCATAAATGCCCCAAGAGGTGGCTCCACAAAGTACTGTACTGATTTTTATCAATTTTCTAAACTTGTCTTTTAAATGCATGTTTCTCATTTTGCTTTAAAAACTTCAGACAATTTTGTGTTGATCCATCCATTAAAGTTCAAATGAAGAAATTGTTTAAATTCGAGGTTGTAATGTAACAAAAATAGTAAAGAGACAAAGAGGTGAATACTTTTGCACGGCACTCTACACGTAACAAATACATTTGACTCATGACAGTGTGTGGACAAAGACAATGACAAGATAGATTTTTCTTTTTTGTTTAACAATCTTTGGGACGTCACATTTTATTTGGACATACGGTGTAAGGGTGGCGTACGCAAAAGTCACATCACTTTTTGCTGTGCTCAGCACATACTCGTTAATCGACACGCTTGACAAATTTGTGAAGCATACTATTCTTTTCAAGTCCAGCAGCTGTGTGAGGTCAAGCTTCCAGGCTGTTGTACAGCTTGCAATGAAGGTAGGCCATCTTTTCGGTCCTGCTTTTCCTCAACATGGAAATCCACTCGTGATAGCAAAGCTCTACAACCTTGTAACCCGCCAACCTCAGTTGCCTCCTCTTCATGGCGTGAAGGCCCAGTAGTTGCTGTGACTGGTGGCAGTAGTGGTTCCTGCTGGACACCTGGATGGCAAGTTTAATGATGGTGTCGGAGGCTGCAGGTGATCTGTGGCTGCTAGGAGTGGTGATCATTTCTGCGATGGTACTTGTCAGCTTTAGCCCGGTCTTAAACAATGTTTCTCCTTCATCGGGATTCACAAAAGAAAGCGTTTGAACTTCAGGAGGTGCAATTGCTGGACCTGGGAGGTTCTTGGCATTTGTAAGCTTTGCTATGAGATCATCAGTCACACTCACTCCTATGTTTGTTCCCCTCAAATCCTGCTTTGAAGCAAATCTGGGAGTACTGTTCTGAACTGCTGTTGGAGATTCCGGGATGACGGGAACAGGCTGACCAGTACCGTCTAGGTGCACTTCAAGGTCGATAGTTCGCATGTGGGGCAGGATCATTCTTTTACAGACAAACTTCTCTCCACCCAGCAATTCTTGAAGTGCAGCCTCTGCCTCCTTGACCTCGAGCTTCTGGCAAATGTCCGATTGGGCATACTTCCACAACATTTGTTTCACCTCTTCTCTCAGTTCGCAGCTCAGCCGAGGACCGGTCCACAGAGGTAACTCCAAAGCCACGGCTCCATCCAAGGTGAACAAGTCTTTTTTCAGCTCTAACTGCGTTGACTTAAGCGCTAAGTTGACAAAGTCCGGGCTCAAGGCTAACTCGATCAGGTCCTCTGGGAACTGCGAGACAAAGGCCAGGCCGAGAAGACCAGTGAGCAGATGTTCTGGGTAGCGGAGGAATTCGGCCTTCCTCTGTCGAAGAGCCTCGGTGAGACTCTGGTAAAAGCTCGGGCTCCGAGCGGGGAGGAACCCTAAGGTGCCGAAGGCCCACAAGAGCTTACATGAGTCTTTACTCCGGCAGTGTGGCACCAGTGATGGAATTCTCTCAGTGATTGCGACGAGGATGCGGTCACTCCGGTAATGCAATGCCGAGCAAGCCAGCGCCACATGCATCAGCCCCTGAACGCCCATCCCTTGAGCTCGCCGTGGCACCTCATGCGTCATAGCCTCCATCCACGCCCTATGGGACAGGTAGCTGAAACGCAGGTATTTCAGCACATTGACCATGGCAAAGTCACTCATATCCCCAACAAGAGCGTGTGCCTTATCGACAAGGCGATTCACTGCTGCCTCTGAAAGGGACGTTTGGGATTTGAAGAGGCCCAAGCAGACAGTGCCAACCTCCTCTGGCTGTAGTTGTTGTAAGTGTCGCATGAGTAGCTGCTCTATAGGCTGAATCAGGACTTTGGGGCACTGTCTCCCTTCTCCCATGATGTAAAACAGTTGGACCAGCTCCGGAAGCCCTATTTGTCCCATATACAAATAGACAGAGTCATAAAGTTGTTTTAGGAATTGAGGCACCTTCCTGCCAATGCAGCGCCACAAATCGGCTGCCAACAGCAACTGGTCTAAAGTCATCTTGCCAGCGCGGCGACTCAGCTCAACCTCGTACATCCCGAGGACTGTGTGACTATGTGGCAATTCCAGCCACACAAATGACCTCAGAACGTGCAGGAGTTCGGGTAGAGAAAAGAGGCGAAGGTTCTCCACGGAGTACCGAAGCAGCATGACGAAGCGTTGGTCGGTCTTCACTAATGGTATCTTGTCAGAGTTAGTGTGGCTGAGCTCCACAAACAAATGACAAACATCAGATGGTTTCATGCTGCCTTTGAGGACAGACACTTTCTGGAGTAATCGCACTACCCGTTCCCATTCGATGGGGGCAGGTCGTTGGGAAATATCAAGTGTTACCGATGAATAATCAGGCCGGCATTTGAGAAAGGCACGAGTATCAACTTTAACATCAGGTGACACGGTTATTTGTTGGTGCAGCGGCACCACTGTGTTGCGTTCAGAGTCTCTGTTGAAGGCCAAGTCGAGCAAAGTGTTTTTGGAACTGGAAAGATGCCGTGAGGAGCTGACGCTGTAGCGATTGCTCTGCTGCCAGAACAAAGGAGCATGGGTGGGGAGACACCGCCCTTCGTCGTCGATATCGCTTGGGCTTTGGGAGAGGGGAGATTTTCCCACGGGATGATGATATGAGGATGGACTGTAATGGACCCTGTAGTCTTCAAGTTGAGGGGCATCCAGATGTTGCAATGGGGCCGTTCTATTGTCGTGCTCATCCGGCTCAATGTCAAGTTTGCTAATAACACGGTGAGAAAAACCCTTTCTCAAACCTGAAAGGTAGCGTAGCCTCGGCCTCAAGCGACACAGCACACAGGCAGCCATGAATCTGTTGAACGAAAAAGACAAATGTAACAATTTACAGGTAAGTAACTTTTTTTGTTTGTGTGTTTGTCAGTTTGTTAAAAGTGTTTTATCACAATGCAATGTATTAGTATAGAGTCTATAGACTGTAAGAGTCTTTAGAGCTACACTGACAATACCAACCACAAATAGTGAAACAAATAATACATGAATAAATGTGTAATCATTCTACTGTATCATTATAATGTGACAAAAAACAAAAACGTTAATGTCATTTCTGCTACGAATAGCTGAGCATAAACCATTCAACACACCTGCTACCTGCTATGACACCACCATACCACACGGACAATTGCAAACGGTATATATTTCGGTTTTCCGTCTACAGTATTATTGAGGAAGACAGTGACTGAGTGTATATCGTGTACACACTAAACTCACCTTTACCTCCCCGACACGAACATGTAAACGTGATGACGTGAAGCCATGAAGTTTTGCTTGGGGAAGGTGAGCGTTCCATGCAGTCTCCTGCAACCAGAGGAAAAGGAAATCGTGAAATGCTATTACATTCAAAATAAAACTCAGCAACCCGTCCAAGGAACATCGTGAGCTGAGATGCAAAATCACGAAGAATATGGTTCACTTCTCTGCAAATATATTTAATTATAACACAATGTTTTCCTTAGTCGCTTATGATGTTTAAGTGTAAGCATATTCACCGAAATGTTCTTCTTTTGAAATATTTCGAAAGTGTGAATACTTCCGGCAAAGGTGGCCATAACGGAATTGTATGACCTATGGCAACAGGGTAGTGTCAAACATAAGACGCAACGCGGATAATAAAATAAATAAGTACTGTACAACACATGCGGTTAATGTAAGAAATATTTTCCTTAAATATAATTTACATTCATGGTCAGTCAAACTTCAATCATAAATAGAATACATATTATGCATATGAGGGTTCATGTCGGAATTGTTTTTAATAACTTGATGTTTTGAAATGATTGTAACATTTACAGTAACCTTATCAAATCAGTTTTTAAGCAATTATATTTAGTATTTTACATATATCGAAACATACTATTTCTGAATTAGAACGAATAACATAACTGTTCTGAGGAATCAGTGATACGACACAAACACATCATTTGCCAAACTACAAATTGAGGAAACCATTAGCAAATAGTTTAATGAACTTTTGTTTTGTTTTGTTTTCCTAATCATTTTGTCATTATTTCGGAAATCGTGCTTAGCGTACAGTGAACTAAAATGTATTTTATTTTATATTTGTAGTGTGTAATTATCTTATTCATATGGTGTTTTGACATAAAAGTTGGCCTTGACTATCACTCTTTCTTTTTTCATTCATGAATAGACAAAGACACCAAATGAGCCGGAATAACTCGTTCTTGAAGGTTGAAGTTATTTAACATTAATAGATTGAAATATAACATTAAATTTGCTGTTCAGAATTTAACAACATACAGTGTAAAATATATTTGCAATCATGGTCGGGACTTCCTTGATACTTTATTACCAGTGACATGTCATTAATTCAGATTAAATAATGAAATAAAATTATGATCAGAAGTCTGGAGAATCTTAGCCAATTTATGGTTAGCAAAAAGAAAATAGTGGTCTTCCCTGGCCAGAGCTTTTGTTTAATTGATTTTCCAAATTTGTTGAGTGAATATCTTGAACAAATCAAACAAACAAAAACAATATAGGATGAGCATTTGTAGGTAAAATTTTAAGATTTTCTGTACCAATTCTTCTGATGTTTCATTTGTTTTTACATGGCGCTTTATCATGTTATGGCAACCTGAAAGATGCCACTTTAACTAAACGTCATTAAAAAATAGTTTAGTGCTTTAGTTATTTCTTTTTTTGTAACTAGAGGTCCTCATTCCAGAGCCTTCTACATGGACCAAAACAGGATATTTTGATATACAGTACTGTACTTGTCAGCAACTTTGCAGGATTAACTATAGGCAGCCAATCAAATCACTTATTACTGTATTTAGAGCAGTATGGGAGTGGATCGAGTGGGTGTATGCGAGCCTGGGGGGGGGGGGGGTAGTCTTATTGAAGGAACAGCAAGAAAATTTGTTTTTTTATGGATACTCTATAATCAGGCAATTTTCAATTTTGAAAAAAAAAACTCTTTTTGACGGAAGCTTTTTGTCCTGAAAAACAACTATTTTGACTTCTCACTCGCTTTTGTTGCTGAATAAGTGAACCCGTGTTTGAGGGGACATTTCACAAAGTAAACAATCATGAGAAATAATTCTCTTCCTAAAATGAAGAAAATATTTAGCAGGATAGTACCTATGTATAATTTTAAAAGACATTTCCCTACTTTATTTCTAAGAAGTTATTTGTACGGAAGAGTTTTAATTAAACCATGATATCTAACTTTTTTTTCGATGTGGAAGCAATAATTTAAATTCAACTCTTCTTTTATTATTCATATGTTTATTCTGTGGTTTTATTTTATTTTATTTCGTTCTTGATTGTGTCATTGAGTGTTTTGAAAGGCGCTTATAAATAAAATTTATTATTATTATTATTATAAGTGTTTTACTTTCAAGAAATGTTTAACTGGTCATTTCAGTTGAGTTTGGAAAATCGGCATTGCTGTTGTATAAACCTTCAGCACTTGCATGTTTCACGCGAAGATGGAACCTTTGAACTGCAGAGCCCTTGCTATGTCGCACATCAATGCATTTCTCTGGAGTGGAGTGTTCATGGAAAGCGGCACAGAGAGGAAGTGGTTGATTTATGCTAATGAGGGAAGGAGTTGGGCTCCAGTGGCCTCCAGTGGGTGCCGCCCTTCATTGAGCACATGCTCAAACCTGGAGCCGTTCAACTCGCGCCACTTTCGCAATCTTACTACCATTCACAAACACACGGCCAAGCGTCATTGTGGGAGCACATGGTCGTGCTTGGCTCCTTTTACACCCCTCTCTATGTGGCGTTTCAGACTTTTTTTTTTACCCTCGTCACTTTTTCGTTTCTTTCTTTTTGATTACAAGAGAGTGAGTAAACGGTAAGTGTTCAAGGGATGTTTGTCCCCCCCACCCCTCCCCAAAGTAAGCTAGTAGTGTGCGTACACCACGCGTGTTATTACGTGAAGAAACCTGTTGTTAGCCTTGTTCTCGTGCAAACAAAGTGAACTGTTTGATGTCTCAACGACAAGTTATTTTTGCTCAAACGGACCGGAATGTGCTTTATCGGCCACTTTCCACGTTTGGGGAAGGAGCGTAATGTGTGCGCAGCGCGTGGTTACCTCTCCTCCATGGGTGAGGGAGATTTGAAAAGCATGTGTTGCTTTTTTGCTTTCGTTTCTCTGCTCGCTAGCGACGTCCTCGCCTGTTTCCTGCGTCTTTCTCCCCCCTCCCGTAGCCTACCGAATCCCGCGGCTCGCTTAAAGCCGTAGTAAACAACGTGCTGGGCGGGTAACGCTTAAAATTGAAGCGAGATTATCTGCCGGATACTTAAAAAGTGGCTCCGGAACAAAGCGGCAGCACATGGGGGGGTTGAAGCAGGCCGCGCGCGAGCTACGTTGTTAGCCAGCTAGCGGCTAATGCTAATCGACAAACGCGAAAACAAGAGTTTAATGACTTCACCGTTTGAGTAAACGCCTATTTAAACAACGCTTGTGTACACCCCCACGCCACTCAACGCAACACTGACCTACACTCCTGATTGTAATTGTTGCGTGTTTCCCATCAAGTTAGCTGCTTTAATTCGAACTATATGATGGTGGTGGTGGAGGTGTGGGGGGGGGGGGTCTAGCTAGCAAATTAGCTAATTTTGTACGTCTTTTGAACCATCGCTTTTCTTGTAAAACCTAACCTCCCCACATAACAGCCCATGTAAGCCGCACCAAATTGGTATAATTGTGCTTCAAATAACAACGACGTTTTTGGCTAACACATGCCCGCGCGTCTGTGTTTTGGTGACCATGTAGTGCGGAGTGGAGGGAGTCGCAACGTGTGTGTACTTGGGGGGTCGATTACAATTTTCCACCAAACACAGCGTAGTGGTTGGAGGCGCGCCGGGTTTTTAGTGAAGTGTGCGGTCTTGCATTTGTTCTTGTTGACTGCACCCAGTTGGTGGATGCATGTTGCTCCCAATGCGGACTCGTGTGGGCGCCATGTTAGTGCGTGGGGGGAGGGGTGTAAAGTGTTGTTCTCCCACCCGCTTGTGTTCTCATTCATCTTATTTATTGGATTCGATTTAGTTTCCAAATGGTCGAAAATCCGTCACTCACCCGGACGCAATTTTCCGAAAGCCACTCGACATGGTTCAAATTCTGAGCGTTGTATTAAAACACTCAAATAATGCCTTCGTTTAAATCAAATGGTATGCTTTAGTCGCAGGCGAGGGTATACACTTTGAAATAACCATGTAACAGGTACCAGTAACGACAAATAGTGTATCAAGAAAAAAATGTAGAGATTATAATAAACGAAATAACCAAAACTGAAATAAAAAACATTTTTTGTGTAAATAAAAACGAAACTGCTTAATATAATTTCTTGTGAAAATGTCATTTGTTTTCATCGTTGTCAATTTGATACATGAGCTCAATATATTTATTTCGGTATTACTGTAAGGTCGTACAAAAGAAAGAAGGTAATATTTGTTTGGGTATTGTAGTGTATTGTATAATACTTGGTGATCGTCCATATATATATATATATATATATGTGTGTGTGTATATATATATATAAAACAAATTTCAGTTTCAAAATAAAAACTCCTCAAATCTACCCTCTCCAAAAACTGTTGACAAAAATTAAGATTCAAAAGAAAAAGTCACATCAAAATAATGAAAAATCGCAAACTATTATAACCCTGACAAATATTAAGGGAGTTTTAAGAAACGGAAGGTGAGATGCAAAAAAACTGAGTACGAAGTGGGTCAGCAAGGAAAGGAGAAAAAAAAAGATGTCTGTGGCAGAAGGAAGGGTGAAAAGTAAGTTTCAGTGACAAGAGGGTGTAATTTAAAGAAAACAGGTGTGAGGGAATGTAGGCAGAAAAGTAGGTTTTAAATATCTTATTTCTCATGCTTGAATTACATTTAAATTGTGTAAAATTCCCGCTTAACATCGCACTTCATTTTTTTTTAATTTCTTGGTTTCTACATTAATATAAATTTGTAACTATTACTGCTGTGGTGGTTTTCCCACACATGATTAGCAAAGTATCTTTTCTGAAATAAAGCAATGAAGGATGTAAGAGTAAAATTGGTCTGAGGGAAGGAGAGCTGGGGATCATGAAGGAAAAGATGTAAAGAAAAAAATGGGCCCGAGGAGGAAGGAAGGAAGACAAAAGTAGGTTTCGACAAAGGAAGCATAGAAATAAGCTTGCAAGACTCAAAAGTGACTTGGGAAAAGAAGGAACGAAGGATGTCACATGCTCTAGTCTTGCGTGATTTTATGTTCCGAACTGATTATTCAAAACTAGTTGCTAAGTACACTATGTGCTTCAAGTATACACTGGGTTTGGAATCACTCAAATTTTGCCTAAGTCTGCTGGCTTCATGGTCATGGAAAATATATTTGTTTTACGTGTGCAATTAAATTGCCTAGCTTAAACCGCAGCAGCACAGTTGTAGTTCGCACAATTTATTAATCAAATGATTGCTTGTAAATTTGTTGATTTTGGGGCATTGATTGTAAACTAATCTGTCTTAAAGCAAAATGAAAGTGCGCATCTTTGCTCCAACTAGCAGAGGTACTGTTGATTTATTCTGCTGTCGAAAGAAACTGCTACAGTACATCCAAACAATGGCACAGCATTAGTTAGTGCAAGGACCACACTGGCAGTGAAATAGGGGTTAAGAACATTCAGAGGTTCTGTAATCAAGGAAAGTGACATGCCTGTCCCATAACTTTCCACACAACCTATTTTATCAACATAAAAAACATTGCCGAGCTGCCCGGAATGGCATGTTAAGTGAGGCTTTTATTTGTTGCCATATTTTGGCCATACCACAAAATGTAATCGTATAAAGCACCAAGCAGCAGAAAAGTAAATCGGTTCCATGACATTGTGTAATTTTTAAACATGCGCGTGTGTTGCTTCTGGGGTGATGTAACATTTGTGTAGAACCAATTGGCCTAAAATATCGGCCAGTTATATTCAAACATTAAATTCAGCACGCTCCTTTTAATCTCTCTAGGGGAAATTGGCAAGTGTTTTTAGTAAGTAATGGTGTGCAATCAGTTGACAAATTACTGTCCGCAAATAATTGAATGTGCTTTCCTTTTTGTTCATATTTGTGGGGGTCTGTATTTGAATGTTCAGTTTGTTAAGTAATGCAAGTAATTAAGTACATTAAAAATTAACTAAAATGAATCGACAGATGAAAACAAAGGACATTTTCACGAGAAATCTAGTTTTATTTTTACAAACATAAGATGTCGTAGATGTATTTTCATGTTACTGTTTTTCATTCATGAATTTAACTTTTTAGCTCAGTGTTTTGTTAGTTTTCGTAGCTGTCACAATTTCGGGTTTGTAGATCAAATCTTGAGTTGACCGGAAACAAACGAAATGGTGACGCACTTTTGATTTCTGCTTTCAGGCGGTGGAATGCACCTGGACCATAAACCAGAAGCTTTTCAGGCCACTTTAGTGTCAAAGTGCTTACAGTGCAGGTAGTCTTATGAGATCTACTGCAGTGGAGGCACTTTCTGCACTACTGTGGCACGGAGAAAGAAAGCTTTTGCCCCAAGACTGATGTTTTTCTACAGAGGGAATCCCCTTCTCATCAAACACGGTCTTTGCGGGAACAGCGTGATGTCACTCCATGTGGTTTTGGACTGCGCATTTTGCCTCAATGTCAAACCATTGGGTGAGGTGACTTCCAAAGCGACACACTTTCTGGTGCTTGTGCTAAGGTGCATCTAGTGCAGATAGTTAAGTCAACGTGCACCTACTGCCCTAAGTGCCCCTTCTGGCATAAGCAGCCTGGACTGCTCCGTGTTGCCCTCCCGTATTTGTGCAAACACACCAGCGGCGGTGCTCTGTTAGCTTTGCGTGGTTGCGCTGCAAGAAGAACAGAGTTGTGCAAATCTATGCAAAGCTGACGGCGTCCTGTGTTTTTACAACCAACATGTACTTTTTCCTTTTTTTTTTTTTTTTTTTTGCACCCGCCAATCGAGCTGCCAGTCTCAGCGGTATTAAAGTGCTTATAGTGCAGGTAGTGTCATGACAATCTACTGCAGTGTGAGCACTTCAAGTACTTCTCGGTGACATTCCAACAAGAAAGAAAAGTGAGGGGACGTCTCTGCGTGAACGTGACTTTCTGGTTAGTTTTGCTGGATTGCTTTCAGCTATTCTATGCGGTGCTGTGCAAATCCATGCAAAACTGACCACGGAGCCAACACCAATCACGGCAGATTTGATCCTGGTCTGAGCAGGTTGGGAGAGGTGGCAATGCTCTGGATGTGCACGGTATTGCACTTGTCCCGGCCTGTTGACGACACTGGGAGTGCTTCTACGAAGGAACAGTTCACGGTGTGTCGTTTCTTTGTCTGATTTGTTCTTCGTGTGACCAACTTCTGGTACTGAAAGTGCCTTATGTACTTCTTTGTTATATAATTTACAAATACAATTGATAGGTTTCCATAGAAGTGCAATATTCATTTCGACTGCCCATTATTCATGTTTTTTCCCCTGTCATTTAATGTTATGTGCTTGTATTTTTATCTGTTCATCTCCTACCGGTAAATGAAGACTACATGAGTAATGGCTGTTAAGAGAATACATATTTTTGTGCATCCTGTGCTGTGTATGTCTGTTAATGTTTGAAAATATGATAATAAAAATGGTTTTAAGACCTCATTGAGATGTCTGCGTCTAAAACAACATGCATGGGTTCATAGTGAAAAAATAGCATCACCTGTCTGTCGAAGATATTCAACCAACCTATTTCTGTAGGGGTTGTCCTATTTTGCAACAAATTGGAGAGGAAGACTTGATACTAAAAATGTGTGATTATGTGTATAGGTATTACCAGGCATAAAATGAAGGTTCTGTTTGCAAGTCTACCTTACAGTTCTAAGGGTGTGGGTTAAAATCTCAGCTCAGGCTTTTTTCTGTGGTGTTGGCATGTTCTCACTTTGGGTTTTCACTCGCATGAAAACGTGTTAATGTTTGAGAAAGAAATACTTAATTGTTCCAGCCAATAGAAAACTGACCTGTAACTATAAAGTACTTATAATACAAAAACATTATTTTTGGAGTTTCGTGTTTATATGCTCAGAGTAAGAAAATGCGCTGAATGGGGATTTCTTTGGTCACTCCAAAATCCAGTACAAGGAGGTTGTACTGGATTTGGGAGGCAAAACTACCACAATACATAAAATACTTCTGTAACTATATTTACGATATAAATACAGTGACGTGACAGGTTTGCAGCTCTGAAGTAAAAAGGAAAATCAATTTCACAAATGTAAAGTAGAATATAATCCATTTATGGGTGTAATGGTTATATCCAGTGCTAATTGCATGCAGTTGAAGCGAATTACAACATTAAGGCATGAAAGTAGTACCATAAAATTGTGGTTATAAGACTTATAAGATATCAGCATCAGGCCACTTCTCGAATGACGGCGAATGCAGTTTAACTAATTTTGCAGTTGCAGTTACGTGGTTGTCCAGGAGAGGGAAGCACCTGTACACAATACATGTACTGCATTTCAATCTAGTTTGCCAATACAGTAAAACCATAACGATCACGATCACTAAGCCATCATGAAAATGTAGCACGGTCATGAAACGCTGAGGTATTACTTTTAGTGACCAACCATTTGCGTTTCTTACAGCATAACGTCTACGATTTTATGCAAAATTTCATTTTGGTGGGGGTCGGGTGTGTGTGAATCGATATTTGTGATATTGCCTCATTTCTTGAACTTTAACACAAAAGTTCCTAGAAATATCCATTGTGCTCTTTTATATCACGGAGTTTAATGAGGCCAACAAACCTCCTTAATTACGTTACCAAATATATAGGTTTCTCTCCATTTTTACACAGCGCTGTACTGTATAGTATAGAGCAGAAATTGTTTAATATTTACTCCGACTGGCATTTACCCAAAACTCAGGCACCATAAATAAAAAATATATATATCCGACATGCCCTAGCAGCCTCCCTGTGGCCAGCGAGCGCATGTTATTGTGGTGCTCGAGTGAGACATGCTCACTGGGGTGTACACCTTTCATTATCATGTCCTCTTTGCTTTGACAGTCAAGATAAATGGTACGCGTCCGGGAAGGACACCGACTCAAAGGATGCATTTCCGCTTGTCACCTCGAGCTGATTGCCGGAGCCTCCATTTATCCTGCGGCCTGCGTTGACGTTTTCCCTTTATTAGATGTTAAGAATGCATCTTGAGCGTGCGGATGGCAGCCGTGTCACTTGTGGCTTTCAAGCGCTCCTCGTGTGCCCGCTGTGACTTTTTCACCTCTGTGAGAAGCAGAGGGTCTGAATGAGTTGGAACAAACTTGAAGAAGATGTGCCCCCCATCTTGAAGTGGTTCCCGCGAGTACTATTAACATGTTTGTCTCATGCTTTTGTCAACATGCCCTAATGACTGTGAGACGACCTAGTTAATGTGGCGGAGGACTAAAATGGAGGGAAGCAACCAAGGCAGGAGTCTCCACAGTATTTATAAACAACCCCCAAAAAAAAAAACAAGGGTCAAAATACCAATGAAAACACGGGAACTCAATTCACAACGACAGGAGACATAAGGTTTACGTGACAAATGACATCGCCAATAATACGCTAAGCAAACTGACGAGACAACGAGCCGCACCTGGACAAGACGTGTGGCTGGAGGGAGCTGATTGGTCGACCCAAGGGGACATGAAACAAAATGAAATATCAACAAGACAAAAGGAGATCATGACCGGATCAAGAATTATGTCATTCATGCTTTACACTCCTCGTTTTGCCATGGGCCAATGGTGAGTCCTCATTTTGTTACCGCTATGAGCTCGGGTGGGTGTACAATATTCACGTGGATTGAACAGACAAGCCAGCTTCTTTTTTTTCCAGGAGCAAGAGCCTGATTTTTTTGGTTGGGTTGGGGGGGATAACGCATTAAAACAGTTTCATCTTTTAAAAAGTGTCCGAAATGTGACAACAATCTGCTGTATGCTTAAGTCTGAGCACGGATGAAAAGCCCAACATACAATCTTGCACAACACATTCATAATACAAACAGGGAAGTAAAAAGCAAATATCTAAGTTAAAACGCAACATTTAGCACAATGACACTCTTAAGTGTTCGCAATTTTAAACACTGCCTTTTACTTGGTTTGTTCCCACCTGCACCGTAAATGTGTTGAGTAAGATTCGTGACTTGTATGCGTTCCATTCGTGAAACCTTGACTCTCTCAGCCATGTTGCTTGCGATGGCATGAAGACAATGCATATCGTGAACATTGATTGTAAGAATCACATTTTATTTTTCAAAAGACATTTTCTAGATTTAGCATTTAGATGTGCCTTCTGGCCAGCGCTGCTCATTCCTCCTGCCAATGGGATTGGTTCAATTTACTTTTTTTTTTTTTTAATGGGCTGCTTTTAGAGCAAAATAGAGGAAACCAAAACATTTTAAAAATAATTGAGAGCAAAAAACTAACATTCATAAAATAATTACCCCGCGAAGTTTCCAGAAAATGGCGGGCATCTGCCCGGTATGACCGACAGCCAGTCTCGCCGTGTCATGGAGGATGTCACGAGCTCTAAATTATGATGTTACAGGCGTGCGAGTGCACACGCGCGTACTTTTGCCAACCCACGGAAAAAGTTTTGGCTCCGCCCCTCGATGTTGTCATCACAGCACCCACACTTTTTGCACTATCCCCCTTTAAATTCCTGCCGTGTGGTAATAATCATCACACATGACCAATTCCTGCATGGTTGTTTCACAACAAAATTCAGAGAAGCCAAACACCCTTTTGGACTTTTAGTCACTTTATATGTGGAATTTTCTTTAAGAGCTTTTTGTGAGCGTTGCTTGTATAAAATTTGCATACATTTACGACAGTAAATTTATTGTTGAGTGAAAGCTGTCAGCCCCACCATTTATTGAGCCAATTGTACTTTTAGAGGGGACTTTGCACATGTGTTGATGTTGCGACGGCTTGCCAGGCTCATCTAAATGTGGCAAAAAAACAAAACAAAAAAACCTAGCTAAATAAGAGCGTCCTGTCAGCCGTCCTGCTGCAGTGGCAATTCAACCGCCGGCCTTCTCTGTGACAGAGGTCCCGGTCCATCAGCTGACCCCTGCCAGGGATGCGGCTCGATTCCCCGACCGCCACGTGAACTGTGGCTTTAAGTATGCACGTGGCGCATCGCCACCGTCCATTTAAAGTATGTTAATGCAACTCTGAATTGGCTGTGGAAAACAATACATTTTCCCGGGGCAGATCGATAAGGAGTTTTCAGGAGAAGCGTCTTCGTACTCCGGTCTGCCTCAACACTTTGCTGACTGTGTGGCTTGTCAGGCGAGATGTGAACAGAGGTACATTTGTGTACATGCTTTGTATGCTTTGCACACAGCAATTAAAACGTCAGGGGTTTTTTTCATCGTGGTTTATTTGCGATATTAATTAGCTTTGATTCCCCCATTCGAACTGCTCGCGACGCAACACCCACTGCATGTATTGGAAACTCACATTTTTGGGAAATCAACATCATCCATCTGTCTAATAAACAGTACTCTCTATATCGTAAAAATGGGATTGTTTTTGATCGACATACACGGATGGGATATTTTTCCACAGCAAACGAACGATCATGATTCACTCAGAGTACCACCAGTTTTTGGAGAATGACAACTTTAAAACTAGCTGAGAATCTTCAGCCAGCCGAGCTGATCAAGTGGAGAAAGTGGGCCGGACAGAACCATTTGCTCACAGACACATTTTCATAAATGAACAGATAAAAGGTTTACTTGTTTGTGTCTTTTTGTATACCAGCCTTTAAAAGAGCAAATTATCCATAATTTATTTGATTTCTTTTTCAATGCCGTTCTAATGGGTCGATTTTTGTCTGAAGAATAAAGCTCGAGTTTAGGCGAGGGACTAAAATATCTCTCACAGTATGTCATCGTCACACACTGAAACTGCCACTCGCACACTTTTCTCCATGGACATTCAAACGATTTTAAGAAATCAATGGAAATATCATTTCGGGTGATGCAATGTTTTTCAAATATGGCTCCCCACTACTCGTAATAACTGAAATGTTGGAGGTAGCCACCGCCGATAATGGGAATCTACCAGAACAGGTTGCAACATATGATCAATTCATCATGCCTTTGGTTTCTTCTTTGAGTCATTATCCAACGGTTATTTTGGTATGTGTGCTTTGTTCCGAGTATTGTAACTGTAAAAAGGTGAACATTTATGATGACAAGGCGGCTCGTGTTTTTTTTTAAAAGCGTGATAGCTTTAAAAAAACATTTTTATTCAGAATCCAAACCATTCAGTGATTTTATAGAGCAGTAGCAGAATTTTAAAATCAATTCTACAGTTGATTGGGAGCCAGTGAAAAGCCTTGAGGACCGGAGCTACAGCATTCTGAATGAGCTGCAGCTGTTTGATGCTCTTTTGAGGAAGTCCATTCATTGAAATATGGATTGATTTGACAGATGTTTGGACTGTATTTATTTTTTTGGGCCGCTATTGCACAACTTTTATTTCACTCGCCTAGAAAAAGGATCATATGAAGTTAGCCCAGTCTAGTTCTCAGTAGCGCAACTGGGGCACAGCATTCGTTCGAGCGTTAGACATTAGTGTCATATAAGGACTATATGCATTGAACTTTACGACAACAGTTCGACATGCCGTAAAGAGCTGCTATCGGGTTACTATAGCAACCGACCTCGGGCATGTGAAGAGAACGTGTCTTCGTTACTGTTATAATGGCCTGCACTGTTTTCGAGCGACTAGTAAAGAACCTCTGTTAAGCACAACTCGCTGAGTGGACATTCTCAATAACATTACATGGTGTCAGAAGTCGTCGACGGACCTGCAGCTTCGGATAATGGCAAAGTTTAACCCTCCAGGTAACTTTCCGTTCGACCGCCCGACGGAGTGGGCTGATTGGAAGCAGCGGTTTCAGCGTTTTCGTGTGGCGACGAAATTGAACAACGAGGACGGCGAGGTGCAAGTAAGCTCTCTGATCTACGCTATGGGCGCGGAGGCGGAGAATATTTTCAAGGCATTCACTTTTGCGGATGAAGCGGACAAGACGAAATTCGACGTCGTGTTAGGAAAATACGATGAATACTTCTACCCGAAAAGGAATGTTATCCACGAGCGAGCGTGTTTCCACCAGAGAGTACAGCGGCCCGGTGAGAAAGTCGAGATGTTTATCCGAGCTTTATACGAACTGTCGGAACATTGTGACTTTGGGATACACAGAGAGGAGCACATCAGAGATCGCATAGTAGTGGGAATCATCGACAAAGAGATGTCTCGTAAACTGCAGCTTGAGTCACAGCTCACACTAGCCCAAACCGTTCAGGCCGTACGCCAGTCTGAGGAGGTGACGAGGCAAGTGCACGAGCAAGGGGAAGCGTGTGCGGCGGTGCAGGAGGTCTCGCATCCGAAAACTGCATTCAGAGGAAAGCAGCAGTGGAAAAATAAAAAGCAAGTGAGTGGGGAGCACACTGAGCAAAAATGTGGAAGATGTGGTAAAATTAAGCACAGAGAGCAAAGTAAATGTCCAGCCATGAAGTCTACATGCAATAAGTGCAAAAGGGT
The DNA here is from genome assembly GCA_026261675.1 of Hippocampus mohnikei. Lineage (NCBI taxonomy): Eukaryota > Metazoa > Chordata > Actinopteri > Syngnathiformes > Syngnathidae > Hippocampus > Hippocampus mohnikei. Next base: position 9,368,772 of record JAKGUB010000106.1, on the reverse strand, counting down.
GGGTCACTGGGAAAGAATGTGCCACAGTAAGTCCATCAAGGAAGTGACGGACACAGAGACTGTTTTACAAACACCATATTTCCTTGGGGCTGTCACAGACACCACCAGAAAGAGTGATAAATGGACTGTAGAAATTGTCATCGGTGCAACACCAGTTAAATTTAAAATTGATACTGGAGCAGATTTGAACATCATGGAGAAAGAGACATTCGACATGTTAGTCCCTGAAGAAAAACTTGTGCAGTCCAATATCCCCCCAATGAATAGCCCTGGTGGTCAGCTAAACTGTGTTGGAAAATTCCAGGCAAATGCAAAGTACAAAGGAAAGTGCTATTCGTTTCCAGTGTTTGTGATCCACAGCCAGACATCTAATAACCTGCTAGGCAAAGAGACAGCATGCGCAATGGGACTAGTGAAACGCATTGAGGAAGTGCACAATGCATTCGGCGAGCATGGAACTCTTAAGACAGAGCCAGTCAAAATAAAACTCAAAGATGATGCAGAACCATATGCCGTTCACACAGCTCGTCGAGTCCCTCTGCCGCTTTTGGGGAAGGTAAAAGAGGAATTGCAGCGCATGGAGAAAAACAAGATAATTGAAAAGGTAACTGAACCAACAGACTGGTGCGCACCAATGGTGCCTGTCCCAAGAAAAAATGGCCAAGTGCGTATCTGTGTGGATTTGAAAAAGCTAAATGAGGCTGTGAAGAGAGAAAGATTTGTCCTCCCAACTGCAGAGGAAATCACTGCAAAACTGTGCGGCGCAACCATGTTTACGTCACTTGATGCAGCTTCGGGGTTCTGGCAGATACCCCTTCATCCACAAAGCAGCGAGTTAACCACATTCATTACGCCTTTTGGAAGGTGCTGCTTAAACGTCTGCCTTTCGGCATCACCAGCGCTCCAGAAATCTTTCAGAGGAAAATGATGGAGGCCCTGAGTGATCTTGACGGAGTGGCAATTTACATGGATGATGTACTAGTTTATGGCGACACACCAGAACAGCATGACGAGCGCCACGCAAAGTACTGGAGAGAATCAAGTCGACAGGTTTGAAGTTGAACAGAGACAAGTGCGTGTTCGAAAAAACCAACTCCACTTCCTGGGTCAACTGATTGACAAGTCAGGAGTAAAACCTGACCCTGAAAAGGTAAAAGCCATCAAAGAGCTCCCAGAGCCACAGAACGTCCAGGATCTGAAACGTGTCCTGGGCATGTTCACATACTTGGGGAAGTTTATCCTCATTTGTCAACAGTGGGTCAACCCTTATACGAACTGTTGAGGTCCAATACCACATGGGCATGGGATCACCCGCAGAAAAGGCATTTGAGCATATCAAAGTCATTCTGTCTACATCTCCTGTACTCAAGTTCTATGATGTGAACCGACCTACTACTGTATCAGCAGATGCAAGCAGTTACGGCATTGGAGGTGTGCTGCTACAACAACACGACGGTGACTGGAAACCGGTCGCTTACTGTTCTCGTCGCTTGTCAGATGCCGAAACCAGGTATGCCCAGATAGAAAAGGAATGCCTGGCAAGTGTTTGGGCATGCGAAAGGTTTGAGAAATACCTGGTTGGGCTGGAGAACTTCAAATTGGTCACCGACCATAAACCTCTGGTTCCGCTGATAAATAAAAAGGATTTGGATAATGTTCCTATGCGTTGCCAAAGACTCTTAATGAGACTTATGAGATTTAAGCCTACAGCTGAATATGCGCCAGGCAAGACTCTTACCATAGCTGATGCATTATCCCGTAGCCCATTACAGTGCACAACGGAGGTAAGCGACACTCATTCGGATGTAGAGTGTTACATTGCAGCCATCATCACCGGCATGCCAGCCACACCACAAAAGCTTGAGGCTATAAAGCTAGCCACAGCAGCCGACAGTAACCTGAAGGTGCTACTGAGATATATCAAGTCAGGTTGGCCAGATTATGTAGGAAATGTCCCTATTGCCATCAGAGACTATTATCCAGTTAAAAGTGAACTGTCAGAGTACAAAGGTATTGTCACCAAAGGATGTCGCATATTAATTCCGGCCCCATTGAGAGGTGACATCTTGGATCGGATCCATGATGGTCATCAGGGCCTAACCAAATGCAGGGAGCGGGCCAATGCATCCGTGTGGTGGCCCGGAATCTCCACTGACATCAAGCTGAAAGTGGAGTCCTGTCAAACGTGCTGTGAGATGAAAAACACTCAGCGTAAGGAGCCCCTCATCTCAACTCCTATGCCTGAAAGACCTTGGCAAAGACTTGCAATCGATCTTTGTGACTACAACAAGCAAACCTACCTAGTAGTGTCCGATTATTTCTCCAGGTTCATCGAGATACTCCATATGTCAACGACAACTGCTTCACAGGTCGTGTTGAAGCTGAAATCACTCTTTGCTCGCTATGGCTGCCCGGACCAGATTGTTTCGGACAACGGACCCCAATTTGCATGTGAGGAGTTCCAGAAGTTTTCCGTGACTTTGACTTTCATCACATTACTGAGCCCGCATTGTCCACAAGCCAACGGACATGCAGAAAGGAGTGTACAAATTGCAAAGAGGATTCTAAAGCAGAAAGACCCTTTACTTGCTCTTATGTGTTACCGTTCCACCCCATGCGTAACCACAGGCGTAAGTCCAGCAGAACTACTCATGGGGAGAAGGATTAAAACAACACTCCCAACGCTACAGTCAAATCTCCAACCCCAATGGCCAGACCTAGTTGCCGTAAGAAGCAAGGATGCGAGGAGAAACAGAAGCAAGCCTTCTACTTCAATCAACGCCACGGTGCAAGACCTTTACCCTTTTGAGAACCGGCGATTCTGTTCTCACAAAGCTGGATCATCAGGATGCTTGGAGAACGTCGGCTGTCGTTATTGGTGACGGCGCGACTCCGAGATCCTATGTCATCGAGACGCACAAGGGGGCGACTCTGAGACGCAACCGTCGCCACCTCCTGTGTGTGCCTGCTTCTTCTGGAGGTACTCCACCCCACAGTTTCAGCATCCTCAGCCGGAAGCTACTGTCCAACGGGCTGAAACCCCACCGACACCTTGGCTACTCCCGAAATGAGCTTGCCTCGAACGCAAGATGGACAGCTATTCACGCGGTCTGGCAGGCTGAGTAGACCAGTGGACAGGCTGAATCTGTAAGGGTGTACGAAGAACGCTGTCTTAACAGATCGAAATGTTTTGTGAAAGAAAAAAAAAAAGTTGTTACAGATGTTGAAGTTGTTAAAGATGTTGAAAGACGTGAAAGTAATCACTAGCTGCTTGTGTTGCTATTTGTATATTCAAAATGTAAAGGTATTTTTGCACTGAGGAAAGTAATTTTGTGTTGTTCTGAAATGAAAACAAAAAGAAAAAAAAAAACCCCAAAAAAAAGAAAAAAAGGGGAGATGTCATATAAGGACTATATGCATTGAACTTTACGACAACAGTTCGACATGCCGTAAAGAGCTGCTATCGGGTTACTATAGCAACCGACCTCGGGCATGTGAAGAGAACGTGTCTTCGTTACTGTTATAATGGCCTGCACTGTTTTCGAGCGACTAGTAAAGAACCTCTGTTAAGCACAACTCGCTGAGTGGACATTCTCAATAACATTACAATTAGCAGCTTGTGTATTGTATCTCCTCGCTTAATGGATTTGGGGCAGATGAATGGGGATTAAACTCTTACAATCTCGTGTGTTTGGATCGGCAAAAGCCACACAAGGCAAAACCACAGAGGGAAATATGTGTGCGCCAACAGTGTTATATGGTGTAAAGAGTCCACACCGTACCATCTGCGCTGTTGATGTCGCGTATGCATTAGGTGTGGATTACTCTACAGAGAGGGGAACGGGGGATGTGGCAAAACCGGAAGTCGCTTGCATCGGAAAAAAAACATTGCAAATATTTTGTGACTGACAGATGGAGGATCAAGCCAAACACAGCAATCCCTTCAAAGTGTTCGTCCCCAAGCCCAAAAGTAAATGTATGCGGTCTTACATTTGATGGAGTACTTCTACAATAGCAAGGCGGAGGCCACTCTTTTATATTTATTTACAGAACAGACATTTTTTATTCGGATTTTAGCTTTCTGAACTACATGAGATCATTTGCGAAAGAGCGGTAGGTTCATATCGAAAAGAAAAACAATGGTCAAGCTACAAGAGCAAAGTCATGTATTTTTTTTAAGGTGGGAAAAACAAAGCAGGAAAGAAAATGCAGAATCTATTCCAAAAACATTTTATTAATTTTTTTCAGGGTATAAAATAGCATTAGAAAAGTCTTGTGACAATGTTTTGTTTTGTTGCTTTACAAGGAGCTGTTTGTAAAATGGGAATAGTTTTTCCATAGAGAAAAAAAAATACAATGCGTGAACAAAATTTAAGCAGAAAATATGACTAAGAATAATTATTGAGAAATTTAAAAGAACACATTTATTTTTAACACTGTTTGTGAAATCTTATACTAAACAAAAACTGCAAAAGACTTGTATCTATTTTATGCGCCTTATTTTTCTCAGATCTCAGAACTTTATTCTAATAAGAGACCATTTATAATCACAATTTTGAAGAAATAATTATTTTCTCTTGTTTGGGTTTAAATCTGATGGCTATAAAATGTCTTTTTTTTCACGCTGGAAGTTTGACTTTTCCTAAAGTGACCTAAAACGCACAAAAAAATCTAAATTAATGTTTTTTCTGAAATATCAATTAAGGATTTATCCTCCATATACTCATGTCAGACAAGCTATTCATACATCGTAAAGATCTGTAGTTTATGATTGGATAGACAATTGCTATGAATATATTCTTGGCCCGGGATAAAAATTGACCCGCAATACATTATATGCATGGAAAATGAACAATGCTCAAGGCTTTTTTTTTTTTTTTTTGCTGTCATTGTGACCATTTTCCTCATAGAAAAATAACTTTGAAAACGTTTCACAATAGAAATTATTGCATCGAATTAATTTGAGCCCATTCTCATCTTTCACAACAGCACAAATAAACATCAGTGCAAAGCATTTCAGCTCAAAAGTGCGCGCTTCCTCAAAGCATCTTCCCTTCGCCAATCAAATGCTGCTTGACGTTTGCTTGACTAAAATATGAAGTCACGGATGATCCTCTTTGCAAGAGCGACGTGGTGATAGCAGCCGATTAATTTTAAAGATGCGGACTCACTTGATGGACCTGATAAAATGGGATCCAGGTTTGAACTGCGCTACTTGAAACCGTACCTGCGCGCACCGAAAAGAGACTCTCTCGCTTTGCCGGTTCCACGTGGCGTAACACGCTTTCTTTTTGTGCAATAGGACATGTTTGCTGTGGAGCTCTGTGGCGTTATAAAACCTCTTTCAGAGGTGAAATGACACATCTGAGGAAGCCATCGGGAAAAGAGAGAGAATCGGTATATTCCCGACCGATTTCTCGACTCTAATGAAGACACTTTACTATAAGAGACCAACGCGATGCTTTCATGCTTAGCTGTATATCACAACTCGTTATCGAGCATTAAAAAGCTGCTTCATCATGATGCAAATAAATCTTATTTGTCACCACTGAATTATTGAAATACACCCCACTGTGCAGTCTGCAAACTTAAGCGTAGACCTTCACCGGGGCCTTGCATTACCATCTCTATGAAGTATTCAAAGAAATGTAATGGGTACCTCACAAACAAGTCATTAGAATGTATCCTCCTTGACAGAGGTAATTACTCATACTGTTGCGCTAAGTGGCGCTTGCGTCGAGAACATTGATAGATGCTTGGAAGCATTCTCGGTCATTCATCCCCGGTTCTCCTATTGTCAAGGCATCAAGTCGATCGCTGGACTGCTCGGGTTGTCTTAGGGGACATTTCGCCTCTCATCTGGCCAGGCTTTATCAGGTCATGCTGGAAGACGAGCGTCGAGCGCGGTAGTCTGAGGTTAGGTGACGGATTTGAGTATTTATTCTCTAAAGCGGGGGTCACCGACCTACGTAGTGCCTGCGGGCAGCAGGTAGTCCTCGGGGAACACGTGAGTAGCCTGCGGGGCTGTTCTAAAAATAGCTCACCGGTGATGGGACATGGTGATCATTTGGAAATGTCAACAGAGATATTTATTTACGTTGTTAAATCATTGTTGTGAATTATTAATATGATCAATCCCTTCACATTGCTGAATATTCCATCTTTTTTTAATTGCTTGTCCTCACTTGGGTCACAGCATTAACACTTGCCAACGTGTTTATTGTTGTTTTTTTTTTTTTTTATGCTATTTTTTTTTCAAATCACAGACGCAAGTAAACGTGTTTGAATTTTTTGCACGGATTCTGAATCTTCCCTTGTTTCTTATTTTCTCTCTAGCACATCAGTTTTTCATAACAAGAATATTCATCCATTTTCTGATCCGCTTATCCTCACAAGGGTCGCGGGTGTGCTGGAGCCTATCCCAGCTGTCTTCGGGCATTAGATGACGGGGGGGACACCCTGAACCGGTTGCCAGCCAATCGCAGGGCATACAGAGACGAACAACCATCCGTGCTCACACCCACACCTAGGGACAACTTTGAGTGTTCAATCAACCTGCCATGCAATGTTTTTGGAATGTGGGAGGAAACCAGAGTACCCGGAGAAAACCCACTCAGGCACGGGGAGAACATGCAAACTCCACGCAAGACGGCCAGAGTCGGAATCAACCTCTGCTCTGTGAGGCCGACGTGCTAAAACCAGTCATCCACCGTGCCACAGATAACAATATGTTATATATATATATATATATATATATATATATATATATATATATATATATATATATATATATATATATATATAGTTTATGAATTAAGGGTTAGGTTTAGCACAACAGGGTTTTTTTCCAGAAACATCTTCGCTATGAATTACAATGCATGGTAAAATCCGTACTGTGCCAGCTTTGATAGATCCAGCTTATTTTAAATAAATAAATAAATAAACAAATAAATACAAATGGAACCACGTTGCCTTTTCTTCTCCAGCGGAAGCTAATCTCACCGTGGTGACTTTCATAATTTTACATTTTACTTGAGAGGAGACGTGGGGCTGAAAGAAAGCCAATCATAGTGGTGACTGGTGACAGGTGAGCGTAATACGGCAGCTCGATTTTTCAGTTCATTGTAGGTGTTTGTGGCTTCAAGCAGTCATCTGACAGTGTTTGATGCTTTGACCCCACTTGTGTCAACAGGGCATCTGAAACCCCTGCAGGCAATGTCAAATGAGACAGCGTAGGCGAATGCTTTACACATCACCAATACACGTGTACTCACACACACACACACACACACACACACACACAGTTGCCGCTAAAGATATACCATTTGTCAGAAACAAACTAAGATTTCCTCCCAGCGACAAGCCTCTGTTGCACTAGATCTGGAAAATGCTGCAAGGCACTTGTGTGCTCAGTGGTGAAGCGTCTCAGCGCTGTGTACACGGCAACATGATCTTTCCATGCCCTCTTTGTCCAACAAGCACCATTTCTTGGAGTGAACAGAAATATTTGACGCAACGCTTTTCTTTTTGCTCCCATTTTTCCTGAGTTGAACTCCAAATGTAATAACGTAATACTTTTTGAACCGATGTGGGCTAGTGAGCACTTCTCCTATTTTATTTTATTTTATTTTTTATTTTTTTTAGAAAATCATGGCTGTGCACGCCATGAGGAACAATCGTGGCTCAGTTACGGCGAGAGTAGCGAGCAAAGATGTGCACGTGTTGACACAGCGGTTCAACCCGCAAGTTCAGCCACACGTGTGACATATTCATGCCTCCGCCCATCAGCACTTTGCGCTTGTGCGGGCTGGTAAAGGCCGGTTTCTAAACCCCGGTTACATGAAAAATGGCGGTTCACCCGAGGCACCCAGCGACCTACTCACATCGTTGTTCAAATATCTGTCGGCATCACGTGTCGACGGAGGCATTTGGTGCTAGGGCGATGTTTCTATGCTCAGAAAAGGACCCATTCCTGGATGGTGGGGGGAGGGCGGTATTGTCTACCTTCCAAAAATAACTTGAAGTAATGTATAATATTTATTTTACTGACATGTCAAGCAACACACTGCACTGCGTGCATCAAATACCAGAAAAAAGTCTACAGTATAACTCATGGCCCTTTATTACGAGAACTGTATGTGACTGGTGTTCTAAATCTGGACTCCAAATGGTCTTTCTTTTAGAAGTTGCTCTTTAACCAAGGAAAACTAGATTTGATCTGAATGCTTGATGCTCCAATCGAATTTTCAGTAGAATACCCGAATACTAAAATATTCTATAGCTGCAACCCAATTTATACACTTTACTATCCCTTCAAAAGATGTACACAAGAGATGACTACTGTGCTCATTAGCCAAGGCATATTTGTAGTTCTGACTCATTTTAACCTCCCACACTGATGCCATAATAACCAGTCATCCATTTTCTACTGCACTTTCATTCCCATTCACACCCAAGGACAACTTTGGCTGTGTTCACACGGCATTAAAATCAGATTCCTCTTGAAATCTGATTTTTAGGGCTGACAGTCCACACACTGTCTTGATCAAATCGGATTTGGCCCTTTTCAGACTGAACCACATTATTGACCCATCTGACAGGTTGCTGCAGCAACAACATAGGAACGGAGGCGCCGTCCCGCACGTGTATTGTTTGGCATTGTATCATTGTGACGCCTGCAATTCACATTGAACCCCCGGTGTGTGGAGGACTGCAGTAATGAACACATTTGTTTTGAAACGTGGCCTCGTTATACGACATCTGCATCAAGACCTTGATGCAACGATGTTGGTCAAAGGCGCATTTAATATTCCGCGCAGTCCCTCTGAGCTTTGGCCTCCCCCTCCTCGCAGGGGCGCCTAATGCAACATAATGAGTGGCTGGCACATATTCTTGAGCGCATCAAAGTCCTCACTGCGGATCTATCAAGCCATCACGAATGAATGGATGCAAGCATTTTTTTCCCCCCCTCTGCGAAATGTCAGGCGACTTTTCAAAAGATGTTTTCCAACTAATTACAGAAAGTCAATTGCCAGCAGCTTTAGGCGGAGCAAAAAAACAAACAAATAAATATATAAATGTCACATGCATAACAATAACAAGGCTAACATGAGAGTTGTGTAATCGTGCAGTCAAATGTCAGGAAATTAACAAATGTTCAATTGTCTGCATGGCTGCATCGGATGCTTGTCTTCATCACACACTTGTTTGGCTTCACTCTGTTGAAGGTAACAGCTGGACTTGAGTCATGTTTTTATTGATGGGAATCTATTAGTACTTAATCAGGCATGTTCTCCCCTTTTTTTTTCCTGATGGATCGATCATGATGGAGTTTGCACTCTGTCTTACTCGCACATTTCAAACACATGCATGCTCGCTTCATTGAAATCTTTAAATCGGAGGTTTTCAGTCTTTTAGGTCGATGGACCTCTTTCATGATCCTAATGGCAATTAACCCTTTCATGCACCCTGTAACCTGATAGCATGATAAGCTGTCCACTGATTTCTCTCTACACAGATTTCTTTCATTTGCAGATATGCACGGTTAGAAATGAGCGTTTGCGCCGTTGTGAGTAGGAACATAGTCTGTTCGCTTCCCGCCTAATGAAAGCGGCTCCTTTCATTACCTGTAGAAAGACACGCACTCCTTGACATTGCAGAAATAAACCTACTTAAATGTTGAATTTACATGCAATCATTTTAGAAACTTGAATGATAGGCTCACAGCTCAGAGGTTGCGATTGTGAGGATAAATCGGATCGGAAAATGGATGGATGAATGATATGCGCACTGCATCATAGTGGTAGGTCGCCAGGCTAGCAAGGTGCGTAACTCAGACTGTTAAATTAATCTTTGACATGCTCACCAAGCTGAAGTCTTCTGTATGGTGACGTCCGACTTTTGAGTGATCAATTTTCAACGTTTCATATGTATAAGCAGGTTTACCATAAAGGAATGTCTGTGAACTGTGAAACTTTCTGAACTGTCAGTGAGATTTTTTCTCCCCCCCCCTGCTTAAAGTGACTTTCTGTCAAAATAGCGACGCACCCAAGATTCACTCTGTACCATCATACAGGTCCAGGGGACCTCTGAGACTAATTTGCCTTGAACTGAAAAGGCTTCAGAAGAGGCAGCACAATTCCCCCCCTTTCCCTCATACGGAATATATTCCATTTTCAATATCAAACTGCAGGCATCAAATATGAAAAGAGCCTTTGAATGAATCAAAATTGGATATGAAAGGAACCCTCAATCACTTGATAAGTCTGTACAGTCTTTCTTCGCCCATTTTGGCCTGGGAAATTGTATTCCTTTGTCTTGTAATGTGTTCATTAAAGCGGTGTTTTATGTCAAAGACAGTTTTCCATATATAAGAATTATCTTGGGTGTGGGAACGCTATAGGAGTATAACGATGTTTTGCAATATGTTAAAAGTCAGCTCTTTATTTCAAGGGAATCCATGAAATATTGCCATTTTAATTGTTTGTATACAAAGAGTCGAAACGTGCATACAGTGTATATCTTTTTTCGTTCACTAGCTCATGATGAAAATATGAAAAGGCGTCTACTTCATGCGCCGATCCGCATAGCAATCAACAAGTGTAATTCTTGATCATGAAGTGCTGCCTTCATGAGTGAAAATACGTGTCTTTCTTCAGCATGCCCCGCGACCCTTGTGAACATAAGCAGATCTGAAAATGGATGGAAGGATGAATGGATAGAAAGAACATTTAACTGCTCTACCTGACTTGTCATATTCATTGCTGGTCTTTGGCGACGTAATTGCATCTGCAATTGACAGATAACTTGTAATTAAACAAATAAGGTAGCCAGTAAAATCAGCTTATTGAAGGAGCAAATCAATAATGAAATACATCACGCTTGGATATTTGAAAGTCGGTAAAGAAAGCATGTGGTGCAGCCCCCAAGGGTGTTTTTTCCATTTCATGAGGCAGAGAATAATCACAGTTCATCTCATCAGCCCGTGTGAATGTTCACAGCTATTGAGATAAAATACAGAAAAGGTATATGTGTCATTGTACTCATTAATGGCATCTCCGGTGCGGGATTACGCAAGATAAGAAGCAGCATAAAGCGTCTCTCAAACAGCTCATTCTCATTGAATTCACATTCCTTTTACTGAGGTCGGCCAACACTCATTCAAATGTCCATATAGTGCTTGAGCACTTGCGGCATTTTTCCATAAAGGCGATGAATGAATGGCTGAATTAATTACTCCGCCTTTAAAGATGTAGTTTGTGTAAGCGTAGCAGTAAAGGTCACTGAGAGTGGACGCGGGGGCTCCTAAGCATATTTCCAATATTAAATGTGATGTACTTGTAGCATAGCTTATGTAGAGCAGTGTGAGGTATTAGACACTGACAAGAAAAACAAAACTGTGAGTCTCAAGCAATCATCAGAATCACAATCATCTTTACTGAGCAAGTATATGTTTAAGAATACACAAGAAATTCAGGTAGTGCAGTAAACGAGCCACAATAACCAAAAAAAGACATTGAGGATATAAACACACACTAGGTATAGAGCGATGTAAGAATACAAATAGTGTCGATGCTGACACGATAACAATTGTGCAGAGAGTCATCAATCATGAGAGGAAAATACCACAGTGCAATTGCAAGACAAAATATTGAATGCCAAAATATGATTAGAACACATTTTGGAGAAGAGTCAGAATATGAAGATGAATGTCAGAACAAAGCCTCAAAGAAGTCGAAACAAACAAAAACAAAGTTGGATTTCATGGTGGGGAGAAATCATAAAGTTGGAATATTACAAGGCAAAAGTCAATTTTAAGAGAGAATTCTAATTGGGGGTGAATAATTAAGAAATATGAGATTAGTTATCATCACAAACTTATTTTAGAACAAATTCTTAGTTTATGAGAATTATCTTAATTTCATGAGCAAAAGTCATGATAATTCTCAATACAATTGTAATATCGGAAAAATGATATTTGTACCATGAAAAAAAGTTCCAATATTATAAACCAACATTCATGAGAAGGATCTGAATTTTCTGAATACAAAACTACAACTGGAGTTTTTAAAAGATGAAGTATGTTTTTTTTTTTCTGGGTGTGTTAAGTCGTTTTCATCAAGGCCACTATTAGAGAAGATGACACAATGCCGATTAGCTCCTCTAACATTTGGTTGTATTTGCATGACAATAGTAATAAGAGCTGAAACATTAGAATAAAGTCTGAATGAGCAAAAAAAATGCTAATACCAAAAGTTTTTTTGAGACTATCTCAAAATAATAATTATAATTTTCATGGGGGGGGTATAGACTTAGAAGCCTTACTTCTTACTAAGACGACAATACCATCATGCGTGAGTCAATTTTTATCATCTTCATCGCGGCCCTAATATGCAATCATACGCACCAAAGTTAGCCATGTTCCACCACAACTCTTCGAATTGTGCACCTTTTAGCTCAATCGCATTTCCACTCTCTAAGTCGCCACTCCATTAAGGAGTTGCTTCTATATGGAAGCGATGCCTCATTAACTAGGCCACCTTCATTACACTTAATGGGGCTGATGGGGCTAAGACAGCCACACTTTTCCCTTTGCAGGACAATAAATAGCTGTCCAAAGATGACATCCTGGAGGTAACACTGCACCATTGTGCGCATGAAATGTTTTTCGACATTTTCTTTTCAGGGATGTGCTTTTATGATGACAACAATGCTGGCCCTGGAATGTAACATTGTACTTTGGCTACACAATCCAACCACTATTTCCATCCTACGTGTGGTACCACTTACACAACCAATACTTTGCTGTGGCTTGCCTCCACTTGAAAATAAAACTTTTAACAGATTTGTTTGTTGGTGTCGTTGCATCTGAGGTGTTCGATATCAATTTAACGTTGTTTGTATCGCACCTCATGCGATCTGCAAGCAACCCTAAAGTGCTTGACACTCAAATATGATACGTTGTGGTTTTCACAGTTTCTCTCGATTAGGAAGTACAGTGGTACCTCGGCTCACGAACGCTTTAGCTCACGAACTTTTTGCCTCACGAACATTAATTTCGCATTAAGCATTTAGTCTCAGCTGACGAACTAGTTTTCGGCGGACGAACCAAACCAAGCGGTCGAACAGCGGACGTGGTTTGAGTTGATAGACACTTTGGCTATTATGGGACCGAAAAAGACCCCACCACAGGCTAGTGTTAAGCCAAAGAAAACACTAAAGAAAATTACGATAGACCAGAATAAGGAGATAATTGAAAAACACGAACGAGGTGTGCAGTTTGTGTGACTTAGCGTCCCAGTACCAGTACGCTAACACGCAACAGGTGTCAATTAAGAGGTTTTTAGTCAGCAAAAAGGATAAAGAGTCTCCTTCTAAGAAGCAAAGAAGAGAAGCCACACCGGAGGTTGAGTTACCTACAGTCCTTATGGAAGGTGACTCTCCTTCCAAACCGTAACTCCCTCCCTCCCTCCCACTCCCACTCCGTTCCATCAAGCCATCAACTACGATCACAAAGGTAAATAAAACGACTTTATTATACAGTACAGTTTATTTCTTTAATTTCAATACAATAGCGCATTTATCATACATAAAATAAGGTATATTTTTGTGTAGTTTTAAGGCTTATTTAGTCGAAAATTATGTTTATGGGGACCTGGGAATGGATTATTCTCATTTTAATGGTTTCTTATGGGAAATAAAAGTTCGGAAGACGAACTTTTCGGCTCACACACACTTTCTGGGAACCAATTAAGTTCGTGAGCCGAGGTATCACTGTAGTATGTAGAGTGGTACCGCTACTTGTGAACGTCTCTTCATATGAAATTTTCGAGTTACGAAATGTCTCAACAGGAAAATATTGTCTCTTGTTACGAAATAAATTTTTGAGACACGAAAAGTAAAAATACAGTCTGGTCTGCTGCTCGCGGCTCTGAGTTTCCTGAATGCAACATACTCATAGCTGCTCTGCCATTGGCTATTACTGAGCATCATCCTGGCATCCCATTGGCTAAGAGGGACTTTTATCGTATGTGTCTGTGTGTGTAGATAGATAGTTAGGTGTCGATGCAGCATCCTCATCATTCGCCCAGGAGGTGTTCCGATGGTTTTAAGTAAATGTGAATCACCCAGAAAAAGTGTTCACCAGTCGGGCAATCGCTCACTATGCTGATGTTTGCCTTGGACATTTTCAAAGGATTGTTAAAAGCCAACAAAAGCAAACGTCCTTGGATCAGTTCTCTACCAAGGCAGGCAAAAACCACTTCTAAGAGAGAACATGGGCTAAAGAGGGCAAAAATGATGATGCAGTGAAAAGTTAAAAGACCCTAGTTTTTATTCTTTACTCTATTCTTACTTTTTTAAATTATGCACAACTCTCATTTATTGTGCAATGATATAATTGTAACATGTAATTGTTACATATTTTGATGCATTTTTATGCTTTAGGAAATATTTTTGTCTGAATCTTTTTTGGGGGGGGTTGGAACGAATTAGGGCATTTACATGGAAAACGTGTCTCTACTTACAAACTTTTCGAGTGAAGAAATTTCTTCCCGAACCAATTCATTTCATAAGTAGAGGTACCACTGTATAGCTTAGTAGGTGACAGTTGTGACACGGGTCCGTTGTGTCCATTTTTGTCTCCATGTGTTGCAGTGCAGTTCGACATCACTCCAAACAGCAAACGCATTAAGAAAAATATTGTTGATCTTATACTTGTTGGAATTGAATGTTACTTTAAATTTAACTCTCATTGGAATGTACCTAATCATTTGCACAGTAAATGTAGCTTGTATTTGAATACCATCCGCACATGCGGCTCCGTAGAAGATGGGAGAATCCATCTGGCACGTTCTGCTCTATTGACAGAACACTTTACCTGCTAGTCTAATGTGCTTTATTGCTTCATCCTTACTGCACGCATGCATTTTGCAGCTTTTTTTTTACCCCTCTTTGCGGTGCCCATGCAGACATTGGACTTCAATCCAGTGTTGGGAGCGTGCTAATTACAGGCCCCCAGGGGATGAAAATGGAGCTCGTTTTCTACAACAAGAAAAAACAACATTTGGAGAGCTTTGCACAAACATTATTTTGAACTGCCCAACCTCTTACGATTTATGAAGGGGAAACTTAGTTTTCTTGTTTTTCGTATTTGCATAGCATAAGCGTTGATTGCTACTCGACGCCATAATGGTTTCATTCCTCACTGTCAGCCCGACGGACATGTTTGTTTGCAACGCAATCAACAGGGGAGGTGATGAAGCATGAGCGATGACATTATGTTCAGGAATTGCCTCGCTGCAGACTACCGGAGATTGTGCGACACCTCGTTTCTCCCTTCAAGCTTGGTGGCAGGGAGGTCAAAATGGCGCGATTCCAACAATACGTAGCTTGTACAATACATTCTGAAAGCATAACTTTGTCCCCAAAGGAAGAAAATGGAATGTACATTTTAGTGTATGCCATGGGGACCTAAAAAGAGGATGACGGGCCTTTGCGCATTGGAGGACGTGAGGCATTTCAGATTTTGGCCATTTATACTTTTAACGGCATTGAGTGAGAAGTGATGATGTGACATTATAAACATCAGGCCTTCTCACCCACTCCCACTGGCTGTCGGAAATTTTATTGGTTTTAAAAGGCAATTTGAAACCCTGATGGATACATTTCATCCTTGAGCTGGCTAACATTATTAAGGAGACAGACATCTTCATTATGCTTTCATTTCCCTCCAGAGTATAATGAAGTTCTATTAAAAAAAAAAAAAGCAAACAAACTTTCGGTGTTAATTCCTTTGTGCTAAAGTGACCCTTTCAGACAGTGCAACAGGAGATAATCAGTGTCTCCTATAGAAGCAAATGAGCCTGTAAACAAATCCAATTTAATCTGCTTTAATTAAACCTACCTTTAAGCATTAAGCACTTTCATTAAAAACAGTCAACGGCCGTGCCATGAGCTTCGTATGAATAGAATGTAATTGTAAAAAGAAATTTAAGGCTTAAATCTGATGATAATTACATTTTTTTGTTTTTGTTTTTATAGTCAGTGGTTGTAAGTGTGCCATGACAGCCCACGTGCGCTGTGGGAAATGATCCAATGAATGAGGCCTAAAATTATTATTCACGTACTAAAAAATATATATATTTTTGACTTTAATGCTAGCTCTTTTATATGTCATAAGGTACACTCAACCTGTGGATTCACCTCAAAATTACCAAAGGTTACAACCTTTTTCACAGTGACGACGAATGTGCCAGTAGCAGTCGTGTGGAAAGTGATAAAAATGATACTTTTCGTGAGTCATACATGAGCATCGATACGGTCGAACTAGTAAACAATATTAAATGTTCATAAATGTTCTTCGCAATAACAATAAAAGCACTGAGATGATTCACTTGGTTGATAATAATCCTCCCAAAAAATGATTTTAACGACTTTAGCCTTCAATACATTGTGTTGTGTACAATGTGAAAACTTGGGTCAGTGATGTGGAGACCCCCAAAAGATTAAACACGCCCCTATGTATGGGCAGAATACAAAGTCATTCACATCTCATTTAGTGAGAGCAGACTGCATGACATACAGCTGGGAGCAAAGTGGGCTCAGGTGGAGATCCAGGCAAGAGCAATATAAGAAAAACCTCATGCAGGTGCTTTCATAAGCACCTCCGTGATCCTCCCTCTGGAAAAAAGAAATGTGGATATATCGCGCATGGGTCCAGCTCCACGCTCAGGAATGACACACACTTTTTTTTTTGCACTGGGCTGTCAATATGTAGCCTAGTTTTACTCATTTTGTACTGTTGGAGCCAGTATTGTTTTTTTTATTTCTGTTGCTGTGGGTCGAGCCTCTGTGCTATGACTGCGACACACAGGCGGCTTCCATTGAGAAGGGAATTAGACTTCGTCTCAGTGCATTCCCAGATATCCCATCTCGGCGCGCGCACACACACACACACACATTAATGTACATTTTTCAAGCAGTCAAATTTGGGACATGCTTGGCCGAGAAAGAGACACAGCACACACTCTATCCCAGGAAACATCTTCAATGTCAGAACGCTGGTCAAAAAGAACAAAACGTAACTGCCAGGAGTAATGGCAGCATGAGTTTCACATTTCCTAATTTGTCAACACCCCACAGAGAAGAATGGAGTTTATGATTAATAATCATGATTACACTTAACGCCACTTGAGAGGTTTTGCTCACAAGCCTACATTGAACATTCCGAATCATTAACTGAAGGGAGCCATCCTCCATATACGCCGTTGTTTCGGTGGCTTTAAAGCTCCGCTTGTTTGACAAATAAAAATTTAAATTATGTAAATACCCCCCACCCTCAGGCGGCTTGCTTTTTATCCTGAGAATAATGGCTTGCAAAAATGAACTTGTACCTTAATTGTTTTTGGGTCGCACCAACTGCCAAGTCTCATTGTCAGGCCAAAAAGATTTCTGGAACAATACCTGTGCGCTGGCAGCCCACACGGTTCCTGTTGACTGATGCAAATTACAGAGCAGCAAGCGCAAAAGCTTTTTTTTCCCCCTTCTCTCTCTTTAAATTTATTTATTTTGGATACCTTTTGTGGGTAACACAAGCTGGAGGAATAACAAGATAAAACAATGATCCCGGAGCGAATAATTAAAGCTAGAGAAAGGATCTACAGTTTCCTGCTTCCGGACGCCAGCTCTGAAATGAAATTCATGTTTAGATACTGATGTGAATATAGTCAACAGCGGTAAACGGGTAATTTCTATTTAAACCAGCTCGAGAAGTCGAACCAATGAATACTAAAGGCAAACAAAAGCCCGCTTTCATGCCATTACAACACATTTTCATGAGTAAGAATGCTTTCCCCTCCAGCTTTTGCGACAACATTGTATTTGCACTAAGAACGCCCGTCAGTCTATATTCTCACAGCGACATTTTGAAAACAAATGGAGTGAAACTGTGGAGCAGTGTGGAAATGAAACCAACATACGAATATGATCCATTATTATTTTTGGCATAAAATAATTTGGTTTGTTTTTTTCTGGTACCCTTCCACTGCTGCTCAACAAGGGGATACAAAGTGGGATTAAAAATATATATATATATATTTGAAACTTTGGGAACTCTTGATGTCTTTAATTTGGACTCCCAAGTCCCAAGTCAAGTTAAAATCTAATTATTTTATTTCCATAATATATGAGCAAGTGGATGGACATGTTCGAGCATTTTTTGGGGGTATGTCTGCAACCTGATGCCTGATGCATATGATGCATATGATGCATGATCATTGAAAATGCATGAGTTTTCCTCTTTTGCATGCTTTCATACTCTATCCGCAATGTTGATCATAATGTCAGACGAATGCTAAAATCATTTTGTGAATATTGGATGTAGATAACGCATGATGTAGATATGGAGTTTACGACTACAAGTTACCAGTACGCCAGCCATCTATTTTGCATGAAACAAAACATCTGTTATCATCGAGGTAAAACGGTGGTGGTTTCTCGTTCCCTCATCTCCACTGCCGTGGCAGCCATGCTAATCCACTGTTGATCTACCCCTTTGGATCAAGATGCAATCAATACTGTCATGAAGGCTTTGCCTTCTGCTCTTCATCGCAGCCTTTTTATCCATCACTGACTTCAAGCACTTTGATACCGCATTAATGTGATTTCCTGTTTGGTGGAACATAAAAAGACAATGGAATGGAGTATGTTTACAAACAATAATCCCTCACTGTACAGCTCAAACGGAGAAAATTCACTGCTTCCTTGCAATTGGATTTCCACGGTACTGTAATTGCATGTAAACGCATGACTTAATGCCCCCTAGTGGCAATGATTATCATTGGGATTATGTCAGAATCAGTGCTTTGAAGAGATGGAACGGTTGTTTCTCAACATTGATTCGTTATACTTTGATTCATACATTAGTGACACTCTGGATTTTTATTATATATATATATATATATATATATTTTTTTTTTTTTTTTTTTTTTTGGGAAGGCCTGGGGAAAAAAATGGCTAACTCAATAGAGTCGACTACTAAAATTGGTTGACACAAAATTTCTGCCTCGAAATTATAATAAATAATATTAAAACTAATTAGCACCATTTGCGTAGCCCGGAAACATACTTGGCTGTGTCCCTGTTTACCGCACATTAAGTTGCAGACGGACGCATTTAGTCACTGGTATGGTTTGGTTAAAGTTTCATGTAATATGTGCAATATATCCTGTCATTGCTAGTTAGAACACATTCTATGGTGTTTGTTGACTACATACTGTAGGTGGTTTGGTTCTATCGAAGTAAACTAGCACTCAACAAGCTAAAGCCTCGTCACAGTTCTTCCCATCTCTACTTTATGGGAGCAAAGCATCTTCCGCTAAATCGTCATGCCTGTTAAACCTTTCTCATGCGTGTTAAGGCTTCTCCGGCTTAGCTTAGCTTCCTTCCTGAAACTCTTTTCTACACATTGCTAAGCAGTGATTAAGTGTGAGTGTAAAATTGTCTGATTGTTTTGGGAAATGTGCACTAGAAATAAATAAATAGCAGGCGAGGAGCGTGACGGTTGTCGCTGGATCTTTTATTTTTTGTTTTGTTTTTTTGTTTTTAATAAGTCTCCCTATGTCGACTGCCAGCGGGCCATTGGAGCAGATATTAATGGTTGCGCTTGAACCGGGAAGAAAGAATGACACCAGATCCTGGCTGATATGAAAGTCAATATGAAAATATTGTTTACTTTGAAGTAAGTCTCGTGTCAATATATAGGACATCAACTATGGCAAACTTAAGCGCAGCCCGCTGGCTGACTAGGTAGCGCATAGGTGGCAAACTCCGGTCCTCGAGGCCTGCTTTCCTGCATGTTTTCCATCCCTCCGTGCTGTAATACACTCATCCCTCGCTACTTATCGTGGTTTCAGTGCATCACGGATTTTTCAAAAGTATTCATCTGAAAAAAATTGCGAATGTGCCGCAAAAGGTCCGCGAAAGTCAGCAAAACAACAGCGAGTCACATAGAGCAATATATACAGTACTACATGTATATTTCATGTTTATGTTGACTGTATTTTGTTATTCATACACTAACCTAACCATCTTATACATGTATATGCAGTTTATATATATATATTTGTATGTAGATATATTTTTATGTAGATATATATATATATATATATAGAGAGAGAGAGAGATTTGTATATATATATATATATATATATATATATATATATATATATATATATATATATATATATTTGTATATATAGTATTTAGTAATGTTAATTACTACAAACATTTACTTCTGCATGCATGTACACCATTAAATTTGGCCTTATAAATATTATATATACTCATACAAATGTACATGTACCTGTACAGGGGGGGGTACCTACTTTGCGGATTTTTCTCTTTCGCGCGGGGTCTCGGTCCCCATTAACCACGACAAGTGAGGGATCACTGTACACCTTTTTCAAATGATCAGCTCATCAACAAGCTCTGTCAGAGGCGAATAACGATTCAGATCTTTTGTATCAGTTGTGTTGGAAGAGTTCTCTCAAAAACAGGCTGCATTCTTTTTGGGCTCAATTATTGGTTTGCCTTTCAGCATTGTTGTTTTCCTCCATAGTTTTATTCGAGGATTTTTTTGTCTATAACAGTTAATCATTTCTATTCTCACAAAATGTAATGGGTAAGAATCTAATCTCTCGGCATTCATTCAATAGTTACAGTGAGGCTACAGCACATTTTCATTAGTAGAACTACTTATTTTTTTAAATAACATTAATATTGAAAGAACATTGAGAGACACGCGTTATTGTAGGAATACAAAGAAACAATCACAGTGACACAGTTGTGCATCAGAAAATAGATACATTCGGACAGGCAAACATTCACATGAATCTCAATTGCCCCCGTGCAGTACTTTTAAACTGGTCTCTGCAGTTAGACTCCAGTCCACATTTTGTGAGCTGCTTCGCACCGCCTGAGCATCCGATGCGCGGCGCACAGAGGAGGCTCTCCTCTGCACCCACTCGCACAGCAGTTGCACTTGAACGCAGCGCGCCTCGGCTCTCAGTCCGGACCGCACGTCTGCTGCAGGGCTAAGACAAGTTGAGCGCCAGCGGCAAGAAGAGCACTTCTCTTCTCCGGATCCATGTGGCACATTCATGTGCGCCATCTCTCAAGCGGTGCATGGTGGGGGCTCTTAATTAAGCACCCCTTGCTGCATTTTAAACACATTTTCTCCTTAGGGACATGTGCTTCTACTTGGCTGTGCAGACACTAACTGAGTAAAAGATCCAAGTACCAGTGGATCCTCCTGTTGTTATTTTCTTTCTTTTTTTGTTGTTGTTTTTGTCTTTTTTTTAATTAGTAGAGGATTCAGCAGGGAAGCTCCTGGATCTTTTTATCCAACTCCACAATGCTCAGACTGGAGATGCTCGTTTACACTTTTTCTGCGCTGTGCATTGCAGCCAAAGCAGAATTGAAAGCACGGAATTGCAGCGAGACGAGGGAGGCTTGTGTAGCCAGGGGCTTCAGCTTCACGCATGTTCCACTCCAGGAGATTCCAGGTAGGACTGCAATGCAACTTGAACACCAAGATGTTTATGTATGTGTTTGGAGGGGGGAAAAAACAACTCAGTCGTGCTCATTTGGGGTTTGCTGCGGAGTTTGAGGGTGGAGCAAGACCTCAACCACTTGTTCAATTTCCATGTGATAAACGAACGTTTTCAACCTCCACTGCCAAAAGCAAGCCCTACTACACAGGCTACACTGAAAGTACAATAGAATAAAGTTGGACTTTTAACGAAAACCAAGGACATAATGGGGGGGGGGGATAGGCATCATATCATGACAAGGATCAACAGAATAATGTAGTTTTACAAGAAGTAGGTTCTAATATGTGAAGTGAGACTATTTTGAGGGAAAAAAATCACAGATAAAAAAGTGGAACCTTGTTTCATCCATCCATCCATTATCCGAACCGCTTGATCCTCACTAGGGTCGCGGGGGGTGCTGGAGCCTATCCCAGCTGTCTTCGGGCAGTAGGCGGGGGACACCCTGAATCAGTTGCCAGCCAATCGCAGGGCACACAGAGACGAACAACCAACCACGCTCACATTCACACCTAGGGACAATTTAGAGTGTTCCATCGGCCTGCCATGCATGTTTTTGGAATGTGGGAGGAAACCGGAGTGCCCGGAGAAAACCCACGCAGGCCCGGGGAGAACATGCAAACTCCACACAGGGAGGCCGGAGCTGGAATTGAACCCGGTACCTCAGCACTGTGAAGTCGACGTGCTAACCACTGGATTACCAGGCCGCCCCTTGTTTCATGAAAGTTGGTTTATTTACATAATTTCAGATAAATTGATTCCGTTTGACTTTTTTTCTTCTTTTCAATAATAGCACTAGTTTTATCTCCCAAGAAGGTGAAAAGTGCAGGTGATGATGCTATTAGGAAGCCAGAGAGAAGGTGCTGCTGTTTGGGCGAGTCATCCGCAGGCCCCGCCTTCCATTCTCTTGTCATCTCCACACACAAAGGTGACTTAGTTTTGGGGCGGGAAAGGATTCATTGTACTTCCATTCATCTTAATGGAAATAATTGCTTTGGTTTGAGAATATTTCAGATTGTGAACACAGTCACAAAATGAATTAAGTTCTTAAACCAAGGGTACACTGGAATAATTCTGCAAGAAAAAAAGTTAGGTGAACGGCCAAAGGACCTAAAACTAAAATGAAGCAGTCGTGAGAAAAAAAAGTAGAGCTTTTGAGAGAAAAAGAAATAACAATCAGAGGTAGTCACATCCGCAAATTTTGTCGCTCACTTCACTAGCTCACTTCACATTCACGAGTGGCCAGGCCATCCATCCGGCAAATCTGTCATCATCAGTACCCACAATCATTTTATTGCTCGTCCAATATAGAACACTGTGAAAACAAAATCAAATATTTTACAATGAATATTTACACTCATCTATTTGACCCAAACATTCACTGAATAAATGAAATATAACATACCGTGTTAGGAAAGAAAAGTTGCCATGTTATAAGATTAAATTCGTATAAAGAAAATAAAATTGTCATATGATGAGAAAAGAAAAACTATTTGTGAACCAATGAGAATTTTGACACTCATTCAGTTTGAATTCCAGCTTTATTCTGTTCAAGTGAGACTTCTTTTCTCGGATGAGGACACATTTCCACCTCTTCTTTCCTTGTAATTTTTACTTTGTTTTCATTGAATCGTGGCCGTAATATTCCGTCGCAGAGGTCGGCGGTCAGCCTGGGTATCTTTACTTCCTAGAAGCACGCCAGTTAATTACGTGCGAGCTGCTCTACATGACGATAACAATATTTAATCCTAATGTGAAGAGTCCCTCCAGGCGGCTGCAGTGAGATTGCCTGCCTGCTCCGTGCTGGAGCCAACCCTGCGTGCATAGATAATGGATAATGAATGGTCAGCCATAAGCAGATTAACTAACCCGTCCGAGCGTACATTTTAGCACCAACGCCAGGCGGACTTGCGGCTTCCACTTGCTTAAGTGTCTCCAAACACAAGGGACTCTTTTTCCACATGATTAAAAATGCTATAAAAGGCAATTAAAGCGCGTCTCACTTGCAATTATATTGTATAGCTGGCTGAGAGATTGACTGTGAGGCTTCCCAACTGGAGATGCGAGACTTTTCCCACACTTGCAAGTCATCACAATACAGTTAATATAGCTTAGCATTCTGTCAATGAATGACAACAAACCAATGGCACAAAAATCCTGTTCATTGGTGGGAGCCAACATCACAAAAAGGGATCATCCATATCTATATCGATATTGATACAAATATCACTACAGATACTGTATTGATATCACTGAAACGGTGGCAGCAGTAGGATCACCTGTCAGGAATTGGTATTACGATCGGGAAGGCCAGCGACTGTTTGAATCCCGCGATGGAGCGAAATGTAGAAAAATGTTAGTCTGCTTGCCGGCGACTGCCAGTGTCCTTGAGCAAAATGCCATCCCCACCTCCCACCTCAAGTGTGCACAGCAGCACAATTGGCGCCTCGCTTTTTCTGTGAATTTCTCCTTGGGTGCCTACACGTGTGATGTGCAATGTGATGAGTGCATTTTTTTTAAAAAAGATGCAAATGCGATGCGTCAAAGTCCACACTGCGGAAAGGAAGAATAACTATAGCCTTTGCATCTTCGAATTGTCATCTTCCTCATTATCGCTTTCACAGTTTAGAAAAAAAATCATTCTTTATTAACTATTTTAAAAATAGAAACACTTGAAATGCAAAATGTTGCTTTGTAACTGACATTTCAGTGTCAGAATCAGATGTGTGCTATACACCATGTTTCACATTAAGGTGCAAATCAAGTGGTTAAATCGGTCATTAGGCTAAAAATGAAACAGACTTACATCTAGAACAGCACTATGATATACTGTATTGCTCGGTTGATACCGCGTGGCATTATTATTAAAATTGTGAATTAGTATAATCACAAATCAGTTAGAAAGGATCAAATATCAATAGTTTGTTCTTTGATTCAATTGAATTAGCAGGATGACACCATTGATCCCCCAAATTAACTTTTTACATTCCTCTCAGCTGATAACAATATGTAATTAGTGACAACATTCAGAATAATCAATGTACATATGTGAGTGGACAGTGTTACTCCCACATTCAAATACCCCAATTTAAACGACAAAGCAGGGAAAACGTCATAATGAAAATAGACGTCATTTTCAGATGTTACTTTCTACATTACTTCCTGTACTACAAAGACCAAGACTCATTGCGAAACAGCATGCGCAGAACACAAAACAATGCCCCATTCGAAGTTTATGCAACCCAATATTCACATTAGAAAAGGGGTACCCCAGGGGTCTTGTTCGGGTTTTTAAAAGTGGAAGTGCATGTTTGAAGTACAGTTCTGGAAACAAATGGCAATACGCTTTGTCTGTCTGACAAAAAAAGTTTTCATTGGCTATTTTTATGTTAAATTGAAATTCAAAATAATGGATTTATTATGTTATTGTTAGATAGCCGTTATACACCTAATTTATGTTGGGGTGCAATACTAGATACACTGAAGATGCTTTCATCGAGCCTATTCACAAAGTACCGTTCACTAGGCTCTCCACAGGGCACTACAACCTTTTGGGCTACAGTTTTTTTGAATTTGTTCACTTTGCACTGATGCCGGAAAAAGCTAATGTTTCACATTTTAAATGTCAAATGAACGTGTGAAGTGAATCTGGAAGTCGATCGTCACCAGTCATCAAACAGTTTACTTTGTAGGAGCGTGTATTTGCATTCTCGATTTAATACAATAAAAGTAATTTAATCAGAGGACTGCGCTCATGACTGAATGCAGGTTTGGAGGTTTTTAATTAAGATAAAGGTGAGTGAGCTGGCTGTTGTTTAAACGTTGCCTAGCAATGCATCTCGCAGCACACGTGGGCACGTCGTCACCTTGTATGGCTTTGATGGCCAGCCGAGACTGTTTCAAATTAAATCAAATGATTCAAAGCCTAACCTTTGTCACCATTACAATGAGTGTGGTTGTAAATGGTGCTGACAGACGAATTCCAAGCTACCTTCCTGAGTCGATCACCAAGCGGTCACTAGCGGACCACGGAAGCAATTAATTGACTCAAAACGCACAATATGAGATGACGTTTAACCAAAGAGGTGCCAGACTGGTGCCTCCCGGTTGAGAAAAGTCTCAGGGAGAACGTGCAATTTGACAGGGAACACCCTAATTTCAGGGTCACCCCACCCAGTATGTGTAAATTTCACGAAGCTATGGCCCAAAAAAAACGAGGTACAGACAGTAAAATAAAGAAATAAAAAATAAAAAAACGCTGAAGTTGTGGTGCAAAGATAGAAACATTCTAATCAAGAATTTATTCACACCAAGTGGTCCCTTAGCCCTCTACGTTCACCAGATGGCGCTGCGTCTAAAAAAAACAAAACTTAATGCTAGTTGGAACCCACATATTCATGCATGTTGCCATGATACCATGATAATTCATCGAAGTCAGACGGACATATTTGGGATTATTTCTCCTCAGGGAGGTCTTATTGCGTGCCATTGTACTTTGTAATTCATGAAGCATCCACCGGCCCCTTAAGGCAATATATAACATTTTTTACTTCTTCTCATGATTTAGTATTTCCATCATTTTGCTTCATGTTGGGGCAGCACCATAGACTGGTGATGACGTAGTATGTCTGCCCCACAATTATGAGGATTTCCGGGTAGCCAAACTATTTCACACATTCCCCAAAACTTACATGTTAGATTCATTGAAGACTCTAAATTGCGTGAATGTTTTGTCTCTATGTTGTCCTGCGATTAGCCGGCGACCGGGGCAGTTCGACTCCAGTTTCTCTGTAGCTCTACAAGTATGAAAGCGGCTGGATTTTCCCTCATGTTAGTTGAAAATAGTCCAATTCAAAAGCAATAAAATGCTTTCGTTTTTCTCCGATTTCTCGCTGAATTCCTGAGAGAACACTTTGCGTTGTGTGAACGTGGGAAATGTAATAATTCACATTTCCGAGCATGACGGTCCACTTTCCAATTTTTTGCGTTCATTGGCACGACGAAATTCGAGAAGAAACAGCTGCTAAGAGCACGACGGCGTTAGCGGCGTCGTTCAGTCATGTGTTCCAAACAGAAACAGCTGTGGTTGGCGGGAATTAAAGTCGGCAGTTAAGCGTAAAGGTGAGTTTGCAGAAGTGATGGTTTCATCAAAAAAAAAACTTGGCACGCGGCGAGCATAGCATGGGTGTTTTTCATCCTGCATCAGCACAAGTGTCTCACTGGGAGGAATTTTGTAGAAGCCAAGCTGAATGGGATGAAGAGTCAAGATATAGTGCTTGTTTCAGATGATCTCCGACATGGGATGTGTTTGGACCTCCTAAATGCATTTAAAAGCACCACTTCACTAGAAGGGACACAGTCTCCTGTACAATCTCGAGCTGTTTGGAAAATTGTCACTTTTGACTGGCACTGCCAGAGATGTCAATTTCTTGTGGTTATTTTTATGGTTGCAGCTCGAAGTACATTGCACAGCAATTTGGTCACTATCATCCAGCCATTTAAAAAAATATATATGTCACTTATCGTCATTTCGTGTCCCAGATGAGCTGGATGGACACCAGCTGGCTTTGGGTGAATCACAGAGCGCATTAACAAACCACCATTCACAAGGCCCGTCCTGAAATTTCACCTAAGAGCCAAATATCCCTAATTTTTTGTAACGTAATAGCGCATCATGCCAGGCTTTTGTTTTAGTTCCCATTATTTAGAAGTATCATAGTCCAGAAACACAAACTATTGGTGTCAACATTTCTGACAGGCCTTTTGCTTTGCACAAAGCTAATTAAACAAAAAAAAGTATAAATAATCCCATCTGGCGCGTCTATCATGGTTGCGTCTATGAAGCCAGGTTGCATGTTTGATAACAGGCCCACCTGTTCGCTCGTGCCTGGAATAACTAACCCACTCGCACCTTTGCATCCGTGTCGCTGACATCACAAGCGATCTCGGAAAAGTGAGTGAACAATTTCATCTCTCATCTCCAGATGATGTCACCCCTAGAATAGACGCCCTTTGATCAGCTCCTTTGAATGAGTCATATTGAGGCGAGGCGTTATAAGCACCTCAGCAAATTTGCGCCGGGGATGGCCGTGTCCTTGAGGCGTACATCCTGCCGACTTCTCACTGATGCTTGACGTTAAAAATTTAAAACATCTATGAATAGGGGGAAAAAATTTAAAAAGATGACAGCATATTGTTGGTTTTTGAGACGTTTGGCTAAGGTAAATATTGCAGCATCTGTTGACCGAGCAATTAGCACTTTTGGAGTCTGGCTCAGAGCTGCTGTCACACTCGATTAAGTCATGCGGACGAAAGAGCAGCCTTCATATGGCTGCCACAATCTCTACTGTACAGGTTTCTATTTCATGAAACAGCAGTGCCGGTTCCATTCATGCGCCTTTGCTTGCCTTCGCAGACGTATGAGGATTTTTCTGATGTATCGCACAGGAGACACAACATAGACACATTCATACTTCAATTAATACACTCGATCCTTAAATTCCACATTTTTGTCCACGTTTGACTGAGAGTGATGGACTCGGCTATTTACTTAACCCACCATGTCTTTGTCTTTAACAATATGCGTGTCTGTTAGCTTCTCTGGAAGGTTCCTCCTATTTTTCTGGGAATAGCGGGATAGTCACTCTCCCGGGAGGAGCAACGAACAACTTTTGGTAAACATGTTTGTGCAGATACACATCAGAGGTCAAAATGAGTTTTGGGTTCACATTTTGTCATTCTACAATAGCCAAGTTTATTTGTAGAACCCTTAATCACATTAAAGTGCCAAATGGCTTCGCAGGCTTACAAAGATTGACGACATCCCCTTGTCTGAACTCTTCAACCAAACGAGACTAAACTAAAATACGACCCATTTGGGAGGAAGAAAGGATGAACCTTTGAGAAGCGACCTCAGATGCAGTAATTCCCTTTCGTGGATGGCCAAGCTGCAGTGGATGCTGAGTGGGCAACTTCTATCGCATAGTATGGTGCTGTACAACGTGAGTTACAACAGCATGAGAGTCCATTTCATAAAATGAAGAGCCACAGGTAGACACCTTTTAGGGAGGTGGTTCTTTCTTTGGATCTGTCCCTTGTCGGCGCATACAGAATCTTTGCAGCAACATCTTCACTTCAATCTAAATGAGTCAATGATGTCCACTTTTTACAATAACGACTAATCTAACACGTTGCTCTCCCGGCGAAGTAATCTGACTACAATTAGGGAGATCACAAAACATTATTCACACGACCCACCATGCGACACCATTCAAATGACGACATTTGTCGATTGCAGATACATCAGGTCTGAATAAGCACAGCTCAGCGTCCGTCTCACTTCACTTTGTGGTCCAAGTCTCGCGAGATTCCCACACGATTATCCAACGCTCTTTTTAAAGGGACACTGCTTCATTTTTTTAAACGAGGCAGCATTCAATACAACAGTCATAGTATTACTCACCTGGTTACATATGCCAAAATAAAACCTCCCAAAAGACATTGTCGTGAAAGTTGACACGAAAGTGTGGATGGTAGAAAGCAGAATGAAGGAATGGTTGACCGAGTGTTACGGCAAGTGAGGATTTTTTCCATTTTAAAACAAAGCATTACTCGACAGGAAACGGTGCCTTTTTTTTTTTTTTTTAAGCGGTTGTGTGAGTACTGTTGTATTGCCGTCCTGCTGCCGCGTCATTTGGAAAGAAATGTTAAGGTTAAGTTCTTAAACGTTGAAAACTCTTTCTGTGTACCGTCATTCTTTGCAAATATCTCATGTTACAATATGAGCACATGCGGCTTATAGAGAGGTGCGGCTTATGTGTGTACAAAATGTTTTTTCCTTTAAAAATGTAGTGGGTGTATTTTATAATCCGGTGCGCTCTATAGTCCGGGAATTACGTTAGCCTGTTTAATTAAAAAGCAAACTTTATTCTTTAAAATCTATGTTAAAAATGTTTGCAAGCGTTTTATGTTAAGTGGGGTTGTCAACACCTGTTGAGTGCAACTCATAAAGTAACTTAGTTCTTTTAAAATCAAGTCATTAGTCAAGTAACAAAGTTACTTTAAAGTCAAGTAAACAGTAATTTACTAAGTAACTTTTTCAAGGTAAATGGGGCCACACTGTCAGGAAACTTGTTGAGTTGAATCAACAGCGCCAACTAGTGGTCTCAAATTTGCCGTACTTGCTTCAAGACACGACAAATCAACAGTAAATTTGACAGATTTAGTTTGGATTAGTTAAGTGTTGAAGTGTCTTGGAAATCTCTGCCCTGAACCATTTGCTCCAATTCTGGGCCGTGTGCGGTTTCCCAGTTTTATGTATTCCAAACTCAACAAATTTTTGACAAAGTATCATGCTCAGCCTCAGCATGATTCACGAGTGCACTTCATGCTCGCAGCCGCCCAGTTTTATTCTGGTCAAAGCGATGCCGCAGGATTCAACGGAGTCAGGGTGAGAAGGCAAACTCTTAACAGCTCCGCAAGTATAAACTTTTTGTCAGCGCAAGGACACGATTCAGCCTGCAGATGAGCTAGCTTGAGGCTGTTTGCCGATGTATGCTTAAGAGAAATTTCAAGATATTCTTTTGTCAAACCTTTTTGTACATTGGGACCTTGAATGTTCTTTCAGAATTGAACCAAACCTTCTGAAATTTCTCAAAGTGGTTGAAAACACAGTATATGATCTGACCTCTGTGAAACTTTATCCCATTGTTTATCTGAGGAAAAATTGAGTGAGAACAGGAAATCTGCCACATGCAGTGCAACACATATGTTTTTTGATTGGAGCCTCAGGCTGTTTAAGTTCAGATTATAAAAAAGGGAAGCCAATACAACAGTGTTGCTTTTATAATTTATAATCAACGAACTTCTTCATCCACGCGTACGATAGTATATAATGTTAAAATGACACTAGAAACCTTGCCTGTACCGTTTAAAAAACGAAACAAAAGCTTTATTGTGGTGAAAGTTTGACATCAGGAATGAATTCATTCTCGTTCCAAATTTCCGTCCGAAGGAGGAGAACACACGTGGCGAGTAGAATAGCTGACAGTTAAGAAACAGCGACTCCAAGTCCGGGCTGCAATGTGTGCTGAAGTGCACCATTCCTCGTTGATATAGAAGCATCATCTTTTGATTTCTCCGATAGCTCCGTGTCACAGTCCGCTCATTGGAGACGGAAGCCGGGTAGAGGGAAGCGTGGTGTCCGGGTAGCGGTCACTGAGTCAGGTTTCGGTGACGCAGAGCGCGGCAAAACGTGCAAAGGATGCGTTGGTCCTTGTGAGAAGTTCATCCATCTTGTATGGTGGAGAACTTAGATGAGCAAGAAGGATCAATGGGAACGGGGTTCGAAATGACTAGGCCCGGCTCGCTTCCCCTCATCCTCTGTACAGAGCGGTTTGGGTGTGTTGGCGAAAAAAAGCGCTTCTTGTCTCGAGTAAATAAGTGGCATAGGATCGCCCAAAAATGAATGACAATGACAAAAACAAAGACAATACGAAGGAGCGCATAACCGAGGCAGCCAGTCGTGCCGGCGCCATCTCGGAACAGATTGTGATCGACTCTAGCTTCGGCATAATAAGCAAACGCTCAGCGTCACTGTCACAGGCATGCCTGTAGGTAACAAGGTCTCTTTTTGTCATCCGCACAAAGAACGGTATTTATCAGTTTTCATTTAAAAACATGTCACATCGCTGCCCCCCATCCCCCTAACTGTTGTCTGGATTGAGGTAGCGACACAGATAAGATGTTACGATACGGTTGAGGCCACATCACAATAAAAGTCGCATCCGATGCCATCGTTTGTTTATTCTCAGCCACGAGCTGGACTGAAATATGAGTGTTGATATGATTTGATCCTTGGCCGCTTGCGTAAGGGCACAAATGAGCTTCGCTGGAGTGTGTAATGTGCACAGGTTTTCCCGCATCGTGTAATGGAATGGGGAGGATTAGAAAGGGTAAATGGGAGCACCTGCATGGTAGGGACGGGGTGATTAGGAGCGGCCGATGATGTATTACGAGACCCAAACGACCTTTCTGCCCGTCACACATGCCGCGAGACGGATCTGCGAAGAGCTGTCATGTTGATGCTTTACAATGACGCCTTTGAACTTCGATGCTATCCTTCTGCTCCACCCGCAAATCACCTGCAGTTTGCGCCTTCATCTAGCAGGATCATCATTCACGGGGACGTGTTATTGCAAAGCGTCTTCTTAATTGCTTGTTGGAATATAGGCGGGGTCTCTTGAGTGCGTCTAGTGGGAAATAACAACACCAAATATTTGTCGTAACACGCCGATGTCAGTAATGTTTCCAAAAGCAAGCCGTTCAGAGTTTGTATAACGTTACACTGCAGCAGTCACGACTCTTGAGCGTTACCGCACCACAGGAACGTTGCAAAAATGTGATTGGCCAGGTGTTTCCTTATTAGACTATGCGGTCAGGGTTTTGGGGGTCCATCAACAATAAGGTTTGAACAAAGAACAAACTAACGATATATAAATAAATGGTGAGAGAAGAAAAATGCAATTTGTTGACTGAAATAGGGTTTGATCTGTATTTGTTTACGCAACGTGCGCTGTATTTTTATCCATTGCTCTTCTTGTTCTTTCTCAATATATTTAATGTTTTTTGTAATTTTAAAGTATGTTTAAAGACCTTGCCATGCATGCTATAAAAACATGTCTCGGGAGTATTTAGGGTGTTTCTATACTTGGGTTGTGGGGAATGGAATGCAACCCCCCGCGAAGGAGCGGGTTACTGTATATGCTAAATTTCAGATTTGGTGTTTCGTCTGTGAATACATGCATTCGGACCCGTTATAGGTTGAGCCAACATCAAAACGAGAAAGCTGTCTACGGTTCAGAAAAAAACAAGCCATTATGAAGCCGAGAAAAGATGGACAGTCATTCCAAAACATTGCACAAACATTGGCCAAAGCCGAATGTCCTGAAGAACAAAGAAACTACGAACAGCTACCAAGTAACAGACCTTTGACGGGTAGATCAAAGAAAACTAGAACCCGCTGATGACAAAAACATTTTAAGAAACCCCCAAAGCAGCTCTTTGTGACATTAGCCAAACATCCAGAGGCTCGAGTCAAGGTACCACAAAGAACTGTTTGCAGAACGAACAAACGTAGAGAACTGCGCCGGTATCTTTTGGTGTCTAATCCGAATGCTTTCAGTCCACGGCAAAAATAAAAGCAATAGTGTAATATGTCTTATGTCTAAATATGTCTAAAGGCTATTCTCGCACCTCTCAATTTAATCTGATGGTGTCACACTCATCCAGGAGGAGGAATTCCAACAAATTATGGCGTTTGCTGCTGCAGAGAGGAGTTTTGTTTGAGCGCCGACACCAAACTCGCATCTCATCTGTCGTGCTCGCGACGACCAAAATGGCCCCCCGATGCTCACTCTCCGCAGAACCAACGCGAGGCGTCGTTTGCCTTGCTTGGCGGCGCCACGGCCGCGAATGTTCGCCGTCCACATAAAGAGCAGGAGCAGGGGAATAATTGAATTTTATAACCTCCGCCGAAGCGTGGGCCAAAGGAAGGATGGATGAATGAGCAGAGCTGGGAATTGTCTTCACTTTGTTTAACATTGTATTAGTAGTTAATGTCCCAGGTAGTGATGCATGCGCCCTTATAATAACAATCAGTCGCGTTCCCATGCACCTGATATATTTTAACAGGGGCATGATAAAACACTGCAAACCAAAGCAAATATTGCATGCAAGTCGTTTGACAGGGTTTTGGAGAAAGCGATTCTCACATATCATTATTTCAGCTGTCAGTTGGCACTTACCAGCAGTCGCTGTTGGCCTCGAGATTCCCTTCCAATTCCACTTCATGCGGTTTTATATAACATAAAATAGCGCGTTAGCATGTCTGACTCACCGCGCTGATGTTTTTTGTTCAAATCTCCCCCGTAGCCTTCCTACGTGGACTTTGCATGTTCTCTTTGCGTAGGTCTCAGTTCCCGCTCAAGTCATGCTGTAAATGTACCGTAGGAATGGTTGTCTGGCTCTATACGTGCCCTGTAATTGACCGGCGACCAGTCCAGGGTGTAGTCTGCCTTTCGCCCCATGTCAGATGGCGCCAGCTCACCACGACTCTGAACAGGATAAGCAGGAAGAGCAGATGGTTTTGCAGATGTAAGGGATTCAAAACGCTAAGAAAAAAGACGGGGGGGACCCCATATGCCACATATACTTTAGTTTCTGTGGGTCCAAAATGATGCCTACTCAGCATAAATGTCGTTCTAATTCAAACAGAAGACGTCGTAAAATGTTTGCCTTTGCGATTTGCGACGTCTGCAGGGTGGAGTTTGTTTTTTTTCCCCCCTACATCCGAAAAACATAAATTATTTTAATTGAACACTCTAAATTGTCCACGTGCTCCAGCTCACTAACGAAGCACGATAGACATAGGATGGATAGACGTGATTGGTTCATAAAACTCTTCAGACATAGTGAAGCAGCGTGTAGCATGCTGCCCGAGGTAAGTCTCGTGCGCAGTTATCGAGAAAACAATAGCATGTCTGAGATCACAAAGTGGCTCCTGTTGTGGGAAATCCTGACAGCCGCTGCCATGTTACTCAGAAAACCTTGCACGGCGCATCTGCTCCATATAACCTGGAACACAGGCGGTGCTGTTTAATTGTTTTGCTATTTGGTCGCCAGCTGCCCAAAGAAAGTTACGGTCACAGATGGATTTCAAATTCATTATTTCAGGTTCAAAGTTTTTAAACAGCAAAAGTACCTCATTGAGAATGCATCTCCACAACCAATCTGCAACGGAAGATTCCACTTGATTCTTTTTGTGGGTTGTGGTGTTCATCCAGTGTTCCTTAGCTCCAGATCCCAAGGCAGTGAAAGAGGCTTGTTTTTTTGTTTTGTTTTACCTGTGTCAGCTAGCTAGAATTACATTTTAGGTTTTGAAAGCATTGATTTATTCAGCTAAAATTTGCTCTCTCAGCAGGAGAGGGGTGACTCGTGTGCCACTAGATCCCATTTTAGCCACGCCCCAAAAAAGCAGGAAATCATTTCACGTTTTCAGAAATGATCTTGGGTAGCCTATGCTGTATTTGGGAACCAATATCCGAATTCACTTTACAGAGTGTCTCAATTGTGATGCTTTAAATTAATAAATTACCTGTATTTAAAAAATAGAGTGGATAAATGAGGAAGTACCGTTTAGCATTACGCATTGTTCTTTGACGCTTCCCATCGGTGAAAGGTACTATTTGTAGTTCCTGGATAACATATACAATACCCACAGCTTGAAATTACACGTATAAACACAGTGCCTATCCCTCCCCTTTGCAGTACTGTACTGCACAGTCTCCATTTTGCAGCCGTGGCCCTTAGTCTCCTCCTGGATAACAGCCCAAAACAGCGACGACCATGTTGGTTTCCTCCTGTGTTATTTGTTGCCATTAGTCTCATGTTTCCAACATTGCATCTTGTTTATTTGTAGGTTCACACAGTACTATTTTTGAAGTGGTAAAAGGCGAAACTGAGGTGAGGAGAGCTACCTGACAGCGGATGGAGTGATTTCCCCAGACATTAGAAAATTACTGTGTCAATATGTTTGCACCCTGTCAGTGTTGGTGGTGTGAAAGTAATTTTTAGCATGAACCAGGAGGCTTGAGCTTATTTTGTTGCTGTTACTTTATGCATTTCAATTGCGTTTTGATTTCCGCAACCTTGATTAAATTAATGGAAGTAGAGCTTATATATATATAAGGTGAAGACACAGACTATTGTTTTTCTTTCTTTCTTTTTTTCCATTTCATTAATTTAAAACCACAAGCTGCCCGCACTGCATGAATCATTCAGATCATCACGGTTGGACTATTTCGATCATAAAAATCAATTTCAATAAAAAGTAATCTCTTTAGCCTGAATGCTTTTGATACAGGAGGGAATGATCATAATGAAAGCAGGGTTTTCAGTTGAAAATGACAAATTTGGTTCCTTGCCGCGACCCAAACTGACTAAAATACATCGACATCAAAGATACAGCAGCTCGGGTGTGTTCTGTGATTGTTTTGCTGCACCGCGCACCGGGTGCCTTGAATGTGTGCAGCGAGCAATGAAATCTCATGCAGATCAAGGCATTGTGGAGGGAAATGTGCAACTCGGTGTCAGAAAGTTTGGTCTGAGCCACGTGTCCCAAAACGCCTTCAATTGTGTGTATACTGTACATTAACTAATTAGTGCACAAGTGCATTTTAATGTTTATGGAAGGTCAAAATTAACTTCACTTGCATTTTTGGCTCATGGTGAAGTGTCAGCCTGTATGGTGCGTATCCCAAACGTTTCTTGTAGTGTGTTGTTAGATATGTCTGCTTTCTTCAAGGCCTCACCTACATGTCAAACCCATCGAAGCGGCTCATTGCGCCCATCTAACTTTAGCCGGCGTCCTGTTAATCGCGACACTTGGCCCTTGCACTCGCTAGGTTTGTTTTGAGGCGAGGGGAAAGCGGCCTGTGAGCGGAGTGCTGACGAGAGGTTAGTCCCGGCACTGTGGCGAGGTTTCAGCGCTAATGAGGAAGCCGTTAAATTCAGAGTGAAAGGTAATAATCGGTAAAGTGCCACCGGCTGCTGCCCCGCGGTGCCGTCGCCTCCGCTAAGTGGATGCAGAGCATGTTGGCATGCATGTCTAAGCAGCATTTGGACTGAAAATCCATAACAGCCTCCTCCTCTTTGAGTCCGTACTTTATAATAATCAACATTAAAAAAAACAAAAGTAGACACCATGTTAGATATGCTGATCATCGTTCCCAAATCTGTCGAACATGCACACACACCCACATTAATCTTAACTGCGCTGATATTGGTAAGACTTGCAGCAGTATATTGCGCATGAATATTCCATGGCCATTAACCTCCAGGTTTTACATTTCATTTGTTGATTTTTCGTCTTGACTTGTATTTATTCAACCACCTCTGCTTGGTGTGTTGTTGTTTTTTTCCCTCTATTTTGGCCTCATAACAGTTTTTATTTATTTCCCTTCATACTGGTAACTCCAGTGTCAGGGAATACTGCGACAATATTAGCGCCACAGTAATATTTTGTTTGCCTCGGATAACCTCCTGACTGCTCATCATAAAATATGGATGCACTCTGTTCAATGGGAAAAAGTGGTGAAGCCACCAACCGGCCAGCAGCATTGTCAACATTTTTATTATGTATAAATATTGATCAGTTTGCCTGAAATGGGTGATATATAGGTGAGTCAGAGTGTATTCTGCTTATTTGAACAAAATTTGTTCGCATTTGGAAACTAGTTTCTAGCACAAAAAAACCTTGACAACAAACACGTACGGTGTGGCTGGAGTGTTACGGCTTTGAATGGGGGTCCACTTTCTTCACATAACTTCTGATCCGATGGATATTGTTCTTTTATTAAGACTGCTTGTTTAGGCTGCTCCTTGTTTGGAATCAGGCATAAAAAAAAATAAAATAAAAACAAGAAAAAAGACAAGAGTGCAAAATAAATCAATAACTATGTCTTAACGCTGGTTGAGTTGAGGTGTCATGCAGACAATTTGTGTAGTGACATGTTTTGGCTGAATTGCAAAATGGTGAAAGGGAGTGGAAGAGTGGGATGCAGTCTATCAGACACAGTTATTAGCCGAAGCCTGACCAATGACATGATTCAATGCATTTATATTGATTTTAAAGTAATTATTCCGCACACACAGCAGTTATCTCTACTGTTTTATCCCAAGGTTATGCAAGATAAATCGCATCAGTAAAAAAAATGTCAATATTGTCTTTTTATTAATGGCTCAATTCCCCAAAATATATTTCACTGTAAAAAAAAAAAAATGATTGTCAGAATCTGAAAATGACGGCTGTGCATACAATCCATAATCAAAATCAAACGGCCAAAGAGAACTTGTTTGTGTCCAAACGACAGAAAAAACAGAACAACAAAGCTCTCCTTGAAAAAGACAAACAATGACTCCAACCAACTGTTTCTTCCCAGCATTGGGCAATAAAAGTGATATACTGTGAGCACTGTGGCATACGCCAGCTATGGAGATGCTGTTCGCCTCTAACCAACTAACAACCCTCCCCTCCCAAAAAAATAGTCAACCTAACACAAATAAATTGTCCAAGTTAAACTCATTACTGCCTAACCAACCAAAAAGTCTTGCACAGAACTAGCTATTCAAATATAAAATAATAAAGTTCAACTAATTTAGCTAGCTAATGAACAAATGAACCAACTGATGCCTGAGGATCCAACAGAATTGAATAAACATGACTAACTAGTGAAAATAACTACCCATTGTCCAAATCCTAAATATTACGCAAGGGTGTCTCAATGTAGCTAGCAAACTACAGAAGAAGCTAATGAGCAAATGAACGAAGGAACTAACCAGCCAGCTGAAACTAACAAACAAAGGTGGTGAAATGTTCTTCACAGTACTTTTTTTTCATAAGGAAAACACCCACTCATTAATTTCGTACATTTTTTTTATTTTTTACCACCTCCATAGTGCATGTTGCTGTGAGATAGGTTGACATAGAAAAAAAAATGTCACACCTCCTTGGTGGATGAAACCCTTTCTCTATATTGCTTTCTCCATCATGTCGTCTCTCCAGAGGATAAAAAAGATTCGCGTCCCACACTCGTATCGCATTGCTTTCATTGTCAAATGTTTTATGTTGCCGGGAATTCATTTCTGTCTTGGATCTGTCCTTTTTTTCCTCCCAAGGACAACCGGACGCCCTCCTGTCTCTACCTGCAGAAGCCGCCAGTTATTTAAAGCGCACCCTGTCTTTCATTATGACTTGTGACATGACCCAAAATGTGATATAGTGTCACTGGAATTGATTTGATGATAGTTTGAATTTGAGGAGGGAACTTGGCTATTCTGTACACAACGCCTCTGGAGACATTATTAAAAATGGAAAAGGAAGAGTGTGTGAGGATGCATTGGCTTATGCATGCATACTGATGTTTATGAACATTATAATTCACACTCATCTCATTTATTTCACAATGTTAGGATATCTATTGTAAAAATTGCATTTCCGTGGAAATGATAGGAGGCACGTCAGAGTGTAGAAGCTTAACACGCAGAAAATAACAGTAAACATTAGTGATTCAGCCAACATAATGGCTCAGTTATAAAAATGACACGATTGAATGCCAAACTGACAGTCGATTTGGTTTGTACCGTATGCAATTTGATAATGCTGAATGACGTCGGTGATAATGATGATATGGTGTGTTGTAAGAGCTGTTACACATGCAATTTAGGGAGTGAATTATTTATATCTGCTTCAGTGGGGCGGTAGTAGCTCAAAGACAGGAGGATCACGGATCAGAGTCACGCTGCACACTAAAATGTCAATTTGTCAACTATTTGACAGTGTTAGTTTGCTTCCTGCCTATTATCGAGGTGCCTTTGAGCCATGTAGAGTTGCCACCTTCCAGGTCAAGTGGTGTGGCACTTCATGTCTCTTTTACCCAGAGTGCTGTATTTTCGTGACAAGCGCAAATCGGATGTGAGGTGCCGTCTAAATCTGCGCAGGGATGTGCTGGAATTTGTTTTTATGTTTTCGCTGACAGATGCAGCTGGGCGCAGTTTGAAATGTCTGTTTTGCGCCGTTGTGGGCGTGAACACAGCCGGTTTGATTCTCATGCCACTACTGACCGAACTAGCGGGAGAAACAATCCTTTATACAACACCTCATCAGTTTTGAGTTGGTTCTTCCTAATTAACATTATAACCCACAAACAAAAAAAACAAGCAACCAGCCAGCCAGCCCGCTAACAAGAGGATGAATGAACAGTATCCACCCATCCATTTTCTGAACTGCTTATTCCTCACTAGGGTGCATGCTGGAACTGCTTGCCTGTGAACTCAACTCAACCCAACTGTATTTATGAAGCACTTTAAAACAGCCATCGCTGTATACAAAGTGCTGTACATGGAGCAAATATCATACATACAACAATAAATCGGGTGAAGATTTTGAGCAAGTAGGCTGAGGGGCTTTGAGTACAGAATCGATAGTTTTAAATAGTACACGTGGGTTGTGGCGGTTAGCCTGAATTAGGTTTGATAAATATTCTCTTTTGGCCTTTTTAAATGTGATCTGGAAATTACGCCAGCAGTCTTTCCAGATTTGATAAGAGACCTGCAACTTGTCTTTTTCCCACTTACGGTGTTTTACGGCACACCTGCCTAGTTGTGCGAGTTCTGTCATTAAACCAAGGCTCAGGTTTAGGTTTTGAGAGCACAGTTTTTAAAGGAGCTACCGATTCCAGGATAGTGCTGCTTATAGATAGAATTGCTTGCCCTCCCCTTCCCCCCAAAAAAACAAAAAACGGCATTCACCCCTAAGGACAATTTTAGTCTGATAAATTCACCCACCATCCATGCTTTTGGAATGTGGGAGGAAACCACTCAGAGAAAACACACGCAGGCACAAAAAGAACCTGCAAACTCAACACAGGAAACGCTGTGGCCCGAAATTGAACCCATGACCTTTGCGCTTTGAGTTAGACATCTTTACCAGTCGACTACCGAATATATAGGTACAGTCAAATTAGCAAAGTAAAGTAACAACACAAAGGCCTGTGGCTATCACGGTGAATGGATGAAATAGTGTTTAAGTCGCGGCAGATGGCAGAGCACACATCCTGCACATCTCTCTGGCCAGGTACACCGCTGATTACTTTTTAAAGCTGCCCGCTTTATATGCCACGCAGAAAAAAGGACGCAACAAAATGGTGCTATACCTGTGGCGCAATTATAGCTAAGTGGATATAAGAAATGCGTGCCGTGTCTTAATTTAGACTGCCTGTAAAAAGCAGTTACTGTTTGTCAGAGCGACAACCACAAATGGATTAGAGTGCAAAATGAGTATTGCCAGTCAAATTGACAGATAATATGACTTTTTTTGGGGGGAGGGGGCTACTAATACATTTTGGATATTTAGGATGATGCACACCCTTTGGCCTGATTTACTAAAGGTTTGCATGTGCATGTGACGACTCATGCAAACAGATGCGGAAGCTGATCTACTAACTGGCAATTTGGATGGCTGATTTTGCGTCTTTAAATACCGCATCTGAAATGCTGGCACAAACGACCACGCTGTGCTAATCATGCCCAGGAGGCGCAGGCGAAATGAGAGACAGTGGAGAGAATGGATGTTTTCACTTTGTGTTAATATGTTTGAAATATGCTTGTATGTACGTTCACACTTCCAATTCTCTCACTTTAAATTAAATTTAGCTTTTGGAGTACGCTCGAAAAATTTGTATGGTGCAAACCATCTTTTGTCCAATATGCGTTATCTATTAGAATGAGTGCAAATGCAATCCATAGCCTGTAATTTGGGATTTTAGGAAACAATCGCAATCTTAGTCAATCATGCACACCAACAGCACGTGTGTAGTCTGTTACAATGAATTTGCAATTTAGTGCCCGATATTTAGGATCTTAGCAAACCAGGCCCCCAATGTTGATGCTCACATTTGATTGACACTGTTAGAGTTTGCTGTATGAATCATACTGAGAGTTGTTTCTAATATATAAATGAATGAATTGAATAGAACACTGCATCAGATCGCTGACATGCAAGTGATGCGGAGTAATTGCAACTCGTGATGGCAGTTTGCAAACACACTAATAATAGTGCCTCTGATTTCATGCTTAAACTGTTTTGCTGTAATTAAAATGAGTTAAAGCTCATTAGAAAGCTGCACATGCTCTTGTTAGGCAGACGCACGACGATTGGCTCAATACAGGAAGGTTAAGCAGGGATACATCTCCATGCTTCAAGCCTCTTTTTTCTGTCTGACAATTAATACGGATTCTGATTCAGATTCAGATTCAGATTCAGATTCAGAAAACTTTATTTATCCCCGTGGGGCAATTAGAGTTGTGCTAGAGCGGCTTCTTATAGAGACAGTCAGAACAAAGGAAAAACATAGGATGAGAGTAGCTTAGCACTTTAGGTCTTGAGGTTGTGGTTCCAGCAGCAAAGTAGTTTTGCACATCGAACAGGATTGCACAGTAAGGACACAGTATGGACAGTATTACACAGTAAAAGCTAAGTTGCACTGAGAAAAACAGTATTGCACATCAAGTATTGCACTGTAAGGACACAGTAGAGACAGTATTGCACAGTGAGAACAAAATTGCTCTGTGAAAACAGTATGTGAAATAATTCCCTCTGAGTGCCTTGCTCAGGGTCGTCGACAGCTTCCGATGGGAATCGAACTTTCCATAAGACCGGCCAAAACAGCCATTAGCACGGAAACAAATGATGGCTTTGCTGTCAAAGAAATGAAGCACAATGAACAACCTTGAAGAACTCTCAATGGGTTGAGAAAGTACGTGTTAGAAACTGTACTAATGAAGGAAAGAAAGCTAAATAGCTACAAAAAAAATGTTAAATAACTAGCAAATGAACAAAATAAAACAAAATCCTGAACAATATCTTTTTTAAACTACAAAGAAATACAAAGTACCTCAATAATACAGTGATAAACATGGCTAACTGGCTCACATAGCAAACATGGAACCAGCAAGACTACTGAACTAATTAAACGAATGAGCAGTACTAATTCATGCAAACTAAAAAACTAAATTGTTTAGGAATATTAAAAACCAGAGCCATTAATGCTAATACAACAACCATTAATCCAACAGGCAAAACTAATTAACTAACAATACACACTAGCCAAAATAACAAACTGGAAGAACAAAAAAACAAACAAACAAACAAACAAAAAAACAAATGGGAGCGCAATCACGAAATGCACGAAGTAAATCTACCACTAACAAATGAACTGCGCTAAGTAGCAAAGCTAGCAAATGAGTGAAACTAATAAAACTAACAAATGAACTGAACTATTTGTTACTTGCAAAATGAACAAACAAAACTAACAAACCTATAAATTGACAATGAAAATTATTTAAAAAATAAAATAAAATGAAAAGACAACCAAAAATTGGCATTAGATCGACAAACTATTAAGCCAAAGACAAAAAATTACGAAGCATTAGCACGTTTATTGAACAAAACTAACTGAATGATTGATCCACAACCTATTGCTATCATGCGTTACACTTAGCACGGGTGATACGGGGAAACGGATTTTCATCGTAATCACACATCGTCAGTTATGTAATTCTGTCACTTATTATCCGTTATCTTGTAATATATAATTTAGGTGATTTCATGGATGCGGGATTCTCCGGGATAATCTGGAGTCATATAGGAATGTACCGGTAGTATGTTATGTGAAATGTAAAGGACATCAACTTTTTTTTCTTTTGTCAATAGCAATTTACTTTGGCTTTTCAAAGCATACGGTCCAGTTGCTAAGAACGAAATAACTCCCGAGATGCTCCTCCAAGATGCAGCGAATGACAACAGCTAACCCATTAGAGTCCGTCGTTAAATTCCATTTTTGTTGTTGCTTGCCATTTTTACACCACAAAGCACCCAGAGGTTTTACGTTTTTTGGTTACTTAGTTGCTTGGTAACATCACGTATTAACCCATGGAAGATTGGGATAAAGGCCTGAATTCAGAAAATGATAGTTGTTAACGTCCGCTCTCATTGTTCCGAGTGAGGGGGCGAACAACCGCTCTCAGTGGATTGAGCTTTGATGGAAAAAAGAAAAAGTGATGTATGACGTACAAGTGATGTGTTCAACGTGTGTAAGAATAGATGTCATCATTCTGCTGTTTTTCATTTCACTGATTTCCAATATATTTTTCTCCATTGCAAATGTGTTTTGGTTTTTTTAGGTGAGGGGGGGGGCATTCGAAAATAAGGTCTTCACTCCTCCATCTTGGCCGTGTGATACGTTGTTGTGCAGACAGAGAATCCAGTGAGGCCACAATGGTGTTTTAACCTTGAATCGGAAGGGCAGAGTACTCTGAGTGTCGGTGTCCCTTGAAAGCCCCTTTCCCATATGCAGTGCGTTGATATATGACGGCCTTAGTGATGTTTGAGACTGCCAGAGCACAATGAAGTGATGTCATGTCACGAGGCTGCTTTCCTTTTTTTCCACTCCCTACTAGACATAACTAATGAAAAGGTTGCAGTCGGTATTTGCTTCACAGCGTCAGGATGCACCACTAAGATATCACACATCCGACATACACTTGTTGTATAAAGTGCATAAAACCTGCAATAGCAAATTAAAATCGACAATGCATCCATAGTTTCAAGACTGCTTATGATTTCTCTTGAGATACTTTGATCCCAGACCAAATACTTGCCGTGTGTCTCAAGTCCAACCCTAAAGTGTAATTTTCTGTACTGGAAAAGCTGAGGACGTT
Organism: Hippocampus mohnikei; assembly: GCA_026261675.1. Classification (NCBI taxonomy): domain Eukaryota; kingdom Metazoa; phylum Chordata; class Actinopteri; order Syngnathiformes; family Syngnathidae; genus Hippocampus; species Hippocampus mohnikei. The sequence goes on along the minus strand of JAKGUB010000106.1, from coordinate 9,324,829 downwards.
GTATGTGATGCGGGCAGTATGGATTGAGAAGGTAACCCAAGTGAGTAGGAAGCTCACTTTAAGATATGCGGTATATTGAATCCAAAAAAAAAAAGAAAAGACAGAAAATCTCTTGATGCTGAGAAAATTGTGCCTTTCGGAATCTCTGCTGTGAGAGCACTTGGAAAGTAAGTGCTGCTTTGTGCACTCGTCCTTTTGACAGTCATTAGTCACATTTAGCGCAGGGACCGGTGCTTACGTCGCCACATATCAGCGGCGGGTACTAACTTTTGAGGAAATTGTACTTGCCTCAGTAGTTTTAATACAACAGTCTATTTACGTTAACTTCAGTATTGGTGTTAAGATGAAATGCTACTTTGACTGCCTTTACGCTGAGCTACTTTCCATTGGCGAGTTTACGCTCTGCCGTAGTGTTGCACTTAGAAGTGGTACCAGTTTTGTACCAGATATGTTAGCCTAGGAAAAATGATCCCATTATTGCACCCCCCCCAAAAAAAAACTGTCCTTCGGGTCAAGACATAAATAAAAAATGCGCTCCAACTCTGTGTCAGACGGATGCGCCACACAGCGCATCCACCATGGCACAGAAGGTGAAGCCCGTCTGTGACAAGGATCAGCTGGTTAAATCCTTCCCATGTAAATAAATGAATATCATAATATGGATATTTATACTTAACAGTGTTATACATTTGATGTGGCTTCGTCCAGCGCCCTCCATTCATTGACGAGCGCTATACGTACCCGCCTGACGACGGAATCCGCACTTATCAAATTATAAATACTGTCTATTACTGTTGTAAAATACAATACATGCGGCCGGTTGATTCGCCAACTATCAAGCAATCAGAAGCTTAAAGCACACAGACGTATTTTTTTTATGCATGTATAAAAGTAATGGATGAGTCGGCTCGCTCGTGCCATGTAACAGATGATTATAATTGAATATTTGCCCTATTATTTGTCGCATACGCCATCTTTTTTAAATTTTATGATGTTTTAACGGATGTTTTTATCATGTTACTATTCCAGTACCGGTATCGAAGCATTTTATGCAGGTGTCAAAGTCAAAGTTGTGGTATCGTGACAACTGCTACATAACTAATTATGTGAATGCACAAAGCCACAATGGCTGCGTGAACACACGATTTCAACATGGCAATGTCCTGCTTCAGTGGATTGTATCTGAAAAGGACAGGCGAGTCAATGCAGGCGCAATGTTGGACCTCTGAAGTGCCAATTTGCCTACGAAAGGCATTTGATCCTGGCTTTCCACAATTCCTTTTCACAAAGGCAGCCAGTCTGCCTGTGAAGAAGGAAATTCTTCTTCCCACCCATTCAGTGTCGGGTCCAGTTCACACAGACCAGTTGGATGTGGAAAAAGCTGAATATTGTTAGTTATAACTAACATATAACAATGCTATTAAACATAATTTGAGCAAATGTGTTATTCAGTATGTATCAAACTGGTACCTCTGAATTAATCCGTAAAAAAATAGCTCTCGGTTTCAAAATGTTTAGCGACCCCCTCGATGAAGACAAATAACCATTTTCACAATTTAGTTCTCCGTAAACCCAATATGCATGTTTTTGGAATGTGGAAGGAATGGCCTCCGCGCTGTGAGGGCAACGTGCTAATGATTAATTCTCTGCGTGGGTTCTGTGAGCACACATGTTGAGAACATTGTTGTGGACAAAATAATACTTGGATATGTCTGGAGGTCGACCAAATATGTCAATGAATCTTAACTTCTTGACATGACATTTTTCCTGGTGAATTTCTTTCTAATTTCTTCATTGCTAGTGTGGCGGTTCAAATGGTTTGCCGAGGGGGTCGGCGCAAGGGATGACATGACCCGGGATAGCTATTTAGAAAATGGATGGATGCCTGACAATAGTCACTGACTGTTGGAGGAGCTAAAACACCACGTAGCTATAACTACGTGTTAAAATGGGATTCTAATGTGTGTGTGAAAGAGACTGGTCAATGAAGACTATCGAGTATAGAAATAAGATTATGTAAGCGGTGAATGCATTCGTCAAGTTTAAAGATAGACTGAAGTTCCCGAGATTTCTGGAGCTCTTTCTGAATCACTGCTAGGGGGAAGAGAATGATGGCGCATCATTAACTTCTCCCCAATGTCATTAATTATGTAATGTGCAGCCGAATCTTCTGAAGGGGTGTAGCGCCTTCTCTCCCACTGATTTATCTTTAACTTAACTTTAACTGGTGGTGTCAACAATGCAATTCATTCTCAGCCCTATCAGGACGGTAAAGTGCAAGATGTACATACTGTCACACTAAACGCAAAGTGCCAGTTAGGGAACTTTTGTCTTCTTTGGGAATTATTTTGATGCATGTCTCCATTCTTTAGATTGAAGGTATGCATTTCCCTTGAATACATTTTAGATTTGGTTATGTGCCATCATGCTGCACCGTTGATTATTCCTGAAAAGAATGTGCAAGAGAGAGAGAAAAGGTTTTCCAGGATTCTTTGTGCCACGTGCCAAGAATGTCACTGTAAATCTTTGTAGTCATTTAGCTGAAGAACATTCAGGAAAGATGACAGCCATGGGAAAACTTGGCCAATAAAGAAGTTCCGATGTTTTTGTAGTGGTGGGATTTGATATAAACAAGTATGTAATTAATTATAGACTTCACATTTCACCATTAACAAAAACATGGTTGCCCCATTAAACATTTCATGCATTCATTATCCGAGCCGCTCGTCCTCACAAGGGTTGCGGGCGTGCTGGAGCCAATCCCAGCCGGCTTTGGGAAGAAGGCGGGGTACATCCTGAACTGGCTGTCAGCCAATCGCAGTCCCATTAAACGGTGTTTGCCAATTCAATCACTTTTTGGTTGGCAAATAGGCATCAAGTATTAGCGAACTTCATCTGTAAATCTATCAATCCATTTCTTTTGCATTGTCCTCATGAGATGACCTGGAGCCGAGCCCAGCTGACTGTTGGCATGGGGTAGCGTACACCCTGGAATGCTCATCAGCCAATCACAGGGTTGCGGTTCGGCAAATCCAATCAATTGCCAAATATCTTTTTAAAACGGATTCATACTGATAATATAATAAAACAAGGAGTAAAAAGGAAAAAAAAAGGTGAATTAAAGCTGTTTGGTTTTATTTTAATGTTTATGCTAATGGGCTAACCTTCATCATGAAGGCTGCAAATGCACATTTAAAACTCATTCACTCTCAAAGACATTTTTATATGTCATTTCAGACTTGGTTTAGAATTGGCTGGTACTGAAGGAGTTAAAGAATTTTGATGGTGTCTGGTGGTTAATATACTTGCCTGACTTGTTTGGCGTTTCTTTTCACAGGCGAACATCTGCGAGTGTGTCCACAAGGCAACACATGTTGTAGCCAAGAAATGGAGGATGCCTTCGGTCAGCGGAGCAAACGGGAGTTTGGTGATCTGGTGGATGAGATGAGTCATACTTTGAGGAGCATGTTCGTATCCAGACATCAGAAGTTTGATGGTAAGTCACCTGTGAATTTTTGTAAGGTTTGTCTTGGTCGGCAGCATTTTGAACCTGGTGATTTGGCAGGCTGTAAACATGCTACCATAATTCCTGCGATTATATTCACAAGATATTTTTCTCAAGAGATTGGTTTCTCTTTGAGGTTACTCCGTTTTTTGCTTTTTTTTTTTTTTTTTATTAAAAAGTTACCAATATAAGTACTAGAAGTGCTGCGCTGGTGCAATGAGATAAAACACGAACAATACCGTACGTATGGGCTATAACATTTTGGCTCATTTGAATAAAATGTACTGTGTATGAAAATTTGCAGCAAAAATGAGGGGTGTTTTGGCCAACTTGGTTCTGAGGCTGAGTTCGATTCATTCTATTTCCAATCACTGTAATAGCAAAAAGGGCTTTGGTTCACAAACATTTTGGTTCGTCAAAAGAACTATATATTGATTTTGTGAATCGAGGTTCCACTGCATGTGAGATCATAAACGAACTCTGATAACTGGTGATAATCTGCATCCAACAAGACTACCGGTAAGCTTTTGGCTTTGACATGATAGCAATGGGGCCGTGGGGATGTTGGTGATTCTGCATGATCGTGTTTCTGACAGTGCTGACTCCACTGCCATCGTCAAAGCAGAGTTTCTGATACCGCCGGCCATTTCACAAATCACTGAATGCTTACTTGTTACACCCGTAGTATTTGCTAACAGTCTTGTGTCAACACAGCGTGACTCGCATATCATGGCTTCCATGGCAGCGCATAAGCTACACTTCTGTCAGTGTACTCATCTCGAAGGGATGACGGGGATTTCATAACCGGCGTGAAGACAGGGAAGCCATGCTACTTGCTAAGCTATCAACATGTCGTTTCAAAACACCCAAATAAATAATTGGGTGATACGGTCCACCTGTCACAAAGGTCTCGCCGGATCCACCTTGTAGCGGAAAGTAGCCACCTTTGAACACAAAATAGGGACCAATTATTCAGTGCAGTACCACAGATATTCACCTCATGTGGAGGTGACTCGCAGTCCAGTCTACTGACATGTTTCTCGCTCTGCAGTTATATCTTTTATTTATTTATTTTTAAATGGCGAACTACAAGGAACATGAAAAAGACCATCGGTGTTAATTTGATAAAAGGTTAACTGTTTGTAGCTCTTCGCTCTATGCCGCCTCAACCCCTCATATGGAGATGAGAAGCCCTTGTTAGTATGCAAGATGGCAGAGTAGCCTTCCTCTCGTTGGATTAAACAAAACACAGCTTCTTGCTCAGCAGATTGACAAGAGCAGCCTAGAGCCAAACTTTGCATTATTAACCTTTGTTTCATGGTCTTGTGGGCCGAGCTGTGGGATGAAGCCCCCACAGCGACTGCCTTGACCACTGGGCTGATGTTACATGAGGCGGAGAGGGGGATGGGGGGGCTTCATTACTCAACACGGACACACTCTTACCTCTTTACCTCCTCAATGGAGTTATCTCCTCTTAATAAAATATAATAATCCCTTTGGCCCCCCCCCAGACATTAGACTGTGCGGGGAGGGATGTCTTATTACCTCACATGGCGAGGTGAAAAGTCTAGGAGAAAAAATAGCCACCTGTCTTTTTGATGTTTAAGGTGATTTCAATGGCACGCCCGGTGGATTGCAGCATATAAAACTTTCATTTCTTATTAAAGTTGTGCCTATTAAGTTTTAATTCCTCGTTGACTTTGGAGCTCTTGACGTTTCCTTGGTAACAGGAAGTATGGCTTCAAAAAGATACATCACACTGCAGCTGAGAATTTGTCTGACGAGACGTCCGGAAAAAAAAAGAAGTTGTTTTTGTGTTTATAGCAGCCGTCAGATTAATCCATGTCTTTGTTTTGTTTTTTGTTTTTCAAAAGAAATGTTTTTATATTATCTCAGTAAGGTGTCCAAGAAGTCATTCTGAGGTTATTATAAAATATAAATGAACCACAAATTTTTAAAATAAGCAACAAACTCCCATCTTTTGTCTTGCGGCCACGTCACACTTGTTGGACCGATGGTGCCTGGAAAAAATAAAGGAGGCTTATTACAGAGCTTAACTTTTTAATTACAATTTCCTATGGTATTAATTTCAAATTGGAACATGCTAAGCTGATAATGCATCACAGAAAGACCCAATCGGATTTACTCGTCCAAACTGCATGAATGCACTCGAATCGCGGCAAACTTCAAGTACCACGTCATCAAATAAGTCCGTGCTTCCCCAGTATTTATTGAGCCAAAGCACCAATTTGACATCAGACAAGATTCAGACAAAACTGTCACAAAAAGTATGAATGATGAAACAATCATCTTGTCTCAATTTACTCACAAAGTGACTGAGAGTGAAATCTAGGCCTGTTCGGTTGCAGGAAGTCACGACATTGAGGATATATTTGTCATTCAGGAGTAATGATCTCTGGGTAAATGAAGTGAAAGTGGATGAATTTACGCAGCACCCACGATCGTTTCTCACAGCACACTGGATGTGAATCGCTTCACCAAGTCATATCATGGACGACATATGCAACTTAATACAATATTGTGTTCTTTTCAAATGAATATTAAAACAACAACAACAACAAAATGGTATAACATGACAGCATTTTGGTAATATCGGAGCTGGGGTGAGGTCCGCCTCTTTCATCCAGGAATGTATACTCTCACTCTCCAATGGACATCATTCCTGGAAGCGCATGAATAAATAAGCATTTTTATATATTGTGATCTACTGCTGTCGATGGATAGTGAATTTCACAAGCAGGGAAGGGAAGACTTCGGCTACGTCCATCCGGATAGTTCCCTCTTGGGGTTTACTGCCATTCTTCATAATTTCATCAGCAGCAGAGCAGATTCTGGTTTGAAGTTTCGCCTTTGTTCCTTTGTGCTTCCACCCAGTATTGATTGCTATATTAAGTGCCATTCATCAAATTAAAGTTTTTGAAATGGAGCGCGTTTGTCAGGATAGAACAAAAGCAACGTTAAGTGGACGCGGGTGATTCACTGGTAGGAGATTGGAGAGGAAAGCGTAAATCTAGATGCTGCATTATTTATTAAGCTTGTGCATTTGTGAGTTCATGCATTTCTCTGCTAAGCAGCAAAGGCGCGAACGAGATGAATGTCCGTGTTGGTGTCGAGCCGAAACATGCCCAAACGGCCATCCCGTAGTTCATGTCGGTGCTTTTTAGCGTTGAATTAACGCCTGCCATTGAAGGCCCACTTACACAGTGATGTTTTTCTCTCGAAGGAGACTCTCTGAAGAGCATGCCTATCAATGTGTGGGGAGATAGCGGATACATTCCAATCACAAAACCTTTCGGCAACCTCTAACTTTTAAAACAATTGTTGCCAACCCCCCGCCCCCCAAAAAAATGATTTCCAAGTTTTTCTGCAAACTGGCACAGCTGTCAGAACTGCGTTGTCATTAATAACCGCGCAAACTGCAGTTGATGTGTTGTTTTGACTCTGTACAATAAACCTGAAATGAATTTTGACAGATGTGATCTGCACTACACAGACTGTAAACATTAAAACTTATTGCTTCCCAGAAACACGCTTTGTGTGGAGCTCTTGTTCGTACATCTTCAAAGATAGTCATAAACAATGTTGAGGTTCAAACTGAAAAAAAAAATTCTTCCATCTCAATAGGGTGGTGGGTGGGCTGGAGCCCATCCCAGCTGACTTTCGGAAAGAGGCAGGGGCACACCATCGGTTCTCCACTCTCATTTGGAGATTTGGCCCATACACTTGCTTTTTCCTTAAATGAACTGTTTCACATGTAGCCGTGACAAGTTCATCGTCAGCCACGTCAATACTTTGGAAATGTTAAAATGGTTACAAGAATCAGATTCCTCCCACTAAACTAGACATTCAGTCCTAAGCTGCTCTTCATATTTGTGCTCTGACTAATAATATTTTCCAGACTGTCATTGTGAGCTGAGTGTGGACCGTCACTGTCCACAGTAATGTTGGCAGGCAGCTAACGCAACATGACTTTTAGTAAAGTTGCTAACAAATAAACACATTGTGCTTTGGCTGCCTGCCAATATGCTTCACGGGCTATTTTTTAGATTTGGGTTTCAACGTGTAGCTAGCGCCTAGCTCGGCGCATAGTCGCAATGGTAACAAAATATATTTTTCTTTTGGCGCACACTCAAAAAAATGCTGATTTGTGTTCCTAACCCACTAATTAGGTGACTGCAGCTTTTGAGCGGATTGGGTTGTTTTTACTCAAGTTAGGTTAAATATTTTGACTCATCAGATTGGGTTGAAGATGAAGGCGGTTGCCATTTTGGTTACTTAGGTTGAAGTCAATTTAATGTCACATTCTTAAGAAATTGTGGTGGTAGCTGGATGGATCAGTGGGTATCACCCAGGCAGGGTGGATTGCCCACCAACGGAAAATGGGTCCGTTGGGTCAAGGGTATCTGCGATTAAAAAATGTGCCAAACATTTCAAGTCAGTGACTTGACAAAGGAAAGTGGCTTCTACTTCTGAGAAAACTGTTTACTTGTTTTTTTTCACCTTATGTTGGATTAAATCCTCAACCCAATGTAACCCAATAACTCTTTTGGAACCTGCGCTGGGTTAGCGATTTCACCCAATTAGGGTTGCTTTTGACCCAGCAGTTTTAAGAATGGACACCCTGCGGTGAGGGGATGTGGGCAGAGTGAACACCGGCGAGAGAGGCCCGCCTCAATTATGGCATTGAGCCCCCAAAAAAAAGGGGTGAAAAGTTGGCAGGAATTGCCGAACAAGTGTCCAGTGGATGAAATTTACACCAACAAAGTTACTCATTCAATTTTCTTTGCAGAATTCTTCTTGGAGCTTCTGGAGAACACCGAGAGGTCCTTGAACGAGATGTTCAAGCGGACGTACGGCAAGCCTTATATGCAGAACGCCGAGGTTTTCGAGAACCTCTTCGCCGAGCTCAAGCGCTACTACACGGGGGGCAACGTCAACCTGGAGGAAATGCTCAACGACTTTTGGTCACGGCTGCTGGAGCGCATGTTCACGCTGCTCAACTCCCAGTACGTCATCACTGAAGACTACCTGGAGTGCGTCAGCAAGTACACGGATCAGCTCAAGCCCTTCGGAGACGTGCCCAGAAAGCTGAAAGCTCAGGTCACCCGGGCGTTCATCGCTGCTCGCACTTTCGTCCAAGGACTCTCCGTCGGCCGCGAGGTGGCTCAGAGAGTCTCAAAGGTAAACTAAAGAAGGCCTAAGAATCAACAACTTTTTTTTTTTTGTGCATCATCCGCAGATTTTAAAACGCCCGAGGTCGTGTTTGCTGTTTGTGTTACGAGCTGGCTTTCCTCTGCTGTTTCACTCTAAACAACTTCTTTACTATGAATAATTTTTGTGTAGGTCTTCAAACAGCTTAAAATGTGCATATGTTGTTTTCCAGAAGTGACATGCAAAAGAAAAGACAAACCAAGAAGTGGTCAGTGTTTTTACAAAGTTTTCCCACAGCATCTACCAACCATAATTAAGACGTCCGTCCTTAATATTCTGTTTGATGTAACATACTGATTTAATGCCTCTCCTGCTTCTATACCGGACTGCCCCAGGAGTGTTTGCACTTTTGATCATATACAGGGTGAGATTAAAGGAAGAGGCACCGGGCTAAATCTTGGATTAATTTACAGCAAGTGTCACCATGCAAACGCACGAACGTAACTCCTGTGTGTTCATTTCCCTCCGCCATCACTTGTGGTGATGTTACCTCTCAAGCAATCTCAAAGGACCTGTTATACGTGTTGAGTAAAAGTGTCGAGCAGACACCTTCCAGCCAAGCCAAAAAAGAAGTGATCACGACTTTAACCGAGCGAAAACACTTCAATTCCACTCCGGACTCAAATCACATGCAATCACCTTCATCATGTCACTGATTTGGAATTTAACCCCACCAAGCAAACTACGACACTATCATTAAACAGTTGATTGATACTAAAGGTTTATAAAGCCAAAGACGTATTTGTTAGCGACAACTGAATGAAAACATCCAAAAAGCTTTTCAAAAAGGAATGACTTTTGTTGTGAAGACAACACGAAGGAAAATCTAAGATAAGCAGGCAAGCTGTTCTATAATTTATAACTGACTGTCCTTTCAGTGGACTTTCTCAAAGCACATAGAAGATTCCCCCTTAGGCAACAGACGTGATCATGGAAGTAAAACATACAGTACTGAGGACTCAGAGCAGTGAGTGCTTTGTAAACTCAAAGGGGGATTTTATCCGCTGAAACTAACAATGAGCCAGATATGGTTTCAGACTCTTGTTAAAATGCCAATGATTTATGATCAATCATCATTGGCATCTTTAGAACGATGTGTAAACAGAGATCTCTCTTTACCCCCTTTGGAAAAAAATTCCAGTACAAATGTTCAAAATGATCTGTTGATTGGACTGACTTCTGTATTCACCGTTGACACTTTTATTAACACAGTTCAATATCCACAACTAAAATATTTGTTTTCAGATACATTTAAAAATAAACATATCCAAAAGTGATGAGGACCAAGGATGAAGCCCTGAGGAACCACATACATCCATTTGTATACAATGGATTGCAAAATTTTAGGATTATTATTCAGCCATAAAAAAAAGACCTTGCCTGAGTGATTTTGTCTAATCGCTGCTGTAGTTGAATAACGTATACTACACAGATTGGGCATGAAATCCTCCATCCATTGTCCCAACATGTATACCCTCAATTGCTCTTCACAGATTGTCCTCCTTGTTTTTTCTTTTCCTCCAATAATTGTTGCAGAAATTTCAACTAAAAAGCAAAATGGCCCTATGGTGCTCGATGAACTGCGTGCCATTTTACTGAAGGAGTTCCACAATGCTTCAGTGATGTCTACTGTTCAGTGTCCCCTTCTTACATTCTCCCTGTCAGTTGCTTGACCCCCCGTGACCTAACGGAGCACTAATGTACCAAGTGGGCCGAGGTGCAACACGCGCGTCACTCAATAGCAATCACTCACAGCCAGTGAGTCACAGGATGAAGGAGCATGGAGAAGAGCGAGAGGCCACCTTCTCATATGTTCGCCTCCGTCCCTTCCTCTTTATGAGCAGCCTGGTCATTTGCTCGCTGCTGCTGCCACTGCTGCTGTTTCCCAGCATGTTGATGCCCTAAGAGACGAATGTATGTGTGCGGCAAACAGCCGTAGGTGAGTGCATGCCGGCTGTGTCCAATTCATCCCTGAGATATATGACAAGCTGGAAGGAGAGAGGAGAGAGCTCATCTTCTTGTTTATTGTCAAGAAGTGGGCCCACGGGTGTCACACATTTAACTCCGAGGCGGAGAGGCGTTCTTATATCTAGCACCTTAGAGCTGCTATCGCCACTCGGCTGGAAAGAGGTAGCAAAGGGAGGGGGAAGATGGGAATACGCATGCGGGTGTTTGTATTGATGCGGCGCACCCTGGATGCAATGATAGAATGCACACTGCTTCTGTCAAGTCTTGGGCACATCCCATCATTCTGCTGTGACGGTTAACATGTGCACAAACACGGATCTGTGATAGATTTATTGAACAATGCCGCAGCTCCAACAAAGCCTTCAATGGAATATTTCCAAGACTGCATATCAAGGCTTTATCGGGCCAGTATTGTGGAGGAGGCGTCCCCGTCCAGCCTCGTCTTTTTAAAGCGCTTCCGTCCCAGCCCGCCCCCCCCACCTCCCGAAAAAAAAGAAAGAAAAACGCGCCTGCACATGGCGTCAAGGGAAGAAGGCAAGGGAGGTGGGGGGGGGGCAATTAATACCCTACAGACGAGACTTTGCACCATACATTCACATAGCACTGCTGATCCCCATCTTGAATGCAGCCTTTTGCAACAACCACAAGCAAGTATTATCATAGACAATATTTACATTCCATATACAAAGATGCCTTCTTGAGTACGTGGACGCCGCGGCCGTATTGGATGTGACAAAATGAAGCAAATTGTGAATATGCTTCCTACTTGGAGATGTATCATCAAGCAAAATATGTTTGATTGTATGTTGTTATCCTAGCTGCGATCGATGGTCACCGAAATTTATGTTGACATTTTAGTGCTCACATCAATGTCTGAAAATATTAGAATGATCGCCCAATTATTACACATTTTAGGGTGTCTTCCTCTTCATAGAGCTGCTCACTACAAAACAATATGTCCCTTCACGAGAGAATTGCGTCGCCCATAAAATACAAAACACATGACATGTCTTGCAACATTACACAATGCCAAAAATGTGCAGGACTCTCGCATATAAACATTAATGTATTCATCGTGTAGACGCCTGCCTACCGAACCTTATTTTCAGTAATGACGTGATAGGCTGTTGCAGGTCAGACTGGCCATCAATCAAACCAAAATGACATCACTGTTTCTTTACATTTTTAACTCATTCACTCCCAAAGACGTTTTTAAACGTCTTTTCAGACTTGGTCCAGAATTGGCTGGTACTGAATGAGTTAATGTCTTAGTGACAAGCAACTCAACAATAGTGTTTCACAACACAAAAATAGTACCGGGTGCCGAGACCTACAACACAGCCAGCTTTCTTACAAAGATGGATTGATCGTAAGTGAAATGGGTGTCAGTAGGCACTTTGTTATGTTCTCTGGCTATACACTAGGCAGCAGTGTTGCTATAAAAATACTGTTGAGATAAAATAGCTTGTTAAGGAAAGTTTGGCAAAAAAAAAAAATATATACATATATATATATATACATACACAGTCATACCTCGGTTTTCGACCATTATCCGTTCCAGAAGGCTGTTCGAAAACCGAAACCACACTCTTTAAAAAAATCTTAATTGAACACGTCTGCTCACAATGGAACGCTACACGAGGAAGCGTCACTTCACTTCCTCATCTACCCAAAGAAGTGTCATTTCCTTGTGCTAGGAAGGCGAGAGGAGTCAAGTGGTGCATTCAAGTGCGCTCAGTTTGGTCGAGAACCGATTTTCGGTTGTAATCCGAGGCATAAAAAACTTGACATTTTTGGTCGAAAACCGTGTGATGTGTGTATATGTATGTATATACTGTATGAGGGGGGTGGGGGGGTGTTTGTATATTTGTAGAAAATACAAAAACATTTACAGTTCAATCTGAAGTGTGTTTGAAAAGGGTTAAAAACACATATTACATTCAACAATCTAATTTGCGGAATGAATAAGACTTACACCATTCCATTCCTACAGCAATTGTCAAGTATGATTATGTCTTTTACAAAGGCACTCACAGCTCCACTCTTTGTGTGCTCTTACAGGTAAGCAGCACTCCGGCATGCATGCGAGCGCTGACCAAGATGTCGTACTGCCCCTTTTGTCAAGGCATGCCGGCCGTTAAGCCCTGCAAGAACTACTGCCTCAATGTCATTAAAGGCTGTCTGGCCAATCAAGCCGACCTGGACCCCGAGTGGAACCATTACATCGGTCAGTGTGCTTCATTTCTCACCGCTCTATCCGAGTTGATTCTCCTCATGTGCTGCTGAGCGCATGTGACCGATAATGCGATGGAGTTGGATATGGAGGCCAAAATAGAAACCTTTGCAGGCGACATTGTTGTTGTGTGGCAAACCCTGATTGGAATAAGAATCAGGAAAAACAAATGAACCAATTTGATCTTTGATACTGACAACAAAGTAGGATAGAATATTGTATATCTTGATTTGTCTCACAATTGGGCAGTTTTAGTTTAGCAGAGGCCAAGTGGAAATATTTCTATTTCATACTAAATTGTATTCATTATTCTTGGGGATGGAAATTGTGCTAATTTCACATGAAAATTGACTCCCAAAAAATGTACATTGCGGGATAAACATTCAAACAAATGCAGTTTGGGGCAGAATTCATGTAATTTTGACGTATGTATGTTATTTTTTTTTTTTTTTACATTTTGACAATAATTCATGTACGTCTTACACAGCTGTATACATTTTCGAACATTGATTATGAATCATTTTGAACAACCTTTCGTTGTTGGCAAAACAAGTCATGACAGGGTTTTTCCACGCCCTTCTAACAAATGAAATATATAAAAATTCAGTAACTAAAAATGTGGCCTTTCTAACCTTTTTAATGAAATAATAAACAGAGGATGTTAATGATTTGGCCACCAAAAAAATCTGTAAAGTAACTCGCATGGAAAATAATGGTCCATCTTGACGTTGCATATGCCCGTCATGTAGGCTAAAATAATTTACATCAACATTGTTGTTCTGACTGGTGAAGCTTATAAGAGTAACTTAATATGGATGAGAACAGATGGTCGATACTGCAATGCTTGTCTTGTCAATTTGACAGTTTGTGTAGAGTGAACTTGACTTGGAGGAGAGCTTTGCTTTATGTTTTGACAACACCGGCTTCTCCTCGAATGAGAAGTTATCTTTTTTTTTTTTTTCCCCTCCCTGACGTTCCCTCATTGCACACGATTTTCCTCACCGGATTCTTCTCTCCTGTCAAGCCTAATGGGGATTTGTAACCGGGCGGGGGAGCAGCCCGTCAACTTGAGCGCTGGGAACATGTTCCGCTGCTGAGACAAAGAGCGCAAACATCAATGTAACATTTATATATTAATTTCATATTCCATGAAAGGCCTTTGCTGGCGCACATGACTCCAGTAGGTAGCACGTCGTGTCAAGGTGCGACACTAAAAAGGGTGACTGTGCTGACAGCCTGTGGCAAAGAAAACACTGAAATCCCATCCTGGAGTTGAAGCTCTTTCCTTGAAGTCAAACATTGCCTGCTTGCTCTCTGGGGTTACTTTGGGTCGTTTTGGAGGACAAAACATCAAAGTGTGCATGTTTTATCTGACTATCATTCACCAGTGCGTGCTTCCACAGCGAAATGACTTTTTACTCCTTATTTTGTTCTTACCTTTAAATCCTGTGTATGCAAGTGTTACAGCCTGGCTCTGCACTGGGCTGGAAATACATATTTGAGCAATTCACGACTGAGTGAGAAGTGGGGAGGAAAGCAACAGATCGGTAACGGTTCAACCGCCATTGTTTGTGGGTCTGGTACAACTTCTCATACTTGATCACATCTATCTTCTTTAAATGGTAAATGTTGAGAGTTCTTCGATAAGCTTTGCATAAAACAGGCTTGATGCAGCAGAATGGAGAGAATATCAATAAAAGTAAATGCAGCCTTGGCTTGGTAATCACCGTTCTAAAGGTTCTAATAGCGTGAAACAACCCCAAATACACAAAGACACCTGGTCTGTTCTAATATTGCCTTGTTAGCGACCCTCCTCCACCCCCCAACACATACCCCAAAAATGCTATTTGGCTTATATACAGTATTAGCCTATCATGGCCATTTAGTAGGATATTGCACAAACATGTTTATAAGACGTGACCAAACCCGAAAAACAATGCCGCAAGAACTAGTATAATAACTGGTTTAAGTGAAACTGAGGCTAAAACGTTTTTTTCTTGATGGTTGATGTCTCGTGACAAACGTTAAATACATGTGTCATTTATTTTTACAAATGTTATGAAATATGCGTTAAGGGATAAAGCGGATCAGAAAACGGATGGATGGACGGCTGTGTTAAGCATAGCAAAGGTAAAGGCGGCAGTGGGTCAAGTGGTCCTTGGAGGAAAACGCGGAGCCAGGCCTGGCAGTGAGGCACTGGAAGAAGACAAACAACAACAATTGACTATGCACATCACAATATGATCATTTATGTGAACACAAGTGAAGCCTAAACATGAGATCTTGTCATTGGCGGTACTTCTTGATGACATATTGTGTCAAACAAAAGTCATTATATACATTTAAAGGGACCTACGGATCCTTTGTCTCAGTCCCCAATGATAGGGTGCCGCCATTTATCAGTGCCGTAAGGAAGTGCTTTCATCTGTTTTGCCGAAGTTGGTTGCACATTTTCTGGATTAGTATAGTCGAAACTTCCACAAAAGTGAATTTGACAGAAGCAAAATGCCCAACTGCACATTGCTTGGAATGATTATTTTCCTCGAGTTCTTCAAATAGACACCGTCCCAATTAGTTGCCAACTGCACCATCCACTGCAGACAAGTAAACATCTCTTTCAAATATTCCGTCTTCTCCTCAGGAAAAAAAACAAAAACAAGACTGGGAAGCTAACGTTCACACATGAGCATTACAGTCTTAACAGCTGAACTGATCATCATTAGTCCATTTTTAGTCCAATGGTAAGCAGATTCATTCAACTTTGTCACTTCAACAAAACACAAGCGCAAAAGGCAACGTGGTGTGTTGGTGACTTGGGTGGCCAGACAAGGCAAAGAGTCGGGCAGTCAGTTAGTCGGATGCTTGGTTAGCTAGACTGTGGGTTGGTCAGACAGTCAGTTAGTAAGTTAGTTATTTAGCTGGTTGGACAGCCAGTCGGTCAGTCAGAAAGTTCCATTTTTGGTTGGTCGTTGGGTTAGCAAACAGGACAGTCAGTCAAGTAACAGATTGGTCAGTTACTTTGTCTGTTCGTTGTGTCAGTAAATAGGTTATTTAGCCAGCTAGTCCATTCGTTGGTCAACAGCTGGTCAGTTTAGGTGGATGGTCAGTTAATTAGTCAGTGAATCAGTCAGTTGGTTGTTTAACTAAGTGGTTGGATCAGGCAGTGGGTTGTTTTGTTGGTCAGACGGACAGTTAGTTTTTAAGCGAGTTGATTGGATAATGAGATGGTCCGTCAATCAGCCATTTGGTTCTCCAGTTGGTCAGTCAGTTAGTCAGTTGGTAGATCAGTCATCAATTAGTTGCTTAGTTAGTTAATCTGACAGTCAGACTCATGATTAACTCACAGAAACACACAAATGAATGTCCATGTTATTAATTTGTTCATTTTATATACCGGTAAGTTCCGCCTCGGCAACAGGCAACATCTGTGCCTCACTGGGTGATATCCACTTTTGCATCGTGCCTCATTAATGCAGGAGCAGGTTTCAGTCTGTCTTCATCAGGCCTTCTCGTGGTCAATGACACAGCGCTTTTATGAGTTTTGCCTGTGACATTTCAAGCTAATTTTAATGGGAACGATCTTTCGATTAGCTTAAGGTCTCGCTATAAAAGTTCTTCTGAACATGGACAGACAGAAATATGTGTCGAATTTGTATAAACGAAGCCATAATATGCAAAAATGACTTTAGATGCCCGGTCTCTGAGGCTTTGGGCTGTGGGGTGGCGCACAGCGTCAGCTAAGAAATCCATCTCAATGGTGCGCCGTTCACACCAACATCATATGTCTGCTTCGCTGAGCACAGACGACAAGCTTTTGGAGAAGGTGAAAAATAATCCAGGCAAAAAATGTGAAAGCCTTTAAACTCAGACGCTGCACCCAATGATAGCTACATTTTTTTTCCAAGCAGACAACAATCTCTCGCTTCAAATAAAATACAGCACTTGACATTAACGAGACCTCGCCTCTTATTCCTTCATGTGCGTGTGTGTGTGTGGGGGGGGGGGGGGCTTTGACAGTTGCACCATCTGTAAGTTCTAACAGATGCACTGCTTCTGTCTGTACTAGTTATACATTCAGTATATTCCGCAAAGATTTGACATGATTGAAAGAAAAAAAATCCATCTTTACAAATATGTAAATGTATCCATAATACAAATGACACTGGGGTGCCTTAATCACCTCCTCCCACGGTCTGACCAGTCCTGCAATTATTCATGAAGAGATTTTCTTTTTCAAAACAGTATGAAATCCAAGCCCTCATGCACCCATTTGTTTTCATTGCATCAAAGCAAGAGAGTAATTAAATGATCCAATCAAATAATTCATTCACGCTGACTGGACATTCCAAGGTTCCATCACATGTAAATACATATTTATTGGGACCCTTACGATAGAACAAGAATCTGTATCAGGATGCTGGTTGGCCAAAGGGAAATTATGGAAATAGAATATTTCTGTTGCAGGGTCAAATTTTGTCCAACATCAAATCATTATTAAGCGTTCAGGCAATGTTTCAATAACCATCCATCCTTCCATCCATTTTCTGATCCGCTTATCCTCACAAGGGAGGCGGGGCGTGATGGATCCTATCCCAGCCGTCTTCGGGCTGTAGGCGGGTTACCAGCCAATCGCAGGTCACACAGTGACAAACAACCATTCACCCTCAAAATCACACCTAGGGACAATTTAAAGTGTTCCATTAACCCGCCACACATGTTTTTGGAATGTGGGAGGAAATTGGAATACCCGGAAAAAACCCACACAGGCATGGGAAGAACATGCAAACTCCACACAGGATGGCCAGAACCCTGCACCTTCGCACTGTGGCCCCGACGCGCTAACCAGTCGACCACCTGGCCGCCCTCAATAACAATATTTTACATTTTTAACTAGAATACTGGAAAGTAAAGAAATACACACACACACACACACACACACACACATACACATTAAAAAAACAAAAGGGGAAATATTGGAACATACAGTACATAGCACTTCAACTCATGCTCACTGCAAATCTAGTAGCTAATTAGCAATTAGTCTCATTAAACAAATACAGATCTGTTCTGAGGTCTCGTGATATTTTTGAACTGTCGGACTTCTGGGACAATGGAATTACAAGGTCCAGTCATGTACATGTTCTGTGTGATCGCACCAGAGAACATGATGGATGCATACTTAACATTTCCTTTGTTTGTTTATATTTTTGCACATTTGTCTCGAAAGTCATTTAATCTGTTTGTTTCTTCTCTCGTTACAATGAATAAATCACAGTCCAGTGAATCACACAACAGATTAAACGGGTTCTGCTGAATCCGCCCCTCGTTAATCCATTTTTTCCCCCCGGACGGCAAAGCATCCGAGGCGAACTTGTCTGGTCCTCCAAGACGACGATTGCTTTGTGTGTTAATTATGATAACAGACGCGTATTAAACAACATGATGAATTTATTGTACAACCCCCCCCCCCCCGCTGCCAACAACTGTAATATCATATTTATGCTACCATTGGATGTGTGCTTTGCAAAAGCCGAACATTTACTTTCTAATGAGAGCGGGATTGCAATTTAATTATGTTAATTAGACCAGACTGGAGCCGCAGCTGTCTGTCTTTAATCTGTACCTGATAGAAGTGGAATATTTGAAATTGCTATTGAGTAATTCAGTTGCAGTTCATGTGTTATTGGGCACAAGTACTGGTTTAAAACACACAACAGTGATTCGAATTCCAAAATGAATGCGTGGGAATAAAACTTTCTTTTGATCCTTATCGGGCATTTTGGGGGGGGGGGGTGCATTTGGACTAGTTTTACCCGCGTAGTTGTATATGCGACTGACTTTTGTGTAGCCTTCATGGGCTTGATTGCCCACTCAGTGGTAGATGTGATCTATTTTCTGCGATAGTATCTCTTTCATCACTTAAGTGATACGAATGAGTTTGGCTCAGCTTCGTCTAATGCTATACCGCACATCATCAAAGTAAATTACAGTAGTGCCTTGAGATACCAGGGACCATCGAAGTTTTTCTAGATGTGGGTGCTTTTCTTGTTTTGTCTTGTGAGCAAAAATTTTAGATAATTTAAAAAAAAAAAGTCGTCAAGCTGTATCCCACCACTCACAGTTAAAGTTTACGGTCAAACTAAATACAAAACAACTGGAATTACTGTACTTATTGTGTACTTAAAAAACCAACATGGCGTTGTCTTAATGGTCCATTTAGCTTAATGCAAATGAAACAATGCAAAACGCTATAGATGGGACAACGGACATCATCTGTGTTGCCGTAATATCACTCTTGAAGCAACAGATACTTGAACACAAAATGTGGAGCAACACAAGTTGACAGACAATATGACAATACTCAAAGATATTCTATACACGTTGCAAAAACAAAACCACTATTACTGCAGTTTATTGAGTTGTGGAACGACTCTTCGTGTGTGTCTCAATGTCAGTACTGGCCCCAAATGGCCCAGGCATGCATAACAGAAGGTGCAGCACCATGTCCATTGAGTTAAAGAAAAAAAGTTGCATAAACTGTTTAATTCTTGGACATTCTATTTAATGATGTTCTCGGTCCATGCTTTTATAAAGAAAAATATTATACAATACTGTTTTTCTCATTGATAAACACATTATACTTGCTTTGGGGGGGTTGGCTGGAACCGATTGGCATTTTTTTTTTCAATGGGGAAAGATAATTAGTGTAGATGATGGTGACTTCTTTTTTACATTTTCATATTTGTTACGAGGGCGTAAGTGTTACTTAGAAACACGCCCGTACATCTGATCGAAATTTTATCACAGTGACACCAGTGTCTGTGGGACGTATTATTTTTGAATCCTTTATTTCTTCTGAAAAGCTTCGAACTTCCCTCAATGAGACAAAAGGTTTCATATGCACATTTTTGTCTGTCTTTGTGCATGACAGTGCTTTTTGAACTTTCCACAGCCTAGTTGTGGTGAAATACATCGTGGGGCCAGTTATTTTGTCGGAAGTGCAGACGCATTTTCATAAATAGCTAGCTTACGAATCATTTAATTGGTTGTTTATTTCTCACTTGATGGGTGGGCAGACACTTCAGAAACGCATCTATTTGTACACTACAGGCCATTTAAAAAGTCATTTTCCCCTCCCAAAATACCCCTTTTAAGCCAGAGGTTTTGTTAACAGTGTTCCATGGCATATTTTACCAGCAGTACCTCAGCCTTCGGTATATTTTCACTCTTCCTGTTCAGTTTTACTGAGGCTTGCGCCTAGGGCTCTTACGTTTAAGAGTATGCTCTGAGGCAAGGGTTAAACGTTGCTACTGGTGTAGACCTGCAAGATCCAGCCTGGCTCGGTGACCCTCCTTCCCAGCAGATTTGAAACGGATCCAATTATCAGCTTTTGTGAACGAGCGGAGGTGGAAATGTAATTGCGAGTTATTAATATTTCAAATAGATTAAGCCGACTCCCACTTTCGGCGGATAAAGAAAGAAAATGACAGGGGCACATGAGTGGGCAACTGAAGTGGGAATAAAGCTAAATCACGGCCATTGTGTCTGATATTATACGTTTGCAACAGTATTATGCGGACCTTAGGTTGCAGCTTACATTGTGCGTGAACCGGTGTTGGCAAGAAAGAATGGGTTTGGTACATGTACATGATGTCATTCATTGGAAAGTTTGTTTTGGAAGATTTTTATTTCTACATTAGGACTGGGAATCGGCAGTATGTTTTGACAAGAATAGTACTTTCATGATGATTCTGGGAGAAAAAAACATATCCTGCGATCACAAATAAACAAAGACAGACTTCACTGCAGGTATGCAAACAATATAAGCATAATGTTATTTTGCCAAAATGGGAAAAGACTAATGCACAATGTTAGGACTTGGTTCGATGGTGTGAGTCATTGTCCAGTAAGTCAATGTAAATCACATGCAGGCAAACACGTTGCTAGGATTAGATTTCATCATTGCTTTGTGTGACGGTCTTTGTTGTGCACATCGCCATATGTCAGTCCGCTCAGTGGTGCACCGAAAGTTGTGCGAATTGGCTTCAAATAAGAGTGCAAATAGGAAGTACCGTGTTAGCTGCCTGAATGTTGTTGGCTTAACAGCGTTTGATAAAACCGCCTGGATAAGTGTCAAGTGTCACATCCCATGTTATGTACGCCTCTCTATTGGTCTCTTTTTGTCCGTTTTACAATTTATGTTTGCACACTTGTTCAAATAAACAGGGATTCTGATATTGCAAGATCATTCGGTTGTAATTTAGATTTTTAACCCAATACAATGAAAATAAAATTGATGTTGGAGGTAATGGTCAGCTATACGAAATTGATAAGTACAGACGCTCCCCAGGTTACGAACGAGTTACGTTCCGGACGATTGTTCATAAGGTGAATTCGTTCGTAAGTTGCTTCAGTGCTATAATTTGTCTGGAATGTATGTTTAAGGCTTATATTGACATCCATATAACGGGGAGAGAGCTTTTCGTCGCGTTCTTCAGGGCTTGAGGGTTAGCTGCCCGCTAAACTAGCAGCAGCTTAGCGGGGGAGAGTAGACGACCGGTCGTCGACCGGCGCGCGGACGCCTCCCCGCCCGTTCCACCGTCACACGCCCGCCCCCCACGCCTCTCCCCGCGGCCGCCTTCGAACGTCGCCTCCGCCGTCCTCCTCCGCCCCGTTCGGCACTCGGAAAAAGGCGCGCAATACAAAATCTAACTTTTTTTTTTTTTCGACAGACCCGTGAAAATGTTCGTATGTACCGTTTGTTTGTAACTCGGATGTTCGTAACTCGGGGAGTGTCTGTAATAAGGGTAAAATGATACAACTCCATGAAAACATTGTGAATTAAAATAGGCTTGTCTGAGATATGAAACTCCAGTAATCTAGTCATGTTCTTGATGGAATTTTAAAAATATGGACATTCAGACAAATTGTTCTGGAAGTGGATTTCTTTTGATGGCTCTGCCATGGCCCCCCTCCCCTCCCATCCTTTTCACCTTTTTTACCTTGTTTGTACTTGTGAACCTCCATGTGTTTGTTTTACCGTATAAAAATTGGCATCCATCCATCCATCCATTTTCTGAACCTAGGGTCGCGGGGGGGTGCTGGAGCCTATCCCAGCTGTCTTCGGGCAGTAGGCGGGGGACACCCTGAATCGGTTGCCAGCCAATCGCAGGGCACACGGAGACAAACAACCATCCGCGCTCACATACACACCTAGGGACAATTTAGAGTTTTCAATCAGCCTGCCATGCATGTTTTTGGAATGTGGGAGGAAACTGGAGTGCCCGGAGAAAACCCACACAGGCCCGGGGAGAACATGCAAACTCCACACAGGGAGGCCGGAGCTGGAATTGAACCCGGTACCTCCGCACTGTGAAGCCGACGTGCTAACCACTGGACTACCGGGCCGCAAAAATTGGCATGGATGTACAATTTCTTTGTGGTTTAGAATCCCAGAATGGGACTCAACATTGTCCTGTGACATGAAGAGATGGACATTTCATGATTTGAGGAAACAGTGGTCAAACTGTCTTTGTGTCGTTTAACATGGAGGTACCATATCAAAGCTATAAACCAAATAATATGTAATTTTTTTAATGTATGAAAATTGTGTAATTAAAAATAAATATACCGTCACTGCTATCATTCCTGGCACCCCAAAGATATGTTTTTTTAGCTTGAAGCGTCGAATAAATTGACATTTTTGTCTAAGTATTGTAGAATCAAAATTTAAAAAAATAAAGAGAGGAAAATCCAACCTTTATAATTAATTTCAACTTTAATTACTTAAACAATAGGCTGACATTAAATAGTATTTATTTGAAGATTTCTACGAATAACGGCACCTTCCTACTCATGCCAAATAATGTATGTGCCGGTGCACTCAAGTCATAGAGTTAGAGCACAAGAGGTACAAAAAGAAACTAACTAACCTAACAGTATTTAAAGCCAGTGGGGAGAAACATCATGTCTCTTAATGTCACCATCCGTAAGTGAATTTAACAGCTTGAAAGAGGTCATATGGCAAAGTAAAAGAAAAGTACTTAGCAGGCGACACTCTTCTTTTCCAAGCGCAACGTGTCCTTCGTTCCTGAAGCCTTAACAGACGCTCTGGGTTTCAACAATGGCACTAAAAAGCATTTTCACTTAGCCCTCTTGAGTTAAATGTGTCTTCGGAATGGCCGTTAGTGTTGCTTAAAAGTCCTAAATGCTTTGTAAGAGTGCAGGTAAGAACAATATGTTCACGGTATGTACTTTGGTAGTGCAGTACTTCACATCAGTACTATGCAACAGGAACTCCTTTCAGGATGAGTTCCAACTGATTTATGGCAAACTTCCCCCTGGACTGGTTGTCAGTTAATCACGTTGCACATATACAGACAGAAAACCATTCACACGCACATTCGCACCATCCGTGAGTGGGAAGAGGAACTGCACCAGCACTGTCTGTAGGAATTCAGGCAGGGGGTGGGGGGGAGGGAAAAAAGCACAACACCATCAGTGACAAATATGTGCATTGAAAAAAACAGCAGTTCTGCTAAACTTTTTGGCTTTGATGTCGTGTTTCAGCACACCGTGACAAATCCCCAAATGAATGACATTTGCGCGAAGCCACCACTGGCTAATTAAATCAAAACCAAAACCCACACTCGGGGAAAATACATAAGTCAGGGCTAAACTCAAATGGCCCTCCAGCTGTATAATATGAAATTTCGTGCAAAATTGTGGCTGTGGAATCAGCTAAAAGGTTTCGAACCGTTCAACATTAGTGACTCATCAATTTCTTAAGGGCTCGTCTCAGTTCAGGAGTGTAAAATGATGATCTCGGGGTGTGTTTTGCTTTGTTTTTTTGTTTTTGTTTTTGTGGGGCTTTTTGGTAAGATGAAGAACAGAGGAATGCAGAGACAGAGGAAGCTGAAGAGAGCAATAATTAGAAGGATGAAGAGCGAGTGGCGGAGGTGTTGACTGCTAACATTAGCTGCTAGCCCAGCCAATAGCTGCACGTTTATTAGCTAGCTGCTTCATGCGTCATTAATGTTAATTTACTGCATGTTTTACAGTGGTTGTGAGACAAAAGTTAACTTCTGACACTCGTAGATGCTGCTGTATGAATCAAAGCTTGTTCTTATAAAATCTCGCCTGTTTTATGATGGTGATGCTGGAACCAATTATTTTTATTTCCTCTATGTCCACTGCAAATTGTTTTTATTTGCAAGCGCTTGACCATATGTTGTATAACGGATAGCTTCTTACATGTATATTACTTTTACATTTATTTATTTATATTTTTATTATCAGGCTAGATTATGTTGTGAACCAAACCTATACTGCTTGAGAGTGAAGTGCTTCATCAGTTCCACAATTTGCATTTCATTTGCTGCAGAGTGGGTGACCTGCGTTGCTGCTGTGCTGGCCATAAGTGTAATTCACAGTAGATGAAGGCAATTTGCCCACAGCTTCCTCCTTGCTTGCTGGTTTGTTTCAACTCCATTTAATCCTAAAGTGGAGCGCAATTGCATTCACGGATTTATTCTAATGTTTCTTAAGGTTCCAGCAAAATTCTGAGTGGTGGTGGGAGGTGCAGTGCTCAACATGATTTATGTGATGTATCGAATTAATGATACTGCACCGCATAGTCATTACGTCAACTGTTTGGCTGCACAAACAGTTTGTCTGATTGTATGCATTTTTAATGCCTACGCCACTGGTGTCAAAGTCAAGGCCCGGGGGCCAGATCTGACCCGCCACCTCATTTTACGTGGCCCGCGAAGGCAAATCAAGCATGTCAAGTTCCATGATGATTGCTAAAGTCTGAACAAAATTTTCAAATTCTCATATGCAATCCACAATAACAATCATTATTTTTGACTTCTGATTTTAAAAATAGTTATCCATCAATTTGTTGCGCGCTGTGTATGTAATCTGTGGAGGTGATTAAACATTTATATGGTTTCCCAAAATTCATAACGGCCCTCCAAGGGTTTGACAATGAGTTTGACACCCCTGACCTACGCCAAACGCTGGAACCTTAAATGCCCTCGTAGGTTGTAAAATGTAGAATTCAACCAACATTTTAGATGAGTTGAGTCAGGCTTGAACCGGGGTTCCCATGGTGACAGGTGGCAATTTTTGTTTTTATTTTATTTTATTTTTTTAAACCAATCCTGTTCAGCTGCCTGCTTATGTAGAAGGTTGAATCGAAATGCCTTTTTATGCTGGGACAGTTTTGCTGTGTAATGGGGGAGTTTCTTCTTCTTCTTTTCCATTCGGGGTCATCACTGCGCGTCATCCGTTTCCATCTTAGCCTAACTTCTGCATCCTCCCTCATGTCTTCATATGGTCTATCGGTCTTCTCTTAAGTCTTCCTCTCTTGCCTGGAAGCTCCATCGTCATCATTCTCCCAACAATACACTTAACCATCTCTCCTCGAGACGTGTCCAAACCATCTAAGTATGCTCTCTCCAAGTTTGTCCCCGAAACTTGTCACGTCGGCTGTGCCTCTAATGAGCTCATTTCTAATCCAATCCAACCTGGTCACTCCAAAAGAAAACCTCAAGATCTTCATTTCCGCCACCTCCAGCTCTGCTTCTTGTTGTATCTTGGGCGCCATTGTCTCCAATCTGTTCATCATGTTGAAATACTCCCCCCTGCTCAACGCAAGAAAGTAATGATTTACTCTAGGAAAACAGATGGAGTTAGAGCATACAGGTCTTTTAAAATACATAATAAACAAGCGGAACTCAATAAATCGTGGTGTCATAAAAATAAATAAATAAAATAAAAAGTTTCCTTCAATTCCTCATTTCATTCGGTGAAACTCATGAAACACGTCGGGAATTTTCAGAAGGAAGTCTGACCAGATGTGTGTTGTAAATTAAACCCCAACCACCTCTTAACAAGTGGAAATGGGTTATTTTTGTTTTCCTCCCATTCTTTTTTTTTAAGTACCATTAGTTGGTTGGCTGCGCCACAGATGAGGTGCACTAACCAAAATGATGCCACAGCTATTTTTCATTCCACTGAAAATACTCTCTCGAAAAATAGACTCATTCACTTTCCTGACTTCTGCTCTGCAATTTCATCGCTCCTATTTAAACGCACATCAATATTGTTAAAGTGCACGGACTAAAAGTGTCTGCTGTGCTGTTCAAATAGGTAGGTTTTAAACCAAAGTGATGTGCATATTGGTAAAGCTGATGTCTATTGTGTTGCTTCAGCATGGTGCCTGTGCTCTACATGAGGTACGGCTTCTGATGTTGTCTTTAAAAGCCCAGGGCTCAGAATAGGACCTGTCTATCTCTAAGGCTGTGTCTGCATGATAAAAAGATTTCTCACAGCTGGATGCTCGCCTATCTCTTGCATTGATGCTCGGAACATTTGGCTGAGAGTACTAACTATGCCATTGTGGTCCAAATGCAGACGGACCGATCACAGCGCTCCACAGAACACAGGTCTGACGCTTTGTTGAATTCAATAATACATTTTAGAACTTTATCCATTTTGAGAATAGTTTTGCCCTTTCAAAATGTTCTGGGTGTCTGCATAAGTGACACATGTTTTGTAAATAAGTGGAAGGAAACCCCAAATTAGCCTAGATAAGGGCAGGCTTTGGTTAAATCTATGCAGTCAGAAGAAGCCCTCAAAAGGAACAACTTTGTCTGCTCTAAGATAAGCAATGTACAGTGGTACCTCTACTTACAAACGTCTCTTCATACGAAATTTTCAAGTTATGAAACGCCTCAACAGGAAAATATTGCCTCTTGTTACGAAATACATTTCAAAATACGCAAGGTAGAAATACAGGATGGGCTGCTTGTCGCAGCTCCGAGTGTCCTGAACGCAACATCCTGCCATTGACTTTTACCTAGCATCTTCCTGGCATCCCATTGGTTAAGAAGGACCT
Organism: Hippocampus mohnikei; assembly: GCA_026261675.1. Classification (NCBI taxonomy): domain Eukaryota; kingdom Metazoa; phylum Chordata; class Actinopteri; order Syngnathiformes; family Syngnathidae; genus Hippocampus; species Hippocampus mohnikei. Next base: position 9,297,988 of record JAKGUB010000106.1, on the reverse strand, counting down.
TCGTATGTGTCAATGTGTGTAGATAGAAAGATGTGTGTCGATGCGGCGTCCTCGTCATTCGCCCAAGAGGTGTTCCGATAGTTTTACGTAAATGTGAATCACCCAGAAAAAGTGTTCACCAGTCGGGCGATCGTTCACGATGCTGATGTTTACATTGGACATTTTCGAAGGATTGTTAAAAGCCGACAAAAGCAAATGTCCTTGACAAAACACCAGGCAAAAATCACTTCTGAGAGAGAACGTGAACTAAAGAGGGCAAAAAAACGAGGGCGCAGTTCAAAGTTAAATGACCATCATTTTTATTCTTTACTCTATTCTTTATTTTTTACACTATGCACAACTCTCATTTATTGTGCAATGATCGAATTGTAACATGTATTTGTTACATATTTTGATGCATTTTGATGCTTTAGGAAACATTCATTTCTGAATTATGCGCGGCTTGGAACGGATTAGGGCATTTACATGGAAAACGTGTCTCTACTTACAAAATTTTCACTGCTGCTAACTTTCACTCAACCTGAAGTTAGCTAAATGCTCCTCGTTGCAGCATTTGCACCAGGCTGTTGCTTTTTGCTTTGAATGATTGGACTAGAACAAGCCAGCTTTACAGGAACAATGTTAATTTTCAGCCATCTTGATTGTCAGGCGATACTGTACCTTGGATGACTTCTGCAGCAAAGTTTTTTTTATGTGCCCGATTTACTTGTGTCACTTTAACACAGTGGCTGTAACCTTCAGATACGCATCACACACCCTTCTGTTTAAAATGTCCTTTCTCCATAAAAGCAAATGCAGGTAGTGGAAACCCATGTTGAAAGCTTGTCAGACTTAGTAACTAAGGGTATGTCGTTCCCCACATGCCACAACTTGTTGAACGGTGGACTTGTCTGTGGGCACTTTTCTGTTACTTTGAGGAGCCAGTCTGATAAGTGTAAGGAAAAACATCAGGGGTCATTGGAAATGGCTGCCGTCATCGCCGTTGCTAGAGGCAACTCAACTTTCTTATTAAAAGCTACGACGAAAATGACTTTTTTTCCCCAGTCAGCTCCTTTGGCCTAAATTGTCGCTACATGCACTCGACAGCTTTGAAAGTCATGCTAGATGCTTCTAATTTTTTTGTGCTGCAAGCGAGCGAGCAGAACAACCCAAGCATATTTACATGGTAAGCAGATTAAACTGGCAGGTGAATGAGAGTGTCAACTACCGTCTGAAACAAAACCATGCGGCACATTCAATGTCGGGAAACGCTCCGAGTCGACTGATCATCATCGCCGCTCGCAGGCGAGTTCACATTTTTTGCTTTCCAGATGAAAGTGTCATTTACTCTTAAAGCCTCAGTGAAGCCAACCACCGAAGTGCTACTTCACAAGGCCGTTTGGCACTGATGCGGTCTGCATATTAACAACTCACAGGTGCATCATGGGATATTTCCCGTCCGCAGTGTCAACAAACATTTTTTTTTAACAGGCATAAACATAATTGGTGAGGAAAGGAGTAAATGGAGCCCAAGCTGAGCTAATGTATCTCAGCCATTAGTGACCTCAAGCCCCCTAAAAAAATGACAGATGGGACAGAATCTCTCTTCAATCAGTGATGAATGTACAGTCTCGAGTTTTGCTTGAAAGGCAACATCCATACATCACTTTTCCATAGCGCCTATATCGACTGGCTTTGGACAAGAGGTAGGTTACATTCACCCTGGACTGGTCGCTGAGTTCATTGCAGAGAACTTGTAGACAGACAGCCACAGTCATATTGACGCCTACAGACAATTTAGAGGCTTCAATGTACCTAACATGGACATTTTTACAATGTGGGAAGAGAAAACCGAGGCAAGCAAGGGAAGAACATGCAAACTGCACGCAGGAAGGACTGAGTCAAGATACAAGCCCCAAAGCTTCAAGTGCTAACCATCAAGCCAGCTGTTTGTTTCTAATTAACGCCTTAGTCCCATATAGGTGCCGGATCAACACGGACCACATCCGGCACGATCCGGCGTGTGGACCGTGTAGCCGCCGTGTAGCTCCGCGGTGAACCCTCTTCGTCCTGGAACGTCCGGCACTGTCCTTGGGGCTCCGGGAGGCCAACACGGTGGTTTTGGGAAGTTCAAAACTGTCGTGTTCGTCCGTGAAGGTCCGGGGAGTTGGCAACAACCGTGTAGGTCCGCGTAGCTGCCGTGTAGGTCCGTGTAGCTGCCGTGTAGGGTCCGGGGTCAGTCGTATCCCTGCCGTGTTTGTCCGTGTATGTCCTGACAGTCCGGGAAAAATTCACACCCGGACCATCAAGAATCCTGGCGGCAGAGGTACGGTTGTCTCCGGAACTTTCACGGTGGTTACACGGACTACGCCGGACAGTGTCAACTCAGGACTACCCTCACGGATCAACACGGAGCTACTACGGACGAAGACGGTGCAAAACGGATACAACACGGTTGAAACACGGCGGATACACGGACTATCATGGAAGAACAAGGAATATCACGGACGATGACGGATAGACAGGGTGGCAACAAGGACGTTCACGGTGCAAACACGGTGAAAACACGGACTAATGCGGACTATGACGGAGGAACACGGATAACACGGACGATGGCTCATGCTCATATAAATAGGGGAAATTTGAACAACGATTCACTCCTTTCCTGTGCTACCGACGCTGCAACATGGGGGATCAGATGACGGCCGAGAACAACCTGATGCTGATGAGATGCCAGCTTCAACTGCAAAAAGCTCAGGTTGAAAACACTATCCTCATTGCTAAAGCGAAGATACGAGATAGAGAAGCCGTGAAAAAAGTGGTATCTACAGTGAATAGAAGGAAAAAGAGAACCATCTGGGTCAGAAAATGGGATCACCGGAAATTAGCCAGCTTTTATACAAGTTCTTGACGGTCCGGGGTGGACCGTGTGTGTTCGTGTCGCCGCCGTGTAGGCGCCGGGATGATTCGTTTAGGCGTCGTGTTGGTCCGTAACTGTTCGTGTCACTGCCGTGTAGGTTCGTGTTATTCCGCCGCTCTGCCTTGACTGTCCGTGCCGATCCTTGGTCATTCGTGTGGGCACCGTGTTGATTCCGTGTTGCTGCCGTGTTTGTACGGGTTCGACCGTGTAGCTGCCGTGTTACCACCGGCGTGATGGTTTTTGGACGACCGAAAACCCCAGAAAGAGCACGGATCATCCCGGATCTTAATCCGGCGGGATCCGGCACTTTCCGGGACTGCCGTGTCCATCCGTGCTTATATGGGACTGGGGCCTAAGGAAGCAGAGCCCAACGTGTGGGAAAAGACCTTTAACGCAGACAGCAGTTCGCACGCTTTACTGTACGCATGCGGTGCATCGTCCCATTGTAAAACACAAATGTCCCAAATTTTTGCAACCTCACTGAGGAATCAAGTGAATCCTACTTCTCAGAAGTTAAAGCAGCACAAATCCACGCCTGGTGTATTTAATGGTGTGGACAGGCACTCCAGAAACCCAGACTACCTGTATATCCACTTAAAAAGTCAATTTTCAATGTTCCCTTTAATTATTCTACCATTTGTATTGGAGAAGCGTTGAACTACTTAAGATCGGGCTTCGTCTTTTGGTCTTTGGGCAACTGTTCGAGACGGTCTCATCTCTGAACCGATGAAATTTCAACTCAATGCCGTCACAGATTTATTTATTCTTAAAACAAGACCTGCAGTCCAATGACTGACATGTATTGAGTCATATACTTTTCCCCGAAGCCAAAACCATCACGGATTGCCACATTTCCGCAATTTGGCACTGAAGGTACACATTTAGGTCACAGATTCATCATCATATTTCTCAAAAGCAACCAAACTGCTGATTTGCTACTTTAAGATATTTTCCGAGTGACAGCAAAATGTTTGTTGTTTGCCAACTATAAATTCCTTGTTTTTTTTAACCATGTGGTGAATTTATGGGTAGACGTTGCTCTCTAATTTACCTTTTGTCATCATCACCTATCAGACAATGTATTATTTCTACCATTTTCCTCACATTTCATCGATTTCCAGAAATGTAGTTTTAAAAGTCCGAACCAGGTCTTGACCTCAAAGCAGGGGTGAGCAGGTGTGCTATCCTGCATGTTTTCCGTCTCTCCCTGATGCAACACACCTGATTCAAATGAACAGGTTCAATATCAGGCTTCTACAGCTCTTGCTGATGATCGTTAAAATAATTTCCTTCACTTTGTCTCTTTTCCAAATCTTTGTCTTGGTCTCACATTGCATCACCATTGGACAAAAAAGTGTCTCTTAGCATCAAAATGTTGCGCTTAGTTTGGAAAGATGTCCTCAAAGTCTTGGTCTTTGCTTGGTCGCGTTTTCTTAAACTCTTGGTTCTTGCTTGGTCTTATTTCTTCCAATGTTTTGGGGCTTGGTCTCAGATTGCATTGCTCTTAGTCTTCACTTGCTCGCAAATTGCCTCAGTCTTGGCCTCATGCCCCAAATGTCGTGACTTGGTAAGTTTGTCTTAAAATCTTATTCTTGACTCGGTCTGCCTTAGTTTCACATTGCGTTGGTTTTAAATTGGTCTCCTCCCCTCTAAGACTCGAGCTTGACTTTGTCTCAATGCATACTTCCTTTTTTTAGATTTCGCGCAACTACATTGACGCTCAAAATGTTCTACTCTAGATCTTGCATGTAATTCACTTTCAGTGGCTGAAGACAGGCTTGTTTTGTTCTTACATTCAGGATCCTTCAGCAAGAAATCAAACACTCAACTGCGACAGCAGCGAATAAACTGCCACAAGTGTTCATGCCAAATGGGGTAAAGAAAGCAGGAAAAAAAAAACGTTATTCCACCCAAAGAGAAGACAGCTCATGGGAAAAGTAGTGATTGTGCGCTACATTGCCATTTGAAGCGGGTGATATTTGGGAATTGTTCCATTTTGATTCAGTTGTTTAACTCAGAACTGCCATTTAAGAGTGGGTGTTGCATGAGCAGACATACCATATGGGGGCTATCACACATTCAAAGGACTCTATTATACCCATTTTTAGCTTTTCTTTATAGTGCAACCGCGCAGGGAAGAGCGGTGCTCTGATTGTGGATGTGCTTATTACTTTACATAATTTCAATGTGCTGGTTTTAAAGGGGTTAAAGGGTGCAATTAATGGAAAAGAAAACAAAAGTTATCCATGCAGACAATGCCGCGAGTGTCTCGACTTCAATGAGTCTCTGGCTCTCGTCCACGCAGTCACATTAACGAGGCGTTGACCTTCCCGTAGCGCCCGCAGCCAGTAAGAATAGGTGCTTGGCTTTTCCATTAAATCAATGATTCATCAGCGGGTTTTGGTCGCATGGCGGCAAACGAAATCTGCTTGACGTGACGGGGTCAATCAACATCACAATTACATTTGCCCTGAAAGGCATCGATGCCTTCTAATTTGGTGACGGTGTGGTGAGACGGCAAGAAATTATGAGACAATGCGTGATAGTAAAAGAGACAGAAACACATGCTGTGTGAGGCGATCAGCCTTATGATTTCGAAAATCGATTTAAAAAAATATACTGTATATATATAGAAATGATTGCTGCCATATCTGACATTATTGCGTGGTGCTATGGGCTAATACTTGCAAAACAAATACTCGGTCTTAATATTTTTTCTTTGATTTTGATGTCTTTCATGTTGTGTTAATCTGTTCAATGCAGTCCAATAAAGCTTCATAAAGCCAAAGAAGAAGCCAAAAAAAAAAGCATCATTCTCTGCTCGCTTAACTGTGGCATCAGGAGATACTGTGAGGTGTTACGTGATATGCTGATGTATTGTGTGATGTCATCCATGGAAGCAGTCCATCTCCCCCCCCCGCCACAAAAAACAATTCTCCCAAATGTGGAAAAAAAAGCAAAATATGCACACAATTAACTATTCCAAGTTAATCGAGGCTTCGCTTCCTTTTTTGGAGACATGCAGACAGCGAATGTGACACATTCGCTCAAGTATTAATTGAGTAATTAGTGTAACAAGAATGTCAGCGCTAAATGGAAATGACTCTCTACAAAATTATGTTTCATTTACTGAATTAGTCTTTGCGATTCATGCACATCTCGTCTAACTTGACCCTCTTATCAATATTTACAATGTTACTGTAACGGCGATTTGCACAAAAGTTTATGGACAAGACGTGAGGCTCTTCTCAGCGCATAAATATTCGTATTTCATTATTTAATGTGGTTGATATCATTCTACATTCATAGATTCAGATCATTTCAGTGTCTGCATTAACTGTGTCCCCTCCGCTCCCCGCCTCGTGCCAGACGCCATGCTGCTCGTGGCTCTGCGACTGGAGGGACCTTTCAACATCGAATCCGTCATGGACCCCATTGACGTCAAGATCTCGGATGCCATCATGAATATGCAAGACAACAGCGCCCAGGTCTCCTATAAGGTATTTTACGTCTTGTCGCCTACGCTATGGCAGTACACCAGCCTTCGGTGTATAATTCGACACAATCTCAATTTAGGTGTCGTGCGGTTAGATGTCTGAGTGTGGCTAGCGTTCACGTAAACGAGATTTAGAAAACTTAAATCTAAAAGTGACTCATTTAGACCTTTTGCAGAATTGTATTCCAACAGATATGGAAATCACAAAGTGTTTGTCTACAGCAGATGGATCTATACAAAATGTTTGAGCTTTCGAGAAGTTTCATGCACAGACGACAAAGCTGTCAAAATGATCCGCAGTGACACAGAATTGCAGAAATTCGAGAAATCATTGAACAACGGCAGAAAGGTGGTCGCATTGCACGTACGCCGAAGCTCATTATCTTGAGGCGCGCGCAACTACAGCCCTGTGCTTCATCATTTGCGAAGTCGTGCGTGTCCTTCAGTCTTCACAAGAGAACGATAACAATGAATGTTTCAAAATGGTGATGTTTTCACTTGCAAAAAATGCAGATGAGGGGCCAAAGTGACACCATTTTTGTCAACAGGCTTCATCTTCGTGTATATTAACACCGGAATGCTCGAAGTTTCATTTTGCTTTCTTTGCTGAGGAAAAAAATATGAACAAATTGAAAACAAAAAAACCGGAACGTTTTTTAAGGTTAAAAAAAAAGCATGACTATTGGTCACGATCAATGCACAGTTTACAAAGGAAGCATGATAGAGTTCATTATTTTGAAGGGCACTTGCTACGATATGGAGCACAACCGAACATCATCATCGAGTTGAAGAGAAACTTGCGCAGGGATCCCATTAATCACAACAACTACTTTTCGTGGAATGCTGACATGTATTTTTTTATTATTTGCTTTTGTTTGTTTCTATGCCCGTCTATCGAAAAAGGATGGCGACCACCAAACATAAAAGTCGACCACAATGAATCTTCAGTTGTCAAACCCTTAGTTTACGTTTGCGGGTGAAGGATTTTCTTGGAATTTCGCAGTCAGAGAATATGAAACAGACACAAAATGTTTTTGTTTTTGAAAAGGTTCACCAGCAGTTTCCTGTTGTGCGAAAGAAAAATTCCACTGATGTGAAAACAGGGAGTGAAAACACCACAATTTGTAATTGTTTTGATGTCAACTTGTCTCATGAAATCTATTTACAAAAGCTTGGGCTGTGTTGACACGAGAACAATCAACAGGAATTGAGTCAAATCAGGGGTTTGTTTTTTTTGTTTCTCCGCTTTGTTTTTCAGTTCCAGATGACAGCGTTGTTCACAGAGAGCTGCTTCAGCAGCCAGTTATTTTTCTTATTCACAGTAAATGTACACCGATTACCGTCATTGTCTTGAGCGGCACATGCGCAAAAAAAAAAAAAAAAACTAACCCAAAAAAACCCGCCTTGTGCTCTTCCATTCTTGAATGATTGTGATGCACTTGCACATGAGGACATCCTGCATCTTGGAAACGATCATTCTTTCAGGGTGCGGTAGTGTCCAGTGTCACTGTTTAATCAATGACCCCTTATTATCTTGCCAAAACGCCTTCTAGCCCAAAAACACACCCACAGTGGACGCAGAACTTGAAACATGGTGTGAATAGGAATTGTAAGATGTTCTGAGGCATTATTAAGAGAAAACAGTGATGTTTGTTTTGTGGTCAGACAAAACAAATGATTTTATTAAGAATTGGATTCAAATTAATGTGGAAGGAATTTCATCAATTATTCAACAAAACATGGCAATAATAATATCATGAGATCCCTATTCAGTTATCGTCATCATCAAACAATTTCACAAATTCTGCCACTTGTATGGAAACCTATGAGCCCAACTGTCTCAAGTATTCCCTTTCAGATGTGCTCTTTCGAGCTATACTGATGTCCGCCAAGCTTCATTTAAGGCCGGGGTGTCAAACTGATTTTTGTCGTGAGCGTCACTTTGTAATTAGCGTTTCCCTTGGAGGGCCGTTATGACTGTGAATTTTGTGAAACCATATAAATGTTTGACCACCTCCGCAAATTACATACACAGTGAACAACAAATAGATGGATAACTCATTTTGACATCAGAAGTCAAGAATAATGCTATGTTATGACATTACATATGAGAATTTCAGATTTTGGTCTAGATTTTAGCTAGCATCATGGAAGTTGACATATTTGATTCACTTTCGCGGGCCACATTAAATGATGTAGCGGGCCAGATCTGGCCCCCTGTCCTTGACTTTCACACCCGTGATTTAAGGGATGTTACACAGGATCTCCGTTGGGTAGAGTTCAGGAGATGGAGAGCAACCACAGCGAAAACTGTCCTACCTTTGTCCTTTAAATGAGGAAAATACCAAAGTGTCCTGCATTGAAACCAGTTTGGAGGAGAGTCAGTGGAGGCCAGCGATCACCAACCCCATCAGCAAGATCTGCGACGCGTGACAATGATGCTAATCATTTGAATCAGGTCTATTGGAGGAGGGAGACATCTCAAACATGCAGGATCGGGGGCCCTCGACGACCGCAGTTGGTGACCCCTAAACAGCCTGGAATGTTCCATATTTGCATTATTGGTAACATTCCTGTAGTTCTTTGGCCTCTTGACATGTATTTGATGTTGAACTTACCTGAAAAGTCAGATTTAGGCATTACATTACTTCAGTAGGAATTCAGTAGTTGATGTGATTTTTATTTTTTTTTTACCACCCACAAAAAAAAAAAATTGTGGAATGCTGGAAAGATATTTAGATTTCCACATGTTGATGTCAGTTGGAATTTGAGTCTTCTGCAGGCTCTCCCCATACAACACATCCAGTGGTGCTACTGTATACGCGGTGTTTTTCCAAAAGCTGTAAAACTTAAATAACGTCAGTGGCAGCCCAGCTGAATTACCGTCAGCGTCGGCGCGGTTACCTCAGCATGCGACCCATTATATACCAGAAGCGTGTGGTGTTCAACCAATGGCAAAGTCTCCGAGCAAACATCATGTTTTCCCTCATTCTCTCCTTCCCAAAAAGTCATTTCGGATCCTGACCGTCGGGTGCCCGTGTTTTTTGTAATTGCAGGCTTTTCAAGGTTGCGGTCAGCCAAAACCCGCAGGAATGACTAGGTCTGCCCGTGGCGTTCCGGATGTGTTCAACGCCCGCTTCAGGCCATACAACCCAGACGAGCGTCCCACCACGGCAGCTGGCACCAGCCTAGACCGACTGGTAAGGGCATCAAGCAACACTTGCTTTCCGCGACATAAACACCATTTGTCTTTCTTGCAAGCTGACGCCGTTGATTAAAGCCAGTGATTTGCTGAGCTCCCCCCACTCCCGCCGACGGCAATTCATTCCGCGGACTCTTCCCGCATCTATTGATCTCCGTTTGTTAACGAATCAACCACCTCCCTCCCCCCCGGAGAGTGAGGTGAGGTGTGCCGTGACGTGCCCTTCTCCTGCCTCTGTGTGCTTGGCAAACAGAACAGACAAGGCTGAAGGCTGTTTTCCGAGGGCTGACCACAGCCATTGTTTGCTGCAAAGCCAGCCCTTTATTTCATATCGGATGGGCTGCGTGTTTGCGGGACTGGACGTTGATACGTGCATTTGCCGTCTCCCAACAACCTTGAGGCCTAAAATGCTGCGACCGCGGAAAAAGGTTAGCGTTGACAGCCAAATGAAGCTCAGGAGCAGTTCTCATCATAGCGTACATACTTGTGCAGCCCGCAATGCCTTCCTTGCCTCTTCTCACAAACCTGTGGCAAATGGTTGACATTGTTCAGAAATAAAAGTAAAGCGGTTTATAGCGACCGCTTCAGTCACGAGCCAATTTACCCACGCTACGAAAAATCCACTCTTTTTATCCTTTGCCTTTTTCTTCCTCAATGTTTGCTCGTCTGATTCAATACCAATTAAGTTTTTCAGCTGTCTATTTGCCAATGTTTTATGTTTTTTTTTCATGCATCGTATTCATTTTGTCCTCCCATCAGCTCATTTATCCACCTACACAATTAATTAAGACGTTCTTTTTCTCCCCTCTTGTTTCTCTCTTCTGCAAACCAGAGGATTATTTGGAAAACCATGCAACACAGCGTAAGCCTCAACACGTTTCTTCTTTTCTGCTTGCGGGTTGGGCATTTGAAAGACTACAGGCGTAAATGAAAGATCAATTCATTGTTATATATCCTGTATATTTTTTATTTCGACTATCTTGGGCTGACTGGTCATAACCTCTGTTTCGACGTAAGCGCCTTCTATCCATCTATATATATATGCTTATAGCACTTGTCCTAATTAGGATTAATCCATCCGAGTTTACTTTGGGAGAAAGCTGGGGTACACCCTGGACTGGCTGTCAGAAAATCATAGGGCACATTAAAAAAAAAAAAAAAAAGAACCGTTTACCATCACGTTAACTCATATGAATAATTTAGAGACTTCAACAGGGATCAGGGTAGGCAAGAGAGGCAGTGCTGACCCATGCTGTCCGTTCAGCTGCATATGAAGAATTAAAAATAAAAGAAAATTAGGCTTTCATAACATTAAATATCAAGGGAAGACCAAATGTTCTTGTTTTATTTTAAAGATGAGAGATCTGGGGGGAAGAAAATGACAAAAACAACCCACAGGAGTAGTGCCTTGCCGGTCATGAAACACAACGCACGTCACTAGTCTTCAATTAAACTAACATGCATGTTGTTGAAATGTGGAGAACATGCAAACTTCACATGGGAAGAACCGAGCCATGCTTGCTGCCCGCTAGACACTTATTGAGAAGAATAATAGTCCAGGGTTGAGTTGCTGTTAACGCCACGTCCCATAACTTCAGTGGTTGAGTATGAACATAATGATAAAAAAGAAAGCACGTTTCAAATAGTGAAACAGATAAAGTGTCCATTTTATGAAAAAGGGTGATAGGAAGTGAACCAAAAATGAATGAGAACGTTTTATAATGCTAAGCTTCTAAAGAGCATTTCTACTGGTCAAAAGGCTGAAATTTATCTTCCCCCTGTCATTTCAGGAATTTGAAATTCTTGGAACTGATAGTTCCTGGAACTGAAAGGTTCCAATCAGTCAATCAATTACGTTCGACGCTCCAAACCCCGATCTCAAAGTTTCCTGGACATGTTACACTCGTAGGGTCAATAAATTATCCGGAACTAAATTTAGCCAGGTGCAAACACTTTCCCAACACACAATGGTCCTCCCAAAATTCCTTGTCCTGAAATAAACTTCATGCTGCTGTTATTTGAAGAAATGTGTGATAGTTTGTACATTTTCTTACCTTTTTGTACTTTTGCTATACCACTCGGTCATGTTGGTTTTCCTTAGACAGCAAACTAATGTGATTTTTTTCCTCATTGGCTTTGACATTATCCCAAAATTTGATAACCGATCTACATAACAATGAATTGATCAGTTGTTATGCCCATCACCACTACTTCTCCTTGTTTTACCGCTTGAAAACCGCAATTACGGTAATACATACGTAAATGTGTCGATATCCTTACTAATCTGTGTGATTAGCAGCATCTGTTGAGCACATAGCATCAACGATGTTTGATGCAGTAGTTCATGCCGCCGCGCCGCACAGCATCTGCCTTTGAACTTTGTTTTATTACAACAAAGTCATCACAGGCAGCTCGACCATATGCCAGCGTGTCCTCATGGTGGTGAGGGTCCCTCAACACACCTTCCTCAATTAACCTCTCTATTCTGGAAATATCCCCTGTCCGATGTTAGTTAATAGCACGGGCAACAAATCAGGAGGTGACCTGGTCTGACAGAGCGCTGCGGCCAGCATCTGCTCTAATGGTACAGCGACACGGGCCCGCAGCCAAGCGGGCATGCGGGGGCTGCTTTATGAATAATCAGCCGGGCATTCAGACAAGAAATTGCAGGAACAGACAGGGAATGTGTCATATACGTGAACTACGCCGCTGAAAATGCAGAAAATAGCACAGCCCGGGCTGCCGAGCTATAGGTGACACATCAGCCCATCGTGATTAAATCGGCCCTATAATCCAGAGTATTATTGTATCATCATATCATGGGCAACAGTTATGCTCACGCCATCAAACATGACCTTCATATCCATAGTGAGTCATATTGTGAAAAATATTGAAGTTCGTTAATGATGCTGGAATTGTTTTGAATGTTGGCGGAGGTGTTTGAGGTCATATTTAAAATACCATGCACATCTGCTGTGAACTCACTCCGGTGGCTTACCTCCAGCTGCTCAATATTAAACAGTGAGACCTTACCGATACGAACAGCAAGGACGTTTATGCGAAGCGGGGATATACTTGAAACTGTCACCAAAGTCAGAGAGTGGACATTTTACGTAGATTTCTATTGTATTTTTACAAATCTGCGCCAACAGCCGACCACCTTACCCCTCTTACGACCGTACAGGACCTGTGCACGTGGCACTCACTTTTGGTGGCAAGTGACTCAACTTACTTCACCAGATGCAGAAGTTTGACAGATATAATTATTAAGTATTCTTAAAAAAAAGAGCCTTCGAGTTTATTGCCACTCTCAGCTGAAGGTCACTGTCAAAAGAAACATAAATCGAAGAGAATTACACATTGTGTATTTCAAGCCACCACATAGCTGCTGCTTCCTGAATGCTCACTATGGGAAACTCCACAGACTCACAGACTTACATTAGCATCCATGTGGTTTTGTCGTTACTCTGTAAGAAATGGATATTAGAACACAAAAAGTGTAGCAACACACACAGACCACATAAAAATACTCATGGGAATATATTCTTTATCTGCTGTGAAGAACAACTATTACTGCCTGACTGAGAAGCAATCCTACCTCAGCAGTTACCTCACCCATGTACCAATTTGAAATCCTACCTACCAGTTACTCCCAATACACCTTATTCTACCAATTTACGAGACTACCCATTTCCAATCTAAGAATTTACCCGGCAGTTAGTACAAAAGTAACCTTCCACCCAACTTTATGCCACCCATATTATCCTACACGAGTACGACCATACTTACTTACCCATACCATCTGCTATCACACACAACCAGACGAACCCTTACTTTCCTAAGAATTGATCGACAAACTGATGATTTTGACTAATAAAAGTTTAAATTAAGGTGGAATCGGTCCATGTCGTGAAAGTAAACTGATCCGTGCGCTGGCCCCTAAAGCAGAATAACGTGATTTTTTTTAAAAGGTGGTCTGCGCCTTTTTTTTTCTCCTCTGTTTCCCTTTTCTATTAAAATACACCATATTTTATTCAGCGTGCGACTGCTCTGGTTGAAAGGTTTTCCCGGGACATTCTCTTTTCGTGCGCAACATAAAAGGAAAGAAAAAGTTGAATCGCAGTGCCAGTTGTGACTCTTTGAAGAGAATCTGACATCCTGTTATTGTTTTGTGCGGCTTTGTCTCTGTTACAAATAGAATTACGTGTCACACAGTCCAGCAGCTGCTTTGCGCAATCATTAGTGGAGCAGAATTTTTACGTCTTCTGTTGCATCGGCGGTATAAATGGATTTCATGCGTAGAGCGCATTTTTGTTTTCTCTCGCGTTGTCCTCCTTTACGTACCGATGCATCATAATTACCCAAGGCAGCGGTTTTGTCAAGTTTTACTTGCCCTTTGATAAGAATGTCTTATGTGGATGTACAGCCGTATGTTTGTTAGCGAAGGCATACTGAATGGATGGCAGGCAGGGGCGGGAAGTTTGAGCAGCGGTGTCCACCTCCAGCTCAATGAGCCATGATGCTTTAATTGCCTGACATTCTGTCAGAGCAACACCCCCACCTCCACACCTCCCCACATCACCCCCGAAGCCCAGCCAGAAATGGAGATCATGAAAGCTACAATAAAGGCACCGCAGACCGTTAAGTTCAGAGCCACATTATAGATAAGGAGAGAAGCATTTAATTTCGCTTTGGTTACAAGTTTTAAAAGGACTTTTGTGTTGTTTTGGACAATACACGGTCGCCATTGTCTAAGCATATACGCCGGTGACACAAAAAGTCAATAGACGTCCGATTCTTTTTCTTAAATGAAAGAAATGATTTTATCATTTAAATAGTCTGCCCTCAATAAATTCAAACAACTTTCACAAAGGAGGTGTCACGAATTTGAAAAGCCGCTTGACCTCAAGTTCAAATTTCTAAAAGGCGTTACAATGACGCCTGGGGGGGGCATGTGCCTATGCAAATGATAAAACTTTTTTCATTTGTGGAGGCAGCGCTTCTGTGTGTACTTGGTACAAAAACACAGACACAAACACCCACCCCCCGCTCTACAGATCTCTTGAACAACTTACTTGTATGAGCCACTTATCAGAAGCCGGCGCCATTAGCTAACATGAACCCGTTCATGCACCCTGTAACCTGATAACATGATAAACTGTCCACTGTAGTAACCGCTGTCCCTGCAAGGGTCAATCTGTGCATCCAACAAAACGTACTGCAGCTCTGCTGACCTTTTTTTGACAAGTTTGCTGAGGTGCCGCACCTGTGGATGATAAGGTGTTTGTACATTGCGGGGCATCTGCTTATGATGGTATTTTAGACTGTGTAGTCTGGTGTCCAATCTGTCAGATCATGTAATAGGTGTAGAAACTCTGGGGGCAGTTATGATGCAAATTAGCCCTCGTCTTATCAGTGCAGCCAACATAAAAAAAAGATGTATTTGACTGTTTTTTGTCACAATTTTGAACAATTGGTTTACAAGAATAGCATATCCTAAGTAAGATTAACAGTGGAAATAAGTAAAACAAACTAAAATAAAGGGAAACAGGAAGTGGAAACCAACATTTTATATACAGTAGATCACTGGTGTCAAACTCAAGGCCCGTGGGCCAGATCTGTCCCGCCGCATCATTTTCTGCGGTCAACTTCTATGGCGCTTGCTAAAATGTGAACCAAAATTTCAAGTTGTCACATGTAATAAATGGGCATGTTGAGCTATTGCAAGCATTTTCCTTAACATAATTACAGAAACTTGAACAACAGGGGAACAAACTACTCTCCTTGACTTTTGATTTCAAAATCTATTAATTGTGTACTTTATATGTAATAATACGAGAAGGTGATGAAACGTTTATACAGTTTCACAGTCATAATGGCCCTCCGAGGGAAACTGTGACTACAATTTGGCCCTCGACAAAAATGAGTTTGACATCCAAGCAGTAGATATTCTTGCTACTTTTGTGCGGCATGCAGAACAAAACACATTGCCCTTATGATGATTTTGTCAGTACAGTTCCGGTTATGTACTAAAGTAGGAAACAAAGCAACTTTCTACTTTTCCAGCTCTGTTCATCAGCACACATTTTTTCCTTTAGGCTTGACTAGTAACCTCCTGTGATGGCATTCCAATTTACACAAAACCAAAGAAGAAATACTCAATTGTTTAGCTGTTCACAAAGATGAAGTCTCACACTGGCTTCTTGTGTGACACCTCCCATGATAGTTTTGGGGTTATTCGACTTTGGAGCTCTCAGTGTATTTGCCATGATCTCTATTGTAAGTTTTTTTTTCCTCCTTTGGAGTCCTTGTTTTGCCTATGAGAATGGTCAAAGCTTGATTATTGTGAACTCACCCCCATGGCAAAAGCTATCATTGCAGACAAATTATAGCTCCTTTTTCTTTGTAGAGATATAATTTACTGCCGTCTCTCTGCGCTCGCCTCCTTGCCATCCTTTGCCATGTTAAACATTTCTTTGTACCACTGTATGAGGCTTATATTGTCAGTAGACAATCAACAGCGGGTATCCACCGTGTATTTAGGCACAAACACCACAAGGTTTGTCCAAGATTGCCACCGCAATTCCAAACAAAAAAACAGACAAACAATTCAAAAGAGGCATACGCTACCAGACATTTCTGGAAAAAAACACATGTGGGTTCACTCAATAGAGGTGATCATGTACGATGATAAACAAGACAAACACAGTGGGTCCCTTCACTGAAATCGTTTGTCACTCTTTCCTTGTTCCTTCTCAATTCCCCTTAGGTTTTGTTCAAGGAGATAGAATTTGCTTGAACTTACCTGTCACAGCATTTTTCTGCATGGTGTATTAAAACAAAGTGACTAATTCCTGTTGTCACGATCACCCACCCTCACCAGATGCTTTGTGCTGAAAAATAGAAAATGTGTTACTTACAGCAATATCCAAACACACACATGGACCCCTGAGACGACACTCTTACCGGGCCTCAAGTCAAAATAAATATTCACGATATACTTTGCCGCGGGGCATCCGTCACACAAATACAGTAGCTTTGTACAAAATAAGGAGATTCGAGAGAAAAGGTTTAGAACTGCAGAAAGCGGAGGTGGAAAAAATACTAAGAGTTGAGTTGAGCATGTCAAAATAAGACTTGCAAGTCTACATTCACACGGACCTGTGTAACCCACTTAGCAGTTTAAGTAAAAACAAAAACAAAACATGTCATGAGTCTATCAATTGGTACTTGGGCAATTTTGACTTACATCAGAAGAAGCCACCCATTCATTTCAGCAGCAATAATGACTTAATACAGATCAACAGTTGCGGAGTGAGTGGAAGTTAGCACGCCTTTGTCATGTGAATGTCAAAATGGTGCGTGCCGCTTGTCCATCGATTCAGGGAACACAACAGTTTCACCTGTCCCAAGTGTCCTTTCAATGAGACACACCACAGATGGCCTTTGGGTCAAGGATCCCACATCTGACACTATTTATCTCAGAACCCTGAGGAGTAGTACCATTAATTTGGGTTTGAACAAGGGTCTATTAGGTTCGAAAAACTGTACAGTAGTACCTCTATTTATGAAATTAATTGGTTCTGGAAGAAATTTCTTAACTAGAAAAGTTTGTAAGTAGAGATGCGTTTTCCATTTAAATGCCCTAATCTGTTCCAAGCCCCCACCACCACCAAAATTCAGACAAAAATGTTTCCTAAAGTATAGAAATGCATCAAAATATGTAGCAAATACATGTTACATTTACATCAAACTCTGAGCTGTGAGCACCGGAGCTGACTATATTTACCTTTCGTGTCTCAAAAATTTATTTTGAAACAAGAGACAATATTTTCCTGTTGAGATGTTTCGTAACTTGAAAATTTTGTCTGAAGAGAAGTTTGTAAGTAGAGGTACCACTGTATATAGGCTACCTCCTCTTCCACACAGGTACCCCATTTCAGTGATTCTCTTGCTTCACCCATCCGCACGTTTTCACCGAGATTCCCTTTATCAAGAGTCCTTTCATCTTCAGATACCCTCCGAACAAAACGCCCCACTTCTGACACCATTAATGCAGAACTCTAGTGAGTAGTACCTCCGCACCAAATGTGAACCAAGGGCTGTTCAGTTTAAAGAAAATGTATTCTCACCAAAAGTTTTTGGCATGCTAGCGAGAAAGTTGAAACCACCGCTAAATGTGCCACTTCTACCACCATTAGTCACAATACTCTTGGGACTGGGGCATATGGGTTTGGAAAACCTTTTTCAGTCACCGCAACACAAAAAAAGGCCTCTTTGGGCATGGCAGCCACATCCTGTACATAACCATGCTCACAGAATGCATCCCTACAGAACCTCAAAAGTAAAAATAAAAGTCAGCCACCTTTAATTTCCCTCAGGGATTAATAAAGTCTGCTTTAAATTTGAGCCCGAAGGCGGAAGTCCTGTTGTTTAGGTCGCTTCGGTGCAATAAGGTGGTGGTGCATTGAATTATTATCTTTCACTCTGCAAGACTTGGTCTTTTGTCCCAGTTTTCTGTATGCCTGCCTGTATTTTGTAGTCCTATGGCCTGCCCAGCTAATAAATTGCTATTGTTGAACGTGTGATTTATGATGTGCGCTTGATTGGGCTCAATTTTTTTGTTCTTATTGTATATATTTATGATTTGATCTGCTGAGTTTTCTGAGCTGCATGCCAACGATCCTGTTCACAGCTCAAGTACAACATGTGTTGATTTAGCTAGCTTAACGTTGCATTAAATTTATGTCTCTCGCTTTTCTCTTTCTTTCTCCCTTATGTGCTCAGCAGGACACACAGAATAAAACATCCGAATGTGGTTTGCGTAGTGAGGGGAAAAGAAACAAAAAAACAGCCACTCCTTTCCCAAACATCTTAAACCTGACATTATGAGCTGCCCAGAAATATAATGCTGCGTCAAGCCACTGGGAAATTCTTGTACTGGATCCAGTGAAAGTGAAGTGAAGTGAGCCTGTCACTGTCCACAGCTTTGTTCTCGCCAAGTTGTTGTACTTAGCAGGCCATGTAATTATGTAGATTCCAAAGATTCTGACATGTTTCTTCATAGACCGCGAGAAATAACTCGTCTATGAGCGCACATGCGGCAAGTGCGGTATTTAATTTAACCTTCGCAGCATTCTTGGTGAGGAAGTTTTATTTCGAGGCATTACCTCTACTTCCCTGGAAATGAGTATGACTTTCTAAATGGGGAAAGTCATCATCGCTTCCGAGTGCAGGCCAACCACCTGTGAGTTTGCATTTTATTTACCACAAGAAGGCTGAGAAAAAGTCAGTGCTACAGTAGGATACTTTGAGCATTCTTGCTGTTGAGGGCTGAGAGTTGGAGACATTTTAATTTGGAAGCTGTAATATGCTTTGGAGGCCTATTTTTTTGTTTTTGTTTTCATGCAACATGGTGCGTTTGCATGAATTACGTGTGTGTGTGTGTGTTTAAGGTGTATCAGTTTGAAGATTTGCCTCAGCTTTTGCCTTAACTGGGCAAATAGTGAGCGGAGATGATGAGTTTGATTGGTGGTTGTCAGGTTTAAAAGCTTTTAAGAAAAATATTGTCATTCATCCAGGAATCTAAATTAGATCATCATATTGAGCGCCGATGCACTCATGCATTCTTACCAAAGTATGGCTGAAGCACATGCCAACCTTAAAAATCTGATAATTGGGCAAGTCAAAACGTTTACAGCTTTGGCTAACTACAACGTGCAAGTTAGCATGAGCATGTTATGTTCACATGCAGCTAACCTCTTGAAAACATAACACTCTACAGCTCAGCATACTAGCATTAGAATGTACACAAGTTACAGTTTGTATGTAGCAGCATTTTTTCCATGAAACAAAAACTCCCATCTGTCATGTTCATCACTTTGACCTCCCAGGTGATGCACATTCTGTGAGTTTAAAATAAGAGCATAATTCTTGTTGCGCGGGTCACTACTACAAAAGACCGGACAGCACAGGGGATTGATAAAAATGACATTGATTTTGAATGCCAGCCAACAAAACAGTCAAGATAGCAGAAGGCAAGATGGAATTGGTCTTTTGACCTCTCTTTCTCTCACTGTCAGTGTTCCCTCAATGAAGTCCGGGAGTATTTGAGATTAGGGTCTCGGACTCTTGTGGCAGTCAAATGCATTTTTCTTTCTCAAGGTCTGAATTCATTACTTGACCATTTCTTTCACAGCCAAAGTGTACTTCTATCTTTTGTGTGAAATTTTCCAGTGAACAGAGGGGGAAAAAATGATTCAGTTCAACACAACGTATTACGGCTGCTGCCATGGCAGCCAACACCATTGGATGATAACCTGGAAGCAAGAAAGTTCATCAAGTTAGCGCACACCATTCACCACATTGACAAACTGCAGTTAATTCTTACTTGTTCAGCCAAGGAGGGGCCTACCAAGAAGTTCAATGTGGGCTACACCCACGACGACAGCAATTTGCAAGGCAATCAGCCTGCCGTGCATGTTTTTGGAATGTGGGAGGAAAACACAGTATCCCGATAAAACCCACACCACCTTTCACCCTAACTCTCCTCTTGCATGTGTGCAAGGAGAGTGAAAGTTTCATTTCCCCTTCAGGGAATATATTGAGTACAATAAATTAAAATTACAGTTAGAAAGTAATTTTCCAGAATAAAAGGCGTAATATTCTGAGAATAATATGACTTTCTCGCCTGGTTACAGTTTCACTAAAATATCATTTCCACTATTATCCCTGGACACCCAAAATGTTCAGAACGCCTAAACAATAAAACTGCAGTTGACAGCAACGCTATTCCCAAACGTATGACGTCCTGTCTATCAAAATAACAAATAATTCTTCAGATAGAATTGCTACACCAACAAAAAAATAGCGTATTGCTTCACAGTATTGACCCCCAAGGAATTTCATCATGTATCCTAATTTCTAGGATGAAACGCCTTCCAGCAAAAAGCTGTCACACACCTTTGTCCTTCCTATTCCAGAAAAAAAAAGAGATTTAAACTTCAGTGCTTGGTGCTAAGGTACCAAATGCTCCAATTTGACACAATGGAGTAGACCATAACATTCAACAGTCTCTTGCGAAGGAAAGGGTGAATGAACTATCTTTATTTATTCAGAACACACTGCAGGGAGGTTTGATTTAAAGCATTATGAAGCATTTAAAAAAGCCAGGTTTTGGTGTATTTTTTTGCCTCTCATGTCACACTCCTGCTGGATCAGACTTTCTGAGAATCACCCACCAGGAGCCCCGTGGTTAGCACAGTTGCCTCACAGTTCTGCATCTGAATCTCAACTCGGAAGACATTGTCTGTGCTTGCATTACACAAGTTAATCTTGCCATTCAAACTGACATGATCGAAAGATATCTGATCATGCAGGGAGGTGGGACTTAAAACAGAAATTCACCGCAGAGTTGGCTGGATGAATGCAATCAGAAAACCCCAGCATAACTGTTCAAAAAAAGTTCAACAATTCCATTATGGCTCTTTGCTATCAGGTCGTCATTAGCATTATTTAGTAAAGTATTACAAATGTTCAGTGCAGTCACAACACAAGCCACAGTAAGGTAGAACAGTGAACAGACTGAGGTGTCAGTGATGTAATTGTGTCCAAATTCAGCCCCGCCATTGTACTGCATGTAGATCATTCATACTCGTCATCGTGCTAATGAGGCGCATTGGCCCTTTAACACTCCAGGCTAGCTACTTCTCAGGGGAGCTCTTTCCACGTGGCCCATTGATGGCGGCTGCGTTCCCCGCCGAGCATCGCTTCCCTTTAATCATCCCTCTTGTTCAAACTTCCACTGTCGTCGCCGCGGGCGAGTCACAAGTGCGAACTCGCCACTGTTTCATCAATATTCTGACATTTCTATTTCCTTGCCGCAGGATTGTCGTGTGATACATTTTCCTCACAGTGATGGACTGTACCGGCCATACGGGGTTGCTGTCACGGGACTTAAATAGTTTGAGGCGATACTATGTAAAACACGATACTGAATTTGACCTACACTGACAACATAAAGAGGGGGGAAAAAAATGCATCATGCACCCTGACAGTTTTCTAAACAGGGCCTTTGTTGACTCTGGCATAATTATTGGTACGTATGTACCCTGCTTTAGCTTTTGGCTTTGACATAAGAGTGGTTCTGTGTTGTGGCTGCCAAGTGTGCAGAAATTCCAGTGAGGTTTTAGCCCAACTGTGGTGTTAACAGTAAGGCCGAAATCTGAACAGCTTCCCGTAAGACACATTGTCCGACGTCGGGCAGTTGAATAAAAATTGATTTGGTTCTGTAATTTTCACACTTGAAAGCTGGACAGGCACTCTTGTGACCCCAAATGTGCATGTACATTCTAAGCCATGGGTGTCAAACTCATTTTTGTCACCGGCCACATTTTCGTCACCGTTTCCCTTGGAGGGCCGCTATGACTGAAACCAAATTTTAAAAAAGTAAATGATAACGATTTATTCAACTATTGTTTAAGTTACTGTAATGAGGGGTTTGGTTACAAGAAAATGGTTGCAATATGTCTTATTAATTACCTTTGAGAATGTTACATTTCGGTAGAGATTTTAGCAAGCATCATGGAAAATAGCATGTTTGATTTGCTTTTGCGGGCCACATAAAATGATTTGGCGGGCCAGATCTGGCCCCCGGGCCTTGACTTTGACACTATTCTAAGCAAATAAAACATAACTTTTCCATACGACTGTGTGTCCCCTTTAAAGCGAGCTACCATGAAAGTGCTCTCTCTAAATCCAGCGTGCAGTGTGATAATCCCAATCAAATTCCAGACAGAGCAAAGATATGTTAGTCGTGTTAGTCGTCTTCTATTTTTGGAATCAACTTTTTTTTTTCTCCTTTTTTTTCCCCCCTTGTGTGTATTTCAACACAGAGATTTGCCGTCACGTTAAATTAAGGGCACGGTGACTCATTTTCTGCAACACACGTTCGAGTTGAAAATACTGTTATGTCTCAAGGGTGTGACAAGATTTGCCGTTAAAATTTATTAATGGATGGAGAGCAAGTTTGACAGCGAAATCGGTGATTACGCGGCGGCCAATCCAATCTGTACTCGCTTCCTTTGAGGCAGCGTTTTTTTAATCACATTGTGTGACAAGTGATAAATATGCATTAGTTAAAAGGCGTCAATTGGGTCTGCAGCATACAGTTTTAGATGCTCTGCTGAGATGCAGACATTGTTATGTTAGTTTTTAAAAAAAAAGGACCAGCCTCCAATATAAAAATGCACAATAACAGAAAAAAACAACCTCAGTTTGTCAAGTGTCCATTCCCGGTAAGCGGCGTGATAACGATCACACGGGACTGTCACTGTCACCACTCTCTGCGGGAGCTATTAGAAAGATGGACATCCGGCACAAGCGGGAGCTTTGTTGAGTTCTCCGCTTTAAATGGTGTTTGCAGTCTCTCACCATGGCAGATTAACACTGGTTTGTCATCATGGGAAGTGGGGGCGGGAGGGGTGGGGGTTATGGGATGTAGACCGGAAGCCTTCGCATCGAGGAGGCACGTATAAAACAGATTTTTTAGTGGTAGTTCTCATGGTGTTCGAGCTGGAAAAGTCACCCTGGGGAATTGGTGTTGATTGATATTGATTGGCCTGCATCTACATGCGATCGGTCGGCTTACCTGCTGAAGTCTCCTTAGAGAGGAGGACAATGAGGGTAAGGAGCCAAAAGCAAACAGAACATCATGACGGGGATCTTTCAGTGCATTCACTTTCTACTCATGTCGTGATTGCTTGCAAAACATTTAATCCAGTACAAAATGAGATTTCTTCTTCGTGGAACCCCAAAGCCCAAAACAATCCGTTTCATGACAGTGGTCGACATCAATCCATCCATTTGCTATGAGCTGGAGTTTATCCCAGCTGACACTTGGTGCACTCTAGATCGGTCGCCAGCCAATTGCACATATAGACAAACAACCATTCGCACTCACGTTTGCATCATTGGACAATCATACAAATAGAAATCAGTTACGCTGGTAAAATTTACAAACAGAGCGTAAACCAATACTTTTACATTTTATTACAATGTTGCTGTGTCAAAAGACGAGTCGACCTGACGATAATTGGCGATAATTGGGCACAATTTGAGTATTTTTCCCCACTTCCGACTAATTGTCATATGTCTCTGAAAGATAATGCAGATAAATTTTCCTTTAGTGTAAGAGTGATTTAATTTTTTTTCCCCTCCCCGATCTGCTCTGACAATCGCAAATGTCAAACCTATTCAATATTGATGACGGCAAATCCTGTGTGTGTGTGTGTGTGTGTGTGTGTGTGTGTGTGTGTGTGTGTGTGTGTCGCGCATGATTGTGATGTCAAAAGGACTGCTAGCCAATTAAGAAGCGGCCTGAAGCTAGAGTTAACAACTTTAATGTACTTTCCAGATAGATTTACAGATTATTTCCTTCTTCTTCTACTAGTACGTTTTCTTCTTCTTTGTAATGTTTTGTACAGTCTAGATGCCCTGTAGCACCATGCTACCCCCCACAGGTCAGTTTTGGTACCACGATTGACATCTGTGCTGGAAGAGAATTTGTAATGCTTGTCATGGTCATCCCGAACACAGTCTGTTTGAGACGCTAGAGGAAAAAAAAATCTGTGTGGGTCAGCTTTAGATCAAGATGTTTTGGGTATTAGATGACACAGTCTCCACTGGAGTGCTCCATTTCTCGCTGCAAATTAAACTAGTCACCTTAACAGCCACGTGCTAAGAAGTCAATATACTACAGGAGGCTTTCGTTTAATCTCTACTATTATTGTTAGTGATGGGGTCTCATTTTGATGAATTCGATGCAGCTTTTGGTTTTAAACCGGGGCCGGAACCCGGGGCTGGATTCGAAACTGTGGAAAAGTGGGATAAAATAACCAAAGAGCAATGCCAATTCACATGAATATACCAAAAATAATATTTCTAATTGCTTTATTTGCATATTGTTGCTGTCCTGTGAAGAACACGTATGTCAAATTTTGTGATTTAAAACATGTTTTCCATCAATGGGGTGTTAGTATTTTGGAATGAACATTCAACGTTTTTTCTTTTGAGAATGACAAAAACTAACAAATATGTTTTTCGATCGGACAGCAACAATATCAGCATATATACAAAATAGCAGCTCCGGCTTGGTGCTGTTCATTTGTAGTCTCGGAACAACAAAGGAAAACTGGATGATACAAAACCGAACATCTGAAACTCTCAAGGTTTATTGTCTGGGCCATAATTTATCAAGAATCTGTTGAGAAAGCAGGGCTATTCTGACCATGGCCTGTGAGAAACTATTGCATCTCTCCTCAGAGCGGTCGCTGGTCAGCCCGAGTCCTGGCGGGGGTCTGGTATGAGCTCCGCCTTCCTCCCTGACCTCTGTAATTGAGACGCAGGAAGAACGCTGCAAACGTGTATCAAATGGAAAACTATTTTAACGCAGACTGCTGTAGTGGTTGCCAGGGAAAACAAATCCATTGAGGAGTCGTCTGCTCCTCGCGGTTTTGGTGGCGAGGCCTGCCGCGGACTCTGTGATTAAAAGGAACACGCGCTAATTTAGCTCCAACCGGCAGCCAAACTCGAAAGTCAGTGTCAGGCGGGCAGGACATCCCGAGATAAATGGCTATTTAAATAGATACTGAAAGAGGCAGAATGCCAGATGGAGTTGCTCTGTGAAGGAGAAACTCCCAAGGGCCATGCGTCAGGTTGTCGTCAGATACGCTAAAGCCTCGTTTCCACCAAGCAGTGCAGTTCAGTTGGGTTCACCACAGTGCAGTTCAGATCCATAAATCCCTATCAGGCTTCCACCGCGGGTTGCGCAGGTCGGATGCACACAGCTGGATCAACTACGTCAATAGTGTGACATCATGGCGGCGAGACAAGATGTAATTCGCCAATGAATTATGGCAAAAAGATAAACACGGTCCAGTCCACAAGCTAACAGCATGCCTTGCTCAACGCAAGATGGTCATAGTGTACTACTGTGATGGGTACCCCAGACAAACATCCTCCTCTCTCATGCCAGCTTCCCTCATGTCTTCCCTCACAACATCTGTCAACCTTCTCTCTGATTCTCTTGATTTTACACAAAAAGCATTAGCAAGGACTTTTTTTTTACAGACACCTGAAAAATATACTGTATTGTAGTGTTAATCACAGATTTTTAAAAAGTGCCTTGACACCGACTCTGACTTCAGCATTGCCAAAAACATCAAGTAAGCGTGCCCATATAGGTAATAAAAGACCTGATTCAGGGCTGATTTGCAAACTACGGAATGCCAATACTTGACTCACTTCAGGTGCTACAAACCCATCATGATCATACCCCACTGTGCAGGAATTCTTGGCTTTCAAATTCTTCCACACCAAACTCATCCAAGCATATCTTGATGGACTTGGCTTTGTGCACATGCTCCATCAAGAAAACGTCTTACTCCCAAATTGTTCCTACAAAACTGGACGTATCTGTGATCATAATCGATTGGCTACAAGGTGTTTCTTAGTGCTTTGCTACACGTCGTGTACTCTGGCTGTACTTTAATTTGAAAGTCAGATACCTGAAAAGGTCACAGGAAAGCTGCCCGGCACGAGTGCTGAGCTGAAAGGCAGCCGCCAGTTCGCATGCAGAGATCCACGTTGAGTGATGTCTGTCTGTGTGTGTGTGTGTGTGTGTGTGTGTGTGTGTGTGTGTGTGTGTGTGTGTGTGTGTGTGTGTGTGTGTGTGTGCATAACAAATATTAGAAGAAAGGCTGTGGAGCATCTGCACACAACACGCCCACTCTAAGAATGCAAACACAATTATCTCATCGGCTCATGCTATTTCCCCCCATAATTAATTATTTTCTGCAAACACATCCCCATGTCTCGTACAGTTTGTAAATAAGTAGTATTCTATTACATATATTAAATACATATATAAAATATAAAATTCAATACAAGTTGAATTGAGGAGGAAGATGGTTTAATGCTTTACTCAGCTCTCATGCTTTCCAAGCAACTTTTAAGTTATTTTTAATGCTGAACTAATCTTCTGAATTTGGCTTTGTAAACATCTGGTCTCCTATAGTTTGAAGCAAAAAATCACATGGAAGAACAGGGCAGCTTCATTAGTGATGTATCACCCATGCCCCACTTTTTCTGAGATTTAAGAGAAGCACAGAGATACCGTACTTCTTAGAATAAGAGGATTTTTGGTAGAAGATCACGGGCCGTGAAGCTGCAGAACCTTCGCCTTCATTTAGGACAAAAGGGTGCTGAAGAGCAAAAGAGCGAGGCGATCACAAAACGCAATGGAGTCGTAGATGCGTCATGACGGGCTCGCTGCACTTTTTCTTGCCTAAAAGACACAGTAGGATCTTGATTTTTTTTTTATAAACACTTTAGATTAAAGCAGAATCGGCAATTGCTCCCTTTGAACAAGGCTCACAAAAGCAATAATGATTTGACCCTTTGTTTCTGTGATGGAAACCTGTTGCCCTTTTCGATATTTGAGGCAGAGAACTGCAAAACCTCCAATTTATGTCAGCTGGAGTCTATTCCAGCTGACTTTGTACAAAAGGCCGGGAACACCTTGGATTTGTTGCTAGCCAATCGCTGGGCACTTTTCAACAAACCATTCACACTTACATTGTAAGACTATTTCAAGTTTTCAATTAAACTACCATGCATGTTTATGAAAAGGAAGAAAAATTAGAAAACCCAAAGATGGGAAGACTCCACACAGAAGATTTTAACCCAAACCCTAGACTCTGAAGCAGATGTGAGTACCACGAGTTGATCACCCCTTTGTTTCAGAAAGTCAGTTGAAATACTGACTTGAATACCAAGGAAATGAAAACAAACATGTGTTTAAAGCTAAACAAGGTCACCAAAATATTACAAGCACCTGTCAGTGCACCGCAGAATGCCCCTAATGTAATAATCTGTTGACTGTGCTTTACTGGGGAAAGAGAAAGGCTATGTAGATTCCTCTCTCACTCAGCCTTCCGCGATGATATAGTGTCATCTAGTGGAAAGTGCTGGTAACTGCATGCATTGGTGCTTGTTGCACTTGAGTTATTATGGGCCATGTGAAGTAAAGAGGGAAGGAGGCTGACCTTTCCCAGAAGCATCTTTATTGTTCTGTGAAAATGTTTTCCCTCTCGCATAAATGACCTCCATCAATCATCAAATGCATAAACGGTTTCCCTCAGCACTTGATTTATTTGCCACTTTATCCCACTCAGAATATGTCAAGAAAAGTAAGCCATTTGACTTCATATCAGAATGCAGGATGCGGCATTTAAGCAGTGACCTGGTGAAAGACAATAGAAACAAAAATATAAATCAGTAATCATCATTATTAGCATTTTTTAAAATTATTTTTATTCATCCATCCATCCATTGTCTAATCTTTTTATCCTGTGTCGCGGGCATGCTGGAGCCTATCCCAGCTGTTTTCGAGCAGTAGGCGGGGTACACCCTGAACTGGTTGACAGCCAATCGCAGGATACACAGAAACAAACAACCATTCATGCTCACCGTCATACTTAGAGACAATTTAGAGTGTTCCATTAGCCTCCCATGCATGTTTTTGGAATGTGGGAGAAAACCGGAGTACCCGGAGAAAACCCACGCAGGCGCGTAGAGAACATGAAAACCCCATACTGGGAGGCCAGAGCCGGAATCGAACCATGCACCTCTGCACTGTGAGGCAGACGTGCTCACCACTCATCCACCTATTATTATTATTATTAGTTGTATTATTATTATTATTACACTTGTACTTTATTGAGTATTCGGATAACAAACATTTCATACATTAATAGTATTAGTGGTAGCAGTATAGTGGCAATGATAATAATTATAGGTGGTTCAAATTTAGTCTCACTTATTTTAGGACAGGTTTGTTTTTTGGAGCCGCCTTTAGAAATGGCCCAAATGACCCAGTATCAGTGGCCACTTTCAACCAAAATAGTACACTCCTCTCCTTTTTGTGGCATTGGTCCCCAACACTTTTATGAGAATCTCGTCATGGGCGATCTGCCTATCAAATTTCACGTTTCTTAGTGCAACTGGCTTGGGAAATTGAAGTTTCCAAGAATGTCGTGGTATTGAGTCATCAAATGTTGTCGCTGTGCTCCGCCCACACACGCAAATAGGAAGGGTTCATATTTCATCACAATTGGACAAAATCTCGACAGAATGTTAGTTCTTTGACATAGATCAATAAGTACCGTAAATACATCAAGCCAAAATGGCGGACTTCCTGTGTGTTTTCCTTCATGGTTCATAGAGGCTTTCTTTATGGTTTACTCATGGTGAACATGCCGACGAAATTTCATGGAACCTTTAGTGAAACTGGCTATGAGGCTTTACTTTCCGAACATTTTGGTGATAATTCGAGCAAGTCCTCAAAAAAAGCGTTTAAATGGTCAATCAATAGCCTGCAGCACACCTGCGACCTTGAGGATTGGCGGTAAAGAAAACGGATGGATGGATGAGAACAACCAAGAATCGAAGCAATTTTAAGAGGTTCTTTGCAATGCATGCTTGTGGCTTGAGTAAAAGCAGTCAGCATACCTACTTTTCTCAAAAGATTAAAACAGAATACATTAATGCATTCCCATTAAGTGTTCAGAGCATCTATGTTTTAGCACAATCATCCAAATGAAGCAACAATGAGCCAAGACATCCCAAGTCGAGGTGTAGTTTACCTATTTCTGCATATTTGCATCAGTAAAATGTAACTTTTCACTCTGGTTTCAATCCACATCTTTTCACGGACCCTGCAGATGTCGAGTGACATTAAGCTAATCTTGAACGCGAAAAGGTTTTTTTAGTTCGACATCGCCCGATCGTCAATCTGTGGCTGCAGAGTGCGTCTGTGGTGACCCTCTGGGCAGCATCAGAGCCGCTGAGGTGCCTTGGCATCAGTGTGACAGGATTAACACATCAAAAGCGCCGTGGAGGCCCATAAGCGGCGTGGCAGGCTCAGCACAGCACCTTTCATGTTCTGCTCAGGTTCACCGCAATTTCACGAGCCAACCTGCAACCCGGGCACCCTCCACCCCTCCCTCCAAAAAAGATAATATGGCCAGCCCGGCTTTATCAGGAGCTCTCCTCAACTCTAGCGAAGTATGTCACATTTTGTGTGCTTGATGAAAGTTTGGAGTTGAACACGCTCAAGTCAGAAAGCGCATAGTAAAGTGAGATCGGTAAGAATGTTTGTCATTGCTGCTGCCGTCCTGCCTGGTCTAATATAGGGACATAAGTTAGGCCGTGCACTATTTGACCTCGCCCAGCCCACTTGCTGACCTGGTTCTTGAAATGTTTTTACACAAATGCACAAACTCTGTCTTAACCCGCATGATCACAAAAGTCAATCAAGGATATCTACTGTACTTTAATGTTTCTTTACAAATGGATTTGTTCATTTTAGCAAAAAAAAGTCTGTGACAAAATTTGTATTTCTTTTTTTTTTTTAAACACGAAAAGCAAACCTCAGTATGTTTGACCTTTTTATTGTGATCCTATCCGCCAGCGTTCAATAAAAATTTAACTACATTTGCTTTTTGTTGTTGTTGTTTTTGTATTCAAGTTAAAACAATACGATTGTGGTTATGCCACCATCTTGTGGGATCATGGTGCTGAGGAACTTTCATTAAATAAATTGAGGAGCTTCATTTAGTATAAAATAGGGCCAGCAACACTTCCCATTGATTTATTGATTCATTTGAGTGCCATTTTTTTTTGTATACACAGGTACACACCCACTGGCCAAAATGTTATTTAATGGACCATGACTTTATTGATTTGACAAATCAGCCAAGATTTTGTGGGTCAACTGTAATGTATAGTGGTTGAATAGTAATCAAGCCTATTTTGGAGGTTTAGGTGGTCTGTGGGGGTCATTTTTTTAATAAGTTGCTTGGCCCTTTATCTGAAAAAGTTGACATGGCGGGGGCGTGAAACCATTCTATGATAACAGGTTTTAAAGGTTAACGATGAACAAAATTGCAACCCATATTTTTGTATTATTGTACAAGCTCATTTAAGGTCCCAAATGGGTACATTAGTAGACGTGGTGGTGAACACTGAGCCCTCAACAGTCAGTGGCCACACTAAATGTTTTACTTTATTACTTTATGACCCTTTATCCTCTCTCTCTCTCTCTCTCTCTCTCTCTCTCTCTCTCTCTCTCTCTCTCTCTCTCTCTCTCTCTCTCTCTCTCTCTCTCTCTCTCTCTCCCCCCTTAGGTTGTTGACATAAAAGAGAAACTCAAGCAGTCCAAGAGATTTTGGTCCAGTCTGCCTGAGGAAATGTGTGTGGACACCAGACTGGCTGCTGGGAATGCAACTGATGACCAGTGCTGGAATGGACACACCAAGGGGAGGTAATAGGCACCCCCAGCGGTTACGGAGGCTATAGTCTCCCCATTTGTGTTGCATTCACACTGCTGAGAAGTAGGGCATTTTGCAGTTTGAGCTTTTGAGATCTGACCTCAAAACATTTCCCTTTAGATCAAAATTCCATATTTTGTTTCCATTTCAGATGTCTGAATAGTTACTTTTTAAAAATTTGAAGGGGACATATTATATAACATTTACGTTTAAAAGTAACTATCTCAATTCATGTTAAACTGTAATATGTTCTTTCTTCTCTAGTTTCTCGGCATACTGGGATGTGTTAACTTACATGATTGTCCTCAGTCCATTATAAATCTTCGACAAGTTTAGTCATTTCGCAGCACTCACACACAATTTCTAAGGGAATTACCGGTGCTTTCAAACCTGTCATATGTGTTTATTACCAAGACTGACGTGTGTTTTTTCCAAAGGGAACAAATGGTGTACTGGCAAGCAATAGGAATGGAATCGCACAACAATCCTCTGCTGCTTTATCAAAAAGACCACTGTAGCGTGTCAACTTTTCAAAGCGTTATTTTTATTTTTTTAATGGCCAAATGGAATGTTGTGTCATGTTGTAGTGCTTTGTCTTCACACTGAAAGGCATCTCACGAGTATGTGACTCATCAAAAGATAATGGTCTCCTCTTTTTTTTTAGGTCAAGTTTCACAAGATGTCTTTGTCTGTTAGTGAGCACAACATGTACTGTACACTTAAAATGACAACGACAACAACAAAAATCTGGCTTGCTTTTACCCAAATACATCCTCATTTGTTCTTATTCTCTCACAAAGGTATTTCCCAGAAGTGGTATTGGATGGACTGACTAACCAGTTGAACAACCCTGAGGTCAATGTGGACATCACCCGTCCAGACACGTTGATTCGTCAGCAGATCATGGCTCTCCGGGTGATGACCAACAAGCTGAAAAATGCCTATAATGGCAACGATATCTACTTTCAGGACTCAAGTGAGTTATGTGCTCGGCTTTTTCCTCTTCTTCGGTTATTAACCCTGAAGCTATATGGAAGCATTGGGGGAACCAACTGCACAAACGATTGCCGAGATTCGAAACCAGACTTGTGGGTCAAACAGTCACAACACATATAGGCAACCTTTCATTTTCGTATTCACACCTAGGTGCAATTTAGCAACCTGCTTCAATGTAAAAAGCAAGAAAAATAAATAGAAAACAAGGAGGAAAGGAAAGAGGACAAAAGAATAGAAGAAAAGAGACATAAATTCATCTTCAATCTGTTCTCTCACACTCGGAATCAGCTAGCAAGCTAGTGGATAGCACGAGATGCTACTGTAGCAGTCTGTAGCTTAACTTAGTACTGTATACTTTCTTGTCATATGGACCCAATGAAGTCCTTTGTTTATTAGAAACTTATTAATATGCTGCACAAGTCCTATCAAGTCAAAGCAAGGGAACAAAGACCACAAATAATGTCAAGAAACCATCAACCAAGCACCCGCTGTACACATGATGGTAGCCATTTTTATGCATAAATACATTTCTTCTTCATTAAACATTGTCATTCATTGTTCTATAAATCCCCAGTATTAATTCGGGTTTGCTTTCACCACTGTAGGTGATGAGGGCAGCGGCTCAGGCAGTGGAAGCGGCTGCACAGAGGCCTGCCCCACAGAGGCGGATGTGGCGCCTCCCGAAGCCCCGGGTGTGGAAGCCGACCGGAGAGGTCCAGTGGAAAGCTCTTCTTCATCCCGCCTGCCCCCCATGGGTCTCTTAACCACACTGGCCCTCTCGGCTTTGGTACTCCAAATACATTGGAGATAATGCAGGAGAAAACAGGCGGGGACCATCTTTGCCAGACAGTATTCAGGCTGAAGAAATCAAGTCAGTCATGCATCGATATTGCCACTTTCCCAAAGAATGCACATCCATTGACTTGATAGGTCACAACATCGTTCCTCTTTCCAGTGCTGAAGCCGACCCCCACAAACTCTGTTTGAGAGATTAAAACTATTTTTATTAAAGGAAAAGAAGAAAAAAAACACTCTTTGCACACATACCTGTAAAACAGGCAGTAATGTCTGCCCTCATGTGGATGAATATAGCACGCACTTTGATTGTTTGGACTTTTTGTGTTAATGAAAAAATATATATATGTGTGTGTGTAAGATTGTTTAAAAATGTGCTTATTGATGACTTAAAGTGGTACAGTTTTATTCAATGTCACATTTCAATCAGATTCAAACGATTTAATGGCAGGAGTGACAGGGGCAAACAGTATAACTTGCAACTTCAAAATCATCAGTACTAATCATGGATTGTCCTTTTAAATCTTCAAATTTAAATTTTAAATCATTAAATATATATTTTTTCATTCATCTATTATATTCTTACAATGATTTGAGCTATATCTTAAAAGTCTGTCTTCATGCCATGTAGTCATAAAAAAGGAAAAAGGCAGATATTCTATACGTTCCTTTGCCTTGCAACAGATTAATTAACTTTCTGCACAATTCTTTCAGATTTTTAGGTGGGGGGGTCTGAGAGTAGACAGTCTGTGCTGACGTGCCTCCATTGCCATTCTGTATTTGTTCACAAGGATGATTATGTTATGATGATTATGTTGTGAGTGTCTATCCATTGAAAGTACAGCCATTCTGTTCAAAAGGTCTGAATGCTAAAAAATATTCGATAACTGTTAGTGAATCTGTACTCATTAAAATGCATTTATCCCTTTCAAAAAACAAAAAAAAAACAAAAAAAAAGGAAACTTTATGAAGCTGTTGTGTAGCTTAATTGGATGTGGCTAATCAGGAATTTTGTATGTTGGAAATTTCCCGTGATAATGAAAGTGAGTTGAAGGCTAGTTCGATTATGACTAAGGAAATCCAGCATTTGAGTAAAGAGACACTGAATGAAGAAAGGACATAACGCATGCTGAATTATAGTCAAATTACAATCACACATTCTCACAAGTTGTCAACAGGGTATTGGACTACAGTAAGAGTTCAGCATTTCATCTATTTTGATATATTATCATTACTGTTTCTTTGGCCAGTGAAGTACCGTATTTTCTGCACTATAAGGCGCTTTGGAGTATAAGGCGTACTTTCAATGAATGGTCTATTTTAAAATTGTTTTCACATGTAGGGTGCACCACATTATAAGGAGCATAGAATAAAAGTTACAGTAGTGGCTGCGGTTGCATTATGCATCCACTAGATGGAGCTATGCTAAAGGAATACAATACAATACAGCTTTATTTATATAGCGCTTTCACAACCGCCGCAGCTGTAACAAAGCGCTTCACAGAACATTTAAAATACTACGTCCAAAGAAATCAGAATGTTGATCCATATAAAAGGTGCGTTGGATTATATGCTTTTAGGTGCGCCTGATAGTGTGGAAAATACAGTAGATGTTCTGGATCCGAATCTCAGCTCTGGCATTCTGGAGTGAAGTTTTCATGATTTCATTGTGCATCTATACATCTATACATCTCTGGGTATTCTGGATTGCTCACAATGAAAAAAATAAGTAAATTGAAGCCTCCAAATTTTCAGTAGGTCTGAATGCTTGTTTGCTGATTTATACACTGCACTGGTGATCAGTCCAGGGTGTAGCCTACCTTCCCCAAAAGGGGCAGCTGTGTTTGAATACAGCTATGGAGTTCAGAACATTCAGAGACCTTGCCGCATCCCATTCAAATTCACTTATGCAGGAAGCTGGAGTAGCCTGAGAAAACACTGGAAAGCATTAGACCGTATTCAAAACCACAACCTCTGAACTGTGAGACAGAATTGCTAACCAATCATCCACCGAAATAAATAGTATATAAATCACAAAATTACAAAATACATACATTATCACAGAAATGTAATCAAAGGCCGATGTCAAGCTTCTACGTCCTCACACACCTTCTTTTCAAATGTTGCCCCTGTCTATTTTGCCCCGGATTTTGTCAGAACTACTGCAATAGCCACGGTTCTAGAAATACAAGTCACAAAAATGCCCCGGGAAAAGGACAAAAAAATACAGAGTATGTCTCAAAGTGTGCCATTTCTATAGCTGCACTAGCACAATAATGAAGAATATAAGGGGGATTATTAAGGCGAGTGTGCGTCAAAATGCACAGAATAGGGTCCCCTGAACGTGTTTTGTGAAGTCTGAACGTCAGTGTGTTTGTGTAGTACAGGTGGGCTGGAAGGCGACCACAGTCACCTGTGAAATGAGAATCCGTGGAGAGTGGAGAAACGGACAGGCCTGAATGCGTCTTGTCAGTAGAGCGTATT
Source organism: Hippocampus mohnikei (assembly GCA_026261675.1). Classification (NCBI taxonomy): domain Eukaryota; kingdom Metazoa; phylum Chordata; class Actinopteri; order Syngnathiformes; family Syngnathidae; genus Hippocampus; species Hippocampus mohnikei. Next base: position 9,262,727 of record JAKGUB010000106.1, on the reverse strand, counting down.
GTTGAGATGGTCGGGGGCCTGGCCATCCAAAAGCAGCTTCTGTGCGCGTCCTCTGAAAGCTTGTGTCATTCATTTCATAACATATCAGCAAGGATTTATACGAGTGTACACCGTGTCATTCAAAAAGTATTCTTTATAGTGCTCTTATGTTTTGTATCATCAAACCTTTAATGGGAATATTTTTACAATACAAATTTGGGGAAAAATGTATCCAGAAGTGGAAATGCTTCAAGTCAATATTTGTATTTCTCATCAGTGCATTGTTGTTGTTACATTCAAATGAACTCCAAGCAGATGAGCAAATATGCCTTACAATGCAATGAAAGGGGATTGCATTCAGTGTTTTTGTACTGTTCTTAAGAATAAATATTTCTTAAAAAAACATTCCAATAGGTTCTCATTTGTGATGACTACGGAATAAAAATAATGTATTTACTACAATTAAATGTATCACTGTTCATCAATCAATACCAGTGATAAACAGTGACGGACAGAACAATTAATTGTTTCTCCACTAGATAGCAGACGGGACAATTAAGCTTGTGTTTGACTAAACAGCACCAAATTTCACACTGAGTAAATACATTTGTGAGGAAATTAATGGAATTTCAGTATATATACTTTATGTGACATTTTTATTTGGTTATGCACTTTGTCCTCTTATAAAATATGTGTCTTGGATCAATAAAGGTTAGGAAACACTGAAATACATACAACAGGGTTTGAGAACCTTGTCCCGATGAGTGACCATTTCACTTGGTATTGGTGCTCTAGTTGTCTGTATACATGACCCACCCGGTGTAGCTTGCCCACCCCTGATCTACACGATTAATAATTTCCTCTTGTATCACACAGGCCATTGAAGGTTGCATTTCTTTCCGCTTCTGCAAACTGATAGGGATCTAAGCTTCCTCCGTGTACTTCCTATGTGTGAAGTCGGCTTTTATCAGGGGTTCGAAGCCTGTGTTTCTGCGCTGACGAAGGTAGAGCACGAAGATAAGGAGAAGCGCCAGGAGCCCGATGAAGACTCCCCCGAGTGTGGATCCCACTACAAATACGGCAGATCCTCCTGCATCTGGAAGAAAGGAAAGAAGCGGAGAAGACATTAATCACTTACAATCTAATGCAGAAATTACATTCAATTGTCTTTCCATCCATCAATTTTCAAAACCGCCATTATTTTGGTGGTGGATGAGCTGGAGCCTATCCCACCTGATTTGGATGAAAAAGGGAGTATACCGTATACCTTGGACTAATTGCCAGCCAATTGTAGTAGTTAATGGCCAGTATGTTTGTCTCACGGTTCTGAATTTGGGGGTACAAATATGTGACCTTTGCCCTGCGAATGCCTGGTGACCATTTCAGGATGTGCTCTGCCACCAGACTCCAGCTCATTAGCTATGCTAATAATGAAAAGCACTATACAAAATGGATGGACATTTTAAAAAACTAGCTTTTCACAGCATATCATTGTGGGTGGAGAACTACAATGCAATGCAAAATTGTAAAAAAAAAAAAAAGTGTTTACATTGTATATTATTATTTTATTGTATATTGAATAGTTACAATTATTGTAAATATCTATACATCTATATGTTTGTAGATGTGTATAGAGATATATTGATATTTTTTGAATAACAGCTTTTCTCTTGCAATACTGTAGGTGTACCTAATGAAGTGTCTCAGAAATCCCGTAGGTCGTGCAGCAGTTTAAAACAGTGTGGACAGTTTAAGTAACTACCCAACTCTGTGATTAAATTTTATTGAGGAAATAAATGCCGGTTAAATACATATGCCCTTGTGTGTTAAGACGCGTTAAAAAAAAAAACCCTGAAGAATTTATTTCCGGTTGACGTAGTGAAGCGTGAGGACGCAAAATAGATACCGATATAGTAAAAGAAAAACTTCTCCTCGAGCAGGTACACAAAAATTCTACATGTTCTTTACGTGCTATTTTTGTCCTCAGTTATTCGCCCCTTTTGGTTTTATTTTTGTGTGTGAACACTTTCGTAATTGTGCGATTTCTATACGGTTTATTGTCCACGGGGGACCTTCAATTGGCTCTAGTGTGCGAAGCCATGTTAACTTTACCCATGTAGCCGCTAACGTCACAAGGACTTCCGGAGGAGATTCTACAACACGGCGGATTTGTTTGCTCCTCTTTCACCTGACCAGTGGATACAGCTGTCCGCTTGGATGAACGTTGGATATCAAACATTTACACGGTATGAAGTGTTTCTTGTTCCCAATAAGGAGTCATTCCGGGGATTTAAACGGTGTTTTTGTTTTGAAAGGAGGTTGCCAACAGGTGGGATTAATATGTGTCTTGACCGTGTGAAAGTTTTAAAATTTTGGCGAAGTTTGTTTTGATGAAAGACTTGGGCTGGTCACAGCCAAACGTGAAATAATTGCATCTAAATCAGTTCTCAAAAAGCTCAATGTGTTCCATGAATATAATATTACCTAATTGTCCTATGCATTTGCTTATTATTTTGATGGTTAGTTTTGAGCAGAACTCCAAATGTGTGCCTAACTTTTTTAGGGTCTGTACTGCGGGCCTTGAGTTTAACACCTGTTGACTCGGGCATACCATACACTCATTCATTTGACGCATTTTCACACATTCTGTTTTTTCTCTCTTTTTATTCAGTGCAAAATGACCTCTACCTTGACCTTTCATTACACTTAAAAATATTTCACTATTTAATTCATCTGAAAGGGCTGACAGTACATTCAATGCGTTGATCAAGTACCCTTCGAAAGTGTTTCATATCTGGCTAACCATTGCAAAACTTGCATCATGTTTCATTTTCTTGTTTTTTGCAAGGCATACTTCAGATGTCCACCTCGTCTTTTGTGTATGCAATATGGAAATGACATGTCAATCTTGAATATACTGAAAACATCAGAAAGAGAAACGGACCACTTATTACTTGTGAAAAATACCCCCCCAAAAAAAAGTTTTTAATGGATCATATGCTTCACTTTTTCATATATTTAAGTTCTTTAAACAATATTATTTATTTATATATGTATTTTTGAGGTGTAATATTTCAATATTATTCACATCTTTATGATAGTCATTTGGCTCTTGCATGCTTTGCTTGGATGTTGTGTTGTTTTAACTGTGGAAACTACTGAAATGGGTAATTGTGCTAAATAACGTGTCTACCCATCCATTAGAACAGCATTATCCCCTGATACCTTCAATCCGCGAATATTAAGTTTTTTCTCATGCTTTTGCTTTTGAGTGCCTTTTTTTCCGTTTGGTGATAGAATCGCAAATTCGTAGAATAGCAGAAGTGGTAGACACACATTTATTCCGGCTGATCACTGAAATATGGGTTTAACAACAATAATAAAAGAACATAATTACCTTCAGTTGTGTACTCAAGTCAGCTATGTTTCGTACCAATGCCTTGAAAAATTCCCCATCACATGTTTTAGTGAGTACATAATTTATCATTTAACTTAACTTTTTTCTCCTCTTTTTTGTAATTATGTCATGTATCTTAAAATGGGCGATGCATGACATCTCGCCTTAAGCTAGCAGCGCTGTCCAATATTTACCATGTTGGAAGTTTTTTTTTCTTCCCAAATTTAATATTGTTCAATATATATCTGTTTACACTTGTGTGAAAATATTGGTAATTTTCTTATGGCAAAAATTGTTTCGGGAACACAATCTTTAAATTGAAACCTGCAAATCACAGCTCCTCAGACTGTATAAATATGTGATTTTGCTCCAATTTAGCAAAAATACTCACTATTTTGCCTCATAGCTAAGATTAAAAACAAAAACAAACAAAAAAACCCCAATTTAACCTCTGACATTGACCACTTGCTTACCTTCAAAGGCAACAGCGTAGGAATACCCCAGCTGCTCTGATGGTATGTAGATGTCTTCATTTGTAATTGGAGGGAAGAACGGAACCATGTTGTAGTCCCGGTTATGACCGATGGGGGCCATTTCATCTGGGAAGCTGGCATTGGAAGGGAGAAACCTCCTCATCCACTCATCGAAAATGGCGTCAGTGAAAGCGTGAAGGACCTGAAAGGTAACCATTCATAATTCAGCACTCCTCGTGTTTGACTTGTGAGCAACCTGTACAATCGGAGTCTGACCAGAAAGATGGGGTCATTGGCTGCAGAGTGAGGCAAAGAGCTGGTTCCGTTGAGTAAAGCGTGGACCAGATTGTGAAGATTGTTCACGGTGTCATCCAATTCGCCGTTTGGTTTGTCATACCCTTCCAGGGCGTTTCTGTGTGTTAAAACACGGGTGTTAACAGAGTGCAGTGTAGTCATGGATGGCTGAACGTGATCTATTCTAAAGGTCTACCTAAAACTGAAGGAAGAGTTGGTGAAATATGGAGGACTGTCAAAGTCCCGGATGCCAAGGCAACTGCGAACATCACTCATGGTGGGCAGAGACGTGTTTGCTCCTCTCATTACACCTCTCTGAATCAAACCCTCATTGGTGCCATTGCAAAGAGTCACCAGGCGATTGTAGTCATCCAAACTGGAACACGGAGCGCAATACTTTGTGATTAGTGGCAGTCTTGTCACATTCACTAAACACCATTGTCTTCGTGCTGCAATGCAGACCTGTTACACACCACCCCCCAGTTGGAGAATCTTGACTGGTTACTGATGAGGGAGGGGTTGTCTGGGTTTCGGCCTCCCAGCAAAGCGTCCGTGCACACGTCACAATCATTTTGCCCCGTCGCAAAGTTCCAGTATGGTACCGCAAAGTTTTCATTGCCAGTCAGCTTCTGTGGGGGGAAAAGCATGGTGAAATGGTTTTATGGGTGTTAGTAGGCTTTTAGAAGAAATCTGTCCTCCAGTTCCGTGTGATTCATGATGTAAATTCGGCAGATTGATAAAAATGTGTTTTGAAATTGTTACTTTTGTATACTCGTTTCCCTCTCTCAATAAATTGTTCTCTTGTAGTTCATGTGTTGACGCAATCATCCAATCTGGAATTTTAGTTAACTTTCAAGTCATGCTTTTCAAGCAGATGTACATTTTTGTACCTGTAGGTCTCTTTCCAAGCTGAGGAGGTGGTACCTGTGCCAGGTGATGAATGCAGGTCCTTTGTGTGAAAAATCGATGGCTTTGAATGGGCGGCCAGGACCTGTTGTGGAAATAGTTTTTGAAATCTCATGTTTGGAATTGAGGGGAAAAAAATGTTTTGCTGTGACAATGACTATCCATAAAATTAATTTCGGGCTTTTAACACAGACAGCAGCTCCGAATGCCATGCGCCAAGAACAGGCTGATGGCAACAGAGGATCATGCACATTTTTTTTTTTTTTGCTGTAATTTATGCATAATGAATTGCCTTATATAGCTTCAATGCGATTGAAGTCTCACACACCAAGAAAAGCAGTTCTTCTACTCAACTTTTGTGTATTTTCTTGACCTAGATAACTTAGAATCTAATAATCATTGCATAGCTCTACTTTTAGTCAGTGTTCTTGAATTTGAGTGCTATGATGAGAAGGACTACAACTACTTACCAAGCAGAGTATCTCGGACAGAGTAGTAGTGTTGCCACACGAAAAAATCATAGATGGAGATGTTGGCAAACTGGGGCTCAGTTCCATTTGGCCCCAGGAGGCCCAGCCAGTGCTGGGTGGCGATCATGTAATCTGGGTGGATTGTGGTTTTAGCCAGTTGCAGGGCATCCAGGAACTCCTGGAGCTCTGCAGAGGTCAGCGTGTGGATGTCCTTTCGAATGACGGGAGCTTTCCTTTGGTCGCAGTTTGGTCCGGTCCAGCCAAATTTGCACTGTCCACAGTCAAAACCTGCAAAGTTGCCTGGACCGCAGATAAAATTACTCGACACAATTATTGGTAAATTGCTTCATACAATAATTGTGTACATTACTCACCACTACATCTGCAAGTCTGGTTGAAAAATTTGGTGGGCCATCTCTCCCGATCATCAACGTTCCTGAGTCTGTACGGCCCGCCCCAGGGTTTGGTGTCGACCCGGACGGCGGTGCAGTTTCCTCTCCCCGTCAGGTTGCCACATACGTTTGCAGGATCGGTGCCCAGGGCAGGGCAGCACTGCTTGGAAAGAATCCCCTCCACGGTGCAACACGCTCGGGGGAACTGAGATTCACCAGGTTGCAAAAATAAGTAAAAAAGGCTGAAAAGTAGCGCGCCCGTCATTTTCCGCTGGTTTGTTTACTCCGGTCAGTGGCGAAGAATCAGCGTGTTGATCAATTAATACGTTGCACAAGTGTGTAATATCACTCCCTGTTGTGGTCCTCCCGCTTGTGTATCTTCAAATTAGATGCAAAGAAATGTTGTGGAAATGGCACTTTAAAGTTGAATCATCTTGTGTTCCAGTTGGTTTCATGCACATTATGGACGGCGGTATTTTGTAACGGGGCTTTAGTAGAGCTGGGTGGGATTAGACTAGTTGGTCTTGTGACGATCACCTGACGGGCAAGCTGAGAAGCTCGACTGAGTTGTGGACCGAGAAACATGTTTGCCTGAAGGGGCCATTAGGCATAAGACTTTAATGCACTTCATCAAGACTGTATTCAATAGGTTCTCTGAAAAGATGAATCAGATTAAGGTTTTAGCCGACAAAATGTAACAATAAGTGGGTTAACATAAGTGCACAAAACAACTGGATAATTATATTAGCAAGTGTTTTAATTTCTTTGAAAACCAGCACCATAACCTCAGGGCAGGAGAGATTTGGGTGAATCTTTCACTTTGTTTTCCAAAAGCATGAGGGTTGGGGGTGATGCAGGAAATCAAACGGTGCAATTCATGTGATCCTAAATGTCACTGGAACACTGACATTTGGCTTCCTATTGTGCTTGCAGCTAGGGCTGAGAATCACCATCACTTGTAATACATAATGAATGTCATATTTTGCCAACAATAACGGTAATACGTCAATGTGATCAGCAATATAATTGAAGAAAATCAGCTTTGATCTGTCATGCTAGCGAGGCAATTACTGGAGGATAAACTTGTGCAAACACATTCTGCATACAAATATCAAAGAAATTATCGTACATTTATAAAAGCATCTCGCATTTTCATTTTTGTGCAGGGGCAAGTTAATGTTTTTGTGAATTTGGTAGACTAGACCCAATGTCGACTAGATTTTAGACTTGCTAAAAGCAGGTCTAAGTCGTGGTGCAGGTGGTGCAACACATTGGTGGATTTGATCAAGGCGCAAGCAGACATATTCTGAACTCCACGGACGTGTGTGGTGGATGTCAATATGGGACAAATCCTCTAAATCATTGTAGCAATCAATGTATCGTCATTATCATCTTTAAAATATTTTTAATGGCACCCAATTGGGTGTGGGAGACAGTCTCCAAGGTTTCATCCCCAGAGAACAACTTTACTTACTATATATAAACTTGAGTTACTCAGTTACACGTCAGAAAGTTAAGTCTTCTATGCCCTGCTGTGTCCAGCCCTGCTCTTTGTTTTTTACTTTGAGTTTTTGTACAGTAAAACTTTTTATTTTGCAACTTTTCGTCTCCCGTCTGCTTCTGGGTCCAAATTCCGCTCCTCACGTGACAGTGAGACTTTGTCTCAAACTCAGAAGGATTTCCTCCCAACAAAACATACCAATGCATTACAAACCCGCTAACACCCTCAGACAAAAGCTGGTCCGCGCCAAGGACAAAATCCCAAGGAGAAAGCTAAGTAATGTTTTTTTACAGTGCAGTATAGCAAGGAGTGCAATGACCTCTACATTGGAGAAACCAAGTAGCCGTGACAGAAGTGCATAGCACAACAACGACGAGCAGATTATTTGAGTCCAGAGTCAGCAGTTCATATCCATTTCAGAAAGAAGTGACATTCTTTGAAGACATTGATGACCAAATTCTGGATCGAGATGACCACTGCTTTGAAAGAGCTGTGAAAGAAGCTATCTCCAAACAGAGGAATTTTGCGGCATCACCTCTCGTCCAATTCAAGCAATGTCCTGCAACATCCCTGCTGCCCAAGATTGTCTCATTGAATGATTGACCACTAGCCTCGTCAGAAATGACGACGACCTGTTGTGCTGTGACCACCCACAGTCGGCGCAAAAAGGGACGATTCACACCTAAAAACAAGTAGCCTTGTGGAATAAAGGTGAAACGTCTTCAACAAACCAGAAAAGTCCAGTTGCCTCAAATCAACATTTGCAGATTGCAGTGACTTGATGACTTGAGAGTCTACATGTCATTGGTTCATAATTCAAAGGCTAATAATAAAACATTAGGAACATGTTGAAACCGATTCCTGATTTGTTTATGTAAATAATAAGAAATTAACAACTGATTTATCTTATTTGCATGCATATCGGACACCAATTGTACCAATGTACTTCATTTTCCAGTGTAAGGTGTGTATGCTTTATTTGCATCCATGCTTTTGAACGTCAGCGAGTCATCTGTGGTAGTTGTACAATACAGCATCATTAAATCCTAAATTTCTTCCTGCAGTCTGCGTATGCTCATGTGGATCACAAGACTCTCTCGAGTATCCCTTCTGTTGCACTTGTGACTGCGTTTCGGTTGACGCAAGCATCAAAGTTCGGTTGTGACTCAGACGCATGACTCCCGGGGTTGTCTCTTTCACCCGGCAATCCCATTTTGTGCATTCCAGCCGCATGCCTTGTGACTGCTGACGCTTTAAGTCGGAGTATGGAATTCGGTGTCAAAACGACAACGAGACCCAATCGCACCTCAAACGAGGAAAGAATTATTTGGACGTTTGCGCTCATTGCTTTTATGTGAAAGCAAACACGCATCCACCCACGTTTCATTGCAACCAATGTCGTCATTTGTTTTTTGTGTGCATTTGTTTTACCATTCTGCAATAATTACCAAGCCAATGGGTTATAGTCACAGTTTGTTATAAATGTCCTTTTCACTCTTGATTGTGGTTCCTATTATTTTTGTTTGTTTTACCATAAACATCAACAGGAAATAGTTCATCATCTCAGGACCTATAATACTAAAACATGATGGCGCCCTGGGAAAACTGCTTTGTCTTTTCCACAAGAGGCCTCGTGAGCTTCACTGGACTGACGAAGATTAGAAGAATTCGCTGCCCGGAGTCAAATGGAATGTAAGAATGGTTGTGCTTTTATCAAGTGCCTTGAAGTGCGAAGGCACAATAAAGGTGTTAAAATGAACCGTGATTATGGCATGATTTAGATTGGTCCCAGTTTTGCGGTTCACCATGTGTGTGTGTGTGTAGCTGTTTTAGGGCAGTCGGCAGGGGGCACCCTGAACTGGTTGCCAGCCAATCGCAGGGCACATATAAACAAACAACCATTGACGCTCGCCCTCATACTTAGGGACAATTTACAGTTTTCTATTAACGTGCCGTGCATGTTTTTGGAATGTTGGAATGCGGGAGGAAACCGGGGTACCCGAAGAAAACCCACGCAGGCATGGGAGAACATGCAAACTCCACACAGGAAGGCCGCAGCCGGAATCGAACCCTGCACCTCTGCACCGTGAGGCTGACGTGCTAACTAGACGACCGCCCATGATTCCGAAACACAGAATTTCATTGAAAAATTAACCCTGGTCATTTATAAATGTGAGTTGCCATCCAATGTTTTCATTAAAAGTCATTGTTGTTGCTGTATTTTATTTAGTTATTTATTCTTTTATTTTGTACTAGTGTGCAACCATACATGCTTTTAAAAACAGACTTGGTTTTTCCTGCCTAAACACAGGATGGTGCCAAAGAGCTGTGGAGAAACAAGGAGTGAGGTTTATGGGATTTGAGACATAAATATGAAGATTGAAAAATAATTACTGGTAGTCTTTAAAAGATAGGCCGTATACATATACTCAACTCAACTCAAATGTATTTATAGAGCACTTTCAAACAGCCATCGCTGCATACAAACAGTAAAGCAAAGCAACAAATCTGTAACAAAGACAGTAGAGAGCACCAAACAGTAAAACTAAGATCATAATTTGGGTCATGCAGAGTCAAATGCCAAAGAATACAAGTGAATTTTGAGGCGGGTTTTAAAGATGGGCAAGCTTAAATAAGTTGAATTAAAATCAAATGAAGCTGAAACAATATAGGACTCCTAAAGTTCTTAACAATACAAATCGGACAAAATTCTTGCAGAAATATAATAAACAATAAGCATAATTATTTCCATAAACTTTGAGTCAGTGGAGTTTGACTGTTTTACATACTAGAGACAAGCAAGTAAAAAATGCCTTTACAAAGTTCATATTCATTTTTGCTTTAGAGATGTATTCATTTAACATTACGTTTACTGTAATTTCCGCACTATAGTGCGCACCTGATTATAAGCCGCACCCACTACATTTTAGAGGAAAACCAATTTTGTACATACACAAGCCGCACCTGTATATAAGCCGCATGTGTCCACATTAAAACATGTAAACATATTTACAAAGAAAGACGGTACACAGAGAGAGTTTTCAAAGTTTTAATAATATAACTTAACAATAATAATAATATAACTTTCTTCCCAAACGGTGCCTGTGACGCGGCAGTAAAACTGTAGCAACATGGTAACAACATGCTAGCAACAGAATAGCAACACAGTATAACGGGTCTGGTAAAAGAACATACGGGTACTTTTAAAAATCACGGTGAGCCCTCTTCATCTTCCTCCTGTGAACTGAAGCCATCAAAGTCACCGTCCTCAGTGTCGGAATTAAACAGTGTCATAAAGACCGGTCTTAATCTTACCTTTTATACTCGAGCGCCCCTGGCGGCCGTTGGAAAAATTACATAAATTGGCCGCATCACTGTATAAGCCGCAGGGTTGAAAATTTGGGGAAAAAAGTAGCGGCTTATAGTCCGGAATTTACGGTAATATTGTAGTTGTTCATACTGCATGGGAACAGTAACCATATTAGATGCAACTCTCCGTGGCACACTGCAACCTCAGCAATACACAGTTAAATTTGTATTCACACCAAATAGTCCGAATAAGTTTTAGCCGTGATTGCTCTTGTAATGTTTCTGGTTTGTCAGGCTGTCCCCGTGAGAAGAGAAATACTGTAGTTGTTGACAGGGGAATCGGAGGGATCCTGGTGCAGTACCACTAGCCAACAGGAGGAGGGCAGTGTTGCAGTGTGTGGTTGCCACTCGTTGGCAGGGGCAGGGACAAGCGGCGCTGACAGTTTGTATTTCCTTCAGGATGCTCGGGCCAAATATGCCATGAAATAGTCTGGGATTGGACATCTTTGTACTTTAACTGTCACCATTTAAAATGTCCACCGTGCCGAGCGGCGTCTGGGAGCGCAACACAGTCGCCTGGGTGGTAGGCAGCCATGTGAAATGAGTAGCCTGTATAGAGTTTTAATCCTCTTTAAGACTCCTATCCATCTCCAAATTAATATCTAGGGGCCACACATCCCTCTGCGAGCAGTGTGTGTGCGTGTGTGTGTGTGTACGTGTACGAGAGAGCCCCTTCTCACATTATTCACTGGAAAATAAGATTAATAGTTATGCTGGGAAACACGCTTGAGGTCAATTAGTTCAGAGATCCTTCGATAATCATTACGCTATGAAGCAATTCAAGGACATGAAGAACAAGCCGTTAGAGGTCAATATGCATTAAAATCCAATGTGAAGATGCTATCCCGGCTCACCAGTAGAACAGAAACCTATAATACTCATTACATGCATTTAAATGAGGCTGTCCTAATTACTAATCAGTCCCTTGTACCATTAGAGATGGAAATTACAAGTACAAAACAGAGCCTTGGGCCTCATTCACTCAGAATATATTAAAGTTTTGGCGTCAGTGTCATTTTAATTGTGACTACCCAATAGAACTTTGCCACAAGTAAGGCTGGACATTTGACAGGCTAAATTGTTGAACTTGTGGTTGTTGTTGGGGGGTGAGTTTTGTATTTGCACATAGATATATTGTCATTTTTAATGCCAGCATCAAAACTTTATCAACACCAACAAATATGCATTTGAAATTCAATTATTCAACAAATTTTGTATTTTCAGTAAATGTTCATCTAAGATAATACAAATGATATTCACATATTCATTCACTTTAATATCTAATTTCAAAGTCAGAGTTTTGAGAGCAACCTTCAAAACTTTGTCATGAGTAAGAACGGGCATTAAACTAAATTTGGCGGATCCACATCGAAGGATATAATCGGTTGACATTTTAAGAATATTTGTGTTATCATATTTGATGGCTGAAAATACTAATGTGTGTTCATCCACGTGTTTTATTTCAAGAGTCGAAACAATTATATAGTGTAGTCCGTGTCATCTTTGTAGTTTGGGATGCAAGAGCAGACATAGTGACGGAATATTCAGAGGTCTTGTTTCCGTACCAGTGTGTCAAAATAATTTTCTTCTTCAGGTCAAAAACTAGGTGACAGTGAACCAACTGTACCTTGTTGGCTGGTTACAGCCAAGTAGTGCACTCAACTTTGCCTCATTGGCTTTGAGACAATCAATAAACAAATCAATTCCACACTGTCAATGGTCAATTCATGGACTGATTGTGCTTATCTGTAGTTATACCCAATCTTATTTCAATATAAAATCACAATCTAAAATTGTGCAACACAAAAGAACAATAGAGATTATAGCAGAGCAATGCTGTGTGTTGTATTTAAAAAAATATATAATCATATTTCCAGTTTATTTTTCTGTACCCCCAATCAGAATATTGGCTAGACCCCTTGAGTGAGTCTTTCGTTTTTAGTGATTCCCGCCCACCACTCTGGCAGCTTTATCCATTTACATTTGAGCATAATGCCGGCATTAGAAGGAAGCACAAGGAGGCCCCGATAAGTTACAAAGTGCTGCAGGGGTAAACCGCGTAAGAGAGGGCTTGGGAGTTATTTACAGCGTTCAAATCCTTAAAAAAAAAAAAAAAAAAAGCCATGTCTGCGGGATGAGATTGGTTTTGCAGTCGATGCCGTGCACACAAAGCAAACACAATGCAATGTGGAGGGTGTTTAGCTGTAAATGACCAGATGACATTAATTCTAATTGACTGATCTCATCCCATGCTTGGGACCTCTGTGCGTGTGATGTCCCTGTCTGAGCACAATGTTGCACATAAAACCCTTGAACCGAAACACTAAGATTGCATTTTCTTTTAAAGAAGAGAATTCTAAAACCAATTTAATTTTCATTGAAGCAATGCTTTTAGCTGTGTGGCATTTTCTATTCAAATTCTCTGTTTTGATTGCTTACTTTTCACAATAAGAGCACTCCAAATTTGCAAAGGCATTACAAACGAGGTTAAGGGCAATGGAATTCACCCCCTTATCTGCAACGTGCTTCGTACAGTTGTTGCATGTGAAATGCATTTAATTGCAAATAGAAAAGAGCGCAGAGAGAGAGGCAACAATGCGGCGGAGTGAAGCGCTTCCCTCGTCGAGCGCATTCAAATCGAAGCGGCCAGACAATGAGGGGAAGGAATCGTGCCTTGAATAGTTTCTCTTTCTGTCCTTTTTCCACTCTCCTCCCGGCCAATCCTCATCCTTGAAAGGGGCGGGGTTTTAAAGTCTTTGCCGCCGTAGCACCTGATAGCACAGCGGTAGGAGACTTGCTAACGCAATTCTTCACAAGACTCTGTAGGTCTATCTGCATGACACGTCCATGCTACAGGGCTACATACACACACACACACACACACACACACATAAGGCTGTTTCTCTAGGGCAGTGGTGGGCAACCACAGTGCCCTATGGGCCACGTGGAGAAACATTTGCTCCAGCATTTTGAACCTCGGCGTAACCCCAAAACATTTCATCCATAAATGCTAAGAATTAATAATAAACATTTGTTCAGTTGAAGCATCGTTTTTTTTCCCCCATAGTACAACAGCCACATCCAAAGGTGAAACGGTGCCTGATAGGAAAAAGGTTCCGCCCCCGAAGCCCCCAGACCCTCCTTGGAGGGTTTGTGGCAGGGGGCGGGCGTCAGGGGGCTCATGGTGCACAAAGTGCTTGAAGCCTCATGGATCTTTGTTGGGGCAGAACACTCCCAGCGGGTCTGCTGACAGCGTCACGGCACCAAGTGGAAGAAGTTGAGGCAAGAAAGTGCACCCTTGAAACTTTCTATTTTCCCCCTGCTTAACAAAGATTTATACATATTTATACATGCCCAACTAGACTGATAGCAAAGTGGCGTGATGTGTGTTTGGAGGGGGAAAAATCTTGGAATTGCAGAGGTAAACTATATGTAAATGCCATAAAGTAATAGACTTGTAGTGCAAATCACACCATTTTATCTTTAATTTTGCTTTCGTATCCTCCCTGCCACCGCCACTGCCGCCGCCCCCCACACCGCCCCATCCTCTTTCCTCTGGCTTAAAGGTGCATCAGAGATATGCATTTAAGCATATTCAGAACACGGGGCGTGAAATTAAATGTGTGGCAGAGTGAGAAAAATATACAGACGCCCGAGATGCCTTAAAAATAGTCATTTATGCAGATGGAGAGGAATGGGATGACCCTCTCTCCAAGCATTTTCTCCCCTCACTGTTCTTCCCCAATCTTGCTCTGTATCTTCATTTTTCATTGAACTCGCCAGTTTGCTGCTAAGCAGCCTTGTAGATAAGGCAAAGTGCTAAAAGGAGACGACAGAAGGAGCTCAGTGGGCCCGTTTCTATTGCACTTTCACCCAAGGCAATGGGCAGAATTTAACGGATTCCTTCCAACATATGTTTTTGCCAGATAAGTAAACAGTGTGTGTCGGAAATGAAAAAAAAAGCATTTGCAATTTAATGACATTACAGCTCCCAGCTTAGCCCGCCGTGCTGCGAGGCGAAGAGCAGAGAAAGGGGAGACTGGAAGAATGGAACTGGGTGTCATCAATGTTTTTTTTTTCTTTTCCCCCCTTGCAAGAAACAGCACTGAATTCTTCTTATTCTTTTCACACAAAAAAACCTCTTCCTTTCTCCATCCCTCCTGCTATTTTGTTCTCCGTCTATGCCCATAGTTTGAAATGAAATTATCTAATATTTTATTCAAGAAAAAAATTGCCTGTCCTCCATCGCTTGCTCTTCTCAGCTAAAACACACTGACAGTGGCTGTGAGTGCCACCCACCCCATTTCACTAAAACCTCTTTTGTAAGGCTTTCTCAATGCAGAGCAAGAGTCCAATGTGAAGACTCACTAGGTGAGGGGCAAAGGGAATAACCACGGACTGTTACATTGGACTGGCTGTAAATAATCCGTCCATTTTATGTGAAACCCAGTGATTCCCCTCCGCCACCCACCCTATGCCCCCCCCAAACCCCGCCGGCTGTCGGTCTGCAGCCTTCTTCAAGAAGACTAATTGTGCAGGAAAGCAGATTAGTGCTCGGATGTACTCCTTGACCATGTGCTAATGTGATGACAAATTTGGGGACCCTGGAAGGGAAAGTCGTCGCACGCCAGGGCACTTTTGGCAAGGGCTGTAATCTGCCTTTGGTATTAGCTCAGCAAACCGGCTTGTTTGAGTATGGATCAATCGCTCGCTCATTATTTTTACAAGAAAGCTTTATATTCAAGGCGCTTTGCTGCTGTTGATCTCTCATTAAGCATGCTTGCATGTAAATGCACTGGCAAACCTTGTGTAAGGGATCTGTCACCCCAGGGCCCGGGCTTGCACAAGCACGTAAAGGAGAAGAAGGGGCCAGGAAATTTGGGTCAGCCGCCGTCGCCAGGAACTTGAATTTCAGGTTTCGCTCTGAGCCACCTGCTTGGCTTTTCTGCATTTAAGGTGTTTTTTGTTTGGTGGCGTTGTGTTTTGAATGTCAGCCCTGGAGCCGTTCAGCAATTTAGGAAGCACAATCAGCTTTGTCTCAGTATCCCTTCCAAGTGTTCATGTTACCTCGCTAAAGTGCCGCCGGCTCTTGCTTTACACGCTCCACATTCACACATGGTCGTTCTTCACCGCTTGGCATCCTGGCTGTACACCTGAAAGGTCAGATCGGGTCAGACCCGTCCGATAATGTTACGAGGCGACAGAGACTTATAAGCACCTTGCTAGTCAACTAACTTCGCCTGTTTGCCCTGAAAAGGAACTGACATGTGACACACGGGATCTTAACGCCACCTGAATGGAATTAACTGTCAGGATGCATTGAGCGTCAAATTAAGCGGGGGGAATATTTTCAACTTGTTTACAAACATCCAACAATTCCGACATCTGTTTGCATGACAAGAGATCACGGCGCGGGAGCTGCGCAAAATAGATCCCTCTGCCATATTTGGCCTCACTGTACACTGCCATGGTGAATGATGCAACACGGAAACGAGCCTGACAGCACCAGGCGTCGGCTGCGTCTCTTTTTTAGCGCCCTACATACATAAATCTCTTATTGCTGTGTGTTAGCTATGTATATTTTTACACATTCCTGCCTTGTTATTGATATTTGTTTGCTTTTCGACATTCAAGTCCATTTGTGTCTCTTGTGAGTGCTTGTGTGGCTTCCATCTCTTTGGAAGGGGGAAAAAAAGATGGTGCTGTCATATTTTCAGTTTGTTCAGTTCCAATTGCCCCACTTCACCTGCTAAAAATGCCTCAGCTGTCAACACGCCAGTTGATAGCAGCCCTCAAAAGTTGTCCTTTAGTTTGTGACACCCTAGTATTTAATAGCGTGGACAAAGCTGAAGCTAAATAAATATTGTCTCTCGTGTACAATACTGTAGCAGTTTAGCAGTGATCTGAAAATCTGTAAAACACGAGAGCTGATAACAAATAGCCACCTGTGCAACCTTTGACCCCAGTTACCTCAAGCTCCTGATGCTGATGAGGCTGGACCGAGCACATTGCTCGCAAGAAGCAAGTATCTCACAGTCCTTTGACCTTAAGAATATCAGACATCTTGGCCGAAAGGTGTAACACAACCCCTCTGACGAATGGCACGCTGTGGTTTTCGTGTGACTTTTGTCACCTGTTTCAGTCCATTTCTGAACTGTATAACCTTCATTGTAGGTTTCAGATTGTGAGATTTTGAGATACCATTGTCGGTCCATTAAACGCTTCTCTGTGGTACGGTAAACAATAACATTCTAACATTTAAATGGTTTTGTGTAGGAAAGGAAAACTTTGAAGGAACGCTTCATTAATTTTTCATGTGTGGCTTGATTGGTAATAATTCAGTAGTGTGGCTTGGAAAAGCATCAGAGCTGTACAATACACCTCTATATATCATTTTAGAATCCCCTTAAGAAATGCACCTTTGACCCAAGATGCTTGTGCATGCAGATTTTGTATATCCTTTTAGGATCTCTTATTTAAAGAAATGTTGAATTGATTTAGAACATGAATTGTTCTGAAAAGTTTGGTCATAGACAAGTTTGGTAGAGCGCTCAAAAAGAACATCCGCATATCTTACACTCAACCGTTTTTTTCCTTCTTTTTTTTACATAGACATCATCTCACAATTTTTTTTGTAAATAGAAACAGACATTGTCATATTATAACATGTCTTCATGCGCACACAAGTCATGCAAATTTGACCATTGGGGCATATAACACGCCGTTGTAAGTCCACTTTGTCTGACCAATAACTGTAAACACAACATGGACAAGGCACAGTGTGCTAAATTGGCTGAATGTGAATATGTAAACTGTTGAGGTACCCTGCTTGTGATGTCTGCTCTGACCATTCATAATAGATTGGTTCTGAGGACACTTCGCATTAGCTCCCAATCAAGGTATAAAGTCATGCTTCTTCATCAGTAGAACTAATGGACCATTGCTTGCGGCATGTTCCGATGTGCATGTGCTGGATTTTCTTTCAAATTCAATTACATGTCACCCTGAATTCTTGTTTGTTTGTTTGTTCGTTTGTTTGTTTTTTTAACAATAGGACACTTGATCAGGTCATGAAGCTCAGTTCTATGACATGGCATTTATTCAACAAACCTACAAAATCCATAACACATAATCTAGTCTGTGATGCTAGTTGGTCTTTTTGATTTGAAATGTCAACATTTTCCCCAAAAAAATCATTGAAATTAATAATATGTGGAATCATTTGTTGCAGGGTCAAACCTGTCACCATCATGAAAACAAGGTCATGGTATAATAATAATTCGTAATGTCTCATTTTAATAGGTAAGACAATTAAGAGCCAGTAAGAAGAGGTTGGCCAGTCCAATATTAATCTGTTAAAAAAAAATCTCACTTATCTCACATTAACGTGTAAAATCAAAACGACTAATTTAATGTGAAACATTAAGGGACACAACTTTCGGAGGTGTCCGGCAGTTCCAGGACTGGTATCCCAAAACATGATTTGAATCCAAACTACAAAATTTCTCCCTCAAAGTTGCCTACCCTGGAGTCTAAAGCATTTTCCCAGCTAGCTCTGCCACATCCCAATGCACTCCCAGAAGATTCTTCCGAGTCCAACGCAACTCGTCATCACGGCCATCCTCACATCGTCAAGGTCTTCAAATTGTGTCGCCTTGATGACGCTTGAGCTTTTCAAAGAAGGGGGAAAAAAATCACACCGAGCCAGGCTGTTTACGTATAGACATTGCTCCATCAGGAAAAAGTTCTTGTCGCCCAGGATCCTCAGGGCGTTTTGAGCAGGCGTGTCGTCACGGTGAAGCGGGCGCGAGTTGGACGGCCATAACTTTTACTACTTATCACACAGCGAATGAAGCCAAATGCCGCAGGATCTTATTGTAGATGGACTGTTTGATCGAGTGGCCTGCAATGAAGAAGAAAAGTCATAGTTTGGGTTTGAAGTTTTACGCTGTGATTCCGTCTCAACAAAATTCGACAATACTGACCCCGCCCCGTGTTGCTTTCATTACCATGACAACCGGGGAGGAGATCGGGTGTTGCAACTAGGAGAGCAGCTATTTGTTCACAAACTAAAAGTATCATACCGTTTATTTCCACTTTTGGAGAAAGCGCTTCATCACCCAAGCCAAAAATGTATACTTGTCAGTTAGTAAGGAGTCGTTGAATTATTTCGTGTGTGTGTCTGTGATTTCAGTTGTTTCAGCGTATTAAAAAAGTGCTTAATACTAAAACAAGTATGACGTGAAGTTTAGTCCTGTCTCCCATAAAGAGACTAACAGTAAGAGGGACCCCTGCAAAAGATTACTGGTGCGCAACCATATCATTTGGCACCCATCTATTCTGTTAATTACAACAAGTCTGCAAGCATTTGACTGCTAAAGTGCGATATTACAATGCGCGCGCTGCACTCCTGTAATCCTGTTAAAAAAGCAAATAAATAATCTCTGTGAATGAATGTTGGCAATAGTTCTTTGAGGAGTGAGCAAGAGGGAGCCTACACACCACCGGCATGAAGGGCTCACTCACTCGCTCACTCAGTGATGTGTTGTCATTAAAGGTGCAGTCTTGGAGCCCCCCAGATCTTTTTGCTGTAATGGGCAAAATAATCTCCCGCTTTGATAGGCACACGTCGCAGAGAAGTGCGCCAAGTGACAGGTACTTATCTTTTTGCCTGTGTCCTGTGTTTAAGAAAGATATAATTATTTGCGATTGCTCCTCGGGGCATCGGCTCTTCAACTTCATTATTTCTTCTCATGATAAATATATATATTTATATACTCCCTCCTCCTCGTCCTCCTCCTTGAAAACCTGAGAATTAATACCAAAGCTGGCAATCTCTGCCAGCGGTCATTTGGAAATGGAACAAAAAAATGTCACATCTGTTTAAAGAACTTTTTTTTTTTTAGGTTTTCTCGCATGACATTATTCTAATTTATTGATGGATTCATGGAATAATTTTATGACTCTCCCTCTTTTTTTTTTTTTTTTGCTTATTAACTTCATGATTTGAGTGGCTATCAAGTGGCTATACAGTCTTTTCATCAACTGTTGTCACCATATTCCATTGAACCTCTCACGGTGGACTTTTTTTCCCTTCAATTGTTTGCATTTAAATCTATGTAGTCCTATGCCATGCTCTATATTAAAAGCGCCTCGTGTCTTAATCCTTGAGACATTGGCTGAATAGAAATATGAAGTTGTGACTGTAGTGAGCCATATTTGACAGCAGTGGGAGCTAGAGAGTCTCTGCAGAGACTGGGAAGACCCTTATTAATGTATTAGTCTTTAATTGTGCTTAATTTCTTAGTGACGGCTAACAATAATAATTAATAAAAATGCATATCATCACTGACTTGTGAAAAACACGTCTGTTTTTGTTATATATTTTTTAATTTGTACATGTTTTTTTTATGTGTTACTAACAGCTCTTGTCCTTGTGATTGTATTAGGCTGTATTTTGCATGAGGACATTTTATTCCACTTTCACAGTTAAACGATTTTTAAGAAATGCAAATTGACAGTTGAGACATAAAACAAAATGCAAGCTAAATATAACCATATTTTAAGTGATGATGAAATAATGACACAATTGATAAAGAAATACATAAGACGTGGCCCACCACGCTATCTATGCAACCCAATAGAAACCTTTAATATGAATAAATCCGAGGTTTGGAATTCAATTAAAAATACTCAGGAAAACAATCGCTATCTGGTGAAACTTCAGCTAAGTGAGCATTTGAAGAATTAGCTTCAGAACAATTAACAATTGTTCGTGCCTTTTTTTTGGGGGGGCATGACAATAGAATCATAAACGTACTTACTTGAGACGCAGTATATCGACAAATGCAGCACAAAAGTCTCAGTTCTGGCTGCTCAGCACAGCACAAGTAAATCATAGATGGCAATAATGAAGAGCAATGAACTGTATATCAGACATGTGCATCCAGAACTGGATCCTTGTCATCCGGTGTGCATTGCCACACATAAGAAATAAAGAGTTGACTTGTTCTTATGCAGTCCCAAGCTTCTCATCACGCTATAGCTAAGTGAACAATCGCACTTAATGAACAATGTACAGAGAAGGGTTTTTTTGTTAAGGGCCTTCCGTTTGCTTGCACAGTGGACAATGACAGGGTGGGCGTTTTTAGCCAATGTTAGCCTCTAATGAGCACATGGTGAAGGTTCATGAAGGGCAGCATAA
Organism: Hippocampus mohnikei; assembly: GCA_026261675.1. NCBI lineage: Eukaryota > Metazoa > Chordata > Actinopteri > Syngnathiformes > Syngnathidae > Hippocampus > Hippocampus mohnikei. The sequence continues at coordinate 9,241,742 of JAKGUB010000106.1, read as the reverse complement.
TTCAGTTAGCAAGCTCACTTTTTACTGTTTAACAACTACATTCTGAATTATGGAAAGGTTTTTATATCACTTACAATTTCACTATGACAGAGTGGACAACACCTAACTGCTTACATAATATGCTAGAAACTACGAAACATAAGTGTAAATATTTCTTCTACAACTTTCCGCTGTTTCAGCCTCCCATGAAGAAAGACAAAATACCGATCGTAATCTCACTGACAGCATCAGAATATTTCTTGAAGGGGCAGTTAGCCCATGACGACAGGGTGGACAGCAATGTCCGGGGATAATTGTATATTAAATATACAATTAATTTTTAATGAACATTTAACCACTTTTTATGCACACTGCTAAAGAGAAGACGAGTGTGTTGGATGCCAAAATCATGCCCCATCCTGTCCAAAAATGCTGAAGGACAATGAGGGAAACACATTTCTAGAGACTTATTATTGAACTGGTGCCAATGTTTGGCCTGTTATAATAAGACCTCAAAGTTTTATGATTATTTATAATTTTTTGTTGTATATTTTTGGCCTAAGTAGTGTTTTCTATACAAATATTGACTATAATTATAGTCGGAAGTACAACATTTATGGCTGCGTTAAAACAGCAGCGCAGGGTCGTGGTCATCCGTCTTATACAAGAGCAAGAAATCAAAATCAGTGCCAGTCCCTCCTTTCCAGGAAGACGAGCCTATCCTCAAGTGTGCGTGGCCTAATATGAGTGCGTGGATATTTAGTGTCATGATTGTTATCAAAGGAGCTAATGTGTGTAGTGAAAGCTGCCGCACAAGAATATAATGATCGACGACGGCACTTTCCTTTCGACTTGCGTACAAATTCGGTTAACATGCCCGCCTTCGGAACGGACTCTCCGAAAACCGCCTGTACCTGCCCACACGCCTTCTATAGCCAAATTCAAGAATCGGTCCTCTGATCTCTGTCCACTTATTGTATGAGATACTTTTCAACAAACTTCTTGAAGGCATAGTCAGACTTCAGAGACTGGGTGCCATGTTTCTAGTGGGAGAGGATACTGTTGAGCACACAGACATTCCTCATTTCTGTCTGTGACCTTGGGCACAGCGACATGTACCGTTGGCATGCTTCCATTTGCCACGTTGGGCTGTCATGGAAAAGGTGCAAGGCAAGATAATTTAGACTTTTTTTTTTCTCCTCCCTTCCCTCCTGGGAGCGCGGAAAAGTCGGAAATACAGCAGTTCACAGCGTGGAGATTACAGGTAATATGACACACAGCCTTCATAAACATTTTTGACCCGAGTCGATGATGGAGATACTGCTGCAGGAGAGACTTTTCACACTTTGATTTGCCTAAAATGAGGTGGAAGAAGTCAGTGATCACACTCTTTGAGCTTCCTCACAGTCTGTCTGTGCACACGCACGTACACACATGCGTACCGACAACCAGGTGAGCGTGCACAAACAAATAGAAGAAATATCCTCAAAGAGACCATGTTGATGTTTTATTCATGTATGCGGGGGGGGGGGGGGGGGGATCCTAAAACGATCCATCTGAAGCCATTGAAGTCAGGTGATAATCCACATGCTCGTGGGGCGGCCCTAGGGCGAATTAGGGGACGGGAAGCCATTGTGCCTCCATCTGAGGTCAACACGCTTGAACTGCTGATACATATGGATGTTAATTTGCCTAATCTCACTCATACAAATGTCTTACAGGCAAACGTATAAGGCTTTGACATCAAATCATATCAGGGCATCGGAATGGGAGCTTTTTCTCCCTTTTTAATTTTTTTTATTCATACAAAGAGAGCCTTTTGTATGACAGTGAAATGCATGTTTACGTTTTGCAAAGTACATTTCAAAGTATTATTTTGATTGTGATCACATCGTTGCACCAAGTATACTTGTACTAAATCAGAAATTATTTGAATTTTCTAGTCCTCTGGAAGCAATACTCAAATGGTTCAAAATAAACAAGAGGTCGCTCGAACAGATGACTGTTGTATATCACGAGCAATTTTTGTGTTCTTCTTCCAAGGTGGTTCTTTTTGGGTTTTTTTGTTTTTTGTTTAGAATTGCATAATGAGCTAGCCCAAAGAACTGTCCTGCATCATGCTGAGATGCTGAGCGCTGTTCCTCATGTCTCGCCTGTCTCATCAAACTGAATAAGATAACTACCGGTATAAATCCAAAACATCTGACATTGTCGAGTTAGTTAAAATTGGGCAGTATTAGCTCAGAAGCAGCGCTTTACAGCTCTTCTTTCTTTTGGATTTCATTCGGTGTACAAAATGTTGTGGCCAGTGGGAAGGGTGACACATTGCTTTTAAGACCCATTTTCCCGTTTAAATTAGGACAAATGTCAAAGCAGATGCTTTCAGCCCTTTAACTGTTCTGTCATGAATGCCATGAAAACATTCAGCATTAAAAAAAAAATAAAAAGAATTAACCCTCCTCCTCTGGTGACTTGACTAAATGTGCTTCCTCCCCCTCTCTCCATGTAACCTTGATGCTCTCCCCGATGCAAGAAAAGCAAATGCACTCATTGCTGTATAAAAATGTACTTTCAATAGTAAAACTGAATCATTTCCTCCGGTATAGAGCAACCACTTGAGTTCCTCCAATGTTCAGCATCTTCACATCAGGGCCAGTCGCCCATTCACAAACATAGTTGCACACACATATTTAATGATTAAATGTGTGAAAGAGATCAATTCCTATTCAATTATTTGTTGCCCCTTTGCAAAAAAATACAAATAAAAATAAAAAAGAAGAAGAAGAAAAAAGAAAACAAGATCCAAAATGATTTTGATAGGGTTCAAGGTGAGTGAATAGTGATGTCAAAATCATTTTGGCTGTGCCTTTTTCTCCGGTGCCACAGCGTTATCGAGGTCGCAGTGACAGGATAAAATACAGAAGGAAAGTAGCATTGAGAAGAAATTCTCATAGATGTAAAAAAAAAAAAATGGGTGTAAATGTATAACCTGCTGTGAAGCCTCCGGAGAATGTTAGCAAATTGTACTTGAAAATATGAATTATTCCTGTAATCCATCTTGATTTTTGTAACCTGACGTCCTTTTTGTCGTAACCTTATGACTTTTCTGAACAAAAATCAAACTTTTTTTTTAACTCGTAAAATACTGCAGATAACATGCTTTTTGAATGGTTTAGTTCCATAAAATTGCAACTTCCATTTTTCTTTTTTAACATCTGATTACCCCATCTTTATTTTGGGAAGCACCACATTTTTATGAATCTTTAAAAAATACAAATCTCATCCTGTTCTAGTTTAGTAGCATATTTGTTCACCCCCCCCCCAAAAATGTAGCCTTGCCTTTTTCTGAAAAGACTGATTTCACATTTTAATATGAGGGTTTTTTTTTTGGTTTGTTTGACTGATTTCTTGTAATATTTTTTTGGGGGTGAATATTAGTTTTTCCCTTCTTCCAAATGTTTTCCATTACATTGCCTCTCAATTCCTTCGCTAAGATGCTTAATTCCCATAACTAGCGTTTTTTTTAAATTTATTCCTGCAGTAGTACAACTTTGTTGACTTTTTTTGTCATGCCCAGAGAATTTATTTTTTCAATAAACGTTACAGATTAGCTCTTATACCATGGCTTTATTCTCTTAACCTAACTACTGACTTTTCTCGCCTTTATTTCTTGCATACACATTTTTTCCCCTTTTAGAGTTGTCACCCCTCCTCACCCCAAACAAATAACACTTTATTTACCTAAAATTAAAATTGTGACATTATTCTCATATCATCACACTTCTTGTTACCCAACACCTTTTTCTTCATAACATCAAAGTTTTTCTCCACCTTGTGTTTTTTTTTAAACATCATACTGTGGTTGTTCTCTGGTAGTGGTGCAGCTGTTTTCTTATAAAATTGCATGTGTTTCTAAAAAAAAACACTCTATTCCTGCATTCGTGCAACTTTATTGTCACAACATCACTATTACTCTTGTCACCTAACAACTTATTCTCATCATTGCAACTTTTTTCTAAATAACACCATGCACTTTACGAAGTAATCTTTCTTGTCATAACAAGACTCTCATAACATTGTGATGGAATGCTTATAACATTGAAATTTTACTCTCAAAAATATTACTTTATCACGTTAATAGAACTTTTCACACATGAAGTGTGTCAGAAAAGTTCCCAGACTGGTGTCACCAAAAAGCTCGACAGTATTTGAAAACCAACTTAGGCCGCTTCCTCTCATGTGTGGGCTTGTGTGTCTATAAAGAGATCATGCGACGTTTTGCTTCATTCAATGTGCGAGAAGAGGCGGGAATTGTGGCAGGACAACTTGGGTCTGCTTCTCTATGGCAATGTGTCTGCTCGCAATGCTGTGAGCATCTGACAGTTCCTAGCCGGGAAGAACATCACATCTAAGAGCAACCTCCCTACTCAGGCGACCTGGCTTTGTCTGATTTGTCCATTTTTTTCTATCTCTCTTCACTTTTTTCCAAGCTCAGCGGGATCCGTTTTGAAGACATGGTCAAGATGGCTGCACCAATAAAACTGTGGGTCATCCTGGACAAATCCGTCCAGGATTGCTTGCAGGTGTGGCAGAGAAGTTTAGGAAAAGTGTGGTGAAATTCAGCGAGAAGAGTTAGAGTTTGGAGTTTGGATTTGAGATCTTCCGTGACAGCATTGCTGGAACTTTAAGCCTTTTGGGGGCGGGGGGGGCAATAATGTTGTGGCTCTATTATCGTAGCATTACACCTTTTTTTCTTGTCGTGTATTCCTGTAATATAAATGCGTTATTCTCATAACCTTCCGATTTTTTCCCGCTTCACTTACAACTCTATGATTTTTGCGTTGTTTCCCCCTCAATGTTCATTTTTGGAACCTATTAAAAAAATCTTGTAATATTACATGTTTGAGTTGCTTTTTTTTTTATTCCCCGAAAAGGCCACTTAGTCCTGTCATTTATTTTCATGAACGATAATTTTCCTAAATGCATAAACCCCTTGGCGAGATGCAGACCCCCCCCCCCTTTCTCTCTTATTCACTTGAAGACCTTGGAACCAAGGCTGGAAAACGTTTTAATAGGAAGGCCTTTTCTTCCACTTCTTTCCATAGTTGCATCTCCACCTTTCCTCATTCAGGGCCCGTCTTAGACAGAGAAAACATAGGCCATCTATTCAAAAGGCATTTAGTCCATTTCTTTCTTGGCCGGTAAACCCATTCATCAATTGTTCTGGTTTGTAGATTGCATTGTGATGCTAATCTGGCGTGTTAAATATCTTTTTTTGTTAACCCCGCCATCTTCTTTCACCGTTTTGTCATTCCGTTTATCCAGTTTTGGCCACCCATTTTATTTATTTATGCGCCTGCTCCTATTCACGCGCTCATGTATTTTTTATTATGTTGTTTCACTGTCATGCAGTGTCAACTCACTCCATTCAGTGTGGGCTACTTGAAGGGCTTGCGGGGACAAAGCGTGTACACATTGCACCGCTATTCACTCCGTCCAGCTGGATCGCTTGAGAGAGAGAGAGAGAGAGAGATGGTGGGAAGGAGGGGGAGGGGGTGGGGACCTTGTGAAAAGAAATCCTGCACAATGGACACAGAAGAAGTGCACAATGCTAACAGTTTTCCAAATACCACTGATTGCTTTCATCACAATGAGCGAGAGCGGCCGCTTTTCTTCGAGCTCCACTTCAACAAACAACGCTCGCACAAAACCTTCCAACCCGCGTTTTGTGCACAAACAAAACCCCCTCGACCGTCTAAACGCTCCCAGAGAAGAGAGAAGGAATTAACCAAAAAAAAAAAAAGAAGGGGGGTTAACATTTCCTCCGCTTGAAAGATAAAACATCATAAAAAAAGGATAAGAAGATGGATTTTAATGCAATTAATTTCTAGGGACATTTAACAATTACATTAAACAGCAGTGCAGTTAAATGGAATTACTATTCCAAGTGTTCATAAATACGAAGAGTCATTTTAATACATTTTGTGGGTTTTTTCCCCAATGTACCACGAGGTCACTTTGCACGTTCTTTTTAGGTGGGTGGTGGGATGGGTGGGCTGCGCCCCCCCCCCTCCCCCAAGGAGGAAGTTCCACGGGTGTTGCAACCGCGGAGCTCCGCTCAAAGGGTTTAATTAACCGCGACGGAGATAATTATCCCTGGACTGTCCAAATTAGTTTTGCATAATCGCCCCGATCCTTATGAATCAATCTTCCAGTGTAATCGAGTAAAGGGGGCCCGCATTGAAATTCATCACACACAAACATAGTTGAGAACACACGGTGATCAGCAGGTTGTTCATGTCCCTTTTAATTCAGATTATATAAATGCACTTTCAGGAGGTGCACCCACTTTAAATACACTCTCAGTGACACCGGACAAAAGCGGCCGTTTTGGAGGAGAAGGGGGTATTTTACATTTCACCTGGACTCCACAGAGAGGGAAAAAATGATGTTCGTCACATCAAAAACTGTAATCCGATTAGTTTTTAATCCTATTCGGTTTTATTGTTATGATTATTATTTGTTCCCGTGACCGTTTATCAACAGGTGACACATAAAAGAAAACACAAGCATACAAATTCCATGAGAGTTAGTTGTTTTAAAAAATGGTTTTCTTGAAATCCCTGCATGACGCAAGAGGAAGGGGTGACTTTAAAGTTTTTTTTTTTCCTTCGGGGGGAGTTAAATTTATGTCTGAATTGGGTCAAATTAATTACCGGTACATCCTCTTGAAACGCCTCGTGCAAATTCACTCTTGTCCTTTTTATTTGCTCACCATAGATTCCACTAAAACAATAAATATTACAGACATCTAGAAAATGGTTTAAAAAAACTCTAAATCAGGGATGGGGAATCCAAGGCCCGTGGGCCATGAAGGGGCCATGCACGGGTGCAAATTGAATCATGCCGGCCATGCGATTCCAAAACAAATAGAGGAACTGTTATTAAAAAAAAAAGCCCCAATACATCTAACTGCGCATAATATAGAATAATAAATATTTGCGCCATTGTATTTTATTATAAATTTAGTAGGACTTTATAAAAACTGCAGAGATTCCCCACCCCTGCTCTAAATGTACACATACTGCGAGTGAAATGTCCCTGCGTGGGTGCCTCAGAACACTGAATAAACGGACTTTTTTTGTACATGTTTTTGTTTGTTTGTCTGTTTTGCAGGTGTGTCACAATGCTTCCACGGTGGACCCACGAACCGTCGGGCAGTCCCAAATCCAACAGGTGCAATTAGCAGCCCCCCCACCCCCTCCCACCCCACCCTCCTTTCGTTGGTAATTGGCAGAAGTTTGGCGAGTTCTCACGGAGACCTTAAATAAAGGTAATCATCCATATACATGTGATATATGCACGCGTCATCCCATGTTCGAGTTTGTGCATGCATGAATCAAACTAATGCATCAATAGTTTGTTTGTTTTTAATTCTCGCGTGGGATCGATCATAACGCCGCCGCGTAAGCGGGATAAGGTTCGAGCTGAGGCTTCCCCATTCCGGGGAGCAGGATGTATGCAAGGGGCGGCTGGAGTCCGGTGGAGGGCCACGCCGTGCAGTTGCAAGGGATCATGTAGCCGGGGTTCCCTGGGGACGGGTGCGAGTGGGTATGCGTCCCGGCACCCACGCCGGCACCGCCGGTCCCCGCGAAAGCACTGGCGGCGCTCGGCGGGTATCCCAGCGGGGACGCGTAGGGGAACGAGTGCGGCGAGAGCTCGCTCATCTTGGAGCCCAGGTCGAAAAAGGAATAAGGGTTCGTGGACATGGACGGGTTGAAGAAGACCCGGGCCGCCGCGGCCGCCGCTGCCGCCGCCGCTTTGTCCGGGTTGCCGATGATACTCTCGGACAGCGCTCCCGCCGAGAGGCCGCTGACTTTGAGCGCGTCGTGCTCCCCGAGGTTGTAGGGCACCGGGAAGGAAAACTTGTCCTTTTTCATCAGGGTCTTGGGCTTCCGCCGGGGTCGGTACTTGTAGTCGGGGTGTTCCTTCATGTGCATGGCCCGCAGACGCTTGGCTTCGTCGATGAAGGGCCTCTTTTCGGACTCGGTCAGAAGTTTCCACTCCGCGCCGAGCCGCTTGCTGATCTCCGAGTTGTGCATTTTGGGGTTCTCCTGGGCCATTTTCCTCCGCTGGGCTCTGGACCACACCATGAAGGCGTTCATCGGGCGTTTGACGTGATCCATCGGTTTGGACATACTTCACACTAACTCTCTGAAGAGGAATGGACACATAATGCGCGTACGTAAATAAATGCTCTCACTTAGTTGAGAAAACAAGCGTCACGCGTCGTTTACTTACTTCTGACTTTAATTCTTCATCCCACCCGCGATTATCTTCTGCAAAAAGAAAGAAAATTCCTTAAAAGTGTCTCCTCTTCATCCTCTTGTCCACGCTCAACAGTGGGAAGAAAAACACGCAGTCTTGTCTCGTTGTCCTCCGGGTGTCATCCAGCATCGGCGGCAGCGCGCACGCAAGTGGATGACAAGTCTCTGTGGCCGCGTGTGAAATACTGCATGTGTGGCAGGTAGTGAAAGTGCTCAGTGGCGCATGCGCACTCGAACTTCCATCAGCGCGGATCGACTTTTCTTTTTTTTTTTCGCCCCCTTCCTCTTTTCCTCCCTCTAACTTTACTTCCTATTTTTAAAAGAGACGCTCAATGGGCGCAGTGTTAGCCCGATCACTGTATGCCTTAATAAAAGCGTCCGTTTTTATTTCTATTAATGCCTCGCGTAATCGTCCATTATACGCCCGAACGCGCGGAACTCTTGGTGCGCTTGTTCACCTCGCTTGGCCTCACCTGCGCTTCACCCTTCCTCACCCACCACCAGTGCCTTTTAATACTAACCCAGTCTTTGATATTGTCCTATTTGGCGGCTGTATTGAGCCACTGAGGAGGTCTGAAGTGTTTCTAATCGCGCTCGGTGAAATTAATTACTTTCCTCAACCCACCATCAATTCCACAAACCCCACACATCCCCTTCCCCATTTTCCCCTCTTTTCACTTCAAAAGACCCTCCCAAGGGCAGACAGCCGATTCACAACTTCGCAATTATTATACTTATCTGCTCGGACTTGTGCGGTAAATTGTTGGTTTGCGGTTTATTTTCCCCTTCTTGCACCTTCTTTGCTCTTAATTATTATATGTGTTCAACAAAAAAAATCGGAGAATAGCAGAGGGCTTGGAAAAATATAAAGGAGGAATTATGTCTGCAGGTGAAACATTTTAATGAATGACAAATTCAATTCACAGTTTAATTCCCTTTTAAACTACTGACATATATACCACAGTAAAAGTATATAACAATTATGCACAATTAAAGGCATTTTTTTCTAAATAAGTAATATCCCAGAATTTAATCCTCTAGTTTGCTCGAAATTATTTAAGACACTGCTCTCAAAATATGATTTTCATTATTTTGTCTCAGCGGCTTGATCAGAGGCTGATCACAGTCTTGAGCAGTGCATGTGAAACACACACACACACACACACACACACACACACACACAACCTAGAATTCCTCCAATGAGTGACTTCATTTCCTCCACAGGATAATGACACAAAACAGGAAAATATATAATTAATTATTTTCAATTCTTATATCAGATGATAGAAAATAATCACCATTATTCAGAAGATGATGTTTTTTTATACCGGTATGTATATATTTTTTATTGTTCTTCATTTGCCATATAAAGGTATAAAATTCAATTTCTTCATTTTACCGAATCAATCAATTTCACTCTTAATTGTTATTTGACTCTTTTGTTCCAACTGTTTTCACAAAGTGATTTTCTTCCATTTTTGGTCAGCATTTTTGTTTTGCATGCACAAGCATACACATACACACACACACACACACACACACACACACTACATTTGGAGGTGTTTAATCAGAATCTGCTCACAAAAATTAAGGGTAAAACCATAATAATCACATGAACCCTCCTTTCACTTGCGTTCTTCCTATCCTTCCAAGCCCTTGTTTTCAGGCCGCAAATAGTTCTTCAATAATTCAAAATGAGTTAGAGAGCGCGGGGAGAATTATACCTGCATGGCTCCAGCCTCTGAGACGGAGCAACCTCAGAGCACACAGAGCAGGATAAGGCTTGAATAGTGTGTGTGTGTGTGTGGTGGGGGGGGTCACAAAAATAAATAGAGGGACACAGCAGCAACACAACCAGCCCTTGGGGACTTTCTCCTCTATTAAGAGAGAAGATCACACACATTTTATTCCCCTGTCACTCCCTAAAAATGTAACTCAAAATTGTTGCGGCAACAATCACTCCCCGAACCACAGCCCCGAAGAGGTGCGAGGATCTTCATGATCACACCAAAAACACTTTATCCGCCAACACCGCACAAAGGGCAGGTGGCATGAAGGGCATGCATCTCGACAGAATAATTCCTTAAATTGTTCTGCATTTTCACTTTGTTCATATATTTAATCTTGTACTTGCTTAATGTAAAAACATTGACTTCCTAAAATGATAAAATCTTTTTAAAAAGCTCCTGTTATTTGATCTAATTTAAAAGATTGTCATTGTTGTTGTTTTTTCCTCTTCCTCTTCCTTGAGTCTGCAACTTACTCTATTTGTGTCTTCCATCTAGATAATGAACGCAGTTAAATGAGATAAAGGAAGTTGACGGAGGAAGATCCGGCAAGCTGAAAAGGAAGCTGCAAGAAGGTGAAGGAGAACGGATCCGCATCGATGAAGAAGGTAGGAGGTTAAAGGAGAATGAATGAAAAAGTTCAAAGAGGAAGATCTAGGTGGACGAAAGTTGATGCAGGAAGTCAAGAAGGAAGATGCAGGAAGTTGGAGGAAAAGGAAATAGAAAATGTGAGGAGGCAAATGAAGGCTGGTGAAGAATCAGTACACTGCTCGGCAGGTCCTTCAACTGCCTGCCATCTTCCTCTTTCAACTTTGCCCACAGTTGGCAGTCAAAGGTGAAAGCGGAAGAAGTTGAAGGGCCTTCCCTTCAACTGTGTTCTTCCTTCACCTTCAATTGCCTTCATCATTGTCATTTAATTGCACGTATCATCCTCCTTCTCTTTCAGCGTGCCGCATCTTCTGACTTTAAATTCCCACGTCTTCTCCTTAAACTGCATGTGTCTTCCTCATTCAACCTCTTGCCTTTTTTCTCCAACAGTTTTCCCTCCCGTCAACCCCCCATACCCTGATCAAAAAAATGTTTTTCTCTTTTAGTTTATGCCAACGTCTCTCCTTGCCTGTGTCTCCGTCTTCCTGCTGTTCCCACGCAGAGGGAGCAGTAAATAGCAGGTAGGCAACGTTTCTCCCTCAGCCACCTTTAAGATTGATGTCCCACTTTTACAGCAGATTTTCAGATTAAGACCGATTTTCTGTTTAAAGCGCGGCTAATATTATAATGAGACGGAAGCCATGAGATATTATAATAAATATACTGCACATTGTTCCAAACATTTAGGCCAGTTGTGTAATTAGCTGATGGAATAAATTGTATCACGAAGATAAGAGCGCCATAAAAAAAAGAGCCGTGTTTAATAAAAAAGCAAATAAAATGGGAAGATTAGAAATATTTCAATTCCACCCCAAAATGGCATACATGTTGGACAAAGGTGCTCTCTGCATGATGTGATCGGTATTGACAGTCAATTAGTCACCAACACATCTTATTAGCTCCAGAATCTTATCTTAAGTGAGCCTTTGATAAAGTGCTAATGACAAACAACAGTTTAAATGTGTAAGCGAGCCAATGGATTGCTATTTAAAGATGAGTGTGTGTAGATTAGAGGCCGTTTTGTCTCAGTTTTTTTTTTTTTTAAAGCTTTGCACAATACACAGAAAGCGCGCTAAAGAGCGGGCTAACATAATGATCGGATTTCCAATGAGACAATGTCGACTTCGGCATCACCTCAAATGAGTCACACGTCTATAATTCATGTGAATAAAGTTTGAATTTTCCCGTGGTTTAAAAATGTGACCTATTTTGAATAGTTGTGTACTCCAAACACATTCAACGGCTGCCAAATTAGTTGTGCAGCGCTTTAATCATTCTAATTATACAGTCTTTATTGCTCCTCGGGGCAGACTTTCGTGTCTTTGTCTATATGGGAATTATTTTGGTGAAGAACCAAAATATTTACTCAACCACAGCCTAAATATTACGCATATCAGGAGGAATTGAGAAAATAATCCTCTCATAGACCGCAGTATTAACTTAATCACATTAGTGTAAATACTATTGATGGTGGTCATGATCCTGAGTGAGCGTGTGCGTGCGTGTGTGTTTGCATCACAATGTAGCAACGGTGCGGGATGGTGCTGAAAAAGGCCCCGAGGACTGAGCGGTGTCAGTACTTGTGATGTGTCGCTAAAGAGGATTGATAGTCATTTCCTTCATGAAGGAGCTGAGCTGCCGCGTACAACAAACTTTGAAAGCACATTATCAAAGGAGAATGGCTCCACAGAAGGATGCGCCGCTCGGGAGCTTGATAAGACCTTCTTCTTTAAACCAGCGCTTGTCATCGTATTAAATGTAATCTCACCTTGCTCGAATATCTCCACACTCCCCAGAGGGCCGAAGGAAATAGTAGCAAACGTCCCGGATCAGTTAAAAATAAATAGATAAATAAATAAACTGCCTGATATTGATGAAAAGTCAGATTTTCGATGTGAGATTATAGCGCTGGGTCTTGCGGGCTGAATGTTGAGCCGGTGCATATCCTTGGTTGAGATCCACCTCCCTGCAGGCTCTGACTTTTCCCATGATAGACTGTTTGGAACCATTTAGCAGATACATTATCACCGGCCTTTTCTTCCTCATTATATTCGCCCTCTTATCGCCGCGGCATCACTGCAAAGCCCCAAATAGAGAGTTGTAATTACCACCACTGCCACCTGATAGCGACCCCTCCTATCAGCTTTTATCACTGCCGGTCTTGCTAACTCATCACGGGGACCTGGGGAAGAAAAGACCCGCTTGTGGGATACATCTCTCAGACACACGTATACTTGCATTTGGGGGGATCAGAGAAAAGTGATGCACTAAGGCCTTTTCTTCACCCCCACCTCCCCACTTCTTCCACTTCGTTTTCTGCAACCCCACAAAGACTCTCCTCTCCCTTTATGTGGAGGCTGAATCGAGGCGGTGGCGCAAACAAAACGTGATCCAGTCTCCTTGAACCCGTGGCAGCGTCGCGTAACGCACCGCGTTGGCTTTTACATTGGCTGTCGTCCTTCAGTGGCAACGCTCGATTTGTTGACACGGCACAGCAAAGGCGCCTGTGTAAAAGTTCTCGGGGATAGCGCTCCCAGCTTATTAGTCACCTATGACCTCCAGATTTCCCTAGTGCCAGTGAATAGGCGATGGAGCACAGTCTGTGTGGGTTTTTGGGTTGAAACAGTGCATCTCTTTTAATAGCTCCGATTACGGGTCAAGCATGCTTATGTCCCGCAGAAGAAAAGAGTGAAAAGACCAAATCAGACGGCATAATCAAAAGGCTCCGTGTGGTGAAAAAATGAGGACATCATTTAATTTACCGTAAGCTTATAGCTAAATTCTATCCTTGACTCGGGGTGACATTCATATAAATAAGCAGGACCAAAACCTCGATTCAAAGCTGAATTATGTTAACTTGCTTTACTGCCATCGTTGTCTTGCTTATATAATTATGCTCATAATTATATGCCAAAAGGTTACTTTGGATTGATCGGCTGCAGTGATTTCTTTGTGCTCGACACCGCTCACAATTTTAATGTGTAAAATGTGGTGTTGTAATAATACAATGAACATCCAAACACGAGTGACCAAAAAGTGGTGCAATTTCGCTTTTTTCATGAAAAACGTCTTAAGTTGCACAAAAGTGTTGAGTCATCAGCATGTCATATACAGTATTGTTACACTTGTATGGCAGTTAAGAATGTTACAATTGTTACTAAACTCATTACTTAGTTCGCAACACTGATCAGGACAAGCCCAGTCGCAAGACTGATTTTTTTTTATGTCCAATCAATTTTAAATTTGCGGAGCGCCCCAGAATTTTTTTTTTTATTCAGTGTGAAAGATTCCACTGGACTTCAAATACGGTACATTGTGGTTGCACAAGGACTGCCGCACAGCGATCGACATGACTGAGTGCAACTGAACTGTCGCACAAGTTCTGCATCTATTTTTTATGAGCGTCCCACTAGTTAAGCTGCATTTTGAAATTGATTTGCAGATATGTACATACAGAGTGTGTGTGTGTGTGTGTGTGTGTGTGTGTGTGTGTATATATATATATATATATATATATATATATATATATATATATATATATATATATATATATATATATATATATATATATTCACACACAGTGGAACCTGGAGTCACAAACAACGCTTTTTTATGAGCATTTCAAATTACACAGTTTTTTTTTGGGGGGGTTGTAGAAAATCTGCCTCTGGTGATATTCCTGATGGCTGTAAACGCCCCCAAAACCCATATAGAATTCCATTTCTCCACTGCAGCAGCAAATAGAAAGCTGTCACACACACACACACACACACACACACACACACACACGAACATTCACACTTCTTCCAATCACAATTCTCACTGCGGCCACCTAGATTTCTGATTAACCTCACACAAATATTTGACTGTATGTATGAAATGTACAGCACTTTGTATTTATTGCATTTGAGTGCCTGTTAAATTGGGAAAAAAAAAACCCTCCCTCCCCAAAAAGACAGAAAAACCTCGATCTTCTCCCCGCTGTGTGCAACTTGAAGTTGCAAATAACAAGATGCTGCAGATGGTTCATTGTTGCTGCTGAATGCCGCAACAGTTTGAGGAGAAATATGCAAAGGACGAAACATGGCCTCGCCACAAGCATCACAACGTGTGGAAATATTATGCTGCTTTTAATGTTGATGCTCGTGGGAGTGTATGCATAGCGCGTGCGTGTTTCTGAATGACTTGTGTGATCGATGAAAGGGCAAGTGTGCTGTCAGCAGAAGCCTGCTTGGGCTAAGAGAGAGGAGGTGGCTGGGTGATGGCTGGCTGTGATTATTTCATTATTTTGACGAACGCAGCATCAGCATGGCGAGTGTCATTGCTAACTTCTCCAGTGTCGCTCGCCCCAACCGGCCCATTAGTCATTTGAGTGAGTGAAGGCGACGGAAGGTGGAGGGCTGGCAGGGTGTATTGATCAAATGTTGACAGAGTTATTCCCACCTCGCTGTCATCAGCAACATCGCAGATCCCGTGCCCATACAAGAGCCCTGATGCTCCCGCCGACGACTTTCACTTATCTGCAAAGCAGGCGCTCTGTGCGTTAAGACGTTTGTCTAATGATTTGAAGTAATCTGTTTATTCCCTCACGTCTCCTCCTCCCCCTCGTTTATCTAAGGAGAGCAAAGCGGGGAACATGCCCGCTCAAAATCACACTTCAAAGCACTAATCAGTGGCGTGAAGATGAATAATTTGCTCATGTGAAAATGCTCCTCCAGTTTGCACTTTTCGTTGTTCTTTGGTGAAAGTCAATATCCAAGCCAAGGTATACACTCGAAGTAGATAGCCACACAAAGGCCAGGACCCTGGAAGTGTCACATCAGGCTCCCAGGGGACGCAGGTTAAAGACGCTGCCTAAACAGCCCCTCCCATGCCCGATGCCCAGCCAGCCTTGAGGGGGCTGAATGCATCCCATAGGAATGTATCTTCTCTGCTCAAATTAAGTCCTGCCAAGTGGCAAGTGAAATCAATACGCTTCATCCATAAATTGTCCTGAGTGATAATTACTAAGAGGAACTGTAATTACAAAAGACATTAATTCACCTCCTTAGATTTTGTGCCAGCGGAGTCCAGACCCAGGCTAACAATTCACAAAAGCATCTGGTGTTTGTTTTGCGGGGGGTTTTCCCCCCAGCAGTTTATTCTTTAAAAAGGAAGTCAATTCAAAAAAATACTTTTCAATATGGTCTAGGGCGTGCAGAGGTCCAGGTTTCGATTCCAGGCTCAGGACTTCCTATGTGGAGTTTGATCGTTCTCCCTGTAACCGTGTAGGTTTTCTCCGCATACTCCGGTTTCATCCCACATTCTAACAGCGTCGACTCTTGGGCTGGCATGCAAATGATAGCATTCTTCTTCATTTTTGCATGTTTGAAATAAGTTCTGATGTAAAAAGAGAACATTTCCTGTATTTTTTCAAACTCTGTCATCCTGTTAGCGTTCTCTCGGGAAACGATGGATGCCCTCAAGTTCTCTTTCGAAGCACTTTTGGCTCTGCTTCGGGCATTGTGTGAAGCTTTTTGAACTCCTGCGTGCTACACTCCATGGGCTCTTACAATGACCAGTCATCATGACAAAGGTTTCACAAAGTATACACCTTTGTTCCCGCCAACAATGTGGTCAAGGCATTAGCATGATAAAAACAAGAAAAATCTACACGGCTCAAACATTTGTGCGGCTGACTAAAGACACTCGGAGCGCCGCACAAACGCAGGGCGACGACCCGGGTACATTTTAGTCTTTTTTTTTTTTTTAACTCACAAACATTGTACAGGCATTCTTGTGTGCAGCCCCAGGTTGCAGCTGGCCTGTCTCTCACTGTGCACTGCCAAGTGCAAGAAAAGGGGGCTCTCTTTTATCAGAACAGAGCGAATCTGGGCTAATGTGTCTGCTAGAGAGTGTCCCAGGGAGCCCCGCTCTCCCATTCTTTGGCCATTCTTTCCACTTTTCTCCTCTCTTGCACTCGGGATAATTGCAGTTTAATTGGGTGACAAGAAATGAAAACTGTGTCCACATTATCTGGGATGATCTCTTTTTCCTCCAGCTTGCCATCAATTCAAAAGGCCCATTTATCAGCACGGGGGAAGCTGATGCTTGGTCAGCTTCGAGCACCAGTTAGCAAAATGAAGCGGGAGGGATGGGTTGCTGCAATGGGAGGGGGGCCCGCCAGCTCGTAAAAATGCTCTTTACATCTTATCGTAAGTGTGCATTCATCTTCAAGATGCATATCTTTAAGCCTCTGTAAAAAAATAATAATACAATCCTATTCTTCCATTAAAAGTGTTTCCTTTTGAAACACAAAACAGCCGCTCAAGTACTCCAGCACATTCTCCCCAACAATATGGATGCTTGAGTGGAGATTATTCAGAAACATCTCACAAAAGCAATCGCGCATCACTTTAGCATCACGAACAAAACAAAAAATAATGAATGCAAATAAGTTTCAGGGTGTGCTTTAAAGCCTGCATCATTCATTTACTCGACATTCTTAAATTGTCTATGGCAAGGTTATAAACATTGAGTCAGCGCAGCCTAAGCTCTCCTCCCTTTTTGTTTGAGCAACATTCCAAATTAAAAGCCTCTTTCATGATGCATGGGTGCATTTAATGACGATCCGCTCTGATGGCACAGAGGGGAAGGTTGTTTGGTGAAAGGAAGCTCTCCTCGAGAAAGCGTCACCATTATGGGCATTGCTTTTTTATTCTTACTGTACGTTTTCTCTTACAATAAATGTTCCTTTCATATATTTGCCAAACACTCAAGCCCCATTGGAAATGGGCCTTGTATCAGGGTTATGACATTGTAATTGTGAGCCATATAATGGTGAGCTGATCGGAGAAAGCAGATCAGTAAGCAGTTTAATTGATGGCCTCTGCATACAAATGAGCGAGATCTGTGGCGTAGCCAGAGATTTTTCAGTGGATGTCCAGTGTGACAAACATTAGGGTTGGGCTTTGATAATCGGGAATCAAGTGGAACCGGGATGATCATCCATTTCTCTGATATCGTTCAGACTTTAAAATGTCGATGCTAAATTTCAATCCCAAATTTCGAACAAACACGAACGAACAAGGACGTATAGATCATGTGTACGTACGGAACGCAACCCCTCCCATTGCCGAAACTGGGACAACTCATCCCCACGAGCAACTACTCTTGGTCAGCCTCGCTACGCGCTTCCAACCGGCCACCCACGTTGGGCATGCGCGGTCCCCGGCGATGACCCTGGATGTGCGCCGGATTGTTTCAGCTGACTATCAGCTGCAGCGGAGGTCGCCCTTCATGCGGTCCGAGATTCCTAGCCTAGCCATAGAATTGTTATGGATGCAAAGTCAGAATTGGCTAATTACCTCTCATGCCAGCTTTGAGCCAAAAGTTTAAATTGGTAGCAAAACAGTGAGTCAACACACAAATGCATATACCCACCTCATATTTAGCATATAGTACAGGTGTCAAAGTCAAGGCCCGGGGCCAGATCTGGCCTGCCACATCATTTTATGTGGCCCGCGAAAGCAAATCTGTGTATGTAATATGTGAAGGTGATTAAACATTTATATGGTTTCCCATCATTCATAATGGCCCTCCAAGGCAAACCGTATCTACAATGTGGCCCACGACAAAAATGAGTTTGACACCCCTGGCATATAGCATACACAGCTGCAGCATATACATACATACATACATATAATGTGTTTTCGCAACCATGAGGCCCACTTAAAAGTGTTTTCTCCAAAATGGACGGGGTGCCTAACAATGCAGGTCACCTTATCTACGTACCGAGTTCCTCAATCTGTGAATGTTGCTGTATGACTTTGATGAGTGCTCTGCTTGACTGACTGATGTGCCGACACGCTGGTTATATTGAGGAAAGGCGGACGTGACTAAGGACCGCATGCGGACATTGAAGTGGGAAGGATGCGCGTGAAAGAGGATGCTAAAGGCACGCAGGTTGGTTTAAAGTGCCCTGAAAACGTTACCCATGAAGAGACATGCTTTCAAAGCACAGTTTAAACCGCAAGCTATCCATTACGTGGAGGACCATGGGAATTGAGCAGCCCCAAGAGTATTCAAGATCAACGAATCAATGGTTCTTGATGCTTTGGTTTTATGAAACGGTGCAATCTATTCATCTGGGCAAAGACTACTGTGCCGTAGCAACATTACAAGGAAAAAGGTGGCCATCTTCCGCTCCTACTGCAGTAAAAAGATTGCCGACAAACACATCATGCCCAACCGCATCACCAACATGGACGAGGTACACAAACAGCATTAGCTTACAGAGTCTGCTTGACTTAGTTTCCTGCTTGCCCTTCCAATGCACTGTTAGCTCTTCAATCGGTGTTCAGTAGCATTCTTTAAGTAACTGCTGCAGTATTGTATTTTCTTGAGGTTCTCAAAATGAAACTTCTCGTGAAAAATGAATATACTGGTTAAAAATAGCCTTTGGAGGAACTCGTACAGAAGTTCACAAACAGTTAAAAGTTCGTTAAATTGAAGAATAGAGAAATCCAGACAATTTTTGCTTCCTTGGCCATCACTGGGGTCATACAACAACAACAAAAATTGTGCTTTTCGTCTTTTTTTGATTTGCTGATGGAAGACTTATATATATATAACCGTTTTAGTCTCTTCCACAGGAATGCAGGTGTTATTATGACAGTCCACAGATAGCAAGGCAAGTTGATTGATGTCATCTATTTCATACAGTTATTCATTCAAGAAGCAACAAATGGATACGTAAGTCAGGATGAGAGCAAAGCAGGGATTTGGCTGTCACGTTTACGCCGACATCATTTTTACACTACAAGAGGATTGCTTCAGACCGGTCAGTGCATGATGGGGATGGGGTTTGCAGTTTGTCTCATCAGAGTGCAAATAAGTTCTCATCAGTGTCCAGTGTAATCTAGTGCGTGGGCTGCATGCGCTGCATTAAATCTAAGTGTCAGGGAAGCTGCAGGTGCTACCTCACAGACAGGCAACCCCCTGGGGGGCCGTGAGCGCAAGGATAAATGGCGAATAAACGGCAGTGCTGGCAGAGCAATGAGCTGATTAACTCACTGCGGGGGCAGTTTCTCATCACCCCCCCACACCTGTGTGATGGCCGGGCGTGGTGTCACTTTCACTAGTTTGTACGCGTATATGCAAGCCGAGCCCACGTCGTCTGGGTTACACTTGTAGCTAGATAGAGTTGGTATGTTTAAAGAGTGAGAATGTGTATGTGTGTGTGTGTGTGTGTGTGTGCGTGTGCGTGTGTGTGTGTGTGCGTGCGCGCGCGGGGGGCTTCATCTCTTGGGACCATGCTAATGTGTCAGCTCCATGGCTCATTTCTTTCAATTACAGCAGCTGGACCAGGCGAGAGCGCGAAAGAGCCCACCAGCAGTCTGCTGACAGCCCCATATGGGTCCCATCGCTGCTTATCAGCCACCCACTCGCGAGTAAAGGAAAAAAAAAAAATGAATGTGACACGTTGCCATCAACAAAAGCGGTTACACAGAGCGCAATTTGCTTTGTCGTTTAATGAGCAGGTGACTGTGACAGTCTTTAGATGTTAAATTAATTTTTATTCATTTTTGTCTCCCCTCGTTCTCTAAGTCACCCTCAAGTCATTTTAGAAACGACAAAAAAATAGTCTAAATGAAATCCAGCTGCGAAGCTAACTGCCTAAATATTTAAATAATAAATGAGAGTCACCCTTAATCATCTCCTACTCTCCAGTGGAATTGTTCAATTGTAAAATGTTGATTTAGCACGCCACATGAATACAGAGCGTCATTTTCAAACGAGCTGCGCTGTTTTCTATTGTGCTCACTCCCCCCACTCACTCACTCCTCTTGTGGTTCCAACCCCAAATTAATTAACATGATACAGAAATAGGTAGAATGCAAATGTTGGAGCCCTCACTTTGTGCCTGCGTACTCCTTTGTTCGCCTTTATTGTACCAAATTATTTAATTGGGTCTCTCCGATTGTGCGCAGACACAGGAAGGAACATGGGCCATTGTGGGCCTCCATACAAGTCACAATACGCTATCAAATTCAATTCCCATCAAAACGTCAGGCTGCCGTAGAGCCTGCAGCGGCCCCCGAGATTAATGAAGATCTGCATCAAGGCAAAGCGTGAGTCTGAGATTGGAGATCCCCCCCAAATAAAAGACCCCTTCACCAAGAACAAAGGAGGCCCTGAAAAGCGCTGGGATGTTCTGAGAGGGTAAAATAGAACAAAACAGAGTTTGGCGTGGGGATGGAGAGGGGTGGCGAGCTATACACTAGAGACACCTTTTTTTTTCCTTCTTTCCATTCACTTGATTTGCCTAATTCAGTCAACAATTTCAGATTGGCAAAACAATGCATCAAGGGAAAAAAAATATTGAAAGATTTTAATAAATATCCATCGATAAAACAGTTGTCATATTTAGCTCAATATTAAAAAAAAAAAAAGATATCTGAATCCTACAATAACATGTAAAGTCTGTTCACATAGTGCCGAAGTCCTCAATAGGTGCACTTGCTCAGCATCTTAAATAATAATTCCAAATGTGTTTCACTAAGAAAGAATTAAGCTACATCTAGTATCATGGATATTTGATAGTATTTAATTTTGTAGGCAATGAATGAAAAGCATTTGATGGGAAAATGCAATCGAATCTGCGTTGCGTTCTGCATTCACTCCTCAAACAGCAGCAATGAATACATGTGGCCTGCATTTCAATGGGAGGAGGGGTAAAACGACAGAACGTCAGGGTTTACCTTGATTGCAGAATCTGATGAGTGAAAAGCGTCACATTGAAACACTTGTCGTGTTCTTTCAAGTCTTCTGTCATACAGAAAGAGAAAATGTGAGATGCACCTTGGCTGTATTCAGCGTTTGTGAATAGATTTTTCTCTTCAGTCTCTTTGTCTGACTGCAACAACTGTGTGACTTTGTTCCGTGAAGGTGGCATGTCGACAGGTGGCCTCTTTCAACACAATTTAGCGCAGCAGTCCTTATTTTTGCTTTTTTTTTTGTGCCGGAGAGATTAAAAGATGTATGAGGTGTTTGTGAGCTATAGCAACTGTTCGCACCATAGTGAGGAAAAACACATTGAAAAGTCACATTGTTCACGTACACTCACGAGACACAATATTGGGTAACCGTGTAAATTTTCAGATTTGATTGATGCTATCATGAGTATACTGTAATTTAACAGTTTGTTTAATTGTCTGTCATGTAAAGGTGACAGAGGACTCGGCAGTGCAGTTTTAAACCGCTGCAAACCACAATAATAAACATACTGTATTATTAAATGAATGCCTCAGTGAAAAGGGAGAATAATAACATTCGTAAATGTATATACCGGTATATAGTTTTTTTTGATTGTTACAAAGCAATGTTTGCCAAACTTTTTGGTTCCTCCCTTGTACCGATATGTACTGAAACATCCTCAATGTATAACATTATTAAAAAAAAAAATAGACAAATGTTAATCGACAAAGCCTTTTGGCAATTCAGTGTGTGCCTTCTTAATGATCAATTAAATAGCTTCCAGCATTTTACGCTACCAATTGACCAGCCAATATGAATAGCAAATAGCAAAATTGCATATAGCCTCCATTCTGTTACCGGGAAGCTATTTGAAATATAATGAGGGAAAAATATCTTCCACTTTAAAAAAAAAACAAAAAGGAAACCCAAATTACCTACTTATCCACAAGCACTAGAACGCAGCAGCACTTGCTTGTGTATTGATTTGAATTGTTTGTGAGCAGATTCCTGCATTTTCAGTCAGAATGAATATTACAAATGATGAATAGATTGTTTGGCTTTTGAGAGAATGCAACACATAGACATCAGTTTTCATGCAAACACCCCCCTCCCCAAAATCTATTTTTTCAGCAGTTTGGTAATGATTTCTCCCCTTATAGATGTGTACCCTTGTTGAAAAATACCGTCGATCCATTTCCTTCCAACAAACGTGTCGTATTTTAGCATTTTAATGTCATGCATTAAAGCATTTTTGATTTGCGATGCGATGCCGCTATCCGCACAACAAAAGGAGACCCATGAAAAAGAAATGATTCCGTCCGGTGCCACCAAAGCATTCGGCTCGTTCACATTCTGCCCGTGTTGTGTCCCAGCCCGCCATATTTACTTCATTTCTCGCCATTCATAGATGCTGCTCGTTGGACCGGAACATTCCAGCTGCCACCTCAACATCTCATTATTTTGGGGAAATATCAAGCTTGTATCGTCTTGCTAAATAATTTGCGCGAGTATAATGTATCGGACTAAAACATATTTTCAGGAGGGCGGTAGGGTTAAAGTGCCAATCTCACCTCTTTTTATTTATTTAATTTTGTTTTATTTCGCCCCGAAGACAGAGATTTCCATATATAGAGTGACCACGGCTCGTGTTGAGACGTGAGCAATCGGGATGGGAGCGTGCGTCCTCCCATATTGCTGTCAAAGATTGGAAATGAGGCCTGCTAACCTGTAGGCAGCCTCCCCAATCAGCTTTACGCATTGCCAATGCATTTGTGGCTGCTGCTGCCTCTGAGGGGTGAAGAAAAGAAAAAAAAAAAGTATTGTGAAGTTTTTATCTGAGCCGCTGACAAACATTACTCTTTAATGCAGTTTTGTCGAAATGCTTTCTTATCCCTCTTGGAAGGAATTTATCTACTTGAAAGCGGCAAAACGGTTGCCACAGGCAAGGATTTCTTTTAATGGACTACAATAGGCTCAGTATGGGACGCGTCCCGATTTTAGTGATGGCTCGATAGAGGAGGCCATCCATATATTCATGGGAAATTGTTTATCTTCAAGCGAGCTGAAGCCAAAGGCCGTGTGACAATACATTTCAACTTTCATCCGAAATGATTCTTTTTCACTCGTTGAGATTGTTCTGTCCAGTTTCAGACAGATGCTTCTGGAATATCAATCTGCAAAAGGAGCTGTCACAAAATATGAATACAAACTACGCGCGTGTGTGTGTGTGTGTGTATATATATATATATATGTATATATATCTATGTATATATATGTATATATGCACACACACACGCACACACATATATATATATATAATGTATATATATATATATGTATGTATATATGTGTATATATATGTATATATATATGTGTGTGTGTGCATATATACATTTTATATATACATATATATAATGTATATATATATATATATATAATGTATATATGCACACACACACACATGGGGGGGGTTGTGTTGAAAACACACATCCTCGCAGGAGGTAAACGTCCCACGGAATTTACTCTTCACACTCGGCTCCATTGTCGCTGTCTCTGAGGCCTCCGCGTAGCCCGACGTGTTTGCGTTGTGAGGTCCTTGCGACGCTTCAGCCCTCCCTCACTTCTCCCCATCTTGTAGCAGGGGCCGGCATCTAGGGACACATTGTCGGAGCCCGAAGATGGGGTCGGGGGTCTGTGCGCTCTTAACGCCACTCTCAGGAAGCGGGGACAATAAATCAATAGACTGTGCTCTCTGGTCGGGGCCAAATGTAAACAAATTGAAAAGGCCTGAGAACAAAACAGATTGGCCACAGAAACAGACAAACTCAATGGGGGACTGCAGCAAGAAGAACCCCCCACCCACCCCCACCCCTCCCGCCACTCTCACTGCCCTCTTTTGGGTTACTTCCCTCGCAGACGTGCCCATGATGCTTGTCACTCGCACCATCCATTCTTAGCTTTCTTATTTAATACAGAGCATTGTATATATCTACATCTTCCTATTTTTACTTCCTATTACTTATCACTGAAACAGGGCTCTTCATGTGCTTTAGAGTTAATACAGAGCCGTGAGCTTACTCTGTACCTCTCTTTCTTTCGAGTTCTACTTCCTGGGTGTGTAAGTCATTCTGCTTTGCTACACACTGCCCGGGGTCGATTGCCAATAAGCTTATATTTCATCAAGGAGTGGTATACATTTTTTTTCTTTTATTTCAGAGCAGTTAGGTACACTGTCCTTCCAATGTCTGTCAAACCTTACTGTAACTTTTGTGACTTCAAAGTCATCAGATGTTGCTTTTTCCCCCCATTCCAATATAAATATTGTATAGAAGACAGAAAGCAGTCATTCTACTTCTGACTTTGACTTTCCTTTTTCTTCGGTCTACCATCAGCCCTAATTTTGTCACTTAAGCGGACTAGTGGGCGTGGCTGGCCGCTGCATGTTCTCTTTTTGAATTGGCCTATGGGGGCACAAATGATTGAGCCCTACGTGCCCACACAAACGTGTGATTTGAGCAGGAAAAAAGAATTGAGAAATTGGAATGAAGCTATCAGACCGTACTGTAATTTTCCTGATATGCAGCATGTGTACATGGGTAAAAACACACTCCTGCACTTGTAAGCGTACTGTTGAAGGTTTTGACAAGCTTTTTTGACCTCCATAACCACCTTTAAAAGTGAACGTCTGCAGGTGTCGTCTAATTCACCGGCACACTTGTTCTCTCCGCATCCTACAGTGTGCCGATCAGCCGTCTCGCAGCGTGCAGCATCGGGCGCTGGAGGCCACAGAACTTGCCGCATGCCACAAGTTGAATTAATGAACCTCTTAAAAGGTTTTGCATTTTTTTTGCCTCTCAAATGAGGAAATCTGTTGTCGCCTTTTTATCAAACCTCTTCATATTTTACTGAGGTGAAATGGCGCGCGGCACATTTGCGAGGCAGAACTAATGCTATATAAATCTCAAGTAATGAGCGGGCCCCGGGGACGTCATCTAAATGAAGATTTTACACCAATTTCAACATGGCTGCGATTTGACTCCTGCCTTAAGTGCATTTGTTTAACAGGTGCTTGGAGACGCCAGGCTGCAAAGTGTCGCTATGTCTGCTTTATTAATTTCTGGCGCGCAAGTGGGTGGGGGCGTGCGACGGGAGAAAAGGGGGAGTTGACAAACACTAATCAAAAGGTTGAGAGTGGGATGATTCCGCCATTGAACCAATGTACTCGCGCTTCATTTGCAAACTAATGATTGTGAACCCCCGCAATCTGTTTGAGGTCAGCTCCTGTGTATTTTGGATACGCTTTGCTCTTAGCATCAGTGAAAGCCTCAGATGTGTCAAACCTGCCCCCCCTCCAGTGATAGTCACCTACTTTAATTTCCCTGCAGGCCTCCGAGGGGGACGAATTCAACTAAAATCACAAGCTGTTTTGTTGGCAATCCTTTGTGGCCAATAATGAATCTAATGAATATAAAGAGGAGGCGAGTGGAGGGGGAGATTAGGTGGGATGCTGGGGGTCAACGGGATAGAGGCGAATACATTTCAACCACCGCTGTGTTGCTTTTACTTGATGATTTGTGACCCTCAACAATGGGACAATGGCGAGTGTTTTTGTACCCTTAATTTGCCTTTGTGTTTCGGCCTCATCTCTTTCACCGCCGGCCACTGAAAGTCATCAGTCCAGAGGGGGGCAAAAAAAAAAAAAAGTGCTGACCGCACGGTCGGCCGGACAAAGGGGAGGTTTTAAGATGAATCCAATCAGGCGGCCGGCCGGAGGAGCAAAAAGGGAAAAGGACTCAAAGACAACAAGTAAAGGGTTCGAATTAGCCCTCGAAGCGCTTCCTCTCTGGTCTATCGCACCGCAAACAGCACTTCCACCTCTTTAAAAAAGTGAGTGAGCATGTGCACTGGCACCCGCGAGAGGTGTCGGGCACACAAATTAAAGCGGTTCATCAGATAAGAGCGTAAAGGTCGAGGAAGGTGGCGGACGCGGTGCGCGAGCCGTGTCAAAGCCTATGTCCTCCTTTGGGCCCCTCAGGTGGCAGGATGGAATTAAGGAGACCTATTGTTCTCAAATATGACCCGCATTCATCTTCATGAAAGGCCGCTCCCTGCACTTGAAACTTTTAAGAGCTCTTGGATGGAAAAGTTCTGTATCACTGGTCCGTGCTGGTATGCTCCCCAGTCCCTGTAATGATTTCCATTCATAAACATGCACTGTGCTACCCTCCACCTGGCAGCTGCCTCTGTGCGCAGGAGATTACTATTATGAACCCTCCAATCCCAAGGATAAACATCTCTCCACTTTTGAAGTTTGCCAGCATGAGGCATATTTTAGTGCCGTGCGACTTAAGCATCCCTCGAAGGTATCACTTGCCACATCTCCTCTCATTTTACATACATTGTTCAACTTTAATGGGGATCTAATTTGTGTTATCAAGCTTACGGGGCAGTAAGTAATAATTTGCATGGCTGCCCTAAGCAAATATGCCTCCATAAGCATGCCGTCGTATAGACACAAGAATGGATTAGCCTCCATATTGGCTATGCCCCGACGGTCAGTGGTTTAAAGAAGCAGAACAGATAGTTTACTTTGGTGACAATCGCTCTACCTCGAGATGCCGCCTTGGATAAAATGAAAATGACGGCAGCAGCCAGATGACATCTACGTTTTTTTTCTTTGCAGTAATGCATTAGGCCGTCTAATAATAGCAAATACAAGCGCCTTTACAGTGATATTGATGAGCAGTTTTGATTGATGGGATCAGAGAGGTTCTCATGTAGAAAATGATTAGGATTGTAGTTTGAAATGGCAATTTTTTTAGGTATTAAAATAGTCAGTGATTTTAACATGTGACCAACATTTGACCAAATCCAATTCATGTGTCGATCTCCAGGATGTGATTCTGTGACACTCCAAAATGCTGATCTGAAAATGTTATATTGTAACCCCAGAAGACAAAGAACATGTTTTTTTAAGTTACCTCCAAAATTGTCAGCTATCTACATATTTCATTAGTTCTACTACAATGTTCTATTTAATTAAAATAGGAGAGCCTTAAATGATAGCGACCCAAAAATTGCAGGGGTTCGTTTCCCCTTTCTGTGACAATGCAGAGAGTCTGCAATTGAGATCTTTATAGAGAAGCTTGGGAAATCCAATTCACCGAAGTGAGGATGTCCTCAAAATTCAGAGTCCCCCCCACCGCCTCCAAAAGAAATTGGTCATCATTAAGCTTAAAACATTACCCTGAAAATACAGTGAGGGGTTAAATCAATAAATCATAGATAATAAAACCTCATCCCCCAAAAAGCAACACTTCTGAACAAAATGTTCTATTCCATTTCAAAATGTTGTATAAAATGTAGAGATTAAAAAAATATATATATATATGCTTTTGCCTTCACCAAAACAAAACAAAACAACACATTTAAAAATGTCTCAAAATGCACAAAATACTAAAAGTAAACTAAAGTACATCCCCAAATGTTTTTTTTAAAATTGCATGACTTGGTATCCTACTAGATTCTCACAAGTTTCATGTTCAATTGGTTCTTAGTTTTGTTTGATGTCACAGAATCATGTTTTGGGGAATCCCCCCCCCACATGTGAAATGCAGGAGTCAAGTCACGGCCACCCCCCACCCCCATTTAATTTTCGATTCGAAATACTGTATTTTACAATAATTTCAAAGTGGTTCGAGTTTTGCATACGAAAGCTAATCTGAAGTAACCCCCAATATTTGAGGTTAAATATTTCAACCTTACTGCCATCTTTGTTTTGTGCCGTTTTCTTTCCATCATAGGGAGCGATAGCATGCTGCCACTGATTCCATAAAAGCCCCAAAGACTAGCTTGAAAAAGCCAATTCAATTTGTCCAAGACTAATTCTCACCCTAGCTAACGTTACACTTGGCCTTCATAATTGTATCTTTTAAGATCATAACGTCAAACTGTTCAGTCCGGATAGTTTCTGTGAATTTCTATTCACTGCGACACGACATCTCCAGAGGAGAGGAGCTTGATATGCGACTGGCTTGCGTCAGGCATGTGTGTTCCGCCTGTTAGCTTAGTAGACAGTTAATTGCCATGGTGGGTGGTTGGAGCGCTAGGAGCCTGATCTTAGGAATATGTCATATTTGTTAATCGGACATGCAGATGCAAATAAAGTGTGACAGACTGTGACCAACACCGCGGGAGCATAAATACCGTTAACTTCAGAAATGTTCTTGGCGCGGGAATAACACAGCATAAAGGCTGCAGCGACAGCGCATCTGTGTATTTATTTTGTTGAGCTATTTCCGTTCATAGCCGATGTGACAAAAGAGCTGTGATAAAAATAAAAAAATAAAAATGGAATACTAGGGTGCCAGACTGCGTCTTTTTCTGTGCATCACAGCCCCATGCTAGGTTGAGAATTGTCGGGCAGATTGCATTTGCCGCAAAGAATTCCTCTTAAGTTAAATGTTCGCCGCCAATGAATGGAAGCGACGTTCGGGCCTGCGCGACTTAATTCATATTCCTGGAAGGCTTTTTAATTTGCAAAACACGCCAGCTATTTGACAGGAGGGCGCAGCCTGTTCAAAGAAAAAAAAAGAAAACAGCGGCATTCAAAAGTTTGTAAAGCTCGTCCGCAGAGATTGATTAGAGTTGTAAAGATTTTGTCTCCAAAGCGGCGCTGATTAGAGCTTGCTGCTCATTTGCATCTCGCGTGCAATCTCTCGCCCTCTTGCTCGTAGCGTTGTTAATGCAGAAATAATATCAATGCAAACTATATTAATAACCGCATAGCGAGGTGTCACTTAATCAATGAAAACAAATCATACACCTTGCCGTGATTATCTGCAGCGGGGCGAATATTAATGTGTGAGTCTGAATCAATGTCGGGGGGGGAGTTGAATATGTTGCCTCCTGTTTACTCGAGCTAAGACGATTCTTTCTTTTATTCTTCCTCGCCATGCCAGAGATCGATGAGAATGTGACAAACAAGAATAAGCAACGAGAGCCATTCAACAACAAAAACACGGCCGATTGTATTTTTTTTTAAGTCAAACGAGGGGATGCTCATATTTCAATTAACTTTAGTTTGCCTGTGTCATTAATTAGGGGGGGACACAGAAGGCTTATTGTGTGCCGTTATTTTCTTGCAAGTGGCATTCGTATGTCGCATGAGGTGAGCAAATTAACAGGCACGAGAGGCAAGACACGAGGCAGGAAGCTCTTTCTTGATTCGCCAGGTAATAGCGGCGGGCCCCGAACACAGATTCTTTATTTCATTATTTGATAAAGGAGTCTCTCATGAAAATATCAGCTAGCAGCAAAACAAGTTAGCGGTGGGCGTAAAAAGAAAAGTGGCTCGGAGGAGGATGGTGGCGGACCGCCAATTACCTCACGACTGCGCTCTATTAAATCAAATGTGAAACACACCTGGTGGGCTAATGGAGGTCAAATGGAGAAGCAAGCCCATACGAGCAATGAAAAACAACCAAAGGGTCACCACTTTTAACTCAAAAAACAACACTGTAATTTGTTTGATTTATTTTAGTTGTTCTTGAGCCTGAAAATCCAAAGACCTTAAAACATTGTTTTTCCAAACTACAGGAATTAAAATTGTCGCACAACAAAGTTGTCGCACAAATTTGCTGCCTAAGAATGTAGTGTAAGAGCTGTAACTCCCCCAAGGCGGGACGACCTGTGTTATGGAATTCCACAGTGACACTCATGTCTCTCACTTTGTTATGTGTTGAAATTCGTCACAGCAGACAATGGCACTGTTGTCATCACACATCTAATTACACGGAGTGGTGTGGTGATGTTCATGACTGGTGAGGCACTATTGCTCTGGAGTCAGATATAAAAGTAAATACGCAAAATAGAATACTTCACTGAAATATATTTTTCAACATTTGTATTCAAAGCTTTACATTTTGTTTCAATCAATTCCCTAACGTTCAACAATATGATCGCAAGAAAATCAAAAGATTGACCTCGGTGTCTAGTATCATAACTGCATGTCTAACATTTCGAACAAACCAGTCCATGTCAAAATGAATGAATTTGACGAGCCACGACGGATTTATTGGGGCGAAGTACAGTAACCTCAATACAAGTGAATGGAAGAGCTTGCTGGTTCGCTACGTCTGCACCACGGACTTAGATATGAATAGAAGCCTCGACTGTTTGTGGACGTGCAGACCACAGATTCATATAAGTCAGTCATCGGCATGTCCACAACCAGCCGAGGCTTCATCCAGCAGATTAAATATCACATCAACTATATTAGATAGACTATTGAATGTCAGCATATGCATCCAATCTTTATTGACGATTAAATGAGGAAACACCAAAACCCGCGAAATCACTCGAATCCGCTTTTATTCTTGGGGGTTTTTAACCTAGCGCAAATAGTGGTTCGGTCTATGCGTGCCCTGCGATTGGGTGGCATAAAGTTCAGGGTATATCCCCCGCCTACTGCCCGAAGACAAGTGGGATATGCTCCAGCACGCCCGCGACCCTCGTTAAGGCTAAGCGGATTACAAAATGGATGGAAGGATCTTAACCAGATCAGGTCATAGACATTTTATGAAGACACATTTTCAATATGTACAAAAAAAAATGACATGCGGCTCTGTGACGATCTGGGACTATAAACAATTGTTCCATCTCATCCAGGAGCGTTTTTGATGACATGAAACTTCAAAAAACCCAATTCTGTCTTTCCTAAATCGTTGTATAAATGCACCCTGAGGCTCCACAAGCCTCATGGATCACTATGTCCCGACATTCTCTCTTCTTGGCCCGCCACTCATTTTGTCTTCTTTCAGCAGCAGGATGCTGGAGGCCATCATGCACGCCAAATCTCTGAACAATAACAAGTCAACTATCGGTTACCTCTCACCTGTAATCATCCGCCATGCATTAAGAGCATCATTTTCCCCCTTCCCACCTCCTTGTGCATTCTTGACTGCTTTTTGACACAAGCGTCATGTCATGTGTGCCGCCTTTAGCTTCTACTTTGTGTGCATCCATCCCAGTAGTGAATGCTGTGACCTATCAGTTACTCTCTGGAGGTGATATTTTCTATGGTGTCTAGAACAATGCTGCAAAGCCATGACAGCTATAACGTGTTACCCTTATGTTTGTGTGTATTACCTCATTCAATTTAGCTATACCTGTAGGTGTACCATGATAGATAATGTAGGTGTAGCAAATATAGCAATATATTCTTCAAAACTTGCCAAACAATGACAGCGATTAAACAAAAAAAACAACACCAATATGCATGCCGGGCCAGTAGTTGGCGATGTTGTTTAGTAAAGCATCTAGTACGTGAAAGTAAAGCAAAAATGTTTGAGAATTGAACCTTAAACCATCATCTTTAAAATCATGTTTATTTTACACTGTCTTGTAAAACTAAATCACCCCTTTACTTTAATGGCCAGGAAACCTCCTGTGAAGTCTAGCATTAGTTTAACTTAAATGCGCACTGCGTATTTAAATTGATAGAGACAAAAGTAGATGCTGTGTAGACTGTAGGAGCCTCGCTGAGCCACATCCAATATGGTCGCAATGACAATATGCCACCTGTCAAATAGACATTGCCGCCATATTGGATGTGGCAAGTTCCTGTCGAACGTAAGAGCCACTCGTGGGCTGGACAGGAAATGGAATTGGCTTTAACGGTAACTCTGTTTAAACGTTATCCGTTGTGGCCGATGGATTTCAGCACCCTACAGTTCACAACATGTGGGCATAGTGGGCATGTCACATTTTAAACGCTAGTCTATCAGCAATGTTGTGTGCGCCTAAACCGGAAGTACATCATCGTTTGCGACTCCACAGAATTGACTTAGAAGTAACTGGATAGTATTTATCCTGTTTATCGAAAAACAGACGTATATATATTCTGAATTATTTTGATTGTAATCTTTCAAATTTGTCCCTCTCAATCCGACCCAATTGAGTGGCTTCTATTGATTGAGAAGCCACCTCGGCTTGCAACAGCAATATGAGTCCGTACAAGTAACGTTCTGATCTCCTTTACTGTTGCTTTGTCATGCGCCAACCAAAAGGAAAATAAAATTAACTGAATAGCCTGGTAATTAAAATCTGCCTTACAAATCCACAAAACAGAAAAGTAACTGATGGGACTCCTGAGACGTAAACTTTCCATCGGATTTGACATTATCGTCCAGATTTACACGTTTTTATTCTTTGATGGTGATGTGTGTCAGATTAGCGAAGCCAGCTGCTGAGCCGCGTTTCCATTTTCACACCGATGATTTAGAGAATAAAGACACAGCGTATAAATAAATCGGCCCACAGAGGAGACATTCAGCATCAGATGTGAGGCCGATAGCGCCAGGCTAATCCTGCAGCAGCCACATCAACTTAACTGTGGAGCTACTGTCAGGCACGTGACGGCAGCTATGGATTTAATTGGAATTTCCATGATCATCATGTCTGACAATTACAACTTCCATTTTAAGAGATTCTTCATAATCTCTTACATGTTCCTTTGGAAGGGTGTAGCTAAACAACCATCGGCCACTCAGAACTGTCCTTTTGACACAAACTCATTTTTTCCGCTGGCCACATCGTAGTTACGCTTTCCTTTGGAGGGCCGTTATGACTGAATTGCAGATGAAACAAACTTTGAATGAAAATAATAACATTTCAAAAAAAGATATACAGTATCTCAACAGCTCTTATTGCAAGCTGCAATTGCAGACCACTAACAAGTTCCAGTGATGCAGGTCACGCGTCACTGTAGGTTAAAGGTAACCTGCATTTTTATTTTCTTTTATTTTTTAAATACTTTTTTTGTGAAAGTGAAATTGATAGGATGCTTAGGGTGCAGTGTACACTAACACAAAAATACATGATATTAACAACACTACACAGACACACAAATGGTTTTTTATTTTGTTTGTTTGGGGGGGGTTCCATTTCCCGTATCACCCCTATAACGATCCACTGGTTGGTGTAGATTTTCAGAAAAACATGTCAAGTCACCCACAAAAACACTTGTTCATAATATCATGCTGTAAATGCCAACTGCAGATTAAAACCTACCAAGTAATACATGGACGTCAATGTATATAGCCGTGGGAGACTTTTATTTTGAAGTTGGCCTGTGGAGCTTGTGGCGGCTGGCTTGACTTGTCTTTGCGACTTTTCGACTGGCCTGTGCCCATTTTTAAAAAAACTCCAATCCCATATTATTGCCACCAAGATCAACACAATTATGCACAAATGTAATCAAATTCAAAGGCCTAGAAGCGACTTTTTAAATTCCTTCCCACCCAAGTCAGAGTTGTCCAATTTGTAAAGGAACGCGAAAGCTGATTGTTGTTCTTGCATGTCCCACTTTATCTGGCATACAGCAGCATTGTCCGATGGGAGTTAACTTTTAGTCTGTTTACTAGCATGCATCTGAAGCCACATGGGCTAGATCATGTCTCCGGGGGCCACAAAAGCAGGCAAATCACTGTGCATTAAGACCAGACACACAATGGACAACAATGGCTTGCATAAACACTATTTAGAACTATTCACATGGCATTGAAGAGATGGGCGTCGACTGGCCATTGCCGCAAAGCCGGCGCATTGTGGCGAGGTGAAAAGAAGTCTAATGAACAGGAAGCCTTATTTGAGAGGGCTGACAGTAACCGTACAACAGGCGCATTGTGCGCTTGCCACCAAGCCTGTGGCTCTCTACATTAGGAGAAATGATGAGAACGTAACCTGAAAAGACACACTGGCCCCTTGGACCTGCGTAAATGCGAATGCACAAGAATGGAGGCTATGGATGGAGGGACACACACACACACACACACACACACACACACACACACACACACACACACACATACATGCACGCACACACAAACACATGCGCACACACATACGCTGTGCCACCTTTCCCCAAAGCTGCATGTTTGCATGCACACATCATCAGCCGCTCTCATGGTTCCTCTGGGTAAAAGCCCATCATATATACACACACACACACACACACACTGTTGCCACCGTAACTCAAAGTTAAAAGTTTACTTGCACACATCACCCGCTCACATGGCCACCCTCAGATAAAAACTCAGCACACACACACACACACACACACACACACACACACACACACACACACACACAAACAACATGCACACATACATGCCATCCTTTTACCTTAAGCCAGACGTTTACCCATAACATCAACTGCACTTATGGCCTCCCTCAGTTAAAAGCCCATGGCACACACACACAGACACGCATACGCACATCAAACCCCCTCCGAGCCTGATGGAACTTTGAAGTGCATTCCGGTTAGGTTGCCACCAAGGAGTCTCAATTTAAAATGTCGCAGTTAAAATGTCATACATTTGAAATGATATCAAAGTCTGCAGGGGGAGTTAGCAACTTTGGATCTAATGCACACACAGACACACACACACACACACACACACACATACATGGTTTTGCACCCCCACCCCCATGCTTCATCAATCTTGAACAAAGGGATGACATCAGCAATAAGCACAGGGCCTTTAAGCAATAAGCCTTATTTACTGATGAGCTGAGGCCCCCTCGGGCCATTGTCTCCACACTTTCCCTCTCAGGCGGGAGAATCAAACGGCACTTTTGGAAGGTGGCGGAGCATGGTTTGGGATTTAAGGCTTCTATAAAAGTATGCAAAGAGGGTTTGTCTTTTTCTTTTGTACCCGTTTGGAGGGGTTGGGAAAGCTTGTGAAAAGGCGATACATGAATTGTGCGGTTCAGTCTAAGGACCACTCAACTTGGTTCTGGCAAAACTGAAAGTATTAGATGACATGATAAAATCCAAGAGTGATAATGTTCACAATAATAAGCATATGATGCATCTTTTTTCTCAGCCCGTCTCACGAGACTTCAGATCAGTGAGTCTAAAGCGGTGGGTGGGGCAAATTATATCCTGGGGCGGGCTGCATACTACCTGTATATGACCGGCTCTGTTCTGCTACGGCTCACCAAGCAATAACATTATCAAGAGTTTATTTGTTTTTTTTGATGGTGATAGTCAGTTCTATTTCTATTATTTCTTGTGGCAAAATCAGAAAAAAAATTAGGTTTCCCAGCATTCGGGTGAGCTTTTGTAATTTATTATAGGTAAACTGAGTTGATGTAGCCTACATTTGTCGTGGGAGTAGGTTTACTGCAGTGGCGATGTGATTCCTTGTGGCTGATGCATGCTGGATAAATACATGGCTTTTATTGCAAATAGTGCATTTGTTATCAAGAAGTTGAAATTGACAAACTACCATCAACACCGACCTATTTTTAACCTCGACATTTTCTAGCATCATCATGTGGCGCTTTAGAGAGGTGCCATTTGTTGTTTGTTTGGCATTGCCACATGCACAAACACCCAGACACACACGCACACACACAGAGTCACATCAGGCCTTGGGAACTTGTCACACATCCACTTTGTAGTCACTTTTGGAAAGACACAGCACGACAAAGTCTCTAGGGGGTGCGACGCTTCCCCGTCTAACAGCCCCTGTGTCACCAGCCAGGAACAAAGCCGCCATAGTCGATTATCCTAATTTCAGCGCAGCCTGTCCAAATCCAGCTCACTCACACTCCCTTCACTTGCACACACCCATTGCCGCCGACAGGGTCGGACGCTTCCTAAAACTTGCCGCCATTCAGACACTTGTGCAATTTGTTTCCATTTGTCAAACGGAAGAGTTAAAAAAAAAAAAAAGAACGATCACAAAAGAAAATGCTGGCAAAGCGGAAAGTTAGCACTCGGGACAAAACCTTAAACAATCTGCGACCGTGTTTGTGTTATCGCCCATTTATCGACTGTATATCAGTGAATAGAGTTTCCCTTTAAGTGACACTATTTGTCATTTTTATTCAGGCATTGTGCTGACTGTACCCATTAAAAGCACATGTATTTGCACACCTATTCAACCTTTTAAATGTCACCATTATTCCGAGGTATCCTTCCGCCTCATAATACTTATTGTGCAAACTTGTTCGCGGCAGCTATCAGGCGGAGAGCAGGAGGAATAATATGCTGACTGTGATGTAGATAGTGCCATTAGACCCCCCCCCCCCCGCCCCATTGTGGAGGCCCCCACCCCCTTTGTCAATGCTGCGTCAGGTGCTCCAGCTGCCACGAGGTCCCCTTGGCCGCCATCCTGACACGGCAACACAAAGTAATCACCGATCACGCTGTTTAATCACTGAAACAAGCGCACCAGAGCACCCCCCCCATCCCTCACCATCCCCCTTCTGTCAATAACCCACTGTCTCATTATCTGTTTGGATTGCACATCCTCACTGTCAGATAAACAGAGTGGAAAATTAAGATTAAAAATATGGTAATTTCATTTGAGGCAGCAGGCAGCCCCTTCTCACTGGCCCATTATGCTATTGATTAACACCCCTCCCCGAACCCTCCACCCCAATTCCATTTCTCTTTTTCAATGTAAACTTTAATCTATTTGCAAGGCAACAATTCAACTCCCAGGAGGCTCTTTGAGAGTAAGTAACCATTTAATATGACACTGGCTCAACACTCACTGGCTTTAATGAATTGTCCAAATCTCCCTTCCTCCGCGCGCGCGTGTGTGTGTGTGTGTGCGTGTGTGTGCGTGTGTGTGCGTGTGTCTAGCGCTTCACGAGCCAACTGTGTGGCTTTTTCTAAGTGCGGCTCATCCGTTCTCAGCTCTTCCCGCCATTCCACAGTTATGTGCATCTTGCTTACTAATTGCGCCGGTGCCGCTATTGACAAAATCACATTGTATTTCGACCGTTGTGATGATTGTACCACTGACATGTCAAATTAACCAAAGATGCCACACAGTGCTCTCAAACACACCGTTGGAGTGACGACAACAAATTTGAGACAGGAAAGACAAAAAGTCAAAGTCAAGGAAGGACATTTTTATTGCATGTTCATTATATTTCATCTAAAGACATGTCAAACAGTCCTAATAATCTTTCATAAATGAATAATACATAAAATATGTCATCTATCTCTCGCTATACACACACACACACACAACAGGGGTGCAGCAGATTCAACACTTTGGTGTTACGGCTCAATTTCATACTTTTTTTTTTTTTAATTAGAACATTCATGCATTTTTCTTTTTCTTTCTATATTCAGTCGACACTTCTATTTTCCCCATCATAAAAGATGATTGAGATATCAGGTTATCAGTCTAGAAAGAGTAACAACATCATTCCTTAAACTTTTTGGGACTCCAGAGAACCATGTTGAGACCCATTAACCATAGAGAAAACGTGGAACAGTTCTGAACAGCCGGCCTAGAAAAATATGTTTAGGGGCCGGTCACGCTTCATCCAGGAGATCACAAAGGAACCGAGGACAACATCTGAGGAACCTCAGGCCTCCCTCAACTCCATTAGAAAAAAAAAAATTGTACCGATAATAATAACAAATAACACGAATGATTCTGAATACTTTTGGGAGAATACTGCCAAAATGAAAGTTAAAATGTTTATAATGTGCGTGTTTCATTACAAGCTGGTGTAAATGTAATAGCATTTCAGAAAAAGAACATCATGCCAACTGTCAAACTTGGTGGTCGTGTGATAATATGGGGCTGCTTGCTCAATCAAGACCTGGATGACTTGTTGTGATTGCTGGAACTTTGTATTCTCATCTACAACAGAAAATCCTGAGGGAAAATGTTCAGCCATCAGTTTGTGACCTCGGGTTGAAGCGCACTTCTGCAG
Organism: Hippocampus mohnikei; assembly: GCA_026261675.1. Lineage (NCBI taxonomy): Eukaryota > Metazoa > Chordata > Actinopteri > Syngnathiformes > Syngnathidae > Hippocampus > Hippocampus mohnikei. The sequence goes on along the minus strand of JAKGUB010000106.1, from coordinate 9,203,512 downwards.
CATGATAATGATTCAAAACACGCCAGCAAGTCAACTTCTGAATGGCTGGAAAACAAAATGGAGGTTTTGGAGTGGCCTTAGTCAAAGGCCCGGCTTGAATCCAATTGAAATGCTGCGGCATGACCATTCATGCTCGAAAACCCTCCGGTGTTGCTTAATAAAAAGCAATTCCACAAGGATGGGTTGGGCCAAAAGCTCCACAGAGTCGTGAAAGACTCATTGCCGTTTGTAGAAAATGCTTGATTTCAGTGGCTGCTGCTGAGGGTGGCCTAACCGGTTATTAGACTCAGGGGGCAAGTACAGAATTTGAGAAGCGGGCAAATTTTTCCAACAATGTATAGTCAAGTTGAAAAATCAAACATGGCTTTTAGGTACAGTGGTACCTCTACTTACAAACATCTCTTCATCTGAAATTTTCAAGTTACGAAACATCTTAACAGGAAAATATTGCCTCTTGTTACGAAATAAATTTCAAGATACGAAAGGTAAAAATACAGTATGGCCTGCTACTCGCAGCTCTGAGTTTCCTGAACGCAAAAAACTTACAGCTGCTCTGCCATTGGCGATTACCGAGCATCTTCCTGCCATCTCATTGGCTCAGCGAGATATTTTCCGTATGTGTCTATGTGTGTAGATAGATAAATAGATAGATATGTGTCTATGCAGCATCCTCGCCATTCATCCCTCGGATCATGAGGCGTTCCGATAGTTTTACGTAAATGTGAATCACCCAGAAAAAGTGTTCACCAGTCGGGCCATCGCTCACTATGCTGAGGCGTAGAAAAAAATGTAGTGTGTTTCTGGTAACATGAAATTTCAACATAGGGTCGGCAGGTCGGACAAAGTTTTTTATTTTATTTAATTTTTCTCCCTCCCCCCATCAAAAATGTAAACAAAATAACCATAAAACAAGGAAACATTGAAACCCCCGCTCGCCGCCGACGGCGGCGAGAGAGTTGGGTTCCCGGCGGCTGGGTGTTACAGCTACCTCTGCGTCCCGCGTCCTAGACGGCCCGTGGTGTTCGTCAAATAGTTCGCTGAATCTTTTCGATACAGTACATCAATGGATCAGAGATGAAAGTGGACTTTTCTGAAAATCCGCGCGCGCACACACACCTAGCTGATCACGCATGAATTAGTTTACACAAAACGCTATTCAAATACTCGACATTCAATGATTAATCTTCCTTTTGTGTGCACACCTGCACCCTTTGTGGCTTCCGTTCTCGCCGAAATTTCGAAATCTCCGAGATATGGCGAGGCCATGAGAATGCGAGGCGAGCTTATTACTGTTGTGGCGACACCACTCAAGCTAAGCGAGCCTCTCGCTGCTCTCTGCTGTGCGTGCTTCAGCGCGAACATGTACGCAAGCGCGTCTTTTGATTTCAACCAATCAGCGCCGACACAACGACGTCACACACCCGACATCACACACTGACGTCACACACAACAACAGCTAAACTAAGCTAAGCTAGCCGAGACGACACTCGAAGTCGGACGGACACGTTGTTCTCCCAATCTGTGTGTTTCCCTTTTTGTCCAAATATACTTTTTACGACAACTGTCTTGTCCATGGTGTCTTTTATTCGTTCCCATCGGGTTTAGCAAGTGTGTTTATAAAGAGACGAAAATCTCTTTACTGTTACTAGTGTTAGTTTCTCAACATGGCTACGCTCGTGAAAGCAAAACAACGATCTCAAACGCGTCTTCGTTCAATGTTGTCAACTAATATCCGGATTAATTTTAGGCAAATTTCCTCAATTCTCTGGAGAGATTTTCATAATAATTTGAAAAACCCGGAATTCTGGGAAAATCCCGAGGACCTTCATCTCTGATGGGTGCTATTTTCTTCATATTATGGTGCGAGCATGCGACTCCAACACACAAAACGCGGTTTAAACTGTTGTCGGAGATCGTGGCCGCCGCCATGATTCAATGTTGTGGACAGACGACAGGGCAAACGACACGCATGCTCAACGTGAATATCGCGAGAGCATCCCTCCCTTGTGGTTTCTTTCTGACTTCCGGGTTGAGTGAACGCTGGCGCATTTGGCTGCCGCTGCTCAACCCGTGTTGTTTTGTGTTTTTTGTTATTGTAAAGTGTCCTTGGGTGTCTTGAAAGGCGCTTGTAAATAAAATGTATTATTACTATTATTATTACACAATAATGTAGAAGGTTGTTTGAAAAAATGCTGACCGTAAAGTTTTTTTTTTCGAGGTAGAAATTCCCGGTCGGTCGACTTACGGAAACAGACTACTTTTTTTTCTACGCCTGATGTTTGCCTTGGACGATTTCAAAGGATTGTTAAAAGCTGACAAAAGCAAACTTCCTTGGATCAGCTCTTTACAAAATGCCAGGCAAACACCTCTTCTGAGACAAAACATGAGCTCCAGATGACATTTACATGGAAAATGCATCTCTACTGACAAAATGTTCTAGTTCCAGCACCAATAATTTTTTTAAGTAGAGGTACCACTGTATTATATTTTCAAGGCAGATGACATGTGACATTTCAAGCAATCCGTTGTTTCCTGAGCTGAGGCTGACAAACAGTATGTTGGTCATGTTGTTCAAAGTGCGAGAAGACTCATAATTTAAAAGATAGTGCAAACACAAGAAGTGGAAGGCAAACTCATTAGCCTAGCTCTCCTTTCCGAAATAATACCAAGCTCACCTGTGTGTAGCTCAAACAGGGAGAAAAAGCTGTCACTTGTTTAGTGCAATGGAATAAACGCATTCACATTCAATATGTGCACTCTTTCAATCTCCGGCACAGGATTGAATTGCCACTGAGAAGCCCAAAGTGCAGTACAGTAACATAGCATGTTGTTATCAGTAAACAGTCATGCTATCAATAAAGGCACAGACACACACTAAAGTGGACGATTTCAATGCACAGCCAAATAAATAAATACTTCCGGTAGGGCTCGGTAGCAGGTGGCGGTCAGAGACACTCTCCAGAGTGTCAGAGAGACGTCTCAAAGACGACGTCCTGGAGGTGGCGGGCCTCGCGTTTTTTGTTCTCATGCACCTGCAAGCATACCGGGGAAAACGGCGTCACGGAATACGAGCACACAATCGTGGCGGCGATCTGTTGGCGGCCGCGTTTATGACAGCTGCAGTCAGCGCTGACTTGAAGGGATATGTCAGCCGCTCAAGCATGCCAGAGTGGCTTATTTAACTGGGAAAACGTTCAGTCCTGCTGATAGTATGGAACTGTTTATCTAGCAAGCCTTGAATTCTTGGTACAAATAGTCAGTAACTGAACGACTGCGAGGAAGATGACATTACCTTTCCTTCAATATGACTTTATATTTACTGACTGGTTCCACCTTTGTGTGTGTCAATCAAACATATCATAAGGAAACAATGTATTGTTTTTAAACATGCTAACATTATGCCGCGATGATGGTGCTAATATATATATTTTTAAATGTAACAAGCATCTTCCTTCACCCAAAGGGTAAATCACTTCATTTTGGGGGCAGTATGATGGTCTAGTACAGTGGTTCTAAACTCGTTATCGACCCGCATTTTCCTATCGTTCCAAAGTTGCGACACACTTTTGTAGACATTAAGTTACTAAGTTAAGTTTTGTCTAAAAACCAGCCTGTGAAAACACATCTGTAGTGGAATACAACTACAGTATATAAACACAGTTTCATGTGCGTCTGATGTACCGCTGAAACCTGATTTCTCGCTATGGCGTCCTCCAGCCAGAGGCTGAGCAGCGCTGTATTCTTTACGGAGTTAACTCGTGGCTAAAGCATGAGGCAGCTACACTACAACAGTTTTGAAATTAGAACACATTGCATGTCTACAAGTGTCGGATTTTACTTGACTTTGGCTGTTTGTCTTACCCACAATAGCAAAAAGCTTTGAAGGACAGAATAAAGCCTGATGGTTTAGAGGTTGGTCAAATATAGCATTGAATGTCATATTCGTGGAGTCGGTTGCGTCCTTGGAACCACGAGAAAAAGCATCCAGCTATGAACGTAATCCAACGCTGACATTTTTGTGTGCTTTTCTATTAAATTCTTGTAAGAACACAATGCCATTCACCAGCGGTGGAAAGTTTGGAAAGAAAGAAAAAAACAGGAAGTCGGCAAGGCACAATATCCAGAGAGGGGGTGGGAGAGCCTCTTAACGTGCACAAAGCAGAAAGAGGTTGATATCAGATTATTGAATGCGTATAAACTTGAGTGACAACCATAGAAACTTGTCACACAACATTTCAGTATTTAATGTAAAAGTGGTGCTAGACAGTAATCTGATGAAAGGGGAAGCGGCGTACAATGCGGAAAAGGAAAAGGGAAAGGCTTGGACAATACGTCGCTGCCAGTGGAGCAGTGTGCAGACTAACAGCACAGCAAATAATAGCGCAGTGTGCTGACTCTTTCAAATCACTATTTTACTCATTTCACTCCTCTGGCTGACGAGATGGACTGGAGCTGATAAAGTTGTGAGAAAATGAAATGATGCCCACTTTTTCCTCATTGCACAAAGGCCCGTTTGAAGTCGCAATGCAATGCTATCTGCGGCCCCAGACAGATGCGCAGAGAATGGCGCTGAACAATGACAAGCCCGCCGCTCTTATCGCCCGTCAGTGTCCGAGGGGGAAATACATCACAAATGAATTTCACAGGGAAAAATATGGACATTCTCTATTACAGTAATCCCCATAGAAAGTTTATCCCCAATCACCATGAAGTTAAACAAATTTTTTCTTCAGGAATCATCTTTAAAATGATCTCAAAATTACGTGGAGAGGGTGGAAGATTACATGGACACTTTTTGTGATCATATCCGAGGATGACAAATCTACAAAGGGACCAGTTCTGTTGAAATTAATGTTCTGGTGGCGGGAGTACTTTCACAGAAAATGATAGTCAAGTGTCCTTACATTGCTGCCTCATCTTTTGATTCACTGTATTATTGCGACAGTGGAGTGTCGGGTTAGCTGTTTGGTAGCGTATAATAATCCTATCACTTCGAATGCAATACCAATGCACTTGTGTCAAATATTAACATTTTTGTGATTTATGCAGCCGCTCAAATGTTGAAAATCCTGCACTGGTAGTGTCGCGTAATAGTAGGTTTTTCGTATAGAAACAATTGTGTCGATACTGTAAATTTTTGTGTGGTTATTGTGTAGAAATTGTCACATGACCGTATTTTCACGACTATACGCCGCACCGTATTAAGAGGCACAGTGTCAGTTTTGGGTTCTATTTTTGTATTTAATAAATACACGAGATGCACCGCATTATTGGACGCATGGTAAAATGTATGCTAGCTTTAAACAAATATGGTAGCTTGCATGCACGCTAGCAACGGAAGCAAAACTGAGTTTGGTGGTACTTTATTCAAGTATTTAAAAATGTACAGACGCTCCCTGGCTCACGAACATCCGGGTTACGAACAACGGTACATACGAACATTTTCACGGGTATGTCGAAAAAAAAAGAAAAAGTTAAATTTTGTATTGCGTGCCTTTTTACGAGTGCCGAACGGGGTGGAGGAGAACGGCGGAGGCGACGGCGGAGGCGACGGCGGAGGCGACGGCGGAGGCGACGGCGGAGGCGACGGCGGCGGCGAAGGCGCGCGAGAGAGGCGTGGGGCGGGCGTGTGGCGGTGGAACGGGCGGGGGCGTCGGCGCGCGGTCGACGACGTCGTCTACTCTCCCCGCTGAAGCCGCTGCTAGTTTACCGGGCAGCTAACCCTCGAGCCCTGAAGAACGTGACGAAAAGCTCTCTCCCCGTTATATGGATGTCAAACATATAAGCCTTAAACATACATTCCAGACAAAATATAGCACTGAAGCAACTTACGAACGAATTCACCTTATGAACAATCGTCCGGAACGTAACTCGTTCGTAACCTGGGGAGCGTCTGTATTCACATTATTTTTCGATTAATCCTCATCCTCAAACCCTTTAGGAGCGGAATATTCAACCCTATGGGTTTGAGGATGAGGAAGGTGGCCAGTTTTTCCTTTTCGTCCGTCGGAAGTTGCTGCTGCGCGGAAGTCTTTGCCCGAATGGCTAGTTGGCGCCGTTTAATGAAACGAAAGCACCAAGATGGACCTCCTTGAAAATGTTCGATTTTCATTTCTTCTGCAAGCGTTTTTGCAGTTCAATGGTGACTGTAGAGATGCTTCTCCCGGCTGTTCTTTGACCGTGAATCCGTTGCTCGATTCGGTCCTCTGAAACTCAGCTTTGTCTTCTTGAAACTCATTCTCCTGCTTCCTCCCGAGTGCAAAACATGGATTAATTTATCGTAAATTCTCTCACTCACGACTGCTCGATTATCATGTTCCTCCACGTAACTGATATATTGAAGTTTGAACTGTGCTCCGTAGGCGTGCCTCTTCATTTTTAATTTCTGTTCTTCAATTTTATTTTAGATGTACAAAAGCTGGTACTGTTAAAAAATCAAATCATATGAAAACCAAGGCTTGCAAAACCCGAGGTTCAACTGTATTACATTCTTGCTGATGTTGGGAAAATATTGTGCCAATACCGTATTGTAATACGATCGCTTTTGCAGGGAAAATATTTAGTTGGTATTGTCTCCTGAATTACCTGTTTTGCCGCGTGCAGTAGTGAGGCGGCCTCGGCTCGGCCTGTCTGTTGGACCATTTGGTAGAAGAGCCCATCGTGATTCTGGAGCAGCACGTAAGGCTCATCATATTCATGGATCTTACTGGCATCTAGGACCTGCAATACAATAGGCAACTTTAGTAGTGTTTTGCTCGTGCCAGCATGTGTGTTTTACTCGGAAAGTGTCATTTTAGGTGGCTAATGTTGACTTATCTTGTGCTTGTTCCTGCTAGACCAATAGCATCTGTACTGTTAGCCATGTGACAGCCGACTGCTGAGTTCCCGAGACTGATGATTAGATTACCAGCCATGGATTGATTTTGTCAAATCCAACAATCACATCCTTAAGAAGGCTCCTGAAAATAACTGTCATTTCTATGTGGTCACCTGAGAACCACACAATGAAGGAACTGCAATTTTCACATGATCAAGTCTCTTTCTCTTAAATGTATAAAGCAAAAGTGGTATAACAGATGGTTGGTGGTTTTTGGAACTGCATGCGAGACAGGGCCCAACAAAAGACGGATTCATATACAGACCGCAGGTTGTAGCAGTCCGAGACCTTATTTTGACTCAGGGTACACAACAAGTTTGCATATTTGGCAACCTCGCAACATCAGTACTGGAACCAGGCTCTTCTCTTTATGTAATTTGCCCAGAGCTTAATGTCAATCCTGGGGCATTTAACACTAGCGTGTGACTCAGCTGCCGAGGTTTTTGATATTTGGCTATTTTATGGTGACCAAACAAGTGCCTGGTCCCGCAGAGCCCTCCATAGCCTCTTGACAACCACTGCCACAAATGGCACTAATTGGCACCTCTGCAGGCAGTTGTAGGAAAAGGACTAAAGGTAAAGTGGCACAAGAACATGCTCAACGAGAGGAAACACAGTGCGGGAGAAAGACAGTTGAGCTGTTACAAAATGGGATGACTTGAATTCAGTCTCTGCGGAGGTTTGTTGCAGAGCCTCCAAAAATAAAACGTGGCTTATAGCCTGAATGAGTCGTCTTCAAAGAGTGAGTACTTAATTTTAGTTGTATGTTTTCAGTGAATGTTAAAATGTTACTCAGTGTCTGTAGAACTTACAAAAGTTTTATAACAGCCACAGTTTGACCTTGCAACAAAGTTGTTTTGAAATTGGAACATCTTGGGTTGTGTTCTACTTAATAGGTTCCACTATAGGATGTGGGGAAATTACCCTAACCCTTTCAGGGACAGCGGTTACTACAGTGGACAACTTATCATGTTATCAGGTTACAAGGTGCATGAAGGGGTTAAATAAACTTTGTTCACGTCACAGTGCAGTGAAGTTTGCATTCAGAACACAAGCAGAGGCAAATCTGAATCCATCATGAAAACATCATCTGTATGAGTTCTAACCTTAAAGATGCCAGACGATGGAAATTTACCGGCTGGTAACCTACCAGTATTCTGTCACAATCGATGATGGTGTTGAGCCTGTGAGCGATGGTGAGGACGGTACACTCTTGAAATTTGCCCCGGATGGTCTGCTGGATCAGGCTGTCAGTTCTAAAGTAGCACAGAACACAACACCTGAGAACAAAACACTCTTCCAAATGCGCCCCGGGCAGGGATTTTACGTGGCACACTACAATGCAGCAAGGTATGTGTGGCCGCAGATGTGGCAAAACAAAAAGAGTTCCTTTGCAAAGTGTCGTCAGGATGTTTAGTGGGGGAAAGAAAATGTAAACACGAAATAGCATTAAGATTGTCTGACTTTCTAACATAAGTGTTGATGTGTCTGCTTAGAATTGCTTCGATTATTGTTTATCACTGGAAGATACAGGTTGGAGTTTTGATCGCCTTAAAACTAATTGTAGTTGATAACACAGAATGAGGCAAACATTGTCCAAAAAAATCTCCTATGACCTTGGGTCCACATTGGCTGTAGCCTCGTCCATGACAAGGATGCGGTTTTTGCTCAGGATGGCTCTGGACAAACACAGCAGCTGCCTCTGGCCCATGCTGAAGTTGGAGCCCGACTCGGTCAGCAGCGTCTCCAGCTTATTAGGCAGTTCCTCCACCGCGGCCTTCATCTGCACCTGCGGAGAGGCAGAGCATGGCCCACGGCCCTTCACAACTGCTGTATAAAGGCTTCCTGCGGAGATGCCTTTAAAGAGCCATCCAAACACACCCATTAACCGCCTGGCACAATGCAAGGCCAGGTCCACTGATGACCTTGGCCAGTGCTCTCTTGTGGCCAGCCTCTAGCTTTAATCCAGGCCACCAAACCCATTCAGAGGCCGGACCAGGAGCTGAAGCCCTTCACTGTGGGGTGGGGGCGTGGGGGAGGCTTCATCCTGATTGGCCTGACTGCCCAAATACATCTCCCCCAGCACTTTCAATGCTTCCCAGTTACAAGCTGCACATTGAGCAGGGCCCCATGGCCCTAATGGGATTTCCCCCCATGACTTGTGGCGAGCAGGGAGGCTGAATGGCGGCATTGTACACAGGGACAGAGGGATCCCCCCCTGGGCCGGCAAGGGGGAATCATTCAGAGACAGGCTGGAGTACCTCTTGGAGTGCATTCCACAGGTCCTCATCTGTGTGCTCGCTCAAAGGGTCCAGATTCTTCCTCATGGTGCCCGTGAAGAGAACTGGGTCCTGTGGATAGATGGATATAGAAAGAGAAGGCCGTGGCCAGGAAAGATAATGACGAGGGCTAGGATGCATGAAAGGGTTAAGACAGCCTTTATGGAGCGCATCTAGGAAATGTGGGGGGGAAAGATGATCACAAAAGGCTCGATACACTCAGGAGTCCCATTCACTGCTTTGGCAAACTATGCTTCACTATGTTGATCTTTTACTTGAAGAAAAATAGGGCGGCAAAGCGAATACAATAGATTTTGTACAGTGGCCAAATTGCTCAAGATTAGTGATTGTCATCTTAAAATAACAGTCATGTACGTGTGTGAAACGGCTGTCGCGTAAAGTGGGACTCTATCCGAGACACACACGCCTGTAGCAAGGATGTGGCATGTACAGCCTTCTGAGGAGTTGAAAATATTACCGTGTGAAGAAGCAGCCCCAAATGCACGTGAGAGGAAGCCACAGTTCACAGTGAAACACAGGCAAGCATGGGAAGGGAATCCAACCCAACACAGGAAGGCCACAGCCGAGGTTCAAACAACACCTCAAACATGCTAAACACTAGGTCACTGTGTGTGGTGGCAAATATGATTACTAAGACAAAATGCAAAGGTAGAATTGCAGCTTGACTACTAACATTCGTACTCAGGGCACAAGTATGAAATAAGGCGGACCAGTTAAACGCATGCTAGGTTTGGTAACTTGACTTGGACTACTCTCACGGAGGGTCTGCTTTACTTCATTTAAATTATGAACACGATATCCTCAAAACCATTATTTTTGAAATACAGTCAAAGCTCGGTTTTCGAACGTCTCTGTTCTCAACCAATTCGGTTTTCAACCAAACATGTCGACTTTTTTATGCCTCGGATGACGAACAAATATCGGTTCTCGAACAAACTGAGCGCACTTGAATGCACCACTTGACTCCTCTCGCCTTCCTTACACGAGGAAATGACGCTTCCTCGGATAGACGAGAAAGTGATGCTTCCTCGTGTCGCTTTCCATTGTGAGCAGACGTGTTCAATAAACTTTTTTTTTTAAGACCGTAGTTTCGGTTTTTGAACAATTTCGGTTTTAGAACAGCCTTCTGGAACGGATTATGGATGAAAACCGAGGTTTGACTGTACAGACGCTCCCCGACTTACGAACATCCGAGTTACGAACAACGGTACATACGAACATTTTTACGGGTATGTCGAAAAAGAAAAGAAAAAATTAGATTTTGTATTTCACGCCTTTTTCCGAGTACAGGTACTGTAGTACTTCTTTCCGCCGCTAATACCAACGTGAGGCGCTGTGAGAGCTCGCGCAGCATCCACCCCGAATCTGGCTTCCTCTGCCCAGTTGTTAAATATCTCGTGCATCCATTATTCAATATGGTTGGTGAAAAGCGAAAGGCTTCTAGTGAGAGTGGAAGAGGAAAGCCATTTAATTTCAAATGAAAGTGGCAATAATAAAGAACCTTGATGCGGGTGAGAAAATGGTGAGCATTGCACTTGCATACAACATGAATCGTTCGACCATCGGTACCATTTATAAACAGAAATATCGGGAGCTTCAAGCTGAAGCCGCTGCTAGTTTACCGGGCAGCTAACCCTCGAGCCCTGAAGAACGTGACGAAAAGCTCTCTCCCCGTTATATGGATGTCAAACATATATACCTTAAACATACATTCCAGACAAAATATAGCACTGAAGCAACTTACGAACGAATTTACCTTACGAACGATTGTTCGGAATGTATCTCGTTCGTAACCTGGGGAGCGTCTATACATATGATGACAAAAAAGTGACATGCAGTTTTAGACAGTGATATAGAATCTGGTATCTTTGGCATTTTTTGATGCATTTTATTTTTTATTTTTACCCATGTCTCTACATTTTCATAGGTAAAGAGACAAGACACATCTTCCTACCAATCCTACAAAAATAGCACTTTTAGAACTTTACCTGTGCCTTAGATGTTCTGCTGCTTTATTTCCAGCAAGTTTTTTTTTTTATTATTCCTACCCCTGACAGCAAAAATAGCAATGTGCCATTAAGCCAGTTGAAGTCCCAATTCAAACTAGTTTTGTGACATCCTCTAATTGAGGATTTGCCGTTCTGTCGGATGAAAAAGCGCTTTCAAGCACAACTTTCCATTCAGCGATTATGTGCTTCACCAATTCTAAGCCCTCTGTATGATGCACATATTATATATATATATATATATATATATATATATATATATATATATATATATATATATATATATATATATATATATATATATATATATATATATGTATATGTGTGTGTGTGTGTGTGTGTGTGTGTGTGTGTGTGTGTGTGTGTGTGTGTGTGTGTGTGTGTGTGTGTGTGTGTGTGTGTGTGTGTGTGTGTGTGTGTGTGTGTGTGTGTGTGTGTGTGTGTGTGTGTGTGTGTGTGTGTGTGTGTGTGTGTGTGTGTGTGTGTGTGTGTGTGTGTGTGTGTGTGTGTGTGTGTGTGTGTGTGAAATGTCTCTTTTTAATGCCATATGCTAATACAAGAGTATCCGACTCAAATCTGCATCTACCAAATAATAAAACTCCTCACTGCAGGGTGTATCGCAAGCATATCTCATTCGGTAAGCTCTACAAAGGAAAATAAGGAAATCTAAAATTACATTCCACTTTTTCCCATATGACAGGTTGACTGGATATCGTGTCATCTTTGACATACAGAGAGCAAAAGGGTTTTCAAATGAATGTGGGCGCATCCAAGCGGTTTGTAAAACTTGATGCTATGCGGAGAAACATCTCATAAAAGCATGTAGTTACACTTGGGATTTTCCTTGCAGGAGCGCGTCAACACAGTCACATCACATCTATCTCAAATTAGTTGCGACCAGGAGGAAAAAGTTTCTCCGAAGCGGCGGCGATGCCAGAAAACTATCAAATCCGCTGCGATTCATTAATGAAAGTGTTTTGGGCATTTTGGCTGCGATGGTGGGGGCTAAGTTACGGCGTACAAGGGGGCTCTGACTGTGAGGACGGGGAGACTTCGTCTAAGCAGCTTTCGCATGTTTTGGGGGTAGAGGGCTAATCCCCTGTCAGGGATGGGGAGCTGCTCTCTTCGCAGTGCGGGCCGTGGGAGTCTCCTCCCCTGCCTCCGCTCGGCTGACACTCACCCGCGGGCTGGCATTTTCCTAATGCCGTATCACTTTCAACAAGCGGAAATAAAGTTCAACTGTCTCAAGGCGTCCGTTTGTCTCACTTTGAGAAATCCTCTGAGTGACAACTCTTTCTTGTTTAAGATTTTAGGCAAGGTGCATCAAGCGGCCAAAAGCATGAGGGTTTATGTCAACAGTGACGCAGAATGGTTCAAAATGAACAGCCTCATAGTACAAGCGAGAGCATAAAAACGTGCGCTCTCGGGCAACCACATGACATTTGTACCAGCACACACCGAAAAGTTGGCCGCACTTGCTATCATAGTGAGAGCAATGTCGAGCCCTGTACTGGCTAATCCTGCTTGCGTCTGCTCTCTCATGAACGTTTTCATCCTGTAACCTCCCAATCCCGTCGTTTAAGGTAAAGTGGATTCCCATCCCGTGGGAATAAGGCAGCAGAAATATTTTAAAGTGAAATGATTCCATTCAGTTCAATTCGATTCACTCACATCTTATAAATCAAATCCGATTTTTGCGATCCGAGCTGGTTTATGTTGCATAGTTATGATAATTATTTTTGAGCTCCAGGTACATTCGATTGGTTATTCATCCACCATTTCTGCAAAGCTTTTTGTGGTTGTTGGTAGAGTAACTACACTCTAATTCTGCTTCTGTATCCTGAATGCATGAGGAAATCCTACAGTTGTACGATGGGATATGTCGGCCATCTATAAGCAGTTAGTATGTCGACTTATCTGCTAGTTTATGTTCATAATGAAAAGTGGCGATAAGCCCACCTGTGGAATGATGGACATTTTCTGGCGGAGGGTGTGCAGACCAATGTCAGACGTGCGGAAGCCATCAATCATGATCCTGCCCTCAGGTTCTGCCAGGCGGAACAAGGCTGAGATCAGAGAGCTTTTACCAGCACCGGTGCGTCCCACAATGCCCACCTACAGGGGACAGATAGAAAACCTAACTTACACAAGCAGAGAAATCCGCAAAAGGGACCACCTGCCCTCTTCCTATGATTTTTTCTTTGTGTGTGTGTGTCATTGGACATCTTGTGCGACTGCAGAACAAAAAAAGAAGACTGATTGAAAACAGTTAACCTCCAGTAGGGATGACCTATACTGTAGTTTCTCTTTGTTTCGTAAACTGAAATGTGTGGTCCGGTCCATGAAAAGTTATCTTCTGTGAAACCTTTCTGTGATACAAAGAAGTTGCAGACCGCTGTATTGTGGGACACACAGGGCGGGGTTTGCGTCAGTGTTGCTCTACTTGGAAATCCCCACGTGTTTTTGTTGTGGTGCAGCTGTGTGTTTTCACACAATTCTCCAGAGGATGCGGGATAGCGATGACGGATGCTGCTTTTTTTTTCCCACTCTCGTCTTTTTCACTCTAGTTGTTTGTCACCATCCTTAGGCAGTGTGGGTAGCCACCGACCAAGTCATCCAATTTGGTACGAAAATTTGTCATTGGTTCTCGGGTTGAAATGCAGCAGAGAGCAACCCCCCCTCCCCCACCGCCACCACACAACAATCCTGCACCCTCCCCATGTTAGAGCCAGAACCTCCACACTTATCAAACTATTCATTGTGAAATCAGCCACCCTGCCCAAGCATAGCCATGCAAAACCACACCCCTTGCATTAAACACAATCCCAATCATCCTCAACCATCTCCATCTCCTATTCCTTCTCTCTCCATATGCCTTCCCACTCTCTCATAGTGAATAAACACTTGTCACCGGCAGGTAGCTCAAAATGCAAATGTGAACCGAATGGATCCACTCGAACAGTCTTAATTACAAGATATATATTCCATGAATCACAAATGGTATAGTCCTGGAAAATCAGCCACACAATATGCTGTCCTTTAATAATTGATTGGGAAAGAATGCCAGGTAACAATGAAGCACGGCCCACCTTCAACACGAGCCGCATATCACCCTGCGTCATGGGCTGTGCACACCAATGAGGAAGATCTTGCTTTTTTAAACAAGGTCTATGATTATTTATAAGGAGCTGAGCATTGTGTGGACATCCTTCCTTTGTACAGTGAAACACGATCCATTCTGCAATGCTGCTTCACTTCCAAGTTGCTTTCTTCCAGAAACAAAGTTTCCCAAAACAAATAATGTAGGGTGAAGTAATTTAGTCCGGGCATATACCTTTTCTCTGGATGGGAAGACCACAGTCAGGTTCTTGAGGACCAAAGGCTCACTGGCACTGTAGGAAAAGTTGACTGAGTCAAACGTGATGGAGCCTCTCTTGGGCCAATCATGCGGCGGCATTGTGTCTGTCTCCAAGGGTGCTTCGCTCTTCAACTCTGCGTATTCTACCACCCTCTCCACGGATGTCATCTACAAAGAAAAAAAAATTCAATATGGTGTTGAATTTTTCATTTTGCCACGACATTTTGGACAATGATGTGAGATTGAGCCCAAAAATGAGACTGAACCACAATTCCTATGTGCCCTTGGACTTTTTGCTCATGTAAACTGTGTTTTTGAAAGTTGTGCTTCAAAGTGATCTCGCACCATATTCTCGATCTCCGCACTTTGTCTGACGCCCCACTGGAACATGCCAGTTAATGTGACAGCATATGACAGAGCCAAACCAACTGCGCCAGGGTCCATATCTGCAATGAAGAAACACGATCGGATGTCGGGAATGCGTCACATGGCTACAGGAAATCTATTCAGTACCATCACCGAAGTAAAGGCAGCCAAAGGCAATAAAGGTGATGAATATGGAGCAAATCCCATCGAGGCGCACGGCTAACCAGCGAGAGGTCGTCAGGAACATGAACCAGGCCTCTGTTTGCAAACACGGATATTTAATTCCAGAACACAGCCACACGATTGAGAATGAAATGATTTGACATTCGTCGTAAGCATGCTGCAGGGTACACGCATGAACTGAGATGAATTTGAGATTTTTTCCTCGTGTTCAACAAATCCAGTGCTGTGGTGTGTGTTGAATGTTTGTAAATGTTGTGTGGTGTCAACACTTGGCGTCTTTGTCCAAGCAGCAGACACCGCGATTGTGACTTTAAACAGAACGTTAGCCAATTAAGAAGCAACCTGAAGCTTGCACTGTTCCCAGAACACAAATAGAGGAGCAATTGGGAGAGTTGAAAACGTGTCTCCCAAGTCATTGAGAGAAAGAGTTTGAAATCGCAATGAAGTGACCTTATAAGATAGCAGTTCTTCTCTTTCTCCTCATACTACAGAGAAACCTCGGTTAATCTCAATTCAAAACCGGTAGCAAACTGTAAACTGAAGCATTGTGTCTGATTTCAAATAATCAGTTCTAGCCTTCGGGCAAAATTATACGGAACTTTTTTTTATAGTACACTATAGCAATGAGTCAGAATGTGGTGTGTTGCTAGCAAGTTCGATAAGTGTTAGCCCTTTTGAATAAAATATGTATCGCTAACATTACTTGCTCGTTTATCCAAACCAAGAATAATGTTCCTTCCTCTTCTCTCTCCTGTCTTTGGCCACATTGGGTACGTTTCTTGCCTTTTTGTTCTGAACGATACAATAGTACAGAACAGATTTTTCGAAACCAATGTCTCACAATGGAGAAATTCCCAATTTACAGCAGCAAAATTATGAAAGGGAGAAGTAGAAGAACAAAAAGTATATAAATATTTTATAGAAAATATTTGTGAACCACGGTTCTGCTGCACTACTCTTCTTTGTATTTTCATGCAGTCTGTTTTTTGTTGGCTTATATTAAGTACACTTCAACAGTAGCAAGAACACGCGTGCCAATTTATTTATTTATTTTTGGTCACGTGTGGGTTTTCCATTTTAATAGTCGGTATGCTGCTTGTACCCCGCTTAGCTGAGCGACTAAAAAGTGTTATGACCTGAGTGAAGATCTTGATAGCTGTCAAACATCTCCTGAAACCTCTCCTGAACCTTAAATGCTCGGATGGTGCTGAGACCTTGGAGGGAAGAGGAGAGGTGGGAGAAGACGGGACTCCTAGCTGCAGGAAATCAACAAAGATGCACATTTAGCATTTGAACGTCCACATTAAAAAAAATAGCTCGGTCTGCACTCACACCCCCCTGCAATTTCATTTAAATAATGGACAGTGTTTCAATAGAGCTCAGCCTAGCAAAGACTTGAAATGTTAGCTTGTGATATTCACAGCTTCTATATTAAAGCGTTTTATGGAAATGTTGCAATTCAGCTGTCTTTTGTTTGCATTTGTCAGCTTCACAAAGCCGAAATGTTTCCGCTTAAAAGCTTTATTCTTGAAGATGACACAAGCTATTGGACCGTTGTGCATTTAGGCCTTTGCACCGCAGCCTCCAAATAGGAACTCAAGCCCAGTCATGGCCACTTGGCATTTTCCCCATTGTACCTGATGTCATGAACTCCCATCTCTTGAGGAAATTGCGTGTGGCCGAGTCATAGGCCAGCGCCACCTTTAGCCTTTATGCTAATGACCGTGGAGCACCTCAATGGTCTATTAGCATTCCTGTGGTCCCCCTTTGTCTCCCACTACCAATAGACATGCCTAACCCTGAAACTCCCCCTCCTCCCCTGAAACAAAAAATTACTGGTCGCCTCCAAGCGCTTGATGTCCCTGGAAGTCTGAAGGTAGTAACGTCGCAACCACAGGAAGGCGGCGAAGAGAGGAACAAACGGGATGAGGATCCAGGGCATGATGATGGCGGACACTATGACGACACCGAGGACTTGCAGGAACACCTGAGGAGAAGAGAAACAACAGCAACTTTTAAGGTCTGTCTGCACGTCACCGTTTTCTAATAAGGTAGCAGCAGGCCAGGTGACTCACTGCATGTGTGGAAGGAAAACCACAGCAGCGCTAATTTTCACTTAGGAGCAGGTGAGAATTTAGCACTTAACCACAGCTCATTTCCCAGCAGCCCCCGCGGCGGAGCCTTCAACACCTCCGTCCCCTTAAGCAGAGGTGGCAGGCATGAGGCCAGGCGACAGTGACTGGTCACTGGCCACCAGGAACCACACTCTGTCTTCCACAATAGCACAATGACTCCACAGCTTGGTTAGGATCTGACACACTCACACCAACATTGTCATGAAGACTTCATAGGAATTCAATGAAGGGTCAAAAATAAGATAGAAATGTGCTTTTAGGATCATGTCTTCATTTTGGTAGGTGACAGTAATTTCATTTACGTGTCACTTTTTATTGAGATTATTACATGATAAAAAAAAAAAGAAAAAGTAATGGGTGGCATGGTGACTCGTGCTTAGCAGAGCGACCTCACAGTTTTTTGAGGTTCTCGGTTGGAATATGTGTTGGGAGTTTGCATGTTCTCCCTGCACTAGTGTGAGTTTTTTTTTCTGCACATTTGTCCACATTCTAAAACCATGTAGGTTAATTGTCGAGTCTACATTGTCAGTAAGTCTGAATGTAAATACTGTATGATTGGTTATTGAATGGTTTGTTGCTAATGAGATTTGCAACTGGCTGGCAAGTCGGTGCACTCTGCCCCCTGCCCAAAGTCATTTGGGATAGGCTGGGAATATTGGGGGTTGAATAAACAAATTGACTGGTTAGATTGGTTCATCTTCTGATCAGATAGGTGATTGAAAAAAAAATTTCATCGGTGATAGGCTCCAAACCATGTGGTTTCTGAGCATGTACTTTACAGGTACTTTTTTTTTTTAATAACTGAATGTCTTTGCTGCCAGTAAAATGTACACACAGGTGCATTTACTGACCACAACATCACAACACTTACCAAAAGAAATATGTTTCCCTTTCATTCTCGCTGTGCGATTAGTATTTCTACGACTGCCGGTGAAATGTCTGCAGTTTGTAACAACAGATGCCTTCTCCTGAACGAATCAAAGTGACACCGTAACACTCTTAAAGAGACAGTCAGTCGAAAGACATTGAACTTAGCATTACGCTGCTGCCTCTCACCCATTCCCTGAACCTTAATTACAGGAGACTATCTGTATTTAGGCACACATTTAAGCGCAATGACTTTCGGGGTTGATTTAATTTTATTTTTTGTGATGAAAAGGCCTCCATTCCATTTGTGGGTCAGATAAGAGGATATTACCAGTGGAACCACTGGCATGGTGGAGCCCACACAATCAAGCGGGGAGTGGAAACTACGGAGCACATCCGATCCCAAGAATTTCACACTACATAAGTTTCAATCTGAGCCTTGATGGAAGGCCAGCAGACTGCGGAGAGAGATGGCATACGGGCCATTACTGCGCGCTATCTGGCCTCCTTCCTTGAGGATAACACACATGAAGTGAACAAATATCTCCCCGCGTTCCTCTTTACATCATGCTAACTAGTCATTTCAATTCTAATTGGGCCTATTTCACTCAGGATCGGCAAGGTCCGAGCCTAATCTGACGACTGGGGTCATCAAAGGGGACGCATGAGGAAAAGGAAGCGTTAGATAGCAGCCCTCGCTCCTCCTGCTCCCCCTGGGCCTTTCTGTCGCCATGTCCACCCGATTGATGTCATCCATTTTGCCCGGTCTGCCGCTTATCGTGTCAGTATCGGGAACACAGCGACTCCCGCCCACCACTACACAAAGATGACTCCGATAAGTCATCCTCACCCTCTCAGGCCGCAACCTTATCTCGCCGGCGAAGCCACACAGGATCAGAAAACTCCCAAAGCCACATCCCCTCGCACATAAAAGTGGATAGATGGAAGAAAGGTTTCGTGTACAAATAAAGAATTAGCGCTAATTGCCCTATAGCGGGGAAAAGAAAGCCACCGCACGCATGTGATTGACTCATTCAAGCACAACTGCTGTGCGCAAAGTCCATTGCGATCCCCGCGGACCCTAATTGCTTTATTTGCTTTGGCGATACCATCACCTCTTTGATGTCGCAATAAATGGAGAAAATTGAAGTTAATCGTCATATTTGTCTGGGCCAGCGATAGCGCGGCGCAAAGTAAACACTTGGCTTTTAATAAAACATCCCCGCAGACACAAGGAGTCAACCGGCTCACTGCGGCCTCCTTTCGGCTCCCTTTTATTTACTGACAGCGCGCCGTGCTTGCCACTGGGAAAAAAGTGCAAACAAAACAGGAAATGAGGAAAAGCACAGCAAAGAAAACTCCTTAAAAGAAGTCCTCTGTCATTGCCGGATTTTTTTTTTCCTCCACACTTTCCGTGACAGGGTGGCACAATAAGCTGCAAGGGTCAGTGGTACTGAAACAAAACGGGGCTGTTCTACTCGGGCTCTGGAACAATGGAGGTGACCCAATCCATTCTGCTCTGTCTTTGGGCTTTATTTCAGCATTAAATGCCCAGATGCGGCCGTCTTTCTTTGGGAGAAATGACTGTGGACACCTCCTTCACATTTTGTCCTTCTGGGCTATATTCACTTCATAAAGCTGCAGTCAATGTGTTTTGTTGCGTGATGAGTAGAGGCTGACACATACTGTGGTGGTCTCGGCCGCTGTCTACATTGGTGGCTCAAGTAGTCCTTGGATTAGGGCCTTTGTGTGCTGTGAAAAGGTAAAAAAAAAGTCACTTATTTGGGCTCAGTCAAGCTGCTGATTTCCAACCCCATCGTGGAAATAAGAGAAAGGCTTTGAAATGTGCTCTCTCCAATGCTCCAACTATAAATCATTTGTGCCCACCATTCAGTCATCCTGCCTTTCTCCTCCTCCGCGACACAAAACACATTTTTAACGACACAGGAGAGCAGTGATTGGTGAATCGCTCACCAATGCAAACGCTGCGGACAGAAAGCCCAGGATTCATCATTCTGACACAAGGGGAGGTTTTTGGGCGAGGCTGGGCCGGTGTAAAAGGAAGTTCCCAGGCTTGAAGGACCCCCTCAGTGCCTCCCGGCCTGGCTGGGTGTGAGTCACAGCAGTTGAGGTGCTGGACCGAAGCATCATAGGACCACACGTGCACACAGGGAGCATCTCGAAACGATGCCCTCCATCATATGACCATGTGTGCCACTGACTATGTAGCCACTTCTTTTTTTTCCAGGATACACGGATTTATTATACCGTATTAGCCCGAATATAAGACGGTGTTTTTTGCATTGAAATAAGACTGAAAAAGTCGGGATCGTCTTATATTCGGGGTCTAGACATTATACCCATTCACGACGCTGGATGGCGCCAGATATCATTGAAGCGAATGCTGAACTTGACTCCCCAGGCCAAAGTGAACCCCTGCCACCAAAAATTTAAATTAAAATAGTGGTAGCACGAAGAAGAAAAATAAAAAATAGCGGTAAGAAGGAAAAGAGAAGAAAATAATAGAAGAGATAACAGAAAATGGAGAAACGTAGTGACAATCTGGAGAAAAGTGGGTCGAAGATCGGCCAGGTTAACCGTCAGCTGAGGAGAAGTTATGATGTAATTTACATTTCAAAGTCCAGAAGCCATTCATTTATGAATGTGATGGCAAAATAACATGCTTTTTGTCTCAAATATATTGTTATAATCATTTGTTTCAGATGTACTGTAATGATTTTCTGTATAAAAATTAATTTGGTGTTCAATAAGTCTTTTTTTCAAACTTGAGTCTTGAATTAGAGGGGGTTGTCTTATAATCAGGCCCGTCTTATATTTGGGCCAATACAGTATATCCATCCATCTATTTTCCGATCCGCTTTATCCTCACAAGGATCTCAGGGTGCTGGAGCCTATCCCAGATGTCTTTGGGCAGTGGGCGGGGGACACCCTGAACCGGTTGCCAGCTAATCGCAGGGCACACATAGACAAGCAACCTTCGCCTCACACTCACAATCCTGCACCTCTGTACTGTGAGGCCGATATATATTCAGACCTATGGACAATTTAGAGCCTCCCATTCACCTAATGTGCACTCGTACCCAGCCAAAGCGAATGAAAGCATGGAGAACATGCAAACTCCCCACGGGAAGGCCCAAGCCTCAATCCAAACCTCCAACATCAGAACTATAAGGCAGATGTTCGAACCACTCAACCACAGTGCCGCCCTTGGAGAAAATATTCATAGACTATTCTGTATGATTGCTCAGATAGACTCTAGTGAGCCCCATCCCTGGACAGGATAAGCAGGGCAGAAAATGGATGACTAGATCATAAAATATTACTTTAAATGAGATGTAAGAATCGATTGTTGTATAACTTAAAATCCATTCCTCAACTACAACTTCCATTTGTATTTGTATTTTTTTGGGGTCATTAAAACAATGCTCAATTATGTACGATGCCAAATGCCGCATACATTTCTACACAGGAGCATCTCGTTGACTTTCCCAAAATAACTTTAGCAGCGCCTGAAGCTGCGTGGTGCATTCTTGACTTGTTCTGTCACCGGGGCGGTGAAGAACCAGAGAAGAGCCGGTGAAATCCCATCCCGCAGCACTGGCGGTTACGTCAGCACTTCTCAAATCCCACAAAGCCGCTGAAGAAGCCTGACACACAATACGCCGCAATGCACAGACACGCACACACATATCATCAACAATAATGGAGGGGGGGAAGATCCACCCGCTAGTGTTTTTAAACAATAGCCATCGTCGCTCTGTGTTTGTGAGTGTCCTGTGTACTCAGTTGGTGTCTATAGCACGATGAATAAACACACCAGCTATTTTCTCTCTAATGATGACCGCGGGCATTACTGTTGTAATGTATGAATTACGAGGCAATTTGTCTGCTTTTATTTGCCTCCAGTGAACACTTTCAACTCTAGTCATGACAGAATTTGCAAGAATGCTTCAGATGTGCTGTAGCAAAAATGATTGGTACACCTGACTCTTGTGCAAGAAATAAAAATGGAAGGTCGTGACTGTGTCCCAATTCAGGGGCACCTTACCATCTGAGATTTGCTTGTTAAGCCCAATTACATAACAGCGTGCAAAGGCTCAGTCAAATGCAGCATAGCCTTGTATTGCTACCGTTCTTTGCTGCCTCCTACATTCCAAAATATGCTCACTTTAAAATGAAAGTGGAAACCTCCATCATGAAATCCTTTCAAAAAGTCTTTCATGTTCCCTTTGTAAAAATATGCCCCAAAATTCCTAACCATCCTTATGGTAACGTCACATGAGATTCTGGCGAATCTAAAAGATGTGTTTTGCTTTTTCTTTCGCTTTTATGCGTTTTTGTGTTATCAGTTGTGACAAAAGAAGGAAAATGTGGTGATTATCATAGAACACGGAATGGAACTTTGGGAAGCAGTACACAGGTGTGTGTGTGTGTGTGTGTGTGTGTGTGTGTGTGTGTGTGTGTGTGTGTGTGTGTGTGTGTGTGTGTGTGTGTGTGTGTGTGTGTGTGTTTGGCTGCTCAGCACCTCATAATCAATACCATCAATTAAATATCACTTGCTCAGGGCGGCCCGGTAGTCCAGTGGTTAGCACGTCGGCTTCACAGTGCAGAGGTACCGGGTTCGGTTCCAGCTCCGGCCTCCCTGTGTGGAGTTTGCATGTTCTCCCCGGGCTTGCGTGGGTTTTCTCCGGGTGCTCCGGTTTCCTCCCACATTCCAAAGACGTGCGTGGCAGCCTGATTGAGCAGTCTAAACGAACTGGTCCATATATCCCTATACTTAGATACATGGCAAGTTTGATTTGATCAAGAGCTCTCATAACAAGTCCTGCCCTGAAAGACTCCCCATCTCCACAGCCCCTCCACTCCTTTATTGTCCTGCCTCCCCCCTGCTCTGCCCCCTCTGTGAAAACAGAGGCAACCGGGGATTTAAAGGTCAAGTCCGCACAAAAGCTAACAGTCCACAAAGCCTGAGGTGTTCTTAATTGACATTTCTGTCTTTGTCGCCTGGCTGTAAAAGAAAGGAGAGAGGACTCTCCTTTTCAAGTATACCAAATTACTGCAAAATAAGACCTGTTTAAAAAAAGTGGGGCTGGTAGGGTGTAACCAGGTTGAGGGAATCCCCTTGTTAGGTGGGCATGAGGGTGGTGCTGCTAAAGTGCTTACTTCACCCTTAAAGGGGAGGCTCTGGTGCAAATCCCCTCACAGAAAAACAGGCTCTCCCTATAGAGGGAGATAAACCAGTTAAGGCTTTGTTTATGAAGTTTCACTTTATTCCTGCCTGACAACCATTTAGACAAAGACTATGAGGGGGGAATGTTCTCCCAGGAATGAGCAACAATAGTCAGGATCAGCAGCTTTTCTTTGCAGCTAATGCTTTGATTTGAAGAAAGGGGTGGGGTCGGGGGCGGGGGGGCTTCCTTCCTAAAAGCATTAATGATCTGTGGAAACACCTGCAAACAAAAACAGAAAGTAGCCCAAATAATAGCGCTTTGTCCAAAACAGGGAATCCCAAACTCAAAAGTCACTCAAGACCCAGATTTTGGAAAACGACAAAACTATACTGATTCATAGAAAGGAAAGCTCAAGAACATCACGGACATGAATTCGGTACAAAAACACAAAGGCACATTTTGTCCCAGGACAACAATAAAAGCGTACAGGAAGTTATACTTGAAAATTGGTGACCCAATACAAACTGACTTGTGATTTTTTATTTATTTAATGTATTTATTTTTGCAGCACTTTGTCTAAAATATGCCGGTAACTTCATTCTGTTTTTCCTGTAAATCAACCAGTACACTTGTCGACAACACGAATGACAATCACCAGTGTACTTGTCATTGTCCAGTAGGTCAGGTGTGAGGCGTACATGCGTTTCCACTTGCGGCACTTGTAGACTTTCACTGCTTTCAGCGCCACCGGCGGGCCCTTCTTCTCAACTTATTATTTTACTTTCGCCTTTATTCACCTTATCAAAATGAAGCGGACAAAAAGCTTTTGTGCGTGCGACCTTTTGTGCTTTCAGCATTTTAAGATGGCTTTTGTCTAGCGGGAGATGGGTATCTGCCACAAACATCACTCAGGCATTGTGGAGGGTGGGGATTCGTTTTCAGTGCGCCTTTGTTCCATTCTTTGGCCCTAACCAAGGAGCCGCGCCTGCTCCTCTACCTCCAATTGTGCTGCGAACATTCCCTTCTTTGTGGAGCGAGGCGCATGAGCTGGCGCATCTCCGCGGGCTTTCGTGGGAGATGGTGACGGTAACTTAACCTGGTTCTGCATCGGGGTGGCCCTGGGCTAAGGCGAGCAGCGCCAATTGTGTCAAGAGTGCCACTCTGAATGTGGTCCAACTAGCGCTAGAGGTATGCGAGGCTTGAAATACAGTTAGCAAGGTAAAATGAGCATTTGCCCCTCATCAAATCACATTGAATAGCAAAACTGAGAATCAACCGCTGAGACAGTTCCGAGGTTTGACACCCGAGTTGGAGGTTGAGGCTCGAGCAGCTCACTGCTACGTACGCGGCAGCAGTTAGCAACGAGCTACAGCTGGCCACTGCTGCGGCGAAGCATGAAAGGATGTTCTCAATTTGCTCATTTATCTTGAATCCAAAATTCAAATGGGTTCTTCCTCTCGTTGTTTTTCGTAAGACACTTTGTATAGCAGCACCACTCTGGAACAGATCAGAACATATCTACGACTTCTTATGGGCATGGGTACCATGGTGGTTCTCCCCGTTCTTGCGTGGGTTTCATTTCTTATTTCTACCAAAAATTCATGTATTGAAAACTCATAATTGTCCATATATGGCAATGTGAGTGTGAATGGTTGCTTGTCTATTTGTATCTGTCTTGTGATTGGCTAGGGACCAGTCAAGGGCTCTACCTTGCCCCCCCCCAAAAAAAAAGAAAGATAGGACAGACTCCATCTTACCCCTGACCCTAATAAGCACAATTGTAAGATAGAATGGACAAAGCAATTCACAAGTCAACCAGCAGCTTCAACCTTAAAGGTTCCCCTGTCGTTTTGAGGGATCGAAATCACACTTATAAATATTCTTCAAAATAGAACCGCGTTTGTGCCAGCGCAGCCTCAACCGCCTCCTTCCCCCGTGGCCACGTGTGCAGCTCCACTCCTCAAACACCCAACACGACCTCACTTCCTCTCAAACACCTCGTCCTTGTCATCCCCTCCCCGCTGTTTTCCTCCATATCAGAGCCATCATCCTTTGTCCATTATTTCCTCTGTGCCAGCTTTTTTTTTCCCTCTCCCAATCACTTTCTTAGGCTGCGTACACATTCTGTGAAGAGGCCGCCCGTGTTGTGTCGCACTATGGGAGCCACGCCTCCGCATCCTCAGCCTATGGGGGACTTTTATTAAATCTGCAAAGGCGCTGGGCCGCGCTGGCAGGTAATCCCACAGTAATTGTTTCCAGATTAGGGGACGCGCACCACAAAGCAGGTTTAGCCAGGCATGAAATGGCCTCCCCGCGCTGCAGCGCCAGCAAGCAAACCTGGCGAGGTGAGACTCACCTGGGTGAAGTCCACAAACGTCCATGGCAGCACAGAGTCCAGGTGGCCGATGTCTTTGGAAAACCTGTTGAGGATTCTTCCTGTGAAACCCCGCCACACAAAAGAACACATCAAAACACACGTTGAACGTAAGTCAAGGCATTTCTACAACCTACACAATATACAGTCATTAGCTCCACTACAAATAATTTTGTTTGCCAACAAAGACAATAATGCTGCGATGAAGAGTTCTTCCGTCGTTCTATACTGGTTGTCCTCATTTGGATTGCTAGTGAACTGGAGCCTGGCCTGGTTCTTAATCACTGGGCACATAGTGACAAGCAGCCATGCCTGCATTTTAGAATGTTCATTGAACCTAACAAGGATGCTTTTGGAGTGTACAAGGAAGCAGGGGCACCCATAGAAAGCACATTCAAATCCCCCCTTGCCCGAAAATGAGATTTGAATTGTCGGCTATGAGACGGATGTGCTACCCGCTACTTCACCCATGCTGCCAATATATTTCTACATTTGGAGCCACAAGTTCAAAAACCTTCTGAACCAAACTAAATAACTTGCCTATCAAACTATATATACTGTATACCAGCTGCAGCCATTATAAAAACTACTGTACAGTGTTTTGTCTGTATTGAGCCAGCAGAGACAAGTGTATCACAATTTAACATAAATATTGCTAGATCGAGGAAGGGGGCATGGGGGCCACGTATCTCCTTAAAACAATGACTCATTATTTGTTTTCCATTTCATGAAGAATCTCAGCAGAATACGCGCAGGAGGCTTTTGTCAGGGAACAAAAGGTGGTGGTGGAGGGAACAACGCAAACCGCTTTTCCTTGTTGTGACTGCCATGGCAGCCTCGTCGACGTTAATTGAGCTGCCTCCAATCCGCTCAGGTATTCATTATTTCAAATCGCACTTTTGCATCCTCTTTCCTCCCTTGTTGTTGCCGCAGCGCACGTGATGATACCCTCCACTGGCTCTCGCACACTGTTTGCCGCAGGGTCACTGAAACTGACAATCCCCACGCCACTCTGCCTTAAGGCTTTCTTTATCTCACCATGATGGAGTTTCTCTGGCAGAAAAAGAAAGAAAAAAAAAAGCGGTGCTACCTATACCACCGCTGCCTTCACTCATCACCGAACAATAGTAGTGGAACAAAATATTGATATCGCCGTATTATCTGAAATGTTCGTTCATGGTTTAGGATCAATGCACTAAGTCTCAGGGATCAACTTTGGGTTGGGACAAAATATCAATATGACCACATATCGCCTCGGAGTGTGCGGGACAAAAATATTCATACGTCATGATAGAAAGGCTTTCATTATTTTGGGAGAGTTACTTATTATATCAGCTGTCATTGTGCACTATTGATAACAACAAACTCATACTGATAATGTGTAAGGGAGGGACAGATATCACAAGGCTCAAAAAATTTTTTTTTTTTAAACAGTTTTGCAAGTCAATTACTATGCTTCATTTGGGGAGCCACTTTCTAACTTTGTGCAGCATTTTTACCTTGTAGGTTGATCCCAAGGAACTGAAGCACGGGCTTCATTAAACAATATAAGTGTGGCAACTTAATGAATGAACGATTGTTTTTTTTTTTCATAGAATCAACAGTTTAATTTCATAAATTCACTTTGTGCATAGCCGCAAAGCTAAAATTATTTTTTAAACAAAGCTCTGCTGTAAATGTAATTGTCGGGCCTCAAAATTAAAAACTCAAGACTCTATTGTGAAAAAAACCAAATAGCATTATTGATAAATTATGAAAATTCCATACTAGATGAATACACTTTTAACATGAGGCCATTCGTCTTTGCTGCTTGGAGGTAGACAGTATATTGTTGCTTTGAGATATTACTCCAGGCAGGGATCCCAGCGTAAAACCCGTATTGATAAGAGTGTTTTCAGAAATAGATAATACACCATTTAATAACATGGGTACCCGTGGCTATTAAGTTCACAGCGGCTAATGTTTGTACAAATTAGCTTTTGTGGTTAAATTTCGCTGTGGCGGGCTCTAATCTGGTGCATTTTGTCATCTGGAAATGACACTTAGGTTTAGAGTAATTGTTTAACTTAAAATCGTCCAAATCCTCTGAAATCAGCCTCTGGACAGTTCTCCTCAGATTTCTGTCGTCTTTTGTGAAAGCAGGATGATCATTCTTTTCGTTTGATCAAAATAAAACATTTGCAAACAGATTTTATTTTGGAAAACAATTGCCAAACCAGTAACTGAATCAGTTTCAAAATTGTCATTGTTCTTCAGTTAATTATTTATTTTTTTAATCACTAAACGATACCACATTACCAAACGATACCATTGGGTTTGCCACACCAACTTTGACAGGTGTAGTGCTAAGCAAGCCTTGTTGCATGAACTGATAAGAAATAAATCATATCAGGAGTTATTCTGCAAATCCCACCCCTACTAAGCAAGCAAATTATGTTTTGAGGTGACTATATGTATGCATGATTTAAAAAGGTGGGGAGAGGGAGGAGAATGTGGCCGCCACTGGAGCCATGGCACCACTGACCTAAAAGTTGCCTCCCAGTCACTGCTATGGAGGTGGGCCCTGTAATCACCTCTCTCCACGGCTGTAAGCGGCTTACAGCTTTATCCAAAATACCGCTCCCGCCTAAAAACATGCATGAGGACGAGGCCGGGGCTGCCGCATAACAACCATTGCATAAAACCCGCCAAAGCATTCTTCCCCGCAACGAGCCGGCAATGCTCCAAATCAGCGATGATTCAAAGTCAAGTGGCGTAAGCATGTTGTACACTTGGAGGCAGACTAATCGTATTCACAGTGTGAGTGCCCCTTTAGCATACAGACATCCCGAGGGGAAGGTTCAAATAAGCGAGTAGAGATGCCGCTGCTGCTACTCCGACTGCTGCTGCCATGCTAGCAACCGCTCTCCTTGCTTTAGCCTGGGAAAAAAACGGCTTGTCAAAGCGTGTTTGCGCGGGATCCAATAATAATTTTATGTAATGTTACTGTCTAAGCCACAGATGACCCAAATTCTTGCAATCCTTCAACAAACAATGCCGGTGAGAAAGGAATATGTTTCTGCCGGTTACATCATGCGATGCTCCGAGGCTCTTCGAGCAGCAGACATCAGTCAGCTATCAGCTGTTTGACATGACAAGCGGCTCGGTTAACAGAGAAGGGATGAGGTATGGATCCTCCACTATGGAGCGGTTGCATTACGGTGCCGCGTTACGTGAATGGAAATGTGAGGTGAGATCAGCGCGGGACAATGGCTTCAATCGCTGGCTGCTTGTCAACAATATCAGCTATTGTGCCAAAACGGTGATCTCCAGAAGTATCAAATCATTTCTCATGCCTTTAAGACACCAGGGGTGATTTGCACCACTTTTCTAGGCTCGGGAAATATCAAGCCCTCCCAGCTCAGGTAGAGATAAAGGGTGAGCCCCCCCCCCACCTCCCCCCTCTCTCTCTCTCCTCTCCATCACATTTAAAGAAGTGGAACAGTGGGGTCCGGCTCGAGCCAGGTGTGTGGCAAATCGCTGCTCCCTGTAAACATCATGATAAGGGAGCAACTCCGCGTGTGGGCACGGCACACTTAGAGCGGCCTCTTCAGACAGCAAAGTGCAATAATGTCGGAATACTGAGATGTGGGGGGGGGGGGTGTCTGCCAAGGCTGGAGGTGGCACAGCTCACCTGCACTTTCCATGAAGGGCCCAGGGGGCTCGGGGCAGCCTCCCACCGCCGGCACCTTGCTGCCAATACTAATACATTCTAAATCCATTCTCTTCGCTCTCACCGCCAGGCTTGTGCAATCTCCCTGCCTTCCCTTTCATGCAATTAAATAGTGCAAGTGCCGAGCGAGGGGGAGCTCTATCAGCCACGCTGCACACACACGCACGCGCCGCTCCATCTCCACATTCAATTTACACACTTCGATATCATCATCCTACTGTCTGCAATACTTCCCCCACTTTTCCTCTTGCAACCTGGAACCTGAAATACAGACATTTTGAGGAAAAAAAACAAACATTTGCTCTGTAGACACAATTAGAATCTCACACGGGGGAATTACTGAAGATCTAATGTTCGGCACTGAAAAATGGACCACTGTTGCTGATGTGAAAGGTAGACACTGAGTATGGTCGTATGTGTGTTGACTGAGACTGCGCTGATGAGCCAAGGCTCTGGCCTGCAGTCTCTGAGGGGATTAACCCACTCAATGACACTAAATTACGGGGATCAACATCAGCTCAGCACATCCACCACTGTCTGTGCCGCTCCAGCTGGATCACATTTGGATGAATGGCTGTATGTCAAGTTTACTTTATGCCAAACTCCATGTTTTGAGTATATGAATATGAATACAAAAGAGGAGCCTTGTTCTTACCAGCCTTTTGTACAAGTTGGCTATGGTAATTAGTAGAGGCTGCACTCTCTTTAACCATTTCATGCACCAATAATGATAACCTGTAACCTTATAGCTGTAGTAACTGCTGTCCCTGAAAGGGTTAAAGTCATTTGAAAATATTTTCCAAGTCACGTTAATAATGGGAAACGTCAATAATCACAACCTATCCCAGTTTAAATCTTCAGGATTTTTTTCATGCATTCAAGTACACCAACGGATGAGAGCCCAAATACGTTTGTAGTTGCTCGAACAGGCGAAGAAATTGATACATTACTGTACATTCATTTTCAACATCGTTTGTCCTGAACTGGGTGGGGTTGGGGTTACAATTAGACCTGAAAAATAGTACTGTGTCATAATCTGTTCTGAGACGCAAGTCAAAATAGGATTTGTTTGGATTTTGAAACATCCATCCATCCATTTTCTGAACCGCTTGATCCTCACTAGGGTCGCGGTGGGTGCTGGAGCCTATCCCAGCTGTCTCCGGGCAGTAGGCGGGGGACACCCTGAATCGGTTGCCAGCCAATCGCAGGGCACACAGAGACGAACAACCATCCACGCTCACATCCACACCTAGGGACAATTTTAGAGCGACCAATCAGCCTGCCATGCATGTTTTTGGAATGTGGGAGGAAACCGGAGTGCCCGGAGAAAACCCACGCAGGCCCAGGGAGAACATGCAAACTCCACACAGGGAGGCTGAAGCTGGAATTGAACCCGGTACCTCTGCACTGTGAAGTCGACGTGCTAACCACTGGACTACCGGGCCGCCCGATTTTGAAACATTTTTCCATATTTAGATTTTATGAATATCATAAGGCCCGCCAGACACCGATTGATCTGTCGTTCGGGGTTCTACATCTATTTGGCAAGTAGTTTTGCTGCGATTTGAAATTTGACTTTTAGGTGAATGGCATAACGTTGTAGATGTAACGACGATCAGCTTTCACCACAGAAATTTGGTTTTCGGCTACAAAGATAAATTAAGCCAGCCGCCACCAAGATGTACCAACTCAATAAGTGCATGTTTTATTTTACACAATGAGTTAACCATATTTATGATTTCATATGAACCTGTGGATAAAAAGCGAAGCGTAGAGAGTCTTGCACTTGTGCAATGAATGGAGCGATCATTGCCAACAGACTGGTAAATATGAACTCTACAGATTACACATTATCACCTTTAAGGGTTTATAAAAATATAACTTAATATATATATTTTTTTAATCATAAATTCATCAAAATTTAAGAAGCACATTTTTGTCTCATTTTACTGTTAAAAACTGTGTTTTCCACCGCAATAAGGATGTGGTCGCATAGCATGTCTGCCATGTTTGTGGAGGATGTAACAGAAATTATTCTGTAATGTTGACAGACAAAACATTGTGCTTAACGCTTCCTCTCATTCTAACAAATATCATACTGAATGCTTATCTTGCGACATAAAGTTATCGTAAAATATAAAGGTCGTAATCATCAATTTGGAAGTCGGCGATATCTGTGCGGCAACGAAGATAACACTGACACAAATTGGTCCCGAATGGCTCAAAAGCGTTGAACTGCTGATACGGAAGACATACAATGCCTTAGCATCAGTTTGAAGCCGGCGCTGCTGTACTGCATTGTTGCAAGTGAGACCTTTGTGCAGTGATGCCTGAAAGCGTAACCTTTACCTTTGGGGCCGACTCCCCAATGCTCAGCCCATGCACGGTGTCACGGTGGCAGTATCATGTAAACCGCTGTCAAATCCCGGTCAGGTCAGGTCAGAAAAAAAGCTCTGTCACATATTGTACCACCACTAAGGCTGAACTGCTAACTAAAGCGAATTCATTTGTACCAACCAAGATTACTTTAGTGAGCAAAAATGTAAAAATAACGATAACAATAACGAACTGAAACCACACTATGTTCACAAAAGTAACTGCCTCACAGTGCAGAGGTGCAGGGTTCGATTCCGGCTCGGGCCTTCCTAGAGTTTGCATATTCTCCGTGTACCTGCGTGGGTTTCCAGCCAAGATTCAAACCCAGAACCTCCGAAATTGCGAGGCAGATGGATATGTTTGTCTGTCCATGTGTCTTTCGAGAGCTGAAAATGATCTCACCCTGCTCACCACTAGTCCACTGTGCTGCAATCACCAATCACAAAAGTGAACAAAAGCGAGTTTCCTTCTGGTACATGTGTGCCATAAGATGAGAAAACATTTGTAATGGATGAACGGGATTGCACCATTTTTATTCTGGAGTGGGGGAATGCTTCCATTATGTCTTAAATTGTAAGAAGTGAATGACTCTGATTCAAGTGAAAAAAATATCTTTCCGTTTGTTAGTGTATAGACTTCTTTTTCAAAAGATTTACCATTTGTTGTCGTGCCACTTCCATCATGACTCAAAAATGAATTTCTCTACATGTATTGTCTTGTTTCTTATATTCCCTAAAATGGAATGGGTTGTTACTCCACTAAGTGTCACTGAAAATTACTCGTTTTGCTTTTGTTTAATCTTACTCACGGAAAGACCAACAACAGCCATCAAAACAGTACCGCTCACATTTGAGTTTGAAGTCTGATTCATGAACTACCTAAAATTATAAACCAAAACTATACACAAACGTCGCTCCAAACTGATGATTATTTTCGTATCGCTGTCATTTTACCAATCCTATATTTGCAGGAGAATTGCGCAAGTGTTCCTAATATGTCGTGGCTGGCGTGTAAGCCGGTGACACCACGGCGGCAAAGCATCGACGGTGAAAAAGCACCAAGCAGGATTTATCAAGGTTTACATTCCATTGTGCCCAAGTGTAAATATGACAAATCAATTAATGATGGCTCTCTTTATCTCTGAAGCATAAGTCTGAAAATCCACTGTCGACATTACAGCTTTGTTTGCCCTCCTGCAGGCCAAGCTGTAACAATAAACGGACCGGTCACATAATAGTCTCCGATAGCGCCAATCAGATAACCGTGTGTGCTAAGCCTCTCCGGTGCGGCGATATCAAGCAGATTATTACATTATTTCCAAGTGTTTGTGAATAGATTAAGTCACACCCAGATCGCCCCAACACGTCGCACGGAAGCAACAGCAAACACATCAGTGACGATGAGAAGGCCAGCCGGTGTTTGCTATAGGAACACACACGTCTTTTGTAAAAGGCGTGCTTTGCCGCTACGCCCGCCTCAAACACCCTTAAATCATATTTAAGCAGTTCATGGTGACTCATTACATTGATACAAGTTTGTCTCCTGTTGCACATTCCCACCCGGGCCGATTTGTGTTGTATATGCGTTGTCGCATTGAGGAGATTAGACTGAGTAATTGTTTGCTGACAGGCGAACAATGGCCAGGAAAAATTCAAGCCATCACTTAGCTAGCTGACTTCAGCTATTAAATGACAGGTTGTTATAGGTCGATAATGAATAATGATTGGCACAGTGATTACCGCCCCCCCCTCTCAAAATGTACATTTGCAAATTGATGTATTTTTTTACAGTTGACTTGCGCTTCAAAATGTCGCATGCTCCCCAAGAAGCGCAGCCAGATTGATTTTTTTTAAAGCACATATCATTTTCTAATTCCTACCTTTGAAATGGTATAATCATTTGCAGGTTTTTAAAATACATATATTATGTATAAATGTATATTGTCTAATTCAACAGAAGCCTTAAATATTTTTGATACATTTGCGAAAATATACTTCAACCAAATGTATTAAAGCTCTGAACAGCTTGGCATCTTGATCGCATCGCATCCAATCCAAACCTAAAATTGTACATGAAAAACTAAAATCTTTGGAAATACGGATTTATGTATTCAATATTTATAATAAAAATAGTTATTGTGGTTTAACTAGTTATATTTGTGGGTAGATGCATATTGCTTAAAATAATCTGTTAGTTTTAGGAGCAAGAATCCAATGCAGAAAAATAGTTTCATCTAATGTAAAAAGTTAAATTGTATATTGAGGTTAAAGATACAGTCAAAGCATCGTAAAAGGAAGCAGGGCGTAGTCTGCTCTCTAGTGTTGACATGTTAGAATCACCCCCTCCAGTGGCTCCCCGGATGCCTCGTCGTGTACATCAACCATTTCTACAGTTTCATTACCAAGTGTACAGAGACAAATGAAGGAGCCCCTTACCAATCGGATTAATTTGGAAAAAATGCACCGGGGTCCGCAGGATGCTGTCAAACATGCAGTTGTGAAGGGTCTGCGCCGAGCTCACCAGGACGTTGAAAAAGACCAAGCTGCGAACGAAGCCAAACACCACGGCTGCACCTGTTAAACCTTCGGCACCAGAGAAGGAAAACATACAAATCTGTCAGAACAATTTGATGCCATCCTCGTGCTTCCTTCAAGGACAGCAGTGTTTTAAAGGTCAATCAGTAGAAAAGAAATGTCGTCCACTCAAGTGTTTGTTTCTTTTTTTTTGTTCCCAGTATCATTCTGTGAGTTTAAGTGCAATAGTGAAGCCGTTCAGAGTCACAGGGAGACAGTCGGAGTGATTCGAGCGCAGACAACACGAAAGGCGCCGCTATCTCTTGATACAGCTGAGGCCCCATGTACCCACACTTGGCCTTGAAGGCCTTGGGTTACTGCCAACACTTTTCTGAATGGATGACATAATTATAGAATACAAAAGCCTAGTTGTTTTTTTCCTTTTTTTTCTTTTTTTAAGGAAGACAATTAGTAAGGTTCACCTGCGTAAACACTTAGGTACAGGTCAAGGTCCAGCTGTGTGGGGAGGCTGCCATTGAGGGGCTGCTTTACTTTAATATGCTGCTGCTGTTCGGCCCTGCCGAAAAAGAGAGAAAAATAATAACACAAGGATACTTAAACGTGAAGAAAAAAAAGCAACACAAACATAACATTTTCCAAAAGGTCGCCTTCAACAAGTAACACTTAAAGTCATAGAAAACATTTCATGCCAAGACGCGCTCTGTTTACACCTCACTGGGGCCCTTTGTGTCCTTTCTGTTTTCTTTTCTACCACCATTTGTGAGGGAAGAATCTTACCAATGAGCAAGCCACCAGTCCTGCAGCACAAACGCCACCTTTTAAAACAAATCAAATCTTCATTCTTATTTCAAAGATCAAGAAGCCGACCCCACTGTGTTGTGCAAATAAGCACGGACTCACGTGTGCAAGAGCGTTGAGGAGAATAAGGAGGAAGAGAACCAGGAAGTTAGCGCCCGCTCGGAAATATTTCACATACATTTGCAGGCTGACGTCTCCCTGCCTGCGCTTTTCCTCCTCCGTGGGTTGCGCTGCCTGGATGATACACACCAAGCAGCAAGTCATTCAAACCATCAGCGAACGGCGCCTGAAAGGGAAAGCTAAGTCTGTGCTGCCCCCTAGAGGCTAAATGGAAACACAGCCCATTAAGAAAATGTCATTCTGTTTGTTTATTTGTAGCACGCTCGGACCGCAGGAAAAAAATGTCCCAAATATCACATGCGAATCCAGAAATTTGGAACAGTCCGTGTTGCGTGGATATCTGTCATTTGTCTGAGGATAAGGCAGGAATCTTCGTAACCCAATTCAGGCACATGAATTAAGTTAAAGTTGTGATATCACGAGGTGATATCGTACTATTGGAAAAAAAAATAAATTTCCCATAAAGTTGCAAAGGGGAAGTCAAGTCCACGCCTTGAGCCTCTGTCGAAAGCCAAGTGGCAAAATGGCCGCCCCCTGAGATGGACAAAAATAGTTGGATTTTGCTGCTTAATGCGTATTCCACCAACGCAATATTTATCAGAATGCCCCGTTAGACTATGGAAAAAATATTTATTGACTCGACTTCACTTTAAGAGGAAAAGGTAACTTCAAAAGAATAGTGACATAATTTTACAAGATCAAAGTTGTAACAGTCCAAGAAAATATTTTATTTCAAGCATCTTGTGAGCGTTTGTAACAAATATTGTTCCCTGGTTATCGTAATACAATATGTAGCGGGTCTTGATAAGAAATGTTGACATTCACTTGTGAAAAATTACTTTTTTATTATTTTTTATTATATATTTTTTGGTGATAATTGTACTAGTAGGCTCCCTAACTCTTTCTCAATATGCTATCCTTAATGTCGGTTAGCATTCGAGCAAAATATTAGAAAAAAAACTGAATGAAAATCCATGACATTGGCAACCAGATGCTCCAGTTGCACCTACCAGTGTGAGCGTCTCTTCCATCAGCGAGTTGCATGAGGCGGACAAGGAGGACATGGATGACATGGACTTGTTAGAGAGAGTGGAGGGGCAAAAGGAGGCTGTGGCCTTGATGGAGGTCGTGCTTGGTCTTTCCTCCTGACTGTCCTCCTCCTTGAGGAGTGAGGAGAAATCAAGTCCAGAGCTCTGCAGCTCTCTGTAGCTCCCCTTGGCCACCATTTTACCCTGGCAACATAGAAAAAAACATACATTATGTTTCTGTTGGCCCATTTTAGTTTTCAAATTAGTACTGGGAAGTCTGTAAATATTGTGAAACTGGAGTTGAAGGTCACAAATCTTTTTCTTGTAAAACTTTTCAATATGGGCATTGGAAATTGAATTTCCTCGCTGTTTTGTGAGAACTGATGTGCATTTTTGTCTTTTTTTTAAATATATTTTTACATTAATGGGGACGGCATGGTGACCAACTGGTTAGCACATATGCCTCACAGTGCAGAGTTACAGGGTTCAAATCGGAGTTCTGGCATTCTTGTGTGGATTTTGCATGTTTCTCCCCATGCCTGCGTGGGTTTTCTCCGGGTACTCCGGGTACTCCGGTTTCCTCCCACATTCCCCCCAAAACAACAGGTTAATTGGACACTCCATTCTTATTGGGTGTGATTGTGAATGTGCCCTACGATTGGCTAGCAACCAATTCAGGGCGTACTCCGCCTTTATTACCGAATATGGCTGGGATAGGTCCCGGCACGTTTCAGACATCCCATTAACGTAAAATTTAACACAAATAAACAAACAGACAAAAAAATGGACATACATTATGTGTTTTTCACAGGACAGCGATAATATGACACGTTAAATGTTAAAAAGCTCACTCACCTCCTTTAAGACGACAATTTCATGCGCAGCATTCAGATATTGCAGCTGGTGAGTGACGAGAACACGTGGCTTGTTCCTCAGAAGTCCACAAATACACCTGGAGGAAAGAGTATCTGAGTTTCCAAATATTTCAGCAGAGGACAGCTCTTGAGTATGAAACAGTGCAGTTCTTTTTACTCTTTAAAGATGTGCTTGCCGACTTCAGCATCCACAGCGCTGAGGGGGTCATCCAGTAGGTAGATGTCTGCATCCTGGTACACTGCTCTGAAAAGCGCACTCAGTCAGAGGATAAATCAAAAGAAAGTGCGGTTTTTCTTTCGTGCACACCTGGCCAAACTGATTCTCGCCTTCTGTCCTCCACTTAAATTGGCCCCTCTGTCTCCGACGGATGCCAAGTCACCACCTGGTAGTAGCTCCATGTCCTGGATAAATGCAGGTGTTACATAGTCATTCCAAACTGGACTTACTAGAAAATGCAGGTCCACGAACCCTCACAAGGACTCTGGACTAATTCTCACTCTCTTGAGGGCGCAGGCTCTCAGCACTCGGTCGTACTTGAAGCCGTTGAGCTCTTGGCCGAAAAGGATGTTGCTTCGGATAGTGCCGGGTAAAATCCAGGGCTGCTGGGAAGTGTAGGTCAGATCCCCTCGGACCTTGATCACGCCACTTTCCTGGCTCAGCTCTCCCAAGATGGCGCTGAGGAGCGAAGACTGACACAAAACATCAAATGGCCATTCAAAGGATGATGCTCACTTTCCAAGTTACTCACGAGGGCGGCCATACCTTCCCTGAGCCGACAGGACCGATTACAGCGAGCAGCTGATCGGGTCCAACTGTGATGGAAACATTCTGTAAAGTTGGAGCTTCTTGGGTCTGAAATGAAAACATACAGTGCCTTGAAAACAACCATTTAAAAAACTGCAATCCTGCAATCCAAGAAGTGTCTTTGTAGTTAGTGTTATTTAGCAGCTGGCGACTCATCTAGGGTGAACTTGGCCTCTCGCCTGAAAGCAGCGTGCATAGTCTTGATGTTTCTGAATACGCTGCACTGCATACGCCAAGAATTTCTCTCATGCGTGCTTTTGGAATGTGGGAGGAAACCGGAGTACCCGGAGAAAACCCACCCAGGCACGGGGAGAGCATGTACGAGGAGCCGGAATCGAACCAACCCTGCACCTCTGCACTGTGAGGCCAACGTGCTAACCAGTCGACCCCATTGGTAACTATGGTAATCTGTTTTAGGATGATGGGTGATCCTTCCGGCAATTAATGGGAACGCCTCGTCTCAACTAACTGTTTGAGCAACTATAAACAATTGACCTCACCTTGTCCCAATAGCACACCAATTCCTGAATCTTCAGCAGACAGTCTTTTTCCTCTTCCACCGGGAGTCCCAGATGCTGCGGAGCAACTTCATCCAGAAGGAGAAAATTCTAAGAAAATCCCCATTTGATATGTTCCATTACCATCAAATATGTTTGACACAGCTCAACATTTATTTCACTTGGAATCGGCATTCTTACTTGAATTCTTTGAATGCTGATGAGGGACTCGGAGACCTTCTCGATGGCGAAGGGAAAGAAGAGCGTGATCGTGAGTTTGACGGCGCTATAGAGGGAAACGGCCATGAAGACGGTGCTGGAAGACAACTGCTTGCCCGACAGCACGTAGACGCAAACAGTGAGGAAGATGATGAGCTTGTTGGCCACGAAGAATGACGCCATGTTCAAGCCGCGCAAGTAGGAGCTTTTCATTACTTTGGAGATTTCCATTCTGTGCCATCACAAAACACACACAGAAAAGAAAAATGTTCTCAGTAGATACATGGGGGTCTTATTCGTTGAAGAGAATCAAGACGGGCTACCTTCGGACTTCATCCACAAGCGCAGCAAAGGGTTTCTCCCACCCGCACATCTTTATCACACGAATTCCAGAGAGGACCTCATTCATCGTGCGTATCCTGTCATCGGTCAGGACTGCAGTGTCAGCCCTAGAATGACAGACACTCGCAGCAGTGACAATACCGAAACAGTTGACACTACTATGTGGTCCAAATGATGACTGCTAACCTCAGTTTGGAAAACAGTCTTCCAAACATAGTCTGCGCTGGTATCAGGATAAAGAAGACGGCCATTCCGGCAAGGCATGATGGACCGATCCAATACATCAACAATATTATCACCATTACGGCTTGCAGGGGGGTGATCCATAGAAAGTGCAGATACAAGGTTACCTGAGAGGAAATGACAAAGATGGAGTGCAAGGTGCGTCGTCATCTGCGACTGTACGTTTGTACTCTCAGTCAATCAAAACAAAGCATTTTGATGGAGTGCTCATACTACAACAGGTCTAGCTAATGTTGTGGATATGCTTATTTTCAGACAATTACCTCATCAAATGTGTTGACGTCATTGGACAGCAGATTGACAATTTGTCCCGTCGTCGTTTTAGTCAGCGCCTTGTTGTTAAGACTGAGTGCCTTTGCGGAAGAAAAAAAATATGTTAAATGGAGTAACCAAAAATAATTACGGTAATCGTGTTCGTCCATTAAGCACCTTCCGGTAGATCATGTGACACATGGCCACACGGATTTTCATGCCCGCTCTTTGGACATGGTAGAAATAGAGATGGTGGAGGACGGCCATCCAGACGGTGCACAGGCAGATGCCCGCCGCGTAGCTGTAGGCCTTGTCGACTGCAGTCGGGCCTGTGGCATCAGCACTCTCAAAGTACTCAATAAGCGTACCGAGTAACACTGACTGAATGACTTTAACAACTTCCTGATGGAGTAAACCAGACCCGTTAAACACCCTGAAATCCATCATTGCCTTCTAAGATGGTTTACTTTGACCGCACCTGTATGAAGACGTATGCTCCAGTGATAGCGTAGGATCTCCAGTAACACTTTATGAGCACTCTCGTGAGTTGAGGCTGGCGTTGATCTTTTGCCGCACGCTTGACTTCTTCCTTCCAGTACCTTGGAAAAGCATGACATATGTGATTGTTGGCGGTGGCAAGCATAAGCAGTGTTTGACATTTAAAATACTACGTCCTCGAAATCAGAATATTAATCCATATATAAGGCGCATCAGATTATAATCGGCTTTTGAGAAAATTGAATGCTTTTTGGTGCACCTTATAGTGCGGAAAATACAGTACCGTATTTTTCGGATTATACATCGCTCCGGATTATAAATCGCACCAGCCAAAAAATGCATAATTAATAAGGAAAAAACACATATTGGTCGCATTTTTGGTGGAAATGTATTTGATAAAATCCAACACCAAAAACGTCATCTAGAAAGGCAATTTCAAATAAAAATAAAACTAGAGAACAACAGGCTGAATAAGTGTGCAATATGCTAACGTTACATGACGCTTAAACAACGAACTGTGAATGTGCCTGATATGTTCACGTAACATATTAAGAGTTATTTAGACAACTATAGCACAACGGACACGCTAACAAATTTACCAAACCATCAGCGTCACTCCAAATCACTAAATCCAATGAAATCTTCATGCTCGGTGTCACTTTTAAACAACTCCGCCAACTCCGGAGGTATAAGATGCAGCGCTTCCTCTTCTACGTCACTTACGTCAGAGTCATCGTCAGTTGTTTTTATCAGTTACCGCCAACGTGGAAAGTATCAACACAAGCCGAGATCACCCCTTGCGGTTTAATGTGAAAATAACCTGATGTGTACAATGTGTTAACCATTTCACACATAAGTCGCTCCAGAGTATAAGTCGCACCCCTGGCCAAACTATGAGAAAAAAACTGCGATGTATTCTCTGGAAAATACAGTAATTATTTTTCCCATGCTGTAAGGCCACTGGTTACACACAGGTACACTTGTGACGGTCCTCAGCTCATAGAGCTGCTGACAGCACCATGCAACCAAGCCTGTTGAGCAGACAACACGACACTAAATGTCATATGCGACTGCGTGGGCAAGGCAAGACTTGGTCCAACGATCTACATTTTGGGGCGTGATATTCTTCTCCTTCATTGCGGACTTAAAGAAAATCATTCAAAATGTCTCTGCCAAATAGTCAGTGCAAGAGAACAGTTTTGTGTTTTGTGTTTTGTGTTGCAGCGCCGGTGATACTTTCTATATATAGGTGGGCCGAATGTCAAACGCACAAGCACATCCTCAAACACAATATCAGCTTTCCTTAATGGGTGGGAGTAGCGTTGTGACTATTAATATATGTATTACTGCTTTACACAGTTTTGAGTGACCCAATGAGGCGTTTTAATAACTTGGTTATTATTATGACTTTAGTTTTCTGGATGGCGTCATATCACACACACACACACCAACATGCACACATTTTTAGACAATGATCATAAAAAATACATGGCAAGGCAAATGATGAATATAAGCATGTTATGAGTATGTTAGTTAGATATTCTTACCACTCTAACTCCTCCCCAAGTCTGTCAGAAGCATCCTCAGGAAGAATCCTGTACATGTCATTTTCTTCCAGCCTCCTCTTGTAGCCAGTCCTGAA
Source organism: Hippocampus mohnikei (assembly GCA_026261675.1). Lineage (NCBI taxonomy): Eukaryota > Metazoa > Chordata > Actinopteri > Syngnathiformes > Syngnathidae > Hippocampus > Hippocampus mohnikei. The sequence continues at coordinate 9,161,913 of JAKGUB010000106.1, read as the reverse complement.
CAAGGGATTCAACCAACTACACAGTACAGATATAGTCAATGCGATACTAATAAAAACAGTCCATACTTCCTAAGCAGAGACATATTATTCATTCATTCAATTTCCGATCCGCTTTATCTTCCCAAGAGTTGCAAGAGAGATATATTTAAAAAATTAAAAAGCCATTTTAAGTATGGACAAAATAAGTGCAAAATGTCAGATCTATTTGAAGCAATGTACATCACAAAATCTTCATTTCTTGCCATGCTCACATTCGAGCGTAAAGTATAAAAGATCCACTCTTCGACAACAAATGGCTTGAATCAAACAATAACCACACGCAGTGAGCTGCGCGTTCGCCCTATCCAAGTTTTGCGGACATTTACATTCTGTTATTTCACATTTCCCTTTTCAACCCTCAAATTGAAGATCATTGTCATGAGCGCTGCGATCAATATCGGATGACTACTCCGAGGGCAGCAACCTGTCAACACAAGTCAGTGTGTGTCAATAACTGCTGTCGCTGTTTTCTTACCAGAAGAAAAGCTTGGAGAAAAGATTAGCCTTTGAAGACGGATTATCCTTCACGTCTTGACGCAAAGCTTCCATGTCACTGGGCAAGCAACACGGGAAGTTGTTTTTTTTCTGCCGCCAGGCTAGTTACAGAAACAACAGGTCGAGTTTATGTCAACATTACGTCTGGCAACATTGAGGAAGGCCACTTGGATTCTGGTGGAAACCGGCCGGCTTGGCAGGCGAGCGCCTGCAAGGGGCGTGTGTGTGTGTGTGTGTGTGACGTCATTAAGACCACTGCACTGGTTCGGATGCGTCCATCAATCACTTGCTACCAAATCTGATAAAACATATAAAAAAATTAAAAACACAATCTTCGAATGCAAACAATGGGGTTAGCGTCACGTCTGTTTAACGAGGACTTGATTACGCGTCAAGCAGCACTACACAAGTGAAACGCGAGGTGGAGGTTTACGCCATCTAGTGGTACATTTCGAAAATATCCATCATCCATCCTTTCTCACCGCTTATCCTCACTTGGGTCGCGGACGATGCGTTGCTTTGACGTCACTAGTAAAAACTGACACAGACATTATTAGAACAAATATTGTCAAACTGCGTGTGGATCTCTCGCTCTCTATCTCTCTATTTCTCTCACTATCTCGCTCTCTCTGGCACACACACACACTCACAAAATTGTGTTGTAGTCCCCTAAACTGGAAGTCATGAGTCATCCTCTTGCCCCGAAATGAGTGACAAACATGAAAGTGGACTTTGCTTCCATCGAAACGCGATTGATCATTCTTTGTGTTAATATGAAGCACGGTAATTACTTTTAGACCAAAACGCGGGCACTCAGAAGAGGTGCTTGGGCATTGGCCAAAAGAATAACTAACTCCCAGCTCACACTTTGATTACTGTTTGACTTTGAAGCCCTTGTGTCCATCTTTGACCATGAGAGATGCTCTGTCTGTAAATCATCTCAGTGAAAACACATGTCCAAAGTGTAATTTACCTGTCCGGGGCGATTGCGTGCATTTCGTCCGCTAAAAAAGATCACATTCAATTGTGAAAGCCAGCAAATGTCCGGCTTGCAGATCCTGGCTTTCCTCAGCGGCCTCGGGGGTCTGGGGGCCACCATCGGTGCCACGGTGTCCAATGAATGGAAGGCCACGAGCCGGGCGTCCTCGGTCATCACGGCCACATGGGTGCTGCAGGGCCTGTGGAACAACTGCGCCGGGAACGCCATCGGAGCTCTCCACTGTAGGCCGCATCATACTATCTTGAACCTGGACGGTGAGTGACTCACCGTGCTCCTGCTTTAAAACAATTTAGACAAGAATAGATGTTCTCACTGCGCCACCATCCCAAACGGCACGGCACATTTGTCTCGTTTCATGGTGAAACATCAGTTTTCCAGTGCACGTGACGCAACTTGAGGAAATATCCCTGCGGTGGGACTGCTAAGGAATTGAAAAATATTCATCACTGCCATGCACTCAGCGGTCACCAAATTTGCTACATAATCAGAGCCTTTATTTCGCGACGTGAGAGAAATACCTCTCGGTATGATGGAGCTCTGCACTATTGCAAAGTGTGTGCACCATAATAAATATCGTTTATTGAATACCTCTGACGGCATCGATCAAAAGTGAAAATCATTCTCTATGAAACGGCAGAATATTTCACACCGCCCGATTGTATCTCATCATATTATGATGAGGCACATCATGTGGCGTATGTCATTCTGAATATGAAACCGATTTTTATAATCTGTCATTTTTCTCTGACTTTGCCTGTTTTCTTTTTATTTTTTTACTTATGTATTTTCCACATTTTGCAACTTAGCAACTTTTAATATTCCTTTCATCAATCCCACCGTTTGTGGATAATAATTTTTCTCTGTAAAAGCCACACAAGGCATGTTCACTTTAGAGTTATTTATTTATTTGTTTCAGTTTGAAGGTATTTTGTTTTATTTCACCTGGATTTATTTCTGTCAGTTTGCATTTATTTAATTTGATTTTATTGCAGCTACTGTTTACTGTTGAAAAAGGGTTGGCAAGTGGCATGCTGCGTTATGATTATTTCACAGCTATGAGTCATTTTGGATCAGGAGAGATGAGGTCGGGTAGGACCTCCGAATAAATTTTTGCCTTGGGCTGCAATTTAGTCAGGGGCGACCCTGGCTAAGACCCATCCGAGTCTGGATGTTCTCCTTGTGCTTGCGTGGCTTTTCTTTGGCTTTCTAGGTGTGAATTGATGTTTATCCTAAAAGCATTCAATTTTCTCAAATGCTGACAGTGTGCCTTATAATCTGGTGCGCCTTGTATATGGATCAATATTCTGATTTATTGGCTGTGGTATTTTAAATGTCCTGTAAAGTGCTTTCTTACCGCTGCAGCAGTTGTGAAAATTCTCTCTGTATATGAAGCTGTATTGCATTGTATTCTCTTTAGGCTAGCTCCATCTAGTGCAGTGGTTCTTAACCTTGTTAGACGTACCGAACCCAACCAGTTCATATGCACGGTCACCAAACGCTTCATTAGTGAAAGATAAAAATATGATGTATATGTGTATATATTTTTTACAAATTCAAGACTTTGAAAAAAATGCATGTATTAACCCTGGAGAACCCAAGAACCCTTTTCTTCTTTGGAAAATGATGAATTATACATGAAATGACTGCTATATGTTCACTGAACACCAAAATATATGTTTTTTTCAAATATGCAATGCTTTAATCCTAATTTAGGATTAGGGCCAAATTTGACCCTTTGGGATTTAAGGGTAGCATTTGAGTAACGGTAGCAGAATTTATAAGGGCCAATTCAGACCCGAAATCAGACCTGTAGCTTCTATTCTATACTCCTTATAATGCGATGTGCCCAACATAGGAAAACAGTTTTAAAATAGGACATTCATTGAGTTATAGTTTCCGCCTTATAGTGCGGAAAATACGGTACACCATGATTGACTGGCAACTCGTCTAAGGCTTACCCTGTCTCGTTCTCAGTAACTGTAAATAAATGCTAGTGTGGGTCCCGATCACAAGTTTCCGATAAGTGACACCTCTGTTTAAATGACAGGTATTTGTGATATGAAAAAAATAAACGCATAAAAATAAAACTGTGATTAATTATTTATGTGTGAGACATTGGCAACCACATGACAAGCCGCCAGCGCTCATATTCAGGTCCAAACTCCTCGGAGCAGAATACAATGGTCCATAACATATTAACCAACTTAGCGTTGTGCATCCTGGCTACTTTTTCAACCGCTTGGGAACCATTAATCAATCTTGGTGCCACCGACGTGGTCGGTGCAGAGTCATTCGGAGCAGCATGTATCAGGAGATCCTGGCCTTTGCGCTCGCCACTTCGGGATGGGTTCTCGTGTCGTCCACCCTGCCGACAGACTACTGGAAGGTGTCCTCGCTGGACGGGACGGTCATTACCACGGCGACCTACTGGTCCAACCTGTGGAAGACATGCGTCACCGATTCCACCGGGGTGTCCAACTGCAAAGACTTTCCCTCCATGCTGGCGTTGGACGGTTTGCTGCGCTTTTGCCTTCTCGAAGTTTTGCGTCGTGTTATTTCACATTTTCTCCCTTTTCAAACTTGAAATTCAAGATCATTTCCATGAGCGTCAATGTTTAGCCCCAGTTGACTGATTCTTAAAGCCTATCAAGGAGATTGACTGTGAGCCCTAGGCTGTTTCGACCACGCTTCACGAGTTCCGAGCTAATATTTGCCTCTACATCTCATCTCGTGACTAATTCTACTGCATGCTTTATGTGCACATGCATCAAAAGGTCAATAGGTTGTTGATGTCCGGCTGATTGTTTGTGCTCGCACAGGTTACATCCAGGCCTGCAGGGGCCTGATGATCGCAGCCGTGTGTCTGGGCTTTTTTGGTACCGTCTTCGCCCTGGTGGGAATGAAGTGCACCAAAATTGGAGGAAGTGACAAGAGCAAAGCGAGGATCGCCTGCGTCGCCGGTGTCAATTTTATCCTCAGCGGTAAGAGAGTTTACCGTTATCCCCCCACTTTATCTTTGTAACAGCAAGACGCTTATCATTTTGAACTATGAATTTTCATAAATCATGCATTATTATTATTATCTCCAAATGTTTGACTTTTTTATAACTCCGAAATCAAACAACCAATACAGTTTTGGCGCTGTACTGTGTCACAATATTAACTCATGCATTTGCGTTCATTTTTTTTTTTAAAAAACTTTTGGGGGGATAAAAGTGGTTCTAGATGTTTTGACTGTTTACCAAAAGCTAGTATTGCATCTCTGAGTGTTTTATCCACCGCCCCATCCCCACCAAAAATGGGGGGATTAAAGCACGCACTATAGCTCGAGATTTTTACACTTATCCTGTTTTTCATGTCTCTCCAAATTTCAGATTTTTTTTTCAATGATTATTTTGGGCAATAAAAGCTCGTATACCGACATGTAATCATTGTGTTCCAGTAGATACAGTGATTCTCAAAATCTGCTAAGCAGGCTCTCTCAAGTGGTACGCGAGAGAATCACTAACTTAACTGTACACAGTGTGCATAATGTTACGGTGCTCCAAACATGTTTTTTTTTATACAGCATAGTAGATTTGCTAAATATAGTCCAGTGTTATTTATCTTGTGAGTACAATATAATTTAATCTTCATGAACTGTTTGATTGTTATTCTCTTTTTGATGTATACATCAAACTGTTATGTATAATATGGTGAAATGAAAATTCAAAATGTGCAAGTGTCACATGTCACTCACCACCAACAACAAGTCATAAGACTTGATCCAGTGTTGTTTTTCCTCAGGTCTGTGCTCACTTTCAGCATGTTCCCTCTATGCACATCGCATAACGTCTGACTTTTTCAACCCAATGTTTGTGGCACAGAAGTAAGCAATATTTTTCAGGTGTTCAAACGATTTCCCATGAGTCACGTTTGCATGGTTTACAAAGCTGCCCTTTCTTCCATTTTAGGTATGAGCTGGGGGCAGCGCTCTTCATTGGCTGGTCAGGTTCTGTCCTTTGTATTCTTGGCGGAGGTGTGTTCTGCTTCTCTGTGGCAGACTGTAAGAAAAGGTCAGTCGTCCATGCACAAGTTTACATGAGGACATTTCATTAGGTACACATGCACGATCTCAATGGCATCCGAGACAAAAAAAGTATTATTTACAGTAACGGATCTTATTAGGGGCACTGTTGGTGGCTTCTGGATGGTTTATCCGCATTTTGTGTGTGTGTGTGTGTGTGTGTGTGTGTGTGTGTGTGTGTGTGTGTGTGTGTGTGTGTGTGTGTGTGTGTGTGTGTGTGTGTGTGTGTGTGTGTGTGTGTGTGTTTCCACCCACAGTCAAACAAATTATGTCTACAAAGGCGCTGCCTCACATTCGCATGTCCCCTCCTACCAAAGAGGACGAGGGCAGTCTGTGAGCCAGAGGCCTCCGCCTGAATACAGCAGCTCCTCCAGGGCTCCCAATTTTGATAAGAACGTATACGTTTAAATTATGTGAATATTAAGAGCCACCGCGTGGTGAGTCGTGTAAGATAGTGTGGAGGGAAAGATAACGGCTCACTGGAGGAACCACTTCTGTTGAACACCAGGTGAAGTTGTCATTCCTGGGCATAATGAAAATGGCGTTGAGGTCCACTGAAAAAAATATTTTTTCTTTCTTCTTCAAACACAGCAAATTACTTTTCTTTGAAAAAAATCCTCAAAATTGTCTCACCTTGAAAATAACAAAATATATTCTCATTTTACTGTATATTGTTTTTTTTTTTTACAGACAGAAACCTTTTTTGTTTTTGTAATTATATTACACTTCTCCTCAAATGTTGCTTTTTTTCACCCAAAACACAAAATAATATTTTTATTTTTTAAATAAATCCTTGGTTGGTCTGTTAAAAAAATATACTGTGCAGCCACATTTTGGATTTTTTTTTTTACACCAAAACAAAAATGTTGTCATTTTTTTGTATTTAAAAAGAATTTATTTTCACTCAACAAACATTTTTTTACTTGAACTATAAAAAAAAATTCTTTGTTTTGCTTTGAATGTACAGTATTTAGAAAAGTGTGCAAGTTCTTTGTCTTGCTAGCCTAAAATATACTTCCTGAATGAAAGCCAAGTACTTTCTGTTATCTGGAAAAAACACCTTAATTTTGTCTTTCATCAGAAACAAAACATTTTGCAATTCATATATTTTATGTGGGGAGTTTTTTTGTCAGAAACAGAGCTTTGATACCTTAGGTTTTCAGTTAAAAATTACAAATGTTTTGATTTTTTTTTCTTTTACCTCAAAACAAACTTTGTTTTTCCAGATAAGAACACATACCCCACATTGTGCATTTTTTCCCCTTTTCATCTGAGTAAAAAAAAAGGTAGGTCCTCTGCTTTCAATGGACGTTAAAAAAACAACAACTTTGGAGATACATATGGACAGCTTTTATAACGATATAAATTTGGAATGAGTGAAGCAATCACACTAATGCTACACCACTCAACTCAACCCAACTTCATTTATAGGACACTTTAAAGACAACCATGGATGCATACAAATTGGTGTACATGGAGGTAATATAATAAATTAATAACATAAACACAGTCAACACCATAAAACATGAATTAATGCTAAGTCTCATGCTGAGCTCTACCACTAGAGGGCACATGTACACAGGAGCTGATATTTACTATGATGTGACGCATGACGGTAACTAATGTTTTTAATGTCGTTTTTTTTCACACATCTATTCTGATCTGGAGGGAATTGCAATTGCTATTTATTTTCGACTTAGATATTTTAGACATTTTGCTTTAAACGGGCTGCAATATATGTGACCGTTATTGTTTTGTACGATGGAATTTTGGTATTAAAGAAAAAAACGGAGCATATTGTATTGTGCTTGTGTCCTCTATGTGTCATTCTGTCATTCTGTATATATATATATATATATATATATATATATATATATATATATATATATAATGTGTGGGATTTCTATGTGGCATATATATATATATATATATATAGACAGAATACACACACACACACACACACACACACACACACACACACACATTCTATACTTGTCATTCCAAAGATGACAAGCACTAAAGAAAATTGATTCATGTAGAAGTGTGATGGCACACTCCTGTATGTTTACAGTACACACTCAGCTAAAACGCCCTCATCAACACTGATGACACACCAGACAAACGCGCAGTATGCTCCGCCGACTGACACAACAAACTTCACTAATCCCGCCATCCAAAGAAAGATCTTCAATTGAACTGTGTGGACTTTTTCCCCTTTGGAGATGTATAAACGTTTGATCCAAGTGAGCGGCTTCCTGATTTCCACACTGGGCTGGCTCTTTGTGCTGTGCACCATGGCCATGGACTTCTGGAGGATCACCCAAATCGGAGGCCAGGGCGGCTCGTTCATCATCAAGGTGGCCTGGTACTGGTCCAATCTGTGGAAGGACTGCTTCACCGACTCCACGGCCGTCACCAACTGCAGAGATTTCCCTGTTCTCTGGAGCGTCACGCGTAAGACTGTGGTCATTGTTACTATTATGCTAATGAGCTGGAGCTGATCCCAGGTGACTTGGGACGAGAGGAAGGGTAGACCTGATACTATCCGCCAGGAAATTTTTAGATTGCTTGATGGATGATAGCTACACTGTAAACTAGATTTTGGGTGAACTCAAAATTTCAAGGCGACAAACTTCGATAACATTTTAAGCTAGGCACTTCAACTCAATGTTTTGAATGTTGCTGTTGTGAAAATTGGCTTCTCTGCATTTCACAACAAATAAGACACAACAGTTGTCCCTTTGATTGAACCCCAACGTAAAAATATACAAAAAGTAAAAAAAATGTTTGTTTTGTGGCACTCGCTAACATTGCTACGATAAATGTTATTTCATTTATATTTTGTTTTTCCAACTTAAATACAGTAAATATATGAATGTACAAAAACAATACATTAAAAATGAAAACTGAAGTCTCTGCTCTGTATTTTATTAAAAGGAAAGACGGGGAAAAACAGCAGTAATCGCTTTAAAATTCCTTCACATTGCTCTGATGTCTGCCATTATTATTATTTTTTTGGTTCTTTGTGAAGGATTTAATTAATTAATAACCTTTTTTTTGCCAACTGTACCTTAAAGCATTTGTCCAGGGGGTGCGAGGCTTGCTGATGTGCGGGCTGACTCTGGGCTTCTTCGCCGCCATCTTGTGCTTCCTGGGCATGGAGTGCACCTACCTCGGCGGAGACGAGCAGAGTAAAGACAAGATGCTTTTCGCTGGCGCAGTCTTTCACTTTGTGGGTGGTGAGTAAAACAAGCGCACCTCACTTGCTGTTCCTGACACTGTTTTGCCCACACGTGCTGCTCTGCACGCAGGAGTGTCTGATATTGCGGCCTACTGCTTATACATCAACCGGGTTGCCAGGAACACCTTTGCTGTCAACTTAGCACCTGGACTCTTACGGTACACTTTTATATGACCTTTTTAATCTAATCTGTTATAAATGTCCAATGAGAAACGTGTAAGTGCAAATTTGGAACGGGAAAGGAAATTTACTGGCTTATGACTCAAGGTTTTTCTTGAATGCCTTTCACAACCGTAAACAATTGTATGCTTGTTATCCTGAGGCGTCTCAGTTTTGAGTATCAGTGTGACAGCAGCTACAAGGTTAGTTAAGAGATCTTGTGTACTGCACTCTGTAATTGCTCTATCCCAGGGGCCTGCAACCTGCGGCTCCAGAGCGGCAAGCCGTGGATGTTCTGACAGACTTTACTTGCTCGTAAATCAGTTTCATGTCAACTTATAAACTTGGGAGACGGACGTTTGTCAGGGCCGCATGGCGGTCGACTGGTTAGCATGTCCTCCTCACAGTGCCGGAAGTGCAGGGTTCGATTCCGACTACGGCTTTCGTGTGTGAAGTTTTCATGTTCTCCCTGTGCCTGTTTGGGATTTCTCCGGATACTCCGCTTTCCTCCCACATTCCAAAAACATGCATGGCAGGTTATTGGAACACTCAGAATTGTCCATAGATGTGAGTGTGAATGGTTGTTTGTCTGTGTGTGCTCTGCGATTGGCTGGTTCAGGGTGTACCCCGCAGACTGCCCTGCGACCCTTGAGAGGATAAGCGGATCCGAAAATAGATGCATGGATGCTTTTCACTACACATGCAAAGATAGTAATGCCTTTTTTTCTACATTCTTAGTGCAACTAATATATATTGTTGTTGCTCAATGAAAAACGACTTTGTGAGTTCTCCCCTCGCCCCCTCTTTGTATTAGAAAACCCAAAGATAATTTTTGAGGTACTGCCGACAAAAACCAAAGTATCTTATCACAACGGGGTACTTGCCTTTCATTGTTCGTTACATCTCTTATGTAACTCTAGGTACGACTTAGGCCCTCCCATATTCCTCGGATTGGTTGGAAGTTTTTTCATCATTTTAGGAGCTCTCTTTTATGCAGCCACAGTGTTCAGAGTACTCATACCCAAAAGGTATACCGAAATTATATCACTTTTTTTTTCTAAATCAGTAATTAAGAAAGTAATATCTTTGGATGGATGTTTGTTCCCTGCGCAGTCAAGTGATCTATGCCTACGGAGGAGGCACATACATGGATCCTCGCTTGCGAGGAAGAAGCATGTACACCGGCGGCTACTACAGACCCAACAGACTGTACGGAACTTACTACGGCTCAGGAAGATCCGGCAGCTCCAAAATATCCAAACTCTCTGCGACAACACCAGAGAGGTTTTCTGAAAGGGACGCATTTGTCTAGTGTCTGTAAATGGTTTCCTCAGAAAGTTATAACTTTCTCACAATTTGACATCATTCTTGTAAAAAACAAACAAAATAACAATGCAACATTTTTTTAGATTGCTTTTTTCTTTACTGTGGATGTATACATTGAACCTTTTTGAACAAGGTGATTTTCAGAGCACCATGACTTCTCGTAGACCACACCCCTTTTCCGTTGGGGAAAACAATCTGACTTAATTCACTTTTTTTTCCTTTGTTACAACTTTGTTGTCATGATTCTCCAACTTTTCAAAGTGGCCCTCATACTCTTCTGCATTTAGAAATGGTAACAAATGAATATCAAAATTACCACACATCACAACACTCTTTGTACCCATGTGTGTCTATTTTCTGCTGTTGGTGAAATCATCTAACATTGTTAAAAAAAACACACACACACATTGTTTACCCTTCACTTGACAACATAAAAGTGATTTAAAAAAAGAATATTTGTCAACAGATTCTGAACCGTCATGAAATGTTTGTGCCTTCATGAGCTGTGTACACATTTTTCTCATTTAGTTTGAGTGTGTGTGGGTGTGTGTGTGTGTGCACGCGCGTGTGTGTGTGTGTGTGTGTGTGTGTGTGTGTGTGTGTGTGTGTGTGTTTTAACAGAGCCCTTTTTTCAATGCAAACCACGTGTACAAATTGAAAAAAAAAGGTCATGAGTTAAAAAAGAAGTATTTATTGAACTACCTGCCTGAGTTGTTGTATGATTTGTTTTTGGATATTTATGAATTTCGCAAAAAGGGGCGTGTTGGGGTGGGGGGTAGAAAAAGTTAGTTTCTACAAAAATTGGGAGTAAAGTCCCATCAATTGAAAGAAAGAGCACCATGTGAAAGAGGTTGCCCTACAATTCCCAAGCCATTGCATGGCAACTATAAGTCTCATTGGATTTTGTAAGATATAGTTTTCTTCTTCATGACAAGACCAACAAAAGTCAACGCGCCAAACCGGGGCCATGCTGGCAAGCGCTTTGATTTCCTACTAACAACAAACACGTCACTGTGACCCTCACTAAACATGGGTGGCGTACACAAACAGCCTTCACATCATCATCATCATCATCATTATGAGGGCGTACACGAACACCCGTGCTGCCTTGGAAAGCTCTAACACCAGAACGTCTTCCTGTTATTGTTCATTCCAAACCAAAGATGGGTTACAGGACGGTGGTGATGTACATGGAGATCGGCTGCTTCGTGGTTTGTGTGTCTGGATGGATCTTGGTGTGCTCCACCATGCCCACGGAGATCTGGACCTGGTCTGAGGTGGGCAGCATTGTCCTGACCACTTCGAACTACTTCTCCAACTTGTGGAAAGACTGTGTGTCCGATTCCACTGGCGTGTCCGACTGCAAGGGCATCCCGTCCTTGCTCGCACTCAACTGTAAGTCGTGTACCGTGTCAATCTTCTGTGTGACGACGACGACTGTGTTTTTGGGCAGAAATGTGAAAGTCCTACGTTGACCCTTTCGTGCACCCTGTAACCTGATAACATGATAAGATGTCCGCTGTAGTAACCGCTGTCCCCGAAAGGGTTAATATTAAAATCATTAAAAATGTAAACAATTATACATGCTACTGCATGTAGACAGTGTTCCTTTGCTACTACACGGGTCTGTTATTGCAACGTGACTTCTCAGGTTTTGTTGCTATATTTCTTCTGAGTCAGAGCACTAAAAAAAAAAAAAATTTTTTTGGAGAGCGTGTGTGTGTGTGTGTGTGTGTATATATATATATATATATATATATATATATATATATATATATATATATATATATATATATATATATATATATATATATATATATATATATAAAATATAAATATAAGCATATATATATATATATATATATATATATATATATATATACAATTTAGATTTATTTATCTACTTTTGTTTTTCTACTTCTCCCTTTCATAATTTTGCTGCTGTAAATTGGGAATTTCTTCATTGTGAGACAATAAAGGTTGTCTTATCTCATCTTATATATAATTCATATATATATATATAATTCATATATATATATATATAAATATATATATAATATATATATATATATATATATATATATATATATATATATATATATATATATATATATATATACAGTATTTATCATATATATATTTTAGTTTTAAATCCACCATGAGATGTCACTATATAACAGCGAGAAAAAGGTATATATAATATCTATATGAGATGAAAAGGTCCAAATATATTGTACTATATATATATATAGAACATATAGAATATATAAATATTTCTATGTGTTACCTATCAGTATGCCATGCTATAATTGTAGTGACCATTATGCACACAAGTACCCCCTATTATGTATTTTTCCCAAAATTGTGAATTTATTATGATATTTGGCCATAATCTACCCTAAATTTAAAAACAAACCACAATTGAATAACTCCTGCAGAAGCCATGCAACATAGGGTTAAATTTGATTGGAGTCTTACAGGTCGTAGAATATTTGGGGCCTACTCACAAGTACACACCTACGTTTCAAAAGTAATTTTTCATTTTTTGCAATTTGTGGTAAGGCACTGCACCACTTTGCCCCTTATTGTGAACTCACCACTGCCTTCCACTTGTTTTGTGTGTGGAAATTCTTCTTGCAGGGGACATTCACATGTGCCGCGCCCTCATCATCACCGCCATCATCCTGGCGTTCTTCGGCTCGGTCCTGGTCATGGTGGGAATGAAGTGCACCAAGGTCGGTGGCTCGGAGTTGGCCAAGGCAAGAGTGACTTTTGCTGGGGGGATGAATTACCTTTTTGCTGGTAAGACTCACGTTGCTGCAGGCAGTTCATTCGGGAGGCTGCGCAATCTAATGACTAGTATGCATGGCTTCATGTGACTGGGTTTTTACATACTTTCTATTACCTCAGCTGCAGGGAGTACGTGTACTAGGACACACGGTTGTGTTTGTCATTGTTAAAGTAAATGAAGTCATCTTTTTTTCTAGAGGGGAAAAATAATATTCCTTTGAGGTGTGGCGTTTCTTTTTCAAAGGGCTCAAACAACCTGGCACGAAGCAGTACATTTCCACATGCCCGCAAACTACGCCCACAACAATAAAGTTATAAATGCCTGAAATTCTTTTGCTTGTAAATGCTTTTAAAAGTGTTTTTTAAATTTTGTGAAGCACATTGAGATACCGTGTGTCCTATATAAATAAAGCTGCCTTGTCGATATCTATCTGATACATCTCTTGTATTGGATATGATTAGAATTTTGCAGATGTGCCTAATATTGTGGCTGGTAGATGTATATTTTACTCGGTGTCTTTTTGTTTCAGGGTTGTGTTCTATGTCTGCTTTCTCCTATTACGGCAACAAAATAAGAGCAGAATTCCAGGATCCTAATTACAGAGAACAAAAGTAAGGACATTTTTCAGGATAATTAAAGGAGATGTACTATTTTTTTACTTCACAATTTAAAGCAGTTCATCTGTGTTTAAAAAAAGCCTCTGACATTCGACCATCAAAATTCACTCGGGATAAAGACCTGCACATTTAATATTCACTTGTCACACTCCGGTTGATATCACATCATTTTGTCTCATGCAAATAAGGACTGCTTTCGTTACCGAGACGACCACAGGTAGACCTGGAGCACGTGACAAAGCGAGCGACAAATCACTGTTGCCAACTTCACTACTTTTGTGGCTATAATTAGTTACTGTTCCAACCCCTCGAGCGACCAACATTGAGGTGGTTATCAGATGATAATCTATACTAACACTGCAGCTTTGCTTACCTTTTGGTTTTAACATGACTTGTTTTGATTATTTAGGTTTGAAATTGGCGTTGGCGTGTTTATCGGCTGGGGAGGCTCAACTTTACTGGTGGTTGGAGGTCTTCTTTACAGTATCTTTGCGGGAAGGGAAGGCTGCCAATCAAGGTACTAACATTGAACTTCCCTGTGCTAAAAGCAACATTAAAAAAAAAATTAATCCATGAATTTCATTTCAGTTACGAAGCAGACCCCGCCTACATGTTTCCTGATCCCTACATATCCGCGCCCACAAAAAAGAAGGTGGCTATCTCAGATGTGAGTGAGAGCAAGAAAACGCCAAGTAGCCGTACGGCGAGCAGTATCGGTGGGAGCGGTAGTCGTCATAGTAGTGGTAGTAGAAGTAGTAGTAGTAGTAGTAGTAGAGCCAGCGGCAGCAGCGTGTCTGCAGTGACCAGCAGCACCAGAACATCTGCAACAAATGCATACGTCTGAGTTCATATTAAATGAGGCCGCCAGTTATTTTTACATTCCCCAAATTGAATTTTGGGGCTTTTTATATGAACTACAATGCACAACATGTAAAACCTATTAACATAAATTGACTTTGGTGAGTACTTTCATTACTAATACAGTCTATAAAATCCAAACTTTGCTCCTCGTTCTCTCTGTGTCATAATAGGAATTGTAATTTTAATAACAATCCAGTTTGTTAGCCTGTCAGTTGCAGCCAACTTCACCTTAAAACAATGCAATTGTGCTAAATTCTCGCCCATATAAATAGCAATGCAACTCCATTTGAAAAGAAAGAAAACCCACTGATTTCAACATTCTTCCATTCCCACAAAATTCAAATGTCTTTGACTTTCTCACCCGTTTCACATTTTACACTTCTCCATCTTTTAAATGAGACCCATCATGAAAAATCCGAATAGGAATAGGAAGAAATAGGAATACATTTGTTTTGAAATGTCCTACATAGCCATTTTGACTGTAAACAAGCACACCTCCTCCACATTGAAAATGCAAATGTTGCACATGTTTTTGTCCAATTTTTGCCAATCGAAGTTTTAAAAATGGCTCACTTGAAAGCTATCATGGTGAAACTGTTTTTACTTTTTTGGGTTATGGGAGGCCACTAGATTCATCAACTTGACCCCAAGTGAGTATAGGATAGCCTCTGAATTTAAAATGGCTCGATATATTTCATTTTTTTAAACGGGAATATAAAAAATGATAAAAATGGGCAAATGTACAAACAGAAAGTGAATTTGAAGGGTGTATCCACGCACCCACGCCGAATGCTTCCGTGGCTACACCGAGTTGAACCTCTTGAAATGGGCGTGGTCTCGCTCAAGCGGGCAGCCAATCATCGTGACCCACGACCGGTCCGCTGAGTTGTGTGTGGCTGCCAGTGAAGGAGACCAGGAAGGAGAAGGAGAGCTTCCCGACAGCTCATCGCTTCAAAGTGTCAACACATGGGACTGGTTTGGACATTACTCCCAAACACATAACTAATAACGCCGCCTTTGGACACTTGTCATCTCGCCACTGTCACCGAGAGAAACTCGAGTGTCATTTAACGATGGTTTCCATGGAGCACGTGGCTCACAAGATACTAACTTTCTTGCCATATGTTCTCGTTTTGATTGACATGCGATACGAAGGTAAGTCATAGAGTCGTAACGTGGAAATAGTTCATGCTGTGTTTTACGACACTATATGTCTGCTTTCTGGTCATTCCCTTTCAATACGAATGAGCGTTAGCTAAATCGATAACTGTGTTCAAGTCAGCTTTGCCTTTCAAGTCAATACATTAGCAGGCTAGCCAGCAGTTATTAGTGGCCCCGTTGACACTTTTAAACCGACTTTATCGTGTCCTTTGTTGCGTTTTATGGACCTAAAGCACCCGTTTGTGTTATGTTTGAAGTGACTCGCGACAAAAAGCTATAGACGTATGTAGTCAACACAAATTAGTACAGCCCAATGAAAAGTAAACTTTTTTTTCTTACAATTTTGTCGATTTAAATCAGGGGTGACGGCACCTTTTCGACTTGCGAGCTACTCACAACATTAATAAGTCAAACCTAGCAACTACGCTAAAAAATGCAAATATAGAATCATCGTAATATGCACAGTCGAAGTTGGCGAACTTCGCATGACCGCTTGAACTGATGATGCATAATCTAACTGTATATTTTTGTCATTCCATGACTGATGACGAGCACTGAATGGATTCAACTAGTGATGTATTGTCGAGACAGCAGCTGCTGATAGCCAATCTCAAAATGATCATCAGTAAATTTGGAACGATATCTGGGTTTAACTCATTTACTGCTATTGGCAACTACATATGTCAAAGATGTATATTAACTGGCTCATTAATCTTCATGTGGGACACGGCAGACAATAAGCGGTCTGGAGCCTGATAAAGTTGCAGCCCAGGAGGTGGCACAGTTTCTTTTCCTGGAGCCCTGGATTTGAGTTCAATGACATTGGCACTGTCAACCCCTCATCCTCCACTCTCGATGAGTCCAGTACAAGCAGTGTTGTAGTTTATTTATTTGTCTGTTTGTACATCAGTGTCCTCCTGAAAATGGTAGCACAAGTGTGACTGGTTTTGATAAGACAGCTGGGATATTAGTCATTGCATCTTTCTCTTTCCCAGCTCGCTTCTTGGTCGAGAAGTCAGTGTCGTAGCTTTTATGAGCACTCAGAAAATTCCAATCCACTCCACATATTCCTTCTTTGGAATAGCAGTGCTAGACTTGCAGATGAAGCAAACACACTTTGGCTTTCACTTGGTCCAGCTCCCCCACTAATTTTTATACCAAAGCCCAATGCAAGTTTAGTAGCAATAAATAAGCTAACTGACAGGGCAACTCTGTACCTTCCTTGAATTCTGAACCCATGTGTCATAAACAATGTTAGATTGGTTGGTTTACTGCCATGACATTATTTTTTTTCTTTTGTTTTCTTTCTATTTCTTTTCTATTCACTCTACCTACGCGATTGAGCAGCACAGTAGACTGCAATCAACGTAATGGACACCTCTGATTTAATCTGTGTGCCTAGTTTCAGTATCCTAATTTGTGTATGTTTTGGCAGGAGTAATGTGTGGCAGGGAAGGGAGCGTGGACCATCACATGGAGATGGGCAAGAAGCTGCTCGCAGCAGGACAGCTAGCCGACGCTCTGTCTCACTTCCATGCCGCTGTGGGTAAGTGGCCTAAAGGTGCCATCTCGTTGCCTATGCATTGCCATGTAAATAAACCTTCTTCTTCTGGTCAGATGGAGATCCCAAGAACTACTTGGCTTATTACAGGAGAGCCACGGTGTATCTGGCCATGGGCAAGTCCAAGTCGGCGCTGCCGGATTTGAGCAGAGTCATCGAACTCAAACCGGACTTCACATCTGTGAGTGTCACATTTTTAAATAGGAAATGATAGTAAAGTCAACTGAAATAGTAAGTCAACTTTATAAACCCTCCTTTTAAATCGTGACTCAAAATGACCTGTAAAACCTGTAAAGTTTGAAGTTGGAAAAAGCCAAAGAAAAACAAAACACTTTTGGTTTTAATCCTTTACATGGGTACTATCTTCATACAACTTGTGGGATGTAACAAATTGGTTTTCTAATCCTAATCAGGCACGTCTCCAGAGAGGAAACCTCCTTTTGAAGCAAGGCAAGCTGGACGAAGCAGAGAGTGACTTCCGCAAAGTGGTGAGCAGACCATGTGGCAACATTGACCAAAATTTGGTTTGACCTGAAGGTGTCAGTGTTGCTCTGCAGTTAGATTGCCAGTTGTGTGACTCAACTGAAGCGTAACGCAGAGCCTTCAAACTATTTCAATTTTATGTAAAAACATTTTCTGGTATGTGCGGCCGCACAGGGTGGTATTCAAACTAGCACCTTGAAAAAGCAAAAAGTCTGAATTGTGTCACTTGAACAATGCCGGGTAAATCCAGTCGAATTAATTCCAAGTATGTGATGTTTCAGTTGAAGGTCCACCCCAGTGAGAAGGAGGCAACCGAGGCCCAGAATCAGCTGTCGAAATCTGACGAGATCCAACGTCTGGTGGCTGAAGCGAAACGCAGCTACGACAGTCAAGACTATGCGACGGCCACCGCCCTGCTGGACTCCATCATTGAGGCAGGACACTTCAACTCGACTGCTCGGTCACCTTCATCCTCAGCTTGAGTCACGCGCGTCTTACGTTGTTCCAGACTTGCGTTTGGGATGTGAGCTCCCGTGAGATGCGCGCCGAGTGCTTCATTCAGATGGGCGAGATGGGAAAGGCCATCAGTGACCTGAAGGTCTTGTCCAAGTTGAGGAACGACAACACGCACGCCTTCTACCAGCTCAGCACCATCTACTACAACCTGGGAGACCACGAAATGTCGCTCAAGTAAGAATAAAATGACGTCGTCTCAATATATGATCTGTAGGGAACACTTTACAGTCCAGTCTTCCGTAGAAATTGATTCTGCTTCTGAAATGTGACCCTTTTCCATTGGTACAATGAAGCACAGTGGTGCTTTGAGGTACAAGTGTAATTTGTTCCGTTACCATGCTTATAACTCCAACCTTCTGTTTTTTTTGTTTTTGTTTTTTTTTGTTTTTCCAAAGAAAATATTGTGGCCAAGCTGTTCAAGTAAAAACAGAGACCTTTTGTTCTCCTCTTTTATCGATTGTTAGCCTGTCTGTTTCTCACCGATGCATTCAATGCAGTTTGGTTTCGCAATTTCATGAGTTTCATGTGGTATGACCTTGAAACGTTTTTTTATTTATTTATTTTTTTTGTTAATATAACTACACACGTTGAAGTTTCTCATTCAGATACCCAACTCAGAATTTTGAATTCGTTGGAATGTTTGACATTTCTGCAAGTGTGTTATGATGATTGCGATGATTGATCATTTTGAACTACCGTAAAAGGAAAATCGGTGAATCTGTGACTATGGAACACTGTACAGTATACCAGTACAATTGTTGAATATAGCTTTTTTTTCCAAAAGTGGTTTCCTTCATGCATTCACAGCTGACATTTTCTGCACCTTTTTACTTCCTTTCTCCTCTGGTGGGATGTGCAGTGAGGTGCGCGAGTGCCTAAAACTGGACCCCGATCACAAGCAGTGCTTCAGTCACTACAAGCAGGTCAAAAAGCTCAACAAACAGATCCAGTCTGCTGAGGAACTCATCCAAGAGCAGAGGTGTGTGCGTGCGTGTGGCCTATAAAACACGATGCATGACATCAGTAGTTCTCGTACTGTTAATATCGAGTAACACCATGATGACCAGCATTAAAATGCAGAAGTGCCCCGAGTAGTCCCAAATGGTCTTAAAAAACAAGGCGCAGGTTTTTATTGTATGCCAATGTAACGTGATATGAAGTTTGAGCATGAGCAGAAATATAGTGGGGGGGGGCTGTCGACTTTGCCGCCCCCCAAAAAGCAAATTAAATGCATGAGGCAAGTCAACAAAAAAAGTATAACTGTTTGAAAAAAGACCATATTAAAAGATTGTGACTATATTGTAAGTTAAATACAACTGAACTGTAATCCACAAATTTACTGTACTTGATTTAAAAACAAAAACAAAGTTCCTGTAACTTGAGTGTGTGCTGACCGCGAGTGGGAGCCCACGTACCACAAGTGGTTTGAGAATTGGTCCATTACATCACCCTTGAATACGTTTATCTCATCCTTTGGCAATGACCTTTCAGGTACGAGGACGCCGTGAGTAAATTCGAGGCAGTGATGAAGACGGAGCCCAACGTGGCTCATTTCACAATCATGGCGAAGGAGCGCATCTGTCATGCGTTGACACATGTGAGACCACCACGCCATGCCGCCATTTTACGTTTTTTGAACGCATATTAAAGGTTGGCTCTCACAGGGCCAGCAGCAGCCCGCCAGAGCCGTCAAAGTATGCGGCGAAGTTCTCCAGTTGGACCCGCACAACGTCAACGTGTTGAAGGACAGAGCCGAGGCCTACATTCAAAATGAACAGTACGAGGAAGGTAAGCACTGTCACATGATATTCTATCATATGTAATGGTATGTATACGCTGTTGACGTCTCATGTGAAGCTTGGGGGGGTACAAATTTTTCCTCCAACACTTTTCTCATCCTCTTAAGAATGTTTTTTCCCCTTAGAAGGGAAAAAGACCAGTACTTCCCACATTTTTTCCACTACTTTTTCACACACTTAACATAATGGCAAGTTTTGGGTTGGCTTCCAATGCATCATTAATACAGAAAGAAGCGCAATAATGGATGCAAGCGTCACGTGTTCAGTATCACTGTGATTGGGTCATCCGATGACATTTGTTGTGAATGGATTATTTATTCTTTCATCTTTTTATTTTTGTTGCTTGTCAGTTTAAAAAAAAAAAAACATCTGTGATTTACATTTCGCTAACAATGGCAAATGTTCTTCTGACCACCGAACATGCTCTGCGAAACAAGACAGTCTCATGACGGGTGTACCACAAGGGGCCCTACTAGCTCCACCATCAATAAAAACAGCTACCTCAAACGCTAGATTATAATTATTATTAGTTGTACTAGTATTCCACTGTCCTTTTTAGCTGCTTATAAATAAAACCCAAGTGGCCACACAGGATTTATACTGTGAAAAAAGTAGTACTTTATAAGAATGAAGTTGAAATATTGTGGAGGTTAAGTGAGTTGATTAAAAAAAAATTAAGCCAGAATGTTATGAAAAAATACTTTAGAGAGTAGAGCATTGTATTGCCAGTATGATGTGCAAACTATTTTTTTACTCTCGCTTTTACAACTTCTGACTTTGTCGACAAAGGAAGGCTACCTGTTCATCAAAAAATGTATTTGTCTTTTCAAATCATTTTGGGCAAGCATAACGGTGTCTTGTTAAGTTCCTTTTTTTAAAATTGAAACAATAAGACCTCATTCTTTGAACAATGCGTTTTTTTCTTATGTGTCCCCCCTGCCCCATAACGTTACTTACATTTTGTTGCTGTGCTAAAGAGGCTCACTTTCACATAATTAGCTAAAACTTAAAACATTAAAACACGATGAATGGCAAGTGTACTCGTTTCAATGCTAGCCCACAAAATGCAGGATGTTTTTGTTTATCTAGCCAGTGAATCTGATAAGCACCAAGTGTCCCAACATGGTGAATA
Organism: Hippocampus mohnikei; assembly: GCA_026261675.1. NCBI lineage: Eukaryota > Metazoa > Chordata > Actinopteri > Syngnathiformes > Syngnathidae > Hippocampus > Hippocampus mohnikei. Next base: position 9,140,666 of record JAKGUB010000106.1, on the reverse strand, counting down.
ATCCCACGTCCCACCTGACACCTTGCGTTCTCTTTGCCAGACAAGGCATCCTCGGCTGCTGTTTGTCTAAAACTGCCACTTGAATGCGCCACTCAAACTTGATGGATAACTGTATTGCAAAACCCCACCCGGCCGTGTCCGCTAAACATGTTTAATCGCTGCATCCCTGCAGGCAGACCCAACAACCTCTTCGACCGTCTCTTCCAACTCTCATCACTGAGCTAAAATGCACAATGAACACAGTGGGAGCGCTCAGATGCGGTCATGGTGGCTTTTAAAGTGTCATAGCCCAAGGCCGCTAAATTCACCTTTGAGCGCACCTTACTGGATAAACGGACTCAAACCGCCTGGAGCAGCTGCAACATGAGCTTGAAGTGATGGCTAATGTTGTGATCAATATTCACAGATCATTAAGTGGAAATATTTTTTGGCAGTGTAGCTGTAGTGTCACAAAGGCATAGACTTGCACTTGCATAACCTCTCACTTGATTTCCAAGATTGGAGATAGACCACTGGAAAATTTTCAGGCATGCATAGCAAAAACACACAGGCATCATCTTGGTCATCATTTGAAGCATTGTAGTCTTGACAACCAGATAACATCGTGATACACTCTCATGTTTTGATTGCTACAGAAGCAATGCTTACATAGTTCTGAGTAGCAACAAGAGATGAACCATCTCATCGCTCTCCGTAACAGAAAGTAAGAGAAATAGGAGACAAAAAATTGTTTTCTGGTTGTATCAAGACAATTTTTAAAAAATTACTTTTTTTTTTGTTTTTTTTGTTTTTGCTCACCACATTCAAATCACTTAGCAATTTGACTGTCGAGCGACATCTGAAAAAGACGAGCTTCATTTACCCGCGACCTGTAGGACGAACGCTGCTTTCAAAAGCCACATTGAACGGAAGGGAGGGACCGGTTGAGTGTGCCGGGGAATGCTCCGCTTGTTTGCTTTGTGCTTTCACATGACCGCTTCTGTATCAGTTGCATCAATTACATTTTACTTATGTTTCATTCCATGACTTTTCTAGAACTTGACCGAAAATATTTTTCCTTTGCCCTAAAATGAACTATAGATATATATTATTTGCCAGATAATTACCGTATTGGCCCAAATATAAGACGGCCCTGATTATAAGACGACCCCCTCTTTTTCAAGACTCAAGTTTGAAAAAAGACTTTTTGAACACCAAATTAATTTTTATACAGAAAATAATTAGTACATCTGAAACAAATGATTATAAAATATATTTGAGAGAAAAAGCAAGCTATTTTGCCTCATTCAAATCTAAAGTGCAATCACATTCGTAAATGAATGGCTTCTGGTTTTTCAAAATGTAAATTACATCATAACTTCTCCTCAGCTGCCGGTTAACCTGGCCGATCTTCGACCCACTTTTCTCCAGATTGTCACTACATTTCTCCATTTTCTGTTATCTCTTCTATTATTTTCTTCTCTTTTCCTTCTTCCCGCTATTTTTTATTTTTCTTCTTCGTGCTACCGCTATTTTTATTTTTATTCTAAGTGGCAGAGGTTCACTTGGGCCTGGGGAGTCAAGTTCAGCATTTGCTTCATTGATATCTGGCGCCATCTAGGGTCATGAATGGGTATAATGTCTAGACCCCGAATATAAGACGACTTTTTCCATTCGACAATTCCATTTTTTCAGTCTTATTTCAATGCAGAAACACCATCTTATATTCGGGCCAATACGGTAATTTAAAAAAAACTGCATGTCAAGAAGATTTAACCCCCCCAACCTTTTTTTTTTCCCTCTTGTGCGTTGCAGCCATTAGGGATTACGAAAGTGCGTCCGAACACAACGAGAATGACCGTCAGATCAAAGAAGGTCTGGAGAAAGCACAGCGCCTCCTCAAGCAGTCTCAGAAGCGAGACTACTACAAGATCTTGGGCGTCAAGAGGTACAAACGTGCAAATATTTTTCACCAAATCAACATGTTACAACTACAGTGTGACGCCATCGAGGTTGTTCTTATGTTACGCAACAGGACGGCCCAGAAAAAGGAGATCATCAAAGCGTACAGAAAACTGGCCCAACAGTGGCACCCGGACAACTTCCAGGACCCAGAAGAAAAGAAGGCAGCTGAGAAGAAGTTCATCGACATTGCTCAGGCCAAGGAGGTCCTAACCGACCCGGGTAAGAATGGCATAGCTAAGAACGATAGTATCTGGCGAATACCTGGTATCGGGACTCGCCCTTCCCTAATCAATACTCTAACAGTTTCGAGATGATGATGTGAAAGACATTGCAAAATATAGTTTTTATTTTGCATGTAAAAGAAGGGAGAATAATTTTAATGGTGTGTTTCTGTCCATGTCTCCCAGAAATGAGAACCAAGTTCGACCACGGCGAAGACCCCATGGACCCTGAGAGTCAACAGGGTCACCACAGGGGGGGAGGCCATAAATTCCACACCTTTCAGGGCTTCAACCCGTTTGGATCAGGACCCTTCCACTTCAAATTCAACTTTAACTGAGGACGCCGGAGCGCAGACTTAAGTTAATTTCTTCATTTAAAAAGGGAGATTGTCAGCTCAATTAAAACGGTTTGTCAAAATGCGGACTCCTCCATTTTGAATACGACGCGTTGCTATGCAAACAAAGAGGAGCTTTTTAACTACCGGGAGCAAAGGGTTTTATCTTCGATGTGCATCCATTCAGGAAAATCATTTTGTACATGCCAACAAACTGCTATTTTTACCAATGGACTGTGTTTTCACCTGTAAATAAAGAGCTTATTTATGTATGTTAAATGCACTTCAAAATTTGAACTTGTGGTTGATCACACAATGAAACGCAACACTTATCATTTTTACTTATCATGCAAGGCGTTTGTGGACGAAAAAAACAACCATGTTTAGAAAGGCAATTTTAGCCGAAAAAAACGATCATGTATCGTAAGGCGTTTTAGCAGAAAACAACGACCAATGGAAAGAAAGGCGTTTTTAGCCGAATGAAAACGACCATGTCTAGTAAGGCGTTTTGGGCTGAAAAACCCCCAACCATGTATAAATATAGTAAGGCGTTTTGGGCCGAAAAAAACGACCATGTATAGGAAGGTGTTTATAGCTGAAAAAAACCAACCATGTATAGGAAAGCGTTTTTGGCCGAAAAAAACCAAACATGTGTAGTAAGACGTTTTGGGCCGAAAAAAACCGACCATGTATAGTAAGCCGTTTTTAGCCGAAAAAAAACGACCATGTATAGGAAGGTGTTTATAGCCGAAAAAAAACCAACCATGTATAGTAAAGCGTTTTTGGCCGAAAAAAACATGTATAGTAAGGCGTTTTTGGCCGAAAAAACCCAAACATCGAAAGTAAGACGTTTTGAGCCCCAAAAAAAGAGACCATGTATAGCAAGGCGTTTTTAGCAGAAATTTTAGCCGAAAAAACGACCATATACAGTAGGGCGTTTTTAGCCGGAAAAAAAAAAAACATGTACAGTAAGGTGTTTTTAGCTGAAAAAAATGTCCATGTGGAGTACGCTTTTTTTAGCCGTAAAAAAAAACGTCCATGTATAGTAAGGCATTTTTTTCCGAAAAAAACGACCATGTATAGTAAGGCGTTTTTAGCCGAAAAAACGACCATGTATAGTATGGCGTTTTTGCGAAAAACGACCATGTATAGTAAGGCGTTTTAGCGAAAAACGACCATGTATAGTAAGGAGTTTTTAGCCGAAAAAACCTACCGTGTGTAGATTAAGGCATTTTTAGCTGAAAAAACCGACCGTGTAGAGTAAGGCGTTTTTAGCTGAAAAAAAACGCCCATTTATAGTGAGGTGTTTTTAGCGGAAAAAAACGACCATGTATAGTAAGGCGTTTTTAGCGAAAAAACTGACCATGTATAGTAAGGCGTTTTAACAAAAACACGACCATATATATATATATATATATATATATATAGTAAGAAGTTTTTAGCTGAAAAAAACGATCATGTATTGTAAGGCGTTTTTAGCAGAAAATAACAACCATGTATAGTAAGGCGTTTTTAGCTGAAAAAAACGTCCATGTATAGTAAGGCGTTTTTAGCCGAAAAAAAAACCAACCATGCATAGTAAGGCGTTTTTAGTCGTGTTTTCAAGCGAAAAAAAACAACCATGTATAGTAAGGCGTTTTTTGCCGAAAAAAACGACCATGTATAGTAAGGCGTTTTTTGCCGAAAAAAACGACCATGTATAGTAAGGCGTTTTTTGCCGAAAAAAACAACCATGTATAGTAAGGCGTTTTTTGCCGAAAAAAACGACCATGTATAGTAAGGCGTTTTTAGCCGAAAAAACCTACCGTGTGTAGATTAAGGCATTTTTAGCTGAAAAAAAAACGACCGTGTAGAGTAAGGCGTTTAGCTGAAAAAAAACGACCATTTATAGTGAGGTGTTTTTAGCCGAAAAAAACGACCATGTATAGTAAGGCGTTTTTAGCCGAAAAAAACTGACATGTATAGTAAGGCGTTTTTAACAAAAAACATGACCATATATATATATAAATATATATATATATATATATATAGTAAGGCGTTTTTAGCTGAAAAAAACGATCATGTATTGTAAGGCGTTTTTAGCAGAAAATAACAACCATGTATAGTAAGGCGTTTTTAGCTGAAAAAACGTCCATGTATAGTAAGGCGTTTTTAGCCGAAAAAAAAACCGACCATGCATAGTAAGGCGTTTTTAGTCGTGTTTTCAAGCGAAAACAACCAACCATGTATAGTAAGGCTTTTTTTGCCGAAAAAAACGACCATGTATAGTAAGGCGTTTTTTGCCGAAAAAAACGACCATGTACAGTAAGGCGTTTTTAGCCGAAAAAAACGACCATAAATTGTAAGGGGTTTTTAGCCGAAAAAATCGACCATGTATAGTAAGGCGTTTTTAGACGAAAAAAACGACCGTATATTGTAAGGCGTTTTTAGCCGAAAAATCGACCATGTAAAGTAAGGCGTTTTTTGCCGAAAAAAACGACCATGTATATAAGGCGTTTTTAGCCGAAAAAACGACCATGTATAGTAAGGCGTTTTTACCCGAAAAAAACGACCATGTATAGTAAGGCGTTTTTTGCCGAAAAAAACGACCATGTACAGTAAGGCGTTTTTTGCCGAAAAAACAACCATGTATAGTAAGGCGTTTTTAGTCGAAAAAAACGACCATGTATTGTAAGGCGTTTTTAGCCGAAAAAAACGACCATGTACAGTAAGGCGTTTTTTGCCTAAAAAAACGACCGTGTATTGTAAGGCGTTTTTAGCCGAAAAATCGACCATGTAAAGTAAGGCGTTTTTAGACGAAAAAAACGACCGTATATTGTAAGGCGTTTTTAGCCGAAAAATTGACCATGTAAAGTAAGGCGTTTTTAGCGGAAAAAAACGACCATGTATAGTAAGGCGTTTTTGCGAAAAAGCGACCATGTACAGTAAGGCGTTTTTGCGAAAAAACAACCATGTATAGTAAGGCGTTTTTGCGAAAAAGCGACCATGTACAGTAAGGCGTTTTAGCGAAAAATCGACCATGTAAAGTAAGGCGTTTTTAGACGAAAAACGACCATGATATTGTAAGGCGTTTTTAGACGAAAAATCGACCATGTAAAGTAAGGCGTTTTAGCGAAAAAACGACCATGTATAGTAAGGCGTTTTTAGCGAAAAAATCGACCATGTATAGTAAGGCGTTTTAGACTAAAAAAACGACCGTATATTGTAAGTCGCTTTTAGCCGAAAAATCGACCATGTAAAGTAAGGCGTTTTGCGAAAAACGACCATGTATATAAGGCGTTTTTAGCGAAAAACGACCATGTATAGTAAGGCGTTTTACCGAAAAACGACCATGTATAGTAAGGCGTTTTTTGCCGAAAAAAATGACCATGTACAGTAAGGCGTTTTTTGCCGAAAAAAACAACCATGTATAGTAAGGCGTTTTTAGTTGAAAAAAACGACCATGTATTGTAAGGCGTTTTTAGCCGAAAAAAACGACCATGTACAGTAAGGCGTTTTTTGCCGAAAAAAACGACCGTGTATTGTAAGGCGTTTTTAGCCGAAAAATCGACCATGTAAAGTAAGGCGTTTTTAGCCGAAAAAAACGACCATGTATAGTAAGGCGTTTTTAGCCGAAAAAACCTACCGTGTGTAGATTAAGGCATTTTTAGCTGAAAAAACGACCGTGTAGAGTAAGGCGTTTAGCTGAAAAAAAACGACCATTTATAGTGGTGTTTTTAGCCGAAAAAAACGACCATGTATAGTAAGGCGTTTTTAGCCAAAAAAAATGACCGTGTATTGTAAGGCGTTTTTAGCCGAAAAATCGACCATGTAAAGTAAGGCGTTTTTGCGAAAACGACCATGTATATAAGGCGTTTTGCGAAAAACGACCATGTATAGTAAGGCGTTTTTAGCGAAAAAACGACCATCGAATAGTAAGGCGTTTTTAGCGAAAAACGACGATGTATAGTAAGGCGTTTTAGCGAATAAAAAAAAACGACGATGTAGAGTAAGGCGTTTTTGCGAAAAAACGACCATGTATAGTAAGGCGTTTTGCGAAAAAACGACCATGTATAGTAAGGCGTTTTTGCGAAAAAACGACCATGTATAGTAAGGCGTTTTTGCGAAAAACGACCGTGTATAGTAAGGTGTTTTTTCCGAAAAACGACCATGTATAGTAAGGCGTTTTAGCGAAAAAGCGACCGTGTATTGTAAGCGTTTTTAGCGAAAAATCGACCATGTAAAGTAAGGCGTTTTTGCGAAAAACGACCATGTACAGTAAGGCGTTTTTGCGAAAAAACAACGATGTATAGTAAGGCGCTTTTAGCGAAAAACGACCATGTATAGTAAGGCGTTTTTGCGAAAAACGACCATGTATAGTAAGGCGTTTTAGCGAAAAAAACGACCGTGTATTGTAAGGCATTTTAGCGAAAAATCGACCATGTAAAGTAAGGCGTTTTTGCGAAAAACGACCATGTACATAAGGCGTTTTAGCGAAAAAACGACCATGTCTAGTAAGGCGTTTTTGCTGAAAAACGAACATGTATTGCAAGGCGTTTTTAGCGAAAAATCGACAATGTATAGTAAGGCGTTTTGCGAAAAACGACCATGTATAGTAAGGCGTTTTAGCGAAAAAGCGACCATGTATAGTAAGGCGTTTTAGCGAAAAACGACGATGTAGAGTAAGGCGTTTTTAGCGGAAAAAACGACCATGTATAGTAAGGCGTTTTTTGCCGAAAAAAACGACCATGTATAGTAAGGCGTTTTTTGCCGAAAAAAACGACCGTTTATAGTAAGGCGTTTTTAGCCGAAAAAACGACCATGTATAGTAAGGCGTTTTTTGCCGAAAAAAACGACCGTGTATAGTAAGGTGTTTTTTTCCGAAAAAACGACCATGTATTGTAAGGCGTTTTTAGCCGAAAAATCGACCATGTATAGTAAGGCGTTTTTTTCCGAAAAAACGACCATGTAAAGTAAGGCGTTTTTTGCCGAAAAAAACCGACCATGTATATAAGGCGTTTTTAGCCGAAAAAACGACCATGTATAGTGAGGGTTTTTTTGCCGAAAAAAACGACCATGTATAGTGAGGGTTTTTCACCGAAAAAACGACCATGTCTCGTTAGCATGGTTTCAAACCCCGCTCAGTAATGTGTGAAATACACCAGTTTTCCTGCAAACCCTCCAGAGTGCATGTCAAAGAAGGCTATTGTGCAAAGCAAGTCACAGTCACTGGTGGTGTAGAGGTATACATGCCGGCCTTCCGTCCAGGCAACCCCGGTTCAAACCCCGCTCAGTGATTTGAGAAAATTCAACACCAAGCAGTTACCTTTTTATGCAAACCCTCCAGAGTAGATGTCAAATAAGCCTATTGTGCAAAGCAAGTCACAGTCACTGGTGGTGTAGAGGTATACATGCCGGCTTTCCGTCCAGGCGACCCCGGTTCAAACCCCGCTCAGTGATTTGAGAAAATTCAACACCAAGCAGTTACCTTTTTATGCAAACCCTCCAGAGTAGATGTCAAATAAGCCTATTGTGCAAAGCAAGTCACAGTCACTGGTGGTCTAGAGGTATACATGCCGGCTTTCCGTCCAGGCAACCCCGTTCAGTTATGTGAAAAAATACAACACCGAGCAGTACATTTTCCTGCAAACCCTCCAGAGTACATGTCAAATACGCCTATCGATCAAGATAAATTACAGTCGCTGGTGGTGTAGAGGTATACACGCTGGCTTTCTGTCCAGGCAACCCCGGTTCAAACCCCGCTCAGTGATGTGAGAAAATTCAACACCAAGCAGTTATCTTTTAATGCAAACCCCCCAGAGTAGATGTCAAATACGCCTATTGTGAAGAGCAAGTCACAGTCACTGGTAGTGTAGGGTATGCACGCTGGCTTTCCTCCAGGCAGCGCGGGTTCAAACACCCTCCAGTGACAGCATAAATGTCAGTTCCAATGGCCCAGTGACAATCGTCCACGTAGAAGGGCGTTTAACCAAAAACAAACGACCATGTCTAAGGCGTTTTTGCGAAAAACGACCATGTATAGTAAGGCGTTTTTTGCCGAAAAAAACGACCATGTATAGTAAGGCGTTTTTAGCCGAAAAAAACGACCATGTATAGTAAGGCGTTTTAGCAGAAAACAACGACCAATGGAAAGAAAGGCGTTTTTAGCCGAATGAAAACGACCATGTCTAGTAAGGCGTTTTGGGCTGAAAAACCCCCAACCATGTATAAATATAGTAAGGCGTTTTGGGCCGAAAAAAACGACCATGTATAGGAAGGTGTTTATAGCTGAAAAAAACCAACCATGTATAGGAAAGCGTTTTTGGCCGAAAAAAACCAAACATGTATAGTAAGACGTTTTGGGCCGAAAAAAACCGACCATGTATAGTAAGCCGTTTTTAGCCGAAAAAAAACGACCATGTATAGGAAGGTGTTTATAGCCGAAAAAAAACCAACCATGTATAGTAAAGCGTTTTTGGCCGAAAAAAACATGTATAGTAAGGCGTTTTTGGCCGAAAAAACCCAAACATCGAAAGTAAGACGTTTTGAGCCCCAAAAAAAGAGACCATGTATAGCAAGGCGTTTTTAGCAGAAATTTTAGCCGAAAAAACGACCATATACAGTAGGGCGTTTTTAGCCGGAAAAAAAAAAAACATGTACAGTAAGGTGTTTTTAGCTGAAAAAAATGTCCATGTGGAGTACGCTGTTTTTAGCCGGAAAAAAAAACGTCCATGTATAGTAAGGCATTTTTTTCCGAAAAAAACGACCATGTATAGTAAGGCGTTTTTAGCCGAAAAAACGACCATGTATAGTATGGCGTTTTTTGCCGAAAAAAACGACCATGTATAGTAAGGCGTTTTTAGCCGAAAAAAAACGACCATGTATAGTAAGGAGTTTTTAGCCGAAAAAACCTACCGTGTGTAGATTAAGGCATTTTTAGCTGAAAAAAAAACCGACCGTGTAGAGTAAGGCGTTTTTAGCTGAAAAAAAACGCCCATTTATAGTGAGGTGTTTTTAGCCGAAAAAAACGACCATGTATAGTAAGGCGTTTTTAGCCGAAAAAAACTGACCATGTATAGTAAGGCGTTTTTAACAAAAAACACGACCATATATATATATATATATATATATATATAGTAAGAAGTTTTTAGCTGAAAAAAACGATCATGTATTGTAAGGCGTTTTTAGCAGAAAATAACAACCATGTATAGTAAGGCGTTTTTAGCTGAAAAAAACGTCCATGTATAGTAAGGCGTTTTTAGCCGAAAAAAAAACCAACCATGCATAGTAAGGCGTTTTTAGTCGTGTTTTCAAGCGAAAAAAACAACCATGTATAGTAAGGCGTTTTTTGCCGAAAAAAACGACCATGTATAGTAAGGCGTTTTTTGCCGAAAAAAACGACCATGTACAGTAAGGCGTTTTTGGCCGAAAAAAACAACCATGTATAGTAAGGCGTTTTTGCGTTGAGAAAAACGACCATGTATAGTAAGGCGTTTTTAGCTGAAAAAACCTACCGTGTGTAGATTAAGGCATTTTTAGCTGAAAAAACGACCGTGTAGAGTAAGGCGTTTAGCTGAAAAAAAACGACCATTTATAGTGAGGTGTTTTTAGCGGAAAAAAACGACCATGTATAGTAAGGCGTTTTTAGCGAAAAAACTGACATGTATAGTAAGGCGTTTTTAACAAAAAACATGACCATATATATATATAATATATATATATATATATATATAGTAAGGCGTTTTTAGCTGAAAAAAACGATCATGTATTGTAAGGCGTTTTTAGCAGAAAATAACAACCATGTATAGTAAGGCGTTTTTAGCTGAAAAAAACGTCCATGTATAGTAAGGCGTTTTTAGCCGAAAAAAAAACCGACCATGCATAGTAAGGCGTTTTTAGTCGTGTTTTCAAGCGAAAACAACCAACCATGTATAGTAAGGCTTTTTTGGCCGAAAAAACGACCATGTATAGTAAGGCGTTTTTTGCCGAAAAAAACGACCATGTACAGTAAGGCGTTTTTAGCCGAAAAAAACGACCATAAATTGTAAGGCGTTTTTAGCCGAAAAAATCGACCATGTATAGTAAGGCGTTTTTAGACGAAAAAAACGACCGTATATTGTAAGGCGTTTTTAGCCGAAAAATCGACCATGTAAAGTAAGGCGTTTTTGCGAAAAACGACCATGTATATAAGGCGTTTTTAGCCGAAAAAACGACCATGTATAGTAAGGCGTTTTTACCCGAAAAAAACGACCATGTATAGTAAGGCGTTTTTTGCCGAAAAAAACGACCATGTACAGTAAGGCGTTTTTTGCCGAAAAAAACAACCATGTATAGTAAGGCGTTTTTAGCCGAAAAACGACCATGTATAGTAAGGCGTTTTAGCGAAAAAACGACCATGTACAGTAAGGCGTTTTTTGCCAAAAAACGACCGTGTATTGTAAGGCGTTTTAGCGAAAAATCGACCATGTAAAGTAAGGCGTTTTAGACGAAAAACGACCGTGATATTGTAAGGCGTTTTAGCGAAAAATTGACCATGTAAAGTAAGGCGTTTTAGCGAAAAACGACCATGTATAGTAAGGCGTTTTTGCGAAAAACGACCATGTACAGTAAGGCGTTTTTGCGAAAAACAACCATGTATAGTAAGGCGTTTTTGCGAAAAACGACCATGTACAGTAAGGCGTTTTAGCGAAAAATCGACCATGTAAAGTAAGGCGTTTTTAGACGAAAAAAACGACCGTATATTGTAAGGCGTTTTTAGACGAAAAATCGACCATGTAAAGTAAGGCGTTTTTAGCCGAAAAAAACGACCATGTATAGTAAGGCGTTTTTAGCCGAAAAAATCGACCATGTATAGTAAGGCGTTTTAGACGAAAAACGACCGTGATATTGTGTCGTTTTAGCGAAAAATCGACCATGTAAAGTAAGGCGTTTTTGCGAAAAAACGACCATGTATATAAGGCGTTTTTAGCCGAAAAAACGACCATGTATAGTAAGGCGTTTTAACCCGAAAAAAACGACCATGTATAGTAAGGCGTTTTTTGCCGAAAAAAATGACCATGTACAGTAAGGCGTTTTTTGCCGAAAAAAACAACCATGTATAGTAAGGCGTTTTAGTTGAAAAACGACCATGTATTGTAAGGCGTTTTTAGCGAAAAACGACCATGTACAGTAAGGCGTTTTGCGAAAAACGACCGTGTATTGTAAGGCGTTTTTAGCCGAAAAATCGACCATGCAAAGTAAGGCGTTTTTAGCCGAAAAAAACGACCATGTATAGTAAGGCGTTTTTAGCCGAAAAAACCTACCGTGTGTAGATTAAGGCATTTTTAGCTGAAAAAAAAACGACCGTGTAGAGTAAGGCGTTTAGCTGAAAAAAAACGACCATTTATAGTGGTGTTTTTAGCCGAAAAAAACGACCATGTATAGTAAGGCGTTTTTAGCCAAAAAAAATGACCGTGTATTGTAAGGCGTTTTTAGCCGAAAAATCGACCATGTAAAGTAAGGCGTTTTTTGCCGAAAAAAACGACCATGTATATAAGGCGTTTTTTGCCGAAAAAAACGACCATGTATAGTAAGGCGTTTTTAGCCGAAAAATCGACAATGTATAGTAAGGCGTTTTTAGCCGAAAAAACGACGATGTAGAGTAAGGCGTTTTTAGCGGAAAAAACGACCATGTATAGTAAGGCGTTTTTGCGAAAAACGACCATGTATAGTAAGGCGTTTTTTGCCGAAAAAAACGACCATGTATAGTAAGGCGTTTTTTGCCGAAAAAAACGACCGTGTATAGTAAGGTGTTTTTTTCCGAAAAAACGACCATGTATAGTAAGGCGTTTTTAGCCGAAAAAAACGACCGTGTATTGTAAGGCGTTTTTAGCCGAAAAATCGACCATGTAGTAAGGCGTTTTTGCGAAAAACGACCATGTACAGTAAGGCGTTTTTGCGAAAAACAACGATGTATAGTAAGGCGTTTTTAGCGAAAAACGACCATGTATAGTAAGGCGTTTTTTGCCGAAAAAAACGACCATGTATAGTAAGGCGTTTTTAGCCGAAAAAAACGACCGTGTATTGTAAGGCATTTTTAGCCGAAAAATCGACCATGTAAAGTAAGGCGTTTTTTGCCGAAAAAACGACCATGTACATAAGGCGTTTTTAGCCGAAAAAACGACCATGTCTAGTAAGGCGTTTTTTGCTGAAAAAAACGAACATGTATTGCAAGGCGTTTTTAGCCGAAAAATCGACAATGTATAGTAAGGCGTTTTTTGCCGAAAAAACGACCATGTATAGTAAGGCGTTTTTAGCCGAAAAAAACGACCATGTATAGTAAGGCGTTTTTAGCGAAAAACGACGATGTAGAGTAAGGCGTTTTAGCGAAAAAACGACCATGTATAGTAAGGCGTTTTTGCGAAAAAACGACCATGTATAGTAAGGCGTTTTTGCGAAAAAAGCGACCGTTTATAGTAAGGCGTTTTAGCGAAAAACGACCATGTATAGTAAGGCGTTTTTGCGAAAAAAAAGCGACCGTGTATAGTAAGGTGTTTTTTCCAAAAACGACCATGTATTGTAAGGCGTTTTAGCGAAAAATCGACCATGTATAGTAAGGCGTTTTTTTCCAAAAAAACGACCATGTAAAGTAAGGCGTTTTTGGCCGAAAAAAACCGACCATGTATATAAGGCGTTTTTAGCGGAAAAAACGACCATGTATAGTGAGGGTTTTTTTGCCGAAAAACGACCATGTATAGTGAGGGTTTTTCACGAAAAACGACCATGTCTCGTTAGCATGGTTTCAAACCCGCTCAGTAATGTGTGAAATACACCAGTTTTCCTGCAAACCCTCCAGAGTGCATGTCAAAGAAGGCTATTGTGCAAAGCAAGTCACAGTCACTGGTGGTGTAGAGGTATACATGCCGGCCTTCCGTCCAGGCAACCCCGGTTCAAACCCCGCTCAGTGATTTGAGAAAATTCAACACCAAGCAGTTACCTTTTTATGCAAACCCTCCAGAGTAGATGTCAAATAAGCCTATTGTGCAAAGCAAGTCACAGTCACTGGTGGTGTAGAGGTATACATGCCGGCTTTCCGTCCAGGCGACCCCGGTTCAAACCCCGCTCAGTGATTTGAGAAAATTCAACACCAAGCAGTTACCTTTTTATGCAAACCCTCCAGAGTAGATGTCAAATAAGCCTATTGTGCAAAGCAAGTCACAGTCACTGGTGGTCTAGAGGTATACATGCCGGCTTTCCGTCCAGGCAACCCCGTTCAGTTATGTGAAAAAATACAACACCGAGCAGTACATTTTCCTGCAAACCCTCCAGAGTACATGTCAAATACGCCTATCGATCAAGATAAATTACAGTCGCTGGTGGTGTAGAGGTATACACGCTGGCTTTCTGTCCAGGCAACCCCGGTTCAAACCCCGCTCAGTGATGTGAGAAAATTCAACACCAAGCAGTTATCTTTTAATGCAAACCCCCCAGAGTAGATGTCAAATACGCCTATTGTGAAGAGCAAGTCACAGTCACTGGTAGTGTAGGGGTATGCACGCTGGCTTTCCCTCCAGGCAGCGCGGGTTCAAACACCCTCCAGTGACAGCATAAATGTCAGTTCCAATGGCCCAGTGACAATCGTCCACGTAGAAGGGGCGTTTTAACCAAAAACAAACGACCATGTCTAAGGCGTTTTTTGCCGAAAAAAACGACCATGTATAGTAAGGCGTTTTTGCGAAAAAGCGACCATGTATAGTAAGGCGTTTTTAGCGAAAAAACGACCATGTATAGTAAGGCGTTTTGCGAAAAAACAACCATGTATAGTAAGGCGTTTTTGCGAAAAAGCGACCATGTATAATAAGGCGTTTTTGCGAAAAAACGACTATGTATAGTAAGGCGTTTTTGCGAAAAAACGACCATGTATAGTAAGGCGTTTTTGCGAAAAACGACCATGTATATTAAGCGTTTTAGCGAAAAAAAACGACCATGTATAGTAAGGCGTTTTTGGCCGAAAAAAACGACCATGTATAGTAAGGCGTTTTTGCGAAAAAACAACCATGTATAGTAAGGCGTTTTAGCGAAAAAACAACCATGTATAGTAAGGCGTTTTTGCGAAAAAACGACCATGTATAGTAAGGCGTTTTGCGAAAAACGACCATGTATAGTAAGGCGTTTTTGCGAAAAAACGACCATGTATATAAGGCGTTTTAGCGAAAAACGACCATGTATAGTAAGGCGTTTTTTGCCGAAAAAAACGACCATGTATTGTAAGGCGTTTTTTTGCCGAAAAAAAGAACCATGTATAGTAAGGCGTTTTTAGCCGAAAAAAACAACCATTATAGTAAGGCGTTTTTTGCCGAAAAAAACAACCATGTATAGTAAGGCGTTTTTAGCGAAAAAACAACCATGTATAGTAAGGCGTTTTAGCGAAAAACGACCATGTATGTATAGTAAGGCGTTTTTAGCGAAAAAACGACCATGTATAGTAAGGCGTTTTAGCGAAAAAACGACCATGTATAGTAAGGCGTTTTTGCGAAAAAAACAACCATGTATAGTAAGGCGTTTTTGCGAAAAAACCAACTAAGTATAGTAAGGCGTTTTGCGGAAAAAACGACCATGTATAGTAAGGCGTTTTGCGAAAAAACGACCATGTATAGTAAGGCGTTTTAGCGAAAAAAACCGACCATGTATAGTAAGGCGTTTTAAAAAAAAACGACCATGTATAGTAAGGCGTTTTAGCGAAAAAACAACCATGTATAGTAAGGCGTTTTTGCGAAAAAACAACCATGTATAGTAAGGCGTTTTAGCGAAAAAACAACCATGTATAGTAAGGCGTTTTAGCGAAAAAACAACCATGTATAGTAAGGCGTTTTAGACGAAAAAACGACCATGTATAGTAAGGCGTTTTTGCGAAAAAAACGACCATGTATAGTAAGGCGTTTTTGCGAAAAAACAACCATGTATAGTAAGGCGTTTTTGGCCGAAAAAACGACCATGTATAGTAAGGCGTTTTTTGCCGAAAAAAACGACCATATATTGTAAGGCGTTTTTCTGCTGAAAAAAACATGTATAGTAAGGCGTTTTTAGCCGAAAAAAACAATCATGTATAGTAATTCGTTTTTTGCCGAAAAAAACGACCATGTATATAAGGCGTTTTGCGCCGAAAAAAACGACCATGTATAGTAAGGCGTTTTTAGCCGAAAAAAATGACCATGTATAGTAAGGCGTTTTTTGCCGAAAAAACCCGACCATGTATAGTAAGGCGTTTTTTGCCGAAAAAAACGACCATGTATAGTATGGCGTTTTTTGCCGAAAAAAACGACCATGAATAGAAAGGCGTTTTTAGCCGGAAAAAACAACCATGTATAGTAAGGCGTTTTTAACAAAAAAAAAACGAACATGTATAGTAAGGCGTTTTTTGCCGAAAAAAACGACCATGTATTGTAAGGCGTTTTTAGCCGAAAAATCGACCATGTATAGAAAGGCGTTTTTACCCGAAAAAAATGACCATGTATAGTAAGGCGTTTTTAGCTCAAAAAAACAACCATGTATTGTAAGGCGTTTTTAGCCGAAAAATCGACCATGAATAAAAAGGCGTTTTTACCCGAAAAAAATGACCATGTATAGTAAGCCGTTTTTCCCGAAAAAACGACCATGTTTTTTAACAAAAAAAACGACCATGTATAGTAAGGCGTTTTATGCCGAAAAAAACCGACCATGTATAGTAAGGCGTTTTCAGCCGAAAAAAACAACCATGTATAGTAAGGCGTTTTTTCGAAAAACGACCATGTATAGTAAGGCGTTTTTAGCCGAAAAATCGACCATGAATAAAAATGCGTTTTGACCCGAATAAAACGACCATGTATAGTAAGGCGTTTTTAGCCAAAAAAAACGACCATGTATAGTAAGGCGTTTTTAGCCGAAAAAAACAACCATGTATAGTAAGGCGTTTTTTGCGGAAAAAAACGACCATGTATAGTAAGGCGTTTTTGCGAAAAAACGACCATGTATAGTAAGGCGTTTTTTGCCGAAAAAAACGACCATGTATAGTAAGGCGTTTTTATCCGAAAAAACCGACCATGTATAGTAAGGCGTTTTTTGCCGAGAAAAACAACCATGTATAGTAAGGCGTTTTTAGCCGAAAAAAACAACCATGTATAGTAAGGCGTTTTTTGCCGAAAAAAACAACCATGTATGTATAGTAAGGCGTTTTTAGCCGAAAAAAACGACCATGTATAGTAAGGCGTTTTTGGCCGAAAAAACGACCATGTATAGTAAGGCGTTTTTGCGAAAAAACATTTACGTATAGTAAGGCGTTTTGCGAAAAAAACGACCATGTATAGTAAGGCGTTTTTGCGAAAAAACGACCATGTATAGTAAGGCGTTTTGCGAAAAAACGACCATGTATAGTAAGGCGTTTTTAGCGAAAAAACGACCATGTATAGTAAGGCGTTTTTGCGAAAAAACGACCATGTATAGTAAGGCGTTTTTGCGAAAAACGACCATGTATAGTATGGCGTTTTTGCCAAAAAACGACCATGTATAGTAAGGCGTTTTTAGCGAAAAACAACCATGTATAGTAAGGCATTTTAACAAAAAAACGAACATGTATAGTAAGGCGTTTTTGCGAAAAAACGACCATGTATTGTAAGGCGTTTTAGCGAAAAATCGACCATGTATAGTAAGGCGTTTTTAGCCGAAAAAAACGACCATGTATAGTAAGGCGTTTTTGCGAAAAAACCGACCATGTATAGTAAGGCGTTTTTTGCCGAAAAAAACGACCATGTATAGTATGGCGTTTTTTGCCAAAAAAAACGACCATGTATAGTAAGGCGTTTTTAGCCGAAAAAAACAACCATGTATAGTAAGGCATTTTAACAAAAAAATGAACATGTATAGTAAGGCGTTTTTTGCCGAAAAAAACGACCATGTATTGTAAGGCGTTTTTAGCCGAAAAATCGACCATGAATAAAAAGGCGTTTTTACCCGAAAAAAATGACCATGTATAGTAAGCCGTTTTTCCCGAAAAAAAGACCATGTTTTTTAACAAAAAAAACGACCATGTATAGTAAGGCGTTTTATGCCGAAAAAAACCGACCATGTATAGTAAGGCGTTTTCAGCCGAAAAAAACAACCATGTATAGTAAGGCGTTTTTTTGCCGAAAAAAACGACCATGTATGGATAGTAAGGCGTTTTTAGCCGAAAAAAACAACCATGTATAGTAAGGCGTTTTTCGCGGAAAAAAACGACCATGTATAGTAAGGCGTTTTTTGCCGAAAAAAACAACCATGTATAGTAAGGCGTTTTTGCGAAAAAACGACCATGTATAGTAAGGCGTTTTTGGCCGAAAAAACGACCATGTATAGTAAGGCGTTTTTAGCCGAAAAAAACGACCATGTATAGTAAGGCGTTTTTAGCCGAAAAAAACAACCATGTACAGTAAGGCTTTTTTGCCGAAAAAAACAACCATGTATAGTAAGGCGTTTTTTGCAGAAAAAAAACGACCATGTATTGTAAGGCGTTTTTAGCCGAAAAAAACGACCATGTACAGTAAGGCGTTTTTTGCCGAAAAAAACAACCATGTATAGTAAGGCGTTTTTTGCTGAAAAAATCGACCATGTAAAGTAAGGCGTTTTTTGCCGAAAAAAACGACCATGTACAGTAAGGCGTCTTTTGCCGAAAAAAACAACCATGTATAGTAAGGCGTTTTTAGTCGAAAAAATGACCATGTATTGTAAGGCGTTTTTAGCGGAAAAAAACGACCATGTACAGTAAGGCGTTTTTTGCCGAAAAAAACAACCATGTATAGTAAGGCGTTTTTTGCTGAAAAAATTGACCATGTATAGTAAGGCGTTTTTAGCCGAAAAAAACGACCGTGTATTGTAAGGCGTTTTTAGCCGAAAAATCGACCATGTAAAGTAAGGCGTTTTTTGCCGAAAAAAACGACCATGTACAGTAAGGCGTTTTTTGCCGAAAAAACCAACGATGTATAGTAAGGCGTTTTTAGCCGAAAAAAACGACCATGTATTGTAAGGCGTTTTTAGCCGAAAAATTGACCATGTAAAGTAAGGCTTTTTTGCCGAAAAAAACGATAATGTATATAAGGCGTTTTTAGCCGAAAAAACGACCATGTATAGTTAGGCGTTTTTACCCGAAAAAAACGACCATGTATAGTAAGACGTTTTTTGCCGAAAAAAACGACCATGTACAGTAAGGCGTTTTTTGCCGAAAAAAACAACCATGTATAGTAAGGCGTTTTTAGTCGAAAAAAACGACCATGTATTGTAAGGCGTTTTTAGCCGAAAAAAACAACCATGTATAGTAAGGCGTTTTTGGCCGAAAAAAACGACCATGTATAGTAAGGCGTTTTTAGCCCAAAAAAATGACCGTGTATTGTAAGGCGTTTTTAGCCGAAAAATCGACCATGTAAAGTAAGGCGTTTTTGCGAAAAACGACCATGTATATAAAGCGTTTTGCGAAAAAACGACCATGTATAGTAAAGCGTTTTTAGCGAAAAATCGACAATGTATAGTAAGGCGTTTTAGCGAAAAACGACGATGTAGAGTAAGGCGTTTTAGCGAAAAACGACCATGTATAGTAAGGCGTTTTTGCGAAAAAACGACCATGTATAGTAAGGCATTTTTGCGAAAAAACGACCGTTTATAGTAAGGCGTTTTTAGCGAAAAAGCGACCATGTATAGTAAGGCGTTTTTGCGAAAAACGACCATGTATAGTAAGGTGTTTTTTCGAAAAACGACCATGTATAGTAAGGCGTTTTAGCGAAAAAACGACCGTGTATTGTAAGGCGTTTTTAGCCGAAAAATCGACCATGTAAAGTAAGGCGTTTTTTGCCGAAAAAAACGACCATGTACAGTAAGGCGTTTTTTGCCGAAAAAAACAACGATGTATAGTAAGGCGTTTTTAGCCGAAAAAAACGACCATGTATAGTAAGGCGTTTTTTGCCGAAAAAACGACCATGTATAGTAAGGCGTTTTTAGCCGAAAAAAACGACCGTGTATTGTAAGGCATTTTTAGCCGAAAAATCGACCATGTAAAGTAAGGCGTTTTTTGCCGAAAAAAACGACCATGTACATAAGGCGTTTTTAGCCGAAAAAACGACCATGTCTAGTAAGGCGTTTTTGCGAAAAAAAGCGACCATGTATTGCAAAGCGTTTTTAGCGAAAAATCGACAATGTATAGTAAGGCGTTTTTGCGAAAAACGACCATGTATAGTAAGGCGTTTTTAGCGAAAAACGACCATGTATAGTAAGGCGTTTTAGCGAAAAACGACGATGTAGAGTAAGGCGTTTTTAGCGAAAAAACGACCATGTATAGTAAGGCGTTTTTGCAAAAACGACCATGAATAGTAAGGCGTTTTTGCGAAAAAAGCGACCGTTTATAGTAAGCGTTTTTAGCGAAAAACGACCATGTATAGTAAGGCGTTTTTGCGAAAAAAACGACCGTGTATAGTAAGGTGTTTTTTTCCGAAAAAACGACCATGTATTGTAAGGCGTTTTTAGCCGAAAAATCGACCATGTATAGTAAGGCGTTTTTTTCCGAAAAAACGACCATGTAAAGTAAGGCGTTTTTGCGAAAAACGACCATGTATATAAGGCGTTTTAGCGAAAAACGACCATGTATAGTAAGGCGTTTTTAGCGAAAAACGACCATGTATAGTGAGGGTTTTTTGCGAAAAAACGACCATGTATAGTGAGGGTTTTTCACGAAAAACGACCATGACTCGTTAGCATGGTTTCAAACCCGCTCAGTAATGTGTGAAATACACCAGTTTTCCTGCAAACCCTCCAGAGTGCATGTCAAAGAAGGCTATTGTGCAAAGCAAGTCACAGTCACTGGTGGTGTAGAGGTATACATGCCGGCCTTCCGTCCAGGCAACCCCGGTTCAAACCCCGCTCAGTGATTTGAGAAAATTCAACACCAAGCAGTTACCTTTTATGCAAACCCTCCAGAGTAGATGTCAAATAAGCCTATTGTGCAAAGCAAGTCACAGTCACTGGTGGTGTAGAGGTATACATGCCGGCTTTCCGTCCAGGCGACCCCGGTTCAAACCCCGCTCAGTGATTTGAGAAAATTCAACACCAAGCAGTTACCTTTTTATGCAAACCCTCCAGAGTAGATGTCAAATAAGCCTATTGTGCAAAGCAAGTCACAGTCACTGGTGGTCTAGAGGTATACATGCCGGCTTTCCGTCCAGGCAACCCCGTTCAGTTATGTGAAAAAATACAACACCGAGCAGTACATTTTCCTGCAAACCCTCCAGAGTACATGTCAAATACGCCTATCGATCAGGATAAATTACAGTCGCTGGTGGTGTAGAGGTATACACGCTGGCTTTCTGTCCAGGCAACCCCGGTTCAAACCCCGCTCAGTGATGTGAGAAAATTCAACACCAAGCAGTTACCTTTTAATGCAAACCCCCCAGAGTAGATGTCAAATACGCCTATTGTGAAGAGCAAGTCACAGTCACTGGTAGTGTAGGGGTATGCACGCTGGCTTTCCCTCCAGGCAGCGCGGGTTCAAACACCCTCCAGTGACAGCATAAATGTCAGTTCCAATGGCCCAGTGACAATCGTCCACGTAGAAGAGGCGTTTTAACCAAAAACAAACGACCATGTCTAAGGCGTTTTTTGCCGAAAAAAACGACCATGTATAGTAAGGCGTTTTTTGCCGAAAAAAACGACCATGTATAGTAAGGCGTTTTTAGCCGAAAAAAACGACCATGTATAGTAAGGCGTTTTTGCGAAAAACGACCATGTATAGTAAGGCGTTTTTGCGAAAAACGACCATGTATAGTAAGGCGTTTTTGCGAAAAACGACCATGTATAGTAAGGCGTTTTTAGCGAAAAACGACCATGTATAGTAAGGCGTTTTTAGCGAAAAACGACCATGTATAGTAAGGCGTTTTTGCGAAAAAAACGACCATGTATAGTAAGGCGTTTTTGCGAAAAAACAACCATGTATAGTAAGGCGTTTTTGCGAAAAAACAACCATGTATAGTAAGGCGTTTTTGCGAAAAACGACCATGTATAGTAAGGCGTTTTATGCGAAAAAACGACCATGTATAGTAAGGCGTTTTTGCGAAAAAACGACCATGTATAGTAAGGCGTTTTTAGCGAAAAACGACCATGTATAGTAAGGCGTTTTTGCGAAAAACGACCATGTATAGTAAGGCGTTTTTGCGAAAAAAGAACCATGTATAGTAAGGCGTTTTTAGCGAAAAAACGACCATGTATAGTAAGGCGTTTTTGCGAAAAAACAACCATGTATAGTAAGGCGTTTTTAGCGAAAAAACAACCATGTATAGTAAGGCGTTTTAGCGAAAAACGACCATGTATAGTAAGGCGTTTTTGCGAAAAAACGACCATGTATAGTAAGGCGTTTTAGCGAAAAACGACCATGTATAGTAAGGCGTTTTTGCGAAAAAACAACCATGTATAGTAAGGCGTTTTTGCGAAAAAACGACCATGTATAGTAAGGCGTTTTTAGCGAAAAAACGACCATGTATAGTAAGGCGTTTTTTCGAAAAACGACCATGTATAGTAAGGCGTTTTTAGCGAAAAAACGACCATGTATAGTAAGGCGTTTTTGCGAAAAAACCACCATGTATAGTAAGGCGTTTTTAGCGAAAAACGACCATGTATAGTAAGGCGTTTTAGCGAAAAAAAACAACCATGTATAGTAAGGCGTTTTTGCGAAAAATCAACCATGTATAGTAAGGCGTTTTTGCGAAAAAACGACCATGTATAGTAAGGCGTTTTTGCGAAAAAACGACCATGTATAGTAAGGCGTTTTTAGCGAAAAAACAACCATGTATAGTAAGGCGTTTTTAGCGAAAAAACGACCATGTATAGTAAGGCGTTTTTGCGAAAAAACAACCATGTATAGTAAGGCGTTTTTGCGAAAAAACAACCATGTATAGTAAGGCGTTTTTGCGAAAAAACAACCATGTATAGTAAGGCGTTTTTGCGAAAAAACGACCATGTATAGTAAGGCGTTTTTGCGAAAAAACGACCATGTATAGTAAGGCGTTTTTGCGAAAAAAACGACCATGTATAGTAAGGCGTTTTTGCGAAAAACGACCATGTATAGTAAGGCGTTTTTAGCGAAAAAAGACCATGTATAGTAAGGCGTTTTTGCGAAAAAACGACCATGTATAGTAAGGCGTTTTTAGCGAAAAACGACCATGTATAGTAAGGCGTTTTGCGAAAAACGACCATGTATAGTAAGGCGTTTTAGCGAAAAAAACGACCATGTATAGTAAGGCGTTTTTGCGAAAAAACGACCATGTATAGTAAGGCGTTTTTAAAAAACGACCATGTATAGTAAGGCGTTTTTAGCGAAAAACGACCATGTATAGTAAGGCGTTTTTGCGAAAAAACGACCATGTATAGTAAGGCGTTTTAGCGAAAAAACGACCATGTATAGTAAGGCGTTTTTAGCGAAAAACGACCATGTATAGTAAGGCGTTTTTGCGAAAAAACAACCATGTATAGTAAGGCGTTTTAGCGAAAAAACAACCATGTATAGTAAGGCGTTTTTGCGAAAAACGACCATGTATAGTAAGGCGTTTTTGCGAAAAAATGACCATGTATAGTAAGGCGTTTTTGCGAAAAAACGACCATGTATAGTAAGGCGTTTTTAGCGAAAAACGACCATGTATAGTAAGGCGTTTTTGCGAAAAACGACCATGTATAGTAAGGCGTTTTTGCGAAAAAAGAACCATGTATAGTAAGGCGTTTTTAGCGAAAAAACGACCATGTATAGTAAGGCGTTTTTGCGAAAAAACAACCATGTATAGTAAGGCGTTTTTAAAAAAAACAACCATGTATAGTAAGGCGTTTTAGCGAAAAAACGACCATGTATAGTAAGGCGTTTTAGCCAAAAACGACCATGTATAGTAAGGCGTTTTAGCGAAAAAACGACCATGTATAGTAAGGCGTTTTTGCGAAAAAACAACCATGTATAGTAAGGCGTTTTTGCGAAAAAACAACCATGTATAGTAAGGCGTTTTTAGCGAAAAAACAACCATGTATAGTAAGGCGTTTTTGCGAAAAAACAACCATGTATAGTAAGGCGTTTTTGCGAAAAAACGACCATGTATAGTAAGGCGTTTTTGCGAAAAAACCACCATGTATAGTAAGGCGTTTTA
Source organism: Hippocampus mohnikei (assembly GCA_026261675.1). Classification (NCBI taxonomy): domain Eukaryota; kingdom Metazoa; phylum Chordata; class Actinopteri; order Syngnathiformes; family Syngnathidae; genus Hippocampus; species Hippocampus mohnikei. The sequence continues at coordinate 9,117,038 of JAKGUB010000106.1, read as the reverse complement.
GCGAAAAAACGACCATGTATAGTAAGGCGTTTTTAGCGAAAAAAACAACCATGTATAGTAAGGCTTTTTGCGAAAAATCAACCATGTATAGTAAGGCGTTTTTGCGAAAAAACGACCATGTATAGTAAGGCGTTTTTAAAAAAAACGACCATGTATAGTAAGGCGTTTTAGCGAAAAAACAACCATGTATAGTAAGGCGTTTTTAGCGAAAAACGACCATGTATAGTAAGGCGTTTTTGCGAAAAAACAACCATGTATAGTAAGGCGTTTTTGCGAAAAAACGACCATGTATAGTAAGGCGTTTTAGCGAAAAAACGACCATGTATAGTAAGGCGTTTTTAGCCGAAAAAAACGACCATGTATAGTAAGGCGTTTTTGGCCGAAAAAACGACCATGTATAGTAAGGCGTTTTTAGCCGAAAAAAACGACCATGTATAGTAAGGCGTTTTTTGCCGAAAAAAACGACCATGTATAGTAAGGCGTTTTTAGCCGAAAAAAAAGACCATGTATAGTAAGGCGTTTTTAACAAAAAAAAACGACCATGCATAGTAAGGCATTTTTAGCCGAAAAAAACGACCATGTATTGTAAGGCGTTTTTAGCCGAAAAATCGACCATGTATAGTAAAGCGTTTTTTTCTGAAAAAACGACCATGTAAAGTTGGGTGTTTTTAGCCGAAAAAACGACCATGTATAGAAAGGCGTTTTTACCCGAAAAAAATGACCATGTATAGTAAGCCGTTTTCCCCGAAAAAAACGACCATGTTTTTTAACAAAAAAACCGACCATGTATAGCAAGGCGTTTTTTGCCGAAAAAAACGACCATGTATAGTAAGGCGTTTTTAGCCGAAAAAAACGACCATGTATAGTAAGGCGTTTTTTGCCCAAAAAAACAACCATGTATAGTCAGGCGTTTTGAGCCGAAAAAAAATGACTATGTATAGTAAGGCGTTTTTAACAAAAAAAAAACGACCATGTATAGTAAGGCGTTTTTAACACAAAAAAAATGGCCATGTATAGTACGACGAAGACAAGATAAACCACTTGTCCTGTCAAGTCCTATTTTCTGAGATGACATTAGCTCTGCCTGCTACACGTGCTAGTTTTACACAGATTTCAATATGATTGTACTAATATAGCTAGATTGGCAACATTTAATGCTACTCTGGGTTGAAACGAAAGGCTTTAATCAGTTGTGACGCAACAGGAGCCCTGCGATCGGCTGGCAAAATTCCAATAAGTAGCCCGCCTCTCATTCCAAGTCAACTGGACTAGGATCCAGCTCAGCCGAAACCTTGTTGAGGACAAGCACTATAGAAAATGGATGGACTTGATGTGGAAGGTTTGATTCCTATTAATGAGAGAAGGGAGCTTTGAAAGGCTTTTAATTTGTAGGTGTTGTTGCCAGGCAACGGTTTTGACAAAAGTAGCATTTAGAGTGTAATGGAAAATGGTGGTTTGAGTATGAATGTGTGTCCTAGATTACAACTTGGTAAACAATGACAACTACTTCCTCAAGGAAAACAGAAAAAAGTAAAAAAGTCATAATCACAGGAGACAAAAGTTATCATTTTGGGAGAAAAGTTGTAATTGAGTATTATGGAGAAGGGTGGGGGGGGGCACATATATTTTCCAAGAATAAACATGTATATTTCCAATTTCTACATTTACATAAGATGAAAAAAATACTTTGAAAGCATTTCACAAATTCACCAAAAGTCAACTACAAAGTTCAGTAAAAAATCCAAACATTAAAATATTTTTTTTAAAGTACATTGATGAATCGTGGCAGTGAACTCAATTCCCTTCATAGCAAGCAGAAATTTGGCAGACAGTAAACAATTATTTTTCTTAAAAAAAGAAGAAAAAAAAGAAAAAAGGCTTTAAGCGTCTCATTGTCGCTCCCAGTTGAAGTTTACTGTCAAACTAAACATAAAACGAAGAGAATCACCCGATGTACATGTATTTAAAACAACCGCATTACCTTAGATGTCAGCTAGCTTATTACTAACACACAATAGAAAATGCCATAGACTGCTAGTGAATGGCAACTATGTGGTGGTGTTCCAACTCTTTCAGCAACGGATATTTGAACATAAAACAGTGCAGCAAAGTGTGTATAGATGAAATACTTCCAGTCATGTATTATTTATCCTCTGCAAAGACTCACTAATACTGCGACTTACTGAGGAGCTAGGACCATCTCCATGTACTGTATATCTATAGGGTGTTCCCCCATGACGCAGACACCAGAAGGAACAGCACAATGTCAGTTGAATTGAAGCTAAGATTTTTGGTTACAAGTGCGGAACATGGAACAAAGTCAATTCAAGGCACCACTGGACCTCACAACTCTCTTGAAAGAGTTGGTCTTTCTGGACTCTTTACATGTTCATGCCAAAAAAAAAACAACATGTTAAAACATGACTCATAACTTTCCTATTTTTCCACGTCATGGTCAATGTAGTGAAGCTACAATGGTCAATCTAATGGACGGCTTGACTGATGATGAACTGATGGACCTTGTGCTACCGTGAGCATTTTCTAACACTGTAAAAAACACTTTTTAAATATTATATGAAATAATAAGACAGGATTTCAGTGCAATGTATGTCAACACAAACCTGATCTCCCTCGTTTTACTCTCCTTCATTCTTCCAAGTGTGCCAGTAGAGATGTCCCACTTGGTTATTTGAACACATCAGGCGTGCATGGTGCAAAGGGACTGCCGGAGCACACGTGGCAAATATCCCACATAACATCCCGTGTGTGCATGCAATCGTCTGACTTCAGGTGTCCTCATTTGAACCATTTGCTAAAGTTCATCACGCTTTTGGCCTGTGAAGGAAAACAAATTGTGGAAGTAATCGTAAAGAAAAAGCTGACTTTTTCATGTAAAATTGTTGTGGTTGAAGTGTCATCATTGAACTTTTTATTATGAGAACATCTTTAAAATGCTACTCCTCTGCATACCTCCATTTTGTTGCAACGGCGTCCCTTTCGACGTTGAGGCATCGTCCCGCCGACTAACTCCCTTGAGCAGCTGCTTGATTTCGTTGTCGTAGTCGACCCACTCGGGCACAATCCTTGCCGCCGCCGTCAATTTGGGCTCTTTGGTTTTGGGATTATTGCACTGCGCCGCACACACACGACACAACACAACACAACACAACACAACACAACCACTTCTAAGTCTACATAATTCTTCCTGATGGATTCGGACGTATTGACTGGAAACTGCCCTCAAGTCCGGCAAGAAATACAATCAGACAGAATCCCCACTGTAATATGAGCCATTGACAAGTAGAGTTGCCGAACTCCATTTTGGTGATTTTGCATATTTTAAAGCTTGATTTAGAGCAGCAGTCATCAAATATTATGCCTAAATTAAATATGACTAAAATGGAGTTAGCCCACTGTAGTCCTGAGGGGCTCATATTCCTCCCAATGGCAAGAAAATGTGGTCACATTAACCGCCATGCGTCATTCTAGTTTGTCTCGACTGTCTCGGATGCGTCTCTCACCAGGTCGATGGTCTTGGCTGCCACTTTGGAGGCGTCGTTACACCACGTCTCACACCACAGCCACTCCTGTGGGAGAGACTTGATGGCCACCTGGTGGATCATGTTGTTGGGAAGGTCCTAAAAGCAGCAGGACAAGTTAAGCTACATGAGGTATAGACACAGTCAGTGGAACGAGTGCCAATAGAAGAGTTGTTTTTCAAATTCTAACATGACAAAGACAATAATGTATCCACCAGGTAGACTGTACACGAATGATCTTTACCTGGTCGAGGTTTGACAGACTATTTGGGTCCTGGCTCAGTGCTTGGTACTGTCCTCGCAGTCTGTCACCAGCCGCAATCTTTCGGAACTTCTTCAAATCAACCACGTAGAGCGCGCTGCAGAAATGACACGTGCGAGAGAGGAGACGAGGCGAGGTGTGAGAAATGTCCTGCTCAAAGCCCCATAAACAGCACTTCATAAAAGACAGAAAATGACTCTGGAATTCATTCATTAAAATAAATAAGTACTGTAATTAAAAAAAAAAACACAGACAGACACATTCGAGAAGTGGTAAGCACATTCATAAAAGCAACGCTACAGTATAGCCAATATAAAAGTTAGTAGGGCCGCAACTGACAATTATCAATGAATCAAGTAAAAACATGTTTTTAATTTCCATCCCTTTATTCAAAAACAGCACAGATTAATAGTGTATGAATTGCACAACATAAATTAATTGTGATTCAGCGACTGATTTGGTCATTGAAATATCATACAAGTATATACATATACCATAGATGCTTTAAAAAAAAGATTGTTTTAACAATCTTAAAAGAATTTATTTTCTAAGGAAAAAAATATTACAGGATTTTACGGCATTATTTTATTTTATTTATTTATTTTTTTAATTATTTGTAAGACAAAACAGCTTTATTTTTTGGGATTTGTATCTAATGAGGATTCAGTACAGTATTAGGTTGAAAAGTGCATGAAAATCGATCGGTTCAGATCGGAATCAGGCCTTCCAAATGTGGATAGGAATCGGCTACGTAGCGAATATGTGCTAGTGCTGTAGCGTAATTCACTGGCTCAAGTGTACCTGATGTGGTATTTCCTATGGCCCAGATGCGACGCCCAGTAGCCGCTTTTCCAAAAGCGATAGCCGTCCATTTCTTTCCGGCTGTCACAAAAAGGTGTGTAGCCATAGGGAGCTCCCTCCAGGTCTAGATCTCGCAACTCCTTCAGATCTGCCCGAACTATCTGCGAAACAGAAGGAGGCAGAAACTTCAGCGATTCTTAACACATCACTGTAACCACCTTCACAGGGTTTCATACTGACTTGGTCGGCATCCACAAAGATGATCTTGTCAACAGCCAGGGGGAAGAGGACGTCCAGGAAGAGGATTTTGTAGCCCCAGATGATTCGCTGCTTTTCAGTCTGCTGGTGGAGCCAGCGTGGCCACTTGTATTGCACGAGTTCATACTGGAAGCCGTAGGCCTCCGCCATGTGGGAGATGGTCTCCTAAAGAGTCATTGGGACGGAAAAGAAGGGATCCAGGCTGCTTTATATCAATAGTTCAACATTGCTGGTGGTGGTATACTATTGGTACGTATTACACAGAGTATGTTTGCGGACTATGTTTCCACACAACGATGACTTTAATGTGAATGATTGTTTTTTAACTTTTGTGATGTCTGAAACATCTGAGCGGTCCTTTTCTTCTATAAAATACCAATGACAATGAAAATACGCTTCTGATGGCAAAATAATTATTTGCAAACAATCACCAATGTAACAATTCACATTTGACAAGCTTTTCAAACTATTTGCTGCTATTTTGTAGTCTTATAGGCGTATTTAGTATTTCCTGCCTTTTGTGACAGTGGTTGTTGGTCGATTTACTGTGACAAAAAACAATCACAAGCTGCTTGCAATGGTTGCGCTCAAAAAAGTGACTGCCAGTCACAGATACAACAGTTGAACGTGTGAGATAGTGACCCCAAGTGGACAAAAATAACACAGAAACCGCACATGCACATTTATTATTGGATTGTGCGCTTGTACTATTGATTTAATAGTGCAGCCCTAATAGTTTTCTTGATTAGAAAAAAAGGCAGTGAGACTTTGAAAAACGTTGCAAAGAACAACTAGCTCACGCAGCTGACAAAATGGTAAATGCCCATCATTTTGAAATCACTGCTTCGAGTTTTGTTGGTGTGCAATAAAGACCTGTAGACCGAAGTAAGTGACATGAAGCGATTTGAGAACGCATGTTTGTTTACAGATGATGAAATAAATGTGCTGCCGTGTTGCTTTCCAAGGTAGGAGACATCAAAGGAATGATGACATCAAAAGGAATCTTGAGAGAGGAACGTGTTATTCAAAGTAAGGCTGAGGCAAAGATTTAAGCAGCAAACTAGCTCTGTGCCTCGATCCAAACGTAATGCCAAAGTCATACACACCCAAGAAATTTGGAAACCTTGTTCAGAGGTTTGTTTCTAAATACATGTTCACTTTTGAAGATAATCTGTATCACAAAAACGGAACCCAGTGACGCACATTGGAATTGGCATGAGTTGCCCCTCCTAAAGATGTCAGAACTTGATTGCTTTCATTCACATCAGTAGTTAACTGGTGCAATTGCGATGTGCAGTCAGCTAGCTTATTTTGGCTCCACACCGAAAATGCTTTTTAATTTTGGAACGTCCGCTGGTGTGACCGCTTTAGAGTGCCTCGTTGTTGACCATGAGTGCATGCATATCACGGTGAGGAAGGCGGAAGCGTGAGGAGAGGAAAAGAAAGAGGAAAAAAAAGCCAGACACAACAGCCAGTATGTGGATTGGGATTTCGATGCATAAAAAAGTTGCGAGACAAAGTCACATCCATTTTTTCCACGTTGGGGTCGAGTTATTTAATTGACAGTTGACAGGTGGGCACGGTATGGTTTCAGCACAGACAAAAGCTTGAACTTTCATGATTTTGAATCCTCACTTTCTCAACTTGTCCTTTTTTTTTTAAATCTCCAAGTACATTAAAGATTTCTTCTTCAATTTTGTCGCATCTGTCCCTCCCTATTTAAAGAAAGATGAAATGAAATGAAGTGCAAGGACCAAGTGTTACCTTGAACGAAGGGGAGAGGTAATTTTTGAGAAACCAGAACTTGACGGGCGTTTTGGTGTGGCGAAGGAGGGAGAGCATCATGATCCTGAAATAGAGGTGGAAGGAGAGGGAGAACTCAACAGGATCAAGGCTGAAAAGAAGATGACTTTTAAGGCCTGAAGCGTAACCGATGAGAGGCTCTGAGAAATGAGAAACTCATACCGCAGAAAGCGCTCATACAGATGACCGGAGGCGACTGAAAATATGTTTAGAACGTCTTCCTTCTTTTCGCCTTCATCCTTCTTGGGGCCACGTCCTGCGATGCTGTAGACGAGACAACAATTTGTCTTATTTACCCCATGATGGATGCCTTTCATACAGTGATTCAAAAGTACGCCTGGAAAATGCCAGGTTTTTATGAAGCCGGCGACAACGAAAGAAAAACACTTTGTATCACGGTGTGCTACTGTTTTGAGGTTTGCCATTCAATATTATGATTTTATTATACTGTACTGCCGTTCTGCCAGAGGGCTATCATTCCAATGCCTGATAGGTGATAGCGCCAATCGCAATGGATCTTGAGGGACAAATTGGATCAATAATTCTATTGCATAATAAATAAATAAACAATTGACAAAAATGGAGAATCATTTAAGTGCAATCGCCAATATTTGTGGGTGCACAGCATCTTTAGGCTAAATGTGTCGGAAGAGATGTGCCAAAATGCTTGGGGTGCATTGAAAAAAATTAATGAAAAGGCTAAGAAATGACTGTGTTACGTACAGTTTGCATTAAGATGGAAGTGGTGCCCGCTTGAGAAACCAGGGCCTACAGTACATAACCCAGACGGCCACAATGGCAAACTGATATTCAGCTAACAATGATTTTGAAATATGGTCATGTAACGTTACTATGGCTGGGAATCACACCCACCTGGGAAAGATTTTCCAGCGAATATGTTTAACATCACATCAGGAACTGTTATCTCGAATGTTGCTGACGCCGAGAGAAAGGTCAGGCTGAGGGCAGGGAGAACTAGTTGTCTGTCTCCCCACACATACCAGCTTTTATGACTACACAAGACCACTCTGGATTTTGTCTTCTTTGTAACTGTTTGACGTGTGACTGTCAACCTCTCATTTGCATACTGCCTCTATGTATTCTCGTGTCTGGATGTGTCTGTCAGCGTGCTCTGATGACGTCTAAAAGACAAAGGCCCGAATCGACTCGTACTGAGTTGTGATAGTGGAATGAAAAGGGGGGGGGAAAATGATGGAATACCGAGTGTGCCAAAATCCCTTTGCACTCCCTCTCTATGTATGTAAATGTATATCAATACATATATGCGCATGTCAAGAAACAGATTTAAGCAAGCACACTGACTATTTTTGAAGAATGATTCGCTACCTGCCAAACCATATGTGGCAGGCTGGTAAAGGGTATCGGTGTTGTGGTATCACAGCATTTTTATCAGTATGAATAGAGAGATACTGTATCTGCACGGACACGCCAAAGGAGAATTGGCACTTAACTTTTTAGTAATGACCCACCTGTGTGCTCAAGTTGCTTGGTGTATTGGACTTAGCTTGACTTGGTGGGCATACTTTAAAGTACATGAAGCTGTCTTCTGAGTGGAGAGTAGACATAGTGAATATTCTCAAAGCAGCTGCAAGGAGTAATTCAGACAATGGCATCTCTCCGCCCATTCCAAACCAGGACTACCTTATTTGTAACATTTGTCCTCCAACCTGAAAACCTTCCATTCCACTTAACGCTCTGCCTCCAATAACCTCAGCTATGCTTAAATCTGAATAACTGGTGAAGACTAACAGGCTAAAAGTCCTTGGGAGCATAAATTCCCCAAACGTTTTCCCACAATAGGGATGTGAATGTTTTGTAAATAATGCAAACCGTGTGCCGCTCCATTAGACTAAATGCATGGATATTTCAAGTAATCAGGGAATCACTTGCGCAACATTTCCCTTTACAGTCTGCACCATAAATGCAATTGAGTTGGTCCACTGAGACACACAGTCACATTTATACAATTGCACTTTTCCCTTTTGTCAAATATAAAACCACAGTGATTTGTACCAATATCTCAGATAGTAAGCATGTCCTGGCACCACAAAACACATTATGAACTCTCAGAAGGCAAAAGTGAAGAAAAAAATAAAAGATACCATATTTTCCGCACTATAAGGTGCACCCAAAAGCATTCAATTTTGTCAAAAGCCAACAATGTGCCTTATAATCCGTTATATATGGATCACTAATCTGATTTCTTGGACATAGTATTTAAAATGTTCTGAAAATTGTTTTGTTACAGCTGCAGCGGTTGTGAAAGCACTATATGAATAAAGCTGTATTGTATTTTATTCTATTGCATTTCCTTTAGCATAGCTCCATTTAGTGGCTGCGTAAAGCAATATATGAAAAGTTTTAAAATAGGTCATTCATGAGGGTGCGCCTTATACTCGGCGACTTATAGTGCGGAAAATACAGTATTTGCATCCAGACAAGTGATCAAGCTCGCCATTTGTAAGCACATCACCAAGACAAGGTTGATGCACGGACTTGCCTCACCAACACCTGTGAGGGTTTCAATCAATAAATGACCTTCCTTACATCTTCGAGAACAAATCCCTCAAGTAGTCCCAAGATTACAAATGATGGAGGCAAGTATCTATGATGTCTTCGTTACATTCAACTAATTTCTCCATCTGATTGGCTGACAAACAGCTTTCATTTAACCGGATAAGTTGGATCAAGAGATGAGTGAATTGTCTCTCCAAAGGTAAATGAAAGTGACCTCACGCCTATTACGATGGAATGTTCAAATGCTGATGTTCAAACCGCATTGTGTTACAGTGGATTACAATAATATTATATATTATACACTTTCGGAATAAAGGCTCTTTCTCATTTTTGTTGAATACTTAAGATTGGTTGTACTGGAGAGTTAAGAAGAATTTTGGGGTGATACTTGGGGTAACAAGTTTGAGAAACACTGCAAAATGTAAATTTTTGGGGACAAATAAAGGATATCTTACTTACTTAAAGTTGTGCCTAGGTGTAAATGTGTGACTTGTTTGTCCATACAGAATTTTGTCCAGAGTACACCCCCCCACAACACCCTCCACGCTTTGCTAGTGCTCAACACTAACGAGGACAAGCGGAATAGAAAATTGATGGATGGATTAATAATACAGTGGTGGGCTATAAATTTCCATACAGAGGAAAATGCATTATGTATATATATTTTTTTCCCCAGATACCCACGATATCATGGCCCACCCTGTACAAACGTGTACTGATTTTTACACTTGTATGACTATGAAGTACTGTATGTTGAAACGTGACCAAAAATATTGTACAGCTTTTTCATTTCACGACGTTTCCTATGCCTCCTTCCATCGAATAATGAGGTGACCAGCTACATGTTTTAAATATGCAGTGCACAACAATATAAACTGTATGCAGCTGTATCAAAGAGGCACGCATAGCCTCGAGCTCCAAAACCAACGTCACGACAGATTGAAAAGGTGTTCCCCAGCCAGCCGACAATTTGCTATGCCATCCACGCGGGTAAGGTCCACGCCAAGGCCACAGTACCTCAATAACCTGTTCTGCTGAATGTACCCAGCTGGCATCTTAATGAGACAAGCCACCCACCTGGATTAACCTCCTTCTGCCCCTCTACTCCGAGCCATGAGGACGTTGAAACAATTTTTTTTTTAATACAGAAAGCTTTCTCAAAGCAAACGTGTCAACGTGTGTGTGTTGTTCTGCACCAATTTGTCCATCCTTGTGTTGTGTGGCTAGACGCATTACAGAGTGTAGCGTTAGTGCACGGGCCCGCCGCACACTGCACAACGCTTCCGAATGAGAGTTGTACTGTAAAACACAACAGCTGGCCACTTAGTTCCACACCTTGGGCAATGTAATAAGTGGATTCCCAGCCATGTAAACTGTGCCATCCTGGATCTCGTTTTGAGGCGCACCATACAATATGTTACATTGTATCACTATTTCAATTCACAAAAACAGAGTGGCTGTCAAGGAAGTTGTTCCAGAAATAGCACGTGAACGATAATCATGAGGAAACGTGCCTACTTTTAAAGGCGAGACTCACACCTATTCAATCAACTCGGTTGGTGAGGCGCGGACTGCTCGTAAATCTTTCCTCCACAAGTTTCAGTATTTTATCCAATGGTTATATAAAAGTTTAAATATGGTCACATATTGTTGTAAAACAGACTATATGTGTCCTGTGTACAGTATATTGTAATTTGTATTCTATAACTTGACGGCACACGGCTGTGCCTTGCAACTCCCTCTGACTTGCGTGTGTGCGCTGATGCTGCTCCCTCCCTCCCCAAGATGATTGCAATTGACTGGCTTTAGCTGTCGATCAACGTCAAACTGGAAAGGATGTACAGTATGTGGTTGGCTGACCTGAGCTTTACATGCAACTCAAGCGTGGCAAGTTCATGTGATCCTATCCCAATTTCATTATTAATATCTTGAATTTTACACACACACACACACACACACACACACACACACACACACACACACACACACACACACACACACACACACACACACACACACACACACAGAGTGGTGTTGATGTCAGTACAAACAACACCTTTGACACAGCCTCACGCGTCGGTGGGGCACATAAGTTAGAACTGCAGCTTCAAGTGACAAATAAATGCAGCACAAAACTATCAAGAAGAGGAACACAATGACTGAAGGCGTTAAATGGGTTGCAGCCACATTGCCTACCTTTTCTCAAAAGTGCTCCAAACACTTCACACAGCAAGCGTTAGGGTGAGCAGACAGGATCAAACAGTGAGGGAGGGGTTGGGGGAAAAAACCACACACACACACAAAGGCTGGCATACACATACCTACAGAAGCACATATTTTTTGCAAGACTAGCTCTTACAGTATAATAATGTAGTCTGGAGCCTGGTGACGAATAGGATCTCCTGAAACCATAACGTATCACTGATAAAGGAAGGACTGCCAGTCAACTGACAAAAGGAGGAGTTGGGAGTCATCCTGTGTCAAACTAACACCTCACACATGACCGAATAGCATACACACCTTGTAATGGAGTCCCACAGGCCTTTGCTTTCACTTGTTTCACTTAAAAGATCTTCATTCATCTTCTCTGCCTTTTTCTGCACCTATAAAAACAAACAAAACCGGAACAGAGATTCAACATGCACTCATTTCTCCACACTCGTTGCTGTTCTCTTGTGGAACTTCCAAACTTGAACAACGCTTAAAATGTGTGACACAACTTTTGGAGTTTCACCAGCATTCTCTGGATGAACTATCCCTCAAAGTCAAACAACAGTTGGGAGTTCAAATCGTCATAAAATCTGTGAGATTCCAGGAGGAATGAACAAATGTGGGGACAAATAATTAATTGGTAGGTGCATTACTATTATCATCTTTAAGTCAATATCTGTCAATATGTAACAGATGTATTGAATATTTTTCTGTGCAGAGATTCTGTCGCACTCTTCGAGTACACCGCTCCCCTAACTCACACTCACTCAGCCATGAGAAAGTGATTGTTTTGTTTGTGTGTGTGTGTGTTTTTACTCCGTGGTAAGCTGTGACTTTGTAAAACAATATAACCGACATTTTAGTGTCCCATGAAAATAATGTCCTTTGCACAAACCCGCTGATAGGACACGTCAAGGAGAGCATTCTCGGTTCCTTCTCCAGAGTGCATTAGAGTCTTTGAAAATTATATTGCATCTTTGTGAGATAAACAAACACTTATGCAACTGTTAATTCCCTTGTGCACCATTTACTTATATAACACTATTATATAGTGTTTTAAAGTTGTGTAAATTATCCTTGCGAGATCGACATTTATGCAACTGTTAATTCCCGTGTTCGCCATTATCTAATATAAGGCTACTTTACAGCTTAGCGTTTACAGTCCTAGGGTTGCTAATTAAAGTTTAAAATTCAGGCGTGCTCTGCTTCAGTGTTCTGGATCATATTTTCTGTATTGTAAAAATGTGTTTTCTATTCTTATTTCATACACTGGTTGGTATCTGTCAACAGTCCATATATGGGGATTTTATGGGAAGTACCCAAATTGATATTGGTCTACAAAAAGTGCTCAAGTTTTACTTATTACAATACGAAAAATACAACAAATTAATAATCACGTTAAAAAATGTATTCTGAGCCAGCAGATGTTCCTATCATATGTCTATCAATTGTCTTCAAAGGGTATGTAGTTTGACTTTATTTGAGTTCTATTTAGTTGAATTACAGACTTGCTACTTTGTGTTTTTAACATTGAAAAATGTTCAATGTTAATTCAAACACTGCCAGTCAGGACGGAATCAAAGCTGTTTATAATAGCTACAGCTTTGTCCCTCGAATGGATTAATTCATTTTACATGATTCCTACATGGGAGAGCGGTTTTGGAATGAGAACTTGGAAGTCATACAGCGTCACAGAATGGATTGTGTTCAAAGTTGGAGGTTCCACTGTATACTGTTAACTATTAATAATAATAAACAAACAACAACAACAGACTCACCCGGACTTTAATGATCTTACTGTGGAAGCTATTCAGCAACACAACAATGTCGCCGTTCTCTGCTGGGGAATCGGTTCCATCGTGCCTATCAAATAAATGAAAATTACTACTGTTGTTACTTGCACAAAAAACTGAACATGACAATATCAGCTTCGGAAGAAATGTCATGAAATAGGTAGGCTTGATTGGGTACATTGGTACAAACAAATTCTTTTTCATACACCTCAACACAATATTCTGAATGATGATCAAAACCAGTAATTACAGTTTGCTATACAATATCAGTACAGCCCATAAAACAGTCATTCAAGAGAGCTAATTTGATTACAATCTGCAATTAGTACTCTGCTCCAAGTCATTGTATTATCATGATGCGATCAAATGTGTACTAACTGTAAATACAATTCGACTTAATAGTAATTAGACTGCGCATTGACTGTTTTTTTCTCATTTATTATACAGTACAGCAGTTAACTTATTTTGATACTAGTATGACAGTTAATGTGACGTAAAATAGTAAGGTTTCATTCAATTTCCATTGATTCCTCGCTGAAATTTCTTCTCTCTTTATTATTTTATTCTGTTGGATGGCAGTCGGCAGCAGGGGTGACACTAGGACCGACTTCATTACCCTCCATCAGTATTAAGAAACACATAACCTGTATTCTATCCATTACCACTTCCCATCTGCACTGTATAACACGGCTGATTTAATGAAAATGTCTGTGCCAGTATTGATCGTGTAACACTGGCCTTTCACAGCTATTGAGTTGAAGCGTGGCCACTAGTGTGTTCTTGGCAGGTGCGATCTACTGAGCCTAATGGTGACTTATCGGCTATGATGCAGAGAACCCAAAATACAAATAAATTAAAGTAATCATTCTGAAAAATAGCTTCGTTTTGGGGTGAACAAATTGTATGGTCCGGTGCTAAGTTTTGGGGCAACAGAACCCTTGGCTTTAGGGGTTGTGTAAAAAGGCAGCGGAACTCAATCTGTGTGGTTTTGTTGAGGAGTGGAGAGTAGCCCATCTCAATCACAGATGTCAGGGCGAGGAGGTGCACCAGGAAAGTGTGCACGGACACTCAGCTATGATCAGCCACCAAAGCGGAGCAGAGTGCCCGCTAACCACAAGAATAATGACGCTGCCAAGGTGAAAAATGACATCACCTTTTTGCTTCACCTGGAGGATTGGGGAATAAATCTTGACTTGTCCGATATGATTTTCCACGGGAACAGAGGCTCCTGCGTGTCCTAAATCTTCCATGCCAAAGAGGACAGTACCTGTGATCCAATGGGGTCGTGCGGAATGGAGGACCCTGTCGACTGCGCACGACCCGTGAAGACACACAGCCACCGATGAGTACGATTTGGGCCATTATCACCTTAATAGAAAGGGCTAGAACTTTCTTTGGGAAAGTCTCGCTTTTCACAGGGACCGCAGCCTCTCTTTGATCACAGAAATTCGACAAACGCCAGCTCGCTTTCGTCTCGCGCGCGCATCCTCTGACGCCTACGCTTCGCCACCTGAAACGCATTCTGCTGCCTCCGACGCACACCGAAGGGTGGATGGCACAACTGGCGACCAGCTGAATCACGACACCCCCCACGCCCATGTTTTCTCTTTAAGAGCAGCCCACTCCTCCTACATGCCTCGTCCGGCCCGCTTCTGTGTAGCGCACAACTCCCTGCACTCATCAAAACCTGGAGTCCAGAAAGTGTCAGCAGCTCCCCACGTTACCATAGCGATGGGCCTTGACAGCTACTAGTATCTTCCAGCTAAAAACAGCCCTTAATGCTGACGGGGATCCGGTGAAGACACCCAATTACTCATTACCTGACCTTCTGAAAACAAGTACATGGGTGGGAAAGACTCGAATAATAAAGGATGAGATACTGTATATGATCGTGAAAACTCACGACAGAATCTGGTAGATGTCCTCTGATCGTCCGTTCCGCAGCTTGAGCAGCCAGGCACCAGGATTGGCTTTTAGTTGGAAATACCCCTGTTGTTAGCAAAACAACACAAAAGTGAATAGCTCATCATGGTCAGGGGCTTTTATTCATATTACACCGGTTTAAAGATCACTGCATTGATTCCCTGTGTGTTTCAGGATGGATTAAAATTTTGTTTAACAATTTTTTAAAAAATGTCTTAACAGACTTGGGCCATCACGTCTATCCGATTTGCTTTTATCATATCACCTGATGTCAATGTTCCCTCTAAGCTACGTGCGTGAGCAATTGCGTACTTCTCTCACCGTCTCAGCGCACACGGCGACAGCTGGTGAGCACCACACACACTACATTTCTACACTCATTCCTTCATTTCCACCCCACTTGAATCTACAAAACGTGACACCAGACAATTTCCACTTCCATTACAGTTTCCGTTGTGCGACCGAGGGTGCCCACTCAATTGAAGGATGGTTTGCAGCATACACTTCCACACATTCACTCACACTCACCAAAGACAAGAGGCTGCAGGCGGTGCGCAGACAGCTCCGTTCAGGAAGTCCAAACATGGGCATAGTTTATGAGCCCCTTGATTGAGGTTCTTTTGTCCGTGTCAAGGGTCAGGTGACTAGGATTTTTGTTTTGTTTTATTAAATAACATGTTTTCCATTATTTATGAGTGGAGTATGTGTCACCATAGTTATACAGACTGGATTTTTTAATTACACTTGCAATAGCCTGTGTGCTAAAATAAAAGTAGCGAACTTGGGCCAATTTTATTTGCGTCATAAATCTCCATTCGGTCATGTGTTCTATTTAGATATAAAGGTAATTCTATTTTTTTTCATAACATACGTACGTCACGTACCTTGTTATGATCGCAGGTTTTGGACAGGCGTGATACTGGTTTGGGCGCCGTGTGCAAGTCTGATGTTGCTCACCGCGGTTCAAGGAATGCTCAGTGAGTTTGTGTGAATGCTCAGACGGATGGAAAATTAGAGGGAACATTGCCTGAATTTGTCTGGTACAGATGTTTTAATGGCTCCCAGAGCCAGAACAAAAATCTACGGAGAGTTTGCATGCAGCTATTATGGCCCGCACCTCTGGAACAGCAAAGTCTTTTTTTTTTAGTTTATCCTTTAACAGATTTTTTGGGACAGGGATAGTTTGTCTGTTCACTTATCTATTATTTTATCTGCTCTATATTTATTGATTTATCAGCTTAATACATTTATATCTTCTTTTATTCAAATTTGGCCAGACTTACATAAACCGAAAGGCGCCCTGTACCATGTTGAATTCATATAGCATGGTGATCGCAATAGTTTGCAGCCTTGGGAAATCCTGGAATGGAGTAAGTCACTAACCAGGTTAGCCATGACGATGGTATCATACATGATGGGGTCTCGACTCATGCCCAGGGTAAACTGCAGTCCACGAGGAGGCTGGCCGGTCGACAGGTCGAAACAGTGGCCCTCGAGCAGGAGATGCTCAAGTTCATACTCTGCCGTCACGGTCCCACTCACCTGTCATGACATCACGGTTTTGAATAGCACACAAACAAAAATGGTCCACTTAAGGTTGGTCAAACGGGGGAAGCGGTATACCTCCCGAAGGTGGATGTTATCCAAGTCATGTGGGCTGCGGAGGGCTTGCACCATCCAGCCTTCTGGTGTTATCATATTAAGGGTGAGAAGTGGAGTTTCGGCGAGCTCCGTGAAGCGGGCCATCGGACCGGCAGACATCGTGTCGTTGGCCAAGAAGGTGACATCAGACTCCAAAACATAAGAGTAAAAGCTGCGGACAGAGAAGAACTGTCAAAACCTCCACATACACATAGGTGCCTTGTTTGTCATTTTGTGAACTTCATTTTTTGTTTTAAAATGAAGTCAAATATGACAATGTACAGACATGCTGGCATGACGTTTGAAAAACTCTTAAATGAACACTTAAAAGCCATACTGAAAATTGTGGTCCTTTTCACTACCTGGAAATTGTGGGTATTGGGCAACCTACATCATGAGCGTCACCGATGCAAATTTCTATTCAACACAGTATTTTGAAAATCACCGGGACTCGCATTCACGGTGCTGTAAAAGTTACAAGACACGGTCTTTTTGTTGTTGATTTGTTGGGCTGTTTTGTTGCCCCACGGCAGTGCAATTTGCTCAGAGATGCAAGAGCGGGCCCAGAGCAATAAGGCGGCGATATTAAGCAGATTGCATCAGTTTAATCTTGTGGAGTGGAGGAGTGAGGCAGAGATGCTCAGTGAACAGTCCGAGGACACTCAAACAAGCCTAACGGGAGCACCTAATTACAGCTGGAGTGCCGAGCCTACCTCTTGAGGGGCATCTCGGACAACATGGCCCTGCAATTCATGAACAACCGCAGCCTTAAGTTGACCACTTGACTGAGCACCTGCGGGAGGCCACAGAGGAAGAGAGACTGTTAAAATTAAGAAGCAAAGGCAGAAACAAACAGGCGTCTATGTGATAAACAGCACAGGGTGAAATAAAAACAACCTATATTATGTTCCCGAAAGGATTATTCAATTTACATAACACTTCCTTTGTGAGATAAAACTGTTAGTTCCTGACGTTGCTATCGTCATTGTCACTGCGGCTCTACTGGAATCAGAGAGGCATTTTATCTCAGAGGACACAGCCAAAAGTGACGGCGCGCCCGCTACAGTTCTCTGTCATTCAACAGAGGAGACAGAGAGAGGGAGAAAAACCTGACACTCGATCACAGCGCGAGAGCAACACTGTTGAACTGAAAGTCGCCAGTTTTGCCACTTTGGAGAAAATACTTGGGTTTTGAAAAGTCGCTAAATCTAGCAAAAAAGTCATCTCGGAAGCAGAACTGTTCTAAGGGAATAAGCTATTTGATTGGTAGCATCAGGTTGGGTGCTAGAAGCATTTGAGGCAGCTGAAAACAGGATAGAAATGTCTGTTCAACCCATTTGTGCTCACTCGCAAGGCAGAAAGAAAGAAATGGAGAAAAAAAGGGGGGGAAGCAATTCCTGGGCAATTTAAGATTTTCTAGGACAATTGACTTTTTTCCTCCAAATTGGCCAATCATATTCAAGGTTTCCAGGATACATCGGAACAATAGAAATGCATATTTTATTTCACCCTAGCATCACTTCTAGTACCAACTGGCAGAAGCCAGTCACTCAGACGTTGCGAATTTCTAGTCCGTGGCGTATATTGGGCTTTTTTGGTCAGTGGATATAGATCGATACAACCTTCCAGCCCCCAAGCCAAACACTTCCAATCAAGCCCTTACAGATTGAGCTACTGCTGTTCAGAATATATACGCAATATAAGAAAGCAAAACAAAACAACAAAAGGGTCAGTGGCTTTGTGCAGGGGGCTTCCTCAATCACAACCACAAATCAATACAATATGCCACCATCATGATTTCTCCTGCACTCTGCAGTGCTAGACTGAGAACACACAGCTAACAATGTCTGGTGACGGTAGGTTATTCACTCGCTGCCTGAACAGAGTGAGTCATATTTTCATATTAAGCCAGGCCATCTGTGGTGGATTTCCACAAAATAAACCAACTGGTCACTGACAAAGCCTAATAAACACATGCAAGCTCTATTTGACTTCATATGCTGTAAAGTGAAGTTTAGAATGGACTGACTTATGATGCATCCGCCGGAAGTTGTGGAGGCAGTGTAGTGTCATAAATAGTGTCGGATCAAACCCGGTCAACACTGTTCGACCTCACTAAAGAATTCGACAGAGGTGGATGCGGCAGAGTAAATGAAAAATGAAAGACTATGTCACTACTCAGTCAGTGGTTCTCAAACATTTTACACCAATTACCCCCCCCAAAAAAAAAACCCTCCAAAACGCTCTCTCCAAGTATGACCATAATGGTTCAACATTAAAATAAAGTAACATAGAAGACCCACATGTTTATAAAAAATGAGGCACGCGTTTTAGTCCTAAAAATAATACCCACGGATCCAGACTGCCCTCAATTTTGCCCCTAAAATTCGAGACAGTGAAGGTAAATTTTTCTTGCGCAAATGCAATTTTAAATTTTCAAGAATTTTTTTTTCGATTTTTTTGTTGCCGTCAAAATTCTTCTCCACACTTAGCCCATTTATCAGAAAAATAGTGAAAACGAGTGGCTGTGAATATTTACCGTACTTGGCAAGGCACACCTCAATTTTCCACTTGCGCCCCTAAAATTTCAGGTGGGGGGGGGGGGCCCACTGTGTTCTTGGGGAAAAAAAAGTCAGTCTGGACTCTGGAGTCCTGTGACACCATGTCCCAAAATATTATTTTGTTACTCTTTCTAACTTCAAACAATGGAAATTGAAAATGTTCACACTCAAATATCATCATCACCCAACGTTACATCAGTTTCTCAACTCTAAGCATTTCTTTGTGTTGCAGATCAATATACAGGATTGCATGATGGCTGTGAAAAGATCTACGCTTTGGGTGCTAAATCTGGCTGTCAGCGTTTGCAGTGTATTTTTATGAAATCACAGTAAAGCTGATGTTTATTGCTCCTAGGGAAGAAAAAAAAAGTGTTAAACATGGTTTTCATTGGACAGCGACGATAACTTACAATCAGCAAGGGGGACATCTTCTGCGCTGCCCTGGTAAGTGGGTCAACAATGGCCACCACATCAAAGAACACCTCGTTTTCACGGGGTGAGAGCTGCAGCACGCTGAGGACGGAAATGGAACAAGGCGAGCTAATACAACCAAAATCAACGGAAAGTGACGTTCAACTTGGAAATACCAAGTTGCCGCATGTTTTATTTTTCAAACGCGGCTCGGCCCATTCCCCAGCACAATCGCTAACCTGTGGCTCTCTTTGAGAAATTTCACATCCCTTCGGATCTCTGCCTTGGGCGCTGCAGCCAACAGGGCGTCGACTTTCATGACCAGGTTGCTGCCACTGAGACCAAAAAAAAAAAAAAAAAGGAGTTATATTCTTTCGAATCATACTATGACAGCGAAGAGGGCATACGGTTTATGGGATTCTCAAGCATCCATCATGAACGGTCAGAGGGAAGATAAAATGGGGGAGAAAAAAAACCCTTACTGCTTTGGCTTCATCCCCATCAGTTTAACTTGGGCTTTGACTTTCTCAGCAGAGCTGCTCCGAGTAATCTTGTCCAGCAATTGGAAATCCTCTGCAGTGAATTCCTCTTGCTCATCGAGTGGCCCGAGGATCTGACACACACACAGCGCACGCACACAGCGCACGCACGCACGCACGCACACACGCACACAGCGCACACACGCACGCACGCACGCACACGCACGCACGCACACACACACACACACACACACACACACACACACACACACACACACACACACACACACACACACACACACACCAGACTAGAAGCGTGTCGCAACACAGCAGCGACAAAAATATTGTTTTCACCCCTATTAGTTGGTTAGTTATTAGCATGAGGAAAAATGCACACCACCGGTTTTATTCACACAATGACAACTATGGGTGGAACCCACAGAAAATAAACAATTTGATATATAATTGTGATATTTTGCAAGTGACAGACATATCAAGAGACAATGATGATGTCATGATCACTTTTTTTTCTCCATCACCAGCCACCCTGTAAGTGATAGGCTACACAGTTGTGTGTGTGTGTGTGTGTGTGGGGGGGCAATTAAGGAGTAACTCAAGAGGAAGCGTGTTAAGGTCAGGCAGTGGACCAGTTCAGATTTAGCCACAGGGCAAAAAATCTCACAGCACACCACCAATTAAAACATCACAAAGGTACAGTATACAAAAACAATGAAGATCTCTCTCAATGTACCCACAATTCAAGTTAATTATGCGGCTTCTGCCATCTGGTGGAAGAGCATTTAATTGTTCGGCCTGTCACGACATGTTGCCGACATGGACATGAACAAAGATACATTTGTTGTGAATAAATAAGAATTTTCAGACCCAATAAGACCCATTCATTCTTGATCATCTTTTACAACAAACGAATGTGAAGCGGAACAGAATCAGTCTAGTCATTCTCCAGATGTCAAGCCAACAGAAAACCTGTGGAGGGAGAGTTGAAGCTTCGAGTTTTCAAGCCGCAGCCAAGGAACTTGAAGGATTTAGAGAGTTACACAAGAGAGGTGGGCCAAGATCCCTCCTGAGCTGTGTAAACCTGGCGACCAACGACAAGAAATGTCGCATCGCTGTGCTTGCCAGCAGGGATTTTGCCGCCAAGTAGTGAATCAAATAAGAAAATACACATTTTGATTCTATCTGTACATACACAATTCATGTTTGTGAATTGTTGCTCATAAACTGAGTCCTTTGTGGTACCTTAACGTTTAGCACGAATAGCGTTTGCTAAACCCACTTAAGAATCGGCAGAGCGTGTCCAATCAATGCTCTTAAATAAATGAATGCATTTTCCCTTTTACACATAACATAAAATAATGCGAAGAATATAAAGAGGTGCTCCAAACGGCCGCTTTTTGTGTTTATATGCAGAGCACAATCTCGTTTTCATCTATCCGCGCCTCGGAAGGTTGAGTCGAGGACATCTGGACTTGAAATGTCTTATTTACTACTTGCCTTGGGTGTGTTGAATGTAATGTGATTGTGACACAATGTTTTACCCACTTAAGTCCCGGTGTTCCGTGTGTTTCCTTCCTGTTGATTTTAAGATAAGAGACTCTCTGTCTCTCACGGCAGGGAAATGTATGATCATTTAAATTGGTACTACCATCTATTGCCATGGAAACTCCTCACAAGTGAAAACATGCAAATAGTTATGTTTCTTGGAGGTTACCCTTTAAGAAATCAATGCATTCGCACGGAGCGGCCATTCAATGCACTCACCCTGCCATTGCTGATGACTGCTCTCTGTCCAGGACTCAGTTTCAGGACATCGCGGCAGAAGAGCTGCTGACTGCGGATGAAATCTACTTCTAGTGTGTTGAACTTCTTCTCAAAGGCATCTGTGTTCATCCCCTAAGAGCAGGGGAAGGAAAAAAAAAAGGTTTGCTTGTATTGAGGTTGCGCTGTACAATCCAATAGAGTAGCTCAAGGACTTTTTCCCTATTACAGCATGTCCGAAACAATATCGGAGCAATTTGCAGGGCTGGGAAATGATAAATGAATGACAAGGAGGCCAACATTACATGTTTTTTTTTCTTTTATTATTCACAATAGCCTGGATGCCTTGCGTCAATGCACTTGTCAGATATTTCAACCCCACCGACTGAGCTGTCAGCCCTCGCATGCGTGAAAGTGAGATTAATCAATTTCTAATTAATAAAAACCAACTTTTAATTAAATCTCTGCCATTTTTTGTGTGTAACAAATTAGGCGTGGGAGTGAAAGGGGTGTGTGGAGTCAGGTTATTAGTTTCTGCAACGTTCCTCTTCTCGGGAGAACAGGTAAACACCAATAATGTCAGCACAATCCAGTCAGCAAGACTGTCTGGCAGCCAATAATAAACTCATATCCCCTGACTCCGGGTCTCAACAAAATACATCCTTCTATTCCTTACATTGCTATTTCCAGCACACTCACCTGCCCGCCATTGCTCAAACTAGCTCTAATTGAAGGGATGTTTGTTATAGTCGCTGCTGAATGTAAACTGCGTTAGAAGACATTCTCCAGATGGGAGTTTCAAACCCCGCTGTCACATCCGGAGCCCGCACACAATGGTGGCGAAAACGCGACGACCAGGCGGCTCGTGCCAACGCAGTGACTGCCCCCGTTTGACCGAAAAGGTCAGTAAAAGCCGACTGAAATCATGCATTCTGATGCTCATCCATTCCTGGATACAAGGATATCCGACACCACGCGCCGCCCCCCCCCGTGACGGATCAAGTGAAACTGACAGTGAGTGGACTGCCCACCTCGATATCCACATGCCGTGAAGCATCGCACGCACTTCTAAACGTATTCTGAGAGCGGTTGTTCAGAAGGGGAATGAGAAGATGGGCTCATCAATCACCATTTAGCCAGACAGGGCACTTAAATCAAGAAAGTGGTGTTGGACAAATCTTTGTGAGTGGCCACATCGGGCCTTTATTATCCTCCCTTTTGCTGTTATGCTTTCCAGGTATGTCTAAAATGCTGTCATTTATTTCACTGATACAATGGCCCTATGCTCAATTCAGAAATTCTGTGACGCTGATTGATTGCGTGTTTCACCTGTGGGAAAAAAAAATCTATTTCCTGAGGTGCTTCCCTCTGCACCAGGGAATTACATCTTTGACGAGGAAATTGGTTGAGCTTCAGGAACATCTCCAATTTACTTCCTATTATCATGCAGCAGAAAGCAAAACAAAAAACAAAAAAACCAACAACAACAAGAACAAGAAAATATGACATCAAATATGAAGCAAATGCTTTCATATCAGCTTTGAAAATGTTCTGGGCTCAAGATTTGATTTCGCGGAAATTGGAATCGAAATCTAATATAATGATATGATGAATGATATCACAAGAACTTTGTTGAAAATAAGGCAAAATGTTAAGACAGTTTTGGCTTTGTTGTTGTGAAAATTACAATGATGACCACACAACTGGGATTGAAATTATTACGACTAGTTCTTTCTGTATTTATTTTAACTAATTAGCCGACTGTATATTGCTTATTATGCGTTTTTTTCCAAATATTGATACCAAAAGTCAGTTACATCACGCCAACATTTTCTACTATAGATACTGTCAGGACAGTGCAGTGGACTGTGTCACTTTCATTTTGTGTATTTAATTGGTGAATAACCACACTGTCTGGCTGATACTGTAATCGTAGATTAATGCCTGATTGATGATATGATTCATGTAACTGGTGGCCGGGAAAGATCTTCATTTGTATGAAAGCTTTTTTTTCCATCCAGTTTCACCAACATGCAGTCGGCTGTATTCTATATACATATATGGCTGTACATAACAATTTATGCCAAGTGAATCTGCAGTTCAAAACCAATTATCACACACAAATCATCTTTATGACTGTACTGTGGTGAAGTGAGTCAAACCATAGCGCTTCGAGGAAACGAGGCGTGTTTCATTCTATAGAAATGTGCAGTGCAGTAATTCAGAGCAGAGACCGCCTGCGCCGAAAGAAATGGCACTGCAGTCTGTGCTTTATAAAAGCAGGGGAAGTGCAGAGGACAGTGGTGCAGTCTGCCACAGTCAGTCACAGTCAAGTGGGAATGTGGGAGGAAAAAGTCAGCGGCAGAGAAGCTGCCAGTCAAATTCCCGCTTGCATCCGAGTTGGAGGGTGAAGTTGTTGGAAAGTTTGTTGGTACATCAGGTCCATCATTGAGTCTGAACCATGACTTATCTGTCATAAAGTGAGAGGCAGCTCCTTTGAATAACCGGGATGACACCTCACTGCTAAAATAGGTCCATGTTCTCAAAGAGACGCCATTCCTGTGTGGGTCCCTCAGCCTCCCTCTGTAAATGCTGGGCAAAAGCATGGCAAGCTGTTCGACTACCTTAGCTCAAGCTGTTTGGTGTTTAACGGAGGATAATGCTTTTGAATTGACTAATTAGGCCCAAAGTGGCAAAACCTAAAATTATCACATTGGAGTAACTTTGCTGAAAACAAATACAGTGATCCTATTTGTGTTTTGCGACTGAATTAATCTGTATTTGCAATTTTTTTCTCCGGAGCCTACAGTCAGCTGTTTGCTGAAAAACATATCTGCGTAATCTCGTGAAGATGCCAGAAGACGCCTCGGCTATTGAGAAAGTGGCAATTGGTGTCAAGGAAGATTATTGAAGTGCTTCATCTCGACTTCTCTAACGGTCCAATGACCATGCAAATATCAGGTGCAATTCAGGCATTTTGTGTTCCTACTGTATCCACATTCTTGCTGCATTTGCATCTTTGCTGACACGCACAGCTGAAGAAAGGAAGCTTCTTTAGTCCTTTTTATCAGATGTTCATTTAACTTCGCTTTTGATATTCTATTTATAATTGGAATGTAATGGGCTAATTTGGGACCTCTAGTATCAAATGTGGGAAGGGGGTGCAATTACTAACATTTTTTTCTATTTGCGGCATGGTCTGGTGCCAATTGTCAGCAGATAGCAAAGGTGTTTTACTGTGATTGTACAGTGATTAAAAAAAAAACGAAGCAAATAAGATGTCAGCAAACCTTGTGAGACTTCTGCTCTGTGAGCATCTACACAGTAATAACGATGTACGTTTTTGCTTTTGCGTTTTACTTCTGTGTGTAGTTTGTGATGCCACCACAAAATGGTACCAAGTTAGCTGAAAGATGAATACAATTTCCTCTCCAATATGTGTCCGTCAGGGTCTCCAAAAAAGTAGTTTTACTTTATTGAGTATTTTATACGGTGGATTTATCTACTATTATATATAATGATTGATATTTGTATATCGCTGACTGCTTAAGCAAACATTCCTTTTGGAGTCTGCTGAAAAGTGCTGATTTTGGAGGTACAAGGATGCCAGCAGATGACGCAAATACATGTTTGAGAAAGGTGACGGTTTGACTCTGCAATGAATTCATGAAAGAAGCTGCTGTGTTGGACTGAAACCATCTCTGTCACAATTTGGTAAATTTCATATTTTGCACAAAACTATGCTATTAGTCCGTCCATGCGTGTGACTGTTATTTTTACAACTTATTGATCAATCTAAATTGTTTAAAATGGCTGGCTCTCTTTGAGGATGCAATGTTAATGCTTAAGCAAACATTCCTTTTTGGAGTCTGCTGAAAAGTGCTGATTTTGGAGGTACAAGGATGCCAGCAGATGACGCAAATACATGTTTGAGAAAGGTGACGGTTTGACTCTGCAATGAATTCATGAAAGAAGCTGCTGTGAAATTACAACTCTGAAGTATTGTGCTTGACTTTGAATGTTTCACTGCAGAGCCGAGTCATACGCCTGAAATATGAAATAAACGCACATTCCCGCTAACTGCATACTCGGAAGCGTCCTTTACCTGCAGCAGCAAGTCCTTCATCTTGGTCCCCTGCAGGAGGAGCTGGTAACTTTCTTCCCTTGCAAGTTTTTGCACAAACTCAACTGCGGATTTATTCTTTTGGGTGAGGATCGAAGCCCAGATAGCCCGGTACACGGCTGTGTTATCTTCGCTGGGCCTTCCGCTGGGATTATCCATCACCCCCACACGCACTCCAGGGCTGGTACTCTGCTTGTGCATGCGCGCACACACGCACACACACACACACACGCACACACACACACACACACACACACACACACACACACACACACACACACACACACACACACACACACACACACACACACACACACACACACACACACACACACACACACACACACCGTAGTAATGTAAGGCACGCATCTATCACACTGTTTATTTCGAGCATGGGTGATGTCATTGGGGCAGCACACACACAGAAAAATAAAAAAGTTGATTGTTTTAATTTAATGCTCAGTTCCTGACATATGGGAAGTGCCTGGTACCCATTATATACATTTAAGTGAACTATAATTCAGTTATGAAAATATGACCATTTTTGGGGGGCTTTTTTTTCCCCCACTCAAGTCTGCAGCAGAGTCAACTGCTCAAGTAAACATCATAATGTATCTACTCCCATATAAATGTGTCATTTAGAAAGATACAATTTTTTTCTGTCAAGGTGCGGCTTAAAACCGTAAGTGTATATTACAGAAGTGATATTACGTACGTACCAAATGTTTGAGCGCAGCAAGCAACAATTTTCTTCCCGAGGCTTTCTGAAAATCTCCGACAACCCACATGGTCACAGTGCTCATCCCGTCCTCATCTGATGGAAAAGAGAAATATTTCGACAATGATAACTGCATTTAAACTAGAGAAATAAGACAGCAGCTACAGATTGTTTTAATTTCAATTGTAGACTTCAATTGTAGACTCGTTACATTTGTGTTTACTCTTTGAGGTGACCTAATAATTTGAGTATTCCTATGGTTGCCTTAGCAATATGTAATAACTAACAAAGGATATACAAATATTAAATTATGGAAGATACTGTATGCTGGTGAAACCGTGGATAAAAAGCCTTCTCACCATTGTTAGTCAGGTATTTCATTCTATTAGCCATCACAGAAGTCTTGTCTCTGGAGTCCAGAAATGAAAACATCGTTGCATCCTCCCAGTCACTGACAACTGTGTAATAAAATAAATATATATATATTTTTTAAAATAATTATTAATAAGTAATAATTGTATGCTTTTTGAGCAGGTGAGGTCACCTGGAGAAGAAGTGAAGTCCAGGTACTTCCGATCTGTACTTAGAATAAATGGATTCATTCTGGGTACCACGTTGGCTTGCTCCATTAGGTAATCCATCACATTTGTTCCCTCAGTCAAGTGACCCTGTAAACAAGAGTTGACTTATTGCACCATAATATTTAACCATACATATTTAACCACAACACTGTGATAAATTTCAGGCAGTAACTTTCCTGATTTTTGTGGGACACATGCCTGGAGTTAAATTGATTCCTTTTATTTAATATATTTTGTCATTGTGATCTGTGTGAAGGCAACTCACTAAGAGTCCCATTCCTGCTATTTTTCTACAGTGGCCATGAAAATACAGTGAGCCTCAGTTCCTAATGGTCCGGCACCATAAGAAGAGTATGTTGTCACACGGCACAATAGAGCAATGTTATCGATGACTTATAAAACACTTTTTTTTACTTGTTGATTTTATATTAATGGCCTAGAAGTGTGTTTCAGACCAATACTGCCTGCACATCGGCTGGCTAGTGACACAAATTCAATTTACATCTGATCATCGTGGTAGGGAACAGACCTCATAAACCAAAGACCTCCATATGCATTAACTGCCCTTAGAACAATGCATCAGTGTTTTGATTGATTTTTGTGAATTTATACAGACCTCCGCTGGGAGGCTGACCATACAGTGGAGTCATACCATGAAAACAGCTTTCTGGAAGGCAGTAGTGGAGTCCATTATGTGCTGCAGAATGACGCTCTCCAGCTCAGCCGGCTCCATCTCATCTGGGCTCAGGGGGACGCCGTTAAATAATGCCAGCGGAAGGGCACCCAGGCCACTCTTTTTGTAAAAAAGGGTGCCATCCTGGGGCACATAAAAAACTGATTGCAATACTTTTCACGACTAATTTGTGACTATAAAGGCAAATACGAAGGGGCCATTTATGTTCTTACCGTTCTTCTGCCGTCATACTCTGATTTGGCACCAAGGATCCTTTCAGTGTTGGCTTTTGGGAATTTGCTTTTCAGGAAAGCAATGATTGTGTCAGCTGTCAACCTTTCCCCTTCATTGACTCTGTTGTACAACTGCATTGGAGTGACAGGTGAGATGAGATTGAACTGTGTACTCACATCGCCGCCCCAGTCAACAATTTCCCACAACTATTTGAAGGAGCTACTATCACAGGAAGGACCACCAACTCCCACAACACAATGGACACTACCACCAGGGATGCAAAGGAAACAACTGAGTATGATAAGTACTAGAAAGTACTTAGGTTATTCATTAAGAACTGCAGAGTGAAAAACAGAGATGTATATTTGCGACACACTTACTGAGGCCATGGATATCAGGGCCTGGGATAAATCATACTCGTCTGCAATGTAATTCAGGAGTCGGTAAAAGCCAACCCCCGCATTCGAGAAGCCATCAATCTCATCTTCAGTGTTGACAACAAACACATATCCAATTCTGGCCAAAGTGAGCAAAACAAGTATTCAATTTGCAGATGAAATGAGAAACAGCGCCATGGTGATGATTATAAATGCCCAAAGTGGAGCATAAAACAGCAGCAGATGCTCCCACCTCAAGGGGATCTTGTGTTTGTAGAAGAGCCCGGCAAGTTTCACGAGCTCGACACTTTTCTCCTCTTCCGGATCGAGGAACAGAACCTAAAAAAAGTTCCGAAAGGGTTGGGAAATGGTGTGTGTGTGTGAAATTACATAGAAAGCTACACGTTTCAGTCGTTCTCACTGTATAGGAATAAGTTCACACTATAATTACACTAAGTAGTATACATCCATCCATTGATTTTCCTATACACTTCTATGCACAAGGGACTTAAGAAGTCCTTCTCTAAGACGCGTACATTGGTTGATGGTCAATCAAATTTACTCTTGACAATGAAGAAGTTCCAATAAAGTTTATGTAACACAAGTCAGTATAATGTGATCAACTTTGCGACCTTACCAGGTTGAAGAAATTCTGTCTGATCTGTCGGATGACTCCTGGGAAGGTGGTTCTCAGCAGCTCCTCGACACCTGCTGGCCAGCTGCTGTACATTGGGTCATTCTCAATGTCATTCATCCACTGAGAATACAAAAACAAAACAAAAACATTAAATAAAGTCATTACTCTACTCTGCCTTGCTTGTTAACTAAGAAGTGCAGCCGAAGCAAAACGGAGCAGAAGTGATTGGGGTCTGCATCTGAGACTTGTGTGCGTGTATACAGAAATCTAGTTAATATCACATCCTCGATCTTGTCCTCTCTGTGCACACTTTACACAGAATAAGGTGAAATCTCAAATACTGCATGGGTAAGCCACCTAGGTCCAAAGTTTGCAAACAGAATTTCGGGAAAAACACACCTTTAAATAACTACATGGGTCCGACTAATGTCAGGCATGGCAACCCATAAGACATCAGCATATCACACAAAATGTCACCCTTTTTTTTATGTTAACCAGCAAAGGATGCCAGTAATGTCAAAGAGGGAATTGGTCAACATGACCATAGTACAGGAAACTGCACAGTACAAAATATTTTACCCTACAGTTACTGGCTTCTTTTTACACTTGTAAAGTTGATTCAAAAGCAGGATGCATGACGTTGACTTTCCCTGAGCAAACTGCCCTTGCCACTCTCTTAAACCTAGCGCCTCCATCAAACGCCATCAGAAGGATGAAGAATTTTTTAATGCAGTTGGTGAAATTTGGACATGCTGTACGCATCCCGAAATGAAAGGCTTCCAAGATTCTAATTTAAAACGATTTCTTGGCAGAAGATTGATTCCCTATTGTTACCCGCGGTGTAGTCACTGGTGAGTCACCACAACGCACCATTATAGCTGAATGTCTGATATCTAAGGCATAGCTGTCAGCGACATGGTTCACAGGCAATCGAAGCAGCGTGTACTGATGCTCTCCTTTTACACCCAGGTTGTGAAGACCTTCCAAGACCCTGGCCTCGCCTCTAAGGATCTCCAAAAGGCTATCGAAGAAAGATGACAAAGGAAAGAGTTTTAAATGACAACAAAGTTGTGATCATGTGGCAACAGGAGCACGGGGGTAAGGGATTGAGGCTTACAGTGAGAAGACAGGGGGAATAAGTATAGACCTCTGGTGATATCTGGTTGGAATCCTACCTGAAAGGGTCGTGAAGATCTAGATCAATATGAAGACCATTTATGAAGAGCTCCCCGTCTCCTGGGTGAACACCAATGGTCTCACTCAGATGCTTAAAGGAACAAACACAAAGAGTAGGTTGATATCCAGAATGGGGTTTTTTCGCATCTTTTTTTTTCTCAGAAAGACAAGCTCCATTAAAGTCCACACATAAAAGGACAAAAGTCTGAAAAAAATGCTGATGAGGTCTCGGCAGTTATTTCAGATACAGATCAGAGACTCATCATCTAACCTGTGAAGCGCTATCAAACCAAAGAGGTTTTTTTTTTTTTTTGCAATGTCATGTTTGGGCACCGCTTACTATAACATACCTTTTGGTTCTCTTCAATTTCTTTTCTCATCTCACTCTTTACAGCCACTCTTGTCAGTGATCTGCAGGAATTGTACAGTAAAACATACGCTCACCATCAGCCTTTATCACACCCAGTAAAGTGACAGTTTTAATCGCTGAAAAACCCGCGCGCCCTCCATAAGATAAATCTGTAAGTAAATCCCCTGGAAACAAACAACTATTACACATCACTTTTGCTGGGGTTTTTCTTTTCTTTCTTTTTAACTAGAAGAATAAATACGAGCAGCCATTTGATTTTGCAGATTGTAGGGGTTGACCGAATTATCATGAAACATCCAAAATTGAAAACAATCTTGTCAATAACGTTGGTTTGATGTTGTTTCAATTTCAGTTTTTACCCCCAAAACATTTTTCTTCAATAAATAATGCTTTTTTAAAATACTTTAGGTTCTGGAAATAAAAAAGTGTGTGTTGTAAATGAAGAGAGAACAATCCCACTTGGGCACAAGAAACATTAAATTGGATCAAATACAGTACGTTATCACTCCTCACCCAGTGATGTATTTTCTAACCTTGCCTTGTTTGGAAAATTTTGACTGAGGTCTCGCATGAGCTTCAAGGCGCCAAACTTTGGTACGGACAGAACTCTGGCAGCCGCTTGAAAGCTGAGGTCTACAGGGATCAAATAATTAAATCAGAGCAATACATTACAGCTAATAGAATTTTTTTTAAAGGAGGTATTGGTTGAAAACTGCAACGATGAAGAACATATTCATATAGCAGTTAATGAATGGCCAAGACTACCTTGCAGCTCCCACACTTTGAGAGGGGCCAGTTCATTGGTACTGTCCAGTAGATGCTTGCGAAGCTCACCAAGTTGCTCCTGGAGTTCAGGATGAGATTTCCTTGACAGATAGAAAAGAAACCTCACAATATTGCGACGTTGACATCAACATTACAATCAGCACAGTCTTATTGAGATCCCATCGAAGAGTTTCATGAAAATTTCAGAAGCTTTTAAGTGACGCAGCGAGCAATTATTCAAACCCATGCGTGTTTTTTTATTTTAATAAACCTATGCACATCCAATGTTGCAATTCTCTATGTATAGTTGATTCAATGCGTCTGTAGACAGCGTACAGAGAAGACGTTGCCTCTGTAAACCCGCAGTTCATGGTAGAGTTCGAGAAAATCCTGCTGTCTGAGCACAATAAGAAATATTTGTCCAATGACAACAAAACGAGAATTATGAAGACATAATTTTTCAAATGGTTCTTGAGGATAGGGGTTGATTGAATTGGCTTCATCTAGTGTCTGTGTACCAAATGAAAGGGGTGGTTTGTTGTACATAAACAAAAGATGCTCCTTACTTCAATGTTCCAAAATAGAATCCTTGGACTTCGTCGTTATCTTCTTCCTCTGCCTTTATGATTGTCTTTGAGTCTACAAAGAAATACAAGATGTCATATTGTTAAAGACACAAAAGGTTCAACAAAAAGGACTTGATCAACTGCAGACCAACCTTTGACTTGGGTGTCGTCCACTGCCTTATACTCTGTGCTTTTGATTGCTAACTCCACGCCGTAGCCTGATAAAAGCATCTTCTGTTGCTTTGGAGTCTGTTTAAAGGATTACACGTGATGGAAGCATATACATTACTATTTATGTGCCGGCCATACAAATGAAGGATTGTAGAGACTTCTCTATTCACGATGCCACAGTGGTCGAGTGGTATATAAACTAGAAAGCACTATCCCAAGTAACATACAAATTAATGAACGAGTCATGAAATTATCTGAGTTTTACTAAGACAACTGTATACTGTAAACCTCGATCATGTATTGTTTTAAGTTGAGCATAGACCACAGGTGTCAAACTGCAGTCCTGGAGAGCCACTATCATGCATGTTTTTTGAAGTTTCCCTCCTCCAACACGCCTGGTTCAAATAATCAGCTCATCAGCAAGCTCTACAGGAGCCTGATAACGATCCTGATCATTTGAGTTTGACACTCGTGGCAGAGACAATCAGGTCTAGTTTTGCTGAAAAGAATGAAAAGTGGCTAAGTGAACCATTTGTATCGGAATTATGCTGCTATAAATACAAACCAATTCACTCATTAAATGATGAGCTTTGTAGAAATGACACCAACAAGACATTTCCAAAAAAATGAAGTGTACCTGACATTCTTGAAAGCGTGACAGAGAAAAACCTAACGTGTATTTGGCGGATCCCAGGAGATGGCAGCTAGTCCAAGTGTGCCGAGCCAAAGTGCAAACTCTGCACTTTGGTGCAGGTGAATGATGCTCCAGTCCAATCAAGCAAACCATAACGCTCGACCGATCAGCCTTTCTGAATAAGTCACAACCCTTTCAAGCCTGGCCTTAATAAACGGTTGACCACATCTGAATGGGTGTGACCTCTTGGATGCATCTGAAGTATTAGTTTGCTGTAATCTAGAAAGCAATTTCAAACCCCTTCGGTCAGGCAGTGCTCAAAAACTATTTCTCAACTGGGAACATGAAATATATATCCATACAGTCCACAGTTACCTTGACACCGGTGTCAGATTCACAGCCTTGCACCATTAACAGACCCACGGTACACCTCAACCCTTGGCGTTTCCTGAGCGAGACTGAAAGAAATGTTCCTTTTTGTTTTTCGATGGGAATGACACAAGGCCAATACGGGTCCGAACAAATGGCTAAACCAATGTAAGCAGCCGAGAAGGAGCGGTTCAACAGTTCACAGTCATGTTATTAACCTTACTCGTTTAACAGAAAAACACTTTTTTTTCTTTTGCTTTACGCTTTCCGCCAAAGCTTGGTATGGATGCACTGGTCGGAACAACGAGAAACAAGGAGTGAGAAAAGGACAATGTATCGGCCTCCTTAATAGATGCCATACCCCAATTATTGGCAAGTGTGTCGGCCACTCAAAAAATAAAATAAAAACACCACACCTCAAATAAACAACTACCTCTTAGAAAATGAATACGTTGCATTATGTAATTACCTACATGACCGATACCACGATGTATCTCATTGGCATCTTTAGTATAACACATGGCAACAGTCAAGCAGACTTGGCATCTGTGAAGCAAAAATGCTGCTTATTACCGGCATCGTCAACCACATGAAAAAAAATAAATTGGTGGTGCCACTAGTGAATTAACTTTATGACCGATATCAACATGTGTCACGTAAAGATCTTAACCATCAGAGGTGGGCATTCCCTCAGTACTAACAAAAGGTCCGTCAGTCCGTCTCTGACGGATGCCCATTTTGTTGACCGATGACGAAAAACCTTTTTAAAAATGACTCGGTAATGACAGAAGAGGGTTTTCGTCCGTCAGTGTAATCGTCACTAACCGGGTTAAGTATAAAGGACATCTTGGTCCGTCACTGACTGCATTTTGTGTGTGTGTGAGAGAGAGAGAGAGAGAGAGAGAGAGAGAGAGAGAGAGAGAGAGAGAGAGAGAGAGAGAGAGAGAGAGAGAGAGAGAGAGAGAGAGAGAGAGAGAGAGAGAGAGAGAGAGAGAGAGAGAGAGAGAGAGAGAGAGAGAGAGAGAGAGAGAGAGAGAGAGAGAGAGAGAGAGAGAGAGAGAGAGAGAGAGAGAGAGAGAGAGAGAGAGAGAGAGAGAGAGAGAGAGAGAGAGAGAGAGAGAGTGAGTGCTCCTGTTTTCAATTGAATCTCTGCAGAGACTGGTGGACTGAGATGGCTGGCTAAGGAGGCGGAACCAGTTGATTTTAGTACAGATGATGTCACTTCACTTTACCACGACAACACAAATCTACAATCTTTGAATCTAATACTGTATTTGATGTATGTGTATTTATTTGCATAATAAACCTTTATCGCTGTGGTTTCCTGTCAAATCTTTGTGAAATACAGGAATTTATTTCAATAATATTTAGTAAACAATTTCTTCCTGTTGAGGACAGCATAACACCTGTTGAGCTGGACACTTCAACACAGAGTAATAACACAATTTGATTTTTTTTTTTTTTGGGGGGACCTACTGAATCATCGTTTTGGTTTTGATCCAAAGATCACAAGCAGAAAATAACATAAATAAGTGAAGAACTCTCATATATTCCATGTATATGCTACTTACCGCCACAAAATGACGCAGTATATATGTGAGAGCCCCCGCTTCGGCTTTCTCTGACAGCACGGTATGAAAGGAGGTGAACTTTTTGGTTCCGATCTCAGCATACAGGATCACGACTGGGACATCTGTTTTATTAGCCCCAGGATATATGTGATCATTCTTGTACAAATACGGATGGGGTCTGCAAGTGTTTGAAAAAAGCACCACAGAAAATTACATTTCATTCTTCCAAGGGCAAACGTGAACTCTGAGGGAGTGTCAAAGATTTCCAATATCAAATTAACTTGGGAAACTTTTCTGCCCCGTTCTGCTGTGTAGGGAGAGCCATATGGGGTTGACGGTGTCACTTGGATTTACCTGCCTGCGGCCGCTTTAAGAAGCTTCTTGATGTTCTTTGTACTGCAGCTGTGTTGGCCGTGAATGGAGACAAAAGCTGGACAAGCTTCAGGCGGCGGCTCATCGCTGGCTATCTGTGGAGTAACAGCTACACTTTGACATGAGCAAGGCTGTCTCTTGAGTCTTTTTGGATTATGTTAATGTATTGTAGTCATTTATAATTATTTTATAATTACAATTCTAAACAATCAATTCATCGACTAATTGGCTATTAATCTCTTGCCTGTGTGTACAGGTAGACACATTTTTGACGCAATGGCAATGCATAATGAATTTAATTTATACATCAGGCATACCTATGTATGAAATTGTATTATAAACCAGGGATGGTTTATCTACCATTTTACATGATGTGTGGGGCACCGAAAGGTCCGCGAGCACTCGAAGTAATACTGCAGCATCATTCAAGATAATCGCTGAACAATTTAATTTCAAGTCGAATACTTCACCCAGTGTTTTTGAAAATAACGACGCAGCAGTGCCAAAGCAATTGTAAGCAAAGAAGGCAGTGGTCCCGGGTTATGAACTCAGGGCTGCATACAAAAAAAAATTACTCAGAAAATATGTAGTTCATCATACTTGTCATTCAAGTGGTGTGGATATATATATCTCTGGCATGAATTATTCTGCAATAATTTATATGGCTCCCAAAGACATATCATCAAAATGTTTTAGATTTCACACATTTATAATTTGTGATCACACCGTACCTGCTGAAAGGCGTGAACAGCTGGCGAGTAGAAGCGCATCGCAAGAGCGAATTTCAGCAAGTTCACTTGTAGCTCCGTGAGGAACTGGTTGGCCTTTTTAATGATAAGGCTGTAGTATGAGCGGACAGACTCTGCCATGGATCAGAATGTGATAAATTAGAAGTGAAATATGATGTAAAGGGAGGTAAATGATTCAAAATAATATACCTCCTTGCTTGTAGACGGTGAGCTCTTTCACAGTGTCAACAAATTGCCAGAATTTCTCATTGCCATCTTCTCCAATAAATTCACTGAAACGGGAGGAAAAAAGATTGAATACATGCAATCTCGCTTTGTCTTCGAGCAACCTTAGAACCAAACTGCAACGTTTCATCAATAAACTACAGTGGAACCTCTGAAGTCAAACGCCTCTACAGAAATTGGAATTTGACCATCATTTGCTGGAAAAATGGCCTCCTGTTCACCAAGTTTGTCTCCTTCGGATATCCGTAGCAGAAAGATGGTGGCAAAACATGGCAGCCTTGTGTAGGGAAGGCGCATTCTATGTAATTGATTAATTCACCTACAATTACATAAAAAATATGTTGATGTTGTAGAAGATATTTTTGTGCACATTATTGAAGTAATCAGTGGGTTTTGAAAAAATGAACATTGAAAAATCTACGTTTTATTTACACACTGTACGTACAACGAATGTCCGCTAGCTATGCTATATCATACAGTAAAAGGCAGACATGCTTAACAAAATTAGCAACAATGTTAAGGTAAATTAGAAACCCGCAAACAACACACAGGGAGCAGTTTGGGGTGTTGTATATTTATCTTATTAGACAACTGTGTGTGTGTGTGTGTGTGTGTGTGTGTGTGTGTGTGTGTGTGTGTGTGTGTGTGTGTGTGTGTGTGTGTGTGTGTGTGTGTGTGGGGTTCATGGGTCAGAGGTCGGGGGCGCTCAAGGAATGTTTCCCCGGGCGTAATTTTAGCCAGGACCGCCTCTGACAGAGTCCTGTCTACCTTGGAGTTTCCAGTGTTTCATAAATGATAGATATGATTGCATCCTGCTACTTAGGCTTACCTGCAACCATTAGCCATTGTTAAGGTAACGTGTGCCTCTTCTTCCATTCAGATCTATAAACGACTATTTCCTTAACAATCTTTTTCATTTGCATTTGGTCGATAACTACAGCGGATGACTCTGGATAACCTTACCTTGTCTCCAAAAGGAAAGGAGTGACGTGCCATTTGGCTTTAAGACTTGCAATGACACCTTTGGATGCAGATGCCGTGTGTTGCATGATCATGAGTAGCAGCGGGGAAAGCAGGATAATATTCCTCATCTTCATTGTATTAACATAACAGTCCCACACAATGAGTTGTATGAACCTGCACAGAGAGCAAGCGGTCCGGTCCAGCACGCCTTTCACGTGTCGGTCGGTCTGTCGGTCAGTCAGTCTTGTGCCACGTAGTTACTGAAGTTACAGCCTCAACTCAGTTGCATGTCAAACACATGTAGTCATTTTAGCAAAAGAGCCGAAAGAAATCGCAACTGCTCACCGAGAGAACCAGCCTAAATAAAGTCATAGCACCTAACCAGTCAACTCATATTACGTCCAACTTCACAAACTTTAATCTTCGAACAAGTGAAATTACGACAATAAGATGTCTGGAGTGGTTGGACTTGCTATCTACAAACTTGTTGCGGTAAAATTGGACGTTCGAACCATTATCTTACTCGTAGCTGTAATCTGTCCCTCACCATGTTATTGATCATGACCGCTACGTTACGAATACTGTACAATTACAATGACTTCCGCGGTCTATTTTTGGGCATCTATTAGTAACCATGAACGTATGCTTTCGACCGACACAACTGGCGAGAAGGAGTTTGCCGGTTTGGGTCTGTTTAAATACTTTTAATAAAACGTAATGATACATCATATGGAGTATTTTGTGTTCTTCTTTCATTGTACGATGTTGCATCCAGTGCAATAATGGCAATAAAGAATCAAGAACGTGTCGTTTCAACCCGTTGGTAGAGGAATTGACACAGGCACAGCGATAGACAACTAAGGGGCCTTGGAGTGCGACTCAAACATTTTCCCACCAAAAGCCATTGGTAGATTGTTGTTCATTCATCCGTGTGAGTCTTGTTAAATGTGTTTGTTTTTACGATAGTAGATAAAATTGTGGTGAGCTCATTTGTCCTTTGGCAACAAACTAAATTAAATACAAATGAACAAATCAACCCCATGTCATACACTAAAAGACCGACACTTGATAAACACTCAGCCAACAACTTAATACAGCAATCAAGCAACTGTCGTTTATCTAAATGGCATTTAGTAAATACCATTGGTCTTTATATCTCCGAAAAAATAAGCACCCATTTAAAGCGAGCTTCTTTCATAAAAAAAAGTAAGTAAAATTATGCGCATGCGAATTGGTCCTATGATAACCAATTAAAGACATACATTTTCATGAATTTATAAAAACGCACCTGGATGCCCGGACGGGTTTTTAAAGTGCAAAAGATGACCTTTGGTCACTAACGTCAACAATGCTTACTTGACACCATGTACTGTACTACTTTTCTCTTAGCTATTTAATATAGGTTTAATGACCCAAAAAAGTAAACGTTCTGATTAAAAGTAATACTCATACTTTATTGCATTCATGTCTTCAACATAAAAATGGACATATTTATCGATGTATTCATTTATCTATTTATTTAATTAATAAAAGCTGCATAAACAGTATACTCATATTTAATTGGAACGGTGGGGAACTTTATTTGGCACTGTAGGGATCTAACAAGTTGTTAATTTATGTAGTTTTAATTGTTGGGGAATTGCACTGCATCATAATGACTGTGTTTCTGAACAAGTTGCTACGCTCGTGTATATAAACCAGCCAAAACAGACCACAATTTGATAATGAATTTGCGCAGCTCTTGTACCGGAGCTCATTTGATGGTGCAGATGTATTAATGACTGCAAGTAATGACCCTTCACATTTCCATCTGAATGATAGTTAAAGGCTTTGCCCAGCAAGTCAATTTGAAATCTCACAAGTGCCATGTGGCCTGTACCTGTATATGTATATGATACTATATGTACAATACATTAGATAGATAGATAGATAGATAGATAGATAGATAGATAGATAGATAGATAGATAGATAGATAGATAGATAGATAGATAGATAGATAGATAGATAGATAGATAGATAGATAGATAGATAGATAGATAGATAGATAGATAGATAGATAGATAGATAGATAGATAGATAGATAGATAGATAGATCACTTTTATGACTTTTTATATTGAGCCTATTTTAGAATGACTGTGCTTGATTGTGCATGATGTCTCCACGCACCCTGCAAACGCAATATAGGGACGGTTAGAATGTTAAAAACGAGATAATGGGACGTTGGGAATGGGACTTGCAGCGCTTACGTGTACGCGCGTGTACGCGCGCACACATAATAGGGCGATTAGTGGCTCCCGGTGCAGCCAGTCAGAGAGCCTCAGCAGCCGGGGGAAGCTGAGGGGATGCTGCCGGTGGTGGGGAGGTGGGTGGAGGGTGTCGGTGGCGAGGGTGGGGGGCTACGCAACAATCCCAGTCTTGCGACATCCTCTCTCTCTCTCTCTCTCTAGAGAGAGAGAGAGAGAGAGAGAGAGAGAGAGAACACACGCGTGTTGCGGGCCGGAATCAGCGGGACAAACCATGCAAAGCATTTCTTTTTAGAACTTTGCACCTGACATGCAGCTTAACTTTGAAGCTGACGCACAGCGCGCTGTTTTCGAGCGGTAATCGACGACCGATTGGCAACATGTGGCACCCGAAAAATTAGGCACCTCTCACGGAGCGCCAAGTCCCCAATTCTTATTCCCCCACCCCAGTTATGGAATGAAGGCGAAGCCAATCATGGATGATAAGTCCGGCAAGCTCATCCTGGTTCCTATCCTGGCTGTGCTTTTTGTCACGATAGGCTACCAGTACATCTGTCCCGCCGGCAGCCGTTCGTGTCCGCTGCAAAACGGAGAGGCACCGCGGGGAGTGAGCTTGCTCTCCACCGGGTACCAGGACGGGGATGATTTCGTGGACCAAGACCTGGAGGACGACAACCCCGCCAAGCTGCCGTCCCAGTTCAACTTCACGCAGCGAGACCTGGACCGACGCGTGGAGTTCAACATGAAAGGGGACGACGTCATCGTGTTCCTGCATATCCAGAAGACCGGCGGCACCACGTTCGGCCGGCACCTGGTGAGGAATATCCGCCTGGAGCAGCCGTGTGACTGCAAAGCCGGCCAGAAGAAGTGCACCTGCCACCGGCCGGGCAAGGACGAGTCGTGGCTCTTCTCCCGCTTCTCGACGGGATGGAGCTGCGGGCTGCACGCCGACTGGACCGAGTTGACCAACTGCGTGCCTGTCATCATGGATAAAAAGGAGGTCCAGAGGAATAAAAGGTAAACACAAACTACAAACTCACGCGCCCCTGCACGTAACTCCAAAAATGTCTTTAAAAGAGCAGCTCAAAAAAAAAAAAAACCCCAAACTTTTCCACATTGTTTACAAAATTACTTTCTTTCTTTCTTTCTACTTCAATTCAATGTATTGTTATTTTTATTATCTATCACAGTGGTAGGCAATGTATGGCCCGCGAATCAGGTCCTGCCATTCCTTAATCCGGCCGGCCCATGCACCAAGCATTCACATGATCAAGAGTCCTGTAATAATTTTTATGCTAATTTATCACCGCTTTCCCCACACAAAGAAAAAGTTTCGTAAAATGCACTTTTTCATTGTAAAATACAAAAGTACGTGTAAATATACTTTGTTCATCTTGTCGCGTAATTGGTTAAAGCAAATTAAATTTATTGGCAGAAAACATGTCATGTTAGGTTCACTGATGACTAAACTAAGTGCGAATGTGCATGAATAGTCGTTTGCGATTGCCTGCTGACCATGCAGATAAATGTTCAAGAAAATGCTTGGATAAATGATAACATTTTAAACACATGCACATTTTAACTTGGTTTTTATGAATGATCCATCCCATCTCCACCCACTATAACAATCAAATGTGTACCTCAAGCACAAAAGCAAGGGGTGGACAACCCCGAATACAATATAAAATCTTCCTTTGTGGAAAACTTTCACGTAAGGCGCTGATTGTCCAATAACAACAACAAATCACCCTGCAATCAGCAATTTTTGGGGAGTATGAATACCTGCAACCTGAGAGAAAAACCAGCCTCTCACATTCAGCATGCAAACTATAAATAGACAAAAGGTTCTGGTCCTTGTGTGCTCATCAGTCCCACACAATGAGGCTCTGTCTATTGCTGTGCCGCTAATGTTATTCCATTGCTGCTGCAGTCAGGCCCATTAACCAACTGTATACGGGATCCCTTCTCAGTGATGTTATTTGCTAAGATGTGTTTAAGCACCCCCTGTGTTTACTTTAATGGCCAATAGATCACCGCTCTCGACTTGCACAATTGTTTTGAGAGACTCTACATCCCAAACACACACAGACTCACTGAACTGTGATGTTAAAAAAAAAAAAAGAGTGTCCCTCTAATACAGACATCTCTCCTAGCCTGGTATGAGGTGATATGTGTCACAGTTTCTTTTTTATTTTTTAATGTGCTTCCTCTATTTTCTGCTATAAATGGCCTTCGGAGTTACTTTACTCAACTGAAAAAAAGAGTAGCCCGAATTTATTAAAGTCAAAATGTTTATTTATTTCCATATACTGATGCATTTTAAAATAACATTGAAATTTTTTTATGGAAAATAATCCTATTTGTGTTCAATATGACATACTGGATGTTTATTCTATGACACAATATCAAAGCGCCAAACAGGAGTGACTTGGCCCTAGTGGCTGATTCAAAACCTTCCATGACCCACTTCCGGTTTCTGATACGGATCCTTGACACTTTTTTGAGGTGAGGCGTTTGATTGCTGATGAAACATAGCTTCTAGTAGAGCCGAGGTCGCTGTATTCTATGTCTTGATCAGGAAGAACCTAATGGGCACATTTGATTTGTGAATCAGCATACTTGATCGTGGTTAGAACGTTTGTCTCACGGGTCTGAGGATTTGAGGTCAAAACCCGTCATTGTCCTTCCTCTGTCGAGTTTGCATGGTCTCCCTATGCTTCCTCAAACATTCCAAAACATACATGTCGGGTCCATTGACGACTCCGAACAAGTCGTTCTCAAGTTTTTTTCACCAAGTACCACTTGGCTCTCCAAGTATCACCATGATGGCCAACAATGAAATACAGTCTCATAGCAGGCCTAAGTGTTCAGCAAAAAGAAGGCAGAGGTTTTATTTGTTAAATATTTTTGTTATCCGCTGCAACATGGCACAATTTGATCATTGTACCTGAATATATGTAAAAAAAAAAAAAAAAGTTAAATGGCGATTATAATGAAACTGATGTTAATGAAAATTAAAATAAACAGCTCGAAAAGCCTAACTGTAAATGTTTTGTTGGTAAAAGGTAAATTAATCCGAACCATAATGGCAGTACAACAAATGCACGTGGCTGGATTAAAAAAAAAAAAAAAAAAAAAAAAAAAAAAGCTAAGCCACTGTAAGAGTCTACACCGTTCGAACATTTAAGTTAGAGATTTTTGTTTAGTTTTTTTGCGATCCACAAGAGAGAGCCCTCGGACTGCTAATGGTATCCGTACCATACTTGGCAAATCACGGCTCTAAATTGTTCCTAAGTGTGAATAGGAGTAAGTACGATGACACCATGCAAAAGCCACGCAAGGATGCCCAACCCGAGATTCAAACCCAGAACCTCAGAACTCTGAGGCAGACATGCCAACACCACTAGCACAACGAGCTTCTCCGTATTTTTACATGATGATTCCATCATCCAAAGTTAATAGTCTATGACTTTAATTGTATTAACCATGAAGGATAGTTGGAAAAAGATTGGCAATTTTTACTCTGCGGTGGTGTAAACGACAC
The DNA here is from genome assembly GCA_026261675.1 of Hippocampus mohnikei. Lineage (NCBI taxonomy): Eukaryota > Metazoa > Chordata > Actinopteri > Syngnathiformes > Syngnathidae > Hippocampus > Hippocampus mohnikei. The sequence continues at coordinate 9,073,976 of JAKGUB010000106.1, read as the reverse complement.
ATGTACTGCTTCTATAAAGATTCATGAGCCCCAAAAGTTTTTTTTCTTCTCTCACCAGAACTGCCGTATGCTTTATTCAGTGGATCTGCAAGTCTTTAAAAAGCACCGCACATTAGGCTAGTCATAAAACGACGCATTAAAGCTGCATCAGTCAGAGTTATCTCCTCAAAACGTAGCTACATGTGCGCATATCAGATTAGAAAAAGCGGGGGGCGGGCGAAGAATGCACTGCCGGAAATCTTTGAAAGGCAGCAAGAACTTCCCATCTCTTGTTTTGAAAGCTACAATCACACGCTGATGTTTTAAAAAAAAAGAAAGAAAACAGGCGCGCATGATTTATTTCTGCTGCGCCAAGTGTGTTTCCTCCACTCAGAGAAGTGCTCAGTGGATGCGACAGCCCTTCATTTCACAGCTGCAGCATCCACTCTGAGTTCACAGTCCTCCCGGAACCGTGTACTTAAATCCCGCAGCGTCCATTCTGAGGCCATTCTGCCTCCTCTTCCTCATCTGGGACACATTTTGAGATGAGTAATAGCTTTATGCACATATTACCTTGGTACATCAGCATATTCCGCTGTAATGCCTTAATTAAAGATTCGTCAATTACAGCATGTCTTCAGTTAGTTGTGAGTTTTTATTTACTTAACTGCAGAAAGTGCAAGGTCGCTATTTGAGGGTCAAGTGTTTGTGTAAGCTTTACAGATGCTATCGGCGCGTGGTACGAGTGCGTGGTGACACACAGGGTGGTATCAGGCATAGTTAAGGTCACAACAAACCAACAAAGCTTATTTTTTCCAGTCGGGACAAAAAGATTTGTTTTTCCATTCTTTATGAAAGCCGAAATATTGAGTAAATCGAGTCAAGGGCAAGGCTAAATATTCCAGACCTTTTGTTTCAACTCGTACTGCCGTCTGCAACCGTTAAATTCAGATTGTACGCCATATTTTGCCTCTCATATTGACTGAGGGTCTCAGTGTAGGTGCTCACCTCAACGCCTGATGGAAGATGGAGATGGAATTGAGTTGGAGGTTGAGGTTGGGTGCAAAAGGCACATGATAGTAGCCTCACCTACACCATACTGTATTGGCCTTTACAGCCCGGGCACACAAATGATCAGTGTGTACGTCCTGCGGTGTGGCTCCTCTGGAGTATGCTGTTTGTCAGTGGGTAATTTGAGTGGTAAGGGGCTTGGGGCTTGTAGTGCATATGTATATATATATATATATATATATATATATATATATATATATATATATATATATATATATATACACATACATATGCACTACAAGCACTATATATATATAAATATACACACACACACACACACACACACACACACACACACACACACATACAGCCATAATCTACGTTAATCTATGTTGAGTATGTTGTGTGCCTGATGTAAATCCGGTGCCCTCCGGAGATGATGTGTATGAGCGAAAAACAAATAAATTGTATTAAAAGTCAATCAGAAATAATCTCACCTGAATTAAAAAAAAGAGCATTAGGAATTTGAAGTATAATATTGTGTCCATAATTCAATCAATCAATAACTTGTGTTGATGTGCAGCCAGCATCGATGTCCAGTGCCTGGCGATGTCACGGGACAGACACATCGATACATCGATGAAGTAGATGTTTCACAGCACCCCGATTATATATGCACATGTGCTTTTCATTTCAACAGCATTGTCACCGCAATTTATGCAGATGACTCAAGTCTTTAAAAATCAGATATAAAATGGTCATTAGAAACTTTCTTGCCGCTGATGCATAATGAATGCTTCCAAGAACAAAGCCACAGCCTGAATACAACACATTACAACAGTGCAATATTAATAGTAATTACTGTATGCCTTCCACAGTTTCTGTAATTCCCCCCTATATTTAAGTTCCTCCTTTCTGCAATCCTTTGTTGAAAAGATCCATCACTTTAATGCCTTACAAGGTTGCTACTGAAGTAAAGGACTGCTGTTACTTACATGCCTCAGCAGTGATGTGCCCTAATACTTTGCTAAATAACATCTCCCCTAATATTTTATTCATAATAATTGATGCAGAGAGGAGCTCCATTTACTGTATAGTAGTTTCAATTTACAACTCAGATTGTTAAATCATGCATGTCTGTTCGCCAGACCTAACCCGTGTCGTTCATCACTGTTGGCCTCCTTCCTCCCCACACAGTGTTGAATGGAGCTAAGCATTATTATTAAATCAGTTTTAGTGCGTTTAGCACAGTTCGATGGAAATCCTGCGGTTGAACACTTCTGTCCGGTTATGCTGGACAAACCTATTGTATGATTTATTTAAAAAAAAAAAAAAAGCAAAATGTTTTGACTAGCAGGCATCTACCCTGAAAATGTGAATATATTAATAGTCTTTTTATGTATTGAAAACAATTCTTTAAAATCTGAATGGCTAGACAGAAATTGATAAATATACAGTACTGTACAGTAGTCTGAACACACAAGAGGCTGAAAGAAGGAAGTGGAAAATTGATGATGCTCTCATTACAATGATGGGATTTTGGGTTTATTACGTGTGGATGCGCCTTCACAGGGCTAGTTGTTCAGGGGACCGGAGATTGCTTTTGTGTGTATGTGTGTCATTAATTCAAGTCCTCATTGCTGGCAGATCTGAGCAGTAATCCAGTCCTGTTGTTAATTAAGTGCTACCTTTATTAAGGAGGCAGCAGCAGAACTGTGCGTCAACTACTTTTCCACTGTCATGACACACAAGTGGCCTCCGGGGAAAGCGTTTACCGTTAGATAAGAAAAAAATTCAGTGAGTAATCAAAATCAGAATCATATTTATTGGCCAAGTGTGTAGAACACACAAGGAATTTGTCTCTGCACTAGCATCATCATAAACAAGGACATGACAAATAAGTATGAAAGGACATTCCGTAATGTAAGTGAACCGTTGTGCGGTGGTACCACCCAGTGACAACCGTGAGACAATGTGAAAAGTATCAAGCAGAGCTAACGTGATCAGTGGTCGGATAAAATACTATAACAGCTGTACAGCTGTACAGAAAATCATTGAACCATTTTAAAGTGACCAGTAGCAGTATTTGTAGTACAACAATTGTGCAATTATGCAGATGTCCTTGAGCGCTTTACAGTGTCTGGTGCTGTGGAATATAGATCAGTGACAGTGGTTCAAGTGAGTACAGAGCTGGAGCTACAATAACTATATCGGGATGCTGTTCCACAGCAAAATTTCAAAGAGCCACTATACAGGTAGATTTGAGTTACTGTTTAGGGAGTTTATGGCTAGAGGGAAGAAGCTGTTTCAGTGTCTGTTGATTTGGTGTGCATGGATCGGTAGCGCCTGCCTGAGGGGAGTAGCTGGAAAAGGTGGTGGGCAGGGTGTGGGGGGTCCGGTAGGATTTTCCATGCCCATGTCTTGGTTCTTGCAGTGTGCAAGTCCTCAAGAGTGGGTAGGGCGGTGCTAATGATTTTTTTTCACCGTCCTAACTGTCCGTTGAAGTCGGATTTTGTCCTTTTTTGTGGCGGCCCCAAACCAAACCGTGATGGAAGAACACAGGATCGATTCGATGACTGCCGTTTAGAACTGTTATCGCACCTCCTGTGGCAGGCCATGCTTCCTCAGCAGCAGAAGTACATCCTCTGCTGAGCCCTTTTCAGGATGGAGTTGGTGTTGACTTCCTACTTCATGTCCTGGGAGATTCTGATTCTGATAAGAAAAAATTCAGTGAGTAATGGATAAATGTGGAAAAAAAAACATATTTGACTTTGTTTTTATTATTGAAAAAAAAACTCTCAGTGCCGTGGCAAAAATTTGCCTTTAAAGGATAACTATTATGCATGTTTTTGGCTCAGCTTCAGAAAACAGGCAAGCTGTGATTGGTCATTACCTGAGCCCTGAGCAACTGTGATGTCATTTTCACTTGACAGAAAGTGACAAAGCCCCCTGAGATGGCTAAAAACGGGTGGCCTTTGCTGCTTAACTAATTTTTAACAAACAAAAAAATTAATCACAATGCGATTTAAGGTTTCTTTTTTTGCAAACGATGGTCTTTGTTTTGGTGAAGAGAAAACCTGGCAGACAGTTTTGGCTGTCGCTTCAGCCTTCATGGGAGCTGTCACTACTTCCTGGTGAACCTAACTTACCATAAGCAGACAAGATGAACGTCATAGCAATAATCAGAATGCCGTGTTTAGATGAGTGGAGGCACATAGAACATATTACTGTCAAGAAAACTTTTGGGATGACTTCCCCATGAAGCCGATTAAGTAATAATAATGGCATACATACGCTTCCATATTGAACATTTTTGAACAGTTGACATAATCCCTGCCACGTTTTAAGTGCTGTATAATACACTGTTAATTTTGGATTGGTGTGTTGTGCTTTCAAAAACGTATGACGTCGTCAGGTATTCCCATGATTTTAACCGTCAGGTTTCATGTTCTTTTGGGAAACGGAGAAAAAATTTATGTGTGCACGTATATTTGTGGTCAAGTCATATCCTGGATATATTAAAACAAAAGTCGCAATATTTTGGATTTTATTCACGTGGTACAGTTGCCTCTCCTGGTTGTCTCATTCATATGTGCATGCCTATTAATGCCTATGATGCTAATATAATCCAAAATCTCGTGAGTTACGTTATAATTTTCACACTTTGATTAAGATATTTATATCCAATTGCACATGTCCACATACATTTTTATGGGGATCTATCACGGTTTTCATACATTATGGCACCGTAATGGACTGGTTGCACACCGTTGTACTATGTGCTTCAGCCAGTCACTCCCGCAATATATGTCTTTTTTTTTTTGAAGGAAGAATATGAATCTTGAGACTATTAGGAGTGCCATAAATATCATGGCAGTTCTTGACAATGCCATCTGGCATTTTTGTAGCCCAATCGAGCAGGAAACAAGTCCAAAATGAGCAGTAGCGTGTTGCAGTATGCCTGATGACACGGTGATTACGTGAACTCGTCCAAAATGTTCAATGCAGCAGCGTACAAGGTATCTGAGTATTTTGATCAACTGTTTAAACCTTTTATTCTGAGACTCAGATGCCATCGATATCTGCACTTTTTATGTTCATACACACTCTGCCTTATAGAATGAAGGAAAATGAATTTTGAGTCACGTGTCAATTTAATATCCACTTGTCACACCCTGTTTCAAATCCCGCCATTTTGGGGGCTGGTTCTTTCTCATGCAAATGCTTATTATTGCTTTTGTTACTCTGACAACCAGTGGTAAAACTCAGGCATGCGATAAAGTGAGCCTACTTAGTGTTGGTAACTCAGTGACATTATGGGTATATTTAGAGAATCGTCTGACCCGTGGAGTTACTTTTTTATAGCCATAAGCAAAAAAAAATCTAGTGACTTTTTGTGGTGTTATTGAAGACTCCGAGACATCCTCCACAGCCAGAGATGTTCAGCCCTTTGCACCCTGAATGCGCCTGAAAAGCGCATGCGCAAACCCAACACTGGCTAATTGAACCTGTTCTATAACATTGGGGCAGGAAATGGAAGTACAATGGAATTGCACTTTATGTAAGAAATTACCGGTAAGTCATTTTTGGTTCACAAGCAAGAAAACCATGGAAACTGGCTAGATAACACACTTAAACTCTGATGAGTTATATTGTCCAAGCAATTCTACATTTTGTTGTATGAACGCTCTAAAAACAGTTGGGTCAAAAATAACGTAATAGAACAACATGTTACATCTTCACACCTACTTGATGAAATTGCTCTTGCACTCTTCCCATAGCAACCAAAGGAAGAAATGGTCTTCCATGAAATAAATGTCGAGCGAGCATAAACGGGAATGGAGGAGCGGCCTATAAATTGAATGGAGTAGTGATTAGAAACAGCCGAATTGTACTTTCTTACCATTTGAAGATTTTATTAATCTGCCATTCGAAGGTCTGGGGTTGAGTAGCATGATTGTTCCATCATGGCATGGGGAATTATCTACGACCAGGTTCTTGTTTTCTCAGTGACGTCTGACTGAAGAAATTGAATCCAGAGCCTGCTGTGACTCTCACATTTAAAGAGCTCCATAGTGCATTTCCGTCCACTGTTCCGTTTACTGAGCTGCAACTTCATTGGCGTGATTAACTCCTATGGGGTTTCTTCTTTGAAAAAGCTCAGCCACGTGGATCAAAAAGTTAACGACCAGTTTACTCAGAACCCCGCAGTGCTGTTCGAGCTACTTCATTGCATGTAGCTTTGAAATGTCAAATGTCTGTACCATTGTAAACCGAGGACAAAAAGGCATAATGCACAGCGAGTTAATATTATCCATTGATGTATGGCCAAAATCAGCTTTTGAATGAAAACGCCAAATACAGGATTTTCAATGGATAGTGACAACTATTCTGTTGGATAGCTACTATTTTCCTACATTATTCATTCATTCATTCATCTTCCGACCCGCTTGATCCTCACTAGGGTCGCGGGGGGTGCTGGAGCCCATCCCAGCTGTCTCCGGGCAGTAGGCGGGGGACACCCTGAATCGGTTGCCAGCCAATCGCAGGGCACACAGAGACGAGCAATCAACCACGCTCACACTCACACCTAGGGACAATTTAGAGTGCTCAATCAGCCTGCCATGCATATCTTTGGAATGTGGGAGGAAACCGGAGCACCCGGAGAAAACCCACGCAAGCCCGGGGAGAACATGCAAACTCCACACAGGGAGGCCGGAGCTGTAATCGAAACCGGTACCTCTGCACTGTGAAGCCGACGTGCTAACCACTGGACTACCGGGCCGCCCTCCTACATCATTAGCTAATGCTTTTTCTAATACACTAAAATAAAAAGTCAAAGCTTCTTGCTGCAACACAATAATTGGTGTCATGCTTTGGAAATGACACGAACAACGTGGACTGAAAATGCTCTATATTTCAAGAGGGACTTTGGGTTTGTTTTAAATTTGACGTACTCCGGTCTCATGAGACATGCTGAGGTATCACAAAATATGCTTAAGTCTCATTTTTGGTCAAAATATTGGACTGTAGACAGTACTTGACACAGTAATGTGAACACTGTACAGCAGGGGTGTCAAACTCATTTCACATTGTGGGCCACATACGGCCTCGGTAGATGTCAAGTGGGCCGGACCTTTAAAAATTATACCATACTCTGCTATAAATAAACAAAATATGTCTTTCCTTTGTTTTGGTCTAAAGAAGCACAAGAACAGTAGGAAAATGTTGAAATTTAATGAACATATGTTTTTCACAAACATTCATGAAGCACCTAAGATTTCCTTAGAAAAATGTGCAATTTACTTTTATCATTCACATATATACATTGCAACTGATCCCACTGACTGTACAAAGGCACAAAACCTTAACAAGTAATTGGTATTGAAAAATATAGTAATGCACTTTTAAGATTAAACGAGACTTCAAAGAAAGGAATTTTTAAACCATTTACACGAGCATATAACATCTAAATGTAATCCCTGCCTACATCTTACAAACTAAGGAGAGTGCTATAATATGTGTAAAGAATAAAGTATTCACGTCCTTGAAAGCGTCTGCTGTGTTGGGTCTGTCTCAGTGACAGACTGAGGCAGCTGTTGTCTTCTTCTCTGATCAAAACAATGTTGTCTTTTCCTCTGATCAAAACAGTGTGAATGGCACCTAATTAAAATATTCATTCTGTTTCTTTAATGTATTTTTTCACTTTGAAATTATCCTGCAGGCCTGATCAAACTTCTTTGCGGCCGGTTCCGGCCCACAGGCCGTATGTCTGACACCTCTGCTGTACAGTATAACACTCAGTTTGCTGCCTACATTAAGATAGTTTGTCCGGAAGCATATATTGTGGTTCCTTTCATTCCACTTGAATTGAAAATGGGAATTAGCATCCCAGTTCTTCTGTTTGATAGCCGAAGCACCAGGGAGCACCCTGAGTCATCTTCACACACTATTGTTGAGTCCGATTTTGTTGAATAGCTTTGCTGGTCTGTGCCACTGCAATATTAGCAACACAGGTGTATATAAGTTGTTATGGTTGTGCCCTAGTGTCCATATGTCTTGGGATGTAGTGCGGCTGAAGCTTAGAGTCTTTCTTTAAAAGCCACTCTACGTAATGAAAGCCGAGCAGCTTGCCAGATCAAGCTTGTAGGTTCTGTGAGGCTGCTGTCAAAAATATTTGCTGGTCAGGCAAATATGAATCTCCAGATGTCTGAATCAGCTCTTACACTGTGATTAAAGGATGGCATTTAGTCGAGTGGCTGACTCCAGTAACAATTTTCAGTTTCAGTCCAGGTTTGCGGTTCCATGTAAATGACATTTTTTTTTTCGTTCAGCAGAAAATAATCAAGGACCTTGTTTTGCTCACATTCAGTATAATGAGGAGGCTCGAGACCTTCATTTCCGTGTCGTATTTGAACTCGACATTTTTCTGGAGTACACTGTGGTATGAATGTGCGGCAAAAGCAACAAAAACGCATCTCTGGGAGCGACCCCGAGTGAATTAGTACAGGCGGCCCTTTATGGAGGCCACATACAGCATTCAGAGGCACCTGCAAAAAGCCTTGTCAGCCCATGTTAAATGGGGATGGTCGGGTCTTCGGGAGATTTCTTGTTTCAGTCACATGCGGGAGCATGATACATACATACATCATGATGCAAGGTGGCTCCATGTAGGTATGGGTCGGATTATGTCAATATGAGCAAGAATAGATTCAAGGTTTCACACTGCCGCAATTACAGTTCTAAAATGTATTATATTCAAACATTTGGGTAATAAAACAAAACAATCTCTATTTAATTTATTATTTTCAATTATCTTAGTTTCAAACAATGTTTACTGTTGAATATTTGGTACATTCGTAAATATACACCCCCAAAAAAAAAGCCTTAATGTAGAACAGTAGAAGCACAGGTATTTATTCCTCCGAAAATGAGTAGCCACTTTGCCTTCCTCGGCTTTGTGAAGTAACGTCAGAACAGAAACGAGCTGATGTTATCTGTGCTATCTACCTTGGCCTAAAGTTTGTCTTATTTACTGCGCCATTCGTAAGCATGCTAACTGTTGTGGTTGGTTGGAACTTGCAGTCATTATAGTCATTTCAAGACTGCGTTATTGATATCATCCTTGCCTTGAATTTGGCGATTGTGCCTTCAAAAAAACAGAAACAATGCATCTCGCAAAAAACAAAACAAAAACTGGAATAGAGCACCACAACTGTGCTCTGCATTTGAAAAAGCCTTCAAATTGGAACAACCTTCAGTCTGTGATGTGACGTCACTGGCCTTCAAGTGCATCATCTGGAGGATGCAGCCCCCTGAACTGGGACGGTAACAGCTTCAAATAACAAGGACTCTGACAAGGATCCATCAAAAATGGAAGTAAACAAATTACAATTAGCTGATTCATGTAGACTGGCGGCAGCTGGTCCACGCCAAGGACAGGCAAGGAGATAATTGGCTGACACAGGAAGGGCAGGGCAAGCTAACAACACCTGCTAAGTCTAATGACACAGACAGAGTGACAGATGCAGGGGAGAAAAACCCGAAGAGGTGAGCGGCTGACAGAATGCGATTGGCTGGCCACAAGAGGGCATGGCTCTAATGACCCAATACAAACACTACCCAGACAAGGACCACATTGCAGTCGGATAGGTCATACGCTTGTGAAATCAAACTTCACGGCTTTGCTGCAACTTTATTTTACTTCAATGTTTGACTTACTTTTATGATGGTTTCATCCAGCGTGAACTGCAAGCTCCCACAAATAGCGTCTTTTGATCAGACATCACCCAGAACCGGCGCTAAAGCAGCAGATGCTACGGTGCGCACTGATCTAGTTAAATATAGTCATCATCAGTAGAAGGGAATGAGTCAGCTAGTGCAGTGATTCAAGGATTCAATGGTTAATGTCCCTAAGAGTCCCGTTTGGCATCCGAGCGGCTTAAATGTTCTTATTAACAGGGGGGCAATTAACTTTGGCTCTGTTTTGCCTCTAATTGGCCAAAGAACGTTCTTGCTTGAAAAGAGTCCATAAAACGCTATCACGCAAAATTAGATTCATACAGTAAATTCTCCAATATTGCTGAGCTGGACTGGCTTCATCAGCAAGTTCATTATTACTACCTCGCTGCCCTGCCCAGATATTTGTGCTCTCCTGTGATTGCCATCTTTTTAATCACAAGAATCTAATAGTGTAGTCAACCTCTTTTCTTGACATATTCAAGAGAGGCAGGGAAAACGGCAGCAGAGCTTGGATATAATAGTTGAGAAGCGATACCTGCGAGGCTTGAAAAAGCCAAGAATAAGTGAGTCTGGATTTGATTTATTGTAACAACCCGGAGAAAGGTCATCTGTCCTTATCTGGGGCGGGCTAGTGACAGAAAGTGCGGAGAGGCGAGCTGGGGCTCACGCCATCCCGGCATTTGGATTCAGTGGTCGACTGAGCAGCGAGCTCACTTTAAAGCCCAGGTAGAGTCACCTTCATGCAGAGTCTAATCTCCCGCATGGGGTGTGCCACTACAGTATCTTTTGACAGGATAAAGTCTCTTCATGTTGTAGTCTGTGCCGGCCAGCAATCTGTCACCCAAACGCCTTACGATTGGATGAAGATGAGTTTAAGTATGCCTTCGCCACATTCTAAGAATCTATCATAGCTGCTTTACCCTTGAATTTCATTCCAATTCATGGATGTTTTATATCATCCAATTGGGCATCGCTGGCCTTATACATCCATCCAGTCATTCATTTGAGCACTTATTAGGGTCAAGCGTGAGTCGCGGAGGATAGCGATGATAATTGATTAATCCATTCGTTGATCAGCAAGAATTCAGTCAGTTCATAACTAAATTCAATAAAAGTGTCTTTCAGCAATTGAGGCATACCGGTGTACACTACAAAATATTCAGGCTAAAGAAAAACAAGATGAAGTAAGGTTGGAAAGTTGAGGTACGCCCATGCAGACCTTCAATATGGCAATGCCTCCAGGCAGAGTTATTCTGCCCCGTATGAAACTGCCATTAATTAACGTTCAGAGTGCTTCCACCATCCTATGAAAAAATAAAAAAATCATTTCTGTTTTTTATTATATGAATCATAAATAAATGACCTTTTACTGATTGGTGACTATTTTCTTTCCTTTCTTTCTTTCTGTTAATACGCATATCGTTCATGAGTCTTGATTATGTTGGATTCGCCGATGGAAAAAATTTGCCATTTCCCACTGGAGAAGAAGGAGCCTCTCTGTGGATGCATTTCATTGCATTCCCACCTCGAGTGACTGGTGTAAATTGGGTCCCAAGTCACAGTGTGGTTTTTTTAAGTAAGGAACGAAAATAAGAACGTGTTTCAACAAGAGGTGTCATCGCAGAGTGCTAGCGTGGAACACAGAGTGCTTAAGCGGGTACTTTTGTAATCGGTACGATATTGGGCTACATTTGAGCATTTTGTCGTCAGCAAAGGCTCAATTCTCGGATGTCTAAAAGAGCGATAGCGTGGGATGGGTGGAGTGATTCATCAAGACTTGCTTGGAAAATGGTTGGGGGCTGGCTGTCATAAATCTTAAATTTATGTGTGGTGAACACCGAATTGGGCGAAGCCACACTCTGCCATTGGAATGTAAATACGGAACAATAGGCTGTTAGGAAATTGACTGAAAATCGCACTGTTGCCAGACAAATGGAGCAGCAACTGGCGTTTTGTGTGTTTCTCACAAGTCATTCACCACAAAACAAAACATCAAGGACAATGTTTTATTTTTTATTTTATTTTTATGTGCAACTCCCCTTTTTCTTCTTTGTATTTCCTAGCAATCTGGATGCACTTGGGCGCTATGCTTCTTCTCACAAGTCAGTCTTGGTACAATGACAGACTTCTGGTTTGGGGGGGAAAGAAACTCGCAGTTGTCTATGTCAACATTTTGCTTTGTTTGTGGTGTGCTGGTCATCTCGAGTACAGCACACATTATAATCTAAGATCCATAAGAATACACGTAGCAACTCTTTTCAACATTATATGTGGAGCCTCACATATATTGAGAATCGTTTAAGATGTTAACAATCTGTATGTGTGTCCCTCCCTTTAGTTTGCCCAGAATATTAATTTTCTTTTGGACAATTGTATGCTTTCAATGTTAAGGAATGGTCCTTTCTTGTTTCCAGTGTGCAAAGCAAGGTCCATAAAAGCATGCTTGGATCAGTGTAGTGTGGATGAACCCTGTCAGCCAGCCTTGGTGATGAACTAGAACCAAGATTGAGAGACCTGAGTCACCCCTGATGTCACAAATGATGGATGAATACCGTATATTTCCTCGTCATGTGTGGGGTCTGCCACATGTTAAATATCAGGATGCATGTACCCCAACTTGATACAATGTCAGTCAGAAAATCTCCTGGACCGATGTCACACAATATATTTCAAAACCAGTGCATGAGAAGATGTGTGACAGGACAATTCCACAGCTCACAACGCTCTGAGCATCCGACAGTTCCCGGCCAAGTTAGAACACAGTCTAACCTCCCTTCCCACCTATCCTGGCTGCGTCTGATTCTTTTTTCCCCCTTTCCCCCATTCAAGGATGTCACCTAGGGGGCCTGTTTTGAACATGTGGACAACATCAAGATGGCTGTGAGTATACAAGGTCCAGGAGGAGCACCGAAAAATCCTTCCAGGACGTGGCAGAGAAGGCTGGCAAAGTGCGTTAGACTCCAGGGGGATGGATGACTTCCAAAAGGAAAACTTTTACTTTTTAGTTCAACTTTTGGAATATATCTTTTATGACACGAGTCCTGGAGCTTTTCTGACACGCCTCATGCGTGTTGCCATTCGAGTACATCATAAGAGTGCCGCCGTGTGTGACGAGGCCCTCCTCAGGTGCCACATTACTGCCTGCAAGGTAGATCTTTAAATCCCACTCACAAATCCAGGGATCAGTTGGGCTCTCATCATGCTTAAATGGATAGTCGCCTTCGATTCATTCATCACGCCTTCTCTGCCGTTTTTCGAGCCTCCACTACCAGCCTGTTTACTCTCTGTCTGGGAGGTTTGGGTGGGAGGAAATTGTCCTCACATTGGAAGAATTCACCTCCCTTGTAATGCCGGGCATGTCTATGAATCCTAATAGGTTACATGGAGAGGAACGATGCTGAGTTCTTGCTTTGGGATGCCAGCAGCAAATGGCCTTTCCTTCCTTGTCGGTGTCATCAAGAAGCAGATGATGCCTTTGTTAAATATTTCAAAATGGAGAATGTAGCCATACGCATTAACGGCAAGTGACATGAATAAGAATCGATTCACGTTTTGACGTGGCTATAAAGGGCAGCATATAGCAAAAGGTGGTTTGAGTGCTTGGAGAAGGCGATGTGGGGTGCCAGCATGACTAATGGGCCTAACCTGGATCTATCGACTCGCACACAAAAATACTGGAGGATTGATTGGACTGCTTATGCCGCTGCCGCAATCTCACCATCAATGATGTGGTTTCCCTTGTGTTTGTCAAGTCATCGCTGCCTTTTGAAAAAAAAAAAAAATTATATGGCTCTTATTATCAAGTGTGATCATATCTGATGCTCACTTTTAAATTCAACTTGCTTCACCCCTTCTGCATTGCGATAACATATGGTTATTTTCTTTCTTGTTATTGAGCGTGCATGTTCATATTTGACACTGATGGTTACAGAGATAATGACTGGCTTGGCTCCATGTAGGTTGACCTGTAAAATACAGGTGGACATTTCACGTAGGATGCCCCAAAATTAGGATTTAAAACAAAATGTTCTTTTTTTTTGGTAGCATCTAGCTAAAAGCAAATGAAAATCATACGAATATCTAGCGAGGCTACGTTTATATTCATTTTGTATTCCACAACCAACAATGTGTTAAGTATCAGTGACTTAAACAGCAAATATTCCCAAAGAAACCAAAAAAAAATACAAAAGGATTGGATGTGAATTCCAGCAAACACTATAAAATGCCATAAACTGCTGCCCTATAAACACCCGCCTGAGCCCCAGCTCACATTCGACCCCAATGAATACAAGCGCTTAATAAAATGAATCAAAAGAGAGATTAACTGAGCAGAAATTTTCTCCATAATCAACTAAGGAAATCTAATGCCCATCCTTATTTAAAGGCAGTCTTGCGGTCGTTTCCACTTCTCTCCAGCACTCACGGAGAGCACTGAACATTGAACATCTGTGCTCACTCAGGACCGCGGGTCCATGCAGATGATTGATTCAGGTGCGGTAAGGAGACGAAAAGAGGGAGGCCTGGGGGGGTGGCGATGGTGTTGGTGGGGGGGTTAGCGCTACGGGCTATGTCCGTTAATCATACCGTATTACTGCACAGTAGGCATTTATCACCAAACACCAAAGGCTGCGGTCCACGGGGAACACTGGAACCAATCTCATCGCTTACATACAATCCATCCCCGGCCCAAAGAAAAAGTAGCATCATTGGGCACTACCGCATCCATTCATTCTATGACAAGGGGATGTTCCCAAAAATTAAAAGTCAGACTCAAAGAGCAGTGTAGAGAAAGTGGGGTTCAAAGTCCTATTTTTACTTCATCCACCAAAACAGCCTTGAGGGGGCACGTCAGTCAACAGCAGGGAGTGCAAACATTCGGAATTAACCTGGTGGAGTCAGAGCTGAAGGAGCCCCCTTGGTCAAACAACGTAAACCTCTACATGCTTGTTTGAAGGTGCCATTGAGACGATTGAAAGGAGTGTTCACATTACAAAATCGTCCTTTAAAGACAAATGGAGGTTCTATATTTTTCCTCACTGCCGTCACTCCAAGTACGCTTCATCATTCAGAATTGGAAATTTAAGGGTATATAAACTACAAATGCCAAATCTAAATCCAACACTGCTTTAAGTGACATTGAAGTTTGCCGGCCATTGAAGCCGAGTTTTAGGGACCATCAGGAACTGTTGGATTTTTTTCACAAGGCCCTGGCCCCTCCCTACCTGACGATGGTGCCTCAGTCTGACTGCAAGGAAAAACCATTTGAAAGGGGTCTGCTGGACCATATTGTTTCTATACATTCCATGGTGGCCAGGCATTGGGGGGAAGCTGCCTTGGCGTAAACATATTGTTGCCTTAAGTAGCCCTGCTACCTCCCAGCATGCCTTGCGGTGGCCTTGTTAAATTGTTGTCGTAAATCAAGCTAAACATTTATTTGAATTTGTCGCTGCCTGTATGGCAATGAGTGTGTCCCTTAGTTTATTTCAGGATGAGTTGGTATGTGTGGATTTTATTTCCTGACACCCTGACTGTGGTTTGTGTGATAAACAGCGGACTTCCAGACATATTTGCTGTGGTTTCTTACTGTTACCTGGTTGTTGTTTAAAAGTTTTTTTATATTTATGACTTAGAAGAAAAATACATGGCTGCACGGTCATTATATCAGGCCAGGCTTCGTCAAATTTCTTGAGAACTTGCCAGCGACAGCTTTAATGTTTTCACTCTGTTGCATGATTTGAATTTTTCTGAGCGTTTTGTAGCTTTTCTTGCCGTACAAGAAGTAACAATCTTACTCAGGGATGTTAAAAGACGCTTTTGCACCATAGCATTTACAGTATAATATTCATCCTTAACCTATTGATATCTGATGCATAAAAAAAAAAAAAAAAACGCTTTTGCTTTGTGCTGCTTATGTTCCACATGACAGCAGTTAAAGTAACAGCAGGTATTCCTTTTTTTTTTTATTCAGTTTTGGCTGACCGAGCACCAGCATGCCCAGCCCTGCAGGTGGGCGAATGCTGCTTGCATGCTGGAAACGTGTTGTTAGCGTTCACAAGGACCTGAAAAGTGTTCTGCCTTGTGATTTTTGCATCAATGGACCAGATGGCTTGTCTCCAAGGTTTGCCTTTGGGACAGATGGATCCAAAACAGTTCAATATGACTACAATTGAACCTCACAAATCGTACACAATCTGTTCTGTGACTCTGGTCGACCTTCACTTTTTCCAATTGACACATTTTCCCATTAGAATGAATTAGATTTTGAATTGTTCCTTGGCATAGGCAAAATGGACGCCATCATAACACATCTATAATCATTTGTAAAATTATAACATTATCAACAGTCATTAGAAAAATTGTCTTTCTCAAATTAATTAATCAAACCCAATATGGCACGATTAAACACTTCCTTTACTGCTTTAAGCTGCAGTGCTTAGCTTTGTCAGCTCCTCAAGTGAAATTCATTTGAGCCATCGAGGAGTGCAATAAGAGTCAAGGACGGTTCATTTCAAAGTGGAACTGTTCGGTTCGATTCAGCGGTATTCACATTTGATATAGTACAGCTCAGTATTCAGTACCCAGTAAGGGCTAGCGTGATATGGATTGGCCTCTATCGTCATTACTGTTCGGCTGACATCTGCCTCGTCTGATAGCTTACACTGCGCATGTGTGAGCATAACTTTACTGTGGACTGGACTGGCAGTACTACGCTGTGTCTGTAATTCGTGTGTTAGCAAACACATTTTTGTATTTAAGTATTTTTGCCCATTTTAGCTAGTTTGAACAACGTGACTCATGATTTTTTTTTTTTTTTTTGCATATCCAGAATAAGCAGTGTAACAAGCTAGCGTTCAGTGAAAAATATGGGCAATATGGAACAGTGACGGCTTGGTGTTATTCAGTTTTACGGAGGATATAGAATATATACCTGGGAGTACTAAATTGTCTGTCTACATGTGTTGCTGCACTGTTCATGTAGAAATATCCATTGCTTGAAGCATTATTTCTCCACCACACAGATGCTATTCACTTGCCCATCTATGGTGTTTCCCATGATGTGTTAGCATCAAGCCAGCAAACTTTAAGGCAGAGTTATGTGATCGTTTAAATACACCATGTGCATAATTATATTTGGACACTTCACGTGGGCGTGGCATTCAATAATTGAAGCCTGTTGCTTGCCTTTCAGCATCCATTTTTGCTGTTTATCAGTGAGTTCTTAGTCATTTCAATTTGCGTCTGATATGAATGGATAAACAAAACAGCCCAATTTGTCGCCATGTGTGCACCTCCAAAGAAGCACACAATTTTCTTCCTGATTAGTAGCTTCGAGATTGGACCATACAGGCTTCCACTCACAGCATCTCAGTTGTACCGTGAGCCTTGATAATGGCTTCCACAGCAGGATGGAGGATTTTAAAGGGCAGTGAAATAATGTTCCTCTGGTACATTCGCAGAGAAACTGCCAAGCTCTCCTTTGTTAGGCTGAAGTACTTGGACTGTTTTTGTCACCCTCATAATCCATCGTTGCTCAGATGTTTGTGTTCGTTGTTCATTTAGGCTGCGTTCTTTATTGCTGCTATATATTTGCTTAATTGCCATTTGTAATTTCTCTTGCGCAAGCAGCAAACTGGCTTTATTACGACTCGTGTTTTATTATGGTTCCCCTGTAGTTTATTAATTACAATCACCGCATGACTTTTATTCTCCTAATATTTGGCTGCCGCTCGCTCATGTGATATGATTGTGCGTGAGAAGCGCAAGGGACAACAAGTTCGGCCCGCGGAGAGTCTGTGTCGACCAAACCTTTACACTGGGATAGGTGAATGGGGGAAGGAATGGCCAAGGGAGGCTGCCTATTCGACTGCTGGCGTTGATTGTTGAAGCACCGGCACTCCCGCGGGACCCTTGCACAAAAGCAAACAGAGGCCTGTTTATCAACAGCTTTGATGAGTGTTTTGTCACATTACAGAGACAAATAATGCCCAGGCAAGGGTAACAACTGTTGATTTTTAATTTATGCATGCAATCACAGCGATTAACACAAGCTCAAAGTCAAAGCTGTCTAACCAAGATCAAAGCTAAATCCATTCGGTAACACCGGTCAGCCAATCAGCATATATGACAGGAAATAATCGAAATAGAAATAATCCACTCCAAGGTGAAAGTGTCACCAACATAATCCGTACATGTATTTATTGAACAGGCAATATTTGAAAAGCGGCATATTTTGGAAGTTTTACATGTAATTGCTCGTGTACAAATCTCTGGCGTGGCTGCCCACCCATCAAGTGTGAGATGAAACAACCAAATTAAACCTTTATCTGCCCATTTATGAAAATTTGTCTCTGAGCACAATCAACCCACCTCGGCAATGACAGCTAGGCTGGTTGAAGTTCCAGAACCCAAGAGCCATTTTGTAGCCGCGGCAGAAGTATTGTCATGTCAGAGCCCAAAAAGGGAAGCAAAGCTGCGGGTTGCACTGCTCCACTAATTAATTTACATTGACGTTTGCTTTGAGTTTGTAGGGTGGTGCAGATGTATGATAAAATTTGCCCCTGTTGGCTTTGCAAAGGGAAGCAGAGCTGTATTTAACTCATTCAGTACCAGCCAATTCTGGACCAAGTCTGAAAAGACGTTTAAAAACGTCTTTGGGAGTGAATGAGTTAATTTTACTGGATGCAGAGATTTGCGTGAGCGAACAGCGTTGACCTCCGATAAGCAGCACTCACTCGATTGTTCAGTGAAGTTGTCGAAATGAGTTCGATGTGGTGGCTCCCGGTCGTTTTTGTTTTTGAATGCGTCCACGTGCCACATACACAACTGCTGCTTGCATGAGTTGAAACGCTCCAATTAATTTTTTTCCAACTGCTTTGTATGCGAATTTACTTAACCTCACATGTTAATTTCTACTTTTCTTCTCCCCCTTCTTATTCCAGCAACAAGCCAAAGCGTGCCCAGATTTAATCAACCGGGGTGGCGTGTCACGACGTCATGCTTCACGATTTTTCGAGGCACATTGTTCTGACCTTAGCTGTGTTCAATTATTCCGATTCCGCACACTGAAAGCGAGCGCCAAGAGCGTGGGATTCTTAATGACATGAGAGGCTTCAGTCCTTTGCAGGCATAATGAATCACCCCTCATCTTGACATGTCAGACAGGCCGTCCAGTAATATATATTCATGTCGGCTGTTGGACACGGAGCCACCAGGAGGGTGGTCCTGCGCTGTCAGCACCAGCTGCTGATGTGCGCTGGAGTGAAGAGAGTGACATTTAATCGTGTGAGAAGGGGCGCTCCCAGAAACCTCCGCTGTCGAAAAATGTGCGACTATGTCCTGTAAACGCAATCTTCACAACATTAGGTACACCAAAGTCAGCATTATCTTTGCAAAAGCAGATTTTTAATTTTTATTTTTAAATCCAGCTCTTTTGTTGAATCGACCGGTGAGCGTACGCTGTGGGTATGCTTGATGCAAGCCAAGCAAAGGGTTAAAGACTTATGATGATACTAATCAGCGTGTATACCGGAGACAAATTCCTTGTGTGTTCTACATACTTGGCCAATAAAGATGATTCTGATTCTGATTCTGATTCTGATTCTGATCAACGAGTACTTCCTCCCCCCAAGCAAAATCAATACTCCCACTCCGGACAGTTCAAAATGAGGGTCTCAGTCTGTCAGAGTCACTCCCTCAAGTGGGAAGTGCTGACAAGGTGGGTGTCGGAGAGCGACGGGTGTCTTGTTCAGCACCACAGACAGCTCCACGCAATCTCTTCGGGCCAGGTTTTACGCTGCAGATTTCATGCAGAGGATTGTTGATCTGAAGTGACACAGTTTGGATATGCATCATGACAGCCAAAGAGGAAAAAAATTACATGGAATTGGATGTCTTCAGATCAGAATTCCACCTCTTACAAATTGTATATACAGCCAGGTCTGTTGAAAAAAAAACAATTAATGGAAAACCCCCCATCCTATTTAAATATGAGTTGCAGCGGAAGCATAGACAATCAAATGTGGTTGAGATGTGCTACATTTGTCTGTTATTGAATAAGCAAATAATTCCCAGCAGCAGCCAGTGGAGTAATGTTAAGGTTACCCTCATTTAAATAGCAAGTCAAGTCAAAAATTCTTGACAATATATGTTATTTGTGCCCCCACTAGGCTAAACACAGCATTCTGATTAATATTGCGTTTGTGGAACATGAATTAAACAGCAAAATCCACTTGCTAAATCGGATCCCTGTCGTAAATTCAAGAAATGAGATTCGTGAAGGGCAATTGTGTGTGAATGATCCATTTGTGTTTGGAAGCAGTTTTTGAAAAGTGGCTTTCTCCAGGGTTGTGAATATCGCAATAGAGCTATTATGGCGTAATAAATTCAGCCATTTTCTATACTGCTTGTGCTCATTGAGGCACAGTGTCGATTATAGGGAAGGCCACTATTTGAGGAATTGTGGTGCATTTCTCAAGAGAGTGCTGAGTTTCAGCGAGATACATCCACAAGTAATTGTTTGCTTGGAGTGAAAAAAAAATGGAGTTGCGGTTGGAGCTATCCCTTTCCTGCGTCCAAATTCTAAAACTTTCCTTAAATCCAATCCGTTTCACTGCACTTTCAGGACCGAAAAGTCACAAAGGCCATATGGTGGAGCCGGCGATAAAAAAGCAGCAATCCTCAAACTCAGCAGCGTTTTCGGCGCATTTCATTTCAATGAAAGCCACAATGAGTGCTTTGCCACCTGCAAAAGCAACATCAGCAGCACATGTGGCCAAGGTGTGACATCCACATTTGGGCCATGACGTAAGGTCACGGCAACGCTGATGTGTGTCAAGTAGAACAAATTTTGTGTATATATATATATATATATATATATATATATATATATATATATATATATATATATAGTTAATATTGCTGATTACCATGACTTATATTTGTTCATTTGTGCTCTGTTCTGCCGTTTTCCCATGTGCATTAAAAGAGCTTTGTAGTAGTGTCCCTTCAGCCGTAAATTGTTTGTCATCATCGAGAAGAACATTATGGATCGCACCGGACCACTCGCTGCGAACCTCTTTGTTGACTCCATTCGTCGCAATAATAGCGCAGTCGGTCGGCGCACCGCTTGGCGGGAACACGTCAACAGTTACGTGAATCCATTTGTGCACGCCGACTGGCAGGGTCATCGCTGTGCACTGCCAGTGGTAATGAAGCCACAAACTAGAAATGGTCGAGTCATTCATGATTAAATGGCGTGCCATGCCTGAAGTAATTGCCTTAATTAGCTATTGAACAGGTTTCAGGGTTAATGGGACAGCAGGTTGGCACTCAACTTGATTTACAGTTGCAAGTTAATGATTTTACTCTCATCCTCCCCTCATTCTCTGAGATGATTTGATTAACCGTTGGGGGGAAACAGATCCCCTTGTTTGTTAGTACAAAATCAATTTCACGCTTGGCTGAGCTATCTCTGACTGTGTTTTTGTTGAGCAAGCCAGGTCCTCAGTCAACCAGCGCACACGGGATGAAGGCGGAAACGGCGCGAGAGCTGAATCCGACGCTCCGACTGGCGGCTCTTCCTCCCACTCGAGTGGTGCCGCCTCAGTTAAGCTTTTCCGTCACGACGGAGCAACCGATCCCATGTGTTTGGCGGAATAAGCTCGTGTGAGTAATCGGAAAGCAGCTGCCGTACAGGTTCTCTGTGAGGTGACATCAGTCTGTTTGGAAGCGGGTTTGATATGAAATCTCATATAGGTGTTTTTTAAAAACAATCCAAAAAAAATCCACGGATGCAATGATTATTGTTTTTGATTAAAGATCAAACAACAACCATAACCATTTTCTCGAAACTTCCATTTCTTTGAAAACAGTTTCCACTGGCCTTTTTTTTTTGTAGTGTACTGCACCTGTAGCTTGGTGGTTGCATTTTTCCACCAGTCGGAGAACCACAGTTGAAATATTGCACTCTTCTGTTTTCATTTTTCAGTTTGACCCAGGCAAGTTTCCCTGATACTTTTTTTGACGAATATGTTGCTTCATCTCTTTCTCCAACTTTTACATTGCAGTCATTTTTTAAAAACTGATTTTCACTCCCGCCGCAATAATCAGCTGCAGCTTTTTGTTTTGACGTGGTCGTGTTTCTATGTTGTCTGGAATAGCCTTTCACCAAAGTCGCTGCCAAGTCATGGGGGGAGAAAACCAGTATATTATTCCAATGATCTCGATTATGACATTGCTGTCAGTAAAGTTCAGTTGTATTTTACTTCAACACATTCACATTTAATCGTGAATAACTGTTTGTTATTAAACATTTATTGAAGTGTAGTTCCTATTTAATTTTTATGTCAAATACATTTTGAATAAATTACTGCATATACATACTTAGTTTTTAATTTTCCTATACTCAAATGATACATATTGTTACACAATATTAACCACTTTGGACAGCCACGCTTAGACGTGACTGTGTTTTAATATTGTCATTATGATGGTACTTGGAGAGCCAAATATTTTTCGAGGTGGTACCTGGTGTTAAAGTTAGGCAATCACTGCAGAGGAGTGGCAATCTCATAGATTCGGTATCTTGTTCTACAGGTGCATGCTCCTCCAAACTACATTAAATATATGTAGTTTAACTCATTCACTCCCAAAGACGTTTTTATACGTCTTCTCCGACTTGGTTTAGAATTGGCTGGTACTGAATGAGTGAATAATACATGTATTGTTAAATTAAATAATAAAAGCAGATTTTTTTTATTTTTTATCCATCCATTATCTTGTATTGGCTCTCATTAGATTGTACTCGATCACTTAGAGAGGTGTTCAGGAGCGTATTCATTGTCGGAAAGAGCATCTCTTAAGATGAATCAGGAAAAACGCTGCCCATGCTGGAAATGATCTGCCGGGCTGCTTGATCATGAACGCCGATTAGACGATTTGCCATTTGTGTGTCTGGCTTCCTGCCCTGCTCCATCTGCTCAGTGCAGATTGCTTGGACCATATCAGGGTCAATGACCAAACAACCATATTTGACAAGTGAACACGTTAGAGCTCTTGTTTTGGTTATAATCACGGTCGTTCCTATAATTACGGAAATAATCAAAAGCCTTCAACACTGTTGATTTGAATTCACGTTTTATAGAAGAACAACAACCCACGATTGTTCGTATGATCAGTAAAGATTGTGTTCATAGAAGAAGCAAATCCCAATCGTAGAGGGACTACTGTTTTTAGTTCAGTATACTATTTGTTAATATACTGTACTGCCATCCATTTTCAATCGTGCTTGTCATCATTTATGTTGTTAGGGAGCTGCAGTCCATCCGGTTGACTTTGGACAAGAGACAGGGCACACTCTGGCTTGGTCGCCAGCGAATCGCATGACACATGCAGTATACTGTATCGACAAGCAACCATTCCCACGCATATAACGATTTGCAAGACAATTTCCAGACTTCAGTGAACCGAACGCGCATGCTTCTGACATGTGGTCAATCATTTCCGTTTTAAGTGGTAGCACCAAGTACTATAGGAAATGACGGATCTCTTTTTAAAGTCAAATGCGGCATCGCATTGATGGTTACTCTATCAATAAACAACAAAGGCGTGAAAAAAACCCCAACAACAATCCGTAGAATTTGAGTCGTAAAATGCAGGAAAGATTCTGCCAGGCTGCAAATAACATTGCTAAATCCCATTGGGTGTGTGTGTGTGTGGGGAGGGGGTCATAAAAGTGCAGAGTCGCGTACAGTGAGTGTGTAGCTTTACTTTGGCTGAAAGCTGAGTAAATCAAACTTCGACAGGAGGGAACGTAAACAACAGAGAAGGGGGGAGGAAGCTCGTCTCGATGGATTTCTGAGTCTGTCATTGTCCTGTGTTTGGAGTCACAATAAAGACTGCCATGGATACTGTGGCCGTGTTTTCTATATGACTGTAATAAACACAAGTTGAGAACATTCGTTGTAGTTTTCACGCTGACGGAGTTCAACACATTTTTTTCCAGTACTTTTTGTGTGTGAATAGAGTGTCGACTTCCAACTGTCGTTCCCTCCTTTCCTCCATCAATGTCTTTCGCACTTGCCCTCATTAGAGCTGCTGGTCAAATGGAGCTTATTCTAGCCAATATTGGTCAAGAGGTAGCGTACACTCTGGAATGATTACCACTAAATCACAGTTCACCTTCATGGGACCATAGCAGACCATCCAGTTCTTACTGGGTGAGTTCGGTCTGGTTTGAAGGAACCAAGGCTGGACTTCTTGCCTTCATTTCAAAATGTATCTTTGGGTGAAACACAACGCTGCTCATCACCACAAGAACAGCACAGCTACTGTATAGTGACGCATGGTGGCAGCATCATGTGTTGGGGCTGTAGTTCTTCAGCTGGAACTGAGGCTTTGCAGAAGGTGGCTGGATTTTGAAATGGTTCAAATTAGCAACCGGTCTTAGCACAAAACCTTCAGGCTTCTGCTAGAAAGCACAACGAAGGTCAGGAAAAGCCTAGCAGAACTTTAGTTGGTGTTAATCGGAGGCACTTTGAATGGAGCTGGTTAATTCTTAACAGAAACACCTCAAAGTTAAAAGTGGGTATGCACACCTGTGTGTCACGATTCTGTTTGTGACCAACAGATGGCACTGTGGGGCTCCCCCTGCAGCTGCACACCTGTTGGTCATTATTTAATTAGTAGTATAAAAGGACTCCCGCCCGACCACTCATTGCCGGGTCATTGTTTGCTTCGTTGCTGCTGTCAGGTTTGCTTCAGTCAGATTTCGGTCGTTGTTATATTTTAAGCTTCAGTCATGATTTTTGTTTGATACTAGTTTATACTTTGTTTGTTTTGGATTTAGTTTTCTCTATTTTTTAATACAATTTGTCAAGTACACAATGCTCCTCCCTCTTGCCTGCTTTTTGGGGTCCTCCACCACCACCTCGTAACATGACACTGTGCAGGAAAATAATTTCAGTTGGCTATTTTGACTTGCCCTCTCAAAGAGATTATACATTTTCAGTTGGATTGCACAGCTTGTAGGTCAAATTGTTGGGTGAAGATGTGAAGTGATTGCTTTTCGCTCTCATTTTTCACCTCGCAATAACTTGGCATTTGAACAGGGCTGTGTTGACTTTTTGATATCCACGGTGAGGTTCACCGATGATTCGAAATCATACTTACTGTAGATGTGAGCGTAAATGGTTGTTTTTGTCGCAATCTACAATGCAGTTTACTGGCAACCACCCAGGGGCATACGGCACCTTTTGCCAGAAGTCCGTCGAGACAAAATCCAGATCTATGACTCTAAAATGGATGGGCGGAAAATTCACAATGCTAAAATATACTGTATACTGTACATAGAAATAGACTCTATGATATACATTTCTTATTATACATTCCCTCAACACTTGTTTATCAATCTGACTGTTTACTCAGTGCGCTGGAACCTCAGCGCCCCATATGAAAGGACTATAAAGTTGAATGTCGTTCGATGCCCGACAAGCTTTTTCATCTCGATTGTATAGAGTGCCAGTGTTCCCCTGTGATGACAGCGAGTTCTGCATTAATTATTCCAGGGATGCTGAGACTTCATCATGAGAAGGCAATAGGCAACAAAGATATTATCCCGGGAAGTCAGTCTCCTTCGGCAGGCTGGCTTCCTTATTGTCTGTTTCCATTTACCGCTGCCTTTCTCTTCTCAATGCATCGGCTTGTCGGAACTGCAGAGAGCCGCCGCTTTCTGAGGCGTTCTCACTGCTTAGCTTGTCAATGAAACTTTGCGTCGGCTGGACGGCTAATGCAGCCGGAGTCCCGCTTGTGTGTGTCAGACGCGGAGGTGTGGAAGGGGTGTTTGGGACTTGTCTGACGTTGTGATGATAGCGAGGCTGTGCGTGGGGAAGACTTGGAGCAATTGAGGTCAAAGGTTGTGTATTGTGCAGGTAGAGCGCGGTACAAACATCGGAGCTGAGCTTAAATCAAACCAACCTTGTTGATTTTATGTTCCTGACATTAGGCCCGCGTTTGTTTCCCCCCCCCGAGCGCAAAATACAATCACCTGTCACTGCATTAAGTGCACCTGCAGAATATAATGGGATCCAGTACAAGAGTTGTACTTTAAAAAAAAAAAAAAATCCTGTCTTTTCAAATCAAATGTTACTCCTTTTTTATGCTGAACGTTATGTCACTATGTCAGTATGATGCCCTCTGGTGTAGCTCTAAAATGTACACTATGTCGGATTAATATTCTTATTTTATTTTTTCTTTGGGGGGGGTCACAGCTGACTCCAGGTCAGAAGTGGATTGGTTGCCAATCGCCAATCGCCGGACACCAAAATTATTTTCTTAAAAAAAACAAAAATGCAGTTTGAAACGCCATTCAGCGCATACGCATCATTAGCTTACAGTCTGACACTGAAATCAATCACAATGTGGCTTTTTGTTTTTTTGGTCAAATGCTTGCATTTAACCAAAAAGCCGTGGTGACCATTCTGTGACCCATAGCTTGGGGTTTCCAAAATTATTTGCAATAAAGACAGCTGGGATAGGCTCCAGCATGATCACGACCTTTGTGAGGATAAGCGGATTAGAAAATGGATGGATGGATGGATGGTCACAATTTGACTTTGGGAAGAATAATTCCAATTGATCTCAATGGGAATTTTTATCCCCTGGTTGACACGTATGCCGGATGTTGAAAGTATTAGATAAACGATTCACAATCTCTAACGCCATCCGCACTTCTCCCAACTGCGTCTCAGTGGATAATGTGTCTATATTGATCGAACATTAGAGTTCAAGTCTCGTTTTTTTTTTTTTTTTTGAAGCGCTATATGACCCTGTGTAATCTCAGTGTTGCTTGACGATATCGATTTACAGCACCACGGGTTATATTCATGCGGGTTATTCTCCTGCAATATTGATTGTTTTTGCAACATAACAGTGAAATAAACCAATGAGGATTGGTGTATGAGACATCATAGACCAAAATCAATAAAAGAACATCATAGATCTTTTGCACAAACCCATTTCCAATGAAGTTGCGACGTTGTGTTAAATGTACTGCAATTAAAAACAGAATACACTGATTTGCAAATCATGTTTAACCTGTCGCTAATTGAATACACTAAAAAGACAAGATATTTCATGTTCAAACTGAAAAACTTTATTGGCAAAAAAGACTGGAGTTTTGAAATGCTCATCAAACACCCGTTTGGAACATCCCAAATGTGATGGGGTATAAAAGGCGCTTCCCTAAGTGCTCAGTTATCCATAAGCAAAGACGGGGCGAGATTCAGAAAATACTCTAGTCCTGTTCCCCAATGTAAAGTTGCAAGGAATTCAAGGATTTCTTCATCTGCAGCCCACAATATCATCAAAAAGTTCAGAAAATCTAGAGAAATCACTGCACGTAAGCGGCAAGATTGTCTATGTTTTTACAATATATGTTCAATACATTGTCCCAATTCCATTGGAATTCGTCTTTTCGTAATGGTACGCCTTAAACAGATTCCTCAGAATTGCAAATTGTGTTTTTTTTTTTTTTAATTAAACGTGTCACGCTACATTGCACCAGAGAAGGTTTTTGCCCTGATAACAATAAAAAGTGCCAATTAGAGCGGTCCCTCTGAGTTCTTGTGAAAGGTCATCTTGTTGTGCTCATATTTCCACCCAGTACTCCTCCTGCAATGCGGCAGACCACGGCCTGGGTAAAGTATAATGACATTTTTTGGCTGATGAACTGATGCCATCATGTCAGTGCAGTGCCAAACCTGCCTTTTTTTGTCCTCCTCTCTTTTATGCACAGAACTGTATCAGCAGGTTCGTTTCTTTCTGCTTTATGAATAATGTATGAAAATTGCAGAGCCTGGAAGATGGATTGCCCTCGTATGCCTGTGACATTAGCTAATATTAACACATTGTAGATATCGTACTTAAGTATATACACTGTATCTTCCTGTTACATTCAACTTTGTAAAAGCAGCATAATGCAACTGTTTTTAATTTTTTTTTAATCATCTTTAAAAGTGGTGGAAGCCAATAGAATCATCCCGCCAGGTGGGATTAAAATGATGCTTGAGGATTGATGACATCCACAGCACGTATGGATGTGGTGTAAGTTCAGTTTCTGAAGTTATCCTGGAGACTGATCTGCTCTATCCACACACAGCCTTCGGTGAACCTTTCGTGAACTTTTTCACCACTTGGTGAAATGGCAACTGGAATGTCAGATGTGAACCCAATGAGGTGATTAGAGCGTATAATTGCCAATACTAGATAGCTTTGACCTCTTTGTGCAATTTGAGAGGGTTTGTTTAATATGGGATTTGGAGTGGAAGTACCCAGTGTAGCTCTCGGTCTAACTTTAGTGTAGTTTTAAGAAAGTTTTACATTTAAGCTGTTTTTACATGTTAGGTTTGGTTCTGTGAAAACTAACTCGGGTGTTGTGTTATGGTTTGTTCGGTAAAATCAAAAAGGTTTGGTTCGAACAACATCATTCGAATGAAAGAAAAAAAACACAAGGAAATCAGTTTGTTTTTTTTTTAAAGAAAGTGAGTGAAGTTCAAAATCCATATGATGCCAAATTCACTCCCAAAACACGCAGGAGTTTTGGTCACTTTTCAAAATGTGAAGAAAAAGAAATATTGGGCTGTTCAAAACAGTGGCAGCATCTACATTTTTTTTTTCTTTCCAAACTCAGACGTTGCCCTTGAACAAAGGTAACTTTCATGTGAATCGCTGAACTTTTATTTATTCGATAAAACGGTGTTTACTGGAAAGTGCTTCAGTTCCGTGTTGCATGGAGTCGACCAACTTCTGGTATCTGTGAACTACTCTTCCAGGTCGGGATCATTGGACTACGTTCCACCATTCCTCAGCACACACGGAATGTTTGAAGTCCCAATTGTACAACTTTATTGTGACATTTAAGTGTGTGTGTGTGTGTGTGTGTGTGTGTGTGTGTGTGTGTGTGTGTGTGTGTGTGTGTGTGTGTGTGTGTGCGGGCACGCATTCAAACTAAAGTTCAGATGTTTTTCGGGACATTGCAGCTGGTTAACATAAATGAGAGCCAAGTGGATGGGATTTCGGTTTGGTCCATTTGATTTTTGTCAGACAATATGTCACATACAGGTATGTTGTCCAGTCTGTATAATATCAAATATATACTTTGTTCATATGAGTCGCAGTTAACCTGGAGTCTATCCAAGCTAACTTTGGACGAGAGGCAGTGGTACACGGTGGACTGATTGGCAATCATTCACAGGGCACATAAAGTCAACAGTGAAAACTGACACAAGCACAAGGGAGAGCATGCAAACTCTGCTGTACTCAGAGGGCCCTGAGCCGGGATTCAAACTCAAGACCCGTCACCTTTCAGGCAGAAAATAAATGTAAAACCTTTAACATGAGCATTCACAATGATCATTCAATAACAAAAATGTCCACTTCTTTTTCTGTTAGACTTATTCAGATAGTATCGCTTTAAGGAAAACAGGGCAGTAAAATCATTAGCCCGTTGGCAGTAGAATAATTATGTTTGACTACTGTATTATTTTTCATTTCACTTATCCTAATATATTAATTTTGCTGGTGGTTCTTATGGTCCATTATCTTTTAAACTCACTGTAAAAAAAAAAAAGAGTAATTAATTTGAAAAGATAGCAGAGATAGATAGACCCGAAGCCACTTTTAAATAGGATGTCAACCTCATTTAAAAAGGAGACTTATAGATGTACCAGCTCTGCTTCTGTGCTCATGCCGTACTCTCTTTCTCATCCAGAGAAATGCGAAATAAAATCCGCGGCACATTCCTATGCCATGAGCAATCATGACGTGTACTCAATTGTTATGAACATTATGATTTATTTCTGAGAAATAATAATCAACATGTGGTGGCCAAACATTTACCATATTTTCTGCACTATGAGGTGCTTCAGTGTATCAGACACACCTTACATGAATGGCCAATTTAAAACAGTTTTCATATTTAGGCCTCATTATAAGGCGCATAGAATAGAAGCTACAATAGTGGCTGTGGTTCCATTATGCATCCACTAGATGGAGCTATGCTAAATGGAATACAATACAATACAAAACAGCTTTATTTATGTGGAGCTTTCACAAACGCTGCAGCTGTAAAAAAAAAAGCCCATTGAACGTCCAAGAAATCAGAATATTAATCCATATGCAATATAATAAGGCGCACTGTCGGCTTTTGAGAAAATTGAATGCTTTTAGGTGCGCCTTATAGTGCGGAAAATATGGTACATGTTTTTCCTCTGAATGGCAGAAGATACAATTAACTTGTGTACCCATCATCTGTAAGCAATTTGTGTTCAACTCAACAAGCCCAGATTTCACATCGTGTAATTAAATTTATGAGTCAATTCAGACAAGATCATCATCATTTCCGTTTAGATCCTTTATTGAGACAGTTTCCGTTTGGCAGTGTGCTGTGAGATTCTTCTATCAAATATGTGCCTCGACTGAATAAGTTGCTCAACACTGCAATCATTGAATATAAGGCACATACTTTTCTTATTAGGGAACCGCAGTTCAGAAAACCTCCTTAATGGACCTTGCAAGTAAATTGACATATTGTACGGAGTCATGACCATCGATCAATAAATCAATAGACGAGGTGTTATATCCTTATCTGAACCCCATTTAAAGGAGCTGGCGCTCGGCGTCGCGGTTTTCTATTCAACATCTGCCGGTCGAACTATTAGTACAGTCGTTGTTGACGCTGGCATCAGACGACACCTTTACTGTGCCTCGAAAAACCTGCCAGTCGCTTGGCAACATGAAGCAAGGACATTACCGCAGCTTTGTTGACAGAAAATCTCCACGTAATTGAGTGGCAATAACGGCTTCGCAGGACCTAGACGCTTGCACTTGATTTGTTTTCTTGTACCATGCTCTTCCTCGCAGACTTCTTTTCTATTTTAACACTTTGTATATTAAAACTGTTTGGCAGGCACACCGAGGAAACACGTAAAAGGTGATGTCATTTGTGACTTTTCGAAATTGAGCTACTGCAATAAACGAACTTTGCTACGATATTTGAATTTATTGAGAGGCACTCGGACTTGATGGCAATCTGCGACAAAGATTCCATTCCAGGTAGAAATAGTTCCATCCATCCATCCATCCATTTTCCGATCCGCTTATCCTCACAAGGGTCGCGGGCTGAAGCCTATCCCAGCTGTCTTCGGGTAGTAGGCGGGGGACACACTGAACCGGTTGCCAGCCAATCACAGGGCGCATAAATAGTTGCATCCGAAATTACCAACTCAAATCGGGGATAAATCTCTGCTTTTCAATTATCCAGGCCATTAATCTGCCTTTTGTTCCATTGTACTTCTGCGTTGTGTGCTCTGAGCTCTGCAGTCAGACTCTAACCTTGTATCCAGTCCTCAGTCGGGGTTCTGTTCCCTCATAGCAAGCTGTGATAAGAGACCAAAACTCTACCAGAGCCTTTTGGGTCAGTCGATGTTGTACAAAGAGCAGAATTGCAGAATCTGTGATCCCTTTTCACTACGTTCATGTCCCAAAGTCCAAGGCCTAGTTCTGTACTGCATGCAAGCCGGTGAAATCCTCTGCACAGAGATGTTCAATGCAGACCCAATCAGCGCTGGTCCCTATTTGCAATGGAGGGGTTTCATGGTAGAAACAAATCAGCGATGGCCGTTTGATATCGTCTCTGCAGAGCAAAGTCACATAATCCAATCTGCGGCCCAAAAAAAAATGAATAAAAATATTAATTCAACCGCAGCCAAATAATCCCCTGAAATAACAGGCTTAACCACTAAAACCCATCTCTAATTTTATCTGGAATCTTCCAAACAATGACACCACAATGACATCAAAGCAGGACAGGAAATGGATGGCAAACAAATAAATAGACGGCCGAGTGGCATTAGAGCTTAATACGGGCAGAGTGGAGCTTTAGGAAAGCGGCGTTAGGTTTCGGCTTGGCGGGAGTGCGATGCAGCGACACGGAGAAACGCTCAATCAGGCGCATCCAGCCCGCTGTGTCACTTATCCTATTGCGGTCGCCAGCTTGAAGCGCTGCAAAGCACTTTTGTTCAGGCTTCCACTGGATGAAGCCATTGTTCAGAGTTGAATGTGGACCGGACACTTCCTACCTTGTCAAATCCAAAAGCTTGCAAAAGTCACATTTTCTAAAGAAAATGTGTGCAGTATTCCCGAGTGCATTTTGTCAGCTGGATTTCACTCTGACACAACAGGTTTTGGATGTTGTCACAGGTCTCCTCTATTTCGAGAAAAGCCTCGTCTGATTAGATTTATTTTGTTTTCGTAGAAAAACAAATAATGAACAGTGGCCTCCCGAAATTGACACCAAGTGCTGAGATTTTAAGGTCAAGCAAAGCTTTCCATAATGGTATGCGTTAAAAATATTACCGTAATTTCCGCACTATAGAGCGCACCTGATTATAAGCCGCACCCACTACATTTTTAGAGGAAAACCAATTTTGTACATACACAAGCCGCACCTGTATATAAGCCGCATGTGCCCACATTAAAACATGTCAACATATTTACAAAGAAAGACGGTACACAGAGAGAGTTTTCAAAGTTTTAATAATATAACTTAACAATAATAATAATAATAATATAACTTTCTTCCCAAACGGTGTCTGTGACGCGGCAGTAAAACGGTAGCAACATGGAAACAACACGCTAGCAACAGAATAGCAATGCGTCATATGCCTTTCTTTTTGCATTTTCCATGATGAGGGTATGTTCACGCTAATTTAATTTATGCACAAGACAAGAAGTTGCAGTCTTCCTCGACGCATATATTCCACCGCTCTTAACCTTACCTTTTCTACTCGAGCGCCCCTGGCGGCCGTTAGAAAAATTACACAAATTGGCCGCATCACTGTATAAGCCGCAGTGTTGAAAGTTTGGGAAAAAAGTAGCGGCTTATAGTCCGGAATTTACGGTACCCCAAAAATTATGTGTATATACAGTTCATTGTGTTATGTTGTCGCCACACGAATGTAAAGAGATGAGAGTGTGTGCGCGCATGTGTGTGTGTGTGTGTGTGTGTGTGTGTGTGTGTGTGTGTGTGTGTGTGTGTGTGTGTGTGTGTGTTTTCTTGTCTGAGTTGCATTGTCTGGTAAGGTAATAGATCTGACATTTTGTTCATTTTTGCTCGGAAAAATGACGTGTTTTTTTTTTCTTCTTCCCATGCCTGGAAGCTTCTTTGTGAGTTTCACCCATTGATCACTGCAGGGAAGTTCCAAATAAAAGAGACATTCCACCATAATGACTTCTTCTTTGGCACATCACCAGTGTGTTTGGTAATAACATAAGTGTGCTAATGGACAATGTTTTCTAATTATATTGACTGTTGGAATGACGGCTTAACGAGCACTACGACAGGATTCTCGCGCTGTCAACATTTCAAAGTACACCGTTGAAGTATTTTTACCGGGGAGTGTGTTGAAAACTTGGGCTGATGCCTCGACGTGGTAATTAGCGGCAGAGTGCGCGAAACTCAAGGACACAGCACGTACACCTACTAGCTCTCTTCTTCACTTTCAACCAATGCCTCCATTGCTTCTGAATGTGGCCTGGGGGTCATTCTCCTTGGGTTTTTTTTTAATCTCTTTGCTTCATCACTTCATATTCAGCCCCGCGGGCTTTGCAGCACAGAGGAAATGAATGACACAAACGAGGCGGCGGTTTCATCTTCTACTTCAACTCTTTTTCAGTCATATTTGCCTCCATATGCTCATTCAAAGATGACTTTTGAGGATGAAACCCAAAAAGGAAATGTGTTGTGTCTCTCTGGGAAAGGATGCGGTGAGAAGGTATGCAAAACATCCATCACTTTTGAGGACCCATCTGAGTTTGGTCTCATTCTCATCTCCAATACAGCGTTTGCCTGTGTGAGGATATGGACGGTGGTGATGTACGAGCTTCTTGTTCCTCCGTGTCACCGTAGCGATGAGCCGCGGCTTTGCGAGGACCTCTTTACCACCGTCCCTCGTGGAAGTGCTACTCGTCGTAATTGGCTAAGGAGCACAGATGCTAAATGGCAAAGTGAAAAGTGAGATTAATGTGGTATTAGGTCAAAATCTATTATGTAGTTTTCATTTATCACCTCAGCTGCAGCCCTGAGGAGTCACTTTAAACACACTCCATTGTTTGCTGTGTAGAAGCGACCCTGAATGGAGACAATTAAAACCAAAGTCACTTAAGTGCAGATGGTGGGAGGTATCTATCACCGGCAAATTACACCAGTTGTGTCTCAATCAATTAGAATAACAGAGGAAAGTTCATTTATTTCAGTATATTGATGTACAAATGACACAAATATTTAGGGTTTTTCTAGTCTTGAAAAGCATGAAGAAATTGGCAGATAGTTAACAGTTATTCAAAAAAAAAAGAGGCCGATCCCAGTTGAAGTTTACTTTCGAGCTAAACATTAAACTACCGGTAATTGAATTACGACCAAACAGCATAACCATTCCTTCCCAAGGTTTCCCAGCTCAATACTTACACATGAACCAAAATGCCATAGACGGGGCTGACCAAACTGGTCTTGTTGTCACAGTGGCTGTAACCCTTTACCCTTAATATTTGAACTCCAATGGTTCAGCAACACATGTAGACAGACAATATACAGTAATCGGGCTGGGTGACTATTCAATACCAATATGTAATTGCGATAGACACAAGATCAAAGAAAATAGTTTAAATTTTTTTAGAGAATGCTTGATACGATAAATAAATAAATACATAAATCTGGAAGAATGCCCCGATCTCAAACTGAAAGGCTTTCTGCGGGGTGCAGGCAGAGACTGCAGTATGGCGTTAGATTTGTGCCACAATCACAAGCACGTAAGAAGACATTTGTAGCGCAAAAGCGTGTTTTGAGCGCACAACAACAGTTTTTGTGAGATTTGTCCGCCCATAGTTAACATTTTAATATGCAAACAATGAACTCTGTGAACTGAAATAATAACATGTGTGAGTCTATTCAAGGGAGGAGTTCATTTGTCATAGCTGAGGCACCCAGCAACTAATTGGGGCGCGGTGTCAGTTAAAATGAGGGCCACTTTTTGAGGAAATGCGGGAAATGAATTTTGACAGGCATGGCAGGTTTTTTTTTCTAACCCTTCCTGCAGAAGTGGAGTTGATTGCAGATAACAACAGAAAATGAATGTTTACTCAAAAGGTCGGAAGAGTTCCAGAAAATTGCACATTGGTGCTTGGAAAGAAAAAGTTGTCATTGTCAACAAGAAGTGCATTAAATTGGCGGGTGATTGAGGTTTAATAAGTTTGAAATGCTGTGTGTCTCCACTTGATGACACATGCTAGAACTTGAGTTATTTATGATTTTTTGGGAGGGAGGATGAAGGCAGTGTGGAGATAGATGCTGTGCTTGTTTTTAAATAACCAGAAAATCATGTAAATTCTAAATTCAGGCCGACTGCTGTCAGGCCGTCATTGCATGAATAATGTTACCGTGAACCCGTTACTGTGATGCATTTAGGGGATACCAAGGCTTGTCACCTAACAGTTCAAATCATACTATAACGAACGAGGAAAAGAAAACTATAAAAAGGAAATGCATTGGCCCGGGAATTAAGACTGCTGCCAAAAATAATCTCTCGGTGCTGCTTGAAGCCATCCTGACTGAAGAATCCTTTACTTGATCCATTACACGGAATAAAAGACTTTGTACTCAAAAACAAGACGGAACAGACTGTATTTTACCTTTTTCCTCAAAGACAGACACGCACTGATCCACTGCCAACCCTCTTCAGGAAATCTGCCACCGTTGTAAATAATTGATCCTCCAATATCCAGCATCCCGACGAGGTGATTAAGCTGCCCCTCTGATGGACGGCTGAAATGTGCTCCTATGTCTTGCGGCCTCGGGTCATTCCAATCACCTCTGGCTCACACTTTTTCAGAGCCTGTCTTTTTCACAACTTTTATTTCCCTAATTACCGCACAGCATTACGGGTCGAACATATTAATTAACGTCTGGCATCAACAACACTCCGTACAATGATTCAAGACGTTAAAGAGGCTTCTTCAATTGCAGTGCCGACTATTAAAAAAAGCAACGCCATGTGCAGCTGGTTTCCAACAATGGGTCATTAGAAAAGGCATTTATGCTTAATTAATTGCTTAATTTACCACCGTGATTTGCATAAGACATTCAATCAATGCTGCTGGAGATCTAGATCTTGTTTGTTGATATTATCTTTGGCATGGTATAGTTTTCGCTCTGAAGCAATTGGGTGGAATTTGTTCTCTTTTGTGAGTATTGGTATTATTTCGTCAGAGCATTTAAGGACATTTTTCTAGTGTGAGTAAGGTTCAGGCTAAAGAGAAGTGCTTTCTGAGTCCACGAATGACTTAACAGTCTGTTATGGGTAGGCGGTTGGATCCGGGGAAGTTGGTAAGGCAGGCGGTTGGTTATGGAGCTCCACGGCAGGTAGAGCGCGTGAAGGCAGACAGGTTGATGTTGCGTAGGCAGGCTGTTGAAGGTGCTGGGAGTCCTGACAGCTACTTCCATCATTAACTTTCTGGCTGTGAGAGAGGGAGAGAGAGAGAGAGAGAGAGAGAGAGAGAGAGAGAGAGAGAGAGAGAGAGAGAGAGAGAGAGAGAGAGAGAGAGAGAGAGAGAGAATTGCTTTTTCGTGATTTCTCATAGGTCTGAATATCATCAAATTCTAATCAAGGTAGTAGAGTGCAATTTTCACATCACTAAGGCTGCATTTTGGAAGGGAGAAAAAAACCTGTCACATGTTTCTATGTCAATATTCAGGAGTGCCTTGAGATATGAGTGCCTCGATTAAATACTTAAAACAACCACATAGCTTAGATTTTCAGTCCCACATTTGTTCTGGGTCTTGAACTGTTTAAGCAATGGACTGAGCACAAACGGTGCAGCAATGCATGTTGACAATGCAACTGTACTCACAGTCATATTCTTTATCCTCTGTGTAGAACGACCAAGAATACTGTAGTGCCATTATGATTAAGACAACTAACAGTTTGCTATTGCCCCCAGGTTGCCATTCAATTTGACAAAAACTGTTTATTTCTCAATGTTGCTAAAATACACATTGCCTTTTTGTTGTTGTTTTTGGGGGGGTGGGGTAATGCTGTACCATATTAATGGCATTATCATTCTTTTAATTGGGAAAAGATGATCTGAGATACGAACGTTTTAAATTTAAATTGAATCAAATTAAACTCTCAGGGCACCACTGGTTTTCTTAGATGAAACTGGGGCATGGTACAAAAAAACATCCACTCACCATCCAATCAACTATCGTTATGCATCCATTTATTATCCATACCTTTTCCTCACGTGAGATCGCAGGGCGCACCATCACACTAGCACTCTGACATATAAGAACATGTCGAGACAGGATATATGTAAATAATGTATGTACATATGTGGAGTCACCCTTTCGCACCCAGCATAGATAATTTATACTCTTCAATTACCTCCAAAATGCAAACTCCTAATAGCAGACACCATAACCCAATGGTCTCACTTAATATGGGCGACAGTTTTATTTTCTTCAGCTCACAGAATAAACAGGACAGCAGATTCAACCTTTTCCTTGACAGTAATTATACAGGCTTCAGAGAAAAAGTAAAGAGTGACCGTCCAGCATATACCAAAGCTGTTAATGTTGTGGGGAGCGCACAAATTTACGTACTGCTGCTTCTTCAGTCAGTCCAGTGGAGTGTCTCTCCATCGCTCGCATCCTTTGTGGAAACACCGACAGAGTTAATTTCTGCAAAGCTGCTTTTGTACTGTCGAAATTGTAGTCTTGAGCCTTGGGAGTCTTGCGGTAGGTATTATTTGCGACGATTGCTTTGGATTTCCTGTTCCTGCTGAGGCGTGAAGAGTGCTTGTTCTCCAGCCATGGAGCTGGTGTGCACCCTAATTCACACAACATATTACAACCCACTATTGTACGTCTGCGGAAGCATCGCTGTAATTGGAATAAAGGCCTGACTTACAGTTTGAATGCAGTCTGTTCTCCCCGTGAGACGTTCCGATGATTGATGACAGGCGCAATGCCTATGTTCGGCTACATCCGAAAATCCACCTCTGCCATTGAGAGCGTGGTTGATGACGTGTCATTGTCATCCTCTTGGGCTCATACGCTAGAGTGGCTGTGGGCCTTTGTAATTGGAAGGTTACCACTTTTGGCCCACAGCTTCGCTAGAGAACGAGACAAAGTGCCCTTGAGTCGAAATACCGGTTGGGCCATATGGGGGCAAGCCTACGCTCGCCATTCATCGTTGCACTGCATCATACTGATGTGATTCTGATGTATAGTTAACCTCCTAGCTGCAGTACAGAAAATGCTACAGTTTTAGAAATACCTCTAAATTGTTTGTAATGCAGTTCCGGATTAGCACTTGGCAGCATGGCATACTAGCGGTTAGAATGTTGACTTCCAGGTTCATATCTTAACTCATATCTCAGTTCTCCCAATGGTTTCCTGCAGTACACCACATGATCTCTCACGGCGCACTGATTAGGAATCACTGGTCTACAGTATGTGTGGCCAGCGTCTGGTTTTCGAACAGTCCAGGATGTACCCTGCCACTCATCCAAAGTCAACTGGGATCGATTCCAGCCTAGCCGTGCCCATCAAAAGGAAAAGCGCCATAGAAGAAAGATGGAATACTGCTCTAAGTGCAGTCTTTTACCAAGGCCAAATTATTCTCCACAGGCCGAAATTTGTTTGCAAAATTCATACATTATTCACTGAGAAATAAAGGAACCTTTTCCCCAAAAATTGTTCATGCAATGTTTTTAAAAAATCTGAATTTAAAAAGCTATAAATGTTGCTGCTTTAGCATGGTAGAATTCCAGTAACAACAACAAACTCAAGTCATTTGTTGTACGTGTACTCCAGTATGAACTAAATCGACCAGTCCAAGACCAACCACAACTTGTTATGACTCTACAAGAAATTTCTGCATATCAGAGACTGTTCTGATCCGACTGGCAAATTAACCAACCAAATTTGGCTCTTCTACCCAGCGACAACCCAGTCCAATAGAAATGTGCGTTTAAGGAAATGTGGCTCGTCAGTAAAACGGGATTAATTGCACTCTCCCACTCACTGGGGTAATAAACATTGCATCGGGTGCAGTTGAAATGACTCTCCATTCTTTGAGGATAAGATAGTTTAGTTATAAAATCAATACCAGCTCCATTGTTCTTGATTAAATGTATTTGTTATGTTGTGGTCTGGCAGGAAGTAAAAGCACTTAAGATATTTGGGGGTTATCTGGACATGGTTCATCTAAAAACCGTCGAGGAGCTTGTAATGATTACTGCTGCGGTTTTGTGAGGTTGGCCGCATAATTTTATTTCATGTATCTATTTAACAGTCTCGAAACATAGTGTAAGCAATAAAAGTGATTGATGGGGCAAGGTCACAGAGGATGAGGGGCCACTGTGTTAGCCAACTTTTTTTCTTTTTTTTTGCTGATATCATGGTGTACTGTGCATGGAATAATTCCAAAATAGTTGTTGTTGTGGATTAAGTTTAAAGTTGCAGGCTCCCAGCAGCCTGTGCATGTTTAGTGTAACTTCGAAATTGGATTTTTCATGATTTTAAAGACTTTTTTGGAGATTTTGGAGGCGGGGGGATTTCCGACAGTCTGCAAATAACATTGAAGTTTGCAAAAGTTAATATACTGTATATTAACACTATACTCACTTCAAATTCAACATGCATACAAATGGTACTGTCTAGACCAGTGATGGGTCACATTATAAAAATAGCACACCTACCATTTGCACCTCCATTTAAGAAGACAATCAAGCTAATAATGACCTTGCGACCATACCAAAGGTCTAACACGTGTGCACCAAGATGTGTTCAGTCACACATGGCAGTTTGGTATTTTTTTTCCCTTCACACTAACTGTTGTTAATTGGTTTTAAGTTCCGATGTCAATTACTGTGGAAAATGGATGGATGGACATTTTGTTTGATAAAAAATATATATACTGTATTGAAAATGTGAACAAACTGAAAGTGGAGCAGCATCCTGAACCAGATAAGCTTTCACTGTATATAATTTGCAATCAGTTGTTAGATGTGCTGTGTTCCAAGACTGGCTACATTATGAAAGAAATGCATTTCAGACACTGGGTGGCTATTATGGACTTTTTGCCAACTCGCTCATTTGACCCAGCATGGCCCAAAATGCTTTTGAAAGCAAGAGGCAGGCATCATGTAGTGCTATCATTTCTATCATAATTCCCCATTACAGTTTTTCTGGACATGGACCACTTTTACTGTATTTCCCGTATGAATGATGATGATGATGATGACCAGAGGGCTGGGAGAAAAGCTGTCTCTCCCCTCGGTGAACTGGGACGGTGTTTCTGGAAAAGGCTGAAACCTGGAAAAGTTGTGTGTGTGTTTGTGTGTGTGCAGGAGAGTGATGGGATGTGAGGGTCCCACGGCAGCATGCAATGCTCTCAGTGTCTTCAGCCTTGGCATTATGTGATGCGATTGTGATGTTGATGCTGCGTGATTTCCACTGCCAGCTTGTGTACTCGCGTGGCTTCTCTCGCAGTATTATTAATTCAGAGATACGCCTTCCCTTCTCCGCTGTCTCTCGGACAGAAAGCGTGCAGTGGGGGGTGAGGGTGGGGGTTGTTAAAAAGGAGAGTGTAATTAGGAAGGAGGATTTCCACCATGGTGGTAAATGGAGTTGCGCTGTCATATTACAATGTCTAATTGGTCTCAAATGACAAGAAGAGCAGTTAAAGAAAGCGCAGAGTCACTCGCCAACATAGTGACTCATTCAAAATTCCCGTCCGACCTATTCTCCTCATCCCTACCCCACTTGTCCAATTATTGTGCCGTTTTCTGATGCATGAACCGTCACTTGATTTGAATTTTTGCCTCGTCCTCGTCAAACCACTCGTGTCCTGATACGTTGCTTCAAAAAGGATCGCAATTAAATAACAGTCAGTCCCTTTTAGCTACATCTGTCAATTAGCAATTAGCACTGGAAGCTATTGTGATTCAAATGATTACAGATGTCGAGCAATGGAAAACACCAAATCGAAACATAATTTGGAGATTAACAATCTTCAATTGTCAGTGATCGTCATGCAGATGTAGTATTGTAGTTATAAAAAGTCTACACCCCCCTGTTCAAATGTCAGGTTTTTGTGAAAAATGAGATTAATTAACTAAATAATTAATTTGACCTGTAACATATACAATTTAAATGACGTAAATTATTTTGGGGGACCGGTTAAAATAAACATCAGGTAATGTGGGGGCACAAGTGTGCACGCCCTCTTATGACTGGGATAGTGACTGTGCTTAGAATTAACCAATCATATCAAAACATAAACTTCAAACTTAAATGGGGCACACACCCGCCACTGTTGAAAATGCCTCTGGTTAACCACAAATAAAGTTCAGATGTTCTAATACGCTTTTTCTGACATTTAGTTTTTGCTTTCTAGGTGAAGCCTCAGGGATTTGTGCTGAGACAAACTGATAGTTCCATCAACCATAACTAAGTTAGATGATTTGTTATTAAGGTCCGACTGATTAATTTGCACTTAATAAATCAGAAATTAGCCAATCTCTGCCAAAAAAAAATCTACTAAATCGGCTAATTAATTGCTAAATTTACCATAATTCTTTATCATTTCCTTGATTTGTTCCTGTGAGCCTTTTTAAATTGTGTAAAAAATGCAATATGCCTCCTTTAAAGTCTTATATTTGTAGAAATGAGCACAAATAAATTTTTTCTACAGCTTCACAAATTGTCATTTTTCCGATTATTGGCGTCAACAGATTTGTTTGATGTACCAGCCCGTGCAATATTTCTTCAGCTGTGTGACATTGTTCGTCTTTCCTTTGTTTCCCACAATGAAGGATGAAATGTTTCTCCTTTGAAGGACAATTTCCCCTCCTGTTGTTATCTGCTCTCGGTACAAGCACTCTCTGTTTGCCCGTCATGTGAAGTGCTAGAGACGGCGGCGTTCTGACAACTAAATGAAAGGTCCCATCGTTCTTCAAGTTTGCTCCCGGGTGACACTCCTCGTCCCCATTCCGTCACCATCAAAACGCCCCAACACGAAGCAGAGAATCTCAAAAACGGTCCATTACTGACTGCCACGGGGATCGCAGACACCATTAAGGGATGGTATCGGTTACAAATAATGCATATCTGCAGTCTTATTCTTATCTATGTGGGAGGAGCGGCACAGAGAAGGGATGTGTGTGAGTGTGGAGATGCGTCGAAGAGACCGCACATACACAATAACGCCAGCCAAGGACATCTCCT
This sequence comes from Hippocampus mohnikei, assembly GCA_026261675.1. Taxonomy (NCBI): domain Eukaryota; kingdom Metazoa; phylum Chordata; class Actinopteri; order Syngnathiformes; family Syngnathidae; genus Hippocampus; species Hippocampus mohnikei. Next base: position 9,031,903 of record JAKGUB010000106.1, on the reverse strand, counting down.
CGCTGAAGAGATGCTGAAGTGAGGATTGGAGCGGGATAACCCTGACGTAAAGCATTTGAACACCTGCGCGAACAACCCACACAAGCCTACAGAGCAGAGCAAAGCTCACCGTAGTCTGTGGTTGCTCATGGCGCGCCATTATTTTTGCATTCTTTATCGGTCACCAATTGAAAAAAAGAGGTTTTATTCATTCCTTGCCCATGCCTATAATTCAAAACAATCATATCTCAAATTATGTTCCAGCCTCCCCATCGCCCCAAAACAAACATTTGAAACAGCACTATAGAATATCAGACCATATTAAAACATCCAGTAATGGGATAATTAAATAGAATCAAGATGAATTTTTAAAAATGTCACACTTTCCCATTTACTTCAATGCACATTGAACCGCTCATTCTATTGTGTGCTCTTTGGCCACCTAATTCATACTTACCTCAGACAATCATATTGCAGCGGACAAATAATACAGTGTATGACTGCTGTCATATTGTCTGTCTACGGGTGTTGCTCTACCACTTATGCTCAAATATCAATTGCTTTATGGAATAGCATTACCTAAGGTCTAAGCTTTGTGGTTGTTTTAAATACAGTAAAGTTTCAAACCGAGAGTGGCAATAAATAACTTGAGTCCTCATCTTTTGAAGAATTCTTACTAATTTTATCGGACATTGCCACAATTCTTCACTCTATCTCAAGCTTGCACTCACAAGTCAAAGAAAAAAAAATCATCCAAATGATGGCTGACATCCCGAAAATCTTGTAAGTTCAGTCACATTTATTTTGAGGCACCACTGTACTTCTAAGCGAAATGAGACCACGAACAATCACTCGGCCAATTACACCAGACCACATACTTACTTACATAGACGCCGCATACAATACTCACCGGGACATATTCTTTATCCTCTGTCAATAAAAAATAAATAATAATAATGAAAAAGACTGTTATTACCGATTTCTTCGTGTTCCCTTCAAATCTAAATATATTGTATTTTACAATCTGTTTTATAAAGCCCATAATTTGTCAGTCAAGGCCCCATTGCACAATACTTTTTTTATAATGACAGTATATTCATGATGAGTCGTCGACATTTTTATAGTTTGACAAATTGGATGCCATACGGATCTTGTAACTGGTCACACCCAAGGCCTGCAAGCCATTTACCCCTTTGATTACTTTAATTTGGGAGGACACAAAATATATGAATTGTTGCCGAATATGACATCCATCTGAAAGCGTGTAACATCTCTTTTGCTGTTGGCGATCAGACAAGCCAGACGTGAACCTTCCCGCTTTTTCCAGCGCACCACAATTCCTAAGATGCAATTTTAACACTCAAAAGGCTCTATCTTTCACTTGGAAATGCCATTACGTTCACAGGCAGTTATGTCTTTTTAATGAGAGCGCTAAATTGCCGTCATATGCAGCGATTTTTGAGCAAAATGAAAACGGCGCACACCATGAATGTCAAGCAGCAGAGCGACCGAATGTTCCTGGACTGGGGCTCGTCGGCAGGGGAGGTACGATTCACGCTCACGGCCGTGTGATGAGATGGAGCGGCGGTTGCGCTCTCTTGTCTCAAGTGGAAAATAGTTAAAATGTAATGAAGCCAATTTGCCTGGCGCTTTCTGTGCTTTGACAGTTACATCAGTGCTAGCGCATGTGTAATGTGATGACAGCCAAGCATGTCTGTGATGACTGATTGAACTCTTAGATGTGGCTGTGGAGAATATTGGGTTGCTCTACTTGTTTGGTTTTTTTTCCAAAATCGAAAGGAATGTTGACACGGTGTGAAATTTGTTGTTTTCAAATATTAATGAGGATATTTAAAAGAAACGTTTTCTGACCCCGCCGAGGGTGGAGAGCTGTTCCAATGTTCCACGGTTGGGACGAAAACGACACTGGACGACTTGGACTGAAACTGCCTGAATGTAACTTTTTTTAAGGAGAAACAAAATGCCCGATTTGTGAAACTTATCCAGCTTTTTTTTTTCCTTTTGCTTAGATGGTCTCTAATTTAAAAAAAAAAAAAAAAAAAGCAGACAAGTTTGACATCTTTTGTCCTTGGCACTTCTGTGGACAAGAAGTAACTAATATGCAATAAAGGATTTCATCCGCTGGCGGAACAAAGCAAAAAAGGTTATTTCTTTCTTTCGCAGGGAGCTGTAAATTGAAACTTCCTCTGACTTTGAGAGTAGAGGAAGAAAGCTGTGAGCTGATTAGTTCCTGTGGTCTCCCTGGCCTTGCTTCTTTGTGGGGAATAAATGTGACAAATCCCCTGAAATTATTATACCACCCAACGAACAGTCCAAAGAATGCTTTACCTGATTGGGCCATTGAAATAAAATTATTATTAAAACTCTCTATTGTATATAGTAGAGGCCACTTCCATGCATTTACCTTCCACGTCCTCCAGTTTGTCAGGGTTTTATAAAAATATTTTCCTCGCGGGAATAATGGAAACAGATTACAGTGAATCCTCATTATTCGTTTCAGTTAGGGATCAAGACCCGAAGGAAAAATATGTGAAGAATGGATGCTACCCCTAATTTATTGATTGCTTCTTGAAAAAAACTCCGAAGCATTGCCCAATATCCAATTTTTGGAGCCCCTGGCATATACTTAAATTAACAGCATTGTAATAGCTACTTTCAAACTGGGCAGCAAGGTCACAGTACAGAAAAAGAAAAGTACATGCAAAGCATGAATAGTCAGTGATTGTTCCACTTGCTGCTCCATGTTGAGGTCATTTTATTGTTGTTGTTCGGGTTTGAGTATATCTCTGCTCAGAACAAAAGTGGATCTTCTGTATTCTAATGGGATACCGGGCCGCTGGCCACCTTCAAATCCCAAATTATCCTTGACTTTTTGCTTCATGACCGAGCTGTGGGTGTGTATATTTATGTGTGATTTATTGTCTATGCAATTGGTCAGTCCACACATGGGGGTGTTATTTATAAAAAAAATGATTGGCCATTCTCAAGTGTTTAAAATGGTGTACTCTCTTCAACCAAAGCAATGGAAGTGGTTGAACGAAAGTGATGTTTTGGGGGGGGTCTTCTGATAAATGATGAATTTCGAGCTATGAGGATTCCACATGACACCAGCAATATGCACACTGTCATGATTCGGTTTGGGACCAACAGGTGGCACTGTGGGGCTCTCCTTGCAGCTGCACACCTGTTGGTCGTTATGTAATTAGTGCTTTAAAAGTCCCCATTAACCGCAATAAAAGAGGGATTGCTGTATATGTATATATGTATGTATATTTATATATATATATGTGAATATGTGTACTGTATATATATGTATATATGTATATAATAGAGAGAGCGAGCCTTGGATTTGAGAGGAAAACACACTTAGATTACTTTCCCAAATTGTTATTGGGTCATAATCACTAGACGAGCTTTCTTATGCCGACTCTGAGCTAAGATGATCTTGTATCAGATGTTGCACTCAGATTTTGTCTCGGGGCATCGGGTGTGCACCACCGTAACGACCCAGTGGCCATGTAGCTGACAAGTACATGTCTTCATGACATTCACGCTCACTAACTCTGTGTTTCCATCGACTCATGACCACCAGGGTTTTTTCTTCTACTGTCCTTGGGAGCGCCTTGCGGCAGTTAAGTTCCAGCGTTTTGTGCCATGCTCTTAAAAATAGAACACTATCTTAACCTGAAATTGTCCGCCACGATAAAATCAGCCCGACCGCCGCGTCTCCTCGCGCTCTCATCAAGTACCTAACAGAACAAGCGAGTCTTTGCGGCAAAGAAGAGAGTGACGGCGGTTATTACAGGCCTCAGGTGGAGGGCCACCCACAGAGAGAGAGAGAGAGAGAGAGAGACTCGACGACTAGAGACAACGTCGAAAGAGCAGATTGACAAGCGAATTCAGCGGCGTGATTAATGTGACAACCTTTGAGAAAAGGTTATGGATCCGTAGGGAACACTAATGTGTGCCGGACATGGAAGAGGAAGAGAAGCAGGGCAGGAGTCAAGTGAGGCTGGAGAAAGTCATCTCACTTGTCAGCTCTGTTTGGGTCTCCAACACCGATCCTCAACATTAAAACGGAATCGTTTTCACATGCAGTAAGTAACACATTGTTACTGGGTGTCTCCTTCCCTGCATACATACTAACTGAATTTTAGCAGCAATTAGGAACCATTTCTTTTTTGCTCCAGGGCTCCCCCTACAGTTCTAACATGTCTTTTATCCTTACAAAGTACAAGCACTGCCAGGAATACTGCAAAGGTTTACAATTGCCTATCATGAGGCATGGTGAGATTTCCCATCTGACTTTGGGTAAGAGGGAAGGTAAACTCTGGACTGGTCGCCAGCCAATCACAGGCTCAGGCTCGGGGTCGCCCTCGAAGATCAATAACTCATCACCGCTGCTGACTGACTCTCCCGAACAAGTCTGATCTCACAGGCCTCATCATCACTCTGCTCCTTACTTAACGGCCTGACATATAAAATGTGGAAAAATGTTCAATGGCTGAAGAGAGCTGAGGTCCCATTTATTTACTCCAGAGAGACAGTTTGTCGTTGGAGTTGGGAAAAAAATCTTTTGGAGCACCTGCCATCGAATTTTTCTGACACAATCACCGTCATACCAATGGAAAATTTTGAATCTTCAAAGAACATAACATTTTTGCTAGCACGCAAGCAGGACATGCAATTTCATCTGGAAAGTTGATGTTGACAGTGCAGCATCCAGAAGAAACACGGAGAAAAGGTCGTAAACATTTCGATCTTTTACTTCGGAGAGGAGAGTGATTTAGTTATCAACAGGCTGCATGTACTACATGGTACTTACCACACTGTGGAATTGACTCAGTTTTATTTTGTCCAGTGGTTGCACAAAATAAAATCATGTAACTGGATCAAGATTCTTTTTTTTTTTCGTGTAACCACTTGAAAAAGTAAATTCTGGATACTCACCCAGCCTTGTTGCCAAGTCATGGATGGAGAAATTAGCCAAGGGTGGAACCTCGGAAAAACATTTTCAGATGCAGGCAGAAAGATTTACTCGGTTATTTAATCTCTCATTTGACTTGCATGTGGTCCAGAGACAAACACAAAAAAACTCGGTTAAATAGAATATATGGTCATACTTTCCTGGTAAATCAGTGTCAGTCACTCTGAAAGAAGCACAATGACTATATATTCCATAATATTCATTCCTCATTTACTAATTTACAGTAGACATGCTTCTATTATCATTCTGTTGCTGCAGTTGCTTGATGAGTGAACTCCCGCTTCTTTGCTTCACGAGTCCGAATGCAGACGACGACAGTCTGCCCGATCTGTTCTCTTCGGTTGCCTGCAATCATGCAACGGCAGGGCGCAGCGCCATTATGGGCTAATTATGGGCAAGTAATAAGCGGTTGTCTTTTGCCCCGATGAAGACTGAGAATGAAACATTCTCTTCTGGATCGGGCATTTGCGGTCGGTGCGCTTTTCTGTAATAAATATTTTTAGCGCATTTTAGTCTGCGTTTCTGGAATCCAAAACGTTATTCGGTTCGGTTCAGAACCTGACAACATTTACCCACAGATTTGGAATTCTTTGATTGATGCAACAATGGGTGAAGTGTAATCATGAATGACAAAATCCAATTATTGCGCGGAATTGGTTCTTGATCAATTGTGTCTTGAAGTCATTGAACCAAAATGCAAAGGGGATCCTTGGGTGTCTGTTAACTTCTACCGTTTGGCAAAGCAAGAGCATCCACATGCAGCCATGACACTCAGTCACTTTCTCCCAACAATGAGCAATCCGTAGCTCCTCCCCCAAATAGAGCCATCTTTGAACAGCTAAGATCGATAATCTTACGCAAACATTTTTAGCTAAGTCCTTCAACAGCCCAGAGAAAAGGCAATGATTGACATGCCATGCTGTTAATAGAAAACTATTTCACTGAAATGCCGCCCCGTGCCGCCGTGCACATGCTAGAAACTGCCACTACCCATCGAAAATTCAGCCAGCAGTTTACTGTTTGAAGAAGGTTGAGACATCGGCTAAGGCACAGGTGTCAAATTCCGATCCTCGAGGGCATTCGGATGATTAGGATAATTACCAGGCTCCTGCAGAGCTTGCTGATGAGCTTAACACTTGAATCAAGTGTGTTGGAGGAGGGAGACATTATTGTCGATCTTTTATGTTATGTGTTGTGTTGTATTGCATTCTATGAATGCAAATGTCTTGTATAAAACAGGCATGTTCATCTCTAGCCTTTGAGGACCGGGTTTGGTCATCCCTGCTCTAAAACAGTTCATGGACGGGAATGCGATACCTGTGAGATAAGGCCTACATCCACGCACACCTCTGTACTCATTTTAGTTGAGCTCCCATCCTGTTTTAAAGTTCAGCTCCTGGGAAATCGTGACTGTGACAATGTGACTTGCTTTCACAGAAACATTGATGTAAAGCCCCATCGTAGTCTTTCCAGAACACGCTAGTGGCTCTGGAAAAAAAAAAAAAAGGGACGAAGAAAGTTTACATTGGCATCACTCAAGACAGAGATGCCTGAGCCTGATGCGTGCTGACGCTGATGGTGCACACTGGTGACCTTTGGGCCGCCGAGTGCACTCAGACAACACCCTCTGCATGCCTTTCAAATCCCCAAGCACACGAGCCAACCGTGGCTGTGTCTGTGAAACTTTAGGAGGGGCCGCTGACAGCAGGCATCTGCCAACAAGCACTCACTCACTCACTTCTTCATCAAATATGAAAATGAAAAAAAAACAAAAAAAAACGTATTGTCCACAATAGTGATGTTCAACTTTGGAACAACCAAACAGGTCAATTAAGTATTTTGGATACCTTATGAGTGATGTAAACCTTTGCTGTTTGTTCATTGGTCAGGCAAATTTGTCATGCACACGTCATTGTAAAATTTGAGGATAGAAAGCAAGAAATGACAAAAATAAACACATGCATATTTGGGGGCCTTAGCGCTGGACACTCCAGTATTATACTGTACTCTACTTTCTCCAATTTGCTGCAGCATTGCGTTTTCTTGACACCCTTGGTCTCCTTTAGAATTTGTGATTATTTTTCCTCATTATTGCAATTGCAATTTAATATGCACATTTTTTTTTCCAAGGTACTTTTCCCATGGATTTTTTTCATTTGTTTTCTCGGAACCCTTAGTCTCCTCTTGGAAACTAAAACTAACTAAAATTACAATAAAAATGACATGCACACAGAATAAAAGCATCTTTTACGGCTAACTTACCCTGTTGTGACGCTTTAGCTCCGGACACTGCGGTGTTATATTACGCAATTTCCACTGAGCTGCAGCCCTTCATTTCTTGGAATACCCAAAATAAATACACTTGCTAAAGTTAGCTAAGCTTACAACTGTGTCTTTACTCTAGACCACAGGTGTCAAACTCAAGGCCCGGGGGCCAGATTTGGCCCGCCACATAATTTGATGCGGCCCAAATTGAAGATGGCAACTTTCATGATGCTTGCTAAAATCTCTCCCAAAATTTCCAATTCTCATTTGTAATAAGAGTAAGAATTTTCTTGTTACCAAACCCCTTAATACAGTAACTTAAACAATTGAAGAATCACCTGTTATTCTTGACTTATTTATATGGTTTCAGACATAATGGCCCTTCAAGTGAAACTGTCCAAGACAAAAATGAGTATGACACCCCTGTTCTAGACACTGTACTGCATAGTCGATACTTTCTTGCTGGTTGAATTAATCACATCAATCCGCAGTCTCCAGTTTGCTGCAGTGGCCCTTGGTCTCTTGAAAGTGTGTCTCCTTCTGTCGCCAACACGCACGTGTTGTCAACAAATATGGGAGAATCATTTTGTCCTGTCAGGGATGTCTCATTTCGACTGATGCGCTCAAGTTGGCGTGCGTTCCTCATTGTATGATTTTGAAACGGTAACCCAATTGACATGTTGTTTGTTACCGCGTCTGTTTGTTTTCGCATACATCGTTGTTACTCCAATAATCCCCAGCTAATTTTTACACGGCAGGAACAAGCAGTAAGAACTGTTTCATCCTATCTCGACTTTTAAGTTCCTATTTAAATAGAATTGGCGCCAATTATCTCGTGATATCCTGTTAACCTCAGACATGCTTAAACTGCACCTGCCCATTTGTTTCCCAACCTTGATTAGTGTGCGCACAGTCAGGACACACGTCACCATCTCGCGGACCCAGCCTGCTGCTCTGACACTGGCTCGCTCACAGCACGGTTTGTTTTTGTTTTCCCCTCAGGAATTTCTACTACATCACCATGCTGCGCGACCCGGTCTCCCGCTACCTGAGCGAGTGGAAGCACGTCCAGCGCGGCGCCACCTGGAAGACGGCCCTGCACATGTGCGACGGACGTTCGCCCACCCAGGACGAGCTGCCCACCTGCTACAATGGCGAGGACTGGTCGGGCGTCTCCCTGGTAGACTTCATGCGCTGCCCCTCCAACCTGGCCAACAACCGGCAAGTGCGCATGCTGTCCGACCTGAGCCTGGTGGGCTGCTACAACCTGTCCTCCATGAACGAGACCCAGCGCGACCATATCCTGCTGAGCAGCGCCATGAGCAACCTAAAGAACATGGCCTTCTACGGCTTGACCGAATTCCAGCGCAAAACTCAGTACCTGTTCGAGCGGACGTTCAGCCTGCGCTTCATCTCCCCCTTCACGCAGATCAACAGTACGCGCGCCGCCAACGTGGACCTGAGCGAGCCCGTGCGACGACGCATCGAGGAACTCAACTTCCTGGACGTGCAGCTGTACGACTACGCCAAGGACCTGTTCCTGCAGCGTTTCCAGTTCAGTCGGCAGAGGGAGCGCCGGGAGGTGCGCTTGAAGAGGCGCGAGGAACGCCGTTGGATACACGAGCGGCAGCAAGCTAGGCCGTGGCTGCCCAGACGCAGGATGGAAGCTTCGAAAAGCCAGGAGAAAGAGGACAATGACTTTGCCGGCACCACTGAGGACTACACGAGCCAAGTGTCTCGCTGGTGATGTCATAAACTGAAAACAGTGTCACTATACGCTACTCGCGATAACTTTTGATTTGGCTTGTGCGTGAAATTTCACAATGAACCAAAAGTGCACTATATCCTCGACAGTTGACCCTCGTAGTAAGCCTTGGCCTTAATTGACATTAACATTTCTTAAAGCACACCTTCAAAAGTCTTCAAAATAATTTTGGCACTTGACAAGTAGGATTTGACGAGTGTAAATAGTCTCAAATCTCTTTATCCTCACAAAAGAAAAATGTGCCAAATGACTCTTGTGGTACAATCAAGCGACGTTCACCTCTAAAGGTTATAGTGCATTTTAAGGTTCAACCTGAAATTTGACCTCATATCCCAAACTACCTTATTTGTGATATTGCTTATATATTGCCATCATACTGTATCATCATTAATGTGTTCTTCAGCTTTTTGGTGTGCACTCATTTTTTTTTCTTTATAACAAGTGTTCTCAACCTGGTGCGAGGGCGTCCGCAAAATAATTCCCCATACATTAATACATAGTATCAGTTTCAAAAAGTACATATCTACTGTAAATATGGAAAACGGCGTGACAGTAAAACAAAGTAACGTACTAAACAAATTGCTCATCCCAACCTTACCTTTGGGCCAGGTAAACGACCATGTTTGGTTGTGACGTACCATCACAACTCTGACATCCCTAAGGGATTAAAGTCATGTTTTGTTTTTTTTTTGGTTTGTTTTTTTTTTGAATGAAGAAATGAAGTTGTTTTTTTTTTTTGACCAAAATTATTTATTTATTTATTTGGGGGGGGATACAGTCCCATTTTAAGAACAGCGTTTCCCAACCTTTATTGAGCCAAGGCAAACAAAACAAATATCCCTAAAAGTAGATTTGTATACGGTATATACTTAAGCAATGATAATCTTGTTGGTGCAATTATTTTTTTTGTATGAAAAGCAACAAATTGTACCATCTACCATCGAGTGAAAGAATTTTAACTGTCACGATATGTCACTGGCGTGAATAGACGAACAAAGATAAAGCCCATTATTTGCAGTAAATTAAAGGAAATTGGGTATATATCTACAGCATACTTTATAATCTCACAGGATACTATGATGCTGCAGTGGTTTGGAATCACTGTTTCAAGGAATAAAGGCAAAGGCTGTTAAAATATGACGGGGGGGGGTTGAATGCTATTATAGCGATATCTAGATTGAGAGATTGTATTTAAAGAGTGCAACTTTTTTTCTTTTTTAAATGGGACATTATCCTCATAACATTACAACTTCTTGTTACCGTGACATTATGAGATTTTTTTTTTAAATCATATATAGAAAACTTTCTCTGGCACACTATTGTCTTGTTTAATTGGGACAGTATTAAGGATCATGATGGTATCCTTAGATAAATTTCCCCCATGTAAAGAGACTTGAACCCATATTATTTTAGAAGCCCCTGCTTTACAAGTGCGGACACTGCCTCCAGGTGCCCCTTTTGGTGTCTTAAAACTCTTCAAATGCTGTGTTTTTAATCATTTCATCGCTGCCTTGATTCTTTTCCAAATGCAGCTCTTGCCAGAAAAAAAAACAACCTCAGAAGCTGCTTTATTTAAAAAATGTTTTTTTTAAAAAAAGGGAAAAAAACATGAATGTCATCAAAATAAAAGAAACATTTTAAAAAAGTAGATGTAGACGGTTGCATGCCACATTCACACTTACAGTCTGTAAAGAATTCGCTTTTTTTTGTAATTGTTATTATTTGACGTCAGTGAAAAGCATTTCCTTGAGGGCCACTTTTGGTGCATGAGGAATGATCATGTTTGAGTTGTGATGTTGTCTTTTGCTTTCACAAGTGCAATACCTTGCTCAAGATAACCCTCAATGACGTTGGTATACAGTGGAACCTTTCAAGTCGAAAGCATTCCGTTCTGCTAGTTGCCATTAAAATTGTTCTAATTTCAAAACACATTTTCTGAGTTTGCAGTATTAAAATTGCTTACAAGATTCAAAGATACAAATAACTGACACCTTTTCAGACACGTCTTTTGTCTTTGTTTTGCAGAGGTGGCAAGTCCAGGTCCATAAAGTTAAAAAAAAGAGCTTTTTAACCTGCCGGTTGAATCGAAGCACCTGTTACTGAAGGCAAACTGTGGCACGATTTTTACTATCTGGGCCTGGATTTGCCACCTGTGTATTTTTGTTGTTTTTAAACTTATCAACAAAGTGTTTACTATTGCCATCTCCTTTAACCATTGGCCAACAAACCTTTTATAGATTAATAAAGAAAAATATCCATCCGTTTTCTAATCGGTTTATCCTCTCAAGGGTCACTAGCGTGCTGGAGCCTATCCCAGCTGTCTTCGGGCAGTAGGCCGGGTACACCCTGAACTGGTTGCCACATGGACAAATAACCATTCAGGCTCACAATCACACCTACAGACAATTGATAGTGTTCCATTAAGCATGTTTTTGGAATGTGGGAGAAAACCGGAGTAGCCGGAGAAAACCCACGCAGGCACAGGGAGAACATGCAAACTGCACACAGGAAAGCCGGAGCCGGAATCGAACCCTGCACCTGTGCACTGCGAGGCGGACGCGCTAGTCGACCACCGTGCCACCAAAGGAAAACTTTGCTAACAGAAATCGAAGATATGACCCAAAAAATAAAGATGTAGAGCCTAGTTGTAAATTGTAAAGGCTTACCACAACACACAAATTAATAAGTTAAATAAAAAAATCAATTGTGACACTGAAAATAAAAACAGATTTTGAGGAAAAACAGCGGTATGTGTTTTATTCATTCTGTGACCAAGTTTGGAACTTCATCCTCATCATCTTTTATTACTGAAAATAAATAGAATGACCACTTAAAAATTTATGCTTAATGATCCTGCACCACAGGGAAAGTATACAAATGTGTATGCAAGTGTATGCTATGCCGTGATTGTTTTCTGAAGTGCCATCAACACACATGAAGATGCAAGGGCAGTTTTTGTTTCATCTTTTTGTCTGTGTTGATGCTTCTTATCTTGTACCCCCTAAAAGGCCCCGGCAACACAAACACACACACACACACACACACACACACTCACGCTCTCACATTTCTTAATTATCAGCATAACAGCATTGTATCTCTTTTGATTTCAGTTCTAAAAAAAATACCTCAATGCCTTGTTTTCCCCATCCTTAGGATGATTTCCACCCATCTATTTGCAACAGTGGATGTTTGAAGAGCATCGATGATTTGAGTTTGTCGGATCATGTTTGTTCACGTTTTCAGATTCAGTGTTGGTGACGTCCGCCCGGTTCAGAACAGTCTCCTTCTGACGGCAACCTTCCACGTTTCAGTTGAAAATGTCATCATAACAAATCACATTCATGAATATTTCCTTTCCTAGGTGATGGTGTTGGTTTTGCGGTTGAGAATAAATCTTTCGCTGCTGTGTGACAAGCAGCGGGAGTGAGAGGACGACAGATGGGAGCGCAGTATGTGCTGCAGTCAGTTTACTGGACCACTTACCGTACACTACATGGACTGCTTATGTAAGGAAACCCTAATGAGATTCTAAGACTGATGTTATTATTTTGGATGGGGTTGGAGTGAGGCAATAATGGTGTTTTGATGGTTGGTTATTAGATTATGTCAAAGCCAATAAGTGTGTGTGAGACACGTCAGTTACATGAAAAAAGTCTGCACACCCCCGTTCAAACGGCAGGTTTTTTTTGTGTGTGTGTAAAATACAAGCGAACATTAATAACAATTCAAAACCTTTTGCACCATTAATTTGATCTCTAACATGTACAAGTCAATTTAATATTTTGAGAAGGAAAACTAAACTGAGAAAGGTGGTTGCACAAGTGTGCACACCATCTTAAAAATGGGAATGTTGCTTTCTTCAGAATCAATTACATTCAATTCTGCCCAATTTAAAGTGAAATGAATTTGAACATTTTCTAGTAGGCTTTTCCTGGCGATGTTTTGCTTTCTTGCACCAGCCGAAAGGTTTAGTCCCTTCACCTTGTCTAAGGCCCCACTTCCAGGTGGAAGACAAACAGCCCCAATGCATTATGTCGCAACCACCATGCTGCATTGAAGGCATGGTGCTTATGTCAAACATAATTTTGGAATTAAGGTCAAAACGTTGCAGCATCACACAAGGGGACCATTTTGTCATTACCTTCTGGTTTCATTTTTTTTCCCCAATTTTGTTGTACAGGTTTTAGATCACATTAATGGTGGCGTATGTAGGTATGAATGTATGTATGTACACAATGTGAGTTTGGCCTTTGAAATTTATATTATTTGAAAAGTGAGGAAGGAACGGCTCGGTTGCCTGATGGTAAATGTATCACCAACAAGTCGTCGGGTCGGGAGGCAAAAAAAGAGCGTGTTCTCTGGTGTAACAAGTTCTGTACATGTTGAAATGTCTCGTGTTCAAATGAATTGCCTTTTTTGGGCGTGTGACATTTAATCTGCCGTTTTTCTTGTCAGAGCTGGAAAATTTTAAAACTAGAAATAAATACATTGAATGACCATGATGCTGCGCTGTTTGTTTCAGACCCACTTGAGCTTGCCTTTATACACCACCACATTTTTGTCACAAGCAAGTAGAGTGCCTTCATTCTTGGTGCCTTAAAGTATGATTTTCACTAAACCATAATCCCCAAAATGCAGACTGCCCAATCACAGCACTGAACAGAGGCTTGACATTTTCATGTGACATTTGTCCTGTTATCCAGAAAAATTAAAGGATTTTTTTTTCGCCTCTCCAAAACTGATCATTGATCCAGAAAGTGGAAAAAGCTTATGCGGTTGTTCTAAACTAAAGAAATCAACAGACACATTTGGTCTGTAGTACTGTAAACAAATGTACTTTTGAAAAATCAATCAAAGAAGGCAATGTTCCGTTAGCTCATTAGCCAGAATTAAATGCTAATGTTATGCTACTAACTAGTAATAATTCTTAGCTTTAGCTATGTTAACACGGCTAGCTTTAGGGAATCTCCTTTCTTTAAATTCATTCATAAAGTGACAGTTTACATGCGTCAGTGGGTGTTACTGATTAGGTCGGTAAGTGAGTTCAAAAGGCCGCAGCAGCTTGACCAAAGTCGTTATGTTCATTTAACCAGTTGGGTCAAAACCGAATAACCCAATGTGTTATATTCATTTAACCCTAAAAGTTGGTTCAAAACTCAATAACCCAATTTTTTGGCCTCAAATTGACCCGTGTGGGTCAGTCCTTTTTTTAACACATTAATTGGGTCAAATGTAACTCCAAATTACTTATTTTTGACCCAACTGTTTTTAGTGTAGCAGCCATAGTTAGCCACCATCATGTGACGCAGGATATGGTATGCTTTAGATCAGGGGTGTCAAACTCAGTTCCTGGAGGGCCTCTGTCCTGCATGTTTTCCAAGTCTCCCTGTTGCAACACACTTGATTCAAATGAACAGGTTCAATGTCAGGCTTCCGCAGAGCTTGCTAGTGATCTGATCATTTGAATCAGCTGTGTTGCAACGGGGAGACTTGGAAAACATGCAGGACAGCCGCCCTCCTGGACCTGAGTTTGACACCCCTGCTTTAGATCATGAGCTTTTTTTTCATGCCTTCCCATCAAGAGATCACTGAGGTGGAGCATTTTACGTGGGCTTTATTTGAACATATTTTTCATGCCGTTACCAGTGAAAGCCTTGTGCCTCCCCTCAGGTTGCGCCGCACGGATGGATAGCGTTTCTTTCAGCCGGCTGTGGCACAGATGGTATGATTGTATTCTCTCCAATGCTTTGACCGTAGGAAGCGTTTAATGACTTGGAGAAAAAGTAAAAAATAATAATAACACATGGACGGTTTTCCCCCAAGACTTTTTTTTTTTTTTTACTCTGAGCTTTTATAGTCAGCAGAAAAAGCCCGTGCCTGGTTCCATATGGTGCTCATTCTGCAAGGAACATTGATTTGTTCATCTTACAACAAAGGCGAAAAATGATTTATGAAATAAACATGAGGGTGAATGAATCAGCAGTCTCTTTCACAAAATCAAATGGACTACTCCCACTCTTGTTGGCACTTGGATAAGAAGAAATACTGCTTATTATTTTTTACACAAAACAATAGAAGGACTGGTAATTACATAACAAATGGTTCAAAAAAGAAAATAATAGTGTTGTGGTTAAAAATAGTTGAAGAATGTGCTCAGGAATGGATCAAATTTTGTTATTTATGTGTTCAATATTTTTAAGCAAAACATTCATTATTAGTATTCACAACTATTCTAATTATATTGCAGGTCAAAATGGCATGCTTTCTACATCTTTTTGTTTTTATTATAAAATATTTTTTTATTAAAAAGTAACGGGCAAAAACTCCTGTTGCATTTTGTTCTTTTGTTGTCATTGTATATTTTGGGGAAATTCTCATTGGTTAAGAATCTTTTTTTTTTTAATAGGTAAACAAGACAAAATTCGGAAGCATAGATAACGGAGGGGTTACAATGATATTCTTCTTCTACAAAAACGTATGAATGCAAACTGACGATCTTGCGTCAGTAATTTCTCTGGAATAAGTGCCCAGGCACAATACAAAATTAACACTATACTGACATTTAGTGGTCATTCCTGAGACTTGCAGCCTTTCTCCCCCATGACACAATTATTTTAGTTCTCCATTAGATGCTAGTAAAAGACAAAACATTGAAGCAAGACCAGTGAATTTAAAAAATAATAATTAAAAAAAAATTATGACAATGAGTATCTTCTCAACCACTGGCTATGGCGGCCTTCCTGTTTGACATTTTTTTGTTTTCCCCATGCTTGCATAAGTTACTCAGCCTTCTCCCACATTCCAAAAACATGCATGTAAAGCTCATTGAAGATTCTAAATTGTCCATAGATGTGATGAATGTGAGTTTGAATGCTTCTTTGTCTGAATGTGCCATCCAAGTGATTGGTGATCAGTCCCGGGTGTAACTCTAACCTACTGTAGGCATCAGCTCACTCATTAGTTTAATGAGGACAAGCGTTACAGAAAATGGATTTGAATTACATTTTGCTAAATAATGCTGCTTTACAATTGGGCATGTGGTGTGAATCTAGAGTCCACACTGGACGCGGTGTCGGAGGAGGCTTATCCTTGTCACGGCTGTCAGAAAGTGTCTTTTCAGGAAAATGGGAGACAGTGACACGCGTCAAGTTGGGTCAGCGTTTCAAGTTAAGCAAGTCAGCATGAATCATGAATCTTGATGAAGAAAGCTATTTGACGACTTGTACACAAATAGTTGGGTCTCTGGAGTGCCTGCCCTCCGATTAAGTGTGAAATTAAAACAACCATACAAATGTTTTGTTTATGGCTGTCACTATTGAATATTTTAGAATGAATTATTCTATCAATTGTCTCAATGATTAATCAAATAATTGGATAAGATGTTATTTTGCATTAAATGTGAATTTAAAAAACATTTTTCCCAATTAATGTTTATTTAGTATTGTTCAGTGAGTAAAAGCAGTGTCACAAAAGGGAGAAACAATCTTGTACTCACCAACAATTTTGAAACTAATCTAGTTACTGGCTTTCCTGTGTGGAGTTTGCATGTTCTCCCCGGGCCTGTGTGGGTTTTCTGCGGGTAATCTGGTTTCCTCCCACATTCCAAAAACATGCATGTCAGGTTCATTGAACACACTAAATTGTCCTGAGATGTGATTGTGGGTGTAAACAACTGGTGAGTGTGCCAGTGTATGAATAGATAGGAAGCAGCAATACCAAGAATAAAGGTCACAAGTTACAACAATATGAGTCTAGGTATCGTTCCCTTATCTAATTATCTGGGCCAAAGAGGCCTCAATCTAACAGTGCCATAACCGGAATGTAGGGCAAATGACTGACACCTCGTCAGTCATGCCCTCTGTCTCTGAATGGACTTTTTTTTCTGTGGTACTGTGGCTTCTTAAGAAAAATAACTGAAAACTCCAAGTGGCTTTGCACAAGTTGTCACAACATGACAGCATCCCATCACCGAGGGCCCTGAGTTGGAAGAAACAAGCACTGCTGGATGGCCCCTGCATGGGACCTTTACTGTGCATTTTAACTACCTGTTGCTGTCTGATGCCAAGTAGGGGCTCTGATCAACATCAATGACACAACTGGAAGACCTTTGGCCTAATTACCCTAGCCACCGCAAGGACACATTAGGTTTAGGAAATCGAATGGGATGAGGGCTGGCTGATTTGCATGACAGCGAAAACTGAACTGCTTTTCATAGGACTAGAAATATAGAGTGTGTGAAGTTTTATGTAATTCTTGAACCTTGGGGTATTTTAACGAAAGTATGCGACAGATGTTATGAAGACACCTGGGTATTGTTTTAAATTGTGTGAAAAATTTTGCACTATATACTTTAATTCCTCATGTAACTGTCATATTCCAACAGTAAATTACATATAACGTTAAGGCGCTTATAAATAAAATGTATTATTATTATTATAAGGAAAAACACCATGTATTGTTTTGGTTTCTCTTTTAGTCATATGACTCATTCACTCGGGGACTTTTTCCTCACAGAGAGCAATGTGCAGACCTCGGCATGTGACACTGAATGCATGCTGCATTTCCTGTTTGCTGACAGATCACATATGTATCTATAAAAATACACATAGACGAGGATGTAATATTATAGAGATATGTGTATTATTTTATTTTATTTGCACATTGTTTATTCATTTATGGATTTTAATTCCCTTAACAATATTTAATATATTTATTTTATTGAAAAAAAATCAAGAAACTAGAATGAAAAGAGGAAAGTATGTAATGTAACTGATAGTACAGTACTCGTTTGTTATTAGTTGTACTAAGGTGCTATAATGTTGATTTCAGTTACAGTAATCTATTGTTCTTCTTAGTTATTACAATGTTTTTTAAATAATACTCACGTGTAATGATTATTTGGTTAGTTTTTATGACATTTACTATTATTTTCTTTACCTTTACTTAAAAACAAATTTGAGACTGCAGACAGGCCATCAACAAAACCAACAAAATGATAAAGCAACACACTGAATGATAATGGCACATATTCTGCTCCACCTAGCCTTGCAAAAAGATAATAAAAAAAAGTCCTTAATGTCACATTTTAATTTGTACATATAGCGCACCCTGTTGTTAAACATTTCATCAAAATCCTTCCTCCCCGTCGTGTTAGCATCTGTCTCGTTTGACCTTGACTCGTTAAACTAAAACACTGTGAACATTGTCCTCACACATTACGCGCTCATCATATCTGCAATTCATAAATCTATTGACGGAGTGCAAGTTTAAGTGTGTAAAATAAAGCTTTTAATGTTAACTGCATAATGATGCATTATGTTAGTACGTGTGCACTCGAGCAATATTCTGAATTGTAAACTAACTATGAAAATTAAAGAGACATGATTTAAATGCTAATAATAATACAAAATAAAACAAACCTCACATGGATTTATTGCTGTTCCCTTGGTAACAAGGAAACCCTTTGCCCTTCGAGCCTCCTGGCTTTCGTGTGGACCGAACCACTTTGTATTTCTAGAGGGGTGGCAAAACGTAAACATTTTAGAATACGTACATCTTTTTCGTTACATTTGCTTAATATAGTAGATATTTAAATTAAAATATAATTGATCTGATATGGTTTATAGAACACCATCTAAAGTGAATTATTAACGTTTTTTAAGTTTCACGGCTCGTTAACAGACCCCTCCGTGACATCACATCGGCGACTGTACAGTAAGCTGTCAAGAGCTTGTTGCTCAAAGCTGTGTCATGTCACAAAGTAATGGCCGTTGGAAAATGACGTCCCCTTAGTTGTACGAGACACTTTAGCTCCCGTTTCGCTCAACATCAACTGGTTGTCGAGCGTTAGTTTCGGCCTCACGGTTGGGTTTTATGTGCGGTGTCCGAGTTGTGGCGCGGTGTAATCGGCGCCGTATGTCCCCCCTCCATTCCTCCTGCTCCCACCAACACCGCGGGCAGCGGTTCTTCCGCGGCGATGAGGTAAGCAACTTCTCGCCCCTGGCTAACCGGAGTTAGCATCAAGCTAAATGCTAAAACGTCGTCATTAAAACGTGAGGGCCCAGTCCCTGCGGTGCTAATTCTAAATGCTACGTCAGAATCAGAATCTTTATCGTGACTTGGAAAAAATACGCCCAATGTTATAGTGAGGAAGTAAAAAAATAATAATAAGCCAATGACGCTGTTCAAGTTCCCATTTGACGTCGGAACAGTGACGTTGCGTCGTCTGAGTGGCATGTCGTCGTGTCTAAAATGGAAATAATTATATTGGTGCACCCTGAACGTGTGTTTTGAACGCAGTGTTATCTGGTCTAAAGCAGGGGGTTGTTTTCACAGAGGTTAAATTGTGTCCAGATTGAGTGCTGCACATTAACCGCATAGGCAAAGCAAATATGTACGGTTATCCATCAAAGGAAACATCACATGTTTTCATACTAAGTGGAAACAAATTCATGATGTGTCTTGTGAGGACGTAAACTCTTGTGTTGTGCCAATAATTACGTTTATCACAAATGCTCTTTCCTAAAATATTTACCATGGGTTTCTCCTTAAATTTAATAAAGTTTACATTATTTTCAGTGGGATGACATTCCATCATCATTGGTAAAGGAAAGTTTTTATTCCAAGAGGCAGCAGTGTTTTGCAGGCAGCTTTCACCCTCTGTATGTATCCCTTTCTTGTTTCCAATTGGTCCATTCCAAACTGGGAGGGTCTTCCCGGCAGGAAAGGGGGAGGCTGGGAATGTTGGACTCAGTCGCTCCAGTTTCCCAGTTGTCGAAAAGGAAATGTTTTGCTCACTGAGTTTTTTTCTTTCATGCGTGTTGATTATCTTTTTAAATCTGTGCCTCTGAAGTTGTGTATGACCGCGCTGCATACAAGCAAGGACAGTTGGGTAGGTAAAGTCACTTGTTCTGACTCATTTCCTGACTTGTTCCTCAAAGGAATGCTGTTGTGTGCACCGGGATTTCACGATGGCTTGCGACAGTAAGCTCCGGGTCAACCAATGCGAATGAAAACCTGCGTGTTTGTCAAGCCAACTTCTCAGCATGCACTATATGCGCTAGCTGATCCGTTTTTCTCCTCTGGCCTTAACTTCCTGTGTGTCACATGTACAATACAGGAGTGTGTATCCTGTTTTGTGTTTGATTAACACTGCGTCAGTGTGTGTTTAAACATCGTATTACCATGTTTGTGTTCTTTAGAAATGGAAGTCAACCTTAACTAAGCAATGCAAAAACGGTGAAAGATGTTCGGTGTCACAATGAACATGGCGCATTTGGCAC
Organism: Hippocampus mohnikei; assembly: GCA_026261675.1. Lineage (NCBI taxonomy): Eukaryota > Metazoa > Chordata > Actinopteri > Syngnathiformes > Syngnathidae > Hippocampus > Hippocampus mohnikei. Next base: position 9,011,604 of record JAKGUB010000106.1, on the reverse strand, counting down.
ATAACTTCACAGCAAACTTGTTCTCTGAAGGCTAGATTTACACTGCACAAGTGCTGAATTCCGATAGATTGCCCAGATTAAAAAAAAAATACTGTTTCCAAAAACATAGTGACACAGATCTGAAAACAAACAGTCACAACATGGAAGAAAACAGTAATACATAACACTGATATTAAACTTTATTTTGGCGTCAAGTTGGTCCTCTGTGTGACTGTGAAATTTTTATAAGCATCTTTGGCAGTTAGTGTGGGTTCTCACCCAAGTAGCCGTAAAGGTCCCATACACCTGACGTAAATAAGCTTGGATGGTCTTAAATTTCAGGGTAATTTGTAGTGAAGCCAGTCTTCTTAGTTTCTCGCCACCACTCCACTGTGTGTAGTTGAACAGAATAAGCATGAGTGATGCTAGTTTTTCTTACTCATTTGACCGTCACCAGAAAAAGTCATATAATACGCAGTTGTACCTAGGCACAAACCTTGGGGGCCCTGTTTTCGTGCCCAGCGCAAACCCAGTGAAAAGCGTGGTCTGACTCTGTGCATGGATGCAGTTGTTTTTCTTGTGGTGTTTTCGTAGACACGTGGAGACAGATGTTTGCGCCATCGTGGTTAGTTCCTTGCACTCCCTTTAAATTCAGCGCAGGAGAGGTCCGCGGATTTCATAGCGGAAGCATAAACAGACTCTTTAGAGTCCATAAAGGAGTGTGACACACACAACATCAATTCATAAGAAACTGTAAAAAGATCTCCATGATGTTAAATTGGACCTTGGAGACTGCCTTCAACCCCGATCATTCATGTATGATACCCCATTCCACACTTGGTAGCTATGTGGCGACCAGGGGTGTGATTATAAACATTATAAACATGAACATAATAATGCGATCACTTACTATTTTATTCTATTATTTTAGATGGTTGTTCATGTTGTTGTCATATTGATGAATGAAATATGATGACTTCAAGTGCAGAATCTGTCTCCTATCAAATTCACAAAAATCTCCTTACACTACCTGCGCCACAACTTAGACCTGCTTCCAGTAGGCGTAATCTTTAGTCTACTTTCAGCCACCAACTTAGAAACTTGGCTTGTAGCAGACGTGTGCACATTTTCAGCATGATGTCTCTGATCCACTGGTGAAAGGACACTTTGATCCTCTCCTCTTTCATATCTATAACTGCTTCAAACAACAAAGTATGCAGGAAAAGTGATTAAGATTGCACGACTGTGTATTGTGTGTTGTGTTGTGTTATTTTGTTATTTTGACTTCAAGATGGCGCCGCGAGAGTGTCTGCCTTTCCAGCAGCTCCTATATTTTATTCTACTTCTTCCCTTCATAACTTTGCTGCTGTGAATTGGGAATTTCTCCATTGCGAGACTAATAAATTATTTCTTATCTTATCATATCAAATTGTCAGGTGCATTTGAGGTGGTGATGGGGGGAACAATGCCCTTGATCCACCGGAATGCCCAATATGGTGCAAGCGTGGTCTACCAAATTCACTGTACATGCTCAAGATGACTTGCACCTATATGAACATCAAGATGCAACATTTCTAATGCTTGAGCTCACATGCTCTGCCGATGAAAATAGCCCTTGGAGTTAGACAGGGCGTGTTGCGGTTGTGCCGTTTAAAAGGCGTCATGGGCTTATGTCTTAGAGGATTGCAGATTTTGCCTTCCATAATATATTGTTACACGCTTAATACGGTCTCGTTGTTCTATTGTTACACTGCCATGACTCTGTTGGCCAACTCGAAAGTGAACAATCGGAACTGTGTCACTTAAACCATCTAGTGTACATCCAGACTAAGACCGTTATTAGGACGTTAGCACCTGTGTGCAGACATGGGCAAAATGTCAAAGTTTCTCTTTGGAACTTTATAACTTCAGCTTCACATATGCTGCATCTGCCCAACAGGTGGTGTGTGTTGCACTAAAACCTAAAACTGAAATGCATGGTAATATCAGGCATGTTAAAGGGAAGCACAAGCACCCACTGGCGCCACCTATATTTCAGGAGGCAATTATTTGAGGTGTGGCATTTGTTTGTTAGAATGGAGTTATTTGAAGTTGGTCAATTTAAGGAAATATGGTCTGTATTTAGATGTGTTGTTAAAGAATTTTGATGAAAATTAATACCTGTCTTTGATAATACACCAAGAGGAATTATTACTGCTTGATTATGATCTGGAGGTGAAACATTTTTTTTTTTGTGGAAAAAAAAGTTGTGAAGTGACTGATTAAATTTTGTGTGCTTCTTTGGTGACAAATTGAGTAACTTTTGATCATGAATCATGATCCAGTTCTTTATCTGGGTCATGCTCTGTCCATGGCCATATCTCAAAAAGTGTGTCCATGACGGCAGCTGCTGCTGCTGCAACAGCTCTGAACTCATATTCATGACTGCATTACAAAGAAACTTGTCTTATTACACAATACTTGGTTAGTTCAGTCAGTCAGTAACACAGTCAGTCAGAACACAAAACGGCATGAACTGCAGACACAGTCACACTACCACAGGGATCACCAGACGTTATATTAACTGGCGGGACACAAACCTACTTCTATACATTATGTTCTGCACTGACATTTACTATGCATAAACTGTCACAAACAATCGACTATGAACATAGCAGACTTACCTTTACTATAACATGCATGAATTTGAATCGTCCTTCCACCATTTTATAATCTGTCATGCACCAGTAGTGCTCCTGGAGGAATCTCATTTAACTTGTGTTAAAGGTGCACGTACAGTATAATATATATGATGCACAGATGACCCACAGGTTTTTTTGGGCTGTGATGATTAGCGTTTTGTAATCTCTGACAGTAAGCTACACAAATGTGTACATTATGTGTCAATAGAGATGGCTGCGAAGCAACAGTAGAACAGAGTTGTAGTTGAGCCAAAGGGCGTGATTATAGTGTAAAATAAAGTTGTTCTGCACAGCCATATGATTTATTAAAGAACTGTGGTTTGAGTAATGTGTATTAAGGATTTGTCATTTGTTACTACTAGATGAATGAAGAACTCCATCTTAATTTTAAAATGTCGCTCAAATACAATTTGGGAATCCCAGCCATTTTATCCATCTCACTTCAATATTGCAGAGGTTCAAAAGCATTTGGACTATGTACTTTAAGGTCCGTTACCTTATTACTTCTAAAGTCAATTTCTCAGTGGGCATTTGTGGTTTTGCCAAAGTTAGACCAATAAGCAAGTAATATTTCTGTTTTTATGTCTTTCAGCTCACCAGTATAAGTGCCTCGAAGAATTCCTCAGCTCGAACTTTGAGGAAAGCTTGTTTTTCCTTCGGGTCCAGAAACGGCATCTGGGGGCTCCTACTTTGCACATCATCCAAATAGGATCATGGTCTAAAGAAGGAACTGGTCTTGCATAGTTTCCAAAGAAAAGCCAATGAGTGGTGGTGTACAACGGACGTGTGATCTCCAAGCTCAACGACCCTCCTTCTCGCTCTAGCTCATGGAGGACTTATCCTCTTGTTGTAGGAGACGACTGTGATCGGCCTTCCGCGTTCAGCACCGTGATTGTCTTATAATAAGAACAGTTTTTATGATCAAAAACCTTTGGACATGGCGTCGGGGAGAGACACAAAATGGCTGACCCTGGAAGTGTGTCGACAGTTTCAGCGAGGAAACTGTTCACGCAGTGACGAGGAATGCAAATTTGCTCATCCGCCAAAGAGCTGCCAAGTGGAAAATGGGAGGGTCATCGCCTGCTTTGACTCGCTAAAAGTAAGAAAGATCACTTTGTTCAGTTTTCAGTGCTGCTGCTGCTGCTAGAAAGTAGAGGTTTTGGTGGCTATTAACTATCAGCTGTTTTGTCCGCTAATGGCTTCTGCCTTGCCATGTGATCTCAAAACAAGGGTCCCATGACTTTCATTTGAAGCAAACATCCTGAACTGATCTCTTTTTAGATGTTAGCTCATTTTTTTAAACAAAAAGACTGGATTCTCTCGTGTACTGGCCATAGGGAAACGACCAGGCACCAATTAGGGGTACGGCAAGGCTCAAAATAAGCGGTTTTGCATCGCATTTTGCGAGTCAAAATTCACATATTACACGCGGTAAATAGCTTCCACGTCATTGCAACGAATACACTGATGACACCACTGCGGCTGTGTAGGAGTGTGTTGACAATCACTGATGGTCGATTCCGACAGTGGAATCTTGCCGAGAAACCTGCGTTCAGAGGGGAAAATGAAAATTAAAAGCAGCTTATTGTACATCCTTTGCTTTTCTCTGAATGCAGGGCAGATGCTCTAGAGAGAACTGCAAGTACCTCCATCCGCCCTCACACTTAAAAACTCAGCTGGAAATAAACGGCCGCAACAATCTCATCCAGCAGAAGACAGCAGCTGCAGTGCTCGCACAGCAGATGCAGATCATGATCCCTACAGCCAGTCTGCAGTCTGTGGTGAGTCCCCCACACTGAACAAGAGCAATGCCACGTTTCAACCGAATCTTGGTCCTATTACCTCACAGCCTTCATTTTCTGCGACACAGGGTCTTGGCACTAACTCTGGTCTCGGCTACGGTTCCTACTTGACGCCCCTAAGCCACGGGATCGGCCTTCTTCCCACAGACATCCTCCCCAGCAGTCAGGTTCTTGTTTCAGGGAGCCCGCCTGTCACGGTCCAGAGCTCGCCTTCTTCCTCCTCTTCTTCGCCCTCCCAGAAGCTCCAGCGCACTGACAAACTGGAGGTACAGTCGAGCCAGTCCAATTTAACACGCTGCTTGGCATCTGATTGGTTGTTCGTTTTATGCCTATGTTGGGTCTAAATGAGTATGTCACAGTGGGACCTTATTTAAGTTCGTCATATATGCGGTTGCGGTTTGTTGTTTGCTATGCAATAGCTGATCGAAATACAGAAGGTGTCAAAATGACCCAATCAGATTGAGGTGGCATTGCGCCATCGATATATTTCTACTCACCCAAGCAACTCAGGAAAAATGGCTAACCCACAACGCGGCTGTATCGAGCAAAACGAAACCTTTTCATCACCTGCCAACCCCAAGGAATTGAGGAATACATTTCAATGTAATTTTAGATAAATTCCTAGGCATTTGAGAACCAGAATACAGTGGACCACAACAAACTTCACAAAGAATAAATAAATAAATCATAGTGATAATTAAAAAAATATATATATATATACAGACGCTCCCCAGGTTACGAACGAGTTACGTTCCGGACGATTGTTCATAAGGTGAATTCGTTCGTAAGTTGCTTCAGTGCTATATTTTGTCTGGAATGTATGTTTAAGACTTATATTGACATCCATATAACGGGGAGAGAGCTTTTCGTCACGTTCTTCAGGGCTCGAGGGTTAGCTGCCCGATAAACTAGCAGTGGCTTCAGCGGGGGAGAGTAGACAACCGGTTGTCGACCGGCGCGCCGGACGCCTGCCCGCCCGTTCCACCGTCACACGCCCGCCCCCCACGCCTCTCCCCGCGGCGCCTTCGAACGTCGCCTCCGCCGTCCTCCTCCGCCCGCTTGGCACTCGGAAAAAGCGCGCAATACAAAATCTAACTTGTTTTTTTTTTTTCGACAGACCCGTGAAAATGTTCGTATGTACCGTTTGTTTGTAACTCGGATGTTCGTAACTCGGGGAGTGTCTGTATATATGATATATATATATCATATATATATATATATATATATATATATATATATATATAGAGAGAGAGAGAGAGAATTTTTTTCATGTTCCTCATTCCCCCTGTTTTTCTTGGAAAACACCGATTGAATACTCATGACTTTTGTTTTTTTGGACACATTTTTGGTTTAAAAAAAAACCTCAATATTCACAAGGTCCTTCCCCCACGGAGTCGTACTCTTTATTCACTTAACTCTTGAGGAAATTCACTGTGATGAGTGCCGGGTGTCTGTTATTGCTTAAGCTGTCAGTTAAAGGGATCGTACTGTGTTTCTATTTATTAAGGGACATTTGTAGGAGGGGAGGAGTTTATTTGGTCAACTGCAAAGGGTAGTAAGCATCAATAAGGGTCAACCCTTGATTTAATTAACTGCACGGTGTGACATGTGTCCCTTATTTGAGCCAAACTTGTCGTTGACCACACACATTTCAGATCATAATATTGAACAACTTGTCCACATTTCCCAAAAAAAAGAGACATTCCAATTCTGATCGATTGTCGCTACGTGACTCTGATTGCAGGTATGTCGTGAGTTCCAGAGAGGGACATGTGCTCGAGGAGAGACCGACTGCCGGTTCGCCCACCCCAGTGACAGCCCGATGATTGACACCGTCGATAACACCGTCACCGTTTGCATGGACTACATCAAGAGCCGCTGCAGCCGCGACAAGTGCAAGTATTTTCACCCACCTGCGCACTTGCAGGCCAAAATTAAATCCGGTCAACATCAGACAGCCATGGCGGCCCAGGCCACAGCTGCAGCCGTGGTAAGACACCCATGTCCGTCCCTCAACAACAATGAGCTCATTTGAAAATCTTGTTTATGTCTATACACTGTACTTTAAACTCTACAACATGTTAAGTTATCAGTTGTATTTAGCAATGAAATGAATTCAAAATGTAAATCATAGAGTTTAACCAAAATGTGGTATTTATGTGTGCTATACATGTTCTCCATAGACCATCTGTGTTGTTTAAAATGTAAACCATCGTATTTGTTTTTCCTTTTCACTTATGTTCTACTTTACTGCATGGCTCTCAATATTTACAGTCGGGGTAATTTTAGCTTCCTATCATACTGTGTACCAAACAAATATGAGATAGCTGCTGTTGCACTAAAACTCCTAACGTGCCTCTCATTTTGGTCGTCTGATAACACGGCTACATAGTCTTTTATGTCATGATGTTTTAATACAGTGTTTTTTGCGAAACTTTTATTTTCAATGACATGGTGTATTATGTATTGTAAGGAGAGGCATGTAACTAAATTCGGCCACAGGGGAAAGTAACAATTGAATGAAATGTATTTATAATTGTTTCAAGAATATGTGAGGCCTGACTTTGCTTGAAACAGAATCATATCAATAGGTATCGACAGATTACTGTTTCTTATTCAGAAATAGAAACACGTCAACATGAGCTTAGTCTAGAGATCAAGATGATGACATGCTAATGACACTAACCGGCACGCTAACTTCACTAGCTGGGTATACTAGCTATTGCTTTTTTTCCCCCATTCATTGTGATGGATTGCAATCGAGGGAAGGGAACATTTTATCTCCTCGTTCACTGAATGTTTGGAACTTCTGTTTCTGTGCGAGTGCCTGTTATTCTTCAGGCCACAGACTAGTTAAGACTGAATCAACAGTGCCCTGCTAGTTTCAGCCAGTCATGCACTCCATTTTGCCTCAGTTGCTTTTTGATAAAATAAATAGACAGTTGATTTTGCACAATTATTAATCGACTAATCAGGTAATATGCCCTTCCCTAATGCATTGCTCCCATAAACACATGCTGGTTTACTCCATGCTGCCATATTTTTAACAGCTCTTATTATTAGTGTTTAACAAAGACTGCAACAGTATCTATTCTGAAATGATAGATCTTGTAGAATTGTAAATCCACTGAATACTAAACGGCACACGCCGACCGTCAGGTGTTTATCTTTAGACAGTGAGTGGTTACTGTGCATGCAAACTGTGTTTTATGTGGTATACTACATTCAGCTTATTTTTGTTTTCCCCCTTCTCATCTATGCACAACGCTGTCCCCCATGATGCACCTCTGCTTGCTGTATGTTAATACGCTTGACCCCCCATTGGCCCACTGCCATCATGTGCTCGCTGTCCGCTCTTAAAAGACTCAGTCGACTGCCAAAGCAATGAAGCGACCCCTCGAGGCAACTGTAGACCTGGTATTTTCACCTTTTGCTTTGCATGTAGCCAGTAAATGATACTGTGATAACATGTCGTTTCGTCACTGTGAGCTTTCTGTAATCTCATTTGTGTCAATCTCAATAGATTTAATGTGATACATTATTTCCATTTGTATTTGTATCCTGAAACCATCAGTGCATGCTGTGTAATTAACAGTTACATTTCTTGTTATGTTGTAGTTATGATTTATTTTTATTTTATTTTTATTGAGTACCAAATCATAAAGTATATGTGCTTAAATGAGTGGTGGTGTGTGCTTTTTAGGGCTTCCCGCACAGCATCCTGCAACCGCTACCAAAGAGGGCAGCCCTGGAGAAGAGCAACTGGGCCAGCTCGTTGTTCAGCCCCAGTTTGTTGCACTACCAGCAGGCTCTGGCCAGCACACAGCTGCAGCAGCCCACGGCCGCATTCTACCCTGCAGGTACGCATTAAGTCACTCACCAGGGTTTTCCCTAAAGAAATGTGCAAGCAGGCCATTATTTAGCTTTGGAAATTTGACTATACCTTAGTATACGTTAAAGTTCATAGTCATTTAGAGCACTAAGGAGCTCCAATTAAGAGATCAACTGTGCCGTTACAAAGATTATGTTTGACCAAAGTATTTACGATGTCAACAGTTAATGAGGAGGACCCACGTACAGGCAGGAGAGATCAACAGCAGGTTATGGTGCAGAGATATTTATTGTCACATGTGGATATTGTTGTGGCTGGAGGGAAAGGCTCCTGTTCAGAGAGGGTCGGAGGAATCCAGGTGCTGGGTCCAGGCAGGCAGGAAACAGGATCTGAAGCAGGAGAGCCAGGGAAGAGCACAAGTCAGGCAGGCAGAATGGGAACAGAGTGCAGAACAGGGCACTGTAAGTATGGAAGAAAGTAGATGTGAATTTTCTAAATGGCCAGATGCAGCAAACATCATGAAGAGTATTGACATTCTGCTGTTGTGGTGGAGTCCAAGACAAGCTTAAGAACGGGCCGCGATTAATTGGGTGGATGAGATGCATTGGGGTGGGCTCCAATATGTCTCTGTCCAAACCTGCAGTAAATTAAAAAAAAAAACCTCAAGAGCTGATTTCTACATGCTGAGAGGCCTTTCACTTATGTAACCTCACTTAAAGCTGGACGCTTAATTTCACAGAGGTGAAACGAAATGACTTTGTTCCTCGCTAATGAACACAATCAGCCAAGACTGCTTTTCAACCATTGTGACATTGCAGTCATCTAACACACACACTGCCATTCAGCAAGCAGGAGCAACCTAGATAAAGGCTGCTACCTAGCAACATTGCAGTTGACATGACAACCGCTGACTTGACCACCCTACTCTAATTTCTTATGTTTTCTTTTCATAAGCAACTCTCAGCTCGTAACAGTTGACAAGAGAAACAAGCAGATAGTTTATTAAAATTCCATCTCTTTCCATTGTATGTACACAGGGTCTGTTTTCTGTATGACTCCTGGGAACAGCATAGGTAAGTACCCCAGGCAAAGCTCACTCAAAATGCGAAAACAAAATCACATTGACGACACACAATTTTATTTCAATGCTGTCTTTGCACTCTTATCTACATATTATATGGCATTAATATTTTGTAAGGTATTACCTCAGCTTTTAGAAGTACAATTTATGAAGAAGCAATAACATTGTGTTAGGACAAAAAAGGAAAGATTTGCAAAATGTGGAAATGTGTGCTTTTCAGTGACATATACACTCGTCAGCCACTAAACACACACATCACAGTAAAAACATTTCATTACTTGAATTCAAAAAGTGAAACTCACAGATTGTGATGCACAGACTATTTTAGGATTTTTAGAGAGCAAGCTTAAAGCTCATGCAAGTGCCATATTCACCATCTCAGGAAATCAGTTATCAAATATCGAAATTAACTAGGAAAAAGTGTTTCATGAATCGAATGAGTTTCACTTTTTGAACTCCTGTAATGGATGACTTTTTCCATGACCAGCTAATGCATTGTGATGCGTACAAGTTGACTTTTTTTAATTGATTCATTTTGCTGGTGTGCACAACATGGCTGATGAGTGTACGTACAACATTTTACAAGAGTGTTATTGCTTAATGTATTTATTACAATTTTTAATAGTAAAAAAAGCTTTGGTAATATTTAGTGTTGCTGCTGTACTTGTTGCTCCTCAGATGTCAACTAAAAGTCCTGATTGTCCCTACATCAGCCCTTTCTTTATATTTTCTCCCCGCTGCCTCGCTCTGCTGTGTAATCTCATGCCAGCTGCGGCTCTAACCCGGTGACGCCTTGCTGCTAACGTCATTTCGTATTTGCCTGGCAAAAAATAACAGACAGACACATGTCGCTATGGTTACCATAATGCTCCACCTGCCTTTTCATTGCTTCCATGGTTCCCCCTTCCTGAGCCAGTCCCCATGATGTACAGTGCTACGCCTGCTAGTGTCTCTGCAGCAACTTCTCCCGCCACAAGTGTCCCCTACGCAGCAACAGCACCAGCCAATCAGGTTTGCTCCTTTTTTTGGGAGGGGGGGGTTTCCTTTCAAAGCTTTTAGTCAAGACAACCTTGGGCTCTTTTACATTGAAGGAGTCGCTTTGTGTCCCTGCTTGCATCGGCTGTCATTGAGCTTCATGTTGCCCGTCGATCAGCTACTTCTTCGAGGACAGGCAATGCTTGTAGACATCTGCAAACACTTGTGTGTCAATTTTCACACTCCTATTTGCTTTTATCAACGTCTTTCACATTACCACAATTGCAGGATTTACCAAATGTTCTCCTGGGTTGTGAGGATATGCAGGGGAACCTCTTAATTTGAACCCCTAAAAATCAGTCAGGTTATTTTTTTTGGCAGGTGGGGGTTAGGGGTTGGGAGGTGGAGTTTTATACTTTTACTTACTTTTATACTAAACAATGTAAAGTGTTGTGTTTTTTTAGCGCCAGTTTTTTTATAGTGACAGTAACAGTGGTCGAGCTGGCTTTAGGCAACAGTTTACTGTAACTGCAGCCATGCACAGTGCTCTCTGTTGTGGTCGGTGCCTCCCAGAAAGTGTCGCTCCCCAGAGTGTGTGTGTTCGCCTGAGGGAGAAAGAAATTGCCACAAGCTTTTGTACTCATCTGCAGCTTGTTAAGAAAAAAAAATGCACGTAGTAATCTGTAGAGACATTTTGCTTAGACAAGCGACAGTGAGGGCAAGCCCAAGAAATAATACAAACTTAATGTGCCATGCCTTATATATTTAATATACTGTATAGTGCAGTTAAACAACTCGCTCTACAGCATTGACAAGAGTTGAAAGAGCAACTGGTTAGAAAATGTGACACATTTTCACACACACAGCATACCTTCAAATAATAGAACAAAAGTTATTCAAAACTTTTAACCATTAAACTGGTTCCCCACTGGTTCCATTTGACGAGACGATTAATCTATGGTGTAGGTTTAGAGTTTAGCACTCTCCTTCCAACTATGCAGCTGCTTTGAAACACACATTTTCCCCCCATATGATGTACAGTAAATATATTGTTAATGATTGGAAAAAAAAAATTAAATCCTCTCAAATATAAGAATTACGCATACTATGTTACAGCTGACATCAGCCAGTTCATTTTAATACGTTGCTAAGATCTGATTGGAATCTGTATCGGCAGATACTCAATACCAAGTGATTCAACTTGGACTTTGTTGCAGAAAAATGGGACTCAAAGTATCTCCCTCTGCTTACCTATTGGCTTTCACATGGTTTGGCAAAATGGGAAAAAAATGACACATTTGACCCCAATCTCTTCTATCTCCGCAACATTTGACGGATATTTAAGAGCACTTGGACATCGTTTTCATGTGTGTACCCTTTCTGAAACAGATCATTCTCAAGTAACCAACAGAACCAGGACTCAGTGCCACAAAGATCCAGAGCAGTCCATCTGTACATACACTGTTCACTGCGTACGTCACCTGCAGCAAGCCGCATGCTGATCAAGCACCACAAGGCAGTACGTGACCACGTAAAGTACGGTATTGCATCAAGGTCACACTACGGGACCCTACGCATGGACATACAGTACTGTACATGCGTTTGCCAGTGTAAATCATCTGCGTTGCATTTTTTTCATTGAAACAACTGGGGACAAAGTAACATAACGGTAGTTAGAACCATATGAACAGCAATGTATTGGATGATACTAACAGGAAATGTTAGCTGAAATTTAAATGATGTAAATAGTCACGTCAGTGTGTTCATCATGGCAGTGCCCGTCGTAAAGGGGTAACAACCATATTAGAGATTGTTCACTTTCTTGTATGCGTCGTTTCTTTGTCATGATTGTTTGACCTTGTGCCAGATTCAATTGCTTTATTAGCAGCTATTAAAAAGCACTTATTTTAAATTATGTCAAGATAAATATGGCCCTCAGTGTACAGGCTTTTATCTCCAGTGAGCAGTGCTCCTCCACCTGGTGTGCCTTTGCATTGCATTGAAAGTCTGTTTGCCACTGTCGACCTACTCGAATGTGCTCTCTAAGGGCACGGATGAATTTCCCCCTCAAAAGCTAATATTTAAATGATGGGTCCGAATGATAGGCATTTTACATAACCGTAAAGAGTTTATTCAGTGTATAGTCAAACAGAAGTGTAATCCTGCAAGGACTGAACTATTATTGTAACTGTTAAGTCTTGAAAGTTACAAGTGCCTAAAGAGTTGTCATATTTAAGGGGCTTCGAACGACATTGTCCTGTATTTAAAAAAAAAAAATCAGATCTAGAAAGTCGTGAACATGTCTTAAATGCTTTGTGAAGACTTTTATGAATATTTATGTACCTTCATTATCATTAAGAATTATTATCTACTCTTTATTTTCTTTCATATTTAAGATGACTTTGTAGTTCCCCTTTGCCCACACGACAAAGTTTCAAGTAGTTGAATGTGCAGATTATTAGAAAAATTTAACGAAGGATGTTCAGTTTAGTTTCTGAAGACAAAATGGAGGACATTGTGTTAAATATGTCGATTGTTACTTTTATTCCTCAATTTTATAAACTTTTAAAATGTTCACTTGGGATGGGCATTTGATTGTATTTTGTGGATCGACCATTGGGATTAATTACCATTGTTTACCGTTCTACATATCTCTTTCCATGCCAGCTTCAAATTGGGCATAATAATGCAGCTAGCAGGAACAATTTCTCAATATTTATAATCACAAAGCTTTTTGTGTGCGGTCAACACTGACACATGGTTTTCAGTGGTGTGATGTGAGCTGTTGGCCATCTCGTGTACACCACACAAGATAAGAGCAGTAAGCACACCCCTACAGATTTTGTCCTCGTCAAGTGTGAGGCTTGCCACATTTTGAAAATTGGTTAAGATTTGGAAACATAGATTTTTGTTTTATATATAAATGTTTCTCCTCCCTGATCTGCTCAGAAAATGATCAGGCCTGACTGTCGTAAATGTAAACAACCAGTCCACTGTCCAGGAGCGCAAAGCCTTCTGTGTTGTGGTCAACACCGACAGCTAGTTTGGTACAGAAGTCTCATGACACAATAAGAGCGGGAAGCGAAGTAGGGACATTTTTCCTCACATTTTGAGAACACCTCTGGCAAATTTTAACCAGAGATGACTTCATGTCTCCCCAAATATATTTTTGAAACTGATTTCAAAATTGGCTTTGCCCCGTACGTTAGGTTTTTGAGATTTTCATTTTGTGTTTTTAATTGGGACCTGTAAAAGCTTGCACAGTCTGGATTTTACTATGCCTTGTACTTTTTAGCTAGGATAGTTCACAAAATAAAAAACCACCTGCTGCTGAACCAAACCCTTAAATTCATAATAATTAAAAATATTTTACAAAATTACATATTATTATTATGTAAACCTAATGTACTCTTAAAAAAAAACGAGGGCAGATTCAGAACCAGCACAAAAAATAGTTGAGAAAATTTGACTTGCCTCGCCGAGTAAAAGATGAGGAAAAAACATTATGACCAGTCTAATATGCTGACAGGTTAAAAATCAGTATATGTGTACCCAGACCGAGACGGCACTTCATTCAGTCTCAATTGCTTAAAGACACAATTAATTCATCCGTCAATTTCATGCAATTCTTGATAATGAATTACTCAATCAATATGCCCCTCCTAAGTTGTTGTGGTTTTTTTGCTTAGCATGACTATGTTTGATTAATTCAGACAATCTATTAAGTTGTTCTATTATTTCCTCTCCATGATGTAATTTTTATTTCAAATGTTTTGACTTATAAGCTCTTATATGTAACTTTAACCGAGAACACGCCAGATCTTAGTCCGAGGTTGTCCGTGAATGTAACTTCATATAAGCTGACTTTCATTGAGATTCTTCAAATAACAAAAGAGAGAAAAAAGTAGGAAGTGATTTCATTTGCTTCTGACCTGTTGTTGTTTGATGTTCAGGGTGGAGTGTCGGGAGAAAAAGACCATAGAATTGTTGACGTAACAAAGTGCATTGTGTGTGGTAGAGTAATAAGCGTTCACCTTTGAACTCATCACAAACTAAGGATGTCTGTCGTCGCTGTGATTGTATACATTTTATGACGGTGAAACTATCCAGTGCATAATAAAAAAAAATTGGGTATGGTGGTGTGCATTTTAAACATACTGCAGTAAATAATCCACTTGTTAGTGTTTTGATTGAGAATTTCTGATGTGAAGTTTCTTTCAAGCACTTCCATAGCAGTCAAGATAAGAGAAAATATGCTTTAAAAAAATTGTGATTGTTGCCTTATTCATCAACGCATACTTTTTTTTTGCATTTAATTTCACTTTGCTTGTCGAAAGAAAAGACAACTCTGGGAAATGATGTCTGATCGAGACTGAAAATGTCACTCAGTCTTCGGAAATGCTTTATGATGATGATGTCGTACTGCTATAAATGGTTACATTAATATTGATTTGTTCCATCAGCGGGTCTAACTTTAAACTTGTCCTCATTTTCTCATATAATAGTGGCGCTTATTTTACTGTATGATTATCCATTTCATGTGAATAGTGATTTCTAAAGTCTATAAAATTCTAATATTGTCAATAAACACTGTCCAAGTAAAGGCAATGTTTTGTTTTTACAATATGTATGCATTGGTATGCCTTTAAAACATTTGGACACTTTTTTAACTTTATACGGGATGGGCTATAAGTTGGCATCCTTTTCAAATGTACTTCTTAAAGAAAGCTGATGAAAGGAAGATTCTCTCTCACACACACACTTTACAACTGTAACACTGTCCTTGCAACCTTAATTTGAATCCTTAACCCTGGCTATAAACTCTACTTTGAAGGCGTAAAGCTGACTTGAAACCTTACTCCAGAAACCCCAACACAGGTTTCGAAGCCCTACTTTTCCTTGTCCTACTTCTAGCTCTGTGTGGAAACCCCATTTTGGATCCCTGAGCAATGCTACTCTTGCTTGAAACTGATAACGAACAATGCTTACTCTTGCTTGACACTGATAACTTCAAAAATTACGGTAATCCCAAAAGCCTTTATTGCAATTGATGCAGATGAGAATTTGTGTGGGGCTGTGTCCGAGGAAGGGCTTTTACAAGATTAAACTGTTTAATAAATGTAGCTGACATAATGACATGTAAATGTAATTAAAATTTTAACTCTACAGTATACTCTACCTTCTATAATCCACCCTGTATATTAGAATTAACTTTACACCCAGTGAGCATATTAGGCCTGTGCATATGATTCCTTTTAAAATTGCACATAATATTGATGTGTATGTACAGTATGTGTATATATATATATATATATATATATATATATATATATATATATATATATATATATATATATATATATATATGTGTGTGTGTATGTATAAATGTGTATATTAGTGTATTTGACTCTCTCTCTCTCTCTATATATATATATATATATATATATATATATATATATATATATATATATATGTGTGTAATGGTATACATATACAATGAATATTCCAGCTTAAAGTCAACACATTCCGTAATGGTGAATATTAATAAAGACCATTCTCAAATTTGAACAGACCCACGACTATGCAGTGTTACCATGGTAACAACATCCAGCTCATTCTTCTGAAAACACGTACCCAAGCCGCTCGTGATTGGTCAGTCACTGCTCGTATGTCACCACGGCAACCGAATGATGGGATTTATTTATTTATTTTAATACATGAACGGAATCGAGAATTGTGCAATCTCATTGGCGGTCAGATTTCCGCTCCCATTCAAGGTCCGCAGGCAGCATTATGTGCCATTGGTCCGCTGCGCATGCCAATCAAATGGCGGAACAAGAGGTTGATGGGCTTTTTGTTACGGAAGCCGGGAGGAGACTAGAAGGTCGGGGTGGTATAGGCAGCGGTCGTATTACTTCGACCGGCGCTATGGCGGCTGGCATCACACTGGAGAGCAATCTGGAGACCAAAGCACACCTGAGATGTTGGGGAAGGCATTAAAGGAACCGGAATTCCTCGTTGATATTTCGAGGTAGCGTTTGTGTATTTCCGGGTTCGCTTGTAAACGCGCGCGTGCGCTCATTAGTTCTTTTTTTTTTAGGGGCGGGGGGCAGGTCCAGGCATATTTACCCCCTCAGCGTTCTCAATGGAGCAAGTTTGTTTTTTGTGTCAAACGCTCGTGAAAAGCAAGGCCGTTTTTGTTCTGTCACCCTCCACGTTACAGCTGGTGGTGTAGCTGTCGGCGCGTGGCACTGCGTTGTTTGGAGGTGGGAGGGAGGGAGGAATTTCCACGATGAAGCCCGTGCCGGAGCACCGGGTCTTTGTGCTTTGAGTCGGACAGACCGTGTTATTATTGTCAACAACCGACCCCAAAATGGTGAATGTTGAGATGTTGAGCTCCTTTTCGACTTGAGTTAAACGATGCGCGAATACAAAGTGGTGGTCTTGGGCAGCGGCGGGGTCGGAAAGTCCGCCCTCACGGTCCAATTCGTCACCGGGACGTTCATTGAGAAGTACGACCCCACCATAGAGGACTTCTACCGCAAGGAGATCGAGGTGGACTCCTCGCCATCGGTCCTAGAGATCCTGGACACCGCCGGTACCGAACAGTTCGCCTCCATGCGAGACCTGTACATCAAGAACGGACAGGGCTTCATCCTGGTCTATAGCCTGGTCAACCAGCAGAGCTTCCAGGACATCAAGCCCATGAGAGACCAAATCATAAGAGTCAAAAGGTGGGTGAAATGTTGTCAAAGTGGAAAATGCACAATGCATGTAGTTGTCACATTAGGCCATCATGGTGCAGGGGTGGGCCTATAGACACATGGCTCATCTATTTTGGTGTACACCTAACACTTGCTATCAATAGCAGAAATTGGAAATCATGGACACTCCCCACCCTAAAAACCGTTGATAATTGACTATTGTAATTTAACCCATAATTATACTATGTTCGCAAAACACGCTAACATTTCAAACTCGTCTTTCCACATTAAATTGCATATGTGCCTTTTGATTTGATTTGAATTTGTGCAAGCAAGCTGGTGTGTTTGTCACCACTTTGCATTACTGATTTTCTAGTAGCTGTTTTGTCAAATTTCTGAGTCAGTGATATAAAGATCCTCCCATTTTTAAATACCTTAAAAGTTTAATTCATAACTCAATTAGTCATAACGTCATCCCCGGCATATTCTTTCTAGATTTTAACAAATTTGTGCTGAAACCTATTCTGTTAGTCGCTCAAAAACTCAGACTTGCTGATTTTGGGTGCCATCTTGGTACCTTGCCCTATGTTAAAATGAGTTGAGGCACTTCATTTAGACAGCAGTGGTGTTTTGTCATCATCTTGTGGCATCCTAGTGCCAATTAACTTTCTTGAAGTGAGTCGGGAGCATCACTCAGACAAAATTCATGCTTTGCCATCATCTTGTCGCATTCTAGCGCCAATAAACTATCTTGAAGTAAGGTGAGGATCTTCACTTTGACAAAAGTAGTGCTTTGCTACTTATCCTGAAGAGGGTCGCGGGAATTGCTGGAGCCTATTCCAGCTGACTTCAGGTGAAAGGCGGAATAACCCCTGAACTGGTCGCCAGTCAGTCAGAGGGCACACATACAGACAAACAACCATACACACCCACATTCACACCATCACTGAGTGGGAACCGATCCCACGCTGCCCACACACAAGTCAGGTGCACCTCACAGTGCAGAGATGGAGGGTTCAATCCCTGCTCTGGCCTTACTGTGTGTAGCTAGCAAGTTCTCCCTGCGTGGGTTTTCTATGCATACTCCGGTTTCCTTCCACACTCCAAAAACATGCGTAGCAGGTTGATTGTGCACTCCAAATTGTCCATAGGTGTGATTGCGAACGCGAATGGTTGGTCGTCTATGTGTGTGCCCTGTGATTGGCTGGCAACCCGTTCAGGGTGTCCCCCGCCTACTGCCCGAAGACGGCTAGGATAGGCTCCAGCACACCCCGCGACCCTTGTGATGATAAGCGGATCCGAAAATGGATGGATTGATAAAGAAATAGCGGTACAGCTTGTTTCTAAAATCTAGACTAAGTTTTGTTCCTTTTTAAAACCAAGACCCAAATAAGAAATGCTGTCCTACCCTGGAGCCACACTTACTAAAATCTATCATGTGTTGCCCTAATGTTGATTTTTACTGTCCATAATCTAATGATACACAACACAAGAGATGTGGATTTACGACAAGAAGTTGTTTGAGTGCTTGATGAGTAATAAAGTAGTTTCCAGTGCAGTGTTTTACTCTTGACAGTCAGCAACCATATAAAAATTGATTGATACACATTAATGTAGCCCATAGGGCTAATTATAGGGGGGGGGCTTGGTTTACGACGCTACTGACTCGTGTTTTTCCATCTATATATTTACTGCCATTGTGACTTTACTACACTGTTAGCGTAGGTTAGTAATAGAAGGAACACCAAGACATCAAGGTTGTTTTTATTTTAACTCTGACAATCGTCAACACTATAAAATAGATTGATCTACGTTAATGTACCCTGGGGGGCTGATTATAATCCTCCAAGTTACTGTACCTTTTCCAATTTTCATTTTCCTCGTGATCAATCTGGAACATTTAGTCAAATAGCCATCCCTAATTTGTAGTTTACTGCTTCACATAACTGACTTTTCCTCATTTCTTATCTCGTCTCCCACACCACTTTCAACTTCTCGATAGTAAATATCTGATTAATGCAGTCCTCCGGCACTAATTCTTTGTGATGAATCATAATAAAATGTTTGCTTGTACCGGTACTTTGGAAAACAATGATCAACATTTTTGCCTATTTTCTGACATGTTCAACTCAGTAACTCAATGTATGTTTTTGCAATTTCTCCACTGTCAATGTTTTTTTATTTGTATTTTTTTTTAACAAATTGCAGCTGTTGCGATTTGAAAATTGCCTGCTACTACATTACGATGCTGATTTGAATTTAATTGTTCAGACCTATTCTGGATTAATCTATAGACATTACAATTCTAGTGTGTTTGAAAAATATCAACTTATTTAAAACAGAGCAAATACCGCTCACTCCGTCCTTTCATGGTTCAATTTGAACTCCTACTTTTTATGCATCTTCTAATCACTCGCACAACTGTGAATGAAGTAATGAGGTCATCGCGTTTCCCACCGCTTGTGTTGATTCCTATTTCCTGCATGTTTATATGCTAATGTATACATGCACACTCGCGCTCCAGCTGCAGCCCGGCTGTCGCGCGATTTCACCCCACGCGCCAGCGTCTGGTGTTGTTGTCTGAAGTCACAACACCAATTTATTTTCGCATTTCACACGCAGCTCCTACACACGCTTCACTCTGATATTTGATGTGCATTTAAGAAGCCTCAAGACGGCGGACAAAGATCATTTTAAATGGAACCTATCATGGGGAATTTGCTTCGTTGCTGGGTGCACAGTGGCCGAGTGATTAGCACATTACCTCACCGTTCTGAGGTTTGGGATTCGAATCGTGACTCCGGCATTCATGTGTGGGGTTTGCATTTCCTCCCGGTGTTTTTGTGGATTTTCTCCGGCCACTCCAGATTCCACCCTTTTTCCAAAAACATTTGTACTTCATTGAAGATTTGAAATTATCGAGCGGTGTGTGTATGTAAATGGTTGTTTGTCTATATGTGCCCTGCGATTGGCTGGCAACCAATCAAGGTTCACCCCGCCTCTTGCCCAAAGTCAGATCGAGAGGCTTTTATGGAATTTTGCTGAATTTTGACGGTGCGGCTAATTTATACCCTGCATCATTTTATCCACCTGTAATTTGGAAGCTAGGCTCGGAGAAGCTCCATCATTTTCAAATGACTTCATGAACGCACAACTGAGTGTCGTCAGTTTACAACAGATTTATGTGATGTCGTTTTTGACTAACCTTAGATAATATTGTCATAAAATCATGACGACAGTAAATATTTCTATGAAAAACCTTTTTATACCGTGTTGACATTGCGACTTGTCTGCTGACAAACATCGGCGACCCGTCACGGCTACATGAGCTCAGGTCAGGGGCGTCGATCTGTCAACGTCCGTCAGCGGCAGGGCTCTCGGAAGGCTACAGGCGCACATGATTACGCCAGCGGATCCAATCGCTCCTCATGGCTGATACAAGCAGTGACTGGTGGCTTTGCCGGGCCTGTAAATAAAAGCGTCATGGTCAGAGTGTGATGAGGAAGGAGCGTGACATAAAGTCATAAACCTTGATGTTTGCACAGCAATTGAACTGTGGGGTGTACTAAATAGGATTCAAACCCTTCATACCCTCCACCTATCGACCCATTGATTATCGAAAGGAAAGGAGATTTGGGTCGAGACACACAATCGCTCTTATCACCTCCGCCCCCTCCTCAAATTGAGCTCAACTCGCAAACTCCCCACGGGAAAGCCTGTTTATTTGAACCTCCAGCCTCAGAATTGTTAGACAGACTTGCTAACCACTAGGTCACCAAGCTGCTGTGCTGGCTAAAATGTGAACGTTGCCACTTACTTTCCAATAGCATCTATATGTGGTTTATTGAAAAATGTGAAAGCCTATCCAACCTGTGGTTGCGCTGGACTGTGTGGTCATGGTTCCGTAAGTCCTGGTGATATTAATTCCCGCGGAGAGCTAGCACATCATTCTTTGGATCACGCAAAGATGACTTTGCCATTTCAGCGTCAGGGAAAATTCTCATTGGTTCACCCTAATGTCTTTGTTGGGCCAAATCCCCGTCATCTGTTTGTAGCATCAGACATGGAAGGAAGTGGGAAGGGCCATTTTTTTTAAAAAGCCATGGGAGAATCCCACTCTTCAAATACCACACTTGATCTTGTCTTGGGTTGTTTACAAAAGACATAGCTCTGATCTCCACTGGATTATATCTTGGATATGCCAAAAGAGAGGCACTTGTGTGACTCAGAACCTCCTTAAAATAGCTATTGTCAAGAAGAAGAAGAAGCCCAGAACTCCGCCTGGTCCTGTAGGTCCAAGCCCCCCCTCCAAAAATCGGGTCCTGTCGGCGGCTTGCAGTATCTGTCAGCAAGAATGACGCGATTGGATGCATCATGCATTATGGATGAGATGCGTCTGGGAACGGGGTAGTCACATTAAACCCTTGTGGCCGCCCAAAGCTCACTAGCCCCAAGGCTAAAGCGTGACTTGTCGTTTACCGTGCTGGAGACTTTACGTGAACACAACCAGTGTTTGGCATTTCATTATATTTTCATGCAATATCTATATTTCATTTGCCGTAATAAAGATGTCTAAACAACTACATGTAGTATCTGGTATCAGTGCCTGCCGAGTCCAGACACATGATGGTCGAGTCCTTCCCACAAACCCCCCATCCCCAACCCCTCCAACCCAACGCCCTTGTAAGCTTTGGTATCTTTGGCAGCCACAGTCTCACACCTCCCGGGAGCACAAGTTTCCTCCTCTGTTATTATGACTATATATAGCCCCCCTCTCCTGTACGCCACGTGTCTTTGTGCAACAACGAGGCCCCAGTGAGCCACACAAGTTGAAGAAGCGCCTCTATTAGATAGAACAGAGAAGCAAGCGGTTTGAAATCAGGTGACGGATATTCATTTTGCCTGATGTGACTAGGCCGGCACTTTTAACAGCTTTTGAGGGATTTTAAGAGTTGAACCAAAAGCATAACAGGGTGTACCTTTATGGCACTCAAACCTCGATTGAAGGAGAAGCTCTTGCAACTTCTTAGATTTTAAGGAAAGTTTCTGGTGAGGGAAAACAAGTTGCAGGTAACAGGTGATAAACTGACCCATGTTTCCAGGAAGTATGTCTAGAAAGTTGAAGAGGGAGGTGGAACTATTTGTGTTCCAACCAGAAAGGACTCGGGCAGTGTCTTTTAAGGCCTGCTGCAACACTGCACAACAGCGTTGGACCTGAGCGGAATATACCATCGCGAAAGAATGACAGTTAACGATTCACACCCAGTGATTGAACAACTGAACCCTACACGTCAACCGACATGCTGAAACGGAAATCTGCGACCCTGCATCGGATATTTTGAGGCGCCACGTACAATGTCTTGTACTGTTTTATAGTTATTAAACCTCAAATACATGGTTTGATTGCCAAGGAAGAAGCGAGTTGCCACAAAGAGAAGAATAAATGAAATTGTCGCTCAGAAGTAGTTGAGGTTGTATCCAGTGTGCGTGTGTGCTTCAGTGTCACAACCAATGTTCCATCTAAGGAACACACATTTCTAAACTCATTCTTTAATTTCAGCCCCAGTTTTATATACAAACAGGACACCACACCATTCCCACCTGCTTCACAGTTTCAGTCGTGCGACCGAGAGTAATTCACCAGTGAATCGAAAACTCTTTCACGCAATTGACAGAATTCTTAATGCTCATTTAATCACGTGATAGGCCCATCATCGGCGTATTAAGTTTACTGAAACCATTAGGAAGGATGAGCTGCCGGAAAAACTTGTGATTAACATCCATTCTGTTAGATTTCTGAGTGATCAGGATAGTTCAGATTAAAGTCCACTTGGGATCATGTATTCATGAGGAGATGAAAATGAAATGGACTCTCTCCTCCGAGCAAGCTCATACTCATCACAACCTGCAGCCTGTCGCAAATATGCAGTGAATATGACATGGAAACCGGTACCCGCTTCTACCAGCGCTCTCGTGATCCACGTTGAGCGGCCATTCATACACAAGAACAGCGCAGAAAATGGTAGTTTTTACAGGCAGCGTGGTTTGTGTGCCTCCCCTCAGGTACGAAAAGGTCCCCGTGATCCTGGTGGGCAACAAGGTGGACCTGGAGAGCGAGCGGGAGGTGTCGTCCAGTGAGGGCCAGGCGCTAGCTGAGGAGTGGGGCTGCCCCTTCATGGAGACGTCGGCCAAAAGCAAAACCATGGTGGACGAACTGTTCGCCGAGATCGTCAGGCAGATGGACTACGCCGCCCAGCCCGACAAGGACGACCCCTGCTGCTCGTCCTGCAATATACAATAGCCATCCAGGGGGGGGGGGTTAAGGGCAGCAAGATTGGAGGTTATGGCGGCCCCACACAGACACACACTTGGCACGCTCACACACACGCATAAGTGCACACGGCAGTGAAAAGATTGAACACGATGGATCTTTAATATCAGCGGTGACATTATTCATGACGTGGCAGGATATTGAGTATTTAAAAAAAAACTGAAAAAAACATACCCTCGCCTTATGTTGCTCTCCACCTTTTTAGTCTTCATCAGCAAAGAATTACACCGCGGGACCTTCATGTTTTTTAAAGATAGCGTTCTTAAGATTAACTTTCGTGATGCATTTACTGTGACAGCAAAATGACACTAACTGATTTCTGGGATCGCTTTGCTTCAAATGGGAACAAAGGTTTGGATTTGTGTACATTTTGTGCGGTGCTTTCTGGGAGGGTTTTTGTACTCATTGCTGGACTGAACCAAAGAGGTGACCTGAAAGCATTTTATCAATTTTTTTCCCCCCAAAATTGTAAATGGAGGGACAAATCCGTACAGACATAATTTTTTATTGTTGCTGTTGTTTTCAGTTTTAACAGTAAAGATAAAGAGCATCATCTTCCACTTTTTTTTTTTTATATTCTCATAATCTAAAAATTAAGTCTAAATGAACATTGGATTGTCAGTATTTGAGTATCCTAACTCGGGGTAATTGATTAGTTGACCATTCAGAATTATTTGTAAAGCAGTCGAGGCAAAATGGAGTGCACTAGTTTGCTGCCATGAAAAGAGCAAGATGACCTACCATTCAGATCTCTTTTGGCTACGGTCTGAACATCCATCATCCATCGCTGTCTTTTTTTTTTTTTTTTTTTTACTCAATTGTGGAAAGAAACGGAGGTTCAGAAGGTTTATTGGTGTTAGTTTTTATTTATTCATTGCAAAAGCAGGAGTTAGTTTAGAACATTCTGCGCCAGTTTCAGGTTATTGGCCGTGGGAAACAGAAGTTCAGAACAATCGGTGCTTCTTTTTTTCCATTTATTGGTTGTGAAAACAGGAGTTCAGAACATCCAGTGATTATTTCTGTCAATTTATTGATGATAGCGGAAGGAGCTTTGAACATTCAGTGTTATTTTGCCTCATCGAATGAGTGACGGAAATGGGAGTTCAGAACATTCAGTGCTGGTTTTTTTTTTAATCATTTGGTTGTGAAAACAGCAGTTAAGAACAGTCATGTATATAAAGATGAATTAATCGTGGAAGAAAAAGCTCGTGCCATTTTGTCTCACTGAATTGGGGTCCAGAACCTTCTGGGCTATTTTGTTAATTAGTTGATTTTGAAAAATAGGAGTTCAGAACAGTCAGTTCAATCCATCCATCCATCCATTTTCCGAACCGCTTGATCCTCACTAGGGTCGCGGGGGGTGCTGGAGCCTATCCCAGCCATCTTCGGGCAGTAGGCGGGGGACACCCTGAATCGGTTGCCAGCCAATCACAGTCAGTTCCATTTTTTTAAATTAATTGTTGTGGCAATTAGTTCATAACTTTATGTGATTTTTTTTTTTTTTCACCAATGAATCGTTCACGGAAACAGGAGTTCAGAACATTTGACCCAACTTTTTGAGGGGAGAACTTGACGGTCAAAGTCAACACAGCAACACTTGCAATCATGCCTTAGTTTTCTTCCACGTCCACTGGTGACGCGCTCAGAGTATCCATCGTAAAGAGGATGATGCTCAGACTAATTTAATTGTACATATTTTGTATGGGAAGTGCCAGCAGAACACGTGTCATTCTAAAGCGAAAGCATGGAAACATGGAAAAACTCCCGTTGTTTTTGAGAAGAATATAAGGACAAACAAATGCAGGTATGAAACCTGGACGCTGTCTCAGCTGTGCATTTTTTTCTCCAATTTTAATCTAAACCAGGAAGCAGATTTGTTTTGTTTTTTTTGTTTTGGATTCCCTCCTTGTGTAACCATGTTGATTTTACAATTCTTTTTTACGTGATTCTTGAACCCTCCTGATTATGTTGACATTTGTTACCTGCGTAATAAAAGTGTTCAACAATTGGATTGACAGCCTTTCGTGCAAGGAATGTGTGTGCGCGCGCGCACGTTTCAGGATGTTTGAGTTCTCATTAAAAAAAAAATTCAGCTTATTCTAAAGCATTCCTCTTTCTCGAGTTCCAGCAGCTTGTTATGAAGACGAAAGGTGTCTTTTAGTTACTTTGTTTTATTTATGGTCAAGTGGAGTAGGAGGCTCATTTAGGCTGCAGCAGCAAGGAAGTGATTTGTTGTTTTTTTTGGAAGATGACACAATGAGAGCAACACACATTCCCAGTGGACGTTTAAGATGATTCTCAATGAGTTTTAGTCATTCCGCTAAAAAGAGAGAACATCAGGGCTTAAAAGGAACACAAACAATCCGAGCGTAGCAAGAATGGACGCTTTTCTTTCCATTTTCCGGTGCACTTTGTTGATTTGAACTGCAGCCGGTTTAAGGAAACGCGCTCAGTTGCTTTTTATAGCTGCCGTCTTTACGTGCGGCTGTGAAAGTACGGAATAATAACTACTTTGCTGCATTCCAACTTTGACAATTATATCCCAGACGGAGCGTGGCCGGCCACGATGACTTTTAAACTACCACTTGTCTTTCCTTTAATTGGAGAGCAAAAGGAGGACACGTCCATCAGGGCTGATTCGTCTTCTGTGTTTGGAATGGGCTTTGTTCTTCATGATTATTGAATGAGTCTTTAAATAGTGTACATTCACTGATTCGTTCATATATTGCTTTCGTTACAGGGATAAACCAATGTGTGTGAATTTCCAAGGTCATAGTCATAGTCCTTAAATCTTTGGGTATTTGTTACAGTGGAACCTCTCAAGTTGAACAGAATCCTTTTAGGCCAAAAGATTGAAAGCTGATCTTCGGGGTGCGACACATCTTGAACTGCATATGGCACTTTTATATTGCTGACTGAATGTTTTCAGAGATTAAGTAAGAATGCTAACATTTTTTTTCATACTGTATACACATATTTGTAATTGACACATTTATCCTGTAATATAAAGCTTCATGTTTTTACATCTATAAATGTTCATACTGTATTATACAGTGTAGTTGGCGATCTATTTGATTGGAAATGGTTACAATGAACTACCCTTATAAATTACAGATTCATTATGTGCCTGGCGGTACGTTGTATTTTTTTTTTTTAGTTTGGAAAATAAGGTACTTTCCGATTTAGATAGGGCTATGGCGTTTTCTATAGGGTCAATTTGGGTTCTCTTTAAGGTCCGTACTGGTGAGTTAGAGCCTATCTGGTTGACTGTGTCAGAGACAGGGTGAAACCAGGACTGGCCACCCCGCAGTGAAACGAATGAGCTCATCCACCTTAATTCATCTCATGGTGCTGTTCTTGAACGTGAGTCTGTAAACAAGGAATCTGCATTGCGTTCAGGTGCTTCATTTCCTCGAATCAGACCAGCCAGAGGGCTAACAGGCTTAGACTGAAGGTCTCGGTGGGCATCATTACGGTAAAGGGCTAGTCTGTTGCATCATTTGCACTGATGTATATTGTTATAAGTGCGGAGTTGCAGGGTGCTAATGAGAAAATAAATCACGCCACAGTCACTGTTTTCTTCAAAATATCCTTGTCATGAAGGCAGGAGTGACTTTCAAGGGAAGGAGACACTCAATGGGGAGAAAGCAAATTCCGTTTGAGCATGTCCCACTGGACCTTCACGGCGCAGGTGTGTAAATTGAAAAGCCGTCGACTCTCTGAGCTCCCCTGGCGTTCCATCTCTGAAAATGACACACTGCGCTTCCTCCAGATGGGATCCTGCATATCATTTCTTATCAAAATGACAAGGGAAGTGCTAGTGCGGCCTTAGTCACGACTGTACTGTGTGCAATTCTGCGGAGAGATACGCTAAGATAAGATAAGAAAACATTTATTTGTCTCACAATGGAGAAATTCCCAATTGAATGAGCATAATCTCTCAACTTTACACACTGTTGCACCCATATAGTTTTTAATGTCACGATTCTTATGTTTTATTTTTTTGTCACATGCCTAATTTGTTGTTCTATGTAAAGGACATACTCAATAGCCAAAATCCAAACGTGGCCAATATCAACAACAAGCAAAAAAAAACAACAAAAAAACAACAATGAACCCGTTGGCAGTTGTGCTCATAAACTTACATGCCTTGGCCGAGTTTGTTAAATACTGGCAATTTTGTGGAAAATATGAATGTTGACTGAATTCGGACCACCTCGTTATTTTATTTATTGCTGGGTTTTATTTAATGAATGTGCTGTTCTGAAATGCTTTATTTTTTATTTTGAATTTATGTGTTTTGCCTGCTCACTCACCTTTTCTTTGAAGAATGATACACATGTTACATTTTATTAGAGCTATAACGATGTCGGCAATATCGCGATATAAAGATATTAATTAGAATTTCCGCGATATCGTCGAAACACATGTTATATAGGCCTGATTATTTTCCCTTTGTGCAGTTCCATCACCCTCTGGTGGTTAGTTTATTAGTGCAGTTTAATTGGAATTTTGCATGTTTTGGCCACCGACGTTAAGACTCATGCTGGAACGTAACACGTTTGAGTTCCTCCACAAATGGACTCGATTCACATTAGTGTTATCAGTCGCACCCCGCATTGTGAACTACAAAGACCATGATACTTTCGGTTTTTGAGCCAAAAGGAGCATTTTGGCCAATCCTCTTTCTTTGTCACTCCTGTTAATGAGAATTAATATACAATAAAATAATTAATACTAGTATCTGATGTGATGAAATGTTAGTTTTGTAAATAAATTATAGACACATTACATATCATTTGACATCGGCCCATCCTACATCCACATTCATCTGACATCACTTCAGAGTAGGCTACCACGGGGTCTTTGGTTTACATGTAGACGTACAAACGATAATACGTC
Source organism: Hippocampus mohnikei (assembly GCA_026261675.1). NCBI lineage: Eukaryota > Metazoa > Chordata > Actinopteri > Syngnathiformes > Syngnathidae > Hippocampus > Hippocampus mohnikei. Next base: position 8,983,317 of record JAKGUB010000106.1, on the reverse strand, counting down.
GTCGCTTTGTTTGTCATTTGAATATAGTGAACATTTATAAATTACTGTACCCCTAACAAGTGTTTTCCATACAAATATGTACTGTAAGTGTGGCTTTACCACTGCGTTTGCCTATGTTAGCGATGGAGTGCGACGCGTGACGGTAAATATATACGTACAGGTTCGCATTACGTCGTCGCAACATTGACGATGCTGCGTCGGAAAGCGAGGATGGGCTGTGGAGCGTACTCTCTGCGCATGCGCAAAGGAGCCAACTTCTCGCCTGCTGACCCAGCTCAGCTGACGCCAGGCAAGCAATAGCGGCGCATCTGCAACTCTTGTCGGCGGAAGATGATGGCAGACTCTGGAAGTCCCGAAGAACAAGTGGCAGTGATCGGCAACACCGACATCACGCCGACGGAGTCGGAGAACAACATAATCAACACGGTAGTACAATCATATGCTTCAACGTGATGTTGAATTCTATGTAGTCGTTAGCCTATTTAGCTAACGGGGGGTGTGGAGTTCATTCGAACGCCGTTCCTGACATTTTTGAGTAGCGGTAAGGTAACGCTTATGGAGTTTTGCCAGACTTTTAAAACTGTGACAGATCTATGCAATGTTAAAACTCTCACGAATGTGTTACTTTCGACCAGTTGCTTTACAACAAACTTCACTCGTGTTGCTAGGTTGCTAACTAGCTTCTGCATTCGCAGTTGGTGTTCAATGGAGTTCGTCCTCCTGGCTTCAGTGTTCGTTAGTCTCGCCCCCATGTATTTGTTTTCATTTTCACAGTTTTTGAATGGCGGAGATAAAGGACTAACAGAGGAAGCCCTCGGGGCTCTTGCTCAACACTCACGATTTGCAACTTAGTAAGCAGGTTGTCTAGTGGTTAGCACATCTGCCTCACCGTCAGAGGTTCTGTGGTCGAATATTTATGATGTGGAGTTTGTGAAGTTTCTCCAAGTACCCCAACTTCCTGCCTCATTCAAAAAACATGAACGTTAGGTTGACCAAAGACTGCATTGTCCTTAGATGTGAATGTCAATATCAATGCTTGTAGTCCCACCCAGTTCAAGGGTGACTGTATGAGGATAAGGGTGGATGATGGACTGCTCATGAATGTGTGTGTAATGTTTACTGTCACACTTTATCTTACTGTGTTATGGTTTAGTACTTTTCACACTTCATGGATCCTATGTTATGCAGATGGTAGAAAAGGGGACGTCGGTGTTGAAGAAACTGGAGATCAACGTGGCAGAGGCTGAGAAAAGAACGGGCAAGAACACGGTCAACATGCAAGAAACCTACACCGTCTACCTTGTTGAAACACGGTGGGGTCTGCTAAAGGGTGGTACACGTGTAGGAATTTTTAACATACAGGCTGGATTTTTGTTGTTGGGTTTTTTCATGTGGGAGACCCCATGCACAATGAAGAGAAAAATAAGTAATGTGTCTTCTGATTGGGCTGACTTCAGATACCACACCACACACATCGAAATCCATGACAGTTGCGTCTCCTCCCCCAAACCACATGTCTGTTGGTGTACCAAGACTGACCTGTGAGAGGGAACTTGGTGCCACAGGGCATCTAAACTGCTGGAAAGAACCAAGAGTATAGTAGAAGAAGCTAGAATAAGTTTTTGTCTGGTGGCTTATCTGGTAACTAGATTGCAGTTTTACACTTTTCTCTTTAATATACAATACTTGGTGACCGTTTTCTTTTTGTATCTTGCACCCAACAACTGTGCCACATCTATTTCAAAAGAAACCAGACCTAAAACTATTTAAAAACTAAACTAAAACAAAGTATTTTTGAAATAATAAAAACGAATAAAAACTATCAAACCTCCTCTAAAAACTGACTTAAAAAAAAAGTCAGAACGAAATAAAAAATATGGACAAATCCCAAACTTTTTAAAGCCTGCTCTAAATACACTCCACAACGCAGCATAATTGCTGTACGTAGAATGTCCTTTATCACTAATTCAACAATATCGTCACAACGTATTCCTGTTATGTGTGCAGACCATCTGAGACCGTCCCCAGCGTTTCTCCACCCTCCACACCTGACACGCTGTGGAGACGCTACAGTGAGTTTGAACTGCTCCGAACGTACTTGTTGGTCACCTACCCGTACATCATCATCCCTCCGCTACCAGAGAAAAGGGTGAGTAGAATCAGAAATGCTCCCTCAGCTTATGTGTTGTGTTTATGATTTTACTTTATGTTAACTGTTTTGTTAAGCGCTTTGTTACAGCTGCAGCTGTTGTGAAAGCGCGAAATAAATCACAATGTATTGTATTGATATGTGGCTTGTTTTAACTTAAGGCGGAGTTTGTGTGGCACAAGCTGTCAGCTGACAACCTCGACCCTGACTTTGTCGAGCGGAGGAGAGTTGGTCTGGAAAACTTCCTGCTGCGCGTGATGTCGCATCCTGTCCTCTGCAAAGACAAGATAGTTTTCCTTTTCCTTACAGAGGTTTGTATAAGTTGTAATACACGCAAACAACCTGACTTATATTTTCATGCTCAATGGAACCTTGCTGGTCAACCACCAATTTGTTCAGACTGGTTCTATTATGGCAACTGTATTTCGGGGAAGTTTGTAAGCAACACTTGAACCTTTTTAACTGTCACACTAGTGCAAAAATCCATTTCATAAAAGAAAAAAATGAAAATAAAACACACACTCTTACACCTGTGCAAAAAAAAATTGTATCAAGAGTCGCAGAATTATTAGTTAGTTTTAAAAGTTAAATATGTTGGACACCAAAAATAAAACTATGCCCGATTTTCATTGGTTAATTTTCCGCAAATTGTTTCAGTGATCATTGCGGATTTGTCTCATACAAACAAATGGGTACCAACGAGTTTGAAAGTCTGTAAATGATAAACAAAATCAAAAAAGACCATAATGCACTACTGATAAGACTCACTCGTGAATCTCTGTAGTCTTTCCTAACATACCGTTGCTGATATAGTGTTTGCTGGATTGTATTGTGCAGCTGAGATGGGTGTACCATGTTCCACTCTTTTGTGGTGGCATAAAAACACAAAAAGCCAAAGAAAAAGCAGTTCATCATCAATATGCTCACTGAACTTGTGACGGCACGCAAATTGATGGTTTCTGAAGCAAATTGCTTTACAATGCTAGATTTTTGCCCATTTTGGGCAACCCCATGGTTCTTTGTTATACTGCAAATGTCAACTGAAAACCTCCTTTATTCACCTGTCAATCATTTTTATTCAGGAGAAAAGATGGAGGGATGCAGTTTTGGAGACGGGTTTCCAAGATAAGGTATTGTATTTCTATTCAGTAGGGCTGAGTCCCACACACAGCTGCATCTTTATAAATTAGAGGATCTATAAAAATTATTTTATTTCAGGAGTTCAATACAAATTTATTAAACACTTTGGAAATGCTTTTTCGAAGGCCAATCCTTCAGGTGGTGAATTTGAGGCTTTCATTTGTTGTTAGCTATGATCTTCCATCGTAAAAAAAAAAAAAGTAATATTTCCTTCTGTGTAAAGTGAATTTGTATATGATTTTAAGAAGTTTGAAGTTGAAAACATGGTATTCAAATGCAGATTGAAAATATTTTTTCTTCTTAGGCGGACTCTCGACTGAAGTCACTAAGTGCTATGTTCAGAGTCAAAAGCCCTGACAAGTAGGTGTCATTTTCATCACTTTTTTTTTTGCCTACCTCACTGAGTGAGTTCAGTTCATAATGCCGTATAAACACAAGAGATGCTGAGCTGGATGTTCTGCTGCTGCATTTCCCAGGCGCTTTACAGCACTGAAACAGTATAGTGATGAACTGAACGCCGCCATCTCTCAACTTCTCAGGGTGAGAGCGGTGAGTATCCGCACAACACGGTGTGGTTGCGCAATTCGAAATTGTTCCCCGTTGAGGTGAGGGATTGGTTAGAAGTTGAAAGATATTTTACAATTGTGCTCTTCATGGATGTTTTTGTTTGTTGCAGAGAGTAGCAGACAGACTGTATGGCGTCTATAAAGTCCATGGAAACTATGGACGAGTCTTCAGGTGAGTGCTTTGTGTTTCTCCGCATTACTTGTTGGTGCCACCAGGGGGTGCTGCATCGACATGTTTGAAATACTGTATCCTGGTTGAGGGCCACAAGATGTTTGTTAGGTTGCCGTCATTTGCCTTGTGTACTCTGATATTGTTGTCTCTCCAGTGAATGGAGTGCTATAGAGAAAGAGATGGGAGATGGTCTACAGAGTGCCGGTCACCACATGGACACGTAAGTATGAATTGACATCCGGCTATCCATTTTCGAAAACACTGAGCCTATCCCAGTTCACAGTGAGCGAGATGCTGCCGGGGGTATCTTCGGAAAGAACAAATTGACATGAAAGTAGAATTATCCATTTAAATAATGGTTCTATGTTCGTTGTGAGGAATCATTTTGGTTCATACCTTTATGATGTGTGTGTTGCCAGGTACGCTGCATCGATAGATGACATTTTAGAGGAAGAAGAGCACTATGCTGACCAACTGAAGGAATATCTCTTCTATACCGAGGCTGTGCGGTAGGTTTTTTAATGATGTTGAAAATTAAACTCATTCATTCCCTTCTGCTTATCCAAAAGTCAGGTCGAAGGGACAGCAGCTTAATGAACAAAGCAAATGAAGCGTAAATTAATTTGAGACTGTTTATCTTCTTCAATTAGTTCTTAACTTACTAACACTTTGACTTGCAGTCTTTTAAGCATTCGCTATGACAACTTCACAAAATTGTACAAAGCAAGTGTGGCATAATCATAAGTCATAAATCAGATAGCAACAATAATGTGAACAAAGTGGCTTTGTCACTTTTAATTTGTTATAGTTTCATGAAACATGAAGTCTAAACATGTGGACTACACTTTTTGATCAATGAACTTACGTAGACACTTAAAAACTAAATCTTACTGACCAAGTCTCATGAAGCAGACTATCATGTATATGGATTGTTGTAGTATTTTGTCTGTGGGCTCAGGTCGGTGTGTCGGAAACATGAGCTGATCCAGTATGAGTTGGAAGTGGCAGCTCAGGATCTGGCCTCCAAGAAGCAGCAGAGAGAAGAACTTGCCACTGGGGTAACACATTGATTTATGAGCGAATGAGACGGTTATAGCACTGCAAAACAAACCTTTTTCTATGCTTCACGACATACTGTGTGTGTGTTTATATGCGTAGATGGTGCGTGTCTTCTCCCTGAAGGGGATGACCAGTAAACTGTTTGGCCAGGAGAGCCAGGAGCAGAGGGAGAGCAGGCTGGCGGCTTTGGAGCAGAGCATCCAGGAGGGAGAGCAGGCGCTCAAGGAAAAAAACGCAGAGTGCCAGTGAGCTCATATCTTCAACCTTGTTTGCTGATTCTGAACTGTTTTTTTTTTTTTTTGGTCATCAGCGGATAAGGCAAGCAATCCAAGGGCTTCTTCTCTTGAGAGCTGTCATTTTTTTTTTTTGTAGAGAATTTGTGCAAACAGCCTGGGAAGACATCGAGCGGTTTAAGGAACAGAAGGACAGAGATCTACGTGAGGCGCTCATCAGCTATGCCATTATGCAAATTAGCATGTGTAAGAAGGTAGGTTTAGTGGTGCACAACATTAGGTACCACTCTGGCACCATCTATTGAGCCGATACAAGAGCTTCTCAGTAGGTTTGCTCTTTGCAGTGGCGTATAATTTTGTCCCTCACATCCACTGGTGTATTTTATTAAGTTTGTATATTCAGGGGAAAACCGAGAATTTATTTTAGTAGTTCACTTCAAAAGTGAAACTTGTATGTAGTATATACATACATTGCAAACAAAGTCAAATAAGATTTTTCTGTCTTAATGTATGTGTAATTTCAAGCATCACAGCTTTTAGCTAACAAAAATACAAATTGAGAAACAATGACAATGATTTTTGAGACAGAAATTAGGTAGGCATTGGCCTTGTGTAAAGTATTTTCCTGTGTTTAATCAAACTACACAGTATTATTTGAGTTCAATTTTGGGGTTGATTTAGGGAAATAAACAGCTTCTATAGAACGTGACTACACCTGATTTATTTTTTTCCTTAACCTACTGAGATTAATTGATAGAGTGTCAATTCGAGTTTTGAGAAAATGTGATTTATTAAAAATTCTGCCTTTATGAAAAGGTTATCAAAGAGAATGAGCTGAGTTTAATTATGAATTGAGGTAATTAGTTACTGGCTTTTTTTTTTTTTGCCTGACAAAAAGGAAGCATATATTTGGAGTATGTATTTATTTGCCTTCAACCGTTGTAATTTTGATGTATTTTGTCACTGTCTTAGGGAATCCAAGTGTGGTCCAATGCCAAGGAGTGTTTCAACAAAATGTGAGCCGCTTTCGAGCCAATCAACCACCCCAGCCGAAAACAATATTCCAACTCAAATATTCAGGCCGGTACGACACTGGTCAGTTTTATGTCTGACTAGTCTGTTGGAGATGAACTCTCATTGTGAACCAGTTGGGCCAATCCTTCACCTTCCAATACCAGATTTGTCCACAGCTTCTGTCCGCATGATGCGGAAACATTTCATCCTGGGAGCAGGTACTAATAACATGTGATGTTAAATACTGAAGTACAAGAGATGTTCATTGTGGATAAATAATTGTGGCGCGATGAGTGATGCCTCAAACATTTCATTTGGGGTTTTTCCAGTTTAGATCAGGAGTAACGAACCGACGCCTCGTGGGCCATTGACAACCTGCGTGAGAGCATTTGCTCTGACCCACTATAAACTTTGAAATAAAACCTCAAAGTAACTGAAGTGGGAGTGGGGTGTCAGAATAAGTTTTCCCACCCCAGATCAAAATAAACTGCAAGTCATTGTGTCAAATACTGTACATAAGGTTGATAAGAAATGCGTCATTCCTCAGCCAAAGCCTTTAACATTTTGACATGCGATCTGATAAGAAGGGTGGACCTTGGTAATTTATTATATGTTCTATGGTGCAAATGAAACGCAGTGAGTGCGAGCCACTCAAGGTCGCCGTTTCGGTGCGTAATGTACTTTTTTTTTTTTTTTAAATGACTGAAACGTGCCACTCCCCCAAAAACTGATCCATTCAACAGACTACCAAAGAATGCATGTACTGTATATGTTGGCCCTTAATAATCACTTTAAGACATGTACGTCACAAAAAATGTATCAGCCAAATAAAATCTGACCAAATTATGAACCAGTAACAATGTTAAAGACTTTTTTTTTCCTCCCCAAATTGATTTGTTTCATCGGGGAAATGTTTTGAATGGTATTGTAATCAAGATTGTCAAACACTAATAAACCTTTCTGCAAGAAAAAATAAGTGTGGTTTTCTTATTCAGAATAATGCACTCAAGTAAGATGGTGTTTTGCAGCTATTAGTGTTTTGCAGAATTAGACTGGTCAACAGCAAAACACTTTTTTTAAAATCAGAGATGGTTGTATTTGTCCCTAAATGTATTTTTGACACTGATTCAAAATGTTTTCTCACACATTTTTGTCGATAATTATTTTTATTTTCAAGTTTGACCTATCAAAGCTTGCGCAAACATGCTCTGACAATTATATCAATAAGATTGTCATTTCAGGAAATGGTGCTTCAAAGGTATGTGACATTTTTATCACGCTAGACCCTCGATTTAATGTGTACTTTGGAGGAGGCAAAACGTGTTTTCAAAATACAAAAAGATAATAAACCGAGTGGAAGGAAAAAGCAAAACCGGCTCGTATCTTGTCCGCTTCCCCGGTGTGTCTGATTTTGGGAAGAAAAAAAAATGGCCCCGCCCACCCCAATAAAGCCCGGAACCTTTTCTCCTCCAATCCAGACAAAAGAAGGAGAAAGGCGAGGAAGAACCTTATCGCAGCACCTTGGACACGACTTCCAGCACACACACATACACACACTTCCGAACCTTCGCACCTTCATTGTCCAACATAACCCGGTCCGTTCGAACCGCTGAAAGCCGTGTTCCAATGATGTCATACCTGTGGATCCTGCTGCTCTCTGGAGCCTTGTTGGCTGGACGTGCTAACACACAAGGTATTTCTGATTTTTTTCCATCTATCTATCGATCCATCTATGCGTCCATCCATCCATCCATCCATCCATATCATTTTTCACTGACATCCACCTCATTGCCCATTGCACTGTGTGTGTGTGCATGAACTGCCTGTTAACAAGATTAATTGATAGTGAACAAATGGGAGAAGCCTCTAGGGACTGTGGTGGCCCCACTGTCATTTACTGAATTGCAGTTCTGTGCAGAAGTATTCGGACAAAAAGACTTGTTTCATTATTAAACTGTGATTTTGCCACCCCAATTGAATTGGTCTCAAAGCATGTAATTGAATTGAAGGCTTTCAGAGGTTTTATGCAAAAATCGCATTTAAGGGATTTCAGCTACTTGACATGCATTTCCAGGGGTCAAGTCAAGTCAAGTCAAGTCACATTTATTCATATAGCCCTTCATCACAAACAGTCTCAAAGAGCTTCACATGCCCACAGTTGACAAATATTAATGACATACCCTGACCTTAACCCCCAGGAGGGCAAGAAAAAACTCTCAAAACCCAGTCTGAGGAAAATGAGAAACTTAAAAAGGGGCCACGGATGGGAGAATCCCCCTCCCAGGATGGCCAGAGTGCAATGGATGCCGAGTGGATAAACATTTGACACAATCTTGTCCTATACAGGGTTAATTATGAAGATATAAAATTCAATTTAAAAATATGAAAACGCTGCAGGGAGATGCCTTCGGAGAGGTGGGTCCATTTCAACTGAGGTAGCTGCTCTAATTTCTGTGGGCAGGGCATTCCAGAGCACTGGAGCCCGATTAGAGAACGTTTTAGAACATGCAGACTTTTTTGGGGGGGGGGCTCTCGGAATCACTATAAGACCAGCGTGTTGTGAACAAAGAGTTTGGGGCGCAACATCCGACAGTGTCACTAAGTCAACGAGATCGGAAGGTGCTAAGCCGTGTAATACTGTATTGTATTGTATAAGAGCAAAACCTTGAAATTGTATCTCAGATGGACCGCAAGCCAATGCAAGTCAGCTAATGTCGGGTTAATGTGATCAAACTTCTTTGTCCTTGTCAAGAGTCTCGCTGGAGCATTTTGTACTCAATGCAAGCTTTTAACACTGGACATGGGAAGACCAGAGAGCAAAAGGTTGCAATAATTGAGGCGAGACGTAACAAATGCATGAATTATGTCTGCGTCACCAGGAGATAAAATGGGATGTATCTTGGGAAAAAACCCACAATTCTTGCTATATTCTCAATGTGCATTTGAGAGTGTTGAATCAAGTATAACGCTGAGATTTTTTTTTTTGCTGAAGCATTTTTGGTAATACAGTAGTACATTTATCAAGGCTAAGAGTAGTGTCCTTGAATAGGTGCCAATCTCAAGCAAGGCCAATCATCATCATCTCGGTTTTATCAGGGTTAAGAAGCAAAAAATTAAAAGTCAACCACTCTTTAATCTCAGCAAGGCACACCACGAGATTTACAGCAACTGCGCGGGTTAGTTATTTCTACCGGCATATATAGTTGGGTATCATCAGCATAACAGTGAAAACTAAATATTTCTGTAAGATTTCACCGAGTGGAAGCATGTAGATGCTGAACAAGAGAGGGCCAAGTACCGATTCCTGTGGGACTCCACTTGTAGCATTACAAAACTTAGAAGTTGTATTACCATAAATTACACGGTGCGAAGCACATCGGAACAGGAAATGAACTACGGTGCATTCTGCCATACGTCAGCCAGGGGGAGTGTCCTAGAAGGTTAAAAATATATTCATATATTAGGGAATATTTATAATATCATCCATCCATTTAGTTTCCAAACCGCTTATCCTTATGAGAGTCACAGGGGTGCTGGAGCCATCTTCGGCAGTAGGCGGGGTACACCCTGAAGTGATTGCCAGCCAATCGCATATTCATAATATTAAGAATATACAATAATACTAATCTAGTCATATTATTTATTTTGTTTCCACAATATAGTCCTGAGTTTTAATTTTTACTTTTGAGGTCTTAATGTGAATTTAAAAACTAAAATCTTCGGGTCCCTGGGATGAACCTGTTAAAAAAAAAAGCTCCGCAAATGAAGTTATTGATTCGCAAAAGTGCTCTGCAAGGAAATAATAAAACACAATATTTTGAGCCTTGAAATCCCTTTAACACGAGCTCCTATGAACAAATTAATTTTCTACCTGGAAAAAATGAATACTTCCTTTTAAGGAGACATCCCATTTTTTTTCACATTTAAAAACCGTTCTCATGTGTTTATTGACATATACCTGACAAAAGTGCAGTGTTCAAATTTCAGATTGTCACTTGAAAGTGGCTCTGGATCTGCGCCTTACATAGCCTCTTAGTCATCGATGGAAAATCTTTCCGTGGGTGCGGTGTTTTGTAAATTTGCTGAATTGCAATGTCACAATTGGGCTAAAATACAGAACAGCTCGCTCACAGACACCTTTTTCATAAATAAACAGATAAAAGATTTACTTTTATGTCACACTTGATTGGTGGCACACACCCGGGAGACACAACTTTTTGTTCACAAATCATTAAAAAATTAATTTTCTATCAAGTGAGCTTAGCACAAAAAAAAATCGTTCTCTGTTTTCTAAAGCTGTTTCATCTCCCCCCATGTTCCTCTGACACCCTCTAGTGGACATATTATGTATGTGTAACTGAAGAAGTGGCCAATGAAAGCGATCGCAAGCCTAATGTGGGTGGGCTTGGAATTGGATAGATAGATGAGCTGTTGGGCAATGTGGCTTTGCTGATTCCCTTCGGCATTAACTGACAAACAACCAGACGCACGCACACACACATACAACATCACTCGTCTGTGTCCCATCACACCATTTTCTTAACCGTTGATGTGTGTTGACACTGAAACAAGAGACGTGCTTACTCGCCTGTTGGTGTGAATTAGTCAGCCTCTATGCCTTATATAAAGATACAAAAGTGACATATGCGTAGGGAGTGTCTGTGTAATCAGAGCTGACCTCCAGCTGGAGAAAACACCCTACAACTTCATTTCCTCTCCCCTCCGGGTCCTCAACATATGTGTGAGTGTTAATGCATGCACGAGTGTGGACGCTGTACAGAACATAAAGTCATAAGTGTTTAAAAAGGTGAAACGGAAGGTTTGTATGATGTGCGCCAGGTGTGTGTGTGTGTTTACGCATTCAACTGCCCTCTGGTGATCGTGTGCTTGATTGGGGAAAACGGCATTTGTGTCCTACAAACACACAATGGAGAGATATACTTGAAACAACAACGTGTGCGGTCCGATCGATTGATTTACGTGGAAAACACGTCTCTCCTGACAAAAATTTTCTAGTTGTGAAATTTATTTCCAATTAATTTTGTAAGCAGAGGTGCCACTGTATTGGTGTAAAATACTGTACAGGGGCTCCTCCAAAATCATCATTAATAGTTGCCTCTAAAATGTATGATTTTACATTGACGTTGTGAGGCGCAAGTTATCATCACGTCATCAAAATGTAGTGATGCGTTCTCATATTTTTGCCTGGTTTAATCGGGGGATGTCGTTCACGCACTTTGAGCCAACACCTCAAGTTACGTTGCACCTCACTGTTGCGAGTCCGGGGTTAACGTCTGGGGTTTGTTTGCTTTCGTTTGACACGACCATGTGGTTTGGACTCGGAGGATAGCGTGCGACCACGCAGAGACGCAGATGAGTCACAAGCCTCCAGGGGAAAGCTGTGGTGAGGAAACAACGAGAGCGCGAGAGACAAAAGGAAAGAAAAGGAGGCAGCAAGAACCCTGTAGATCCAAAACAGAATCACCTTTTAAAGGGAAGGAGAAAATCTTACGCATACTTAGTAAAAGAACTTCCCTTTAAGGCTAGGCCTGTACTTGCATGTTACTCTGTATGTTGGCAGTATCGAGAGAGAGTGGGAGGGGCTTTAATGCCCCCCCCCCACACACACACACGCCATTATTTTTTTACAGTGACTGAAGATAATTAGCAAAGTAAGTGAAAAATGAGAACACAAAGTCCTGCAACAAGCAGATGACTTTTTTGTTGTTGTTGTTTTGTTTTGTTTTACAAGGGTTTACACAGTTACATCATCGACTCATCATTCTCTTAATTAGATCTCGTTACGTGTCATTGTCTGCATGTTTATCGTAAAACATCGACGTTCTTTCGGGTTCATTTGGATTTCAAAACAATTTTCCCTGTCGGTCATAATGGAAAGTGAATTAGACCGTTCAGTGGGCAAACCGTTTAAGAATTGCACAGGCACTGTTTGAAGTTACATTTCACCACTCTGAAATTTCACTCAAGCGTAGGATGATATGAACCATTGTGATTGCAAAAAATAAAACGGTCCCTAAAAAGATTTAATTACCGCAATTTCCGCACTATAGAGTGCACCTGATTATAAGCCGCACCCACTACATTTTTGAGGAAGACCAATTTTGTACATACACAAGCCGCACCTGTATATAAGCCGCATGTGCCCACATTAAAACATGTAAACATATTTACAAAGAAAGACGGTACACAGAGAGTTTTCAAAGTTTTAATATATATATAACTTAACAATAATAATAATATAACTTTCTTCCCAAACGGTGCCTGTGACGCGGCAGTAAAACGGTAGCAACATGGTAACAACACGCTAGCAACAGAATAGCAACACAGTATAACAGGTCTAGTAAAAGAACATACCGGTACTTGTAAAAATCACGGTTGAGCCGTCTTCATCTTCCAACTGTGAACTGAAGCCATCGAAGTCACCGTCCTCAGTGTCGGAATTAAACAGTGTCATAAAGACTGGTCTTAATCTTACCTTTTCTACTCGAGCGCCCCCTGGCGGCCGTTAGAAAAATTACATAAATTGGCCGCACCACTGTATAAGCCGCCGGGTTGAAAGTTTGGAAAAAAGTAGCGGCTTACAGTCCGGAATTTACGGTATTTAATTTTTAACGTCATACAAGTGGATTTTTTTTTTTTTTTTTTTAAAGCTACGTACCAATGTAAATGTAACGTAAACCATTGAAACAGCAGAACACTTCCTTCCGTAACAGGCGACGACACGTTCTCTTAACACCAAGGTTGAGGCAGTTCTTTTTGGGAATGCGTGTCCTATTAAGCCAAAGAAAAAGCAAAGCAGCTAAGCCATATGGAAAATGCACAACCTGTTTTATTTTTTTAGATACAGCAAGACATGAGACACTACTTGCGTCATTCGCTACGGACCCAGAAGTCCGTCACTCCTGTCCCCTCATGTTGTCCGTGACAGGCCAGTATTTTGTCTTCCAGTGGTAGCAAAAACAGCGCAGAGTAAATATGTCGCTTGTCCAATAAGCATTTGGAACAGCCTCATTTCTACGACCATGAATTTGAAGTTGAATGGAAAATCTCCCAAAGGCACCTTATGGGTGCTATTGACTCAGTTGTCTTTGAAGTTCATGACAGCTGTTGTCAGTAAACAAAAGCAGCCTTGTGATCAAAAACATACAACTGTTTACAGTTAGTCTGAACACAGAGCCCCGGGATAACCTTGGGGCGTGAGCCGCATGCTGCTTCACCAAGTGTAATAGACAGAGACTACTGTATGTCTGCAGCCTTTTCTGGTAAAGTTCCGTTACATGCTCGTACACATCTGCCGCTTCATGTCCCTTCAAATAAATGATTGAGCGCTTCTGTTTACATTAGACGCCGCACTGTGCCGTGAGGTACGGGGAAAAAAAAAAAACAAAACCTCGTCGTCGCTCTTATCACATTTACTCAGCATGCATGCCGGGTTGCTTTTCTGTTGTGTGTGTGTGTGTGTTTGAATTCATGAATGCACAGCAGAGTTGTGTTTGTGCACGTTAAGTAGGTTTGTTTAAGCCTAACTATTTTTTTTGGGGCGGGGGGGGGGTGCGGGGGTGAAGGGCGGGGTGCGTTTGATCCTTGAAGGTGTGTTTGTGCTGAGAGCGTGCCAGGCCGTCTCATTCGGAGGATTTATGACACGACGCGCTACCCTTCGAGCTTCAACTGCTACACTTGGCAAACGGAGATGTTCCGTTACAAAGCTTGCATATATAATGAGTCCAAGCTGAAGAGTCAGTTTCCTCGTCAAAGAAAACCGGAATGGCACTTAAGTCATCATATTCAGTACATCCATCTATTTTACCGTTCTCTAATGACTTTGGGAGAGAAGTCAGCTACACCCTGGACTGGTCGCCGGTCAATCACAGCTTATATGGAAACAAACAACCGCACTCAAATTGACACCATTGAAAAGTTTTTTTTTTTTTTTTGGTAATACGGTAGTAAGATGGAGTTGCTGGAGAAAATGAGCACAAGCGCTGCAAAAATCATCAGTCAACTCAACATCCAAGATTTGACCGCCAAACCGCAGAAATGTGAGGCAGACTTGGGTCATCGTGCTGCCATATTCAACAATATTCATATGCAATTTTCAAGCCCACTTTGTCACCTCTTGGCTAATGTTGCCTTCTTGGTTTACACCAAAAATTTTATTCTGGCTCACACAACACTCCCGCCCATCAGGCTGCTCGCTTTGCTGTCTCAGCTCCTCACACGCATCGGGGGAATGTCACAACGCCACCTCAAAGACGCACAGGCGCGCGCCAAACAAAGACGGGCTCATCTTATTTTCTCATTAGTGCTCACTCGCAATGCCAGCAAGGATGCAGGCTTTTTTTTTTTTTTTTTTTTTGTGGAGGCAGGTTGGATATGATTGATGTCATCCCATTGTGGCTGCAGCAGGAAAACATTAGTACAGGGTGGGGCTGTGTGCGTGCGTGCGTGCGTGCGTGTGAGAGAGAGAGTGAGGTTATGCATGTTGGAATATGTAGTGAAACTGTTTCGACCTTTCAGGCAAAAGTTTGAAGTAACAGATGGACAACAAATGCAACGGTTATACAAATCCCAAGCGGTTTTGTTTAGTTTCTTCGCAGCTTTTTCAACGACACGCAGTGGAACCGCTAATGTTGAACACAATTGCGTAGTTTTTCCTTTGCGCAGTCATCTCTTCCAAATGGCCTCGTAATAAATAACGATTTTAATTTCAAACAGCCGTATCTTTGTGGAACCAAATTAGCTGCTGTTAAGAGTACAATGTAAAAATCTGGAAAACTATATTCAAGGAAAAGTGAATACCTTTCAATTTTTTTGTTAAAACACTCCAAGGATCACAACTTATCAACATTTTTTTTCTTTTACACCTTGTCTGTGGGATGTAACCTGAGCGTTGTCGCAAGAGTGCCTTGTTGGAAACAGAGGTGAGAGCGTTTGAGGGTGAAACCAGTAAAGACAATCAAAGTATTTTCACTCGTTGACAAAGCGCTTCCTACGCAACACTGCGTGTGTACGTGGCGCGTTGGACAGAAGTACGAACGGCACCAAGTTGACAACTTCACTGAGCAGTCAAGATGAAAGTGAGTCTGAATCTTCAACAGCTGGCTGAAAATGTCATTGGGAGGGGTGGGCTGGGGGGGGGGAGGGGGGACGGAACAGTGTTGAGCATTATTATGTAAATTCACGACATTGTTGCCATGCAGCAACATTCAGAATGGTTTCATTTCACACTTGATGGGTGGGTAACGATATACTGTACCTTCTATTTTCTTATACATGCTATTTCACATTATATTTATTTAGTTGCCTCACATAACTTTATCCATTTGCTTTTCTCTCAACATGTTGATTGTAAAAAAAGACCAGGAAAACGTCTCACCCATATCACCCTACGACAGCTGTTTGTAGTCCAAAACATTCTTAGGGCTATTTTTCACCGACATTGCCCAATTTGAAATTTTCCTTTACGTTTTGAAAATGCATGAATCAAGGTTTTAGGGCAGTAGGAACCTGAGTGTTGGTCATTCTTCTGTTTATGGTTTGATGTTTGCCAGGCTGTATTTTTTTTTGTTTGCCCTTCACTAAATGCTCACACTTGATTATTCCTCTGCCATTTATTAGATGACGTTGCCCCAACAGAGGATGCTACCGTCCATTCAACCTTGCTGCCTGAAATTGTCGAGAATTTAGACTTGCATGCTGAAGCTGGAATGGAGGTGAGGACATGTCGGTTCATTGCGAGGTCACACGTGTGTTTGGTAAACTGACAACCACGGAATTTGATCTTCATTATTCCTAGTGATAGCACATTATGGTACAATGTTGTTGTTTAGGGCTCTCACTTTTGGATTTTTATAGAATCGATTATCCTATTAATTAATCTATTGATTACAGTACTCGAATAATGAAACTTTGGTTCTCCATTAAATACAGAAAATAGTGCCAGTGAGTGAACCTGAGCCAACTGTTGCTGGAGCCCATGAACATGTGACTCCACCTGAAGGAGAAGTACAACCGGATGCGCCGTCAGAGACAGACCCAGAACCTGATCAATCACAACCAGGGGCTACTATCGAAGGAGAAGCAGAAACGGCTCCAGAAGGAGAAGAAGA
Source organism: Hippocampus mohnikei (assembly GCA_026261675.1). NCBI lineage: Eukaryota > Metazoa > Chordata > Actinopteri > Syngnathiformes > Syngnathidae > Hippocampus > Hippocampus mohnikei. Next base: position 8,966,854 of record JAKGUB010000106.1, on the reverse strand, counting down.
GTCTACAGCCGAACCAGGACCAGAGGCTGCAGCAGAACCGGAACCAGAGGATGCAGCAGGACCAGCAGCAGAACCAGAGGCTGCACCAGAACCAGAGGATGCAGCAGAACCAACAGCAGAACCAGAACCAGAGGAGGCAGCAGAACCGGAGGCTGCAGCAGGACCAGCAGCAGAACCAGAACCAGATGCTGCAGCAGGACCAGCAGCAGAACCAACAGATGCAGCAGAACCAGCAGCAGAACCAGAAGCAGAGGATGCAGCAGAACCTGAAGCGGAGGATGCAGCAGACCCAGAACCAGAGTCTCCAGCAGAACCAGAACCAGATGCTACTGCAGAAGGAGAAGCAGAATCAGAGGCTGCTGAGTCGGAAGCAGCGTCATCAACGCAAGGTGATTCGGAACGTTTTCACGCAACATGACTTCCCACTCAGTGATGGTGCGAACGGTCGTCTGTCTCTTCGTTTGCTGCTGTAATTCCCCAAGACCCTTAACAGGTTAACCAGTATAGAAAATGGACGGATGAGGTTCAGATTTAATCTACTCAAGTACGTGCTGAAACGAGGCCTCCATCGTAGGTCTTCCACATCAAGTTTATGGAGTTTCTCTCCTCTTGGTGTCAAAGTCACAATCCTTTGTCCAGTCTTCGAAATGAATGCTGTTTAACCCTTTCAGGGATAGCGGTTACTACAGTGGACAGCGTATCGTGTTAAATCGCTCCTTGCCTGCCCTCCACTCTTTAAGGTCCCGCGGCCGGTCCTGAACATCCAGAATCTGCGCAAGACATTCCCGATGCGGATGAAGAACCGAGCACCAGCACTGCTGATGTATCGCATGCCCACGAAGAGGTCAGTTCACGGCAGTCTTGGGAAGTTCATCCGACATCTTTTATTATATTTTTTATATTAATATAACTTGCTTTTGCTTTGGTCATTGAATACAAATTACAAACTGTATATAAAGGGGAAGGTGACGCCAAGAATGTGCATATATTCTTTATCGCATGCTTTTTATTTCAAAGCTATGAAGTATGTATTCCAAAAATATGTCTAAAACATTGCGTCTACATACGGGGGTCGCCATTTATAAATCTTCTCACGAGAATGTGACATATGTTCACCAGTTCCCGCCCGCTTTATTTACAAAGAAAACCGGACCGTTTGTAGATTTTCAGAACGGCAGGCTACGTATTTATTTTTCTTTCCACGTACAAAAGCTACATCATAAACCATCATCATAACATCGCCATCGAAATGCAGCCGGCTGAATGTGCCCGATGTGGATTTCTTTTTTGTTTTTGTTTCACATCAAGACGTTGATGGATGAGAATCATATTTTTTTCTCTACATTTCCTCTAATGGCCGCCACGTGATATCCATCTGAGGCGCGATGGACACGGCATCCAACGATGAAATCCATCGCTCTTAAAAACTGTTAGCGGACGCACGTAGCGCTACTCGCGCTATGATGGCCACCCCTTAGGTTAATTAATTATTCTGTTTTTTTATTTATTTTGAGTCCACGAATGCAAAAAGAGGTTGGGAGGGTAGTTCCCCTTCAACGTCCCTCCCTATGTTAAATAAAATATTTTCACAGCATGGCTCTGAAGATGAAGGCACAGCAGGAGCAGATGCAGCTGTGCCACATGACCAGTCGGCTCATGCAGGCGCGGAGGTGGACGTTGGCACAGAAATAAAGGCCCAGGTCCCTTCAGGTGAGGATGGCTGGTTTTATTTCAGACTAATACACTTCCAGATGTGTTATTTGTCATCGGGTTTTGTACCGAGTAGGATTTTCTACCAAAGGTAGCAAGAAAAACGATCGGAAAGTGGAATTGTTGAAGATGCCATCCGTCTCTTCTGTCTCTGTGAATATGGATGGTTTGTTAGCAGTGCGAGGAAGGCGTCCCATGTCAAGGTTGAGAAACCTCTGAACAGAGGACATGTCCTCGACATCACCTATCTAATGCTTTCATCACTTTTTGAGAGATTCGCAAAGGTAGCCGCTACCAAAAAAAAAATAAAACCACAAACGTGACACAGACAGTTTTGGCTTCCAAATGTCGCCATGAAAATTCTTATGTCTGAAGGGAATTCTAAACAAACGACTTCGGTTTGGCAGACACTTCTCCGCAAGGCATCTTAACAACTGGCCATTTCCATCCCAGACGAGTGGAATCCAATTAAATAGACACTGTACCTCAATTTATTTTCCTCTCGCATAAATACCTGAAATAGACACGTCCTTTGTTATTATCTTCACTCTGTCTTTAGACGACACGCGCCACCTGTACAGCAGATGTGGCCTCTGTTCAGCTGGTATTTGCAGAGGAGTTTCAGGCAAAAGTGCTGCTGTCTGTCTGTACCAAAAAAATTAAAAAAAAATGAAGCTGAAATTGAAAACTTCACACAGGGAGGCTGGAGCCGGAATCTAACCCACGACCTCCACACTTGTAAATAGAGTACACCATTTTAAAATGTTTCCTATATCGTCATAGATAACACACTCAGACAAAATATTTTATGTACACACATTAGTAAAAAGAAAACGTGCATAAATATTTTGATGCCAAATTCATCCGGACCTCACGAGATTAATTCAAGTTACCTTTTGCTTCGACAATTACAAGAGGTGCTCAATGTGGGGACTGTTAGCTTCTATACATTTGGATGTACAGTAAATGACAGCTTGGTCAATGTTAATGTTGGCCAAAGAGTCCAATGGGATTGCTGCACATGCTGTGTCCAGTTCCCCGTAGGTAACTTGAAGGATGCTGTGTTCGCAGGAAACAGATGACATTGGCCCTAAGATCCAAAAAAAAAAAAAAAAATAGGCTGTAGCATGTCCGGACATTGTGAAGGTGAATCCATATTGCATATTCAGTTAACTGCACAGCTACCACACGCTCACCTTCGCATCTGTGGACGACTTCGAGTCTTCAATGAATCTAACATACACGTGGTTTGGAATGTGGGAGGAAGCCCAAGTACCCAGAGAAAGCCCACGCTAGCACGGAGAGAATACAAAAACGGCACACAGAAAGGCCGTAGCCCAGACTTGAAACCGAAACGTCAGAACTGTGAGGCGGACGCGCTAACCACTATACAACACTCTGACCGCAAACTATGAAATCATAGCTTCAAATGAATGAAAAATCAGGTTTGTTTATTGCGTGCGAGCTCTTGTTTCTGAATAAGTACTGCATTTTCACCAGTACGTCACATTGAAACCCGACTCCATGGCTATGCATGAAAGAAATAAAAAATGTTGGCTAATCGTTCATTTTGACACATGCAGTTCTCATGCGATCTCCTATTTCATATTGGACGGCAACTCCCTGTTTTCTCAGCACATTAATACGAAACCTAATTTTGGGAGGTTCTCTTTATAACACAAATCACCTTGACAGGTTATGAGATGGGTGGGTTGTGGTTAATTTACCTTGTATTGAGGGTGGTTATGTTGGAAGCAAAAATCTTCTGAATCATCTCAGTGTGACTTAATTACTGTGGCGGTATCGCCCTTCATTTGTCTGTACAAGTCTGTTCTTTTCAGGCCCATTTTTGATTGCTTTTCTTTTTTTTTTTCTTTTTTTTTATTCCACGCCTTGTTTTCTCTTCAGCGATTATTCATCTGTTAAATATTAGAACTGTGCTTTGTCAAAATCTCCCTGGCTGGATATCCTCCTTTTTGTCAGTCGTGAATAACAATTCTGTGGAACCTGAAAGGTCCAACACAGTCCTTAGGCTGCTTGACCTCCTGTTTGTACTTAAATCGGAAATAGTGGAGAGTCGTACTCTTTTCCAAGGTCAAAACGTTTTGCCATTTAAAAAAAAAAAAAAAAGACTTGACTGTTTCGGCAATGCTTCTTGTTATTTTGTTAAATGATTTTCATTTCATGTTGACTGGCTTTCTATGAGAAGTCCTGCATGGTTTTATGAGGCTATATATTTTTTTATCACCGACATTTCTGAGTCGCCAAGCCATGCCCCTGACTAACATGCACAAACGTGATTATCAAATCCACATATCACATAGCCACCTTCAACAAAATAACAATGTTAGCGATACTAAGCTAGCATTAGCACTGTGTTCAAGTCAACGTGAGTCACAGCCGCAATGTTGGTTGAATGACTTTTTTGTTATGGTGTGTTACTATAACATTGGTATCGGTTTGAAGTTGTATTTTTTGGAATGTACAATAATAAACGAAAGAAAAAGGTAATGAGCCTACCCATCGAGCATAAATGTTGCTAATTCTGCGTCCCTTTGGAATCATCTCAGCATCTGCCTGAGGCCCCCCTTTTTATTTTTTTATTTTTTTACTAATGTACTACTGATAGAGCACACAGACAGTTTTAACAAATACCACAGTTTGTATTTTTAACCCCAAACAACCCGTTTAAAGTCATATTTGTACCTGAATTATTTGGCTACATTGGGTCATTCACTTCAGTGACCCTAAATATGACCGATACCATTGTATGTCATGGGACACAACGCTCACCATCTGCAGTGCCGACAAGGTATCCATAAAGCTACAAAATGTTCTCGCCAGTTTTTGTCCGATATAGTTTACAATGTGTTCCTGGATGGACATGACATAACTCATGGAACTGACAGTACCTGGCTTAACACTCGTCCCAAATAAAAGTTATCTTTCATCCAAGCCCCCAAAAGGATTCACTGCTTGAAACTGAAACTAAAAAACCATGAATCATAAATGATATATCGATGCGACCTTGACCTGCCTTACCTTACACTGAACACGCTGTGTAAATCTTCTAGGGTTTTCCCTAAAAATCACAGAACGAATCTGTAATGTATCTTTGCTGTCAGATAATATCCCCAGATCCATGGTCAACACCAGTTCACACAATCATGGTCAACGCCCTTCGCTGCTATTGTTACGGGCTTTTTATTGAGCACAGCCCTGCGAGGCTTTTACTTACAACTGTTGGGGGGGAATAACATGATGATGGACGGGTGAGCTTGCTATGGCGATGGTGGGAAAAGACGCCATCGTGTTGTTGGGGTCGGGTGAGGGAGTTGTGGGGAACATCTGGACAATATCCCACTTGGGTGGAGATGGATGAAAAGTGACCTGCGGGGATTAATTTTGCCTTTCGCTCACCCCTATGTGTTTGGTCAGATGGAGGCTTTAACTTGGAAGATGCTCTGTCACGAGGCAATGCGCAGGACACGCCAGCCCATTCAGGGAGGAGCAAGAATGCGGGATCAGTGGGTGAGTATCTTATTAATCTTGGGAAGGGAACACTATAAGAATGTGTGAAGAGAAAGGTACATTTTCTCAGAAATAAGACGATGTTGCTTTTTATCGGCAGTACTGGTCCACTTCAAGTCAGTTCATCTTGGCAGTAGGAGCACAAAATGAATGAGGGTTTTTGTTCATAAAGCAAGCTTCAACATGAAAGTGAGATACAAAAGCTCATAAGGGCATCACACTGATTTAACATGTCTTCCCACGCAGTTCTTTTATTTAACATTTTGACAATGTGGGAACAATCGTTTTTTTTTAAAATCTCAAAGTCCTTTTATTCTAAACCTGAAATCTGAGTCATTCAGGTCAGTTTAATCATTATAATCGAGTGAAAGGCACTCCTTCTGTCTGCTCTGTCATTAGTGGCATTGTGGGACAAGTTGACGCAGGTACTAAGGCAGTCGTGACGACACGTGTGTAAACGAGGCTCTTGAACATTGACATCTTTTTTTTCCTCCTCCTCAGCACATGCTGCTGAAGCCACGGGAGAAGGTAAGCAGTCCCCCCATCATATGTCGTACAAAAGTATTGGGCCACACCCCTGAATTACCCAATTTACTAGGATGGTACCTTGACTTATGAGTGACCTGACTTATGTGTTTTTGGAGCTACAAACCTTCACTCATCTTTTTTTTTTACCTTGAGTTGCGAGCAAAATTGAAAATGTGATCGATAGCTATGGCAGTTTCACCAATTATATCAACTTCATCTTACAAAAGTCAGCTTGTGTAATGCGAAAGCACGATACAAAATGCTATTGATTGCCTAATGAAACTAGCATAAACGATGCGGTAGTAGGTAGGTTGTATTTGAGCACATGGAGAAATACATGTAGAGAGAGCATGTAACAATACTCGTTTCATCGTCAGTTGTACATGTATTTTAATCAGTGTATTATAATGCCTCCTGGTGGTGAAGGCACACACACCAAAAGGAGTAGCACAATGCCCATTGAGTTATCATAAGGTACAAACTGTTTAATTTCTTATATTTTATTCCATGATGTCATGACTATATGGTTTCATCATGTATGCATAGAATACTGTAGAGTGCTATTTTTCTTACTAAAAACCACATTAAACAGAAATGGCGGTGTTCTTTGCAGCGCTGCAGCGAATTAATGGCATTTCCATTCGTTTCAATGGGGAAAGATGACTTTAGATGTTTTGAGCAGGGTCACCGAAGGATTGAAAATTGTATGTCGAGGCACCACTTGTATAGACAACATTTTTCATTCATTTGTCACTATCATAAAATATTTTTTAACCACAAGCAGTGTTTTAAGCAACATTTAAAACATCACTGTCACACTAGTTTACTCAGTCTTCTTACTTTTCATTTTTTCCATCAGAAATCGACGATGAAGGTGAGTTCCCTCCATTTGTGTGTGTGTGTGTGTGTGTGTGTGTGTGTGTGTGTGACCAACTGCTTGTGTACTTCCTGTTAAACTTGCAGCACCAACATTTCCTTATTCTTTATTGCATAACATCAGCGTTAAGCAACTTCCCAAATGCGCTTGTCACAATAAGAGTCCAACAAAAACACCATTCAGCTTACTGATTTTCATCAAGAATTCCAATGATAAATTGGCAAGCCGTTTTTCACAGATACATCAGATGGCTGCGTGCAAATTGTGCAACCCCGAGTTTCGTTCATCACTGAAGCGTTTCAAGCCTACGCTTTCCCTTCAGCATGTTGGAGCAAGCGCGGACACCAGAGCTATCGTAAAACATTCTGGTACTGGCAAGCTTAGTTTGTCTCTGTAACTGGCTGAAAGACGAGAAGAAATTCAGTCAGTGGTGACGGTGATACTTGATATTTTGAGATACAGCATGTGCCTTTGTCTCTGCGTGTTTAATACAGATGAATGCATTCATACAGTAAAGCCCTTTGTGAAAACGTGAGCAATTGACGTCCCCTTATTTAAAAAAAAAAGCCTATATCAATAGTTTACAATATTATATTACATATATATTTACATAAATATTTGGAATCGTAGAATATTTACAATATTCTACAAACTAAGACACAAAAGCAGTTTAATATCATACCAATTTCATTTGACAGCATTGCCCTCAAAATTAAATGGCTCACAGATGTTTTGATTAATCACCTCAACATACAGTACTTTCTTGGCAGCGATTTTCTGTTAGCTAGTGCTTTGTCACCATCATGTGACATCTTAGTTGCCCGTTACAGAACTAGCACAAAATGTCGGAATAGGTGAAAATAGGTTCCACACAGAATACATGAGCCAGTCATTTCAAGTGACTATGTGTCCTAGAAAAGACCTACTTGTTGCTGTTGTTGTTGTTGTTTGAATATTGTATTTATACCGTCATTTATTTTATTTATTTATTGATTTTATCCTATTTTATTCTCTTTTTATTTATAAAAATGTTGTATGCTGTACTGTTCTGACTGATTCTGAATTTCTGACTAGGCGCAAGTTGACTGTACTGTACTCTGTTGCTTGTATTGGTTTTAGCGTTAGCATGGGTACTCCACAGGGAAGCAGAAATGATTTGTTTTGACAACAGGCAACAGTTTGAAAGTGTGACTTACAGTATGTTAAACAACTGTCATTGATGTTCATGTTCAGCAAGTCCTCTCTCTATATGACATTTTCGAGGTTACAAAGGTCACAAAATGAGCTAGTTTGCGCAGCGGCCTAATGATATGTAGCACAAAGGGGGATGCTAAGTCACCGCTGTACTGAATGTTTTTCCTTTTTTATCATGGCCTTGAAGTGTTTGTCCAAGCAAATATTTAGAGTAATTATGGTTTTAGCACTACGCTACCATAGGTAAATGACACTACCGTGCGTTCCAACAAATTTGGTTTGCACCACCGCCATAGAAACCGAATGAAGTAATATTCCAGGGACTCCTGTATATTTCTATTTGGCCACCAAAATGTATTTGAATTGAAAAACAAAGTTTATTGTGTCAAATATTTGTATTTTATTCAAATGTGATTATTTACGATGCCTCCAACGACATTTTTCAAACTCAAGTCTCCCTTGTAATACAAACAGTTTTTCCCTTGCATTTTTTGAACCCCAAAATTTGCAAAAACTGCAGGAGTCCCTTTCCTGTGTTAGTAAAAAAAAATTAGGCCACAACACAAAGTATGCCAACATCTTCCGGATCACAGCCATCGCTCTCTATCAAAGATGTGTCATCCATGTGTGCCTTTCACGACTCATTACTCCTTCACATGCATATTCAACTTCATCTTCTCTGATTCATCATGTCAAACTGTTACGAATGGCTGTCTTTGAATCCCTTTTTTCATTCCCTCACTCACCGTTCCACCCTCTCCCTGTTCCACCCCGACATCCTTCCTCGCCGTCATTGTGTTGCTATGGCGGCGCAACATCCTGCCATTATCTCGGCGTGCCAACCAAAATCACTTTTTTTTTCTCCCAACAAGCCAAATTATGCAGATTTGATAGTGAGTCAGACGGCGCATGCGTGCTTTTTAGATGATGTGTGTGACTCAGCATGAAAATGATTCCCGTCACTGTTGCCATGGTGACTGGGTCTCAGCAGGAGACATGTCGCCACAATTATGTTTTTTTGTTTTTTTTTTTAATGTGTGATAATTACACTGCGAGAGGAACTGGCATACAACACTGTGATAAGTACAGGACATGCATTGTTCTCATTCATACCCTGACAAACAACACGGCAGACATTTTCATTGAGATTTTACTTGCAGTGATTCATAGAATTACACCGCTTTAACTTAACCTGTGGTAAAAGTGTTGTAATCTGTGCGGAATGAGCGCATGCAAAACAGCCAACGTTTGTTATGAGGGACTTTACACAATTGCCTGCAAACGTTGTGCACTATGCATGTGTTCTCACACGTATTTAATTTCATATATTTATTTAATATATTTGATACATTAATATGCATGCTTTATACTGACCAGCCTGCTTTAATTTCATTAATTAAGCATAAGTCTTCAAAAAGTTAAACAAGACGTAGTTTGGACATAATACAGGTACCTTTAATTTAATAAAGTTAACAAAATAAAACATAAATACACAATTTCTTATGCATTTACTCTGTGCTCATAAATCTTGTTTTTAAAATTGCCAACTTCCTATCGACTGTCTTCCGCGTTTTAAATATCACCAAAAGATTTGATTCTGTTTGTTATAACACTCTGTTGTCTTTTGTATGAGTGACCACACAGACGCACCGGAGGCTGCAATGATTGATTTGAATATATTTGTTTTTGGCTTTTAGAATCCGGCTCGGGCTCCTTGGCAGCAATTTTGTGTGCAGTGGGTGTGGCCTTTGTGGGTGCAGGCACCGCATATTTTACCTACCAGAAGAAGAAACTCTGCTTCAAGAATTTACACGGTACGGACAGTCGAGTCTCTTTACCGAGACTGCCGCAATTATCACATAATTAGTGCACATTCACGTACTGGTGTCAGCGTTAACTACATCTGCACAAAATAATGGCTTACAGTAGAAGAGCTGTAATTAAAATGCATTTAAAAGAGACTATTCTGTTTTGATTGGCACGAGTTCCACAAGTAGAGCTAAATATAAAACACTTCTCAAAGTGCTACAACCACTATAATACAAATCTGCATATTATGTATCGTACGTTTCAACTAGCTACTCTTCAAGTATTTGTAATTCAAAGAAATACCGGTACACAACCAAAAGCATAATGTGAAACGAGATGTTTTTCCGCAAAGTCAGGTGGGAAAATTGTGTTATCACCATCAACAGAGACACAAACATTGTGTGTCAATATTGTCAATTCAGCACCCTTTTTGTTGACAGTCAACTTGAACAATTCATCCGGTACAAACGCAAAAGGGATACCAGCATACACACATCATGTCAACAAAAAAGATGACTGACCGAAACTGCGTGTTCCAGAGAGTGAATAGATTTGTTCTCAAGATTTGTTCATGTGTAAAAATAACAGACAAAATGGGAAAAGACCAATTGTATGCAAATACAAGTATGACCATATTTGGACATCCGGGTTTTCTTCCTGACATGCATGTTAACGTGACTGATATGAAGTGAGGCGATTGCAAGTACTGTAAAGATATTATTTCCGAGATCAAAGGTTCATGGGGATGAATGTGTGATGAGAAGGCATTTGATTGGCTAACGCCTTGCCTTACTCTTTCAGAAGAAGATCCTGAGGCTGCTCGCAAAGCCGACGCAGGCGAGGCCCAGTCGGACCCTCAAGGTACGACAAGCGCCCACGTTACATATAAACACATGCCCACACAACCAAGATTTGCTTACATCGTTTCTTTTTTTTTTTTCCTCCTTTTTTTCTGGGGTCGATTTGCAGTCCTTAGCAACTTGCTGAACTCCTCGTAGAGCAGAGTTGATCATGTGACTCGACCTGGACCAACCACAGTCAAGCAAAGTGGCAAGCTCACTGTTAGGCTTTATCCACTGTGGAGCTGCATTACTGTGAGGCCCCCTGTTGGGGGCTGTGTGTGTGTGTGTGTGTGTGTGTGTGTGTGTGTGTGTGTGTGTGTGTGTGTGTGTGTGTGTGTGTGTGTGTGTGTGCGCGTTTAAAAAAGAGGGACTGAAAGTGTGTATGTGTGTGTATACGTGTGTATGTGTGTGTGTATTCATTAGCCATGATGTGGGTAAAAGCAACAAAGCAACTTCATTTGCATCGAGAATTGGCCAGGCATTCTGCTTGTCCGAGTTTTTCAAAATACTTTTGATCATTTTAATGAGGCACGCCCATCATTTTATAGGAATTGGGGGGAAAAAAACCCACTGTGAGTGATGTCCTTTTTTTTGTCAGTTCCATTATTGTATGTTGACAGGGTTTAAGTATTTCAAACCAGCCACAATCTTGACTATGTAATTGACTACCTTTTGAAAACGATGTCAACAAAAAATACATGTTAAGCAGTGTACACACATCTGAACCGATTTTTATTAGGACACGCATGATAAGTAAAAAAATAAAAATAAAATCGGTGAGTGTGGAATTCCTGCCCCACACAAAGATTTACAGATAGGGTGGAAAAAAATCACTCGTGAGAACACGCAGCAGGGTGTACACTCAATTTTTCACACACGTCCCACAATCAGGCCTTTTTGCTCACGCCCGATTATCGATACATGTGTGTGCAGAGCGATTCAAGTAGTCAGTGGATGGAAAACAGGAAGTTCTGATGCAATAGTTGCTCTATTGTGGCAAAGACAAATGACTTAGAATAGGTGAGGGTTGATCTATTAAATCAGGAAATAAGTCATGTATTGCCTAAACATTGATAAACTGTATACAGTAACTAAATTAATGAAAATGAACACACAAAAAAAGACTAGTGTCTTTGACAGCATACAGTATTGTACGTGACTCCCTTAGCTTCAAAACAGCATCTCTATCAAAATTTGAATTTTATCGGGGGACTCTGTGAAACTGACTTGCAGCTCTTTTTCGCTAAGTTTGGGAACCCTGCTGCGAAGAGCAAAAAATATAAGCACTGACGTGGGTTCCAAACAAGACATTTTGAACTTGGAAGACTTTGGCAAAGGCTCCTTTTCTGTTCCAGGAGGCATGATTGGTTGATGTTTATGGACTGATAGACAATAGCACCACCCAAAAGAGAAGACACTGCAGCATTTCCATTTTGTAGTTTGGCGTCTCACTACTATTGCTCAGTTTGGTGTATTTTAAGCGGTAATTATAAAAAAAAACGTCCTGATAGCGTTTTAGTGGCTTAGGTCATGTGTCACTGTGAGTTTTCTACTTTGATGTTGTCAGTCTGGTGGTTTCTCTAGAGTGCCTTTCACCGTCCCAATCTGGCTTGTCCCGTGTACAGATGCACTGAATGTCTCCTGAATGTCTACTCTTGAACGAGACATTCACTTTAAAAGCCCGAAGAACACTTAGACGCACTCCTAAGCCACAACTGAAGAGATTCACCTGCACGGTTAAATTACAATACAGTCAGTCTGTCCAGTCGAACCGGGAAACTCCTCAGCGGAGGAGGCCCGGCAGCTTGAGAAACATAATTTGCTTTCATGCGGACTCTTTCGATTTCACTGAACTGCCGGCCTTTTTGTCTGCTCAGAATGGAGACTTTCACATCGCATTTTGCGTTTTTTTTACCGTCAAATTTGAGCCTGAGCATAACATTCAACGACTAAAACCCATTTTTCTTCAGCAATGAGAGTGAAAAATGTGATATATTCATTAAATAATCACAACTAAAACCATTTTGTTTGCAAAATTGTACATTTGAAAGTTGCCTGAAAACAATAATTACCATATTGATTTAGAGTAACTGTTGCATGGACCTAACTGTACATTGTGGGGTGGTATTGTTTGATCAAGCGATGTGTGTAATGTGTGACAATGGTTAGTTAGAATGTAAAGTCTGCCCAACTGGAGATAACCTTAACTCCAACATAATGTTTGTAACACGGGTGGGCACATTTTCCCACCGCTAAAATAGTTTCATTGAAAAATGAGCTGAAAGGCAGTCATTGATTTCATGAAATAATTGGTTGACTGAAATGACATTTGACATAGTTCCTGTTTTGTTTTTAATTCAAAATGGTTTAATTGGAATGAAACTTCCAAATCTGATTTATAAACCCAATTCCGCTGGACGTCGGCGCGTTGTGTTCAACTTAAAATAAAAACAGAATGCGATGATGTGCAAATCATGTGCAGCCTATATTGAATATGTTACAGAAGTGAGATAGTTAATGATCAAGCTGATAAACGAATTGGGTTTGTATTTATTTGATTTTTTTTTCCTGAATTACATGTGGTTTCGTGTCTGTCCTGCACATGTTATAAAATGTCTGCCTCTTTATTCCGTTCAAGCCAGCTGTCTTTTTCTGCCATTATCACAATTTTTTTTCATATTCAAATCCTATCCATTGTCTATCGTGAGGTGCCTCAAGACTGATTGTTTTTGAATAGCGTGTGGTATCTTTCGTGCTTGTTCTTGTGGAAAATCGGTTAAATATGAGGGGCTGCGTCGATAACGATCGAGTTAATACTGTAGCACAAACAGCTAACATCTGAATGTCTTTTTTTTCTGTTGCCTTACGGTTGCTGTGTTCCCTTTAAACCTTGCTTGCTGCTTAAACGGTTAAATAGGGTGTTGTGGAAAAAGTGCCACACGGCTGCAATACTGTACACGACAGAGGCTGTTACAAACAGTCTGGCCGCAATTACTTGTGATATCGAATGTTAATTATTTACAGTGAATGAGCTCGACGTTGCAAAATGCCCGGTCAAAGCTCCTTTTAAAAATGCCTTCATTAAAATTGCAATAAAAAGGGATGGGCTAATTTGAGTATTTTTCCTTAATATGCCATCAGGAATATTTAAATGATCAATTAATCATCGGACCAATAACCCTTCTAATTCTGCTTATTTTATTGATATTCTATTCAAAATGACTAGGAGCAAGGACAATTAGCCAATGGGAGTCTGTAAGACAGAAGGTGTGACAGAGGCATTTTCTCAGTCATTTTGCTGTGCAAAGAGCAAATTTCGGAGACACGGAAAGTCACCTGCGTTTTTATTTGATTGGACATTCTAAAAAAAAAAATACAGCATCAGACCGGTATTTCGTGTTTTGCAACCAAATGCACATGTGTAGCAGCCGCGCCTAAGAGCTACCGGTACTTGCTTACAGTGCACGTTACATACAGGGTACGAGGGCATGGCTTTCATCAGAGGTGGAGGGAAGAGTAACTTCAGTAAGGCTATGTTCAGATGTTACGCCACTATTAATTGGCAATTCCTAATGATCCATGAATCCATTATCATGCCCATCCCTAATTACCACTGTATCTTAAAACAAAAGTATGTCCAAAAAGTCCTACTTTCAAGCTGTCACCCTCGAATGTAAGCACATCGGCTTGACTTTGTTACATCATCAGTGGACCAGTCCTGCCTTATTAGCACATCTGAGAAGCAACAAGGTTATGAACATAAATCTCCGATTTGCTTTAAAAAATATTGCGACATATCATTTCTTTTCTATGATTAGTCTGTGTTTTTTTTAAATGTAGGAACTGTATACTTCATGTTTGTCATCAAGCACTTGTGGTGTAAATAATGTTGGAGGTGAATAAAACAAGCAGTTTCGGTGGGAGTCAGTCTGTCTATCTTATGTTTGTGTGGTTCATGCAGTGCATTGTGGTCAAATTTTCAGCACTTCTGAGATGTTAGTCAAAAAATCTAGGACGAAGGGGGCAAACGAGGACAAAATGGCCTTCAAAATAAAATACTTACCTTCCAATGCCCCTCCTGTAAAATAAGACCTGCATATTTATTACATTACTTTTTACACTGTATGAAAAAAGTATTGTTATGAGTTTGTAACTGCCGATGTCAAACACAGTCGACGATGTTTCACATGTAGGAAATAATTCAAATAAAATTCCAGTGGTGAAAACTGCATCATAATTGTGTACATTTATTGTGCAATTCCTCCTAGTGTGTTTTGAGAAATATTTTGACAAATACGATACACCTCAAGAGGGCAAGGACCCCCCCCAAACAAAAAAAAATCATGTTTGCAGAACCATCAACAATATAAAATGAAAGCAAAATTCGTCGCAATTTGTAAACCTAACCCCTGGTCAATCACAATTCAAATTTACGATATTGAGGTAATATACTCTGAATGGACGATACTAACAGTGAAGTCCGTTTCTAAGACGTTCTTATTACTCCATAAAAGGATCGTGCTGCAATGACAACAGTGTTTTAGCGAAAGAAAGAAACAAGTGCCCAGTGATTATGGCAACGTAAGATGGCTGCCCTCTGCTCACGTACGCTTTCTTTCCGGAAGAGTCGCGTGTTTTCCGACCTGTTTGACCACCTCAGTTGAACCGTGCAGCATCGACTGCGGTCCAATTTTTGCAACATCTACTGCTGTCGAACCTTTGCAGCATCGACTGCGGTCCATTTTTTGCAACATCTACTGCCGCGGAACCTTTGCAGCATCTACTGCAGCCGAACTTGCAGCAATGTGGTAAGTTCATAGTTAAACAAATAAAAGTGAAAGGGGGTAAAGTGCATGGACTCTGTCAGCAGCACCAACATTTATATGCACTCATATTCGTCATGATTCCGTCGATGGTAAGAAGACAAATGGAACGTATTTGAACAGATGTCAGTAAGAAAAGGTCTTATGTCCAGCTTCAGCGTACTTAGTGTTTAACATTGCTTGGCTTGTCACCTCAACAAACTTTTGCTTTTTTATGGCTTATGTGGCACACCTGTATTCATCATAAACTTTTGCACTCATAGCTGATTTCGAAACTACGGTTTTCTCCCACATTGCAAAAACATGCATGGCAGGCTAATGGAACACTCTAAATCACAGGTGTCAAACTCAAGGCCCGGGGCCCAGATCTGGCCCGCCACATCATTTTATGTGGCCCGCGAAAGCAAATCAAAAAAGTGAACTTCCATGATGTTTGCTAAAATTTCTACCAACATGTAAAATTCTCATATGTAACAAATAAAAACAAACAATTTAGAGTCTAAATTGTCCCCATGTGTGAGTGTGAGCGTGGATGGTTAGTCTGCTAAGGGCTGGCAACCTACGGCCTGAAAACTGCTGGGACAGGCTCCAGGACTCCCGTGACCCTTGTGAGGATAAGCGGTTTAGACAATGGATGGGTGGACATTTAGTTGTCTAGATCTTATTCAACATGCCGAGGAAATCACAATGTCCCATTACTAGTGGGGCATTGCCACAAACGGTCAGCTTTTTTAAAGAGGTTAACCTCTAACAGAGACATCACGCTACTCAAAATCATAATGCCCATTTATACGGTACAATGTAGCGTTTTATCAACAAGTTGTAAACCTTTGATCTGGGGTATATGATTCCAAGCTGCAAATATTTTGCTGAGGTCGGCAAGCTCTACATAAGAAAAGAGAGTCGGTGTATTGCTTGCTGACCCTAAAACATTTCCCCCTCTACAATTTCTTTAAGGCCCTCCCAGCTAGCACCTCTCGTCCTGTTCCTGTTGCTAGCGAGCAATGTCATCGGGGAGGAGGGCGTCAGGAAGCCCAACATTGTACTGATGATGGCAGACGACTTGGGAATTGGTGACTTGGGTTGCTATGGTAACAACACCATCAGGTCAGTCCAAATTGACATTATAGTCCCGCACCTATGGACAAATACAGGGTACTAGCTTCCTGTTTTGTCGTCCCATATGTTCCACTTATAGGACCCCCAACATAGACAGGCTGGCCTCAGAGGGAGTGAAGCTGACTCAGCACATCGCAGCCGCTCCACTGTGCACCCCGAGCCGGGCAGCTTTCATGACGGGACGCTACGCTGTCCGCTCAGGTCTCCTATTGAAGACTTTTCAAATTTACTTGTCCTCTTTGTTTGTTTACATTCACCTCGTTTCAGGGATGGCAGCGGAAGGTCGAGCACGGGTTAACTTATTCCTGGCGGGTTCAGGCGGGCTGCTACCTGAGGAGACTACTTTTGCCAAGAGGCTCCAGCAACAAGGATATCACACTGGCCTAGTTGGTGAGCGCTTGTTTTTTTTTTTTTTTTGCCCACTTCATTTCCCCCCAAACTGTGGTCCATGAGCACCCCGTAGTGGGCCACTAGTGTATTGATTCAAATGACAGTTTTTACTGTACCTGTATATCCTCAACGAAGCATCCCTTACTTGAACGAAAGCACATATTTTATATATTTTTTAAACTCACAGGACACCACCAGACAAAAATGATACATTGTATACTGAAACGAGTCTCAATTTGCTCACCAATGCATTTAATTGGTGTGAAATGTGGGACTCCTTAGTTGAACACAATGCTACAATTCTGTTGTATGAATGGCAACAGGTGAATACACAGGTGAATTATGTACTTTCCGCCATCTGCATGAAAACCACTATAATTGTTCTGCCTGTCACAATATGTCGCTGGAAAGGTCCCCCCCCCCACCAAAACAATATACCTGTATATGTACAAGACTAGTCATGTACTAGACTAGTCGTGTAAACATGACCTGCATTTGATGCAGGTAAATGGCACCTCGGCGTGAACTGCGAGCAAAGGGGGGATCACTATCACCACCCCAATCAGCACGGCTTCAGCTTCTTCTATGGTTTGCCTTTCACCCTCATCAATGACTGCAAGGCAAACATGGGGTCATCCATTTTGGCTAACCTACAACACGCTCTCCGAAATATGGCTGTGTTGCTCGTGGTTGGTCTTTTCACACTGGTGAGTCTGATTCACAACTAAGTCAACCCCGCCGCATTGAATGCTGCTGTTTTGGTTAGCAATACAGCTGAGGGCTCAGCAGTTTACTATTCTATGTCTGTGTGTGAATTATCATTTATGAACGTGTGTATTTAAAGTTGTGATCTGTTATGTTTCCTGTGTGTGTGTGTGGGCGGGGGGGGGGGTGCTAAAGGCAACATACATGTATAATAGAACATTTACATAATCCTAATGTCAATCTATATACAGTAGTTGGACTGTCTGCCCACCCACCAAGGGTAAAATTGATGCCCCCTGATATATTGATGTCTACTCTAAGCCGAAAGGTCAACCAACCTGCATTGGCTTTAATTGGTGTAAGATAGGTAAATGCTTGTTTCTGCTGGTTTGATACTGGTGTTACTGGAGCATCAGAACGGCAGTGATGCTCAACCACCATGGGATGTTGGTGGACCACCATTGGAAGACCTCATTTATATTTATTTCGATGACCTTCAAAATTCGCTTTAACCTGGAAACTAGAAATAAAACAAAACTCATTTAGTAATTCACACAAAAGGAGATATTTGCGTTTGTGTTTGAACTCTTCAAGTAAGAGAAAAGAAAGTGGTCCAAATGAAGGTTTGGTTCCAGTTTAGACATATATTGGGTACCGTACTATTGCACTCAACACTTTTTCTGATTCACCAGTACAACAACTGGGCCAACTCCTGGTTTCAAAATGGCTGCGCCCATGAAGTTAGGCTTTGTTTCCCACAAAAAACATCCCCCCCCCCAAAAAAATAGGTTCAGTGATTGATGGAGGACTCGGTGCCAGTGAAGCTGCATGTTAATGTTGTAAATATTATTGATCATCTTTCGTGAAATATTTGATGGTTGTTGGAAATACTGTACACTAAAGTCTCTGGAAAACTAACTATTTCTGCAAAAACACGTATCGAGAAGAAGTAATTATACTATATAGCCATATAAATCACAAAGATATATCAATCCCTCATATTTTACTGCAGCCATAAAACTCCAAATCACTCACCTGCAAAATGACAAAAATGGAGTCCTCCCACTCCACTTCTTTTGAGATCCCTTGATTGCCCCGTGAAGTTGACACATTGTAGGGGGTGGGGGGGGGGGGGTCTTTGTTCAGTTATGCGTCATATACTATACCGTAGACACAGTGCAGTGCAGTGGAGTGTATGAAGTGCTGCCTCCGCAAATAGAAATTCCTTGATTGTCTTTTCCCTCCATTCTGGGCTCTACTAAGCCAAGTAAAAGACACTTGCTTTCCTTTTCAATCCCCCAGCTTCACCCTGATCGTCATGGTAACATACTGTACCATAGGTAGATATAATATGTCCCCTCCGAATGAATGAAACAGCTGGTGCACTTGTGTCTGTACACAGGTGTGCGTTTCCACTTGCGGTATTGTGAACATCAAGCCGTGGCTCTTGGTGGTGCTCATCCTGTTGAGCTTCCTGGTTCTTGCCGTGTGGTACGTCCCATTTGGACAATTAGCCAGGTGGAACTGCATCATCATGAGGGACCAGGAGGTGGTGGAGCAGCCAATGACACTGGAGACGCTGCCCCACAGGATGCTGACTGAAGCGCAGCGTTTCATCGAGAGGTTAGAACGCTGGGGAGCGTTTCATATGTTTCACATTTTTGGTACATAAGATAGGATCAATAAGATAAGAGAGTGGAGATGTCCGATCACATTTTTTTTTTTTTTTGTCCGAGTCTGATTCTTTGGTTTGAAGTATCTGCCAAGACAGAAGCCGAGAATTTCAATGTACTGCATGTGCTCCTTTTCCCCTTGCTAAAAGTTCTTTTAACAAAGGGGCGTTTTATTTTTTTGCTGTGGTATGTCCAATGACATTGTATCTGCTTTTCTTCCCTTCAGGAATGCTCATCATCCGTTCCTTCTGGTTTTCTCCTTTGCTCACGTCCACATGCCGCATTTTCACACGCCGGCTTTTGCCCGCAAAAGCCGCCACGGTTGCTACGGCGACAATGTGGAAGAGATGGACTGGATTGTCGGTAAGCACCGAATTAGAATGCTTACAAGGCTGCAAAATTTGAGTAAATTTTAAATATGCATAACAATATGTTTTAAAAATGTATTAAAATTCCCTCATTTCCTATTGGGGAAAACTGTTGTGAAATCAGAACAAATTGGAGAATCCCAGAACACACATAAAGGTTGCCCTGTACATCATGAGTCATGATAAATCGTGACTAATGTTGTGTTTTTGCAGGCGAGTTAACTAACACTGTGGATTCGTTGGGCCTGGCCAGCGACACGTTGATATATTTCACGTCAGACCACGGAGGACATATTGAGAATTCTCATCCTTTGATTGGCCAGGGAGGAGGATGGAACGGCATTTATCGAGGTATTAAGCAACTCACCCTCCTACATCTACTGTAAATGTAACGAAAGACGCCTATTCTATTTCACTTTGTATTTTTTAATCTAACAAGCTCTGTGCTCATATTAAGTCAATGTTTGAAGTAACATTGTCACATTTTTAATGGTCTTACAATCGCCTAAAAAAAATCCCGCTTACCTATAGGACAAATGGGAAAGTCTTGGCCGGCTCTCCTTTCAAAGGGAGAGCCGGCCTGACGCTTGGCAATATGGAGTTTCAACTCCCTCCACAGGTTTTCATTTGGGTTGAGGTCTGGAAACTGGCGAGGCCACTCCAGAATCTTGATATGCTCTTTACGGAGCTACTCTTTGGTTTTCCTGGCTGCGTGCTTTGGATCATTATCATACTTGAAGACACAGCCACATTTCATCTTGAATTATCTCACCGAGGGGGTGGTGGTGCAAGGTTTCTACCCGACACCAGCGAAAATAATTTTACCCATCCATCCTGCACAAATCAAGCAAATGATTTCAAAATCAACTGAAGCTCTTTGAATTTTTGTCCCGTCCAGGTGGTAAAGCCATGGGGGGCTGGGAAGGCGGCATCAGGGTCCCTGGTGTCTTCCGCTGGGTGGGCAGGCTGGCTGCTGGCAGAGTGGTCGATGAGCCCACCAGCCTCATGGATCTCTATCCCACAGTGAAATATTTGGCTCGAGACACCCAACCAGACAGGTCTTGATGAGCTTTTTACCCCAAATTTTACGTGTTGAACTTAAAAAATAATCATTAATAATAATGTGACTTTCATTTAAAGACACTTAGATGGTCACAATCTCATGCCGCTGTTGGAGGGGAAGAGGGATCGATCGGGGCACGAGTTTCTATTCCATTACTGTGGCAACCACCTCCATGCAGCACGTTGGCACCCACCAGACAGTAAGTTAACACACCGAGCAACAGCATCCATATCTAATGGTGGTGTATCAATGTCATGAGATGTAACAATGGAATACAGTGAAGCCCTGAATTTGCAAATTTGCAAATTTTATTTTTTTTGTTTTTTGGGTGGGGGGAGCGGGGGCTCGATATTTACTGCACGACCCAAAGCTGTTTTTTCTTCCAGTCAAAATAGAGGGAGTATTATTTCACTGCCAATTGGGGGAAATCACGGTGGTGTTTTTTCATTAGCGTTTTGAGATGTCCTGATTTGTTGGTGGTCCCTGAATGCACCATGTGCACAGTCAACCAAGTGAAAGTATGTTTCCGTTTCTCTCCCGATGCAGCTACGACTAGCTGGACTGCTAATGTAATCTACATTGCTTTTACAATATGCCTTTATAGCCTAACTTTTATTGTTGTGTCTAAATGCGAATGGTGATTTTTAACTACATACTGTTTGTGTAAAGTGCAAGCGAGCATTTGTTTTCCGTCTGTTACGTCATGTCAGTTTGCACGAGTGTGTTATTTAGGCCAGTATGCTGGCGAATACAGTTCCCTAAATGTGCCTGGTGTGAACATGAACGAGTTTTCATGTTTTCCCCGTGCCTGTGTGGATTTTCTCCGGGTACTCCTGTTTCCTCCCACATTCCAAAAACATGCATGACAGGCTGAGTGAACACTCATAATTGTCCCTAGGTGTGAGTGTGAGCGTGGATGGTTGTTCGTCTCTGTGTGCCCTGCGATTGGCTGGCAATCGGTTCAGGGTGTCCACCGCCTACTGCCCGAAGACGGCTGAGATAGGATCCAACACGCCCCGCGACCCTTGTGAGGATAAGCGGATCGGACAATGAATGAATGAAGATGGCTCTATTGATATTTTTGGTCCAACTCTAGACCACATCGATATCGAATGTGATTTGAGATATCATGGGGGATAATAATGCTGTATGTGGTGGTATTGATCTTTCGTCCCATCCCAAGTAGCGTCTGTTGGTGTCTGTGTCTCCGTGTCAGTAGCACTGGATTATTCCACGTTACACTGCTAACTGTACAGCTTTATCAATATTTTGCGCCAGTTGACAGTATTGACATCTAATGATGGTGGGTTACAAAATCAAAATGCAATGACACTTCTTTGTCGTTTTACCCAGGTGACTCCATCTTCAAGGTACACTTCATCACCCCAAACTTTTCCCCACCGGGAGCTGTTGGATGTTATGACACGAATATCTGCTTCTGTCATGGAAAATACGTGACGCAGCACGACCCGCCGCTGCTCTATGACCTTCTCCGAGACCCCTCAGAGTCACACCCACTAGGCCCCGACACGGAGCCGCGTTACGCGGAAATCCTCAGTCAGACAGCCGAAGCGGTGCAGAGGCATCAGCGCTCCTTGGCGGACAAACAACCAAACCAGCTTACCTGGGAGAAGATTCTGTGGAGACCCTGGCTTCAGCCATGTTGTGGAACTTTCCCCCTTTGTGGCTGCAAAGAAGACATGAGGTCGTAGAAAAAAACAACAAAACAGTTTGACTTTTTAATGAGAACAGGGAGACGGTTGTAATTTACACTGTATGCCTTTAGAGGGCAGAGTGAGACTGTATTTGACCAGTTTTGCAGGCAACCACGGAGAGGGTCTCAGCTTCAGTGCTTGCCATCATTGGGATAGTTACGGTAATTTTATTCATATATATTTTTGTGTGTGTGTGTGTGGGTGTGTCTTTGGCTTTCGGTTTGTGGTTTATATGTAAGTCATATATGTGTGCAACTGTTTGAAAAGTAATCAAGTGACAAGTGGCGGAAAAAAACTGTAAAGGTGACTTTTTAGATTTTGAGTTAATATCTCGCATGATGTCCATGGCAGAAGGTCCTACCAGGGTCATGAAGATCCAAGTTAAGTTTGAAGGCAATTAACCCTAGCATGATGAAGGCAGCTCCGTGCAAGGGTCACATACATTTAACCATGTCTGTTTTCCTCGTGAGCCGCTGAAGGTGTTGTGGTACTCGCCTGACTTGTGTGCGGGCAGCGTGGGATCGGCAACCGCTCAGTTACAGTGGCGATTGGCGGTTTGGATGGTCGTTTGTCTCTGCATGTGCCCTGCCGCTGACTGGCAACCGGTTCAAGGGGCAGTCTGCCTTCCGCCCAAAGTCAGCTGGGATAGGCTACAGCAACTCCCTGCCACCCTGTTGAGGATAAGCGGTGGTGAAAATGGATGGATGGATGGATGTTTTCCTCGTCAGAGCTCTCCCAGGCACAATTTGCAACATGCATTACTGGGATTATTATCTCCAAGGCAAGAAGGCCTATTATGATTCAAGGGTGTTCAGCACAAGGTTGCCTTAGTAACCGAAATACATTTTTATCGTCATGTTCATCCACCAGTTGCCCTTTTTAACCTTTTTTCTTTTACCGCTATGCAGTGGTTGCGAGAGCAACACTTTACCTTCTATTTGTGTGCTTTATGTGAAACAACTCTAAATTTTATGTAAACAATGCGTCGCGTTAACGCAGGGCAGTGACAACACAGAAGTAAGCAACAGAAATACAAAATGTCGTGTGTAATTGGCTTGAGCAGATTCTTCTCACTATTTATTTAAATGAACATAACCTCCACTCTGTGTCTGCCAGTCTCTCGTTTGTCATTCAAGCACCTTAGTGGGTGTGTCCAACAATACAGCGCCCTGAATTCTGCCTAGCAACAAGCGGATGAGAATGAAAACATCTACTGGGCTTGGCGGGTGTGTGCACATTTTGAAATTCTGCCCAGCAACAAGTGATCTGCCCAAAAAATCAGAGCCATTCTTTTAGGACTGTCACTATAAATATTTTTTAGAAACAATTATTCTATTGATTATTCCATTCATTAAATGAATAATCAGCAACATTATTTTTTCATTTGGGTTTATGGCAAAATATGTACGTATTGGTATCAAGTGAAACGTGACCAGGAAAGGAATCTAAGAAATGTACTGTATATTTATGATTGATATTGTGATTTCTGTTTTGTTGTTCCATAATGAATTATGAAGATTTGGGATTTGTAAGTTTTTCTGGTGTGTGTGTGTGTGTGTGTGTGTGTGTGTGTGTGTGTGTGTGTGTGTGTGTGTGTGTGTGTGTGTGTGTGTGTGTGTGTGTGTGTGTGTGTGAGTGAGAGAGAGATTTCAGACTCTTTCAGCAAGTCAAAAGCTAGGATGGATAGAGTCCCAGTGGACCTGTAAGGATACCCTGTGGCTCTCCATACTGTATCTTCACCAATAAAAGACTGTAAAGACTGTGTGAACCTCTCCAGCCTCAGTGTCATCATTCATCATCATCAGCACTTGGCCCGTCTCCCTGCAGCAGTGGCTGACTGTCAAAACATCAGAGTTGGCTCCAGCAGAAGCCAATAATTGCTCTCCTTCCCATCCCCTATCTCCTCATCTCTTTCTCCCAGGTCTCCTCAAACTGCTCTCTTCATCTTCTCCTCTTCCTCCTCCTCCGTCGTGCCTGCGGATATTCAGCTTGCATCTGCAAGTGAGTCGGGAGACGTCACGTACATCATTACAGTAATCGTTGCAGTTCCTAGCGGAGTATTCACTCCTCGGCCCCCCCACAGCAGAAACGTGCCTCCAATCCACTTGAAGTTCATTACAGTCGCTCCTCTGTTCTACTGTATCTGCGATAAGTAAATCAAGCGGCCGAGCGTCCCTAATGACGTTGGCCTGTACATCAAAGTTAATGATGGCTGGTGGGGTACAATGTTGCTGACCGTTCATCATGTCACATGTAAGCGAAACATGACCGGCATGGACGCTCACGTGTCGCTTTGCACGCGCCGTATATCATGTTAGGAGCGGGTGAGGCCGGTTTCTGCAAAGGTCAATGTTGCGGGGGAAGCCATAAAGCATTTCCGCAACACCCGCTTTGACACACACAAACACAGATCTGGAGAGAAACGCGGAATATCAAAGGGCGGCTTGAAATAGCTGCTCTGCAGCAGGGATGTGGCCTGAGGGAAACAGCCCACATCACCCACAGTTATTGTGCACCTATCGAGTATTACCTTGTGTGCTTATTTGAAATGCAGTACAATTTTAAAAAAGTGACATGAATATTTAATCAGCCATATCTGGTTTACTCTATGATTAATGAGGTGCTTGCCAGAATGAGACAGTATTGCATTCAGTTGAGTTATACTTAACTAATAATGGATTTTTAATTTTTTTATTTTGTTTTTAATCTTAAGACTCCTTTGGATATGCAGTGGTTATAAAAATAAATAGATAAATAAAGAAGTCTACATACCCTGTTCAAATGCCAGGTTTTTGTCATCACAAAAAAAAAAAAAAAGATAAATGTTTTGAAAAATATGTCCACCATAAATGTGACCTAGACCGACAACCTGTACCACTCAACAGAATTACGGCAAAGACGAGTCTTCTAGAGCGGGGGAATAATTCAAAACTCAGATAAAGTGGTTGCACAAGTATGCACACCCTCTCATAACTGCGGATGCGTCTGTGCCTGGAATTATATCACAATTCAAACTGATGCTAAACGGGAGTGAACACACACTTGCCATCATTTAAAGTGCCTCTGATTCACCCCTAATAAATGTTGACTGCACTGTACGAAAAAAAAAAAAAGAATTGGGTAAACTGAAAAGTTCAAGGCAATACACTTGGATCAAATTTTAAATTGGGCAATAAAAATATATATACTTGAAGTTTTACCGATTTAACTGTTCCTTGCATTGTCCCCGAACTTAAAGATATCTTACATCACAAGTCCACAGAGAGCTTCCATATCATCAGATGGATCTTATTATTCAATGCTATCAGTCAAACGAATTAACTGTACCATGTGGAAAAAAGTGAAGACAAGGTTGAGAAAACATTGAACTGTAGTAACATTAGCCAGAAATGGATGCCCCTCCAAAATTGATGAAAGATGAGATGACAAGTGGTCAGGGAGGCTGCCAAGAGACCGGCAGTAACAGAAATTTCTGGCAAATATGGCTGTTTAGTATATGTGACAACAACCACTCATCTTCATATCATCATCGTCTCGGCTATCGGGTAGAGTAGCAAGCCTTAAACTACAAAGAAATAAAAATACAGTTGAAATTTTCCGAAAGCATGTGGATGAAACCAAGGTCAAACTTTTTGGCCGCCATTCCAAAAAGATATGGTTGGCACAAACGACACTGTTCATGATCAAACAAACAATATTCACAGTGAAACATGGTAGTGGCAGCATCATGCTTTTGGGCTGTTTTGCTGGAGAAACTGGGGCCTTAGTTAAGGTGGAGACCTTTCAGAAGTGTTTCAGGTGACCGATCGTATCACAAAAATAGAAATAAAAAATGGCATGACTGGTTTGCAGACTATTGGATTTTATTTAATAGTATTTCTTTAACTGTTTAATGTATTCGTATTTTATTTTATTTCATTATTATTTTCCCTTCACTTTAATTTTCTTTCTGCGA
The DNA here is from genome assembly GCA_026261675.1 of Hippocampus mohnikei. Taxonomy (NCBI): domain Eukaryota; kingdom Metazoa; phylum Chordata; class Actinopteri; order Syngnathiformes; family Syngnathidae; genus Hippocampus; species Hippocampus mohnikei. Next base: position 8,940,552 of record JAKGUB010000106.1, on the reverse strand, counting down.
CACCGTCTGCACTCTGCAGAGTATTAACCTGTATTCACCTGCAGTTTCTCCGGACGATTTCCGGTTTGGAGGAAACACGTTCAGAAGGCAAATGTCAATCTGCAGGGTGCCACTCACACGTTTAAAAGACACGACACGATACGGTATGTAATTAATTGTCGTCTGAATTTTGTCTTAAAAAATCTTAGCGTGCGCAGGCTAAGTAGCTACAATTTACGAGCTCATGGTGGCGTTGTAAGCATTACAACCGAGCAGGGCTTGCAAAAGAAACTTAGAGACGTCATCGTTTGTTATAGTTGAGACTTTGCCTCAGTTGTCTTTAACTAACTTATCTGAAAGGTGCCCCTAGCAAATATTTTGTGGCTTTAAAAGTTGCTACATGTATTCTTTTATGATGTTTTTTTCAAGACATTCAATGCAAATGTCCAAAATGTACCTCTGGCCAGTCATTTGCTTGATGCCGCATTTGCAGTATTTGTGTTTGACTTTACGTGTAAAATGTCCACAGAAATATCTTCCATGATCACATTGTCATGCTTGACTTAAATTTTTTTTTCGTAAACCACATACTACCGTGGTACCTTTTATAACATGAAACGAACCGCTCACATTTAATGGCAACTGCATTAATAATCGAAAACAAGTATTTAAATAATAAAATATCAACTATAAAATAGTCATATTGCTTTACATCAGCCTTGGCCATTTGTGTTTGCTTAGTCAGCGTGTGTGCTTTAAGGGCTAATCTACGACTTGTGGACATGGACTGGTCTATATGGATGCAATTAAGAACACTTTGGATGAATTAACACGGGTGGCTCATATGCCGAGTTCTGATTTAACGCCAGTATCTAATTTTAATTTTGTTATGTCTGTCTACTTCCATGTAGATTTCAACTCACAAAAATTTGATATGGCTGTATTAATTGTGGCAAAAAACATGAAACAACTCCCATGAACCCAAATTACTTGTAAGTAACTCCGCAAGCATTGACACGGAAGTAAACATTAACACATAAATAATACAAATATTATGTTGCATAATGTTTAGTTGGCCTGGCCTTCTCTCCTTCTCCCCATTGACTTAACTGGGGTAACCTCCAGATTACTTCTCTGGCTGCCATCTGCAATTATTTTCCTTTTTTTGAAATGTTGCATTGACACAGATGTAATGAAACATATTGAGACCATTTCACTGTCCGTGCTTTCACTGCGGTTTAGCTTTATAGCATGTGTTTGTCAATGTGTTTTGTATTGTCTGGGCTGACAGACATGCCAACAATTGGTGTATTTCCATGATGTCAAGCTTGGTCTTACGGGGCATATCTGATCCATATTTACGCTGCAGTGGCAGTATCCATATCTGATTTTTATCTGTGTTTGAAATTGGCCCGATTTCTCATCAAAACATTTCCATTTCCATGCAATCTCTTTATGCTACCGTACCCCGTTGTTCCACTCGAGAGCTAATGCAATCCAGAATATGCCATTTGAACAATACAGCCTTAATGTGAAACAACACATACAATGTATCATTTATTGTTGCACAATCTTTCAGCTCGCATGTACTGTACAGTATTTCCTACAACCACACAGATTCACATTTGCATCACACCAAAGCACACACGCTTATCAATGTTGCTATAAACATGTTTCTTTTGTCGGATACAGGAAATGTTTAGAGAGGTGGGGTTTGATGAGAAACGGATAGCTTAATAAGCAAGCTAATGGGACAAGTACTTCTCAACTCTCTCCCTCGCACACACACACACACACACACACACACACACACACACACACACACACACACACACACACAAGCTTAGCTTATCTCCTGGACCTTTTTATCTGACAGAATTTGGCTGGGAGCTTGAGCTCATAAACCTCTTCTGGGTGTACTTCTTTTCCAAGTTAGCGAAAAGAGTCCACTGCCGCAGAAATGATGAATGACTCTCGCTTATTGAGAAGGGGTCAGAGCAGCCATTTTAATTTGGTCAAATTGCAAGTTTTCATCAAGCAAACCGCTTCCTATATTGGACACCTGATCCGAGACACAAACACAACAAGCTGCCTCCGTCTGTATTACATCTCATGCCGCAGATGTTCAGGTCACTGTTCTTTTTTAAATTAACAGAATAGGCTGTTTAATGCGTGATGTACGGCCTGCATCTGTTCCCTGCTAGTGATGGAAAACGATTTAGACAGCTCGTATTTTATTGTCCCGGACTTCCTTTTGTTCGGGCAAAACACTCCTTTTTGTCCTAAATAAAGTAGGTCAGCTTGTACTGTAGCGCCTGGTTGGTGGGACACTATGGAATTAAAGTCTCATATTTACAACACTTTAAACTCAACTGCCGTAGATTTTTACTGAGGATGGATGTTTGACTACAATTCCTTGATCAAAAATACGGTCAGGACGGTTATTCTTAATTTTTTTTTTTTATCCACTATCTTAACTTCTGTTTCTATGTCAGAGTCATACAGACTGATTTAAGAATGAAGCGGCGGTAAAGTAAAGGTCTGTGCGAACATACGGTGCCACCTTCATCCACATCTTACCGTATTTTCCGCACTATAAGGCGCGCCGAAAAGTCTTCCATTTTCTTAAAAGCTCACGGAGCGCCTTAAAATCCGGTGCGCCTTATGTATGGTCATTACGGTAATATGTCAACCCCAAGGTGGCTCCTTGCTGGAGACATGCTTACAATGTTATAAGTATGCTGTCTCACTGACTCTCCAACAATTTACATGCTGTCTAACTCACTGTAATTTTAATGACAGATGCAGACGAGATGGTGACGTAGCGCACATGATGCAATGTTTTCTCTGCGGGTTAAATGTACAAAAAAAAAATGCAGTTGAAAAATGACAGCGGCCAATTTAATTGATACGAGACGTTGAACCAGTAAGCCGGTGAGATCAAGTGGGTGGAGGAATCATCAGTGAGAGAGTCAACAGGCGGTTGCAATAATTGCACGACTAATCAAAGGTTGAGAGTAGCGCTCTCGGGAACGAGAGTGGCGCGCAAAGCCTCATGAGAAGCAGAGGGAGGCCACACATCGGGAAAAAAAGTCCTCGACAAGGAGAAATTGAAGTGGTCCTGCGTCACTAAAGAAGGATGAAGCGCGTGAGGAGGCATAGAAAAGGTCTCACTCCTTTTAATTCAAGCAACCGCGAAGAGGCACTTGAGGATTTGGAATGTTATTCATACAGGCATTTTAATTTTGCATTATAAAAACTATAAAACGAAGCAAACCTGTTTATCACTCAGCGTAAACTCCAAGTCTGTTTTTGTCCCAGTTGGGGGTTGAATCAACGCCTTGTGTCTTAATTTGACGTACAGACGCTCCCCAGGTTACGAACGAGTTACGTTCCAGACGATTGTTCATAAGGTGAATTCGTTCGTAAGTTGCTTCAGTGCTATATTTTGTCTGGAATGTATGTTTAAGGCTTATATTGACATCCATATAACGGGGAGAGAGCTTTTCGTCACGTTCTTCAGGGCTCGAGGGTTAGCTGCCCGCTAAACTAGCAGCGGCTTCAGCGGGGGAGAGTAGACGACCGGTCGTCGACTGGCGCGCCGGACGCCCCGCCCGCTCCACCGTCACACGCCCGCCCCACGCCTCTCCGCGCCGCCTTGAACGTCGCCTCCGCCGCCCTCCTTCGCCTGCTCGCACTCGGAAAAAGGCGCGCAATACAAAATCTAACTTTTTTTTTTTTTTCGACAGACCCGTGAAAATGTTCGTATGTACCGTTTGTTCATAACTCGGATGTTCGTAACTCGGGGAGTGTCTGTAATGCGCTTTCCAAGAAAAATGATAGCTCAGCTACGACTATACTGAAAACCTTATCACACTTGTACGTGTATAAATCCTACGCCACTCTCTTCTTTTGGATTATTATCATATTATTTGACAGATTTCCCATGAAACATTCCTTGATAAAGAATTGGTGAAGTTATGGTGATCAACCGGATTAAGATGCTGGAATGCAAAAATACAATTAATATCCACTTTTCACTGTAATACAGCCGCTTGTCAACAACACCCAAAGTGCAGATCGTCATAATTTTTCATGTTTAACATGAATGCATTATCCAAGGAAATATTAACTACTCACCCCCCACAAAAAAAAAGGTAGCTCACAATGATTACTTAATTTAAGTGATTAGGTGCCTGACACATTTTGACCGATTCGGTTCCAAAACCGAGAATCGATCCGGTACCAATTTTTGTGATTTTTTCTCTGTTTTTGTGGCAATCATTTATCTTTTATTTTATAAAAAACAACCCCCCTAAAAATTATATTTCAATTGATAACATTTGATTAATAAAGAAAAAAGCAATTTAACACAAATGAGCCAAAGGAGTAAAAATAAATGGTATAACACTTTACGATGAATAAACTGTATGTATAATGAAAACAATACATTCAATTCAGTGGAGCCCAGCAGATGGACCTCATTGTATAGGTGCCGGAAAGATACGGATTCCCCTTTACTGTTTTATTCCAAATTAGTTTGTGTTTTTGAATGGATTGCTACAAAGGTCAAAATGAGCTCCACGTTTCGAGTCGCCATTATTGAAATGTGCTATGACAGTGAACCGAGTGGCCACCGGCCAGTGTCCTGGTTGATGTAATTGCAGACCGAAGCAGTCGCGCCAACATAACGAATAATAATGGCTCGTTACAGAGTTCGGCTCCCACATCATTAATGGTGATGTCCATTCCAAGCCAAAGACCAAATATAATGTCAGCCCAGAGCGTCTGGGTGCATGAGAATGCAATTTGAAGGCTGATTTGCTGAATGTCAACCAAAATATTTATGCCCCCCGATTGCAGGATGCGGTCTTAAGTGAAATGATAGATGTTTTGGGGCGGACATCTTATCTTGAGGGAGAAAGACGGATGGCATAAAACACTGAAGGGGCAGGAAGGAGGCAGCGTAGTCTGGACCACTGATGGAAGTGTTTGTCATCGCAGGAGATGAGATGGGATAGCGCCATGGAGGAGAGTTCAGGGAGGGCATAATAATGACAAAAAGCCAAGAGGGTAATCGAAGCGTGGGTCATGTTTACCCACAGGTGTGGGAGTGAGTCGGGGAGCGATGGCGAAGAGGCTGAAGGCAGAGCGGTGACAGAGGACTGAAGGGTCACTCTGTTTGCTTGAGGAAGGAAGCAGATTGAGAGCTATTGAGGTGTAGACACAGAAGAAATGATGAAGGGAGACAGCCCGAGATGGAGAGAAGGCCCCTGGCTTTGAAAAGACAGAAGGGTGATGAGGCAAAGGGGGAGCAGAAATAATCAGAGCCCAAGAGCAGGAAAGACTCGGGAGGAAGGCGGTCATGTGAGACGTAATCTAAAGAGAATACCACGGATGCAGAATACATAAGAAAGTCATTCAGTAGCCTTATTGAGAAGAGTTATTCTGTGGGGACAAGTGCCAGAAGACACTGGATGATTTATCTGTCCTCTGAGTTAGAGAGTGAGAGAGAAAGAAAGAAATATCTGCAAAACTTCTGTCAAACCGACCCTGTCTATTGCTGATGTCTGGACTTCAGCCACCGTGACTCATGTCGCCCTGACTCATGTCCGTCTTCTAACGATCTGCAACTTCAGCTGCGCACCCAAAATGACTCTCCTGATATTCAATGTTGGAAGTTTGGTTGTGGAAACAGGAATTGTTTTGTTGGCACCTTTCTGGGAAAAAAAAAACATGAAACTGTTAGCATTTTGTGCGCATCACTGTTTGTGCAATGAGGGTTCAGCCTGTCTCGAGCCTAATTCCTACTCACTTGACTCGTCTCTCGAGCGTTGATGGCGGTGTAAAGGCGGAGCAAGGTGCGATTGCAGTCTGTTTGTTCGACTGTGTTCAAGCGAGCTCCAAAATGTGACCGCATTCACACGCGTTGACAAGTGTGTATTTCCTGCACTTATAGTGTGTAGTATAACACTACCAAGACACACACACACACACACACACACACACACACACACACACACACACACACACACACACACACACACAGATATTTCCACTGAGAGTTGTGAGTCTCCTTCCCCAAACCAGATGTCAGCCTTCGTACCGGGACAGACTTGTCAGAGGGGGCAGAGGGCCATCCAGACAGCCAGGAAGTACAAAACAGGAGATGTATGCTAACTGCTAGCTTATCTAATGAGCTACATTGCCGTTCTAAACTCTTCAAGTCATTTTTAATGTGTTAAGTGACCTGGGAGACATGTTATACAAACACTAATCCTTGATTCTGTTGTGAGTGGTAGCCACATGAATAACAGAACCATTAAAAGTGTGCGTTTAAACGTTGAAAGATAGTATCAATGTTTGGCGCAGGTGCTCAGTGAGCTCAGTCAGTGTATCATTATTGATGAGTTGCTTGCTTCTTTCAGAGGTTCTTGCTGATGGCCATGTCAGAGGTGACATCTTCCTCCGGCGTGAGAACATGATGACCTGACCGAGAAACGGATGAGCTGGAAATGGCGGAGAAGAACTCGCTGAGTCACTTAAGTTGAAAGGAACATGGAAAGTGAGAGGTGGGTGAATGCAACCATCAAAGGATGCTGTGGCAGTTGGAGGAGAGTGAAAGATTAAGAGAGGAAGGGAGATCAAGCGTGGAGAGATGGGAAAGGAAGGGTAGTTTTATGTAAAATGGACTCTGTGTCACAGTGAGGCTTGTTAACGGCATCCCATTTCAAAAGATTCTGGACAACTAGATAAAGAAAATGCCTGGTTTTTTGCAAGGCTGGCGATAATTGCGAGCGGGTTGCATTGTCGGTGTTCTCCTTTTCAAGATTTGTTGACAATAGTCAAGGTCCAAATCCAAAGTTCTGAAACAGAAGGAGAACAAAAGTAGAGAAGCACAATAAACATGAACAAAACACCTGAAGCTAATGGAAGAGAAATGATGAAAACATCAACAAGCTTCACAAGACAACTGTTCTCTCTTTCAATTGCAAAAGTTGAGCTTTTTGGAGTGAACGTTCGACAACATCCACTGACCGAGGCGAACACAATTCATTTTCACAATTCAGTCAGCCACTCACGCCCACGCACCAGGCGATTGAACCCTCGCGCACCTACCAACTTGCCGCAATTGAAAAACTGCAACACCTTGTGTTTTTGTTATCTGGAAGTTATGCTATGAGGTGCCACCTACTGTATAACGTGCTGTATTGGTTTTTTGGATTGAACTACAAACACCTTGGTGCGATTGTCAATGACGATACCAATTGTAGCTACAGTATGAGAGTCATATTTTATAATAAAAATATAATTTAAAAATATACAATAAGAGTCATATTTTATAATAAAAATGACAATGGAAGTATTTTGATAAAGCAAAGCGTGTGTCTATAAACTGCTTTTGTTGCGATAGCCCATGGCATTTTATTTTATTTTTTGCTTATCTGTTACATCTGCAACGCCGTGCAAATCAAATTTCAAATCGTGGCAAGACTCACGAAAACACGTTGCAAAGCAGTGAGTGACATTTCACTTGCCTTGTGCGAGCGAAGTGGTCCCATGGGCAGCAACCACACCCCACCGATGCATTTGTTTTTCTTCATTTTGTCCGGTTTGCTTGGTTCGACTCGCCCCTGATCGTCGATGTCTGTCTTGGCCTTCCACTTTGTACAACCTGCCACCACAATTATAAACATACAAGCCGTTAAAATACAAAGTCATGGTAAGAACTGAGCAGCATTATCTTTGTAAAGACAAACTATTAGATTAAGTTCTTGTGTTGGACAAAATTCTGTATTATTAACTACCGGTACTGGGAACTGCGCACCCGTCCACAGTTAAAAAGTTGACATTCATTCTCTCAGGCTTGCCACTGTATCAATCACGTTGGGTTTCATAAAGACCAACAATAGATGATGGAGAACACCTGCTGCCTGACCTCCCCAGTGTGTCTTCAATTTGTTGGATAGCATAGGAAAAACAAATGGGTGGTGATTCATCCCAAAAAAAAAAAAAAACTTTGCAGCTTGAATACAACACTGAAACTATTTAGCACATGCAAACACTCATTGTTCGACAAAGGCTAAATCATAACTGCACTAAAGGACAATAGGGAAACAAGTGCATATTCCAGCCAGACCTTTTAAATGAATGAATGAATGAAGTCTTATTGACTTGAATGCAACGCTGTAACTTCCTGCATATATTATTTTTGCACTTGCTTATTTTGAATATGCCTTTTAGGATGTTCTGTTTTAGGACCGAAAGTTACAAAAACAAAAAAATGAAAAATGTTGGTTTATTTGAACCACATCCCAGCTGAGTTCGGGTGAGAGGTGGCGTACATCATGGAAAGATGACCTGTCAATCACAATACTGATTCACAAAGACACATTCGCACCCGTGGACAATGTGGAGTTTTAAATAAACCTAAACCTACATTTTGGGGGGGGGCTATGTGTGTGTGAGGAATCTGGAATATGAGAAGATGTAAGGTCTTGATGATGAGGCTTAATTTAGTTATTTTGTTGTCAAAATGTCAACAACAATAAATAATGTGGGCAATTTAGGTATATGACTCAGCCGTTGGAAGCAGTCCTTTTTTTAATCACTGCTCACAGCATAAATGGCACTTTCAGATTTTAAAAACCTTTCATTTTCAGCCTAGAAAGAGCAGTGATGAAGCGAGTTCTCTTTTCTACCGCTGCCAACAAGTATTTTGCTCTTCACCTCCCCCAAAACCAAAACGGCACTTAACAAAGTTAACAGCGCATTTATTCTCATCATTTTAACTTGTAATCCGACATTCTTGCTAACGCTAATTAGCACTTGTCACTTGCCAGACAGTGTGGATTTTGATGATCTTTTTTGTCCACACAGTATGAGGCTTCAGAAAACAACCACTGCTGAGTTTTCCTACATAAAAAATACATTTGAGTGTTGTTCTCAAAGGTACAGTATTGGGTGTTGCATCACTCAGCCCAAAAGATGCTGTGGTTGAAAAAGCCTAAAGACAAAGCCAAGTTGTGTTTTTTAAGACTAACAGCTCTAGTTTTTCATGAGTGGTGTAGGTATGTGCAAAGGCGAATTAGACCCAATGTCGGAAATTTTGTAGAAGAGCGCAGGCTGGCGGATCTGCAAGAGAGGGGCTGCGCCGCTGTGGGAGTGGTCACAGGTGATTTCAAGCATGACTAAGCAGATCTTTTCCATCAGTTTAAATGCGGTGGCGTAGTCGCACACTAGACTCTCGAGATTGTGGCAGGACATCCGCGCCGTGATTTGAGCAAACTGATCATTTACGTGCCCCACACCTGCCCGGTGGAAGTAGAGTAGCATATTGAAATAAGCGGCAGCCACTCAAGGTTGACTGAGTTTTGGTTCATAGAGTTGGTGAGCAGATTCCTCTATTTGTCTGTCCAAATATGTACCAAGGCCTTAAGGGCATATTTTCTCTCCTTGCTCTTCTGACTCTGTTTGAATTAGTGGGTCATGTTCCTTTCAACACCCCACTCTCAAACCAGCTAATCCACGGAGCCGCACAGAGCACGATAGGCAGTTGATGTCATCTTCCCATCTTTTCTTCGTTTTCTTTCATCTGTCATGATTGCTAAACTTCCTCTCACAAGTATCGAGGAGTAATGTCTGTCGTTAATACTTTTTAATGGGATGGGCAGCAACTATATTTGGTAACAAAAGTGGATGCTCAAATTGAGCCCTGCATTCCCTCCCTGCGAGGCAGTACAATGAAGAATAGGTAATTATGTCGAAGAAAAAAATCATTAGTCAATTCTCACTCAAACTATCTCAAATTTTAATGAGATGCGTTTAATGTTTAACAGCTTTTTTGTGTGTGTTAGTTTGCTGTTTTACTTTTGATTCAGGGTGAAGAATAACATTCACTGGCAATGAAAAAGCTTGTTACATGATGTTCCATCACAATCAAACTAAAGTGTGCAGTGTGCCTTTTCCAGGAAATTTTGCAAAGTAAAAATGTTTTTTATAAACTGGAGAGCAGGTCTAGTTACGGGGGTGCGCGTGGTGAACATTTGTAAAGCTCAGTTATAAAATCCCTTTATTATTATTCTTCTTATTTTTTTGCATTGTTTTGTGACCCTTATTGAGCCAAGGCACCCACCACCCCGCCAGCCTTTGTGGTGGGTCATCATTCTGACACAAAATAAACTCTGTTGGCCATTTAACACATCCTCTTGCACATCATCGTCTTCATCCTCACAGTCACCCTTTGCCATTTCACATCTCCACATGTCCGACGCGGACATGTGGCCCCTCTCACACACACACACGCCACCACTTGGCTGGTACACACGCACGCATCGACAAACACACAAGGGACACCAAGCACCAGTTGTGAGTTGACTCAGATCCCCTCCGGTTTGCTGACTCAGAACGCCATCCTGTTAAATTTCTGATGGTGTTGCCTGCGCTGCCGGCAGCCTGTCATCCACGTACAAAGACACACACTAGCGTTGATTTGCCCAGATTAATCTCCTTGTGCACTGCATCACGCTGACATGCACACAGATCATTAAGGACGCTTGAATACGTCCACGCCAGTGTCTGTTTAGCGCTCGTAAATTCACGCAAGAGCAGAGGCAGAGATTAAATGTATGCAGATCCGACTTTTCCATCACAGTTGATTTTTCAGCAACCTCCTTGCCAAAAGAGGCATGCAATGGTTTGGACTCATTGCTGGGTTGCCATGGATACAACACTGAAATTGAACATCCTTAAAAAAAAAAAGCCATTTAATTTATTAAAAAGCTACAAGCATAAGCATGCAGTATTTCTCAACAGTGTCCAAAACTGAGCATTATGTTTCCCAAGACAGAATTTGTTGATACAACTCGTATATTCAATCTCACTAGGTTGTGCATGTGTAGCTAATATTGTGACTAGTGAGAGAACTTGCTGTATATGCAACCAGCTACATATTTAATGAAGTGTAGGAAGTGGTTTCACTCTCGAGACCACTTTCAATAGTTGTTTAATTTAACAGCTCCCCACATAGTAAAGTTCGAACTAAACAGAAAATGGTAATCCAACTTGTACATAAGCTTGCTCAGCAAAATAGAGCTCAGAACTAAGCATATAAATAGGATGCACTAAAAAGTATCCACAGGCCGGGGAAGGGAAACACTGCAGAATAAAGCAATTTATTGTGTTTTTTTTTAATTTTTTAGGATGAGACAGACGAGTTAAAATCAATATTGTAAAACGGTACTGATGAGTACACTACTAGCCGTAATGTAATTAGTCATTGTATTCTGTATAGACACATCGTTAGGAAATATTTTCATTCAGGGAAAACAAACAGAACTGTATTGATGTATTTATTTATTTTTTCTCAGGCAATAAATAATACAAATGGTTTTCTTTCACCAAATGGCTGACCACCATTCTCTGCCTAAAAATGGCAACAAAGGATTCAAGATTTGGAGGAAAGTCTTACGGGTTGGGGTCAGGGTTTTGGTGTTAGGATTTAGTATTGAGACTGGTGTTTGAGGTTAACATTAGGGGTTAGGATTTGATTTTGGGTTTGTTCAAAATTGCAACGATTCAGTTATTTCTCTACAGTGCACTTGTTCCAAGTAGCCTCTTTAACTTCCATAAAAACACTTGCTTGTGTGGCAAGACCTATCACTGGGGTGTCTAAAAATGTGTCTCCTTGTCGTTCTCTCAGACGCACCTCTTCTTTTTATTCCCTCCCTCTGTAGCTTTTATGCTGTCTCAAACCTTTTAGCACTTGCATGAGACCCAATTTTCCCTGTGATAAAGAATTAAGACGGCACAGCTGTGCTGTCACAGAGTCCTACAAATTTAATCTCCTGGAGAAATGGGGGGGGACAAGCGTCGGACTTTTGTTTAATCAGGAAGGGGATTCAATGTTATTTGGCTAGCATCATTGAGGCTTCTCACGAATGCAGCTCATATTTTATGTGTTAAACTCTAGGCCCGTGGGCCATATATGTGAAAACTTTATATATAAATTTTTGACAGACTGTAGTTTTTGAGGAAACTTGTCACATTGCTTCAAGAAGGGTGTGAGGTTTGATATCCAGTAGACTGCTGGCATAAGTTGCTACTGTTAGCCGCTAGCTAGTTATCGGCTAACAGCCCAGCTTCACATTTTGCGTTACAATACTCTTGTTCATGCGGCATATTGGTTTCACTTTTTCCTCATTTGTTTGCCAGAAGCCAGAGGAGAAATAGTAAAAGGAGTTTTGTTTGGCAGTTTAGGGAATGACAAAATATTTTCTTCATCAACTATGGGTCCTTTTTTTTACATGTTTTTATTATTATTATTATTTTTAGTCTGTCTTATTCTCCTGTGTTTTGTATTCATCGTCATCCCAAAGGTTAACTTAATTGGCTGGAGAGCCATGACAATTTTTAATATTCTACTCCTCCTTTTGCTCTGAGCTCATCGCACTATCCAGTTGTCCACATTCATCATCCTTCCATTCACATTGCCCAAACAAGATTTTTTTTTTTATTCAACTCTCGAGAGGACTCCCATGAATCAACTGCCATTGTTTCACATATAGCACTCGTACATCTGCCAATTTATTGCTTTTTCCTCCTGTCCTCCCTCATACTTGTCTATCTAGTCATGCATTCCTTTATGCAGTCCTCAAATCCTGTTATCCACTGCTAATCTTTCAGATCCTGATTCACTTCTGGCAAGCTCACCTGCTGCAAGATTGTTGTCATGAGTCATTATCTCCGCCACCTGTAGCGTGTGCATCTGTGTCAATACATTCGCATGGGCTTTCGATGCATTTCAGGAGCAGCAAATGTGCAACGCATATGTGTTTTCTGGTTTTCATCGTGTTGAGACTTGATATTACAAGCCACATGGCTGTTTCCTACGCGTCGTGCATCCCATACATTTCACTAGACTGTAGTTACAGGAAGAAAAGAATTGTAGAAATAAATTCTTCCAGTCACATGGATTGACAACTCCACCACAGCATGACCAGATGGACCTTAGATGATATAAACAGCAGAACTTTCTCATGACAACATCTGTCCATACAGTCAGTCCAAATTGCTTACCACATATTCACTCCAACACTCTGCCTCATAGTTGGCAAAATGTTAGTCATGGTAGTGGGCGCATCGTTACCGCGTGTGTAGTTTACAAGGAACGCAAAGCCTGGCCTTGCATGTGGTCACCATCGTCAAAATGACCTTCAGTCTTTTGCCTGCTGGTACTTCTTGATGGTTCTCGTTGAGTCCGGTGTGATAATTATGTATGATTAATTATTGCTAGACCCAAAGGTTGGGGCTGTCATTTTTTCCGCTATACTTATATCTTGAGTTACTCCACAATTGCCATCCCCGGGAAACGGCCAGCTACAAATTAGAAGGTTGTAGATTGGATTTTCCCCAAGCCCCAAAGGCAGATGGTGAAAAGACATGTGACTTTTTCATAAAAATAAGAAGTGCTTTAACCAAACTGTGAATCAATGTTTTCTCGTGAATACATTTAGTCCCCTAGTCACTGTGTTGCATGCAAACTTCATCGAGACATCCATTTACTGTAGCTCCTGTCCTCATGAGGGTCATTTGAGCTAGTGCCTATCAGAATGGACTCTGCGCTAAAGACCGGGTACACCCAGGACTGGTTACTAAACAATTGTAGTTCCAACTCTGGTGCTACAAAATATATATTTCACTACAATCTATGAATTTTCCCTTCAAAGAAGGCCAAATGATCAACGAGCATGTTTGCAAAGGAAGCTGTAGTTTGGATTTGAAATGTACAGTATCCTCCAGCTTTTCACACCTATGGGCGATGAAGCAACTTCAAGGAGCCTAGAATGCGTCTTTTGGGGATTTGCGAGGAAGTGAAGAAAAAAAAAAACATGCAGATTCAAACCCCAACCCTCAAAATTGTGGCATGGGTGCATGAACCACCATACTGCCCTCCTGCCAACTCTTCATGTCAACTCAAAGTCAACAACCCATTGCATGGAGCCTATCCCAGCCAACTTTGGGTGAGAGGTATGACAGACTCGTCATTCCTCATCAGCATCATGTGAACTAGGCAATAATGTGAGTGATTTTTTCCCCCCATACTTTCTTTTAAGAGAGAGATCCTGCTGTATAAATACAGACCGTTTCGCATCAGCTGTTGCGGCCTGACCTCTCACAAAACTGAACTTTGACGTAAAAGTCTCTAGTCACGCAAATCGCATCATTGTGAGAGGTCCCTAGTTTTTGTTAAAGTCGGGTTCATGCCTGGTGCTATCTTTGTGCCAGCTCTGCTCTTAGGGAAATCTTTGGCCGCGTGAGCACGACTTGAATGGTTAATCCGCCAAGCATTGTGTTCCAGAAAGGCTCTTTTGTTTGCGTCCTATCTCAGCAAAGTCATGGCATATTTCAAAATTTAAAAAGGATGGAAATTCACACAGCTCAAGCCGACTATCTAACATTTCCTCTCCATTTTTTATCTCTCCATGGAATGGTGTAATTTTTTTTTTTAAATGATTGCACATCTTCGATTGCTTGCCTGTGTGTTGTCTTCCGGCGTAGTGGTCCTGGTTCCAGTTAATGTAGGCCATCCACTAATGTAGCCCATGAGTCATTTTTTTCCCCCTCCCGAGAACGGAGACTGCCCTGACATTCGAGCATCACTCACCATCTGTCCGACACACCCTGCACAGACGCTCAATAAATCTTGGGAATACCTAAATACAGCAACAAATTACAGTGACATCTTCTGTGTAAAATATTCAACACTTCAAACTGAGGCAAACCAAAAGTAAGTCAAGTCCAGTAGAAATACATTATGTGCATATATGAAAGGGTAGACACATTTATTAACCCATATGTACGTTCTCTGTTTGAATCGTTTAGGAAGAGATATTTACAGTGTATACATAAACGGACCGATTGGTTTGTATTTCCGCCTCACAGTGCAAAGGTACAGGGTTCGATTCCGGCTCCGGTGTTCCTGTGTGAAGTTTGCATGTTCTCCCCGTGCCTCTCTGGGTGCTCTGGTTTCCTCTCACGTTCCAAAAACATGCATGGCAGGTAAATGGAACATTGTCCCCAGGTGTGAGTTTGAGCGCGAATGGTTGTTTCTCTATGTGTGCCCTGCGATTGGCTGGCAACCAGTTAAGGGTATACTTATCATCTCATTGAGGGGGAGTGTTAATTCTGAACAAAAATGTTGTTATTTGCGGTTTGGAGTCAGACACGCAATGGTCGTTCATTGTATGCGTTGTCTTATGTCATGTGTTGAGTTTAAGTTGAGCTTTGTTTCTGTCTACTGTCTTTTCTTTTTAACTTGAGTTCATATTGTTTCATCATCAATTTTATAAGTACCTGTCATGTTGAGGTGTAAGCTTTTTGCATAGCTATTTTTAGAACTGGGGTTGGGGTGAGGTAGAGGCTGTGTGTGCTAAGTAGTTAAAAGGCAGCAGGGGCAGAGTAGACATACTGACACGCCGCCTTTTATGCGAAAAGCAACGAAGACTTTCAGATTTGTTGCTTTAAGGCTCTTTATCAAGTTAATTCAAGGGTCGGATGTCACCAAAAGTTGTCTATGAGTTGGCTTGACAGCGGAGAATGAGTTGAGCCTGCGGTTCGTCTCGGGGTGATCATTTTTGCAGGAATACGAGGGAAATTAGCATCCATGCTGAGCTAATGCTTTTATTTGCTCTCTGACCTGCCAGAGATTACACATTGGCGGTGCCGGATCAGATTTATAATTTTCTTTTCGTTGAATGTTTCATTTTAATGACATGATTTAGCAGTGCATCATTTGAAGAGAGTAATGATCATAGAATGGACTTAAAACCTCAGAACTTAACTGGTCTCTGCCTGAAAAACTCTCACAGGCAGGTACTTCTAAGTGTCCATGACAACATGGTAACACACACACAGCTGACGCTCTGCATGCGCCATAACACACCCATCTGAGTGTGCTCTCAGCAGTGACCAGTTTGTCTCCCCTGGTGTAAAATCTGATGCCTGGTGGTGAGGTCACCGACTCTCAGCTGAATTCTCTTTAAGGCTGACGTGAACCGCATTGCAATCCCGCCATCTTTTTCTTACTATTATTGGTCCCTCAGAAACAATTTAAGCTCTAAAATAAAAAGTGATAATGGGTCATAATGGGTGTCTCCATTTTAAACAATACCAAATTGTCACTCCTGGTGTAGTAAGTCTCCAAATATTTAGTCTTCTTGCACGGGGTGTGTCTCCTTAGTATTTTACATGCATTACAGGCAACCTCGCTCTTGCATGAATTCAAAATGGACTGAGAGGTGGTTTGGGTTATATTACTGGCTGCCTGATGAAATCATCTGTCAAGAGAAAATAGATTAATCAGATGTTGAATTTTTTCTGGCGGCCCTGTGGTCCAGTGGTTAGCGCGTCGAGCTCACAGTGCAGAGGTGCCGGATTCAATTCCAGCTCCGGCCTCCCTGTGTGGAGTTTGTTTTCCCCGTGCCTGCGTGGATTTCCTCCGGGTACTCTGGTTTCCTCCCACATTCCGAAAACATGCATGGCAGGCTGATTGAACACTATAAATTGTCCCGAAGTGTGAGTGTGAGCACGGATGATTGTTCGTCTGTGTGTGCCCTGCAATTGGCTGGCAACCGGTTCAGGGTGTCCCTTGCCTAGACAGCTGGGATAGGCTCCAGCACCCGCCGCAACCCCTGTGAGGATCAAGTGGATTGGAAAATGGATGGACGAATTTTTACTTTTTGGGAGGTGGTATTATTGAATGATGCTGTGTCACGTTCAACCATACCAAGAAGATAACAGTTATTCAGGCATAACTGGTTTAAATGTAAATCAATTCAGTGCTGAAAAACTAAGTTCCACTGTGAAACTGGGTCAAATAACTAAATGAGGCCGGAACTGTCTTTTTTTTCCCTTCTTCCTGTAGCCTAAAGTCCTCTTCATTTTATTAGTTTGACATAGCGAGACTGTGGACTGATGCATATCACACTAACAGGCAATGATGATGGGTTTAAGCATGAGTGTAAACACAGCCGGTTTGAGAGGGGTGATATCAGCGTGTGAAGTATGTGCGACGGGGGTGCGTTGAAAGGGCGAGCCGCTGACAGGGCAGCCTTGAATCGAGGCTTTCTTCTTTTGCACAGATGGGGAAACCATATCACTTGGATCTGAACAAAACAAAACCAAGAAAATGATGATGAATGGCAGAAATAATGTGTTCATTCAGATGTGGCACATGTGTTACTTCAGTGCGTTGAGTGCTTGTGGAGTAACAAAGTAGTCGTTTAATATATAACTGGCGTTAACAGCTGTAATAAAAATACTGTGAACCACAAGTTATTTGGGGATGCCGATAGCTTTATTTCATTATTTCATTCTGAAAATTCTATCATGCTTTTTTTTCCCATTGGAAGATAACCCTTTTTATTACGGTCAATGTCTTGGAGACACATGAGAAAATGAAGTGAAAAACTCTGGCGAGTGTTCATTTCTGCTTTTGTGAGTTAATGAGGCATTAAGGAAAACGTATTGGTTTCCAAATGAACATTAAAAGAATCCGAGACATCTCAATGGGAAATACACTCATTATGATCACTGATTGCAATTATAGCAGGTAATCAGTAGCAAAATGTATTGGGGAAACAATTTATCCACTATTATGATCTTGTTTCAATGCAATGGGAAATCACGTTGCTTCCCGGAGCAGAAAAGCTCAGCTAAACTCAAATTTAAAAAAAAAACTGAATAGCCTGGTTTCCATACACAAATGCTAGTTCCCGAGAAACATATGGGAGGACTGGTAATTTGTGTGTTAAGCCCCTGTCACACCTTGACGATTTAGCCAGCGTATGCCGACGTAGGAAAAATTTGGCAAATACGCTGGCGTACGTCGAATAAGTTATGGGTAAGTTTTGTATACGTAACAGCACGCTGAAGCACGTTGGTATACGTCGAAGTATGTCAGCGTATGGCTATACGTCCCGTACACGCAGGCCATAAGTAATAGGTAAGTTATGCGATCGTTGCACACGTTCAAACACGTTAAGTGTAGGTTACTCATAAGTCCAAATACGTCGAGAATACCTACTAGCTGTTCTCCAACATCCGTGCCTTTCGGAACTTGCGCTTGGACATGCTGACCAGGCTGTCACGCACGTAGTTGGCGAAGGCTGCAGTGGCTGTGATGGGCTGAGGCTGTGCGAGACCTTTGATGAGCTCCCCAGACTTTTCTTTGGCATGACGCTGATGTTGTTTGGTTTATTAATGACACAAGTCATAATGGCGTTTGATTGCTGCTTTAATAGCGTGAATAGCAACTCACAGTAACGATGGCAAGCCGCACCTTGCCTCATGGGTTATACCATTTTAACTAGACCGGGGGGAGGGATAGTCCCCAAACAGATGTTGGTACTGCAATGTCTAGTGCAGTTATGATTTGAAAAGTCGAACGCCAGCCTTTTTATAGACTACGTCACGTGATCGTCGGCAATACGCTGCTGCACGCTATGCATAAATTAGACTATCGTTGGGCATAAGTTGTGTACGCCGGCAACACGCTAGGCATTCGTTGGAATAAGTTATCTATAAGTTATCGAAACGTTCTATATAATTTACTGATACGTTATGTATACGTCCAACCCGTTATGAATGCGCTATGTATACGCCCAAAATTGGAAAAAAAAATCGATAATTCAGCGTATGCCAGCGTTTTAGGGAAATTCTGATACGTCGGCATACGCTGGTTGAATCGTCAAGGTGTGACAGGGCCTTTACAGCAAACCAAGTTTGAAATAGTTGGAATGATGAAGCTGAAATTGATGTACAGAGTAACATGTGAGCAGATGTACCTGTGTAAATCTTCATTGAGGTACCATTTTTCTGGTGTTTTTAAACTAATTAACCAAGAACCTACAGTATGCATGTCATATCTATTTTGGTTGATGCGGTTGATCCAGCTTCCTTACACATTCCAAAAACATGCATGGTAGGAGAGTTGAAGACTCTTTGTGCAAATTGTGCATAGGCGTGAATGTAATTGTGAATGGTTGTTAAATTTGCACAAGTCGCTGGGTGGTGGTTGTTGTAGCCGTAGTATGTTTTTGTCATAAAATGACAATCATTTTTTTGCTTCAATAAGGCGTGGGACGTGACCGAAAGAATGAGATCCTGGACACAAGCGACCGCAATGAGTTTTCTCCGCAGGGTGTCTGGGCTCTCCCTTAGAGATAAGGTGAGAAGCTCAGCCATCCGGGAGGGGCTCAGAGTTGAGTCGCTTCGCCTCCAAGTCGAGAAGAGCCAGATGAGGTGGCTCAGGCATCTGATTAGGATGCCTCCTGGACGCCTCCCTGGTGAGGTGTTATGGGCATGTTCCATCGGCAGGAGGCCCCGAAGACGACCCATGACATGCTGGAGGGACTATGTCTCCCAGTTGGCCTGGGAATGCCTTGGGATCTCCCGGGAAGATCGGGAACAAGTGGCTGGGGAAAGGGAAGTCTGGGCTTCCCTGCTAAAGCTGTTGCCCCCGCGACCCAACCCCTGATAAGCAGTCGAAAATGGATGGATAGATGGATAAGGTGTTATGTTCAACCTAACAGTATACTATATTTACTTTTAAATATGTAATGCAAAAGCCATTGTAAGGTCTAGGGTGAAATCTCAAGTCTGAGAATTTTTTTAACACCAAAATAAGAATCTGTACGCAACGTGCGTCACAGTGCTTTTTCTATCACCATCTCAATATACACTAATATGACTGCAATTGAAACTAAACATGAATTCACGTTGCCTTTCATGTCGACCTGAATAAAGCACAGTTAAAAAAGAAAAATCTATTTTTCTCAAGCTGCTGCGCCTCCGCTAAAACTCACACAGTGAAACCCACTGTTTTTTTGTGTTTTTAGTTTTTGGGGTTTTTGCCTTACTTTCTTGCCATGACTGTCCAGATACAGTTTTTACCATCCGTCATCACAATGTGCCCCTCTACAGCCAATGATTTGTTTGCTGAAATTGAGCATAGACGGGAGTAATTACACTTGGTGGGCTACGGAGTAAGGAATTACGAAACCATGAGGAATTAATTCAAGACACGTTAGATCCCTTTACACAATGGGCCCCATCAAACGTGCGCCACAAAAAAAAAAGTGAAATATGCTTACTGCTGGGTGGTACATGCTAATGCTTTCAATTTGTACGGTCGCGGTGGTGCCAACATGACTCATCTCAGTAACATGGACGAATACGATGGATGTTTACGTATATTTAGCAACCCTATTAAAGTCAGTCAAAGATCATGATATAACCTATCATTTGAAGTTGAGATATTTGGTGGGGATGTGAGAACAAACAAGGAGGCGTTTGGAGTGTTTCCATTAGCACAGCAGGCTCATGAGGATTTTATTGCAGTTTCCAGTGCAAAGAATATGATGTCATCATCATGTGTTGCGCCTCCAATACAAAACCCCAGTCCTGGTTCGACAGCTGAGTTTGAAATTAACAGGCTGTGTTCCTAAGATAAACTCAATGGAATAAAATAAGACATCTGTATTCTTTTTCATTTTATTAATACATGGATGCTGTTAAAAACAGATTTGCTTTTTGCTCAACAGATTCAACATGTGTAATTTCCCATTTCTCATCAGGCAGGGGTGGGAATCATTTTACCCATCACTTTTTTTTTTCAAGTCATATGGGGGCCGTACAAAATGTATGACAATACACGATGCAAGATTGGTTATGATTATAAATGTATTCTTGTTTATTTTTGGAATTGCATGGCAGGCCAGATCAAATGCCCCAGTCGGCCATCTCTGGCTCTGAGTCCGTAGATTCCCCGCCACTGTCATAATAATAAAAGAAACTCTCAAAATCTCTATACAAGATAAATAACTTAAAATGAAAATCCATGAAAAGAAGATTGCTATGAGCTATTCTTTTGTGGAATAGCACCATTTTTATCATCACAATAATGACAAAGATGCACTTTGTCTGTCAAATACATATTTTAAATGCCGTAAATGCTGCATTCATTCTGAGAAGATGCTGGCAAGCATTATCTCTCAAAATCAAACTGAGATGAGCGATCCCCGAGAAAAACAGTTTTCGATTATAAATGTGTCTCGCATTTGAAGCACACATTCATATTTGTTTTGAGCATTTAGAACTTTGGACAAGTCGAGCATCATGTTTGAGCATTTGCATTGTTAAATGTGTCAGTTACCGAGTTGTGTTAAATGTTGTTAATCCTGCAAGAGGCAAGATTCCAAATAGAAGCAGATTGATTCGTATGTGAATCACAGAGAAAGAACCACCGTGTTGCATATCATAAAATCAGAAATATTGTAACTTGAGCACCATTTTGAAACAAGTTTTAGTCATATCATAAAGACAAGGCACATTTAGTAAATGGCTGGATGTGTATAAACAAAAACCTTGAACAGACTGATACAAAAGACTGAAAATGATTTTATCAAAGGCTTCAAATTCAACAGTATCTCAACAAAGCTTTGCAGTTCCTTTGGGCATGAGGGACACATCGAATTAAGTCAGTAACAGAGGTGCCGTGTGCATGTTCTTTGCCTCATTACATAACATGCAGGTATGTCGTCTTGGTGTCCACCCCTATAACATTTTTGGCTGTACACCTGTAAAATCCTGTGTCCCGACTCGACGGTTTCTGTATCACCAGAGAACCTCGAGGACTGAGATAACGGTTACCATAGATACGAGCCTGGCCCAGCACCCTCAGCTGTGTCATGTCTGGTGTTTCCCAGGTAACCATCGCCCGGGGAGTTGCTATGGTGAGGCAGGGCAGCTCCACTGCGACACCAGGACGTGTGTAGGTCACAGGTGAGGGTCCTGTCGTGATGCGAGGGGGGTAGGCTATGATGATGACCGGAACTGTGACAACTGAAACCGAAGAAGTATCGGGATTGGTAGACCTGCAGGTATAAGTGCCCCGGTCAAACACAGATGTCTGATGGATCACCAGGGTACCATCCTCTTGGACTAAGTACCGGCCAGACTCCCCACTGTCACCCCTGGACACGACCTTTCCGCTAGGAAAAGTCCAGGAAAGGGAGCCCAGAGTGTTTTTGGGTGCTTGAGAAGAAGAGCAGGGTAGGCGAAGCGTCTCTCCATTGGTAATGCTCATCAGAGAAGCAGTTTGAGGTCTCACGACTGGTGCTGAGATGGCAGAGGGTGAAGGAGGACCTACTGGATCAGCGGATTCAAGCAAGGATGGCCCGAGTTGCAGTGGTTTTGGAGAGACAGGAATTGGCGGACGAGGCACCTCAGGCACTAGCCGCCCCAATTGAGAGGCTTCTTTGGCGGCGCTTGAGCGAGACGGCACAGACGAAAGTGGACGGGACACTTCTTGCGGCTCTGAGACCTCCAGCTCGACCTGAATCCTTGTCTCTCCTTTGTCGCCGCTCACAACGCACACCAAAGTACCGCTGTCGCTCACCCGTGCACCCCGCAGCTCCAACGAGCCGTTTCGGTGCACAGTGAGCCGGCTGCCATAGTAAGGGGCTGGGAGCACACCATTACCAGGCAAATACCAGTTTAAGGGAGGCGCTCCATGAGATGGACACGGCAAAAGAATAGTTTGGCCTTTCATTATACGCTGCTTCCCAGTTGTTACCACACCTACAAGTTTGTTAGTGGTGCTGCCACTGTTTCTGCTTTTGTCATTACTCACTCCAGAGTTGCCTCTGACCCAACTTGCTCTACCATCGTTAGCCGTTTTCGCTGCGACTTCGTTGGTTCTTGCCCTGGGATTGCTTGCATCACTTGCTTCTCTAACTGAGCTGTGACCGTTTATCGTGATACTATTCAAAGTTCCATGTGCATTTCTACTCATGATTCCACTGTTACTTACTTTTGTGCCCATATTTCCACCCCTGTTCACACCGATGCTAACAACTTGACCTAGCTGCGTTGTAATTCCACTCGTAGGCCTTTTGAATCCATTTTCACTATCACTCCTGGGGGCTGGACTAAGACTATTAGTTGCTTTGTTCATTCCAATGATTGTCCGACCACTATAGCCATTGTTTCCATTATTCGGAACGTCCACTTCAAGGCCTACTACCATGCTTCGTTCCCCAGCTGAATTCCTTGCTCGGCATGTATAGTTTCCCGCGTCAATCTTCTGAGCATGACGCACATCCAGAGTTCCAGGAGAAGTCACTGCAACTCGGTCAGAGTAAACACCAGACCTGGGTGGGATGACACGATGTGCTGGGGATAACCAGGTCACTGTTGGTGGGGGATCCCCAGTGGCCTGGCAACGAATGACCGCTGACGCTCCCTGACGTACTTTAATAACTTGGTAACTTTTGTCATCATTGAAGGTCGGTGGAGAAGTCATCATAACCTTGACATGAACCTGACGGGAAATATTTTGAAAGAAAAAAGCTTTCATTATATATCTAAAAAAATACAGAAAATTTGGGAGGTTTGAATGTTTTGAAAAAATCTAATTTCAACTTTACCTTCATGATATCTTGGCCTCCTTGATTCTCAGCATAACAGGTGTACTCGCCTTCTTCTCCCCTCCCCACAGCTGGAACAAGCAATGTTCCATTATTAAAAACGATAAGCCTGCGTCCCCGCCCTGCTCTTTCTTCCCCTTGCAACACACTGTTCACCATGGTTCCATCTGGTAGACTCCAGCTGACTGCCGGGTCTGGTAATCCTGATGCTAAACAGTCCATCTGTAACCAGCAAAAAAAAGTTGTTTTTTTAAAGTGTACTAAAATGGAATCATTTTTTTGTATAAGGTAATCAATTCCATCAACGTGGTCAATCATTTTTGAAACACCGTCACTTGCCTCACAGTCAATTCAACAATTCAATGCACATACAACATGTAAACAGAATTAATAATGAAGGGAAATAAGTTGTTGCCGTAATGTTGTGTCATCTCTCTTGCATGTCACCTGCTCTTTTCCAGTAAGCTGCTAAATACCTGTTAAATATTTATTGTCATCCACAGAGGCTGAGTGGTGAAACAGTGCGACTTACTGCATTGCTGGGAAACTCAGCAGTACCAAATGAAATGGTCAAAATCATTATGTAGTAGGAAATTAACATTTCACAGAACCAGCCTGGCAATCACCTCCTCCACTTCTGACTTTGACCCAAAATATCTCTAGCATCTTAAATCTGATACAACTATAATTGAATAAAGTTCTTGTTTCGCAGTCCATGGAAGTTTGAGGATTGGTTTAAGATTATACTGATTAGATTACTGACCTCAGTCAGCTGGGACATTTTATGTCACAAAATCTAATCACTGGATTTCTTGCTTTGACACTGACAAATAATCCCTCAAAACTTGTGGAAGGTAATTTGAGCGTAGACTTGTTCTTGTGTAGTCCGATACAGTCTGATTCAATGCTTAATATGATTAAATGTTAAGGTACCTTCAGAGCTTTTCCAAATGACACCATCTGATTCAAAGGTTGTTTGGGCTCAATCCTTGCAGGCTTGATAAGCACTGACAAACGCAGGAGGCGATAATCATCAGCGACTTTGTTGCGTGCAATGCAAAGGTAGTCTCCAACGTCCCGCTCCGTCACTGACAGGATGGACAGCGTGCCATTTTGGTGCACCGTCAGACGTCGGTCGAAACTTCAGTTTGAACAAATGTGAAAAATAAATTCAGTGTGCCACATAATAAAGATGCAATACGATTACAATTATCATGTCATACTCAGCCTCTGCCCTCATACCTGAAATTCATATCTACCAGTTTTCTGCTCGGAGTCCTCCAAATGATAATGGGGGTTGGGTTACCCGTTACAGCGCAGTGGAGCTGGAGGTTCTCTCCGTAGGAAACAGTAGTGACCGGGGGCGAGGTTGAGACAATTTGGGCTTTGCTGAATGGAGAGACTGGCAAAGAGTGTAAAATCACTGAGGCTTTGCCTTTGTCAGATGTGTGTGAGGTGAGCGTGGTGTTATGTGTGGCTGTGGACGATTTTGTCAAGTTATTCAGCTGTGAGGGAGAGATGATGACTGTTCTATTGATTTTAGAGGCCGAGTCAGCAAAAGTGGACTGATGAGGGGAAGATGGGGATTTGGGATTGAGAGGGGTCAATCTGGCAGAGTCAAGCGGGTTTGACTGGAAGCCAGGATGGGATGAAGATTTGTTTTTCAGAACAGGGGTTGAAAGTGGCATATTTTTTGCATCCCATATCACTTCTGCTTGTTGTGCCTCCTCTTTAATTTCCACTCTCACAGTCCTCTTATCAGTTCCAACGGCATTATAAGAGGTGCACTCATAACTCCCAGCATCCTTAGGCCCGATCTTTCGAATATGCAGGGTCCCGTTTGGCAACACAAAAAGGTTGCCATGGAGAAACTGGGATGGACGAACTAGCGCCCCGTCTGGGGTACGCCATCGCAAAGTTGGTGGCGGGGCCCCTCTGGCAGTGCAGTGAGCATAAAGAGGTCCTCCAGGAGCCATAAGCAAGTTTTCCTCTCTGGGTTGCTGTATCACCGGGGGCAGCGAGGACATGTGTAAGCGCACCGAAGCACTGGCGGCACCGGCGGAGTTGGAGGCCACGCAGCGATATGCCCCGCGATCACTTGGTAATGTTGATGAAATATGGAGGGTTCCATTTGGGTACATGCTGATTCGATTGCCGGAATTAGCCATGGGGTCAGGACAGAACGGTCTGGAAGAACCCAAGTGAGCAGAGGGGTGGGAACACCGCTGGCCTGACACTCCAGGTGGACTTCCCCACCCTGATGGATCGTGACTTCTCGATAGCTAGCCAACTGCATTCGAGGTGGGCGTGTCCACACTTCCAGGGTGGTTAGCAGCCTTATCACATAAAAACAAACCAAAGAAAATCAGTGTAGAAAACATATTCACTGTTTTCATCAAATGCATGTTGCATTGATATTCATAATTTGAGTGGCTTCACCTGTCACGACCCAGGAAGCTGTGCGCGCTGCAAATGTATGTGCCTCGGTCTTGTAGCTGTACATTTAGGATAACAAGGGTGCCATTTGACAGAACCTCAAAACGTTGAGCTCTGGAATTAAGAGACATCACCGCTCCTGAGACATAGACACACAGACAAAGCATCAGAAAGGGCAACAGTTGGCAGAAAAAATGAGCATCAGTCAGTTATGCAATGATATTGCAATGAAAACTGTGCATGTCTTACACCACCATTTTTTTTTAAAGCAATGGATATATCAACTGACTGTCACTCAGTAGCAGACAAAACTAAAAGGTAATTGTGGACTGTATTTCTGAATTATATGTTTTTCTGCTCCATGGAGGTCGAAAAAAACCACAGCATCATTTGCACAGCTGTCATTCGGGATTCCAGCACTAATGATACACTCAGAATCTCTGTACTCATGTGTTATATGTCCTAAATGTTGTTTTCGTTATAGTTGCTTGTTACAGTAATAATCGTTTGGCTCAAACTACCGGAGACAAATGCTTTCTTTGTGTGCATACCTGGCCAATAAAGATGATTCTGATAACGCTGTACTATATTTGGTCTTCCTATTAAAATGTTTTACTTTTTTCATAAAGGCGGCCAAGAAGAGAGCATTAAAAGTCCTATAGCGGTTGCATAAAAACTTTGCAGTTGTCCTATTCATGTATGTCATGGGCACAAGATCAACTATTGTCAATTTGCCATTTGGTTGCAGCATGTTAATTAAATGTATGACTGCAGAAAGTCTTGATTTTTTTTTCCCTGTTGCAGTGACCAAACCTGACGCTGTGTACATGACCTTTAAATCACTTTTTGCTTCCGGGAATGGAAACCATACAGTAGGTTTGTCTGTTCCGAGGAGGTCCACACTGTATTTGCTGAGGTTATAAATTAGATCCAACAAGTCTGCAGTGAGATGTTCGACACGAAAGTAATATGAAGATAAGACTAGCCTAATTTCCATATAAATTCATTGTGTTTTGTCGATATCTGTATGCTCTGCCAAGTGTGTGCATATCTGTTACACTGCATGCACCTGTGGCGACCTTGGTCCATGTGATGGAGGGCTTCGGCTCTCCTTGAGCCTCACAAGTCAGCCTGGCTACGTTTCCTGCTGGGAACGACACCGTTCTGAAATGTGGGTCTGCAATCCTTGGTCTGGATCTTAATGCTGGAGACTGCAGGGATTGTTTTATCAAATAAAAGAGTGAAAAAAAATAAGTGTTAGCAGTGCCTCGGGCATCTGAAGGCAAAACTTACTCCTACATAAAAACAAAGAAGATAGATTACAAAGCTCTGTCAAAATGACAAGCACTAATACAACTTTAGTAAACTTCAATAAAATCTAGATATTTCACCAACAGTTATTTCAGATTGATAGTTCATCAGCGATAGGCTCATCGTATTGGATTGCACAGCTTTGTAAATGAATTAACGTCTGATTGCGATAAATCCAGCGGGATTAGACGCCCAAACACATAATGCTGTTGTAATAGAGCATGTGTTTTTCATCTCTGCATTTGAAATGACTGGCGGAGCTCAGAAAAATCCATAAAATTGGAGAAATGCCATAAACATCCCTTAGGTTTAACAACGGGCCATGTGATCACAGATTAGACTATTTCCAGCTCTCTTTTGCTAATCTTTTTTTGCTCCCGGGCTTGCACATTTAGGTGAGCGTGAATGCAAATAACAGCTTTATGGGAATGCACCAACACTTGAAATTACATTTTAAAAATACCCTCGGATAGCAAACTTGTTAAATGACTGAAAGTGAAGCCCTAAAAAAGTTTGTGAATACATTAGCACTCAAGTAAGTGAGTAAATTATGGAGTGATCTAAGATTTGTTCTTTTGTCTACTTGTCAGGCATGTCGTCTTAAAAAAGACTTTTTGTCTTCTATTAATACTCACCCTTGGGGTGGCAGGAAGTGGAGATGGAGACCACTGTGGCTTGCTGCTGTGCGAATCCGGAATGAAATTAGCTCCAGGGTTTCTCCAGTCAGTTGGGGGTTGACTCTGGTGTGGCGCACCAGACACAGGCCTCCCTTTGGGGCTGACCTGGCCCATGTTTGGCCTTTCTCCGGCTGACGCAGCAGTGCTTGATGCTGCTGCTGCTGTTGTTGTTATGGTAGTAGATGTAGAAGATGCACGCGGTGTAGTGTCAGTCTTTGTAATTTTGTCTGGAGTGGCACTTTTTGTGTACGTAGTAGTGTAAGATTCTAAAGTAGAAAGTGCAGGGATAGTAGTTGAGGGAATATCTTTGGATGCATCTGCATTGTCCGTCCTAAAGAAACTAGTAGTACTCTCAGTAATTTGATACATGGGGGCATTTATGGGAGGTAAAGTCAATGGAATTGGGTTTGCAGTCAAAGGCCTGAATGTAGTCGATGTAAGTGTGTCGTCAAAAGCTGCAACAAATATGTCACCAGTAGAGGCAGTGACAGGATGATTTGGAAGACTGATTGAAGGGGTTGTTGTCAAGGAAACAGTGGAGAGGGTGGCCAGGAGAGGGGTAGAGAATTGAGATTCATTCACGTCCACCAAATTATTTTCCAGCCCTTCACCCTTTTCGCCTGAGGGCCCATCATCATTAGGGCTCAAGGTTGTTTGTGTGTTTGTGTTGCCGTCAAAGGAATCTGTGGTCGCTGGCGTTTGTGATTTAAAGACAGTCGACTTGGCACTGTCTGGTTTGTTGCCTGCATGAGTCATCCCATCTGTATTTGTCTCCATGTCGTAAGGGGCTAATAACGTGGAGGAGGAAGAAGTTAGTTCAGGGAGGTCAGATGTTGAAATGAAGATATCGACAGTGGTAGGAACAGAAGGAGATGGAAGATTTCCAATCTCGACATTTGGTGTTGAAAAAAGTGTTTTGATATTTCCAATATTTTCATGTATCGTTGGTGGAGATGTGGTTGTTGTCACCATTTGAGTGATTCCGTTGTCAAGCGTCACGGTTTTTGGCATCAGGTTGACAGGACCAGATAGAGGTCGGCGTGGTGTCAAAGGGCGCCCCCTTGTCCTGCTGTTGACTCGTCTCCGCTGTCCAATCCTTCTGCGTGAGTTCAAAGAGCTTTGTGGCCTTGTATGTGGGACTAAATTGGGGATTCGTCCTTTCTGTGGTTTTGAAGGTCTAACTCTTGAAAAGGTGGGCTTTGCTTCCTGCTCCTCTGTACTTGCTGCATCTGGGCCAATTTCATTAGTTCTGAATGTTGGCTTTGAGCTGGCGAGTTCTGTCTGTGTTGTTGTTTGGGTTGGTGTCACATTCTCAGTCTCACTCTCATGTGTCTGTGTTTCTGAGGACTCTTCACTCTCAGTCCTTGTTTTTGACTCTGTTTTTGCTTGCATTGTGACTGCTATTGTGTGAGTGGGGTAAATGGGCTGTAGACTTTCCTCTCGCAGGACAGCATCATCTACGGATGAGCCCTCCATATCTGCTCCTTCTGCGCCTGTGTTCTCACCACCCCCATGTCTTTCTGTGTCGTCATCTCTTCTCTGTGATTTTTGTGTGGGCTTTTCTGTTATGACGTTCTCGCTATTGTTTGCGGCTGTCGTCTTTTGCCGTATCTTTGCCAGTAGGTCAGCCCATTTTAGTGGGTCAATTTTTTGTTTGTTTGTGGAGTAACGATTTCTTCTCTGCTCAGATGATAGAGGCCTTCCTCCTCTCCTCAAAGGACCTTCTCTCAAAGGCCCCCGTCTTAGTGTTTTTTTGGCTTGATTTTGTCTGTTTGGAGAATGCTGAAGATGAATTTGATCTTTCCTGGGGACTGTAATGGTTCTCTCTTCTTCTACTTCATCCCCCGATCCTTCTTCTATTTGACGTAGTAACGGTGCTCGTATCTTTGTTGACCGCCCAGAGGCTGATTGTGGCCCCCCGTGAACGTCTCCAAATGACAGTGTCTTCCTTGGGTTTATTTCGAGGTTCATGGACACCGAGGCACTACCATACTGGTTGACAGCGACACATCGATAATGACCAGCATCTCTCAGTGAGGGGTTAGGAAGAAAGAGACTCCCATTTGATTGCATAATAAATCCACCTAATACAACTGATCCCTTCCCAACTATATTGCCATCTGGTAACACCCAAAATTTGTGTGGTTCTGGTGAACCAGAAGCCTTGCAGGACAGGCCGACAGGCTGTCCTACATCACCTGTGACAGAAGGTGCGACTTGTTCACCTGTTGGTGGGGCAGAGGACCCCTCTACTGCCAGACGCAGTGCTAGGACATCTGAATCTGTGCTAATCTGCGCTACACAGTAGTAAAGCCCTGCATTTGAGAGCTCAACATTCTGTAACAGTAGCCCAGAGTCCGAGACCTGAATCCTACCATCTTGACTACTGGATGGGGAGTTAAGTTTGGATCCATCTGGCAGAATCCACTGTACTTTGGGACGACTAGAACTTAGAAGAGGGCAGGAGAGCTCCAGCCTAGTGCCTGCGGCTGCTGTTATTGTTGTGGTGGTATGGTTAGTTAAAATGAGTACCCATGGGTGAGAAACAGTGGTAGATGTTGCAGGTTCTGTTGCGCGGTCAGGATGAGCAGAAACTCTTGTTGAATATATGAGGGTGACTGTGTCTCGGCTGGACTGTGCTCTGTTAAGTCGAATACCAATAGCTGGCTGCATTAACCAATGTGGTCCTGTTGCGATAGAGGCTTTGACTCCAGTATTATAATAGCCCTCTGTCTCTGCCGTCTGCCTGTAGCGGTAGGCCAGCTTTGGAGGTTTATTCAGCATGAGTTCCCTTTCAAGATGCACTGCAGTTTCACTATAGTAAGCCAGGATCCTCCACAGACTGTCATAGCTCTCTCTCTCTACAGGGCATTCTAGAGAGAATGACAAAGCCATGGCAATGGGTGAAGAGGAGGGAAGGGAGAGATCTGGAGCTGGAGATGCATCCTGAGAGTCTGCGGAATGAGTGACGTTGCAGCGCAGTTCAACGCTGTTCCCCTGTTGATCCGACAGGCCGAGTGAAGCGGCGCCTAAAGGCTCTCTGAAAGATTCACTTGATTGGATTTCACCAAGTTCCCTCGCGGAAGATGTCTCCTCTCCCCGCAGGGTAATGACAGGGGAGCTGCAGGTCAGATCATTCTGATCAAGCAAGCCTTGCCCTCGAAGAGCACTTGGTGACTCACATGTTGGACACTGAGGACCCCCGGAACATTTCATTAAATCTGGTTGAAAAGATAGACAAAGAATGATGAGAGAAACTGATCCCTTTTCCCATATATGATAATGTGCACGTCAGAGCTTTCTATGTGCATTGCTAATGCCAAATTTAGCATGCACGTTCCTCTGTACTATTAATTACACTTCATATCACTTACTAATTTGATACGGTTACTTAATCTTCTCATAAATCGTAAATATGCAAAACCTAATTATTCCATGGCAAGCATTAGCCATTGTTTCAACTGCCTGCACACAATGCTGCCAATATGTATTAGTCATGGGAGGTTAAGCCTGGCATGTCAATGAGAGGCATTTGAAATTCCAGTCTTCTTAAGTGTCTGTGAAAATTCATAAATAGACTGAGAGAGATTCTGTGTATGAGAGGTAAAGGGGGCATGTAATTTAAAGCAGGTGAGACGGGAAAATGTCAAAGGTACACAAAAACACAACCAGATGTATTTAAATGTAAATGTAACCCAATTATCAACCATCAAGCCTCATTTAACATTTTAAAGAGTTGCAAGACATATTACAGTCTCATCAATCAGTCCGAAATTGTGTCATTTATGAATGTTTCATTTTACCCTCTCCATTTGTTGAATGAATATGAGAGGACAAAATAAAAGAGACAAACCTGAGTGAACTAAACGCCAAGCGGGGAACCAACTCATCCTGCAGTCACAGCTCCAGGGATTAGCCTGAAGCGCCATTGTTTCCAGCATCGGTGCGGTCTGCACGGTGGCCCTGGGCAGGGTGCTAAAACTGTTGTTGGACAGATCAAGGTGGCTACAGAAAGGAAAGGAAAGGCTGTCAGCAAAGAAAATGAAATACATCAATGCTGTATCTGAAAATCCTGTACTTATTGGCTAGCCCAAGAGCAGCCAGTTTTCACTCAATGAAATCCATCCTTACTCCATTTAATATTGGCTGAAATTAGGTCTACTGAAGTGTGAGTGTTTCCGTGATATGCTGATGTCACTTTGGGGGTATTCATTTGAACTTAATGGGACCACCGTATATCATGTCTGAATTACAGTCCTCGCGACTCGACCTACCGGAGTGATGAAAAGTAGTATGTGTTCAGTAGAGAAAGTGTGCAGAGAGCATGGGGATGCAGTTGATGCAGCTTGTTTCCTTGTAGACGGAGCAGACGGAGGCTTGGCAGCTGGAGCAAGGCCCTCGGGTGGATGTATTGGAGGTGGTTGTGATCCAAGTACAGACGCAGTAGCGAGGTCAGGCCAGAGAAAGTCTGGGATGAAGGGATCTCCGTCAGCTTGTTGTAGCTCAGCTTCAATATCTGTAATGGCGGAGATGAAAAATTGAATGCTACATATTCAAACGGCTGAAGTTAAAAGTAAATGTGATGACGAGAAGAGACTGGAAGACATGCTTGGCAAATATTGGAGTGAGCTGAATGTAGGTGTTACTTTTGGAAGCACATTTCTAACCATTTGAATCATGGAACTTTTTACATTTAAAGTATGCCTTCTGGTATTCTCTGCTGACTCGTGCTCTTCCAGTCATAGAAGAGTCGACAATATTTCAAGAGGGCGCATAATGATGAGAACCATGTTGTGGGATTTTCGTAAGGCTTATGACAAATCGGCTCTCTAGGGAGGCTACTTCCACAAGTGCTGCTGACAATTCAGGCACACGGAAATATGGATCCTATTATCACAGTATGGCAAATACAGTACATACCCTCATTTAGCTGAGAGATGAAAGAAACAGCGGCTTGGTGAGTAACGTCATGGTACTCAGGTTCCTGTTAAAATATCCACTGACTGGTGTGTCACTGTGAGGTTAACAGTCTCGTGGAATGGCTGCATTTGATTTCTGCATACAGGTTAGTTAATGTATTGTAAACTAACGAAATAACTAAAACCGAAAAAAAATGTTAATGAAATAACAAAAACTATAATTACAGCAAAAATTAGGTTTGTTTTGGTCTCTGTCCATTAATCATATTGTTCGTCTATCTGAACAGTCGACTTCCTGGTTCACGGGGAATGACAAACAGATGTCGTGCCGTCATGATTCTGGGGGGTGGTCTGGTCCATTGCTACCTCAAACATGACTCAAACGGCAAAAAAATAAATACATAAATGATTGTTATATGCACTTTTTATTCAGATCTGCATTCATATTTAATTGGTTCTTCCAGTGGAGAAACATGAGTTGTCAACACCTGGAGTGAGTTAGGATTTCCACTGCGGTTGTTGCAGTGTGTGGAAATAGGCCAAACAAGTAACTTGTTTGACAATTTGTTATTTCTGTTTGGTAGATCACACAACACCTTTACATGCACGCAATTTGGAAATGTCAGTCAGTAACGGAAAGACAGACCGCAGCAACTGCCGTGACTGACAGGGACTCTTGAAGAGGTCGGCGGTGAGGCAAATGACATTGTGTAATGCCAAAATTAAGATTAGAAATCTTACTACTGCTATTCTTTTTTTTTTTAACTCCTCAAACTACAACAATCACCCACATTTAATGGCCATATGCAATTGTGTCTCAATTAAGTGCCTTTCTTTAATTTCAACCTCATTCCAAGATTGGTAATTGGCGAAGCAAAAGTCACATTTTCCCATCCCAGTATACCTGCAGTGATTTCAGGTCTTGAAACAGTGCATCCGGCAGGTGGTGGATGTCATTGCTGTGCAGCATCAAAAGCTCTAACCTCTGTAGCCCAGCCAGCGAACTGTCATGGATCCTGCTGATGCTGTTGAACCTTTATGGGGGTTGGGGGGGGTTCTCGTCAATTCATTTTATTTCACCCATTCGAGTATAATTTACTTTACAGTGGAACCTCCACAATCAAACACAATCTGTTCCGTGACATTGGTTGACTTCCATTTTTTTTCTCATTTCAAAACAAATAGGAACTAAGGCAAAGTGAATTCATTCATTCCATCCCCAAGCTCACCATCAAATGTTTTTGTCATATTATAGCATTCCTAACTGGCATGTATGTAAAAAAAAGTTTTCCATTGTATGTTTGAAATCAGTGAAGACCTGTGCGAATAGATGTACTGTCTTGCTCATTGTCCTAAGTACCACCCCCCTCCCCAGAAAGTTTGACTTGTGATACTATGGTTATCCCAATTTTGCTCATTGCTACCATTCATACCCTTCTCCGATGGTATCACAAAAACCCCCCCCAAAAAACTGCAAGCAGTGATTAACAGGATCTCACGCCCACTTTTTCATGACGAATCCTCAAAATGGTCATCGGACTTAGACGCCTACCTTAAGATGTTGTAGGCAAAACAGCTATGAAATACAGTGTTGCCTATCTGTCTTGGTCTGTGGTTGTCAAATGTTTGACGCAAAATAGCTCCTCAAAACATACTTTGCTCGCCAAGTCATACCATCATGACCAACATTTAATTACAGTAGCAGAGGAGACTGAAATGTTCAGAAAAAACCCCCAAAGTGGTAATTCTTAAAAAAATATATGTAGGCCTAATATTATTGCAAGCTGCTGTAAAATGATGTGTAGTTAACACTGATATTGCTTAACCATAGAAACGTAAAATGAATCTTTGGTTGATGGGGGCAGAGGGGTTGTAATGTACCTTCCCCATCAAAGTCATTCGTCTATAAAGGGCTTGATGTATATTCCAGATCGTAAACTAAACACCAAGGGGAGTTGGGTGGTTCATACGGACATTCCGACCGGGACGTATATGCTCCTCTGCAGTTGGCTTGACATCTACTGTCAAACTCCGCATGTGTGTTTGCGCTGTCAACAAAAGCGCCATCTGACAATTAGCTTGTGTACATGTGAAGGGTGCAAACGTTTTGCCCAGAGGTCGTTACCCCAAGTTGATGCGGCGCGTGCGCACAGGCAATCCGGCAGGTACGGTGAGCAGGGAGCGGAAAGTACAGTGGACTTCATTGGCCTGGTAGCAGTTGCAGCTTCGAGGGCAAGCCTGGCCACGGGCAACCTCCAGGGCCCACAGTGCCAGCAGCATACCCACACTTGGATACATCTTAGTCTTCAATGTTAGCGCGGGCTGGCAGACTGAATGGGGGGGACACCAACAACAATTTGGTGAGGTGGTTGTTGATTTGTAGAGTTGAATTAACAATTTTAATCGGCATTGAGCTTTTGACACGGAACAAAATATGTCCTCTTTTGCTTGGTCATAGCCTATTATTATTATTATTGCACCTGTCATAAACTACAGACAGCTTCCTGTGTGCTTGACTAATCTGTTGTATTTTCTCACGGTACAGGCACATTGTAATGCGATCATATACAAGAGTTGTTATTTTGCCTTTACAAAGATAACGGTGCTAACATTTCACTGCGAAAAGTGTATTAATCCAACAGTAGTGTACAGTCTGTTTCTTATTGTAGTTGTAGTTGCAATAGTGTGCAATGGCAATGCATCACCCTTGAGTCAAAATATTAGAAATACTTCCCACTCTTATCCAATTGAAAACTCTTGGTGGGAAAAGTGAGGCCCACTCTGTTCTTTTAACCTGGCTAGTTGAGTAATTGTGCTTACTGTAATATTTATTTCGTTAAATGACCACCACCCCCAACTTTGTTCATGAAAATATCTTTATTTATGTTTATGTATTTATTTTTCATTTCACTCATTACACAAATTGTTGAATTATATAATCCGTCTTCTTTAACGATGGTGCTTCTTATCATTCTGACTTGAGATATTAAATAATATACTTGTGAAATATAATCGCATTAATTGCAAATAATATAATTAACATATAATAATTAGTATTTCATTATTAAAATAAACATATATACTCAACTCAACTGTATTTATAGAGCACTTTAGAACAACCTCTGCTGCATACAAAGTCATGTACATGGAGCAAATATCATATATACAACAATAAAGCAATACATGAATTAATACATACATACATTTATTCATTTCCCCCACCACAACCCCTTAATATTATGGCCAGTTTATAAAAAACAAATGTGGCACTATAGCACAAAAGTTTGTCCATCCCTGTTGAATTCGTTTCCATTCAATTGGCTACAGTTTACAAGTTTTGCACTTCATGCTGAAGTCTTGCAATATGTGCGCCAAGAGTAAATAAAAGCTTACCTTACAGTACTTTCGTCGGATGGAGTAGTGACGTGTCCAGCACAGAAGAATTCATTTCCCCGATGAAATGCGTATTTTGTAATCCAACAACCTGCGTGGTTCCCGATTTTTTTGGAACGTGATTACGTGCTTTAGTCCTCCATGTACGCCGTGAATTGAAAGTCCAACCAAAAGTTTTTCGCAGTAATAAAAGGGCAAGAAAAACACAATAAAAATCTAAATTAGGAACATCCGCAACCGCTTTTAAGTAGCATCCAGCTTCCGTGTGTGCGCGTGTCCCGGGATAAACTGGAAACTACTGAATGCGTGTGCGTGCGTGCGTGCGTGCGTGCGCAGCAGTTTGAATGACAGTGCGTGTGCATGCGTGTATATTGGAGTGCAAGAGAGGAGAACGGGCTAAAGTAAACTTGCAGAGAGGCACTCAATGGCAAAGGAGGGGCTTGCCTGCACTTCTTTACTGTATCACGTCAATGGGAGTCCCTCTCCTTTGTTGGAAAAGGCGTGGGAGGGAACGTTATCGCAAGGAATGCCTTTTTTGGCTTCATTTATTTCATTATTTTTACATTCATTCTTTTTACTGAGACATTATGCACCGGGCATTATGCAGTCCCCCCAAAAAAATAAATAATATATATTAGTGATCAAAATAGTACTGTAATAATATTTTGTGCAGGGCTTGAACATTGAATACATGACAATATTAACCATCTGTCAATAGAATGTTCATATACCGAGAAATATACGGACATTGAAATAATCTACTGGCGTTGTGAAAATGATTTTCTTAAAAGGTGAAAGCTATTTAGAACTATTCATAAATCCCTCCAGTTTGACTGAGGCCTGCAGCACACCGAGCGACAGAATGGCGCTTTGCCATTAATTTTCACGAGTTGATTGTCGGCGACTGATTTTGTTGCGATATGGGTTGCAGGTTGAATAGTTTCAAAAATGCCAAGTCGTATCACATGAGCTTTCAAACCCAAATCACATGTTACTGGGTATGAAGCCTGATTTATTTTCTTTTTTGACAAGTCACTAATTTGGCATTTGAACTTTTTATATACACTGTAAATAAATATTCGCATCAAGAATCCAGCCTAATCCCACTTGACTCACTACCTGCAGAGTCTGCAGACAATATTTTTAGAAATTTAATTAAAAGTTGCACCACATTCCCGAAAATAATCGCCACATTCCTTTATGCAAAATTTTTGGAATGGAACAAGTGCTTGAATTTGAGTTCAACTGGTGAGACAAAAGTCATTACTGGAATGCATTGTTTCTCCATAAGTAGAATTTTAAGTACAGTGTAGTGGGAGGTCCGTATCTCCTAAAAGTTTCATTGTGTGTGTGTGTGAGATCATTTGATCCCAGATTGTGAGT
This sequence comes from Hippocampus mohnikei, assembly GCA_026261675.1. NCBI lineage: Eukaryota > Metazoa > Chordata > Actinopteri > Syngnathiformes > Syngnathidae > Hippocampus > Hippocampus mohnikei. The sequence continues at coordinate 8,902,965 of JAKGUB010000106.1, read as the reverse complement.
GAGCGTAGAATGATCCAACCTCCTTGTGAGACACTACAGGGGAGAACTAAAATAGCCTGATGTCGCTCAGCTGTTGTCTCCTGTATAGGCACCGGAACGCCCCCTCCTCCCACTCACTTTGCCAGTGGAGACATTTTACACACAAGAGGGAATTTTCGTGGTTGAATATTCTGCCGTTAGTGGTCAAATATTAGAGCAAAACTGTAATTGAGAGGTAAGCCATGCTCGAAAGCAGATGTACGCATAAGGTCAGAGCTGCGCTGTTTTTGTTAAATGTTTTTATTGTGGTTCTAAAAGTGGGAGGCTTGATCACGTCCCGACGAGGGAACATCTGCAAACATCTTTAAACCAAATGTAATGTTGTGTCGTTACCAGATGATTACTCCCAGATTGAATCTGTTTTTATTTTCAAACTTCTCCCCTTCTCATGCCCCTCTGCAGGCAAGGTTATCGCATGATGACTTGACAATTCTCATGCTACCCTGCAGCTGTGTGATATACACTAGACCAATGTTCAGCCTTGGACCCATGCTGTACTGGTGCAAGGTGAGCACTCTTCTGACTCTTTGTAACGTCAGCTGTAAGCTTGCAACGTAGCTTTTTTTTGGGGGTGTCGTGAGGACTGTTTTGGCAGGACTGTGCCCCATAATGGCATGGTTGGAAGGACTTGATCCCAACCTAGCCTATCAAACACCTTTGGCATGAACTAGAACTGACATTAGGAGTAATAGCGATGTAGCACTCGGTGTATCCAAAGTGTTTATAGGACATAAGATGGTACAGCCATCTATCTCTCCATGTTCTCGTCTTCATTAGGGTTGCGAGTAAAGCCTATCCCAGCTGAGTTTGGGTGACACCCTGGTACGAGCGTACTGTGCAAAACGTTTTGGTTAGTCTTGGTTAGTTACTCTTAGTTTTGCTGAACTTCTCTGCCGTAAATAGGCTGGATACAGTTCGCAAGATGATACAAGAAAAAACATGATTACATGTGGCCTGAAGAACTTATGTTTTGGTGGATATCTAGATCTAGTTCTGGCTGTATTTGTCCCATGACCTAGCATAGGATGCTATGGGTGTAGCAGATGATACAGTACAATAATGACCTTGTTCAACTACATGAGTTTTTTTCTCGTTCATTCCGGTTGCGCTGTCGGACCACCAAATAAATATCGTTCGGTGTCTTGGACTGGACGAGATGTCACACTACAAGTCCATTATCATCCAGATCCTGCTCAGTTGTTGCGCGCTTCCATCAAGATTCAGGCCATCGGCACATGTCCGTCGGGGAAGCAAGACAAGCAGCTGTCAAAGTTGGCATTATGTGCCCGTGTGTTGTTTCTATGTTCAGAAAAAAAGAAAAGGTATGGACGCAGTTCCTTGTTGGTGGGTTGAGGGCAGTATGGACTGTCTCTTGTCCAAAAAGAATTGGGAGGTAACGAATTTGTTTCATGACACTATGTTTGCAAATCAGCGACTAGCTTTGCAGTTGGCAACATATACTTTCCACTATTTCTTCTTTTGCTCAACTCATATTTTAAACTGTGTCATTTGATGGTAGTGGACCAAAAAAAGCAGGGTGTACTGAACAGAATATAATAAAAACACTGACAGGGGAACACTGGCAAAAACTTAGTCCAGAACACAAAGTCCTGATAATGCCAAGAAACCGAAGTAACAAACAAAAGACCATGACAGGACGTAACGTGACAGCAACAAACAAACACACACAAAAAAGAAGCTGCTGACAAACAGATGACCAACGTACACATTTTCTCACAACATTGTGCCCTAGTTCAAATATGACGCCTTCTGACCCATTGTTTGTGCAACCGCTGCCGAATTTCATTTTGTTTAGGTCACTGAATAGATTTTATATCTGAGAACATGCAGTAAAACTATGGAAAAAATTGAAACCTGTTCAATAAAGTTGAGTCACATGAGTCTTATATGACGTTTTTGGGGCTCTCTTTCTTGTTGGACTACATTTTACATCTGCTCTCATTCTGCCACTAAAGCTGCGAGTAATAAAAAAAAGTTGGCAATGGAGGTGGTGATGGTGCTATGTCATCCCTGGCTGTATTAAAATACATCGCTGCCATAAACCATGACGATTGTGTCATCAATTACCACGCGTCTGCGTTGTTCAATGTGAAAACGCCATTTGGTAACAGAACATGTGACAAGACCCACACTCTCTCTCTCTCTCTCTCTCTCTCTCTCTCTCTCTCTCTCTCTCTCTCTCTCTCTCTCTCTAACTTTATGTCAAGGTCATTTGAAAAAGTGAAAACAAGAATAGGAGTAAAAGCAGCTGGTATGCCATTCGCTATCATTAAAAAAAGCAAGACCCGGAATTACACATGACCTCCAGGTTACGCGCAGTTTGAGTACGTGTGCTCATAAATGGTTACTTAAACCCGCCAGACAAAGCTTGTGCTGTAACAGCACCAAACACTTTTGACAGCTGGATGTTTAATACTTCATTGACATGAATATGATTGTATTTGTCAAATAATGCAGAATACAACAGGGCAGTGAGAGTTTTTTTTTGTTAAATCTCTGCATATTAGCAGTTTGGATCCTAAGTACATAAGCTAACACTAGCTAAATAACAGTCGTACCTTTTCAAGATTTACAGCCTTAATTAATGACAGTCTGCCCTCTTGAAACCTGAGGTGTTCCAACTGAGCCTCAGGGCCGAATAAGGATTTGCGGCTCCAGCCCTCTGTGGGTGTTCGGGGTCACGGCCTCAAGTTTTGTCAGAGGTCCATTGGGAAGATACAGTACAACATCAAAGATTGAATACAATATGTTTGAACCTTTAGATTTCATCAACCATGTATCCATTTGGTAGAGCATTTGTACTCATTAGGTTGCGGATGCGCGGCGAGCTTGTCCTAACTGACGAGGAACACCCTGGACTTGTCATCTGCCAATCGCAATGGGAAATATACCCGAGGAAAGCCCATTCAAGCACGGGGGTGAACATGAAAACTCTACACAGGAAGATCAAAGCCGAGATTCCTACCCAAGACCTTAGAAGTGTGAGACAGACATTTATTCCTATCGTGCTGCAGGTTTATTTACATTTCAGAAGCGTCAAATTTACCAATTGGAAATTGCACAATTGTGGAAATATGCTAACCATTGTAAATACAGTTTTACCTCTCCTTACGAATGTCTCTTCATATGAAATGTTCAAGTTACAAAACACCTCATGAGGAAAATATTGCTTCTTGTTATGAAAGAAATTTCAAGATACACAAGGTAAAAATGCAGTATGGGTTGCTACTCGCAGCTCCGAGTTTCCTGAATGCAACATACTCTTAGCTGCTCTGCCATTGGCTGTTACGGAGCATCTTCCTGGCATCCCATTGGCTAAGAGGGACCTCTACCGAATGTGTAGATAGATAAATAGATATGAGTCTATGAAGGGTCCTGGTCATTCGTCCTTCGGGTCATGAGGCGTTCCGATAGTTTTACGTAAATGTGAATCACCCAGAAAAAGTGTTCACCAGTCAGGCCATCGCTCACTATGCTGATGTTTGCCTTGGACATTTTCAAAGGATTGTTAAAAGGCGACAAAAGCAAACGTCCTTGGATCAGTTCTTTACAAAACATTTTTATGCTTTGAAAACATTTGTCTGAATTTTGGGGAGTTTGGAACGGATTAGGGCATTTACATGGAAAACGCGTCTCAACTTACAACATTTTCTAGTTAAGAAATTTCTTCCAGAATCAATGAATTTCGTAAGTAGAGGTACCACTGGATTGAGATTTGCCAAAAAAAAAAAAAAATCAAACAATCAGAACACTTAACTGGCCGTATGAACTGATCTTATGAATCACATGCAATTAACGAGTGTGCACAGAGTATTTTGTCACAAACCACAAGAAGGCCTGCTCGGTCGCCATTATATTAAATCGATTGTTCTGCCGCTTTTATTGTCACATATTTGTCGCAACATCCTTTGGAATACATGTGGGGGAGGAAAAAAAAAGCTTTTGTGAGGTACACTGAGATCTTGGGAGCTATGCGGTTCTCTTGCGTAACAAGTTTGGAACTCTGAAGCTTTGTACAACTTTCGAGACCTATTTTTCCTCCAAAAATGTCAGTTATTTATGAATGATCAAACCTCAGGAGCACTGTCTTGTCCACCTACATATTTTGTACCTTTTTGTAACTTTTCATTGGCTCTTCTCTAGGGCAATAGCTTCGAAAAACTGATTTTGGATCAGTGTGTTTTAATAGCTTGGAAAGAAGCTTGTTCATATTTGGACTTGAAAAAGGTACATGAGTGACCTTGGAGTACAGTAAAGTACACCGCCATTCCCGACAGTGTCGTGTGATTTACACACGATGACATTTCAAGCTTTACAAATTGACTGTATTTGAACACAACCTGGAAATTAAATTCACACAATCCACTTTTTGTGATCAGCCGAACACATTAAGGCAAAAGTATCGGGCAGCCTGCAAAATCTACCCGTTGCCGAGCAGTTGAAGCGCCGCCATACGAGGCCTTACATTAGATCTGTGGTCACGCCGCGCGGGATCATCATGCGCGACATGCTTGGATGATTTGCGCGAGATTTTAAGAGGATTTGTGGTGTTTTTAGAGACATCCCATAGAAGACGGATCAAAACTACTTGCATTAAAACTCTCGGCCTGTCTGCATAATTGAATAAACATAACCTGACAGTGTTCCGCCGATGATGTAATCCACAAAGACACAGTGAGGAAATAGTTGTCATCTTATTTGACAACTGTCCGACCAATAAGCCCAACGTTATTTTCCAGCCACAAAATTTTTGGCTTACAGTTTCTGGACGGTTAGAAGCCCCTTAGCACTCTTTCCTCCTCCATGAAGTAAACTGGCCTTTTGGTGTGAGTACACCCTTAAGTGAAACTTTGTCCTCTTTATGGCCATCGACTACCAAAAATCATTTGGAAGCCCAGGACACCTGTGATGGGAGGACATCAGCCGCAAATGCATGAAAATAAGTATTTTGAGCAGCATCGAGTACCATTCACCGATTAACTTTGCAGGCACAACCGTGACATATAGTTTTATTTGACATTGGACTTATCGTGCGCATTTTTTACAGTAACATCTGGTTATTCGCGGATTTCAAATCTCGGTACGGTTAATGTTAGGGTAAGGTTACGTTAGAGGTTAGTGTAGAGCAGGGGTGTTAAACTCATTTTTGTCGTGGGTCACATTGTCGTTACGGTTTCCCTTGGAGGGCCGTTATGACTGTGAATTTTGTCAAACCAAATGTTGAACCATCTCCACATATTACATACACAGCAAAGAACAAATTGATGGATAAAGAAAGTGTTTTGAAATCAGAAGTCAAGAATAATGGCTTGTTCAAATATTGTTGACATGACAATTTGAAATGTTGGTTCATGGAAAAGTTGACGGGCCACAGGAAATGATGTGGTGGGCCAGATCTGGCCCCCGGGCCTTGACTTTGACACCTGTGGTGTAGGTTAAGGGGTTAGGCTACAGTTTTGGATAGGTTCGTGCATCGAATTCAAATCGACATCGACAAAATGGGAATGCGTTTGAAATAGCCATTTTTTTCTCCCCCCTGTAGAAACAAATGGGATTATTTTGCAAAATCATTCATCCCTAGTATGAGCTATTTTTTGGATACAGTCATGAACGGCACTACACCCGGGAGGGGGTGCTATAGCCAGTTAGAAATCTGTCTAGCCCCCATTCACAACTTTTTGAATGAATTGGTGTAATGTAAGCCAAATGCTAAAAACAATAACACAGGGTAGTGCACGCGCAGGTCAGTACCCTGTGTTACGGGGGAAAAGAAATGCTCTGTTTTTAGCATTTAGCCAACATTTTCTCATTAAGTTCGAACCTACTTTGCAAGCACGTTTGAACGAGTTTGTCAGTCAAAAATGTTTACTTTACATTGGCAGTTCCCCGTACATATGCTTGTGGTGTGAGAGAGAAACTGTGAAGTAAATGAATCATGAAAATTGATTTTTGTTTCTCCGCATATTAGTCAAGCCCTCCCCTTATACTTTGGAGAGAAAAAAAATCCTGGCGCCGTGCCCAGGTACGGTGTAGGTTTAGGGGTCTTGCTAATGATTGTGTTTGGTTAGTGTGGGTGTATAGATACTGCGAGGTACAATTGATGTTAGGGGTTCAGGGTGGAGTCTACGTAAGAGGACAGGGGTTACGGTTGAATGATGTGTTGAAAAATGTTTGGCTGGCGTATTCACAAGTTGTTCGTGTCTGTTTCCGATTAAGACTTGGCTTCTTGCACAGCCTGCAGTCATTGGATGCTCTGCTTGTCAGTTATTTTACACGAAACGCACATTTGTCAAGTGTGTGTGTGTGCACAACCATTTCACGCGACTCAGCTCCAGTAAACAAATGCATATTCTTTTATTTTCAATAATAAAATAGTTATTGTTAGAGGCAGCGGAAAAACGACTTGACCCAGATTCAAGCCGAGAAGTTTTTCTTTTTTTGGGAAGCAGCTGTGTGAAGCACTCAGCACTGCGTCTACGTCACTAAATAACTTAAGAGGCACAAGGTGAACATTACCAAATAATTCAACCCAACAAGACATGTAAAATGAAGACGAAATGTTTTCAGGGATTGTTGGTCAACGACATCAAAGTTTTATCAGCCTAGAATGTCTTGATGGTTAGCGCAGATGGAGTTGTACCCACAACATAAAACGATGCAAAACACATTCCAGACACTCCACATTTGACCTCACCGAGACCCTGAAACCCCATTGGGGATTTCATTTCTTTCTGAGGAGACTTCTCACTAAAGAAATAAATGTTCGCGATAAATAGTGATCGTGGTGTTATCAGCATGGGAATTTTCCTCCGCAGATCATATTTCAGGAAATGTTTGTTCACAGATGTAACAAAAACATCAGCTGTGTTTGGCAAACCTTTGTAGAGTGGTATTCATTGGTTGCAGAAGTCATTTTGGGACTTAAAAGTGTGGATCAAAGAAACCATTTTCACTATTCACTGTTACGGTTCGCTTGCATTGCTCAGTGGGAGGCGTGAACTGGCAGAGGGAGTTGTGGTTAAAAAAAAAAAAGAAAGCTCGGTGTGCGTGGGTGTTGGCTCACACAACAAAGGCCAAAGGCTATAGTAACCTGGATTAATTTTTCAGTTTATTAAAATTGTTGTTTTTCAATGAGGTATCTGATGTGAGAGACATATGCCCCCCACTCGTTAAAACACCATTTTCTGATTAACGTTGCTCGGTGGAATAAGAATCAATCAAGGGCGCAGCATTTTTGACATTCTACTGCCACTTGTTGCCAACAGAAATTGATGTCAAAGAGCCCTGGGTTCGGAACACGTGACGTGACCAAACCCAGAATGCAAGCTGAGCCAAAGGCTCTTTGACGTCAATATCGAAAGCGGGTGGAAGAAAACTCTAAAAATTGCCACACCCTCGTGGAGTTTCCGAACGAAAGATGCATTATCGGGGTGTCGACGTAGTTTGCTAGCACATCGCGACTGCGTCGGATAACTACTGATGCCAACAAAGGTGCTAAAGTTTTCAATGATTTGTTTTGATGATATGTCCATGGTAGGTAGGAAGGGTTTTTTTCCCCATGGTATTTACGACTCTACTAAGCTATTACGAATCCACCCAATGCCCCCAGACTCCCAATTCCCTTCCCTTTGGAAGACAAAGAAGTGGCGTAAGAATGGTAGTCATGGGAACTGGGTTTCGATTTCCATCACCACGATTGCGGCAAAAGCCTTTGTAACTTTTTGGCTCCACTATGACGTGGAATTTTGGTTCAGGTAATCCATTTTAAACTAAAAAGAAAAACCATACCATCGTTACTAATCGGAGGTTTCGGCACCCTTGTGTGCTGCCGGATGGAGAACGCGCTGCGCTCACGTTATTCTGAACGCAGTCTATAATGCACCGGGATCCGGTGCTCCTTTTATGGGGGCACTTTGAAGAAGTGAATGGCATATTTCAACAATGTCTGAGTTTCCAAATCGTCTGAGTCAAACAGTGTGCTTGGAACGTATTTTCACAGGCATCCACGATGATGGAACATGGATTTTGGCAGCGACGAGCTCTGGTGTCCATGGTCTCTGTTTTTGTAAAACAAATTTCCCCTATTTAAAAAAAACAAAAAACAAAAAGACGTATTTTTGGATTGGTCCAATTTAGAAGGAAGAAAAATGGCAAGTAAACCAACAATAAATTAAGCTTTTGGTCACAAGTGAAAACCCTGCGATAGAGTGACGCCACTATAACCAAACTGCAACGTAGCAAGGGAACATTGTATTTAGAAACAAATCACCGGATTCACTTCACATTGTCTTTAAATAAATACTGTACCACCGTGTATTAGCTCAGTATGAATGATCACAGAAAATGTTTGAGGCAAGCCAGTTAGCTTTACTATTTTACGTGTTTGATGCATACAGTGACGTGATTTTTTTTTTTTTGTGGAATCCCTCTCAGATGATGTAAATTGCACTGTACATAAGCTGTGGATGGGAAAGAGGAGGCGCTCAAAGTTGCGATGAAAGGGGCGTGGGGGGGGGAGTCGGCAGAGATCTAAAAGAGGGGGTAAGATTTATGAGTCAGGACCGGATCGACAGAGGGGGTAAAAGGCACTGAGGAAGTTTGTGCGGCGGGGGTGGGGGGCTGTCCTGGGGGCGTGACGTATGACGGTCTGTGGTCTTATAGATAGACACCACTTGACTAGCTTTATAAATCAGCACACAAAAGTGGCACATTGAAAACCACAACAACAAAGCCTCATGGAGCATTCCTTTCTTTTCTGTGGCCGCAGCTTTTTCAATATCCCCCCACACACACACACACACACACACACCCCCACACCCCCCGCGTCTGGTCTTGGTCCTCTCCTTCATGACTATTTCAACAGCGACAACTCATTAGCTGTGTTACATATGATATCATTCGGCGATAGACGCAAACAACATCAATAATTAAACGCTGCGCTCGCTTGCTGCGTCGCGACAATAAATCCACTTCAATTCCATGTGATATTTTTCAAGTCTGCGTTGAAAATTGATATTCATGAATGCGGTGTTGACTCATTTGGTGTTACCCAGTGCAAGCATACTCGATGCGTCCCAGTAGTGCTACCAAATACAGAGGAACCTCCAAAGGCAAAAACAGTCTCTTCAGTAGCACTTTAATTTCCAAAGGGGTTCTGATTTCAAAACATTTTTTTAGGAGAGTAAATAAGGTCTCATGCTTTTACTTTCCAGCTACAGTAATCCTTATTTTGGTTGCCATTCTGGAGTTTTGACATAGGTTTCATTATATATACCGTATTTTCCGCACTAAAAGGCGCTTCGGAGTATAAGGTGCACCTTCAATGAATGGCCTATTTTAAATCTGTTTTCAAATATAGGGCGCACCGCATTATAAGGCACTTAGAAGATACAATAGTGGCTGTGGTTGCATTTGCATCCACTAGATGGAGCTACGATTAAAGCCCCTGTCACACCTTGACGATTTAGCCAGCGTATGCCGACGTAGGAAAAATTTGGCAAATACGCTGGCGTACGTCGAATAAGTTATGGGTAAGTTTTGTATACGTAACAGCACGCTGAAGCACGTTGGTATACGTCGAAGTACGTCGAGGTCGTCGAAACATTTTATGCATGCTAAAAATTTCTCGACGTATGTCAGCGTATGGCTATACGTCCCGTATACGCAGGCCATAAGTAATAGGTAAGTTATGCGATCGTTGCACACGTTCAAACACGTTAAGTGTAGGTTACTCATAAGTCCAAATACGTCGAGAATACCTACTAGCTGTTCTCCAACATCCGTGCCTTCCGAACTTGCGCTTGGACATGCTGACCAGGCTGTCACGCACGTAGTTGGCGAAGGCTGCAGTGGCTGTGATGGGCTGAGGCTGTGCGAGACCTTTGATGAGCTCCCCAGACTTTTCTTTGGCATGACGCTGATGTTGTTTGGTTTATTAATGACACAAGTCATAATGGCGTTTGATTGCTGCTTTAATAGCGTGAATAGCAACTCACAGTAACGATGGCAAGCCGCACCTTGCCTCTTGGGTTATACCATTTTAACTAGACCGGGGATAGTCCCCAAACAGATGTTGGCACTGCAATGTCTAGTGCAGTTATGATTTGAAACGTCGAACGCCAGCCTTTTATAGACTACGTCACGTGATCGTCGGCAATACGCTGCTGCACGCTATGCATAAATTAGACTATCGTTGGGCATAAGTTGTGTACGCCGGCAACACGCTAGGCATTCGTTGGAATAAGTTATATATAAGTTATCGAAACGTTCTATATAATTTACTGATACGTTATGTATACGTCCAACCCGTTATGAATACGCTATGTATACGCCCCAAATTGAAAAAAAATTCGATAATTCAGCGTATGCCAGCGTTTTAGGGAAATTCTGATACGTCGGCATACGCTGGCTGAATCGTCAAGGTGTGACAGGGCCTTTAGGGAATACAATACAATAGAGCTTTATTTATATAGAACTTTCACAACTGCCGCAGCTGCAACAAAGCGCTTTACAAATCATTTAAAATACTACGTCCAAGAAATCAGAATAGTGATCCATCTATAAGGGGCATCGGCTTATAAGGCACACTGTCGGCTTTTGAGAAAATGGAATGCTTTTAAGTGCGCCTTATAGTGCAGAAAATACGGTACCGTACGGTACTTTCAATGTTTATCCGTCCGATGCTAACTTACTGCAGCTAAAATTTGACAAGACTTGATGACTAGACGATTGATGCCTCTTGAGCTATTGTGTTTGGTTCGGCTTCCATGACATGAATGAGTTTCACCTCTAACACGACAGCCACCCGTAAGTAAAAGAGGGGCAAATTTTCCTTCTTCTAGGTTGTCAAACTCGACTTCCTCAGCATGTTAGTCATGCCCCCCACACACACACACACTTTAAATTAACGTAGCATTCTTTGAATTCACAGTGGTGTTTCCTTATTAGGGACCCCTACCTCAGGGCTCGGCTTCTCCCGCATCCGCTGTGGCCCCTCGCAGCCAATGCCTAATAGTTTTTATTGAAGGTGGCTCCCAGGGTGAGGCAACACATTTCCCCAGTTGGCCTTTTGAATAGGTGGGAAACACCCGGTCTAAACAAACAGCGTGTCTTTTTTTTTTTTTTACTCCGCAGTGATTCCCTCCGAACTGTAACTACTTAGCCGTCCGCTGACTTCAATAGGTATGCCTCAGCACTTATGCACATAACGTCCATCGACTTGGAGCAGGCTGTTGTGTTTAAACAGTTCAAACACTTTGAGAGTTTCGAAGGTTTTCTTGGCTCCCCTTGAGTCCCTCAGGCGCTGTTTCCGACGGTGCGCATGGCCCAAAAACTGGAAGGCGATCTGCCGCATTCACTTTTGAACTAATTTAATTTGAGAGTTGACATTCAAGACTCGGGGAAAACATCTGAGGAAAATGCTAAAAGAAATGTCACGCTGACCGTAATTGGCACTGGCATGTCTTAATTGGGACTCCATAAAACTTGGTAGGTGAGATAACGTCACATGTTTTGGTGACTTCCCAGCCAAGTGTGATATTTATTTATTAATCCCCGCTGAAAAGATTTTGGCCAAGACGTTCAGTAGAATCTTCATGTTTTTAACAGAAGTTGACATACGGAATGATGAGTGGGCGGTCCGTTGGTCCAGTTGTGCGTCGGCCTCACAGTGCAGAGGTGCAGGGTTCGATTCCGGCTCCGGCCTTCCTGTGTGGAGTTTGCATGTTCTTCCCGTGCCTGCGTGGGTTTTCTCCGGGTGCTCTGGTTTCCTCCCACATTCCAAAAACATTCGTGTCAGGCTGATTGAACACTCTGAATTGTCCTTAGGCGTGAGTGTGAACGCGGATGGTTGCTTGTCTACGTGTGCCCTGCAATCGACGGGCAACCAGTTCAAGGTGTCCCCCGCTTACTGCCCGAAGACAGCTGGGATAGGCTCCTGCATGCCCCATGACCCTTGCAAGGATAAAGCGGATCTGAAAATGTATGAATGGACGAATGGATATGATTATATAATTTTTGAGCTTTTGTTTGGTTTCCTAATCATATGACCACATTTGTGTTACAAATTTGAGGTACAGCTGTTCTTTATGCCTTTCTGTGGAACAAATACTCTTGTGTACTCTCCCTGTTGGTTGTTAAAGGCAAATGTTTTATTTGCCATCCGGTAGTACATGGAGACAACATGGAGACTGAACACAATAACAGAACACAACAACAGCAACAATTCCGTCTGTTTGGGACAAGGTTGGAGAGCCTGCCGGGGAATAAGCAGCTAATCGACTCTGCATTGCTAGTTGTGTTGCAATTGCACATTCGGCTATTTTACATCCCTTCAAAAATGGTACACATATGAGATAATAGCTTTTCCGGGAAGAGGAGAACGTGACCCGAGTGAATTGGATGGGAATGTACCACTTGCAGGGCACCCAATAGCTCATATTCATTTCAACAGATTTTCCGATGATTGCAAAAAGGCTGACGGGCCGACCAATTACAATCAACCCGTCGGTGTTATTTGTGCGTGTAGTACATCGAAACATGATAGGAATATCATCAAAACCTGCCTCTGTCATTGCTTTGGCCAGGATAGTCTGGTTGAATAAGATAACTTAAGGATAAATATTATGGACGCATGGTTGGATGTCCACATATGTATTGGTGTGTCCAGGATAATAGCAGTGTGTTTAAAGTCCCTGTAAAGTGACAATAAATAGTCAGACCACAGAGAAGTATTGTAAACAACCAAAAAACGGAATTTACATTCATGAAGGCATCCTTTGGTTGTAGATTTTGGAAACGATACTGTACACCCACCTTCCCCCCACTGACCTGTGTTGCTGTGTTTTTCCATGCCCACCCCCCACCCCCCAATTCACCAGGTTAAAATGATTCTACTTCCAGACAAACAGCTGCTAAATGGCTCTTGATACATGATAGCAACACCAGACTTTCATCTGCTTCCTTTCTGTTGAGGGAACAAGGGACTAGACTGCACTGGGCCAATTAACCTCTTGTCAGTTAATTATCCAAATACTTAGGCTGGAACGGATGTGCGGGAATGCCTACATGGCAAATGCCGTGTTTCTGCTCAAGCTTTTGAATTCAAGTTGGAAGTCTACTGGATTGTTTTTCAACTTAGATCTTTCTTGCTGAAGACCAAAAAAAAAAAAAAAAAAAACAAGTTTATTGTCCCAATTTTTGGACCTAACTGTTATCTTGGTGCATGTACAGTAAAAAGGGGTGACAGGAGTTTTATTTAAAATTATATATGGGTGCCAGAAATCTCCACCAGTGTCTCAAACCACTGCATCAACTGATTGTGCAAGAACTCTTGTGGGAACTTCTCGTATTCATCCTGCAAGAAAGTTATTGCTTTAGTGTAGTAGACTTCCCACACATCGTGGAACATACACCAAAAATGAGAACCATGTTACAATCATCAGTAGGGTGTTACTTTTCAATCATACTGCCACCAGATGGATGATGGCTCATGATATTGGTGTTATTTACAACTAGGTCAGGTTACACAAAAAAAAAAAACATGCTTTCAATTGAAATGCACAGTGACTTCTCACTGTCATAAATAGTTAATGTCCCAAAAACTGCTCTTACCACCAGCTGACATTTACACTAAAATGAGCGTTGACACCGCAGTGGCGCACACACGCATCTATGCGCACGCACACACACACACACACACACACACACACACACACACACACACACACACACACACACACACACACACACACGGACCTGCAGATGGACTTACCATGACATCCTTCCTGCACTCGCAGACATGCACCACGGCACCATGGAAAAGAAACGCACTCGGCATCCCACACGTCAGACAGACAGAACGAGTTATTATCTCCGCGGAGCACTGTGACTTTAGCATTGACCACCCTCCCCACACCCACCCCCACCCCCACCACACACACACACACACAAGATTCTCTGCCTTCTTATGTAACCGCTCGCTTCGCTCGGAAAACAAGAGTTGGGAAGATGCTAATTAAATACATTTCTGAGTGTCACACGGATGCGGTTCACCTATTAGCCTCCTGAGTGGGTTTATTGCATAATAAAGGCTTAGCACAAGACTCACCTCTCCGTTTATCTTGTACTTACGAAGAGGCAAATAAGATGTCGTGCTGATTAACTACATATCATTGACTCAATGGTTCTGTCTACATCCTACATGGCCGGTCACCGAAAAGAGGCAGAAGGCATGAAGTTTTTCCGACAAGTTGGAATAAAAGGAAGGCCTGAGATGAGATGGAAACTCTGAACCTCAAACCCGAGGCATGCATGATGACCACTAGTGTGCCCCGTTGCCCTGCATTGACATAATTTCACGAAAATGCAAGAAATGGCAGTCCGAGAAATAGTTAAGCTCTGCTAGAAATCAGTTGTATCGATGTGGTCACCCCAGTTTGGTTGAATTTGCATCAGCTCTTCCATTAAAAGCCCTTATAAGTAGGCTGTACACAATTGGGAATCAGAAAAAACCCCAAAACAAAATCAGATCAGATCTGCGTCAAGTGTACCAATAAAGACAAAATGAAAGGAATGAGCCAGTCTGTTTGACCGATTGAAATGATTGCGTGGATGAGCGCCGCCATTACTGTAAAACATGCTCTCTCTGCTTAATAACTCCTCAGATATCTCCCTTCTCGGGAGATAGGATTCTTAATAACGGCGGGCGCATGATTTCTTGCCGCTGTTGAAGGCTCTCTTCTCTTTCGGTCTCTTTCGTCTATCTACCGCTCAGTGTCCAAATGTGTCCAGATGTTCAGAGTGCAGGGAGGTTGCAGATGGCTTGTCATCGCTCTTTATGTGTGCCAGCAAGAAGGGAGCAGCGAGATAGAGCGAGAACGTCCCAACAGCGGTGACGCTTTAGTTCACACTGCCCGAGGGGACATTTATGAAAATGACAGAGTGTCACCTTATCTTTATCCTCATAGGCGTAGCACAGAAAGTACATTTGCATCGCTTGCGAGTAACTGAAGTTTTATTTATTTATTTAATTATTTGCGCCTATCAAAAATGTTGTCATTGTTGTCATTGAAACCCTCAGTGAATGTTGTGAGCTTTTATCTCTGAGCCTTTTTCTTCGTGAGCCGCCGATCTGTCATGACAGTTTTAGGCTTTTGCTGCAGAAACAAAGACTTCCTTTACTACTCCTCACCACAAAAAAAGCTGGTTTATGTCTTCTTTCGGTTCCTCTCCCACAGTACTGTGCCAATGGGTCAGCAATAACTACATCCTCCGTTTACGATAGACACGTTATCCGCCCATCTGTTTTCTTAGCATGCTTGTCTTCATTTGAGATGTGAGCGAGGGAGGCCCAATCCTAGCTGACTTTGGGCGGGGTGACTCTGGAATGGTTGTCAGTTGATTTGTCGCAGGCCGAGTATAGACAACCCTTCACGCTTGCGTTCACACCTAGGGACAAGTTAGAGACTTTTATTAAGACACAAGCACAGGGAGAATATGCAAACTCCAGATTCAAACCCCAAACCTCAGATCTGCGAGGTAGAGGTGCTAATTATTATTTCTTTGTATTTTAAGATGGACAAGGAGTGTAAATATAATTTTAAATGAAACTCCAGTCACCCCTTTTTACTGTACATGCACGAAGATATCAGTTAGGTCCAAAAATTGGGACAATAACCTTGGGTTTTTTTTGAGTGTGTTTTTTTTTTGGTCTTCAGCAAGAAAGATCTAAACTGAAAAACAATCCAGTATACTTCCAACTTTCATTCAAAAGCTTGAGCAGAAACATGGCATTTGAGAGACCGAATGTTGCAATATAGTGCCTTCACTGTCATCCACTGCCTGCTTTTGTCAGGGTGTTCACCGTTGACTTCTGAAACGGACACGGTAATGGCGCTGCGCATATATATATATATATATATATATATATATATATATATATATATATATATATATACACACACACACACATAATGTTTTTTTGTCAACTCTAATTAGTTTACATGTTAAGGTTTTTATATATAAAGCTTCCTACCAGAGGCCAGGAAGCTTTATATATATATATATATATATATATATATATATATATATATATATATATATATATATATATATATACACACACACACACATAATGTTTTTTTTTTTTTGTCAACTCTAATTAGTTTACATGTTAAGGTTTTTAGGACTGTGCTCTGACGAGGAGTTCCGTAATTTCAAATTGGCGGGCTCCACCCTGACGTAGCTGATCACCTTTGAGTCGAAAATAAAAGTTTTGGAAGGTCACTTTCCTACAGGTCGACAGATTGATTCTTTGAATAATCGCCTTTGCTCCAACATGCAGACTAATCGTACAAGGGCCTGGTGGCAGAATCACTGTCAACATTCCTCAACTCTGAGGTATGTCCTCTTGGTTTCTTCATGCCAGAGATGGCAGTGGCTCAAAACTCTGTTTCTTGTATACGCTTTAATCATATCAGTCGTTTTCAATCAGCCTGATCTCTCGCTCGCAGCGCCACATGTAGCGTGTTAAGATTACAAGGCAGATGGAAAACGGTGCCAGGGAAATTTATTGAAAGCGAGCGAATGCACATGAGGAGTGGCCCCGTTTTCAGTGCCGAGTTTCACAACCTCACCAGAGCCACCTCGTTACGTCAGACGACAGGTGCTCCCATCTGCCTGCGTCCACCTAAACCTGAAGCGTTTAATACTCTCAGCACTTTCTTTTATTTTATTTTTTTGTGTGTTTTTGTTTAAGAGCTTACACACGATGCACAACACATCCTCTTTGGATAATTAAAGGCTTGGATGAGTTCAGTGCAGATGAGCTAGCAGCTCACAAACCTGACCTCAACCCCCATCATGCATTTTTTTCAGGGGATAGCACAGATGGTGTGAGACAGGCCCTCCCTTATGTGCAGGCATCAGTATTTTGCACATGAATTGACACCATTGACAAATACTAGTATTGGATTTCTAAACCACATCCTTCCTGCTTTTTATGGTTTCGTCCAGCCATTTGACTTTCAACTTGGCTTTTGCCGTGGGACCACCTGTGAAGTCCTTCCCATCGTTAAGGTCAGATAAATTGTCCAGAAACAATCAAGAGAAAGATGAAGAGCGGCTTAATGGGGAGTCTGCTGCCCCAGGAAGGCATTGCCTGGCTCCAGACTTCCACACTTCCACATCTAAACCCGCAGGTAAAATCCAAGTCAAAACTGTTAGCCCACATCTTAGCTAATCAACACTCGGGCAACACAGGAAGGTCACGTCGTTAACACGCTTAAATGTACTCACAAGTCAGTAACAAGACAACAGGTACTTGTGGAAGAAAGGGAACAGGCCAACGAATAAAATTTACTGTTGCATGATTGAACATTACACAAATAATTCCTGAGACTTAAAAGAAAAAAAGTTTTTTAAAGGACCACCAAATCATCCTTTTCAAGCGTACCTATTCCACTGTGGTAAGAAATATGAGCTTTGATATGAACTTTTTGAAAATGCTGGCAGCACCCACTTTAGATTTACTATGCAATGCAATAATGAACAGACTGCAGAAAATAAAACACCTACCAAAAAAATTTAGAAAAAAACAACTGAAAGGAATCTTTTGAGCCGCTGGTGGCCGTGAAAACTCATTGATCCAAATGTGCTCAATTTCATTTTTTTTCCTTCCACACGTCAATATTAATGGTTTAATCCCTGCGTAGTCTGTTATTCCTGATATGTTTTCAATCCAAATTGTTAACCAATCGAAAAAGGTTGTGTAACTGCACCGCTTCATTTTCTGGCATTATGTCATCTCAAGATTGAAAGTCAAGATGATTTTAGACAAGAAAGAGCGAAAATAGGTTCGATCCAGATAGATGCGTTTGAATTTGTTAAGAATCAATAGCTCCAATGCTGCATTGCAGATGGAAGGTAACTTTGCGTGCAGATTCAAATCTTCCAATTTGTGAAATAGCCAGAAGTGAATCTTAAGCAGCTCGTCTTGCTGTTTTTGAATTCCATCACTCTTCAATCCTTGAATTCATCATCTGCAAAGTAATTTTCTGTAACTACCCGATGAGATGACAGACTAGCACCTTCCATTTCTTCTTCTACTTTGCACTTCATGGCGGTCTGGATGCCCTCTGGTTCCTCTGAAAGGCCGGTCTTGATACCGCATGACACTCCTGGCATGGGAGAGGAGACTCGCATTTGTTGTTGGAGATTTTGCCCTCCGCTGTGTGCTGTGTCAGTCATCCGGAGTATCCGACACACTAAAAGAGCAGGAAGAACACATGTGATGTCTATATATATTTTTTTCTCATGACAGATGTCACATTTGAAAAACTGTTTAGGATGTTAAAAATACGTCCTCCCTACGTTTTCCTCCATTTTGTGGTATGGCGAGATGAGCGAGCAAACCTCTTTTTGAAGCACAACTGGGCCTCGTTTGCCTCTGTTTGATCTTCGCTTCTCAAGTATGCTGGACTTCCTCCAGCTTGCTGCAGTTCTCACACTTGACTGTGGAAGCATTTGCAAATGTTCGACTTTTTTTTTTTGGGTCAGAAAGTGCCTGTGCAGCTCTTCCTAATTGACCTCATCCTACCTGACGGTCATACATCTCGAGCAATCGTATTACAAAGCGCGCGGGGGACCATCATCACTTTGTAGCAAAGCGATGTGAAATGAATTTTCCACAGACGCTGCAAATGTCCCGCGGGACCTTTGATCAGTGCTGATTGTCTCCACCTTTCTGTCATCCGTTCTACCCTGCAAGCGGGTAAGAATGATTTCACTCCTTTGCTTGGAACAATCACCCATGCCAAATGTGTGTGTGTGTGTGTGTGTGTGTGTGTGTGTGTGTGTGTGTGTGTGTGTGTGTGTGTGTGTGTGTGTGTGTGTGTGTGTGTGTGTGTGTGTGTGTGTGTGTGTGTGTGTGTGTGTGTGTGTCACAGTGACAGCATTGAATAGAAGGGTGTTTGCACTGGTGTGGAAGCAGAGCTTTGTCATCTTTGACCAGCTGGAGTGAAGAGTGCAATGATTCGGCACAGCAGTGTCAAGCCATACATGCCCCGCCCCCAAACCCCCAACCATCCATATTTAGTTATTTCAAAACCAGCCCTCGCTCTCACACGCACACACACACACACACACACACACACACACACACACACACACAAGTAAATCACAGTTGTTTGTGTTAGCAAAATTATGCCCCAAAAAAGAGGGTGGGCAATAGGACAAGACCTACTTAACATTTTTTGTGTGGATCTGGATATACTGCAGATTTTTCAGTTGTGATGCAATATTTTTTTTATTTTGGGGGGGGGGGGGGGTTTGGTCACAAATGTTCGGAATAATCACGTGTATGATAATTGGCAGTTTAGCAAAGACCCACATTAGGATTTTCAAGGCTTGGCAAAGGTTCTTGTAGTGGGTTGTAATTTGAAAAAAAAATATGTCAATTAAAAAGCATCTGCAAATTAGGTAAAAGTAAATCATCACCGTATGTTTTGTACTTGTTTACGATTTTAAGATGGGCTTATGCCGCAGAACATGCAGAGAGAAAATGGCATTATCAATGCATTACCTTTATTTATAAGTTAATAGTACATTTAGCCATCTGATTTTGACCTGGGGCCATAAAATCTGAAAAAAAAAGGTTATTTATTGTTCATCATATCATAAAGTCGACATCCGTTTTATAAAGTCAAAACATTCAAGGTTGTTGCCAGCCGGTTGAACACAATAAAAGACAAAAGACTGCTGGCAGGGAAGCCAAATGTTCAAATCAGAATGTAAAAAAAGCAGCGTTTTTGAATGAGATGGGAGAGGGGGGGGGAGCAATCCACACATATGAGTTAAATGAGGTTAGACGATATCATAATTCTTGTTTCTTGCTGGAAAAAAAACTTTTCGAGACAGTCTCATGAGAGTTTGGCTGTCTTTAAAATTTTGACTTTCAAATTCCACATCTCTGCAAATTAGTTTTCTCCCCAGTTGAACATCGTCGTCCCTCGGATGGCTCGATTAAGCCAGCTTCATTTTGCCTCACAAAAATGTGTTTTTCACAATAGCAGTTGTTACAAGAATTGGTATTCATTGGATATCTTGAGTGCATTGGATTTGTTTCTTCTTTTTTCAAAGGATTCCTGTCACCATGCAGTGTTGTGTTGCTGTGGCCAATCATCAAATGTCACGATTTGGCAGAGCCCACAGAGACCCTGAGATTGTTTAGATGCTGACATGTAGGACAGGAAATAGCGCGGGACAACGAAAATGACCAAGGACACAAGACGGCACGAGGGCGGGACAGAGAAATTGAGAATGTTAAAAAGGATTAGAAGGCTGAAAATGAGGTTCCGTGTAATTCATTGGAGGGATCAGGGCTATATTTGTTGTGTTTCATGATGTCATGCACTTCAACGTGATCTTTTGTGTGTGCGCGCACTCACACTCACCAAGAGTCAGGATTAGCCCATAATAATCACTTCATCTGATGCTCTGTTCCCGTGTGCATGCGCTGGTATTCATGCCTTGCTCGGGATAAAAGTCTGTTTGCACAGTTGGGTGTTTGTCATGGAGCCTGAAGAAATCCCCTAATAGGAATGCAGGAGCTGTTTTACGTTGGTGGGCGTACGTTCATGGTATTCATGCGTGAATTGGGTTCTGTATTATTCTTGCTTTAGGTATTCTGAAGATTTTTTTTTCCCAGTATATCTTTCTATTAGGGATTGAATGACTGAAGGTTTGTCGTGTGGTTTCATCTCGTGTTCCGTTGCGCGAGATGGTGTAAAGGCGCGTTCCCACGTTGCAATTTGTGGCATAAGTTTTGTGGCATGCAACACATTGCAATGTGTGAACCCCGAAGTTGGACAGACTTTTGTCGCATGCAACGTGTTGGATGCGTGTTGCATGAAATAGGACTTGCTCTATTTTCTTGCAATGTGTTGCATGAACCCGACCAATCAGAACGCGTTGGGCTATCACGTGACAAAAACATCGCGTCGTAAACACGGAACGCGGGAAGTATAATGGCGTCGAAACAGAAATAAAAAAAAATCGAGCTCTCCCGGGGCGACACCGAAAAGGTTTATTAATTATTACCATTCGCACGATTGCTTGTGGAACGTCGGGAGCCAGTTCTACTCAAGGAGGGAACACGGACAAGCTGCCTACACTAGCATATCGGAGTTGATGGGCGACTGCATGACAGGTATGGATGGCGATCGAGGCAGCGTCTTCGATTATTATGTCGACAATAATATCATAATTACTTATTGTCGAATATTGTAGGGTGGTTGGAGTGAGAAAGATTACCGAATTTAATTTATTCGGCGACTATTTTGCCAAAATAATGAGCACAACAAAAGTTCAAAATTGGTGCGATCCATTGGAAGGAAATTTCTGAAACTATCGGGGTCCTCGGCCGCCAACTCCTGCATCAGAGCGTTGTAAGCGCCGAGTTCTTTCCGTCTCCCGATCCACGGTCGTACCCAAAACGACCGTTTGGGTTTTGGCTCCTCTAGCTCGGCTAGTAGACCGATAACTGCCAGTTCGAGGAGATCATCGTCGCTGTCGTATTGACAATTAGCCGCCATAGTTGCAGAACAAAATAACGTTAAACACGCATTCGGAAAACTATTCCCGCGAGATTTGAAATTGTTTGCAACTGTTGCAACGTGGGAACACATTCGGTTTGCAACATCATATTTGCAATTTGTTTTATGCAACACGTTGCATAAAACAAATTGCAACGTGGGAACGCGCCTTAAGACAAGACCTCAGAAGCGGGTGATGGAGTGTCACTTCACACACATCGCTGCCTTCGTTCCTCACCACAAGACCAGAGATACCGCTGATATCAAGATGTCGAGACAAGCAGCGATTAGAGCACAGGTGTCAAACTCAAGGTCCGGGGGCCAGATTATTTTATGTGGCCCGGTGAAAGCAGTTCAAACATGTCAACTTCCAAAGATCCTTTCTAAAATGTCGACCAAAATTTGTAATTCTTATGTGTAATAAATAAGAGATATATTTTAACCCCTCATGATAGGCAATAGTTGAATCAACAGTTATTCTTTACTTCTTTATATGGTTTCAGTCATAATGGCCCTCCAAGTGAAACGGTGACTAAAATGTGGCCCGCAGCATAAATGAGTTTGACACCCCTGGATTAGAGTAACCGAGGCTAGCAAGACGAACCGTCATGATGTTCCAACCCCCAGATTATTTTGGTGCTCCCGTGCAGACATTTGACGGCTGGTTCATCTGCTGACTGGACCTTATAGGTCCTCTTTAAACTGGACGGTTGGAAGACGAGATGACACTTTCACATGATTAGCGATTAGTCAACTACACCGCCTTGTGTGTATTCAAATTCTTGTGGGGAACAAAAATTCATAATCGTTCATTCCAGTCTGTGGCCGTTTGTGTGTGTGCGTGTGTGTGTGTGTGTGTGTGTGTGTGTGTGTGTGTGTGTGTGTGTGTGTGTGTGTGTGTGTGTGTGTGTTCTGGTTTAATGCTGACTTTTAAAAGTCTTCTGGTGTGGGGACCCAAAAAAAACAAAAACATCCAAAGCCAAACCAAACAAAACAGAAAAAGCCATAATATGAACACAGCAGCAATTTTTGAAGATGATTTGTTCTCGTGATGTGGGGACCGAAAAATCTGTACAAATCGTTAGCCTAAGCTCAATAGGCGCGTTTGTGTTCTGTGATTCATATTTTAGTGGATACCTCACACAGTCTGTTTATACAGTCATGTTACAGGGGCCAAACGCAGGAAATCCCATCATGTAAAGGGGGACAAAAGTCTGTTTACAGTTATATTCTGAGGACACGTTGCTATGTGGGCACCTGAAATCAAGAAATCCTGGATAAGAAGAAGGCAGGAGCTTTTCTGAAGTTTTACCACTAGTCTAACGGGCATGTTTTTCCGTGTGTGTGTGTGTGAGTGTGAGAGAGAGGGATGAAACTAATCCCAACGGGATGGAACATCTTTTATGTTTCAGCGACTCACCCTTCTTTCTTTCTTCCGTTCTCAACAGACTTAAGGAGCACATAAAGCCCCATCAGGAGGAGGAAAAATAGGAGCTGAAGCAAAATGGGGCAATAAAAGGTGACAAAGATGAAGAGATTAAGAACAAAAGCGAGACGAGATTCAGCCGAGAAGAATGTCGCTTCAAAGGACCTCATTTCTTTCTTTTCCGAGATTTCTCTCCAGCATGTAGAAAGAGAGCAATTCAATGGTTCGATATAATACCTACAGAACAAGACATGTTTGGCGATGAGAAAAGTCTTTAACACATTGTTGCATGTACAACATACACAGTCACCTATGATGAAGCCACAATGTACTAATCGCATGATTGCGTTTCCACTACTGGTGGCACTTTGGCCTACTGGGATGCCTCCATCCATCCATTTTGCGATCCGCTTTTTCCTCACAAGGGTCGCTGACGTGCTGGAGCGTATCCCTCCCTCTTGCTCACAATCACACTTTGGGACAATTTAGAGCAGTGGTTCTTAACCTGGGTTCAATCGAACCCTCGGGGTTCAGTGAAGTTTTTATCTGTTTTTCATAATAAACGTTTTTTTTAATGTCTTGAATTTGTTTTAAAAAAATCACATTTTTATTTTTCACTAATGAAGGGTTTGTGAGCGAGCATATGAACTGTTTGGGTTCAGTACCTCTAACAAGGTGAAGAACCACTGATTTAGAGTGTTCCGTGAACCTGCCATCCATGTTTTTGGAATGCGGGAGGAAACCGGAGTACCCGGAGAAAACCCACACAGTCATGGGGAGAACATGCAAATCTCACACCAGAATCTAACCAGTCTTCCTTACAAGAATGCAATGAAGCCTTATTTTTAATTTACCGTATTTTCACGACCATAAGGCGCGATTAAAAGTCTAGTGTATGAGCCGAGTTCCAAAGCCTGACTGAGCGCGCTTCTGGCCGACACGCTGTTTATATCGAAGTCTGCCAATGAGTGAAGGGTGGGCGTGCCCAACAACACGGTGCGCCGAATGGTCATGAAAATACGGTACTGTGTTGCACTAGTAACTGCACTATGACCAGGCACGTGTCGCAAACTCATAGCTTGCTTTGTGGAAAGCAGTTTAAACATTTCCTTAATTTCCAGGTTTCATTCATACTTGTATCTCTTTGTCCTCACCAGTAGGACAACTCTGGCATACAAGTGAGACCCGTTCACCTGTTTTATGACTAAACCAACATAGCAGAGCATCATGATGTAATAATCAGATTTGTAGATGTCTGGTTTCGTTGCGCACGGGCCGCAGCTTTATCTGGGTCACTTTCTTGATTTGTGTCTTTGTAACAGTACTTTAGGAGCTCAATGTGGGCCAAAAATGGCATTTCATTCTTGAAAGGGTGTCGTATACCGATGAACATCTCCACACCATTGACGTTCACGTACTATTTGGGTGTCTGTTCCTATTACGCTCTTGGCTGACAGTAATTTGGGTGTTTAAGGTGGCGGTGGCTTTACTGAGGTTGCCTACTTCGCTTTGCGGAGATCGCACGTGTATCAAGTTACTTGCGTCGACTTCACAGTGGGCCAACAGCAAAGTGATGAATAAAATAAACCAGGAGACAAGCATGAACATACAGAAACACTCACTGTATAAACTTACTATACACATCCAAAAACATTGACGTTTGGCAACATATATCAGGCACACGCGTCAAGATGAAGTTCCCTAGTAGACAGATGCCCAGACTTGTAAATGTTCCTGCTTTATAAATATATATATTTTTTTAAAAGCACACCACAAACTGGACATTCAAGAGGACTTCCCACAGTTTCCTTCTGTGTCATGTGGTAGATCCTCGGTAGTTATGACTTGGCCACAATCATCTAAACACAGGCTCTTTAGTGGCAGGCATAGAGGAAATAGATGAGCACACGGGAAATGCAACCGTATCGAGATGAAGAAAGCAAGAAAGTGCTCGTTGTAGAGGTTCCTCAGTGTACGGAAATTAGCAGCGTATATGTAA
Source organism: Hippocampus mohnikei (assembly GCA_026261675.1). Taxonomy (NCBI): domain Eukaryota; kingdom Metazoa; phylum Chordata; class Actinopteri; order Syngnathiformes; family Syngnathidae; genus Hippocampus; species Hippocampus mohnikei. Next base: position 8,877,890 of record JAKGUB010000106.1, on the reverse strand, counting down.
ATATTTCATCGGGTTGTCCCACAAAGACGAAAAGATGATCTTACAGTTTATGTGCACAACCTTCCTAAAAATATCCCCAACCAGCTTTTGAACCACAAAACAAGCACGGGAATAAAACGAAAGAAACAGAGAAAGGCTTTTTCTTCGCATCCCCTGATGGGACTTTTGAAGCTGGAGCTGTTGCCATTAATTTGCCTTAAACCTCTCCTCATCAGCGATGTTGACATCCTCCATTAAAAGCTTCTAAGTAGAAGCTCCAAGTTTGAACTCGAGTGAAACTCCTTTTTCAAGAGGAAGTCAATCCATCAAGTCATTTTGTTTTAACATACCTCTTGTCCTCGTTAGGGTGGCGGGTTAGCTAGAACATAGCCGAGCTGACTTTGGGGCGAGAGGCGAGGTGCACCCTGGATCAGTTTGTCAATCAATCACAGTTAAACATATCGACAAACATGCATTCCCACTCGTCTTTTCGCTTCTTCAAAAGGTCGCACTCAGAACCCAGATTCAAACCCGGAACCTGTGATGCCTGCACTCCGAGCACGGCCTGCAAATGTTTGTTTTTTCCCCCGTGTTGACACACACACGCGCAAAGGCCCCCGCTGCTCTATGTGCAAGATGCCCCATTGCCTACGTGCATCATACCGACCCGATATTAGCCGCGTGTTTGTGCCAATTCCAAGATGTGCGACCCAAAACACATTCATTAAAAGCCCACGCATTAATCTTGCGCAGATTTGGCTTTGGGTTTTATGAGCTCATCAAAGCGTTCCGTGCACTGAGTCACCGTCTCCTTGCCCCCCCCTCACGTCCCCCGACCCCCGCTTTGATAAAGAGCACACTTCCCTCCAATCTGTTCTCAAAGAATGACCTTTGAGGAGGCAATGGAAAAGTCCCTGTAGCAAAAGTGTGTTTACGTCCCACTATAGCCTCCCGTCGGTATGTCAGCTGTGACAAACAAGCAGGAGATTCACAACGATACAGTCGAACCTTTGTATCCATGCTGATCCACCTCCCCGATGAAATAACGGCGATTTGTCGCCATCGCGTACAGGCGAGGTTTGGTTCACATTTGACCTCATCCAGTTGGAAAAAAGAAGTTAATGACAGACGGTAAATTGTATATTCACCGTTTGATGGATGCGTATTGATTGCGTAGCGGCGGATTTGTCGAGGAGTGAAGCGGGAGAAAATTGATGAAGGCGAGTAGGCGAGCGTTAAAACTTCATGCATCACACTTGAGTCATTTGGAGTGTCATGCGAGACTAAAATGAGCTAGTGAGTCCAACATTTGATCGCACCTGAAGGACATACAGAAGGAGATTTACCGTTTGTCCTTCAAAAGTGATCCACTTCAGGTAAAGACTAAATGCAGATCCCTTTGCAGTCTACATTCTTTTTTTTTTCTTATTTTGCGTGAATTGCCGTTAGCTTACCGTTGTTTTAGTCATGTTGTACTGAGCAGTCAGGCAAAAAAATGTGTGCACCCTAACCCAAACCTGGACCCTACGCCTCTTAACTAAACCCGCAACCTATCCTCACCCTATACGCCCCCTCTATCCAATGGTGGCATAGTTGTGTGAGCAAACACATATTTGCAATTCATAAATAATCATTTCCGGCGAAATGAAGTGAAACTTCCTCATGATCTCTCGTGACACACTCGTCTGCCACGGCACCCTTATTGGCAGTCTCTGCTTTAACCTGTCAATCTCCTGCTTATTTATCACAGCTGACATACCGACAGGAGGCTATAGTGGGACATAAACACACTTTTGCTACAGGGGCGGTGACTCAACGGGGACAAATATGACTAAATCATCATTTAAAAACATTATTAATGTAAAAACAGAAGTAGTATTATGTGTGCAGATTGCTCCAGAAGTGTTTTGCAAGTCACTGGTGGCTGACTAACCAATTAGTGGACAGAAGCATTCTGACGTCAGCAATGGCCCCGTGAGGATGAATTTGCGATCCGAATTCATCCATCCATTTTCTGATCCGCTTTATCCTCACTAGGGTCGCGGGGGGTGCTGGAGCCTATCCCAGCTGTCTTCGGGCAGCAGGTGGGGGACACCCTGAACCGGTTGCCAGCCAATCGCAGGGCACACAGAGACGAACAACCATCCGCGCTCACGATCACATCTAGGGACAATTTTGAGTGTTCAATCAGCCTGCCATGCATGTTTTTGGAATGTGGGAGGAAACCGGAGTACCCGGAGAAAACCCATGCAGGAGAACATGCAAACAGGAAGGCTGTGGCCGGGATCGAACCCGCAACCTCTGCACTGTGAGGTCCACGCGCTAAACACTGGACCGCCCGCCCTCCAATAGTCCCATTCCTAATCTAGTTGTCCAGCATGACTGATTCTGAAGACCCAGATTAGATTGACATGGCTGAAATCCAACGGCCACACGTAATGGAAGCAACGCCACCAAGGGAAACAAAATGAAAAGCGGAGTATAGACTGTTGGGGGAAATTTACTGCAATTTCATGAAACCGAATTTCGGTTCTAAATGTAGGTCATTGCTTCTAACAATGTTTAGGCCGTCAGAGAAGGCTTTATTGGCCCTGACCACCAACCACTGCTCCAACCACAACCCTGTGCTGAATTCCCAGTCCTACACTCATCATATTTCTTCTCGTTGACGCCACTTTTAACGCGCAAACAAAACCCAAACACGTAGCGGATCCCTCCGGTGATCCAATCGAAAATAAATGCACACATGGACATTAATGAAGTCATAGAAAGTGTCGATTTGCAGCTGCAGAAAAGATTCTCCAGCTGTACATCATCAATTCCACACACAAACGTGCACTCGGGGGTCTCTGGATGGCAAAATCGTTTAAGACGTAAGGGCCTTGCCATCGTTAATGCCGCGTTGCCAGGGCGACCGCCAAGGAGCTGATGTTTAACACTCTGGATTGTGGGCACGGTTATGTAATCGCTCACTCAGCACGTCTGTTAGTCAGACCAGCTCACATCTGCCAGGCTGAAGGGATCAGCTGATGAGTGTGGACTTCCATTCAGCCCGGTTCAATTCTGGCACGCTTGATTGGATTGTCAGACTGAAAAGACTGAACGACAATAATCCCGCACTATTTGTGATGGGTCGGGACCGATAAACCATGAGTAATTGACGTGACCCCTAAACGTTTGTAATTATCTCTATTCATGGTTCAAACTGAAATAGCACCTAATATAATTTCAAAGACGAATAAATGTCAAACAGATGATCTGATATTGAATGTATGTCCTGAAAGTGTATCTGTTCATGCACGTAGGCCAAAGACACTCTGTCACTTCCACTAACAACCCAGGCTAAACTTAGCTCCTCCCCGACACATGGAGCTTGTCTATCAGTCGGGATGTATCACTTTGCATTAGTGACACTAATTAATGTACCACTTTCCCATTTTTGGACAGGGCCTTGGCTGCATCTGGAGGCATCTGTGGCTGTTCACAAGAATCTGTGCGTGGTCAGTATGATTAATTAAATGATGATTCCACTCACCATGGAATGCATGTCACCTGTCTGAGTACGTGCAGTCAAGACGCTCACTTGAACACCGCCGGTTGTGCAAGAATGAGCTCAGTGTCCACGGCTGCCGGCAGCAATAACGCTGATCCCCAGGCAACTGGAGAGCATGGGAAATACACACAATATAACAGACTCATTACACACTGTATTTAAAAAAAAAAAAAAAAAAGAGCATCAGCACACAAGCAGGACTTGCCTCGCTAATGAAACAAAAGCACAGTGGAATAACCCATAAAGTTAAAATTAAGGAACAGGCAATAAAGGGAATTAAAATGTTTTCTGTGTTCATCAAACAAAATACACCCCACAAAAAAACAATTTTATTTCCAAAAATATTATTTATGGCCATTATATGGAGTCCTTACACATGGGGAAATTCTGATTTATAGCAGCAGGCAGTTGCAGATACCGTCTATCGGCATAGGATGGTTTTGTTTGTTTGTTTGTTTTGTTTTTTTGGCGCGAAAGGCAAATTACACACTGGATGCGTTGCAGGTCAATCACGGGTCCCATTTAGAGACGGATAACCATTCACATTCACCCCGTCACTCGATGAAAACTGAAGCACTGCCTTAACCACTGACACCTACTTGTGCGTCATCCAAATGCTTTGGAAACATTTCTTTGAAGGGAATACGGCAATGCGCAACTTAACTTGAGCCCCGTTTTGAGCAAAACCACACACCTACAACAAGGTTGAGTTTCCTATTTCTGTCTGAACAAACGGACAAAGACCAGACACCTGTACAGACTGTGGGTCCTTGGTCGAGCAAACAAGGATTACAAGTGAGGTACAGTCAATGGTCACGCTCTGACAAACAAACACACACACGCTCATGCAAAGAGATAAACAGAAAGGCACAAAGGTATTAAACATTCCACTTGGGTCTCGAGTAGCAATAATTACTTTCACATGGAAGGACTTTTTTTAGAGCATCTAGGGACTGGATGAACACACACACACACACACACACACACACTCAAGCAAATGTATAAATGCACATATGTAATCATTTATTCACTCATACATACTAATATGCTGCATTTCTTACGCAACATGCACAAGCACATACTGCTTCGTTCTGTTTACTGTTCCCCCGATATGGCCTGAGTGGATCTGATTAGATGAGACACGTCGAGATACATACACTTGATTATAGGATTCCTTTCTTTTTCTTTTTTTTTTTAACTCACTCACTGCTCTTTCTCACTTCAACTGAAGACAAAAAAGAGCTGAGTTTCCAAAGGAGACGACACACCCATCGCTGTGTGAATTAAATTGCAGTATACATTTGTTGGGCTCGGTGTCGGTATGACGCGTGAGCCGCGGAGCCAAGCATTCAACACACATATGAAGGCTTCTTTTTCCCTGGCTGATTTTCTGGGGCTTGAGAATGAGGTCAAGGATTTCATGCACTTTGAGTCATCTCTTGAAAATGGGGCCTGTGAAGTTAAAGGCGGGGTGAATTTGGGGCCAACTTTTTTGTACAATCCCTCGGAAACATGTCAATTTGAAGGCAATACCGGCGTGCTTCTACCCTTCTGGGATAACTTTCTTTCAAAAAATATAGGACACTCCAATGTTCCTTTCCTTTGCTGTACATAGGGTGTAGGGGCTCATCTTTTTATCATCTCATATCACCAGAGCAGACAAGGGGGAGGAGGTAGAAATATTTTGAGGGTATGAGGCAACCCTCCTCAATTTACTCATTTCATGGAGACTAAAATGAGGTTGCCGTGCTCTCACCATAAATGTCCATTTTATGTCAAGAATGTCATGTTCCGCTTTGCCTGTTTTGTTTTTTTGAGTGTTTCAGCATCAGCTGGAGTGTGGGGCGTCACCTTCCAGCGATGCACCTGTGCTGGATCAATGCAATCTGTGCTGCCTACGTAAGACACCGACCACCTGTCTCCCTCGTCGGACTATTGCTCTTGATCACCGCTTTTGCCCCAGTGCTTTGTTATCTCTCGTTCATGCTTCTAGTCCCCCTCCTCGTCATAGTCATTCGGGTTTGTGAGTATTTGTTTCGTCTTGGTATTGTACTTGGTTTCGTTTTATTGTACTTACCTCGATTCGTATTATGATGTTTTCAAAAATCATTCTAGACTTGTAAGTGGCAAGCGCTTTGTTTTCTCGCTCGGTTTTTCTGGCTCCTTGTTTTGCCAGCACCTTTTGTTGAATACGTTGTCGCGCCCTCGCTTTTCCTTAATAAATCTTTTGTCATCGCCATTTATCTGAGTCTGCATTTGTGGGATCTACACTCCATTCGGTCTGCGGTCAGACCTCATCCGGTCAAAGAAGGATTAAGTTAAAGTCAAACGTACGGACAACAACTGTTATTCATCGCATGCATAGCCGATTTATATCCACATACGAAAGACGCCCGGGTCGGATTTAGAAAAAAATCTGAGTTGTACTGTTCACACTGCATGGAAAAAAAAAACCAGATACATTGATACATACATATGAGCAAAAAAAAAAAAAAAAATGGAATTGAACTGCAGTGTGACCTATATATGTTCTGTGATTGGCTGGTGACCATTGCAGGGTGTACCCCGCCTCTTGCCCGAAGTCTGATAGGATTGGCTGCAGCACACAAAGAGAATATCAAATCAATTCAAACTCAATCTCGATTGAGCTGGAGCCGATCCTGAAGGCCTGAAGACAAAAGCCAGGTACAACCTGAACTGGTCAAACAATCAAGCCTTCACACTACCATTCACACCGATGGACAATTTACACTTCATATTGCCCACATCATTTTATGTGGCTCTTGAAAGCAAATCTTGTGCGTCAACTTCCATGATTCTTGAAAAAAACCCAAAAAACATTCCAACTGTACTATGTCATAAATATAAATCCTCAGATGAGTTTGACACGCCGCTATGGCCTTCAACGAATCTCGCGTGCGCGTTTTTGAAATGCGCAAGGAAGCCAAAGTACCTGAAGAAAAGCCACAATATCGAAATCTTATTGGAAATAAAAATGAGTGCAGCATGAACTGCATCTGGGCTACTGTTCAATCCCTTCTGCCCCATTGTATTAAAAAAAATAAATACAGGTGCCACCGTATACTTTTGTCCATGTAATGCGATCGCAGGCTTCAGGGGAGGCATGAGAGTAATATGTGTTTGCCACCCCACCAATAGGGGTGCATGGGGTGTTCATGCGCCTGGCACCACACCCAGTGGTGTTGGGGCTGGCTAGCTCGAAAGGGCGAAAGGCGAAATAAGTAGCTTGCCAGTGTACCGTAGTTCACTCAAGTCAACCTCTCCTCCACGTGGTGCATCCTGGTAACTAGGTTCTCGCGGACATAGGCTAACGAGGCTCTGGCTAGGGGAAGGAAAACCCCGAAAGAAAAACCTGCCGCGGGGCCAACAACCCGCCGGTTCAACTACATTGTTACAGAAACCTTAGGAAACTCAAATACTATCAACAACAGGACCGCAGTGTGCTTGAGACAGGAACTTGACTCGTCAATCACCGTGCCTACAGCCCGCTCGAGCCAAGAACCTGACTTTATGACCACTCCTGATGAAAGCCTTAACCAGGAAGTTAGGAGTGCGAATTCAAGCATACTGGGGCCCAAAACCATGCTTCGTGTTGGGGCATGGAACGTCCGCACTATGTACGAGATGTCAAAAACAGCTCAGGTCATCAACGAGATGAAACGCTACCGACTAGACATACTAGGTGTCAGTGAGTGCCGTTGGACAGGATCAGGACGCTTCACAACCAGTGACGGATCACTCATCCTTTACTCGGGACACCACGACACCCACACCCAAGGAGTTGCCATCATTTTATCCAGGAGAAGACAAGAACTCTTATCGAATGGGAGCCTATCAGTGAGCGACTCATTAGGACACGTTTTGATTCTAAGTACTGCAAGTTAACCATCATTCAGTGCTACGCACCAACTAATGATGCAGATGCTGAGGCGAAGGATGACTGGTATGAACAGCTACAAGTAGCCATTTCGAAAGTCCCACAGCATGACATGCTCCTGGTCATTGGAGACTTCAATGCGAAAGTGGGGTCCGACAACACTGGCCTTGAGAGTGCGATGGGCGTCCATGGATGTGGCATGATCAACGAAAATGGTGAAAATCTCGTTGACTTTTGCATGAACAATAGGCTGATCATTGGAGGCACAATCTTTCCACACAAGTCCATCCACAAACTTACCTGGGCGTCACCGGATGGGGTCACAATCAATCAGATCGACCACATCATGATCAACGGCAAATGGCGCAGGTCCCTGCAGGATGTGCGTGTGTATCGTGGAGCAGATGCTAACAGTGATCACTTCCTAGTTGCTGCCTCCATCAAGCTCAAGCTCCGGAAAGTCATCCAGCACGGTCCAGCGAAGGAAACGACTCGACATCTCCCAAATCAAGATCCCAGAAACCAAGGCTGCCTTTGTTCTAGAATTGAAGAACCGCTTCAGTGCTCTTTCAGCGGACGATGCTTTAGAACTGGAGGATATCAGTCAGAAGTGGGCTACCATCAAAAGTACTTACTGCACCACAGCAGAAGAAGTCCTAGGCTTCAAGAAGAGGAAAAACAAGGAATGGTTAACACCAGGAACATGGAAGCTCATAGATGAGAGGAGAAGCCTGAAAGACAAGCTGCTGAACACCAAGTCACCAAGACTGCAGGAACGAGCCAAAGCAGCCTACAAGAGCAAGGATAAGGAGGTGAAGAGAAGTGCCAGGAGTGACAAGAGAGCGTATGTGGAGAGTTTGGCTAGTGAAGCCGAAAAAGCTGCAGCGAGAGGAGACATGGGTACTGTCTACAAGGTCACGAAACAACTGAGTGGAAACCACCACAACCACTCTGCACCGATAAAAGACAAGAATGGCAACACTCTGTCCACGGTACGCGAGCAAGCAGCACGTTGGGTGGAACATTTCAAGGAGGTCCTTAACCATCCTGACCCAAGCGACCCAGCTAATCCCGTTCCTAATGATGGTATCCTGGAGATCAATACAGACCCGCCAACCGAAGACGAAGTCAGGAGAGCCATCACAGCAATGAAGAATGGCAAAGCATCAGGAGTTGGCGGCATCCATGCAGAAATGCTGAAAGCTGATGTTGACCTGGCTACAACTCTTCTTACAGATCTCTTTAGCGTGATATGGGAGAAGGCGTGATACCGGAAGACTGGGCGAAGGGTCTGATTGTGAAACTCCCAAAGAAAGGCACCCTCCAAGAGTGCGACAACTGGCGTGGGATCACCCTTCTGTCCATCCCTAGCAAGATTTTTGCCGTGTCCTACTTAAGCGCATCGACCAAGCCATTGACCCCAGGCTTAGGCAGGAGCAAGCAGGATTCGGAAGGGCAGAGGGTGCATGGACCAAATCTTTGCCTTGCGTAACATCATCGAGCAATGCTTGGAATGGAATGTGCCACTGTACATCAACTTTGTGGATTTTAAGAAGGCCTTTGATAGCGTGCATCGGGAAACATTGTGGCGAATACTGCTTTCATACGGTGTACCACCCAAGATCATCACCTTGATTAGCATGTTCTACAGCCACTTCGAGTGCAGTGTCATCCTGGATAATACCCTGACAGAGTGGTTCCCAGTGGAGTCCGGTGTGCGCCAAGGCTGCATATTATCCCCGATCCTCTTCCTTCTTATCATCGACTGGATCATGAGGAAGACAACAGCTGACAAAGCCAGAGGGATCCAGTGGACATTCCTCTCCCAACTCGAGGACCTGGACTTTGCCGATGACCTTGCCATCCTGTCCTCCAAACATACTCATCTGCAAGAGAAGACTGACCGATTGGGCCATTTCGCTGCACAAACAGGACTCACCATCAGCACCACCAAAACCCAGGTCATGTATATCAACCCCAGGGTGACAGCTCCTATTACCAACAATGGGAAACCTCTTGAGGCTGTCGGCAACTTTACTTACCTGGGCAGTCTGATAAGTACTGACAACGGCGCGCAGAAGGACATCAAGGCGAGGCTTGCAAAGGCGCAGGGAGCATTTGCCAGGCTTCATGCCATCTGGAAGTCCCGTCAATACACTCTTCACACCAAGATCCATCTGTACAACAGCAACGTGAAGTCTGTATTGCTGTATGGGTCCGAGTGCTGGAGAGTGGTGACAACGGATATGAAGAGAGTGGAATCTTTTCACAACAAGTGTCTACGCAAGATCTGCCGTATATTCTGGCCAAACACCATCTCCAACCGTGATCTCTACACGTTGACTGGAAGCCAGAGTATAGTAGGAGAGATCAAGCGTCGACGATTCCGATGGCTGGGGCACGTATTCAGGATGGAGGAAAGCCGCATACCGAAAGTAGCGTTGAGATGGACTCCACCCGGAAAGAGAAAGAGGGGACGGCCCAAAACCACATGGCGCCGAACTGTGATGGCAGAGCTGAAAGAGAGGGATCTCACATGGGGACAAGCCCAACACATCGCCAGAGACAAGGCACGATGGAGAGAGTTGACTGAGGCCTTATGTCCCAGACGGGACGAAGAGGATTGAATGAATGAATGAACCCCACCAATAATCCGTTTTGGTGTCCGACTAATATTAGACGTAAGTGCAGCAGTGTCCAAACGATAATTTATGTATGTCTGACTGCTTGGCTGAGTCTCTGAGTGAAATCCAATGTGCAAACGCTCAATCTTGCTGTCAGCGGTGTTTGATGCTTCCTGTGCTCCTCGAGGGCCATATTCCACGCGGAAGGCCACCTGGAGGGAAATTGACAGAGAACAGTTTGAGCGGGCCAAGGTAACAGTCAGTTATTCCATCAATCGCGACTCAAAAAGATGCGACATCGGAATAAAATGGCATGTGGCTCAGCAGTGCCAGAGGTGTCAAAGTCAAGAAAACCATGCGAGCAGATTCACTTCAGTATATCTGCATTATCAAGCTCCAGAGGATGCGCGATGTAACTTTTGGGAAATAACTGCTCCTTTACAAATAGTACTGTCATTAAAACAGCTGCCACTATTTTCCATTACTTGATGCTACTTTCCATTAGGGGTTTATTTTTTATTTATTTTATTTTTTTAGGTGATGAGCCCATTTTATGTGCAGTCAAATGATAAAATTTGAATGACTTTAGCTAGTTGTAAATATGTCTCAAACGTTGGACAAAAACCATGCAAGACGTCAAGAGACTAGCAAACATGATTGCACATCTTGTGCAGAGATTTATATCTTATAGCTTTAAGGAGATATCATTTCTCTTGCAGGGCTGGTTACTATGGTTACTGTTGTTGTTTTACTCCACCAAACTGTTGGTTTGTTTTTTCTGTAGTATGGCATCTGAAGTATTTTCATGCCTTTTTTTTTACAGATAAAGTTGCATTGACAATAAGAAGTTTAAGCATGTTTTTTGTTTGTTTTTTTTGTCAAAAGGTCAGGAAGTTCTTTTAGGGGAATTCCTAACTTCCCGTACAGTCGAGTGCCAATCAGCAGCAGATATCCTCGACAAATTAGTGATGCTACATTGTAAACTGCCAAGCTTTTTTTTTTTTGGCAACGTAAACTAATATGTATGGAGTGTTGTAATTGTCTTGTCAAAGTTTGACTCATTTGGCTTTTAACTAGAGGTGAGTCGCAGTATTTCAAGGATTTGAGGTGAAAAAAAAAAGAGGTCACGAGGACCCGTTCATTGCTGCTTGCAGCTTTAATTTCAGTTGTAATTGATCCTAAAAGGCAAAATGAAATTATATTAATACAAATTTAAGTCACGGAAAGCACTGTGGTTATTTTTGTAGATTCCGCAGGATTCTATCTGTACCATTTGTGCTCCTCCTCAATAGCAATTTTCGATCGATTTGACCTCAAATATTGCAGCTGGATTTTTCCTGACAGAGGCGTAGCACAGATTAAACTGCATCTTGAAGATGAAACTCAGACCCAGGGAGGATTCGGATCAGTTTGGGAAACAGCGAATATGTTTGTGTTCTTCCCCAGCCGGTGGGCAAAGAACAAAAAAAAAAACAATGCAAAAATCTCAGCCAAAAGGAGGCAAATGTCACAATTGCATGATGCTTCGTGGCTGAAACAAGACGCACATTCCCCTCGCCCGTGACTTGCTTGAACGTTTGCACACACATGCACACTCTTAGCGAGGTTATTTGTTGACGGTATATCTAGAAAGTGTCATACACAGTGCATTAAAAACAGACATGTGTATTTTGGGCTGCTTGATTGCATGCTAGGCTGTTTGCACACATGAGAGTTGACTTTTTGGGGGTTGTGGGGGGGGGGGGGGCAGCAAAGGCATTATTTTGTACTTTGAGACCGCACTTTGAACGTAACTAATTTCCGAGCTGGCTGGAACTAAAACACGACCTTTAGTCAAAACATAAGCCCTTGACCCGAAGGTGACACACGGTTTCACATTCTCATCAACACGCATACACCTAGTTGAGACCAGCCTTGACGCAACTGCACGACACATCGGTCTGCTGGCGCGACGGTTTTAGCTGAGAATCCATCAGGATATTCGTGGCAAACGGGGCAGGATGGACCTTATAAGCAAGATGGAACACAACCAGTTATACAATCTGCATGAGAGTTAGGGATGTAATATTAATATTGCAATGTACCCGTGCGATCCAGTGTCAATGCAGCAGCCTCAAATATCTGGGTTGTTACAGCATGATTATAACAAAGTACTGCGTGGACTGCTCAATGAGGCGTTTTTAGCCGAAAAAAACAACCTAGATAGTAAGGCGTTTTATGCCAAAAAAAACGACCGTGTATAGTAAGGCGTTTTTAGCCGAAAAAAACGACCATGTATAGTAAGGCGTTTTTAGCCGAAAAAACCGACCATGTATAGTAAGGCGTTTTTGGCGAAAAAGCGACCATGTATAGTAAGGCGTTTTTAGCGAAAAAAGCGACCATGTATAGTAAGGCGTTTTAGCCGAAAAAGCGACCATGTATAGTAAGGCGTTTTGGCGAAAAAACTACCATGTATAGTAAGGCATTTTTAGCGAAAAAAAGCGACCATGTATAGTAAGGATTTTTGGCGAAAAAGCGACCATGTATAGTAAGGATTTTTTTAGCCAAAAAAACGACCATGTATTGTAAGCCATTTTTAGCGAAAAAACGACCATGAATAGTCAGGCGTTTTGGCGAAAAAATAGACCATGTATAGTAAGGCGTTTTTAGCGAAAAAACGACCATGTATAGTAAGGCATTTTGGCGAAAAAACGACCATGTATAGTAAGGCGTTTTTGGCGAAAAAACGACCATGTATAGTAAAGCGTTTTAGCTAAAAAAGCGACCATGTTTAGTAAGGCGTTTTAGCTAAAAAAAAGCGACCATGTATAGTAAGGCTTTTTAGCGAAAAAACCGACCATGTATACTAAGGCGTTTTGGCGAGAAAACGACCATGTATAGTAAGGCGTTTTAGCTAAAAAAAGCGACCATGTTTAGTAAGGACTTTTTAGCGAAAACGACCATGTAGTGCAAGCCATTTTAGCGAAAAAGCTACCATGTATAGTAAGGCGTTTTTAGCGAAAAAAATGCGACCATGTATAGTAAGGCGTTTTAGCGAAAAAAGCGACCATGTATAGTAAGGCGTTTTTAGCTAAAAAAATGACCATGTATAGTAAGGCGTTTTGGCGAAAAAAGCGACCATTTTAAGGCGAAAAAAAAACGACCATGTATAGTAAGGCGTTTTAGCTAAAAAAAACGACCATGTATAGTAAGGCGTTTTTGGCCAAAAAACGACCATGTATAGTAAGGCGTTTTTAGCGAAAAAACCGACCATGTATAGTAAGGCGTTTTAAGCTATATAGTAAGGCTTTTTAGCGAAAAAAGCGACCATGTATAGTAAGGCGTTTTAGCGAAAAAAGCGACCATGTATAGTAAGGCGTTTTTGTATAGCGAAAAAATGACCATGTATAGTAAGGCGTTTTGGCGAAAAAACGACCATGTATAGTAAGGCGTTTTTAGCGAAAAAACAACCATGTATAGTAAGGCGTTTTTGGCGAAAAAACTACCATGTATAGTAAGGCATTTTTAGCGAAAAAACGACCATGTATAGTAAGGATTTTTGGCGAAAAAACGACCATGTATAGTAAGGCGTTTTGGCGAAAAAAGCGAACATGTATAGTAAGGCGTTTTAGCTAAAAAACGACCATGTATAGTAAGGCGTTTTTAGCGAAAAAAGCGACCATGTATAGTAAGGCTTTTTAGCTAAAAAAAAGCGACCATGTATAGTAAGGCGTTTTAAGCTAAAAAAAAACGACCATGTATAGTAAGGCTTTTTAGCGAAAAAACGACCATGTATAGTAAGGCGTTTTTAGCGAAAAAACGACCATGTATAGTAAGGCGTTTTGGCGAAAAAACAACCATGTATAGTAAGGCGTTTTTAGCCGAAAAAAACGACCATGTATAGTAAGGATTTTTTGGCCGAAAAAAACGACCATGTATAGTAAGGCGTTTTTAGCCGAAAATATAGTAAGGATTTTTTTAGCCGAAAAAACGACCATGTATTGTAAGCCATTTTTAGCCGAAAAAAACGACCATGTATAGTCAGGCGTTTTTGGCGGAAAAAAAAGACCATGTATAGTAAGGCGTTTTAGCTAAAAAAACCATGTATAGTCGCCCATGTGTAGTAAGGCGGCGAAAAAAAGACCATTTTGGCCGACAAAAAGGACCATGTATAGTAAGGCGTTTTTAGCGAAAAAACGACCATGTATAGTAAGGATTTTTGGCGAAAAAACGACCATGTATAGTAAGGCGTTTTTATAGTAAGGATTTTTTTAGCCGAAAAAACGACCATGTATTGTAAGCCATTTTTAGCCGAAAAAAACGACCATGTATAGTCAGGCGTTTTTGGCCGAAAAAAACGACCATGTATAGTAAGGCGTTTTTAGCTAAAAAAACGACCATGTATAGTAAGGCGTTTTTGGCAGAAAAAACGACCATGTATAGTCAGGCGTTTTTAGCTAAAAAAACGACCATGTTTAGTAAGGCGTTTCTAGCTAAAAAAAACGACCATGTATAGTAAGGCTTTTTTTAGCCAAAAAAACGACCATGTATAGTAAGGCGTTTTTAGCTAAAAAAAAACGACCATGTATAGTAAGGATTTTTTTAGCCGAAAAAACGACCATGTAGTGTAAGCCATTTTTAGCCGAAAAAACTACCATGTATAGTAAGGCGTTTTTGGCCAAAAAACGACCATGTATAGTAAGGCGTTTTTAGCCGAAAAAACCGACCATGTATAGTAAGGCGTTTTTAGCTAAAAAAAATGACCATGTATAGTAAGGCGTTTTTAGCCAAAAAACGACCATGTATAGTAAGGCGTTTTTAGCCGAAAAAAACGACCATGTATAGTAAGGCGTTTTTAGCCGAAAAAAACCACCATGTATAGTAAGGCGTTTTTAGCGAAAAAACCACCATGTATAGTAAGGCGTTTTGGCAGAAAAAACTACCATGTATAGTAAGGCGTTTTTAGCGAAAAACGACCATGTATAGTAAGGCGTTTTTAGCGAAAAAACGACCATGTATAGTAAGGCGTTTTTAGCGAAAAAAACGACCATGTATAGTAAGGCGTTTTTAGCGAAAAACGACCATGTATAGTAAGCCGTTTTTAGCGAAAAAACGACCATGTATAGTAAGGCGTTTTGGCGAAAAAAAAGACCATGTATAGTAAGGCGTTTTTAGCGAAAAAATGACCATGTATAGTAAGGCGTTTTTAGCGGAAAAAAGCGACCATGTATAGTAAGGCGTTTTTAGCGAAAAAACGACCATGTATAGTAAGGCGTTTTTGGCAGAAAAAACGACCATGTATAGTAAGGCGTTTTTAGCTAAAAAAAATGACCATGTATAGTAAGGCGTTTTTAGCCGAAAAAAACGACCATGTATAGTAAGGCGTTTTTAGCCAAAAAAAACGACCATGTATAGTAAGGCGTTTTTAGCCAAAAAAACTATCATGTATAGTAAGGCATTTTTAGGTGAAAAAAACTACCATGTATAGTAAGGCGTTTTTAGCCGAAAAAAAGACCATGTATAGTAAGGCGTTTTTAGCCGAAAAAAACGACCATGTATAGTAAGGCGTTTTTAGCTAAAAAAATGACCATGTATAGTAAGGCGTTTTAGCTAAAAAAATGACCATGTATAGTAAGGCGTTTTGGCGAAAAAACGACCATGTATAGTAAGGCGTTTTTAGCGAAAAAACGACCATGTATAGTAAGGCGTTTTTAGCGAAAAAAGCGACCATGTATAGTAAAGCGTTTTTAGCGAAAAAACTACCATGTATAGTAAGGCATTTTTGGCGAAAAAAGCGACCATGTATAGTAAGGATTTTTGGCGAAAAAAACGACCATGTATAGTAAGGCGTTTTTAGCCGAAAAAAACGACCATGTATAGTAAGGATTTTTTTAGCGAAAAAAACGACCATGTATTGTAAGCCATTTTTAGCCGAAAAAAACGACCATGTATAGTCAGGCGTTTTTGGCCGAAAAAAAAGACCATGTATAGTAAGGCGTTTTTAGCGGAAAAAAACGACCATGTATAGTAAGGCGTTTTGGCTAAAAAAATGACCATGTATAGTAAGGCGTTTTTAGCGAAAAAACGACCATGTATAGTAAGGCGTTTTGGCAGAAAAAACGACCATGTATAGTAAGGCGTTTTAGCTAAAAAACGACCATGTATAGTAAGGCTTTTTAGCCAAAAAAAACGACCATGTATAGTAAGGCGTTTTTAGCTAAAAAAAAAACGACCATGTATAGTAAGGATTTTTTTAGCCGAAAAAACGACCATGTAGTGTAAGCCATTTTTAGCCGAAAAAACGACCATGTATAGTAAGGCGTTTTTGGCGAAAAAAACGACCATGTATAGTAAGGCGTTTTTAGCTAAAAAAAACGACCATGTATAGTAAGGCGTTTTTAGCTAAAAAAAACGACCATGTATAGTAAGGCGTTTTTGGCGAAAAAAACGACCATGTATAGTAAGGCGTTTTTAGCCGAAAAAAACGACCATGTATAGTAAGGCATTTTTAGCGAAAAAAACGACCATGTATAGTAAGGCGTTTTTGGCTAAAAAAAAACGACCATGTATAGTAAGGCGTTTCTAGCGAAAAAAGCGACCATGTATAGTAAGGATTTTTTAGCTGAAAAAACGACCATGTATAGTAAGGCGTTTTTAGCTAAAAAATGACCATGTATAGTAAGGCGTTTTTAGCGAAAAAAGCGACCATGTATAGTAAGGCGTTTTTGGCGAAAAAAGCGACCATGTATAGTAAGGCATTTTTAGCGAAAAAAACGACCATGTATAGCGACCATGTATAGTAAGGCGTTTTTAGCGAAAAAACGACCATGTATAGTAAGGATTTTTAGCGGCGATAAAATTTAAATGACCATGTATAGTAAGGCGTTTTTACGCGAAAATATACCAGTAAGGATTTTTAGCGAAAAAAAGCGACCATGTATTTAGTAAGCCATTTTTAGCGAAAAAAAGACCATGTATAGTAAGGCGTTTGTAGCCGAAAAAAACGACCATGTATAGTAAGGCGTTTTTAGCGAAAAAAATGACCATGTATAGTAAGGCGTTTTTGGCCGAAAAAAACGACCATGTATAGTAAGGCGTTTTTGGCAGAAAAAAAACGACCATGTATAGTAAGGCGTTTTTAGCTAAAAAAACGACCATGTATAGTAAGGCTTTTTTTAGCCAACAAAAACCGACCATGTATAGTAAGGCGTTTTTAGCTAAAAAAAAAAAACGACCATGTATAGTAAGGATTTTTTTAGCCGAAAAAACGACCATGTAGTGTAAGCCATTTTTAGCCGAAAAAACTACCATGTATAGTAAGGCGTTTTAGGCCAAAAAAAACGACCATGTATAGTAAGGCGTTTTTAGCAAAAAAAAATGACCATGTATAGTAAGGCGTTTTTAGCTAAAAAAAATGACCATGTATAGTAAGGCGTTTTTGGCCGAAAAAAACGACCATGTATAGTAAGGCGTTTTTAGCTAAAAAACGACCATGTATAGTAAGGCGTTTTTAGCGAAAAAAAAGACCATGTATAGTAAGGCGTTTTTAGCTAAAAAAAACGACCATGTATAGTAAGGCGTTTTGCCGAAAAAAACGACCATGTATAGTAAGGCGTTTTTAGCTAAAAAAAACGACCATGTATAGTAAGGCGTTTTTAGCCAAAAAACGACCATGTATAGTAAGGCGTTTTTAGCTAAAAAAACGACCATGTATAGTAAGGCGTTTTTAGCGAAAAACGCGACCATGTATAGTAAGGCGTTTTTAGCGAAAAAACGACCATGTATAGTAAGGCGTTTTTAGCGAAAAAACGACCATGTATAGTAAGGCGTTTTTGCGAAAAAACGACCATGTATAGTAAGGATTTTTGGCGAAAAAAGCGACCATGTATAGTAAGGCGTTTTTAGCGAAAAAAGCGACCATGTATAGTAAGGATTTTTAGCGAAAAAACGACCATGTATTGTAAGCCATTTTTAGCCGAAAAAAACGACCATGAATAGTCAGGCGTTTTTGGCCGAAAAAATAGACCATGTATAGTAAGGCATTTTTGGCCGAAAAAAACGACCATGTATAGTAAGGCGTTTTTGGCCGAAAAAACCGACCATGTATAGTAAAGCGTTTTTAGCTAAAAAAAACGACCATGTTTAGTAAGGCGTTTTTGGGAAAAAAAAAAACCATGTATAGTAAGGCTTTTTTTAGCCGAAAAAAACCGACCATGTATACTAAGGAGTTTTTGGCCGAGAAAAAACGACCATGTATAGTAAGGCGTTTTTAGCTAAAAAAAAACGACCATGTATAGTAAGGACTTTTTTAGCCGAAAAAACGACCATGTAGTGTAAGCCATTTTTAGCCGAAAAAAACGACCATGTATAGTAAGGCGTTTTTAGCTAAAAAAAATGACCATGTATAGTAAGGCGTTTTCAGCCGAAAAAAACGACCATGTATAGTAAGGCGTTTTTAGCGGAAAAAAACGACCATGTATAGTAAGGCGTTTTTAGCGAAAAAAACGACCATGTATAGTAAGGATTTTTGGCCTAAAAAAACGACCATGTATAGTAAGAATTTTTTGGCCGAAAAAAACGACCATGTATAGTAAGGCGTTTTTAGCCGAAAAAACCGACCATGTATAGTAAGGATTTTTAGCGAAAAAAGCGACCATGTATAGTAAGCCATTTTAGCGAAAAAACGACCATGTATAGTCAGGCGTTTTGGCGAAAAAAGACCATGTATAGTAAGGCGTTTTTAGCTAAAAAAATTACCATGTATAGTAAGGCGTTTTTGGCCGAAAAAAACGACCATGTATAGTAAGGCATTTTTGGCCGAAAAAAACGACCATGTATAGTAAGGCGTTTTTGGCCGAAAAAAACGACCATGTATAGTAAGGTGTTTTTTGACAAAAAAAATGACCATGTATAGTAAGGCATTTTTGGCCGAAAAAAACGACCATGTATAGTAAGGCGTTTTTGACGAAAAAAACGACCATGTATAGTAAGGCGTTTTTAGGTAAAAAAACTATCATGTATAGTAAGGCATTTTTAGGTGAAAAAAAACTACCATGTATAGTAAGGCGTTTTAGCGAAAAAAGACCATGTATAGTAAGGCGTTTTAGCGAAAAAAAAGCGACCAATGTATAGTAAGGCGTTTTAGCTAAAAAAATGACCATGTATAGTAAGGCGTTTTTAGCTAAAAAATGACCATGTATAGTAAGGCGTTTTGGCGAAAAAAGCGACCATGTATAGTAAGGCGTTTTTAGCGAAAAAGCGACCATGTATAGTAAGGCGTTTTTAGCGAAAAAGCGACCATGTATAGTAAGGCGTTTTTAGCGAAAAAAGACCATGTATAGTAAGGCGTTTTTAGCGAAAAAAGCGACCAATGTATAGTAAGGCGTTTTAGCTAAAAAAATGACCATGTATAGTAAGGCGTTTTAGCTAAAAAAATGACCATGTATAGTAAGGCGTTTTGGCGAAAAAAGCGACCATGTATAGTAAGGCGTTTTTAGCGAAAAAAAGCGACCATGTATAGTAAGGCGTTTTTAGCGAAAAAAGCGACCATGTATAGTAAGGCGTTTTTAGCGAAAAAACGACCATGTATAGTAAGGCGTTTTTAGCGAAAAAACTACCATGTTTAGTAAGACATTTTAGCGAAAAAACGACCATGTATAGTGAGGATTTTTTGGCTGAAAAAGACGACCATGTATAGTAAGGCGTTTTTAGCCGAAAAAAACGACCATGTATAGTAAGGATTTTTTTAGCCGAAAAAACGACCATGTATTGTAAGCCATTTTTAGCCGAAAAAAACGACCATGAATAGTCAGGCGTTTTTGGCCGAAAAAATAGACCATGTATAGTAAGGCATTTTTGGCAAAAAAAACGACCATGTATAGTAAGGCGTTTTTAGCTAAAAAAACGACCATGTTTAGTAAGGCGTTTTTGGCAAAAAAACGACCATGTATAGTAAGGCTTTTTTTAGCCGAAAAAAACCGACCATGTATACTAAGGAGTTTTTGGCCGAGAAAAAACGACCATGTATAGTAAGGCGTTTTTAGCTAAAAAAAAACGACTATGTATAGTAAGGACTTTTAAGCGAAAAACGACCATGTATAGTAAGCCATTTTAGCGAAAAAAGCGACCATGTATAGTAAGGCGTTTTTAGCGAAAAAACGACCATGTATAGTAAGGATTTTTGGCGAAAAACGACCATGTATAGTAAGATTTTTGGCGAAAAAACGACCATGTATAGTAAGGCGTATTTAGCCGACAAAACCGACCATGTATAGTAAGGCGTTTTTAGCCGAAAAAAACGAAAATGTATAGTAAGGCGTTTTTAGCTAAAAAAATGACCATGTATAGTAAGGCGTTTTTAGCTAAAAAAAAATGACCATGTATAGTAAGGCGTTTTTAGCGAAAAAACGACCATGTATAGTAAGGCGTTTTTAGCGAAAAAAGCGACCATGTATAGTAAGGATTTTTAGCGAAAAACGACCATGTATTGTAAGCCATTTTTAGCCGAAAAAAACGACCATGTATAGTCAGGCGTTTTTGGCCGAAAAAAAAGACCATGTATAGTAAGGCGTTTTTAGCTAAAAAAATGACCATGTATAGTAAGGCGTTTTTGGCCGAAAAAAACGACCATGTATAGTAAGGCATTTTTGGCCGAAAAAAACGACCATGTAAAGTAAGGCGTTTTTAGCTAAAAAAAAACGACCATGTATAGTAAGGCGTTTTTAGGTAAAAAAACTATCATGTATAGTAAGGCATTTTTAGGTGAAAAAAACTACCATGTATAGTAAGGCGTTTTTAGCCGAAAAAAAGACCATGTATAGTAAGGCGTTTTTAGCCGAAAAAAACGACCAATTATAGTAAGGCGTTTTTAGCTAAAAAAAATGACCATGTATAGTAAGGCGTTTTTGGCCGAAAAAAACGACCATGGTATAGTAAGGCATTTTTGGCCGAAAAAAAACGACCATGTATAGTAAGGCGTTTTTGGCAGAAAAAAAACGACCATGTATAGTAAGGCGTTTTTAGCTAAAAAAAAAATGACCATGTATAGTAAGGCATTTTTGGCCGAAAAAAACGCCCATGTATAGTAAGGCGTTTTTGGCCGAAAAAAATGACCATGTATAGTAAGGCGTTTTTGGCAGAAAAAAAACGACCACGTATAGTAAGGAGTTTTTAGCTAAAAAAAACGACCATGTATAGTAAGGCTTTTTTTAGCCAAAAAAAACGACCATGTATAGTACGGCGTTTTTGGCCGAAAAAAACGACCATGTATAGTTAGCATAGGTTCAAACCCCGCTCAGTGATGTGTGAAAATACAGCACCAGTTTTCCTGCAAACCCTCCAGAGTGCATGACAAATACGCCTATTGTGCAGAGCAAGTCAGAGTCACTGGTGGTGTAGAGGTATACACGCCGGCTCTCCGTCCAGGCAACCCCGGTTCAAGTCCTGCCCAGTGATGTGAGGCAATACAGTTCCAAACAATTTACTTTTCCTGCAAACCCTCCAGAGTGAATGTCAAATACGCCTATCGTGCAGAGCAGGTCACAGTCACTGGTGGTGTAGAGGTATACACGCTGGCTTTCATTCCAGGCAACCCTGGTTCAAACCCAACTCAGTGATGTGAGAAAACATCACACCAAACAATTTACTTTTCCTGCAAACGCTCCAGATTGAATGTCAAATACGCCTATCGTGCAGAGCAAATCACAGTCACTGGTGGTGGAGAGGTATACCTGCCGGTTTGCCATCCAGGCAACTCCGGTTCAAGCCCCGCAGAGTGATGTGCTAAATTGCAACACATAACAAGTCATAATTTCGCCGAAAAAAACGACCATGTATAGTAAGGTGTTTTTGGCAGAAAAAAAACGACCATGTATAGTAAGGTGTTTTAGCTAAAAAAAAAACCCACCATGTTTAGTAAGGCGTTTTTAGCTAAAAAAAACCGACCATGTATAGTAAGGCATTTTTGGCCGAAAAAAACGACCATGTATAGTAAGGCGTTTTTAGCTAAAAAAAAAAACGACCATGTATAGTAAGGATTTTTTTAGCCGAAAAAACGACCATGTAGTGTAAGCCATTTTTAGCTGAAAAAACTACCATGTATAGTAAGGCGTTTTTAGCCGAAAAAAACGAAAATGTATAGTAAGGCGTTTTTAGCTAAAAAAAATGACCATGTATAGTAAGGCGTTTTTAGCTAAAAAAAATGACCATGTATAGTAAGGCGTTTTTGGCCGAAAAAAACGACCATTTATAGTAAGGCGTTTTAGCGAAAAAAGCGACCATGTATAGTAAGGCGTTTTTAGCGAAAAAACGACCATGTATAGTAAGGATTTTTGGCGAAAAAACGACCATGTATAGTAAGAATTTTTGGCGAAAAAACGACCATGTATAGTAAAGCGTATTTAGCGAAAAAACCGACCATGTATAGTAAGGATTTTTAGCGAAAAAATGACCATGTATTGTAAGCCATTTTAGCGAAAAAACGACCATGTATAGTCAGGCGCTTTTGGCCCAAAAAAAGACCATGTATAGTAAGGCGTTTTTAGCTAAAAAAATGACCATGTATAGTAAGGCGTTTTTGGCCGAAAAAAACGACCATGTATAGTAAGGCATTTTTGGCCGAAAAAAACGACCATGTATAGTAAGGCATTTTTGCGAAAAAACGACCATGTATAGTAAGGCGTTTTTAGCTAAAAAAAAACGACCATGTATAGTAAGGCGTTTTTAGGTAAAAAAACTATCATGTATAGTAAGGCATTTTTAGGTGAAAAAAACTACCATGTATAGTAAGGCGTTTTTAGCCGAAAAAAAGACCATGTATAGTAAGGCGTTTTTAGCCGAAAAAAACGACCAATTATAGTAAGGCGTTTTTAGCTAAAAAAATGACCATGTATAGTAAGGCGTTTTGGCGAAAAAACGACCATGGTATAGTAAGGCATTTTGGCGAAAAAAACGACCATGTATAGTAAGGCGTTTTGGCAGAAAAAACGACCATGTATAGTAAGGCGTTTTTAGCTAAAAAAAAAATGACCATGTATAGTAAGGCATTTTTGGCCGAAAAAAACGCCCATGTATAGTAAGGCGTTTTTGGCCGAAAAAAATGACCATGTATAGTAAGGCGTTTTTGGCAGAAAAAAAACGACCACGTATAGTAAGGAGTTTTTAGCTAAAAAAAACGACCATGTATAGTAAGGCTTTTTTTAGCCAAAAAAACGACCATGTATAGTCTGGCGTTTTGGCGAAAAACGACCATGTATAGTTAGCATAGGTTCAAACCCCGCTCAGTGATGTGTGAAAATACAGCACGTTTTCCTGCAAACCCTCCAGAGTGCATGACAAATACGCCTATTGTGCAGAGCAAGTCAGAGTCACTGGTGGTGTAGAGGTATACACGCCGGCTCTCCGTCCAGGCAACCCCGGTTCAAGTCCTACCCAGTGATGTGAGGCAATACAGTTCCAAACAATTTACTTTTCCTGCAAACCCTCCAGAGTGAATGTCAAATACGCCTATCGTGCAGAGCAGGTCACAGTCACTGGTGGTGTAGAGGTATACACGCTGGCTTTCATTCCAGGCAACCCTGGTTCAAACCCCACTCAGTGATGTGAGAAAACATCACACCAAACAATTTATTTTTCCTGCAAACGCTCCAGATTGAATGTCAAATACGCCTATCGTGCAGAGCAAATCACAGTCACTGGTGGTGGAGAGGTATACCTGCCGGTTTGCCATCCAGGCAACTCCGGTTCAAGCCCCGCAGAGTGATGTGCTAAATTGCAACACATAACAAGTCATAATTTCGCCGAAAAAAACGACCATGTATAGTAAGGCGTTTTTGGCAGAAAAAAAACGACCATGTATAGTAAGGCGTTTTTAGCTAAAAAAAAAACCCACCATGTTTAGTAAGGCGTTTTTAGCTAAAAAAAACCGACCATGTATAGTAAGGCATTTTTGGCCGAAAAAAACGACCATGTATAGTAAGGATTTTTTTAGCCGAAAAAACGACCATGTAGTGTAAGCCATTTTTAGCTGAAAAAACTACCATGTATAGTAAGGCGTTTTTAGCCGAAAAAACCGAAAATGTATAGTAAGGCGTTTTTAGCTAAAAAAAATGACCATGTATAGTAAGGCGTTTTTAGCTAAAAAAAATGACCATGTATAGTAAGGCGTTTTTAGCCGAAAAAAACGACCATGTATAGTAAGGCGTTTTTAGCCGAAAAAAACGACCATGTATAGTAAGGCGTTTTTAGCCGAAAAAAACGACCATGTATAGTAAGGATTTTTTGGCCGAAAAAAACGACCATGTATAGTAAGAATTTTTTGGCCGAAAAAAACGACCATGTATAGTAAGGCGTTTTTAGCCGAAAAAACCGACCATGTATAGTAAGGATTTTTTTAGCCGAAAAAACGACCATGTATTGTAAGCCATTTTTAGCCGAAAAAAACGACCATGTATAGTCAGGCGTTTTTGGCCAAAAAAAAGACCATGTATAGTAAGGCGTTTTTAGCTAAAAAAATGACCATGTATAGTAAGGCGTTTTTGGCCGAAAAAAACGACCATGTATAGTAAGGCATTTTTGGCCGAAAAAAACGACCATGTAAAGTAAGGCGTTTTTAGCTAAAAAAACGACCATGTATAGTAAGGCGTTTTTAGGTAAAAAAACTATCATGTATAGTAAGGCATTTTTAGCGAAAAAAGACCATGTATAGTAAGGCGTTTTTAGCCGAAAAAAACGACCAATTATAGTAAGGCGTTTTTAGCTAAAAAAAATGACCATGTATAGTAAGGCGTTTTTGGCCGAAAAAAACGACCATGTATAGTAAGGCATTTTTGGCCGAAAAAAACTGACCATGTATAGTAAGGCGTTTTTGGCAGAAAAAAAACGACCTCCGGTTCAAGCCCCGCAGAGTGATGTGCGAAATTGCAACACATAACAAGTCATGATTTCGCCGAAAAAAACGACCATGTATAGTAAGGCGTTTTTGGCAGAAAAAAAACGACCATGTATAGTAAGGCGTTTTTAGCTAAAAAAAAATGACCATGTATAGTAAGGCATTTTTGGCCGAAAAAAACGCCCATGTATAGTAAGGCGTTTTTGGCCGAAAAAAATGACCATGTATAGTAAGGCGTTTTTGGCAGAAAAAAAACGACCACGTATAGTAAGGCGTTTTTAGCTAAAAAAAACGACCATGTATAGTAAGGCGTTTTTAGCTAAAAAAAACGACCATGTATAGTAAGGCTTTTTTTAGCCAAAAAAAACGACCATGTATAGTAAGGCGTTTTTGACCGAAAAAAACGACCATGTATAGTTAGCATAGGTTCAAACCCCGCTCAGTGATGTGTGAAAATACAGCACGTTTTCCTGCAAACCCTCCAGAGTGCATGACAAATACGCCTATTGTGCAGAGCAAGTCAGAGTGACTGGTGGTGTAGAGGTATACACGCTGGCTCTCCGTCCAGGCAACCCAGGTTCAAGTCCTGCCCAGTGATGTGAGGCAATACAGTTCCAAACAATTTACTTTTCCTGCAAACCCTCCAGAGTGAATGTCAAATACGCCTATCGTGCAGAGCAGGTCACAGTCACTGGTGGTGTAGAGGTATACACTCTGGCTTTCATTCCAGGCGACCCTGGTTCAAACCCCACTCAGTGATGTGAGAAAACATCACACCAAACAATTTACTTTTCCTGCAAACGCTCCAGATTGAATGTCAAATACGCCTATCGTGCAGAGCAAATCACAGTCACTGGTGGTGGAGAGGTATACCTGCCGGTTTGCCATCCAGGCAACTCCGGTTCAAGCCCCGCAGAGTGATGTGCGAAATTGCAACACATAACAAGTCATGATTTCGCCGAAAAAAACGACCATGTATAGTAAGGCGTTTTTGGCCAAAAAAAACGACCATGTATAGTAAGGCATTTTTGGCCGAAAAAAACGACCATGTATAGTAAGGCATTTTTGGCCGAAAAAAACGACCATGTATAGTAAGGCGTTTTAGCTAAAAAAAAAAACGACCATGTATAGTAAGGATTTTTTTAGCCGAAAAAACGACCATGTAGTGTAAGCCATTTTTAGCTGAAAAAACTACCATGTATAGTAAGGCGTTTTTAGCCGAAAAAAACGAAAATGTATAGTAAGGCGTTTTAGCTAAAAAAATGACCATGTATAGTAAGGCGTTTTTAGCTAAAAAAAAATGACCATGTATAGTAAGGCGTTTTTGGCCGAAAAAAACGACCATGTATAGTAAGGCGTTTTTAGCGAAAAAAACGACCATGTATAGTAAGGCGTTTTTAGCGAAAAAAACGACCATGTATAGTAAGCCATTTTAGCGAAAAAACGACCATGTATAGTAAGGCGTTTTGGCGAAAAAATAGACCATGTATAGTAAGGCATTTTTGGCCTAAAAAAACGACCATGTATAGTAAGGCGTTTTTAGCTAAAAAAACGACCATGTATAGTAAGGCGTTTTTGGCCAAAAAAAACGACCATGTATAGTAAGGCTTTTTAGCTAAAAAAAACGACCATGTATAGTAAGGCGTTTTGGCGAAAAAACGACCATGTATAGTAAGGCGTTTTAGCTAAAAAAACGACCATGTATAGTAAGGCTTTTAAGCGAAAAAACGACCATGTATTGTAAGCCATTTTTAGCCGAAAAAAACGACCATGTATAGTAAGGCGTTTTTAGCAAAAAAAAATGACCATGTATAGTAAGGCGTTTTTAGCGAAAAACGACCATGTATAGTAAGGCGTTTTTAGCGAAAAAAAGCGACCATGTATAGTAAGGCGTTTTTAGCGAAAAAACGACCATGTATAGTAAGAATTTTTGGCGAAAAAACGACCATGTATAGTAAGGCGTTTTAGCGAAAAAACGACCATGTATAGTAAGGCGTTTTAGCGAAAAAACGACCATGTATAGTAAGCCATTTTAGCGAAAAAACGACCATGTATAGTAAGGCGTTTTGGCCAAAAAAAAAGACCATGTATAGTAAGGCGTTTTAGCTAAAAAACGACCATGTATAGTAAGGCGTTTTTGGCCGAAAAAAACGACCATGTATAGTAAGGCATTTTTGGCCGAAAAAAACGACCATGTATAGTAAGGCGTTTTTGGCAGAAAAAAAACGACCATGTATAGTAAGGCGTTTTTAGCTAAAAAAAAATGACCATGTATAGTAAGGCATTTTTGGCCGAAAAAAACGACCATGTATAGTAAGGCGTTTTTAGCTAAAAACGACCATGTATAGTAAGGCGTTTTTAGGTAAAAAAACTATCATGTATAGTAAGGCATTTTTAGGTGAAAAAAACTACCATGTATAGTAAGGCGTTTTTAGCCGAAAAAAAGACCATGTATAGTAAGGCGTTTTTAGCGGAAAAAAACGACCATGTATAGTAAGGCGTTTTTAGCTAAAAAAAATGACCATGTATAGTAAGGCATTTTTGGCCGAAGAAAAAGCCCATGTATAGTAAGGCGTTTTTGGCCGAAAAAAATGACCATGTATAGTAAGGCGTTTTTAGCTAAAAAAAATTGACCATGTATAGTAAGGCGTTTTTAGCTAAAAAAAACGACCATGTATAGTAAGGCTTTTTTTAGCCAAAAAAAACGACCATGTATAGTAAGGCGTTTTTAGCCGAAAAAAACGACCATGTATAGTAAGGCATTTTTAGCGAAAAAAACGACCATGTATAGTAAGGCGTTTTAGCGTAAAAAAACGACCATGTATAGTAAGGATTTTTGGGCCGAAAAAAACGACCATGTATAGTAAGGCGTTTTTACCGAAAATATAGTAAGGATTTTTTTAGCCGAAAAAACGACCATGTATTGTAAGCCATTTTTAGCGGAAAAAAACGACCATGTATAGTAAGGCGTTTTGGCGAAAAAAGACCATGTATAGTAAGGCGTTTTAGCGAAAAAAAACGACCATGTATAGTAAGGCGTTTTTAGCTAAAAAAATGACCATGTATAGTAAGGCGTTTTGGCGAAAAAACGACCATGTATAGTAAGGCGTTTTAGCGAAAAAACGACCATGTATAGTAAGGCGTTTTTAGCGAAAAAACGACCATGTATAGTAAGGCGTTTTTAGCTAAAAACGACCATGTATAGTAAGGCGTTTTTAGCTAAAAAAACGACCATGTATAGTAAGGATTTTTAGCGAAAAAACGACCATGTATAGTAAGGCATTTTTAGCGAAAAAACGACCATGTATAGTAAGGCGTTTTAGCTAAAAAAAGCGACCATGTATAGTAAGGCGTTTTTAGCGAAAAAAACGACCATGTATAGTAAGGCTTTTTAGCGAAAAACGACCATGTATAGTAAGGCGTTTTTAGCGAAAAACGACCATGTATAGTAAGGCGTTTTTAGCGAAAAAACGACCATGTATAGTAAGGCGTTTTAGCGAAAAAACGACCATGTATAGTAAGGCGTTTTTAGCGAAAAAACGACCATGTATAGTAAGGCGTTTTTAGCGAAAAAACGACCATGTATAGTAAGGCATTTTTAGCGAAAAACGACCATGTATAGTAAGGCGTTTTTAGCGAAAAAACGACCATGTATAGTAAGGCATTTTTAGCGAAAAAACGACCATGTATAGTAAGGCGTTTTTAGCGAAAAAACGACCATGTATAGTAAGGCGTTTTTAGCGAAAAAACGACCATGTATAGTAAGGCGTTTTTAGCGAAAAAACGACCATGTATAGTAAGGCGTTTTTAGCGAAAAACGACCATGTATAGTAAGGCGTTTTTAGCTAAAAAACGACCATGTATAGTAAGGCGTTTTTAGCGAAAAAAGCGACCATGTATAGTAAGGCGTTTTAGCGAAAAACGACCATGTATAGTAAGGCGTTTTTGGCGAAAAACGACCATGTATAGTAAGGCGTTTTTAGCTAAAAACGACCATGTATAGTAAGGCGTTTTTAGCGAAAAAACGACCATGTATAGTAAGGCGTTTTAGCGAAAAAACGACCATGTATAGTAAGGCGTTTTTAGCGAAAAACGACCATGTATAGTAAGGCGTTTTTAGCTAAAAAACGACCATGTATAGTAAGGCGTTTTTAGCTAAAAAACGACCATGTATAGTAAGGCATTTTAGGCGAAAAAACGACCATGTATAGTAAGGCGTTTTTAGCGAAAAAAGACCATGTATAGTAAGGCGTTTTTAGCGAAAAAACGACCATGTATAGTAAGGCGTTTTAGCTAAAAAAACGACCATGTATAGTAAGGCGTTTTTAGCGAAAAAAGACCATGTATAGTAAGGCGTTTTTAGCGAAAAAACGACCATGTATAGTAAGGCGTTTTTAGCTAAAAAACGACCATGTATAGTAAGGCGTTTTAGCTAAAAACGACCATGTATAGTAAGGCGTTTTTAGCCAAAAAAACGACCATGTATAGTAAGGCGTTTTTAGCGAAAAAACGACCATGTATAGTAAGGCATTTTTAGCGAAAAAACGACCATGTATAGTAAGGCGTTTTTAGCGAAAAACGACCATGTATAGTAAGGCGTTTTTAGGCGAAAAAACGACCATGTATAGTAAGGCGTTTTAGCGAAAAATATAGTAAGGATTTTTAGCGAAAAACGACCATGTATAGTAAGGCGTTTTAGCGAAAAAAAACGACCATGTATAGTAAGGCGTTTTAGCGAAAAAACGACCATGTATAGTAAGGCGTTTTAGCGAAAAACGACCATGTATAGTAAGGCGTTTTAGCGAAAAAAACGACCATGTATAGTAAGGCGTTTTTAGCGAAAAAACGACCATGTATAGTAAGGCTTTTTAGCTAAAAACGACCATGTATAGTAAGGCGTTTTTAGCTAAAAAAACGACCATGTATAGTAAGGCGTTTTTAGCGAAAAACGACCATGTATAGTAAGCATTTTAGCGAAAAAACGACCATGTATAGTAAGGCGTTTTAGCGAAAAAACGACCATGTATAGTAAGGCGTTTTAGCGAAAAACGACCATGTATAGTAAGGCGTTTTAGCGAAAAAACGACCATGTATAGTAAGGCGTTTTAGCGAAAAAAACGACCATGTATAGTAAGGCGTTTTTAGCGAAAAAACGACCATGTATAGTAAGGCGTTTTAGCGAAAAACGACCATGTATAGTAAGGCGTTTTTAGCGAAAAACGACCATGTATAGTAAGGCGTTTTTAGCGAAAAACGACCATGTATAGTAAGGCGTTTTAGCGAAAAAAAACGACCATGTATAGTAAGGCGTTTTTAGCGAAAAAAACGACCATGTATAGTAAGGCGTTTTAGCGAAAAAACGACCATGTATAGTAAGGCGTTTTTAGCGAAAAAACGACCATGTATAGTAAGGCGTTTTAGCGAAAAAAACGACCATGTATAGTAAGGCGTTTTTAGCGAAAAACGACCATGTATAGTAAGGCGTTTTAGCGAAAAAACGACCATGTATAGTAAGGCGTTTTAGCGAAAAAACGACCATGTATAGTAAGGCGTTTTTAGCGAAAAAACGACCATGTATAGTAAGGCGTTTTAGCTAAAAAACGACCATGTATAGTAAGGCGTTTTGGCAAAAAAAACGACCATGTATAGTAAGGCGTTTTAGCTAAAAAACGACCATGTATAGTAAGGCGTTTTTAGCGAAAAAACGACCATGTATAGTAAGGCGTTTTTAGCGAAAAAACGACCATGTATAGTAAGGCGTTTTTAGCGAAAAAACGACCATGTATAGTAAGGCGTTTTTAGCGAAAAAACGACCATGTATAGTAAGGCGTTTTTAGCTAAAAAAACGACCATGTATAGTAAGGCGTTTTAGCGAAAAACGACCATGTATAGTAAGGCGTTTTAGCGAAAAAACGACCATGTATAGTAAGGCTTTTTTAGCGAAAAAACGACCATGTATAGTAAGGCGTTTTTAGCGAAAAAACGACCATGTATAGTAAGGCGTTTTTAGCGAAAAACGACCATGTATAGTAAGGCGTTTTTAGCGAAAAAACGACCATGTATAGTAAGGCGTTTTAGCGAAAAAACGACCATGTATAGTAAGGCGTTTTAGCGAAAAAAACGACCATGTATAGTAAGGCGTTTTAGCTAAAAAACGACCATGTATAGTAAGGCATTTTTAGCGAAAAAACGACCATGTATAGTAAGGCGTTTTTAGCGAAAAACGACCATGTATAGTAAGGCGTTTTAGCGAAAAAACGACCATGTATAGTAAGGCGTTTTAGCTAAAAATATATAGTAAGGCGTTTTTAGCGAAAAAAACGACCATGTATAGTAAGGCGTTTTAGCGAAAAAACGACCATGTATAGTAAGGCGTTTTAGCGAAAAAACGACCATGTATAGTAAGGCGTTTTAGCGAAAAAACGACCATGTATAGTAAGGCGTTTTTAGCTAAAAAACGACCATGTATAGTAAGGCGTTTTAGCGAAAAAAACGACCATGTATAGTAAGGCGTTTTAGCGAAAAAAACGACCATGTATAGTAAGGCGTTTTAGCTAAAAACGACCATGTATAGTAAGGCGTTTTAGCTAAAAAAACGACCATGTATAGTAAGGCGTTTTTAGCGAAAAAACGACCATGTATAGTAAGGCGTTTTAGCTAAAAAAACGACCATGTATAGTAAGGCGTTTTTAGCGGAAAAAAACGACCATGTATAGTAAGGCGTTTTTAGCTAAAAAAACGACCATGTATAGTAAGGCGTTTTTAGCCGAAAAAAAACGACCATGTATAGTAAGGCGTTTTTGGCCGAAAAAAACGACCATGTATAGTAAGGCGTTTTTAGCTAAAAAAACGACCATGTATAGTAAGGCGTTTTAGCTGAAAAAAACGACCATGTATAGTAAGGCGTTTTTGGCCGAAAAAAACGACCATGTATAGTAAGGCGTTTTAGCTGGAAAAAAACGACCATGTATAGTAAGGCGTTTTAGCTAAAAAAACGACCATGTATAGTAAGGCGTTTTTAGCGAAAAAAACGACCATGTATAGTAAGGCGTTTTTAGCTAAAAAAACGACCATGTATAGTAAGGCGTTTTTAGCTAAAAAACGACCATGTATAGTAAGGCGTTTTTTACCGAAAAAAACGACCATGTATAGTAAGGCGTTTTTTGCCGAAAAAAACGACCATGTATAGTAAGGCATTTTTTACCGAAAAAAACGACCATGTATAGTAAGGCGTTTTTAGCTAAAAACGACCATGTATAGTAAGGCGTTTTTAGCCGAAAAAACGACCATGTATAGTAAGGCGTTTTTAGCGAAAAACGACCATGTATAGTAAGGCGTTTTAGCTAAAAAAACGACCATGTATAGTAAGGCGTTTTTAGCTAAAAAACGACCATGTATAGTAAGGCGTTTTTAGCTAAAAAACGACCACGTATAGTAAGGCGTTTTAGCTAAAAAAACGACCATGTATAGTAAGGCGTTTTAGCTAAAAAACGACCATGTATAGTAAGGCGTTTTTAGCTAAAAAACGACCATGTATAGTAAGGCGTTTTAGCGAAAAAAACGACCATGTATAGTAAGGCGTTTTTAGCTAAAAAAACGACCATGTATAGTAAGGCGTTTTTAGCTAAAAAAACGACCATGTATAGTAAGGCGTTTTTAGCGAAAAAAACGACCA
The DNA here is from genome assembly GCA_026261675.1 of Hippocampus mohnikei. Classification (NCBI taxonomy): domain Eukaryota; kingdom Metazoa; phylum Chordata; class Actinopteri; order Syngnathiformes; family Syngnathidae; genus Hippocampus; species Hippocampus mohnikei. Next base: position 8,845,295 of record JAKGUB010000106.1, on the reverse strand, counting down.
TGTATAGTAAGGCGTTTTAGCGAAAAAACGACCATGTATAGTAAGGCGTTTTAGCGAAAAAAACGACCATGTATAGTAAGGCGTTTTTAGCGAAAAAACGACCATGTATAGTAAGGCGTTTTAGCGAAAAAAACGACCATGTATAGTAAGGCGTTTTTAGCGAAAAACGACCATGTATAGTAAGGCGTTTTTAGCGAAAAAACGACCATGTATAGTAAGGCGTTTTTAGCGAAAAACGACCATGTATAGTAAGGCATTTTAGCGAAAAAACGACCATGTATAGTAAGGCGTTTTTAGCGAAAAAACGACCATGTATAGTAAGGCGTTTTTAGCGAAAAAAACGACCATGTATAGTAAGGCGTTTTAGCGAAAAAAACGACCATGTATAGTAAGGCGTTTTAGCGAAAAACGACCATGTATAGTAAGGCGTTTTTAGCAAAAAAACGACCATGTATAGTAAGGCGTTTTAGCGAAAAAACGACCATGTATAGTAAGGCGTTTTAGCGAAAAAACGACCATGTATAGTAAGGCGTTTTAGCTAAAAAACGACCATGTATAGTAAGGCGTTTTTAGCGAAAAACGACCATGTATAGTAAGGCGTTTTTAGCGAAAAAACGACCATGTATAGTAAGGCGTTTTAGCTAAAAAAACGACCATGTATAGTAAGGCGTTTTAGCGAAAAACGACCATGTATAGTAAGGCGTTTTAGCGAAAAACGACCATGTATAGTAAGGCGTTTTAGCGAAAAAACGACCATGTATAGTAAGGCGTTTTAGCGAAAAACGACCATGTATAGTAAGGCGTTTTTAGCGAAAAAACGACCATGTATAGTAAGGCGTTTTAGCGAAAAAACGACCATGTATAGTAAGGCGTTTTTAGCTAAAAACGACCATGTATAGTAAGGCGTTTTTAGCTAAAAACGACCATGTATAGTAAGGCGTTTTTAGCGAAAAACGACCATGTATAGTAAGGCGTTTTAGCTAAAAAAACGACCATGTATAGTAAGGCGTTTTAGCGAAAAACGACCATGTATAGTAAGGCGTTTTTAGCGAAAAACGACCATGTATAGTAAGGCGTTTTTAGCTAAAAAAACGACCATGTATAGTAAGGCGTTTTTAGCGAAAAACGACCATGTATAGTAAGGCGTTTTTAGCGAAAAACGACCATGTATAGTAAGGCGTTTTTAGCGAAAAAACGACCATGTATAGTAAGGCGTTTTTAGCGAAAAAACGACCATGTATAGTAAGGCGTTTTTAGCGAAAAAACGACCATGTATAGTAAGGCGTTTTTAGCGAAAAACGACCATGTATAGTAAGGCGTTTTTAGCGAAAAAACGACCATGTATAGTAAGGCATTTTTAGCGAAAAACGACCATGTATAGTAAGGCGTTTTAGCGAAAAAACGACCATGTATAGTAAGGCGTTTTAGCGAAAAAACGACCATGTATAGTAAGGCGTTTTAGCTAAAAAAACGACCATGTATAGTAAGGCGTTTTTAGCGAAAAAACGACCATGTATAGTAAGGCGTTTTAGCTAAAAACGACCATGTATAGTAAGGCGTTTTTAGCTAAAAAAACGACCATGTATAGTAAGGCGTTTTAGCGAAAAACGACCATGTATAGTAAGGCGTTTTAGCTAAAAAACGACCATGTATAGTAAGGCGTTTTTAGCTAAAAACGACCATGTATAGTAAGGCGTTTTAGCGAAAAAACGACCATGTATAGTAAGGCGTTTTAGCTAAAAAAACGACCATGTATAGTAAGGCGTTTTAGCTAAAAAAACGACCATGTATAGTAAGGCGTTTTTAGCGAAAAACGACCATGTATAGTAAGGCGTTTTTAGCGAAAAACGACCATGTATAGTAAGGCGTTTTTAGCGAAAAAACGACCATGTATAGTAAGGCGTTTTTAGCGAAAAACGACCATGTATAGTAAGGCGTTTTTAGCGAAAAAACGACCATGTATAGTAAGGCGTTTTTAGCGAAAAAACGACCATGTATAGTAAGGCGTTTTTAGCGAAAAACGACCATGTATAGTAAGGCGTTTTTAGCTAAAAAACGACCATGTATAGTAAGGCGTTTTTAGCGAAAAAACGACCATGTATAGTAAGGCGTTTTTAGCGAAAAACGACCATGTATAGTAAGGCGTTTTAGCTAAAAACGACCATGTATAGTAAGGCGTTTTTAGCGAAAAACGACCATGTATAGTAAGGCGTTTTTAGCTAAAAACGACCATGTATAGTAAGGCGTTTTAGCTAAAAAAACGACCATGTATAGTAAGGCGTTTTAGCGAAAAACGACCATGTATAGTAAGGCGTTTTTAGCTAAAAACGACCATGTATAGTAAGGCATTTTTAGCGAAAAAAACGACCATGTATAGTAAGGCGTTTTTAGCTAAAAAACGACCATGTATAGTAAGGCGTTTTTAGCTAAAAACGACCATGTATAGTAAGGCGTTTTAGCTAAAAAACGACCATGTATAGTAAGGCGTTTTAGCGAAAAAACGACCATGTATAGTAAGGCGTTTTAGCGAAAAAACGACCATGTATAGTAAGGCGTTTTAGCTAAAAAAACGACCATGTATAGTAAGGCGTTTTAGCGAAAAAACGACCATGTATAGTAAGGCGTTTTAGCTAAAAAAACGACCATGTATAGTAAGGCGTTTTTAGCTAAAAAACGACCATGTATAGTAAGGCGTTTTTAGCTAAAAACGACCATGTATAGTAAGGCGTTTTTAGCGAAAAACGACCATGTATAGTAAGGCGTTTTAGCTAAAAAAACGACCATGTATAGTAAGGCGTTTTTAGCTAAAAAACGACCATGTATAGTAAGGCGTTTTTAGCTAAAAAAACGACCATGTATAGTAAGGCGTTTTTAGCTAAAAACGACCATGTATAGTAAGGCGTTTTAGCGAAAAAACGACCATGTATAGTAAGGCGTTTTAGCGAAAAACGACCATGTATAGTAAGGCGTTTTAGCGAAAAAACGACCATGTATAGTAAGGCGTTTTAGCGAAAAAACGACCATGTATAGTAAGGCGTTTTTAGCGAAAAAAACGACCATGTATAGTAAGGCTTTTAGCGAAAAACGACCATGTATAGTAAGGCGTTTTTAGCTAAAAACGACCATGTATAGTAAGGCGTTTTTAGCGAAAAAACGACCATGTATAGTAAGGCGTTTTTAGCGAAAAAACGACCATGTATAGTAAGGCGTTTTTAGCTAAAAAAACGACCATGTATAGTAAGGCGTTTTTAGCGAAAAAACGACCATGTATAGTAAGGCGTTTTAGCTAAAAAACGACCATGTATAGTAAGGCGTTTTAGCTAAAAACGACCATGTATAGTAAGGCGTTTTTAGCTAAAAACGACCATGTATAGTAAGGCGTTTTTAGCTAAAAACGACCATGTATAGTAAGGCGTTTTTAGCGAAAAAACGACCATGTATAGTAAGGCGTTTTTAGCTAAAAACGACCATGTATAGTAAGGCGTTTTAGCGAAAAACGACCATGTATAGTAAGGCGTTTTTAGCTAAAAACGACCATGTATAGTAAGGCGTTTTAGCGAAAAAACGACCATGTATAGTAAGGCGTTTTTAGCTAAAAACGACCATGTATAGTAAGGCGTTTTTAGCTAAAAACGACCATGTATAGTAAGGCGTTTTTAGCGAAAAACGACCATGTATAGTAAGGCGTTTTTAGCGAAAAAACGACCATGTATAGTAAGGCGTTTTTAGCTAAAAACGACCATGTATAGTAAGGCGTTTTAGCTAAAAACGACCATGTATAGTAAGGCGTTTTAGCTAAAAACGACCATGTATAGTAAGGCGTTTTTAGCTAAAAACGACCATGTATAGTAAGGCGTTTTAGCGAAAAAACGACCATGTATAGTAAGGCGTTTTTAGCGAAAAACGACCATGTATAGTAAGGCGTTTTTAGCTAAAAACGACCATGTATAGTAAGGCGTTTTAGCAAAAAACGACCATGTATAGTAAGGCGTTTTAGCTAAAAACGACCATGTATAGTAAGGCGTTTTAGCGAAAAAACGACCATGTATAGTAAGGCGTTTTTAGCTAAAAAACGACCATGTATAGTAAGGCGTTTTAGCTAAAAAAACGACCATGTATAGTAAGGCGTTTTTAGCTAAAAAACGACCATGTATAGTAAGGCGTTTTTAGCGAAAAACGACCATGTATAGTAAGGCTTTTAGGCTTCAAAAACGACCATGTATAGTAAGGCGTTTTGAAAAAAACGACCATGTTTAGTAAGGCGTTTTTAGTGCATGAAAAAACGCCACCATGTATAGTAAGTCAGAGTCACTGGTAGTGTAGAGGTAAAAACGACCATGTATAGTAAGGCGTTTTTAGCTCAAAACGACCATGCCCAGTGATGTTTTAGCAATACAGTTCCAAACATAGTAAGGCGTTTTCCTAAAAACCTCCAGAGTGAATGTAAAGTACGCCTTTTTGCAGAGCAAATCACAGTCACTGGTGGTGGAGAGGTATACCTGCCGGTTTTTAGGCAACTCCGTTCAAGTATAGTATAGTGATGTGCGAAAAAACGACCATGTATAGTAAGGCGTTTTAGCTAAAAAACGACCATGTATAGTAAGGCTTTTTTAGCCGAAAAAAACGACCATGTATAGTAAGGCGTTTTTAGCTAAAAAAACGACCATGTATAGTAAGGCGTTTTTAGCCAAAAAAACGACCATGTATAGTAAGGCATTTTTAGCTGAAAAAACGACCATGTATAGTAAGGCGTTTTAGCGAAAAACGACCATGTATAGTAAGGCGTTTTTAGCTAAAAAAACGACCATGTATAGTAAGGCTTTTTTAGCTAAAAAACGACCATGTATAGTAAGGCATTTTTAGCTAAAAAACGACCATGTATAGTAAGGCGTTTTAGCTAAAAAACGACCATGTATAGTAAGGCGTTTTTAGCTAAAAAACGACCATGTATAGTAAGGCGTTTTTAGCGAAAAAAACGACCATGTATAGTAAGGCGTTTTTAGCGAAAAAACGACCATGTATAGTAAGGCATTTTTAGCCTAAAACGACCATGTATAGTAAGGCGTTTTTAGCCAAAAACGACCATGTATAGTAAGGCGTTTTTAGCGAAAAAACGACCATGTATAATAAAGCGTTTTAGCCGAAAAAAACGACCATGTATAGTAAGGCGTTTTTAGCTAAAAAAAACGACCATGTATAGTAAGGCGTTTTAGCTGAAAAAACGACCATGTATAGTAAGGCATTTTTAGCCAAAAAACGACCATGTATAGTAAGGCGTTTTAGCGAAAAAACGACCATGTATAGTAAGGCGTTTTTAGCTAAAAAAACGACCATGTATAGTAAGGCGTTTTTAGCTAAAAAAACGACCATGTATAGTAAGGCGTTTTTAGCTAAAAAAACGACCATGTATAGTAAGGCGTTTTAGCTAAAAACGACCATGTATAGTAAGGCGTTTTAGCTAAAAAAACGACCATGTATAGTAAGGCGTTTTTAGCGAAAAACGACCATGTATAGTAAGGCGTTTTAGCGAAAAAACGACCATGTATAGTAAGGCGTTTTTAGCGAAAAACGACCATGTATAGTAAGGCGTTTTTAGCTAAAAAAACGACCATGTATAGTAAGGCGTTTTTAGCGAAAAACGACCATGTATAGTAAGGCGTTTTTAGCTAAAAAACGACCATGTATAGTAAGGCGTTTTTAGCTAAAAACGACCATGTATAGTAAGGCGTTTTTAGCGAAAAAACGACCATGTATAGTAAGGCGTTTTTAGCTAAAAAACGACCATGTATAGTAAGGCGTTTTAGCTAAAAACGACCATGTATAGTAAGGCGTTTTAGCGAAAAACGACCATGTATAGTAAGGCGTTTTTAGCGAAAAAACGACCATGTATAGTAAGGCGTTTTTGGCGAAAAAACGACCATGTATAGTAAGGCGTTTTTAGCTAAAAAAACGACCATGTATAGTAAGGCGTTTTTAGCGAAAAAACGACCATGTATAGTAAGGCGTTTTTAGCTAAAAAAACGACCATGTATAGTAAGGCGTTTTAGCTAAAAAACGACCATGTATAGTAAGGCGTTTTTAGCTAAAAAACGACCATGTATAGTAAGGCGTTTTTAGCGAAAAAACGACCATGTATAGTAAGGCGTTTTAGCTAAAAAAACGACCATGTATAGTAAGGCGTTTTTAGCGAAAAAACGACCATGTATAGTAAGGCGTTTTTAGCGCTAAAAACGACCATGTATAGTAAGGCGTTTTTAGCGAAAAAACGACCATGTATAGTAAGGCGTTTTAGCTAAAAAAACGACCATGTATAGTAAGGCGTTTTTAGCCTATAAAAAAGACCATGTATAGTAAGGCGTTTTTAGCTAAAAAAACGACCATGTATAGTAAGGCGTTTTTAGCTAAAAACGACCATGTATAGTAAGGCGTTTTAGCTAAAAACGACCATGTATAGTAAGGCGTTTTTAGCTAAAAACGACCATGTATAGTAAGGCGTTTTTAGCGAAAAAACGACCATGTATAGTAAGGCGTTTTTAGCTGAAAAAAACGACCATGTATAGTAAGGCGTTTTTAGCTAAAAAAACGACCATGTATAGTAAGGCGTTTTTAGCGAAAAAACGACCATGTATAGTAAGGCGTTTTTAGCCAAAAAACACCATGTATAGTAAGGCGTTTTTAGCCTAAAAAACGACCATGTATAGTAAGGCGTTTTTAGCGAAAAAAACGACCATGTATAGTAAGGCGTTTTAGCGAAAAACGACCATGTATAGTAAGGCGTTTTAGCGAAAAAAACGACCATGTATAGTAAGGCGTTTTAGCTAAAAACGACCATGTATAGTAAGGCGTTTTTAGCTAAAAACGACCATGTATAGTAAGGCGTTTTAGCTAAAAAACGACCATGTATAGTAAGGCGTTTTTAGCGAAAAAACGACCATGTATAGTAAGGCGTTTTTAGCGAAAAACGACCATGTATAGTAAGGCGTTTTTAGCTAAAAACGACCATGTATAGTAAGGCGTTTTAGCGAAAAAAACGACCATGTATAGTAAGGCGTTTTTAGCTAAAAAAACGACCATGTATAGTAAGGCGTTTTAGCTAAAAAAACGACCATGTATAGTAAGGCGTTTTAGCGAAAAAACGACCATGTATAGTAAGGCGTTTTTAGCGAAAAAACGACCATGTATAGTAAGGCGTTTTTAGCGAAAAAACGACCATGTATAGTAAGGCGTTTTAGCGAAAAACGACCATGTATAGTAAGGCGTTTTAGCGAAAAAACGACCATGTATAGTAAGGCGTTTTTAGCGAAAAAAAACGACCATGTATAGTAAGGCGTTTTTAGCGGAAAAAAACGACCATGTATAGTAAGGTGTTTTAGCTGAAAAAAACGACCATGTATAGTAAGGCGTTTTTAGCCGAAAAAAACGACCATGTATAGTAAGGCGTTTTTAGCTAAAAAAACGACCATGTATAGTAAGGCGTTTTTAGCGAAAAAACGACCATGTATAGTAAGGCGTTTTTAGCCAAAAACGACCATGTATAGTAAGGCGTTTTTAGCCGAAAAAAACGACCATGTATAGTAAGGCGTTTTTAGCTAAAAAAACGACCATGTATAGTAAGGCGTTTTTAGCGAAAAAACGACCATGTATAGTAAGGCGTTTTTAGCAAAAAAAAGACCATGTATAGTAAGGCGTTTTTGGCCGAAAAAAACAACCATGTATAGTAAGGCGTTTTTAGCTAAAAAAACGACCATGTATAGTAAGGCGTTTTAGCCGAAAAAAACGACCATGTATAGTAAGGCGTTTTTAGCCGAAAAAAACGACCATGTATAGTAAGGCGTTTTTAGCGAAAAAAACGACCATGTATAGTAAGGCGTTTTTAGCGAAAAAAACGACCATGTATAGTAAGGCGTTTTTAGCGAAAAAAAACGACCATGTATAGTAAGGCGTTTTTAGCGAAAAAACGACCATGTATAGTAAGGCGTTTTAGCGAAAAAAACGACCATGTATAGTAAGGCGTTTTAGCTAAAAAAACGACCATGTATAGTAAGGCGTTTTTAGCGAAAAAACGACCATGTATAGTAAGGCGTTTTTAGCGAAAAAACGACCATGTATAGTAAGGCGTTTTAGCTAAAAAAACGACCATGTATAGTAAGGCGTTTTTAGCTAAAAACGACCATGTATAGTAAGGCGTTTTTAGCGAAAAAACGACCATGTATAGTAAGGCGTTTTTAGCGTTTTTAGAAAAACGACCATGTATAGTAAGGCGTTTTTAGCTAAAAACGACCATGTATAGTAAGGCGTTTTAAGCGAAAAACGACCATGTATAGTAAGGCGTTTTTAGCGAAAAACGACCATGTATAGTAAGGCGTTTTAGCTAAAAAACGACCATGTATAGTAAGGCGTTTTTAGCGAAAAACGACCATGTATAGTAAGGCGTTTTTAGCTAAAAACGACCATGTATAGTAAGGCGTTTTTAGCGAAAAAAAAAAAAACGACCATGTATAGTAAGGCGTTTTTAGCGAAAAAAAACGACCATGTATAGTAAGGCGTTTTAGCTAAAAAACGACCATGTATAGTAAGGCGTTTTTAGCTAAAAACGACCATGTATAGTAAGGCGTTTTAGCTAAAAACGACCATGTATAGTAAGGCGTTTTTAGCTAAAAAACGACCATGTATAGTAAGGCGTTTTAGCTAAAAAAACGACCATGTATAGTAAGGCGTTTTAGCTAAAAAACGACCATGTATAGTAAGGCGTTTTAGCTAAAAACGACCATGTATAGTAAGGCGTTTTTAGCTAAAAAACGACCATGTATAGTAAGGCGTTTTTAGCGAAAAAACGACCATGTATAGTAAGGCGTTTTTAGCGAAAAACGACCATGTATAGTAAGGCGTTTTAGCTAAAAAAACGACCATGTATAGTAAGGCGTTTTAGCTAAAAAAACGACCATGTATAGTAAGGCGTTTTAGCTAAAAACGACCATGTATAGTAAGGCGTTTAGTAGCGTTTTGGCTAAAAACGACCATGTATAGTAAGGCGTTTTAGCTAAAAAACGACCATGTATAGTAAGGCGTTTTAGCTAAAAAAACGACCATGTATAGTAAGGCGTTTTTAGCGAAAAAAAACGACCATGTATAGTAAGGCGTTTTAGCGAAAAAACGACCATGTATAGTAAGGCGTTTTAGCGAAAAACGACCATGTATAGTAAGGCGTTTTTAGCGAAAAAACGACCATGTATAGTAAGGCGTTTTTAGCTAAAAACGACCATGTATAGTAAGGCGTTTTAGCTAAAAAAAACGACCATGTATAGTAAGGCGTTTTAGCGAAAAAACGACCATGTATAGTAAGGCGTTTTAGCTAAAAAAACGACCATGTATAGTAAGGCGCGAAAAAACGACCATTTAAGGCGTTTTTAGCGAAAAAACGACCATGTATAGTAAGGCGTTTTAGCTAAAAAAACGACCATGTATAGTAAGGCGTTTTTAGCTGAAAAAAACGACCATGTATAGTAAGGCGTTTTAGCGAAAAAAACGACCATGTATAGTAAGGCGTTTTTTGCCCCAAAAAACGACCATGTATAGTCAGGCGTTTTTTGCCGAAAAAACGACCATGTATAGTTAGGCGTTTTTAGCTAAAAAAACGGCCATGTATAGTAAGGCGTTTTTAGCCGAAAAAAACGACCATTTATAGTAAGGCGTTTTTAGCTGAAAAAAACGACCATGTATAGTAAGGCGTTTTTAGCGAAAAACGACCATGTATAGTAAGGCGTTTTTAGCGAAAAAAACGACCATGTATAGTAAGGCGTTTTAGCTAAAAAAAAACGACCATGTATAGTAAGGCGTTTTTAGCGAAAAACGACCATGTATAGTAAGGCGTTTTAGCGAAAAACGACCATGTATAGTAAGGCGTTTTTAGCGAAAAACGACCATGTATAGTAAGGCGTTTTAGCGAAAAAACGACCATGTATAGTAAGGCGTTTTAGCTAAAAAACGACCATGTATAGTAAGGCGTTTTAGCTAAAAAAACGACCATGTATAGTAAGGCGTTTTTAGCTAAAAAACGACGACCATGTATAGTAAGGCGTTTTAGCGAAAAAACGACCATGTATAGTAAGGCGTTTTTAGCGAAAAACGACCATGTATAGTAAGGCGTTTTTAGCGAAAAACGACCATGTATAGTAAGGCGTTTTAGCTAAAAAAACGACCATGTATAGTAAGGCGTTTTTAGCGAAAAAACGACCATGTATAGTAAGGCGTTTTTAGCGAAAAAACGACCATGTATAGTAAGGCGTTTTAGCTAA